>CM060837.1:7325833-8681666 GCA_030762175.1 Metallyticus violacea | reverse complement strand
CATCTGAGCTTCGCTGTATCGATTTGCATTGTCCTCTTAAACGCGACATCGGTTTACTGAACGATGCCACACGGAAGAGCATAGGAAGGAAGTTATTTGTTCTGCAACAATGAGGGAAACGCTTACATTACCACCACACAAGAAAATCTTTTATTAAGCATACTGCAGAGTAATTCCAAGATTACAAACCGTTTAGTGAGTTTTCGCTAGCTCACGTTATGCTAAACAAATGCTAAACACTGACGTCATATTTTAAGAGACAATCACGAATCGCTGATGCGGTGTTCACGTTTGTGTGGTTATTTCACTCGACTAGTCGTCAGGTTCGTACCGCACATAAATTCATTGCATTTTTAAGAGGAAGATGGATGACGGCCGCGGTAGCCAGGAATGTGCGGCTCGTTTCCAGCTTAGTACCTAACAGACAACTCTAAGTTTCAGGTTATTAAATCCATCCAGACAAACTGCAACGTATTGTTGATAATTTCAGACAAAATACCAACAGATATGCTATGTTTGCCTAACAATCGGGGGAATGTATTACTTTTTGCCTAATCATCATAGCAGTTCTCTAGATAGGATTTTAAAGTCCCAGTCCTATAAATGACATCTTGAAAATTACTTAGCTGTCGTGCAAACATGCCCCTCGACATACTGATATCATCTAGCTCAATTTTCTTGTGGCCAACAGATATTGTTCTATTTAAATATATATATATAGCTTTGAATAAAAATATACATTCTAATAATTGTTGGAATCTTTGCATGGGACACTTGTCTAAACTTCAATTCAGTGAACATATTGCACTTTAGTTACAAAAATATTCGCGGTGTAGTTTTAGGTGATTTACTCTGTGTATTAAATGGAAAACTTCTGCAGTAGCAATGTAAGGTTTATGCTGCCACGAGCTGAGGTGAGTGGTCGGTTTATGTGGTCTAGTGAAGGGATCCTCAACCTTTTCTGGGATATTACACGTACCAATAAGGAAATTTTACGAGGGAAATGTGTGCTTTGGCGGTACAAGGGTCAAAATTAACATTTCGCTACAATTATAATAGTACTAGCGATTTATTTAGTTATTTCTTGTAAGTAGTATTTAGAATTAGACATTTACTGGAGAAAAACGGTTCAATCTATTCCTATTCAATGCATTGCTCTGTAAAATATCTTAAAATTAATTTTTTAAAGATTGAAATATAGTGAAGGAATACATAAACTTCGACACACATATATTCCTAATACTGATTCTACAGTACTCATGACATACACTCAAAAGCTCTTAACTTTACAAATTTAACTAATTCCTAAATCTTCTAACTTTATAATAGAAAACGGTATCTAATTCAAAACTCTGGATCCAGATTTTCAGGGAAGTGTACATTGAGACTCCCAAGGGGCTTCTTAATATTCATTGCCAGCTCACAAAGAAGAAGAATTTCATTTTCACATAAGAAACCATCCAATAAGGGAAGGAAGATGTGTTTTCAGTATTGATTTCTGTTATCATTAAGTTTAGTTGTTTCTTAAGAGCCGCAATTTTATCCTGTACCAAGAATATGGAAGTAAGCGCACCCTGCAAACTTTTGTTCAGCTGCTTGAGGCGGCAAAACACATCAAGTGGGCAAGTCACAGCTCATCAGTGAAACAATTGAAATCTGAGGATGAGTAGGAGAGGAAAATCTTCACTTCTGAACATGTTCAAACAGACAACTCAATACATTTCCCCTCGACAGTCACCTAACTTCAGTGTGAAGTAAAAGAGAAACATGTTCATTACACAAAATAGAAAATATCGTGAATTCATAGCTCTGAACGTAATGCAGTTGATGTCTTCTGAAGCTAGCGCAAACAACATATAAATCTGACATTTTAACAAATAAAATCTCGCTTTCAATAACAATAGTGAACTCCAATGCTTTCCTAACTGTAAATGCGTCTCGCAGCTAAACAAATGACAAAATGTGTCCCATTGTTGCTGATTAGATATGTTTGACTTGTGTTCTGACATTATCGTAGGATTTAAATCATACTTCCGTATTATTTTTGTAAAGTATCACGCAAAAGTTGTTTATAATATAAACCATAATCTATTGTTTCCGTTTAGTTTTAGTAGAACTGTTAAATGTTTGTTGTTTGTAAAATAAATGTTAATTTATAATATTTGCTAATGTTTTTACGTACCACCCGGCAGTAGCTCAAGTACCATAGGTTGAGAACCCCTGGTCTAGTGGTAACCATACTTGTCTCGTAGACCCAAGATCGCAGGTTCAATCCCGGCCAGGGTGTAAATATCCTAAGTATGGCTTCCTTCGGAAGGGAAGTAAAGCCGTGGGTCTCGTGTCGTACATTTACTGCATGTTAAAGAACCTCAAGCCTGAAAGAAGAGGCCTCTGAGCAAAAGTTGTCGTCCGTTTCACACCCTGAGTTGAATGAGACGCTGATGACTTGAGATGTTAAAGAGTTCCGTAAATAAACCAAAACAAATACACTGACGCTGGATTTATCATTCTTTCTCGCTTTGGTCTCTCATCTGTTTCAATATAAGATTACTGCAGACTGGTTCACAGACAGTTTTGCACAAGTAGGTATAGAATATCTCGAAGCCGTGTCATTCTTCACTAAGACATGTTTTCCCTCCACTGCCGAAATGATAAGCGAAGTTTTCGGTCACTTCAGGTGTGAAATTAACCGCTTGACCGCTCTACAGTCCCTATCTGGCACCATGTGACTTCTTCTTGTTCCCAAACATTAAGTAGAAAATACACAGATAGAGTGAAGCTGTGATTGAAGCCTGTAACGAACGCCTGTAGGCAAGTGGGTGCTTTAATGGTTGATTTCGTTGAATGTATGTCGTAATATTTAAGGGGAATACTTTGAAAAGTAATAACTCGAAAGCAAAACGCTTTGTTGCTGTACACATCAATGCTCAGAAGTTTTCAATATACTTATATTCCAATGTCAAATTAACACACCTGGAAAATTGTTACACAATATTAAGTTTATAATATTGTACAATATTTAAAAGATACTAAATCCAAAAATATTTATGAACTTAACAGTAAATTAGTCAAGACTGTAATTCCGTACATTATTAATCAGTTAATATTTTGTATTAATCAATGTTTGATAGCAGGCATGTTTCTTTCCATGATAAAATGGAAAAAAGTACAAAGAAGGATCTCATTAACCTGGAGAGCATTTGGGCCCTTAAGTTTATATAGTCCAAACACTTAACTAAGAAAATCAGATTCCAGACGCTGGAAACCTGTGTATTACTATATGGATACCAGACATGGTCAATAACAGAAAAACAAAAGAACAAAATTCAAATATGCCAAAGAAAAATGCAACGCAAGATCCTGGGAATAACTTTGAAGGACAAAATACCTGTAGTATTAATAAATCAGTTATCTCAAACAACAGACACCGTACAAATAGCTACCAGAAGCAAATGGCAATGGGGCGGTCACGTCGCAAGAATGCAGGACAATAAGTGGACCTACAAGATCTCCATTTGGGACCCAGGATAGGAAAAAGGACAGAAGAAGATGGACAGACCTCTTCAAGGAACATGCAGATCAAGAGTAGCAAATGAAATGAATGAATGAACAGTGTTAAGCGCCCGTTTTTGCTACAGAGGCACCACTGGCGATGGACATTGATGATACATGAGATGAAATGATATATTGGGAAAAGATTTATTTTTTTTAAGGAAGGAATCGTTCCAGGCCTAAATTTAGGGTAACTCCACGGCATTTGCCATTTATGAGGACTGAGGAAAACCTGGAAAAAACCTCAGTCAGGAAGGACGGTCCTGGCGGTATTCGAACCCAGACCTCCCGCTCACGAGTCCGCGACCTAACGACCTCGGCCACCCGTGGCGGTAAGAGTAACAAGAGGAAGAAAATCTCTCGAGAAGCAACTAGTGCAGTGAGAAATGCAGTAACCAAAGAACAAATCAGTCAGACAGCATACGAACAACTAGCGTGGAATAGCTCACCACGTTAGGAAAAAGCGAGCTTTCCTCACTTGTTAGGAGACCTATCTTTCCTTATTCTCTAAAAATATCTAAAATTATTCTTGTGTTAGAAAAAGGTGATCCTAACATTGTTGACAACAACCTCTTTGCAAAAATGTTGGAGATTATTATTAATACACAGTTGAATAATTATTTCGAATCGAATTAATTATTTTCTGCGTCCCAATTTGGTTTTACTAAGCTATGTACGCAATTGAATCTTTGATGCAGTCAGTCGTTAAGGGGTATGAAAAGCGTGACAGTGTTCTATGACTTGTCTAAGGCTTTTGATTGCATGTACATGCAACCATCTGTTCTAAACTTTATTACTATGGTATGGCAATGAATTAAAATTAATATAATCTTACTTACTGGTCCTGGACAAATAACTGTGGCAAATGGAGAAAACTCTACAGTTGCTGATAAAAATATTGTTGTCCCTCAGGGCTCTTTTGAGTCCCCTTTTTATGCTTAATGATGATTATTGACTTATCTCTTAATTTAACTACAATCCCATTTTATTTACTGACGACACATCCTTTATGTCTACGATGAGCAATTTGTAGGACTTATCATTGTTTATAAATTCTGCTTTGGTTGCTGCTTCTAAATGGTTCGATGCTAATGGTGTTATGACGAATAATGATCAGATTCAGCTATTTCTTTTCACTTTAAAGTTTCGAATAATAACTCTCATTATGCCAACTTATTTGGTGTTAACACTGGGTTCCAACTAACTTGGGACAGCCATATTGACTCAGTTTGTGTAAAGTTTTCTCCTGTTATTTACTTATTAAGCCAATTAAGACGATTTGTATCCCGGGACTATGTTGTGAATCTTATTACGCTTTTTTTTCATAATATTTTATCTTATGGTTTGCACATTTGGGGTAACGGAACCAAAGTCAGTAAGTACATTTTTATATTGCAGAAGAAGGCTATCCGCATTATAACTGGTTTTCCATATGATGTTCGTTGTCGTTCCGTTTTTATTGAATTAAGAATTTTAATTGATACTTTTTTAATTATTCAGTGCTGGTCAAAACTAATCTGCATCAATTACAATGTCAATTTCAGAACCATAAATATGATACTAGGAACATACACTTTATATTAAGACCTAAAGTCAGATTAAGCAAAACTATTTTTTTTTTTATTTTTAACATGGATTTAGATGTGTTCAACAGATTATCTCGTGATGCCCAATCCACTAGTTTAAGTAGATTTAGGGCTGTTGGCTTATCAACAACCCTTTCTATAAACACGATGAAATTTTCACTGTAGTAATATTATTATATTTTAATTTCTGCATTCTTGACTATTGTCCATACTATATGATACAGCTCTGACAAATAAACCATTGTAATTATAAATATAGGCCTCTTCTAGCAAGATAACGCCCTTGCTCACGATTTTCTTATAGTATTGCAGACTACTGATAAGGTTTACTTTCAATTTGTTGAATATCCCTTATATTCGTCAGATTTTTTTTTTTAATGATCATTTATTCCAAAATTGTAAAAGGTTTGTGTTGAAGTTTTCATCAAAATACTAAAAAGTAATGTGGAAATGTGATCAAAACTTCCCCCCCCCCCCAAATGACTAAGAAACGAGACAATTATAAAGTAGATTTCGTGATATTATTTCTTTAGACTATCTGAATCCAAACGAGACTCGACTCCATGACACAGACTACAGACTGACTCAGACGTGCAAACACAAAAAGCAATTTGTAGCTTGACCTTATGTGGACACTCCCATTAATGAAACACGCCCACTCAATAAACACGCACAATTCTCTGTGGGGAGTTTGTAGTAATCATGTTGGTAAACTATACGCCCCTCTTCTGAAAAAAGGGCACCACCCGACACTATCATTACTGAATAACACAAATGGTTTCCATCTATAGATTAAACACTTCTCTTCATATACGAACAATGAACATTAAATCGGAAACTAAGAAATGTTACAAATTAGCACTACCTAGAATGTATGCGTGTATGTATTTGTATATATAGAGGATTAGTTAAAAGTCTCACATCACCTAAATAACTTCAGAGAGAACATTTTTCATCATGGAAAAAGAACGTTCTACTTTTACTGAATTGATTGGAGCATATTTAAAACAAGCTATTTCGGAATGACCCACACCAGTTACAACAGACCTTTCAGAACACCATGGAAATTTTTATCAAGACAAATTAAAGTGGTTTTGAATAGTTCTGACGAATGAGCAAAAGATACGCAGTGGTTTCGGGTAGAGTTAATTTTTTGTTTATGCGTTTACAGGGGAATCAGGTTAGTATCTCTCTTACTTCCGCACCGAATACATCATAGGGACGATTTATTGTACAGCTGTATCGCTCTCTTCTTTCTCCTTTGCAACTGTTTGTTACATTTATGCAACTGAGAAGTTACCCGAACTAGAAATTCCTACAATTGCCTTATGCAGATAGATACAACTCCATTCACCAGGACTACTCAAATTAGAGTATCATCCTAGTATTCGTATGCCCGAAGTAACCGCGCGTTCCTTTCACTAATGAAGGTTCTGCTATTTAAATAGCTTAAGTGAATGGGTTGAGGCAAACGTTTTTTATTATTTGAAAAGAAAAAAATATGTAACAAACTTCTCAACATATATTCTTGTGAGGGGAAAATACATTCAATTTTTATAATCGTTTTTCACTTCGATATATGAAGTTCTTTGTGTGCATTTTAAATGCGTAAACAATCGCAGGAAAAAAAAAAAAGGCATAACAATCCAAAACAGGCAAAAAAATTGATTTAAACTTTACAAAAGTCAAAATAGGCATCCCCCCAAAAAAAGCAAAATAAAAACTGGGCCTACCGACCCAAAATGTTCGGAAACATGTTACAGATGTTATTACAGATTACATAAAATAAAGTGATAATAATAGTATTTGTATTAATTATAAGTTGCCCTTCCTCAGATTTAATTTTACCGCCACGTGTGGCCGAGATCGTTAAGGCGCGGATTCGTGCACGGGAGGTCTGGGGTTCGAATCCCACTAGGACCGTCCTCCCTGTCTGAGGTTTTTTTCCAGGTTTTCCTCAGTCCTCATGACTGGCTAATGCCGGGGAGGTACCCTAAATTTAGGCCTGGAACGTTTCCTTCCTTAAAAATAAAATTTCCCAATATATCATTTCATTTCATGTATCACCAGTGTCGTCGCCTGTGGTACCTCTGTAGCAAAAACGGGCGTTAAACACTGTTCGTTCATTCGTTCATTCATTCAGATTTAATTTTAATAAAATAATATTATAATATCAAAGCACAGAAAGTACATATTAATGATCTTAAATGAATTTAGCTAATGCTAGCAATGCAGTCATTTGTTGCCCATTTGTTTTTATATAATTGTAGCTTTATGATTTGCCTTTTGACAAGTTACATTTTGACCGCCTCTTTGGTCTAGTAGTAGCATTTGCACCCATAAATCCGCCGGTCCTGGGTTAGAATTGTAGTCAGGTCAAAATGTCTGGTAACCGCCACTGGTGGCCGAGGTCATTACTGAGCGGATTCGTGAGCGGAAGGTGTGGGGTTCGATTCCCATCAGGACCATCCTCCCTGACTGAGGTTATTTCCAGGTTTTTCTCAGTCCTCGTATTTGACAAATGCTGGAAAGGTACCCTTAACTTAGAACTGGAATGCTTCCTTCCTTATAAAAAAGAAAGGAAAAAAAAAACACTTCCCAGTTTATCACTTCATCTCATATATCATCCGTGTTCATCGCCTATGGTGCCTCAGTAGTTAACACACTTCACGTTAAACACTTTCGGGGCAGTAAACAACTGGGTCCTCCGGTTTCAAAGATTCATCGAAATTAGTTCTAGTTTAATGTGTTTGTAATATGAATTGATTAGAGATTCTATTTTTGCAGACTGTTGGCTTGTGCTCACGAAAAGGAGGCGATCCTGTTATTTCTAGGTAAATTTAAAAAAAAATTTACTCGTGGCATGTACATAGTGAAATTTCACCATCATCTTATTAATATTGTATTCATTTTCATTAAAAAAAAAAAAAAGCGCACAAAGTAACATCTATAGTAATATCACAAACATTTTGTTACTAAATTTTTAAAATATCATTTTAGCCTTTTTGACATGTCATTTTGGATAAGAATCCACACAGATAGTGAGTTCTAGCTAAACGACACGTATATTTGATGATTCAATTCCTGCAGTTCATATCATTGGCAAAGCTAAATAGGTAAGTTTACCAAAAAGGACAGCATTTACATCAAGATATGCGAAACTGCATTTTCGGCAACAAAACTGCCAGCTAAAACCTGACCTAAAACGTCTAAGGGTGACCTACTGCGATTGGTGCACATTTAAGACGTGGGCGAATGCAATATATCACCGACGTCTGCATTGTGAGACAGCAAAAAATAGTGACATTTAAAACATTACCGGCTTTGTAACGGGCAACTATGCTGTAGCTAGTATGTAACACTAAACCAGCGTAACAACAGAAATGGTACTGTGAATCCATAAATATGGAAAGGGTATTTTAAATCAATGTAATTTTCCCACGAAGTCAAACATGAAATAAATTTGAAAATAATAATTTGACTATTTTAATATTCATATTTTACAAAATGCGCAAAAACTTAAAAGGTTATTCCGAGCTGCTATCAAACGCCAATAAAAACTAAATCACCTAATTGGTGAAAGATATGTCAGTAATAGAAAAACACGCTTAAATATTTACCTGAAGTTATTTTCTGTTTTCTCTTATTCAGCTCGTGCGCTCTTTCTCCAACCACCGCCACCTCACGCACACAAATATCGAGTACATATTACATTAACACTTGCACGATAACACACTTCTGTAAAGCATTACAAACCTTTCACTACACATTCACAATTTAACCGCTACTGCATTGTGCGTTCGCTGTTAACCGCGATACAAAACTGAACTGCATCGGCTGAACACCACCCGATGGCTCCTCCCACTTTGCGTTCCACTGCGCATGCGCAAGGCAGATTTTACCAGGGGAAATACGATGATGCATAGTAGCCGGCATTTCGCAGCAAAAGATGGCACTGCTGTTGCTCGCGGGATATACACAACAATATATCGCCACTTACAACTTCATAAATTATAAATTTATACAATGAATAAATACATAGAAAACACATCATGTTTATCGTGGTTTTGAAAATTAATGGAACTATAAATACTAATTTTTAAAATCAATTTTAATTAGGCATATCTGTTTAACATGTGATATGCAATTAATTTAATTGTGAAGTCTGATTAAACCATTTTTTTACAACTTTTTCCCAAAATAACAAAATTTTATCTATTATCTGTGCAAATCATTAATTTAAATTTTAATTACCATTGCCTTTGTAGAATGTGCTTTAGCCCTTGAAGCAAAAATAGAAATAAATTAAAGTATGTTTTCAAAACTTAATAAAGGCATAAAAGTTATTTTTATTAGAAATAAGTTTTCTAATTCTGCCACATAGTCATTTATTTCTCAAAGTGCATTTCTACATCACAAGATGAGACAATTATGTCATCTGATATCAAAATTGTATTTTTCATAAAAAAAATGCAGGTTTTCTTTTCAAAAATTTATAGAGATCATGTATAAAAAAATACATTCTTTTCAACGTAAGTGAATTAGGCCAAAATGAAATTGATTAATGAAAATATGTTAATATGACTTGAAATAATGAAGGTAAAACAGCTCTGTCTAATATTGCAGATACTAGAATTGAGAACCTTGAAAAATGTGAGCTTAAAATTATTGTATATTTGGAAAAAGCAGGAATTAAGTTAGGCAATAGTAACAGAATTAACAACTAAAATATCACACACCACAACAATGATGCACAGAGTGCACTGAAATAATGTGAATGTAAGTGGTGTATCTGGAACCAATGCAAAAATATTATATACAGGTTGACTTTAAAATGTTGCTTATTTAATGCACTCATATTTTTATTAAACAGTTTTACGAATGTTCTATTGCTGTTAAAGTATAGGTATATATTTAAATGTATTTTGCAGAAAAAGTTAAAAACTGGTTTGGCCAAATTGTAGGAATAAAATTTTTAATACAATCTGAGCTTACATCTTTCTGTATTTAGAAGGCAAACCTAATTAATTTCATTATACTCATTGTAGGCAGTGGTAACTCTTGTGGCTTAAGCAATGAAATAAGTTATTTTCAAATTCTAATTATCTTCTCAAAAGAAGTAAAGTAGGTAAATACTTTATCATAAATTCTAAATGGATACATGAATGAAATTATTGCATAGGTGCTATCATATATCATGCCGAAGCTAAAATGATCATATGTTAAGATAAATTATCATATGGCTAACAACACTGCCAGAGACTAAAGGTTTTAAAAAAAATTTACACACAACTCAAAAGCCAATTATAAGTTTCACATGATTTTAAAACATTATAATATCATCCTAGCACTTCAAAAACCAGCAGTGTTAAAAAATCCTTTAAAATAAAACAAAATATTTCCTGCATAAGGATAAAAATATACAATTTTCCAATTAATTGTCCGGATTACTGAAAAATTTACATATGGAAAACAAAAAGAAATAAGGCTCAAGGAATGTTTGAGAAAAATTAAATATTAGCTAATAGAAAAATCGGTGGTGGCAGCAGATTTTTTATGAAAATGAATGTTATTTCAAATAATTTGATTCACAATAGATTATTAAGAGGAGGGGAGCAAGAGAACCTTAATAATCTTTATTTTCTTTTTTTAAATTAATAAAAACTGAAAATTATTTCTATATTATAAAACATAGATTTTTTTTAAGTTCAATCATCATTATTCATGTGTGTAATGCTTATAAAAGTTTGTTAAGTTAAATAAGATTTATGTAAAAGTACTTAAAGTGAAACATATGTTCTGCATATTTATTTATATATTTACAGTTGACTAGGAAAAGTTATAAAAATTACTTTTAACAAAAATTAAACCTAAAGTGCACATCATTGATGTAATTTAGAACATTTTTCAAATAAATATGAAAACATTACCTTCTATATAATATTAGAAACTGTATTTTTGTTCATAATAATAAGTAGCTTTTTAGGAATAATGAAGATTATTATGTGCATTACACTAAATCAGCTGGGTTAATATATGTACAATATCATCTATTTATTAAAAACATCAATTAGGTTTTTTTATACTGCAGAGGAATTCTTGGAAACTAAATTATAGAGTTAGATGTGTATACATGTATATATAATAATTTTGTAGTTATATGTTAACATGAACTCACAAAGTCAAATGTACAAACTGTACATAATCAGTGAATAAAAATAAATAAATAAATATTTTTAATTTTCTTTTTAATGTCATGGTGAAACATGCATGTTGGTGAAACTGGTCTTAAAGTTATGATGGGCAGATAGTACCACCATATCTTGGTAAATGTGAACAATTTATGGCAAAAGTAGGAAAATAGCCTATAACAACTTTGCAATTTCTTATAAGGAAAGCACTCAAATTTCACTAATTTTGTTCTACTTATTTGGACAGTTTTGAAGGCCTTCATCATCAGGCCTTCATGGTTGCCTATACTTACCAAATAAAAAGGCAGAAGTTTAAAACAATCAATAATTGTGAATATTTACTTCCTTTCCTACCACAAGCATAACATATATACTGAAAACAAAATGAAATGCTTTTAGTGCATAAAATTGAAGAACTAATTCTAACTTTTAACAAAGCCTAACTTGTACTTTTATTATTACACAATATGGAAAAACTAACCCATAAACAAATGCTGCAATTAAATTTTTATTTGCAGTGTTAAAAAACAAACCAATTCTCCTTTTAATTTTGGACTCCATTATCTTCTTCATAATTAATCATTATAGAAGTTGTGAAATATGTCAGGAATAAGGATGTTGTCTTTCTGTCTTATAATTAGAATTTTATTCAACTTATGCCATAATAAAAATTTTGTGCTTGCTGTTGTTAAAAAGGTTATACACATGAATAAACTTTAATGAGACACAAAATTTAGATAATGCTATTATTTACGTTTATTTCTTCTCAAGTTCACTTATTGCTTCATTGTACAAAATGTTATCAAATTCAAATAACGATAATTCAGTAAAGCTTCATCACATAAACGGGTGTATAAGGCACTATCTATGTGTGGACATATCAGTATCACATATGTATTGCATAAAACAAAGTAATGTTTAAGCTAATAATAAAGATTGTAAGTAAAACAGTTCTTAAATAACATAAATATGTAAATACAATTAATAATTATCATTTTTTATTTCTTGCAGATAAATATTTTGGACTAGAATAAAAGTTCACTATGATTATTCATAATACTGGAAATAATATAAATAATGAAGCCATGTGCTAGCAATTAACAATTTGTATAGCCTAATTACATTAAAACTTTGGTATAAGTGCACACTTCAGTGAAGTGCAGGTATATAAATTTTTCAACTTGGGAAGAAATTGAATGAAGACAAAGTTAATGTTAGAAAAGAATTATACTACAAAAGGACATTAACAAAATTTATATAAATACAATGAGGTTTTCTTAAACACAACATTGAGATGTTTTTTTTTTAATTTTAGCATGCCAGAACAATATAAATCAATGGTATACCATGAAACAGTGTGGCTAAATGGCAAAAGTGTTTAGAACAGCAGTTTAAAATTTTTAAGTTCTTTAGTAAAAATATCCTTCTTTTGTCAGTTATCTGCTGCTTGATTATCTTCTATGCCCTTATGTGTCCAGTGCACATGATTTTTTGCAATACTCTACATCCTTTAGAATCCTCCCTATATATATATTGAACTATCTTATACACATATAATGATATTATAGTTAACAAGACAAGATCCTAAACAAGGACTGCTACAACTATAGCACTTGAACTCAGAACAATTACTATTGCCTAAGTGTAAATAAAAAAGC
Organism: Metallyticus violacea; assembly: GCA_030762175.1. Taxonomy (NCBI): domain Eukaryota; kingdom Metazoa; phylum Arthropoda; class Insecta; order Mantodea; family Metallyticidae; genus Metallyticus; species Metallyticus violacea. Next base: position 8,668,679 of record CM060837.1, on the reverse strand, counting down.
TATTGAAAGAGATCCAAGAGCCATTGGTAAAATGTTGTATAATAAACTTCCACGAATAATTAAAAGTCAAAAATTTTCGAACAGAATTCAAAAAACTTCTTGATGGATAAATGAATTGTAAATATGTGTATAAAATACAGCTAAATGTAATTGTTTATAGTACAAATAGAAATATCCCATTGTTGTATGAGGTAAATTTGCCTCTTGTTTTAAATTGTTTGTTTATCAATGTATTTTGTGAGTAATGTTTTTTCTGACAATAACTGAAGCTCAAGTGTAGAGTCTATGGTCTACAATAAAATTATTTTTGTATTATCATCATCATCAGCATCATTATTATTATTATTTAGGTGTCAAGACGTGACTTTTTGGGCAATATTCCCTTTTCAAACCATAGTTTTTAACTAGTATGGAGAACTTAAAAGGAGAAGAAAATTCTTATATGATGAATATCATACTAGTCAGTCATAAACTGTATGTACGGAAACTGAAGGATGGTGAGAGGAAATATGGTGCCTATGGGATAAGTTGCAGGTAGAAATTCTGGCATTAAAGATTTTTGGGATTAGTAGAAAAGAATTTTTGAAGCAGCTTGGAAACTATGTAAGGAAAGCAAGAGAAAAAATGGTGGAGAAAAGTGATCAAGGCAAAGGAAGAAGGTAATAGAATAACAATGAGGATAGATGATCATCTTTAGAGAAGTATTTATAAAGGTCTTTAGATAATATGTATATTTAGATGATGTATGATCCATGTACACAACAACTGGGGTGTTAGTTGTATCCTGAATTAACAAGCACTGAATGATCAAGGAAATATTGTAAAACTGTAATTGTAATGTGTAGAAATAATAATAAATATTGATTCATTCATAAACTGCAGTTATTCCAGAAAATATCCAGACGTGAGTAAAATTGTGAAAGTAGATCTTTGAATCACATTTATTGAGATAGGGAAGACCTTAAACATAGGGTCAGCAACTGCTCAAGCCATTGTACACAAATATCTTCATCTGAACAAGCACTATGCTCATTATTTGCCACAGTCCCTTATTCACCATCAGAGAGCAGTCTGGACTGATTGGTGTGAATTTATGCTTAGAATTCAACAGAGATGGAACTAGGAATGTCTACAATATTGATACAAGGGATGAAACTCTGATATGTATTATGACTCCAAAACTAAACAACAATTGTAAATCTGATGCTTTGAAGATGAAAGACTATCAACAAAAAACAGAAGGGGCTCAAGTGTTAGAAAAAAAAATGCATCTTAAAAAAAAGCCATGTTGTCAAGACCGGCTATGGGAAACCCACTTCCTCCACTTCTTGTAGACTAATGTCTGATAGCCATGAATTTTTTAACACACACATCATAAACACTTTCTATAATATTTAAAATGTGGTATGTCAATGTATTTGCAATACACCATGTCAAAGACCAGATGCTCTAAAACTTCTCAATTTATTAAAGAAAATTCACCATGGAAAGCAAAGAAAATGGAGAATTCCCATCTTTAGACTTAAAATCATTAGAAATTCAGCTTTGGTATTTATAGGAAAGACACTTATGGATAATACACAAAAACAATAGATAGAACCCAGTCCCACTTAACATTTTTAATAGTTTGGTATACAGACTAGTTAATCTCCCACTCACAAAATCAGAATACAAAAAATAATATGTATATATTCTATACAGCAATAATACTAACACAATATTTAAAGAGATTAACAAATTCTAAAGACAAAAATCTATTCCAGACATTTTTACCCTTAAAAATATCAATAGAATTACAAATACAGCAGATTCACATATTATCCACAATATCATCACGAGTTTGAGAAGTTCTTCAAAGAACTAGCATCTCAAAATAAATACAATTAAAACACATACTGTCTTCAACCAGGGGGAAAAAAAGGCCATATATGCAATAGAATGTTTAGATTGCAATTTAAAATAAATAGGAAAAACTAAGAGAAATTTGGAAAACAGGAAGAAAGAAAAATTTAGAAATATCCAGCCTAAAACAATTACAAACATTGATGGTAGCAACTCATTTTGGGGAACACAACCATGAAATTAAGCAAGAAGCACTTTTGTTAAAAGAAATACACCAATAGCTCTATCCATATGAGAAAAAATAAATTCATTTTAAAAAGATGAGATCAATTAATGAATTTTGACATTGCACCTCTGAAAAATTCAGTAAAATTCCTATTCCAGCCAACAGATATTGACAGAGACGCAACTCAGAACTAGCCAAGAACATGCCAAACAGTCAGTCAACCCTGAATACAGGAACAAAGATTTCCAAAACCTTTCCTAATTTAAAATCTTTGAAAACGAAGTTTGTGTCAACATTTGAAAATATTTAATTTGGAATAAAGGGTCATTTTCTGCATTGACTATTTGCCAAACGTGGAGCATTGGTCACTTATCTGAGCAACAAATGAGATAAAGGTTGGTAAACTTTAAATGCAAAGTGAGGGCATCCTCCTCTAATTCATTTAATAAATATGTAGAGTTTCCAAAAACATAGATTTCAAACAGTGAAGAAGCAATCCTGTTTTACATAATATCATTATAATACCAAGATTAAAAAAAAAACACTATGATTTTATATGAAAACATGAAGTTGAAAATATTATGAGAGGACAAGTTCAACATTTTCAAAGATTTGTCTTGCTTATTACTTTATCAACATTATTGATAAACTTCAAATCTATTACGTTCCCTTCATACCTTACACTTGAAATGTTGCAAGAATTTGATATCATGTAACTATTTTACACTGTTTCATGGTATTTATCATCAAATGCTCTCTTGAACTTGCTTAACCACATTCAGTAGTAGTTCTATGTTTGATATTGGGAGGACGTTACTTTTGTAATACAATTTCACTCAAGATCAGCTGAATCAATTTCTGTTGTACATATGACAGCATTAGAAGCCTCTGTTTCCTTCCACTTTTGGATGTAGACCACAGGATCAAACAGCTCCACTGTCTAAAAATAGATGAAAGAAGAAAATTTAAATTTAATTAAAATGTACTTATGAAGCTGTAGATTGCCCCAGAAACATGTTCTAATGTTGTATAAGTGGAGTTAGTGAGAACATATTCAATACATTCTTATAGGAGATATAAATTTTTTATAAAATGATGCTCTCAAATATATGAGAGAGATAACCAAAGATGGCTGCAGGTAATTTATTGCTTTATAACAAGGGGATCAACTCTGTCCTATTTGCCTATCACGCGTATATATTGAAACTTGCCAGAGCTTCATAAACAAATTACGAGCATTGTTGCACGTGTTCACTTTCATTTGAATTATTGCCAGGCAGAAAAATTAAATAGAGCATTGTTGCATGTGTTAACGTTTTATTCGTAAAGTAGATCTCAAAATAAAATGTACCATATGAAAGGTTTCGTTGTAAACAAAATTAAAATTAAAAAAGAAAGAAAGAAAAATGGATCATAAATGGACTTTCTGAATGGCATAAAATTTATTTTTCAATTCCAAAAATTTTCAGTACTTTCCATGGGGCTATGTTACACACCAATGTGTCCAGCTCACTGGTTGGGAACCACTGCCTATTCTCTTTGTTTATGCCTAAAATGGCGAATGCAGTCATTGTATTTTTTTTTACACACACGCGCGCACGCACACACAGAGTGTTAATGAACTGCACCGAAATAATTTCAGAGAGTGTAGAGATGTATATATACAAATATGTCGATGTTGAAGCCTAGTCGGGTGAATAATTGATTTAGAATATCATTAAAACTGCTTTGCGAGCATAGAAATATCAATTTTCCTCAGCTTGTTATCAGCATTTTCAAGATTTAATGCCATAAAAATCTCGAATTAATCATTTGACAGTGCGACACTAAACATCTATTAACTGCCTTTTTGCATTATACAGTCAAGACTGACTACATTTATTAAAGAATGTCCGTAAATAAACCAAATCAACGAGACTAAAAGGGGGTCATTTTAAGAACTAAATGTGCTAAATGTTTGAAATACATTGGAGAACAACCTATCAAAGGCCGATGAAAAAATATTACAATATGTTGCAACAGTATTTGTGGCTAGACTGTATATATTATGTTCTAAATCTATATTACTTGTATTCTTACCCTTTTTTAAGTACCACACTCATGGAGAAAGTTTACTACATGTTACAAAACATGGTACATATAACAAAACATAAATGGAGCAGTAATCACAAAAATATACAAAAAGTAAGGAATAGGATGTTTGTGAAAAATGGAGAACAACAACAAAAAAATATGTATACATCCATTCTAATGTTTAGTGATATTATGTTACAAAAATAATTTCAAACACTTTTCATTATAATATACAATACAGCTATCCCTTTTTCATTTATACATTTATTCTTTACTTTTATGTTAGTCAAATACAAAACAGCAAGCAAATACAGAAGCACACAATCACAGAACTAAGAACATGAAACATAATTCAATCTTATATAGCCAAAGCATGCACACTAAAAGCATGCTGCAAAGTAAAAAGAAATGTTATAAGCAACATCTTTAAAATAAAAGAATAATACAAAATCACAGTTTATAATGCGTAATAATTAATGCTTTTTACTTATGCATTTTATTAGATTCTAACAAATATCATGGATAGAGATAGATAGATAGATAGATAACAGGGGGTTTAAACAATCTCTGGCTCATGAGCCTATAAGGCTTATTGTGCTATCCCATTGAACAAATAACATAAAAGTTAGTCAGTGCTTCAGTTGGTGGGGACACCATCCAAAATATTTGGAGTTTTAAGTGTTCTTTTTCTTAATCACATTTTCCTATAGCTAATAAAAATCAACTTGCTGATTTAACAGGTAGATGAGATGAGATTCATCAGGTTATGGTAAAGAAAATAAATTACCATTTTCACAACTGTGTATGCTCTCAAGCTCCTTCCTTATACTTCTCCACTTATCCCTTATTTTTCCTAAGAATTCCTAAATCTTGTTTATTTACTCTACCCTCATATCTGATAACATTTTAATTGCCACTATATCTTCTTGCGTTTGCCCCATTTTTCATCCCAGTTACTATCCTTCTACCTTTTTTCCATTTCACATTTTATTAGACAATGGAACACTCTATCCACTTTTCAACACATCATACATCTTCCCTTAACATTTTTTCTTAATCCTTTTAGAAATAATACCCCTGCACGCATCCATGCAAGACCTATTCTTCCAAAATGATCAGTTATCTATATATTTCTTCCATTCCCAATTTCTTTTAATTACTTTATATAAGTCTAAAGAACTTTAATCTCTAAGCTGGCCCAATTCTCTTGCTTCTCTATATCTTCTATCCTCTGTTTCACTTCTTTCCAAAATCCACTGACATTACTTTCACCCAATCGCCATACATTCCCCATTCCAATTTCTTCTAATAGTTTCCCCAGCTCCCCAAACCAACTCTCTCTTCCCAAAACATCCCTTGGGTACATAAGACATTCTTTTGGTACATTGTTATTATTTTATTTCAAACATCTGTGCAAATATTTCGAGATTCTCTCCACTATTATCCCTTTCCTTCCTACTCTTCCTAGTCCTGCCAAATTCACTCCTCTTACAAACTTTTTGGTAATATCAGAATTTCTCTGCAAAACATTCTATATATTACATCAACCTTTGTTCACCCCTTTGACACTCCCCAAATACGTACTGTATCCATCATTTTTGACTCCACCACTGATCTTTTTAGACATTTCATTGGCATTTACTTATAGCTAAGTTACCTTTGGCTTGTGAACATTTAAACTGAACATCCCACCTTCCATTACTTGTAAATCTCACCCCCAAATAATCAAGTTTTTCCACTATCTCTATTGGTCTCTATTTATAAACCATCTCTCACCTTTTCTTAGTGAGCTATTATAGTAAAGTCAAATATTTTTTTCGGACTAAAGCACTGACGTTGATTGATAAATGCAAAACAAACATATATTTTTCCAATCAAATTCTTTCTTTGTCAAAATTTCTACATACATTATATTTCATTTACAAGGGAACAAATATGACAAACTTTTGTTTACTAGAACTGTTAAGTATTTTACAAGAGGATGCGTCATTGAATTATTTGTTAAACAGTAAATGGTATCTCAATTGTCAAAATAAGTATTTCTAGACTACACTGTATTTGGCTAATGCAGAAATTAACAATGTTAGCAATCACTATAAAAATTACATGGGCAATTGACTTTATCAATCACGAGTGACAAACCAATTATCACTTGCCACCATATTATTTCCTTGTATTTGGAATGCTGTGTAATATTTTAGAAAAAAATAATTTCTTTGACTAACTGTAACAGCACTGCTATAAACATATATTTGGAATAAAAGCAGACTATGCTTAACCTAGAACAGCCAAGTGGTCATTTTGACTGCTTTTAAATTTTAAAACTGCTACAGCTGTCATAAATATTATTTTATTTTATTACGAGTTCCTGACTTTTCTTAAGTTATTTCATAGATCATATAGGCACTGTAACTTTATTTATTTTGAGTTATTGTGACTTACTGAAATTAATACTTAAAACTGCCAAGCAGTCAATCCGACCACTGTTTTTTAACAATAAATGCATTGTTTTAAGCGGTAGCATATAAGTCATGGCAATATGATGCAAGCATAGATAACTATAAGGAAATATGAAGCCTATGACTGTTGGTAACCGAAGGGTAAGTATGTCTCAGAGATTGGTGTGGCATAGACCCTCATCCTTTCACAGATGAAGAAATGTTGAGGATTTTCAATGATATTTGCAAGGATTTATCAGACCTGGAGGACACTCCAGACATAGATGATGATAAAGGAGTATGGTAATAATTTAGATGAAGATGATCATTCTGGAGATAAACAGTTCAGATAATGAAAGTGATTTGCCAGTAGTAATGGGGACCTCCATTCTTCAGTCTACAATGGGTAGGAATAGGTTTTGCAAAATACTTTGGTAACTGTCAACTATGCTACAATCTGGGTGCATATGTTACTGTAGTTGAACAACTGTTTTTCAGCAGAAACACGATGTTCTTGTCTGCAATACACAGCAAAACAAACATGATAAATTCTATATAAAATTTTGGCTTCTTTCAGGCATGAACACAAAATACCTTAGTAATGGGTTCCAGCATCTCGGCAAAGATTAACAGATAGTGGTTGATGATAAATTTCCTGAACACATAGTGATGAAGTTAGTATAGCCTTATCGTGATAAGGAGCAGATTGTCATACAGAAAACTTTTTAATACAGTGAAACTTGGTAGCAAGTTGAAAGCTGAAGGCACTAGTCTGGTTGGTACAATTAAATGTACAAGAAAGGAAATACTGATATAGAATGCATGAAAACTTCTCTGTAATGTCAATGCTCCTAAATATGTAGACACCATCATGTTTATCAACAGAAAAGAAACAAAAATATTTTTCTGGACCGTTGAATGTACCTTGGTGTTGAGATTCAGAATAATCCAAATTAATTTCAGATGTATTTAGTTTCTACAACAAAACAAAATTTTCAATAGACAAAATGGACTGGATGGCAAGAAAATATTCTGTTTGCTGTGGGACATGTTCATAGCCAGTGCATGACTCCTTCAACATTCTCTACTTAGCTGTCATCATTTCATGGATTATTTTCAAGGCAAAAACAGGAACTGAATAAGTCTCAGAAATGTTATATAGCCTGCAGAGGAACTATGCTTCAAATGTATGAAGCTAGAAACCAAATAAGGAGAATGGAGGAGAAAGAAGATGAATAAGCTTTGAAGAAACCTGAAAAGGATAATTAGAGACAACAGTGTCAAATAAAGAAATGTTAAAACAAAACAGATATAAACTGCAATAAATGCAGAAAGCACATTTGTACTCTGGGTAAATAAAAAATTAAATTAATTAATATTATAATTATTATTAATGGAATCTATTATAGTATTTTGTACTTTTTGAAGTCCTATCTAAAGATAATGGAAAAAGATTTAAAACATACAAATATGCTTAAGATTATTGTATCACAGCTGAACTACACACTCTTATTGGCTCCACTTGTTTATATTTAGAATATGTTTTGCAGACCATCATCTGCATCCTCAGTTATTTGTCTGCATAACATATTCTAAATATAAACAAGTGGAGTCAATAAGTATGTGCAGTTCAATTCAGTCATACAATAATCTTAATTAAATGGTTTGCTTCATTTTACAAATCCTAATTAGCACTTCAAGTAGATACAAATATGCTTTTTAACAGTATGTCAATAAGTTTTCATAGGTGCATTATAGTCTTTTATTGAGCTACACTCTTATCTGTTCATTAATAAATATATCATAAAAGATATATTAATGTTTCATTTAGTATAAAAGTGAGTAGTTATGTTTAATATATACCTATTATCAGCAGTCAAAATGACCACTTCGGCAATTGTAGTGTTGAGAGAAAATTTCAAGATGAATTTAACCATACAAATAGTTATATAAAATCCACAGCAAATCTACATGGTTTTCTAGACATACCATTGGTGATTAAATTTTATGTGGAATACTGAATTTAATTTTGATCTAAATTGGAATAAAATTTACAATTATGCTGTGCTATATACTATGCATTTTCCACTTTAATGATCTAAGTTCGATCCCAGATTAAAGATTTAATTTCTGGCATTTGGGCAGGTTTTTCAAAGTGCTTCAATTTCTCTGCTATAGTGTATGTATGTCTTTAAAATTAGCTATCAATTACCATTTGCAAATAAATAAACTACAGATAAAAGTGAATTAGCATTAGCTGTCACCAACAGTTTCAACAACTTCTTGTTATAGGGCCATATTAGTTTGAAGAAATGCAGTGACAAAAATGCTTCTGGAGATCTTAGGAATAATGAGATATGAAACAAGAGATCCAAATGCTTTTATCTGATTCATGACCAGTGATTAACATGGATGCACTACCATACCAGAAACAAAATAATGGAAGCATCAGCCAAAAAAATCAGCAGGATAGGTCATAGTATCATTTTTCTGGGATGCTAAAGATATCTACAAATGGATTATCTTTCTAGAACAGCATCTATTACTAGAGATTGCTATGCTAAGCTTCTAGACCAACTATAGACAAATATTATATGCCAGAAAAGATCGGATTTATTAAAGATGAAAATGACCTTGCATCAAGATGATGCTCGTCCTGACGCATTAATCATTGCAATGCAAAAATCAATGACCTGAGCTATAATTTGCTACCAATTCCACCCTATTTCCCAGATTTGCTATATCACTCTTAAATTTTTTCCAAAAGCTGAGAAAAACCTTTGGTGGAATGAAATTTTTATCCGATGAAGAACTTAAAGTGTCAATTGAGCAGTATTTTGCAGGTCTTGAGGAATCTGATTCCTGTGACAGAATTAAGGCTTTAGTATGTGTTGTGCTTCATTCCAAGAACTTTTTAAATGGTTTTCAGGTTCTATAATAAATAAAATAAATAAAATATCTGTTTAACTGCATATAAAAATAATCTAGATTCAGTTCATCTTATCAGTCACGTTGCAATTAAAAGTAAAGCCTTGACATTAATACTGCTGACAAATTATTCTATGCAATGTAAGGGGCATACTCAAAAAGTATTTCACCTTAGGCTGGGAAAAAAAAAAAAATTGCTCAATTCCTAATCCCTTTTATAGTTGATCTTTATAACTTCACTCCACACACTTAGTGCTCTTGAAATTATTTCTGGGATAGTGATGAATTAAACAAAAGTTCTTGACAGTGAAGCAATATATCATTTGATAACAGTTGGCAGCAGTAATATTATTACACTCCACATAATTGTTTGAAATGTATGGCATGTTTCAACAGCATTCATTACCGTAATCAGCTTTATACACACTGACGTCTTCTGGCAATGGCACAATAAACTTCCCAAATAACATTTTTCCCCATATTGACCTAAGTTGGCTTACAGCTGATTGGGGTAAATGCTCTTGAAACATGTAAACAAGTAAATGAAGTATTATAATTATATTAGTGTAAACTGCTATTTCTGAAATGTTTTATTTGCAATGACTTTCAATGCTGCAGCTGTCAAAAATCCTTGTTTTTCTGACTCATCACTAATGATATTTATCTTCAAAATTCATATCCTTCATGACAGTACAGTGGAGTTATTTTTGCTCCTGTGAGTATACTTGAGTGCAAATTTTGTTCTCCATTATAATCCAGTGTGCAGAGACTGCTGATCCAAACAATCCTCATATAAGAAAATGATAGGATCTTAATAATAAAATTGCTCCATATTTATGCTGATGAATTCCTTGCTCAATCAAAATAGAACAGATGCTTTTTCATTTTACAATACCTTAGGTTATGACTAGGGCCCAGGTTTTTATGTAAATATTCTTTTTTTTACACATAAAAATACATATTTTTAAAAAAGATGTGAGAATAAATATTTTTGACATTTTTTTCATTAATACATATTTTAATACTTTTCATTGATGTAAATAAATATTTTTGATAATTTCTCTATTAGTACATATTTTAATAATTTCCTTATTCTCTTTACAATACAAAATTTTATCTAATACGAATTCATTAATCATGCTATTTGATTTCTGCTGATTCGGTTGCATGTGGGGAAGTACAGAATTCTATTCTATTCATGTAATTTGAGATTACATGATACCTGTTTGTTAATTCTGACTAAGCAGTGATAATATACTGACTAAGTTAAGACATTTTCCTTGTTTGTATTGTTAGTTAGAATCAGGTCACTAAAGTAGTTGGGTGTTTCAATTAGCAGTTTGAATTAAAAATGCCAACAGAGAAATTCAGCATACCTGAACATTTGCAGCAGTATTTACTGGAGTTTAAAACCACTTTTACCACCGATTGGAAAATACTATTTTGTCAGTCTTGTACAAAATCTGTACGTGAGAATCAATGTTCTCAGGTAGTACATTTGTAGCAGCCGTGTCATGTGTTTTGTTGAGGCAATTTCTTATAGAAGAATCAACATCATTATCATCTTCCAATACACCACAACATTCAGAATTTTATTCAGATGTGTGTAAAATATTTATTTCTTCTAATATTCCCCTTTATAAGGAAAAATTATCTTCCAAAGTGCTATGAAGAAACATTTGTTACATTAGGTCATAATAAGTGAAAATCATAAAATATGGATCAACATTACAAAATTATCAATACTACTTGTAAAACAGTGGGAAATGTAATAGTATATGTATTAACAAATGACAAAATTATTTCCAAACAAAAATTCTTGCTGGCCTGTAAAGAAATGCCAGTTGCAAATCATATAACAATAGCTAGATTATTGAATGAATCTTTGGAAACCTTGGGGTTGAATGGTGTGAAATATGACAATGTGTTGCTTCTGCTTATCGACTCTGTGGCATATATGAAGAAAGCTGCCCAAAGTCTTGGTGTAAGTTTCCTGAATGTAACATACATCATTCACACTCTGTATAGTTTGTGTAAAACAATTTGAACCCTTTATCCTAATGTGGACAAATTAGTCTCCATTGGGAAAAAAGTGTCATAAAAGCACAGCCACAGAATGATACTTTCAAAAAAATTAATTCCGATCTTCCATCATCTCCAACCCGGTAGTCATGTGTTGTCGTACCTGGCTTACAGCTGTGGTCTATTATACAGAATATATTGAAGCATTTACATCAGTAATAACTGCAACTGAAATTATCCAGAATTTATTAATATGTGATGCTAATTTAAAATTTTAATTGGCTTTCACATCTGCCAATTTTGGTTTCTTGATTTACTTAATAAACAAACTAGAAACTCTGTTGACTTAATTCAATTAAAGAAGTACACTTTGATGAAAAACAACTTAACACTTAGAAAATAGAAGTTGTAATTAGGCTATGTTTGAGAAAAACAAACCCTCTGTAAAGACCCTCAAATTTTGGAATGCCAAAACATAAATGAACTTCAAAATGTTAATTGTGCAAAGCTAACATTGTGTGATGTGGAACACTCCTTTTCTCAATATAAGGCATTTATCTGTAATAATATGCATGATGCTCAATCTAAGATGACATTTGTAGTGCACTGCAACTCCAAAGAGAAGTTTAAATCTAATGTATAGCTGCAACTGATGAGTTTCAATATTCATTTTTATAAGTTAAATGTTTTCTTATGCTATGTTTAAAATTTTTTGAAAATATTTTTCGGTTTTTAGCACATAGTTTTAGAATTTTTAGCACATACAAGATAAATATTTATGCTTTTTTCAATGCATAAAAATCCAGGTCCTAGTTATGACACTTCAAATTTTGATTGAGAAATTGAAGATATATCTACAGTGTTTTAAAATGCTTTATGTTGACTCTGCTATTTCCAACAAGCAGTTATGATAGCTCTAATAAGCAGTTTTTCTATTAAAAGTCAAAGAATCTAGAATGTTGGAAAATCAACAACTCTAATTAAAAAAATTAACAAAAGAATACTTCTTCAATGGGTATTATCACACTGTGGTTTGATTGGCAATAATATTATTGATCTTCTTGCCAGAAAGGAAAGTAACACTATACAAAAATCTATGACAAATTTAACATTTCGTGCAGTCAAAAGATTAACATATATTTTATAATTTAATTTTGATATTTAATTAAAATTTTAAAAATAAAAGATGGGAATATATTGGCAGAAGATCAAATATAATTGCTGATTACCCAAAGATAAGTACAATACATGTGGTGATTGTCTGGCCAAGTACTTAATGAAGTAAAGTCTGGCAATGAGAAGAAAGCAAGCACGAGGAATGTGCTACATTTTCTAACTTCTCACTATGTTCACGTACATTAGTGCCGATAGGCTTGCAAGATACAAGTCTGAGCATTCAGACTCATATCTTGCAAGAAAATATCATATATTCAGCAGGCAGCATGGGTATCCCACATACACTTGTAAGTGTGCAGATAAACAGTTCAAGCCCCTCTTGTCATCTTCTGATAGCCAGACTATACCTCATCATTCTGTCCACTATGCAGTCTTAAAGAGCAAATTTAATAGGATCATCTTCAGCAATGTCCAGCCACCTGTGCTAAATTTTATTTTATGAAAAATAGATGATGATCAACACAATATTCCTAGCAACTTTAATTTCTGTTGACTGTACAACCACTATTTAGTACAGAAGGTAGCCATATCCCCTTTCCCTTAGACCATCTTCACTTGTACAAAATCACCTAAGATGGAAGCGTGTAAGAATGCATAATCAAATAAAAGTTTTGGATGACAGGCCAAGCTTCTGACAAGACTTGATGCAATGCTGATGCTCCAGGCATTCTATCTTTTCAGATGAAATGAAATGTCACAAAAAGTATGTATGCATATGAACTTTTTTTTCCACTACTGTGCTATTTTGCCTTTCTTGTTATTTGTTTTCTCAGAAAGAAATAAGGTCAGAAAGTTTCAGAATACACTTCATGTATGAATGCTGTGTAGTTTTCACTCTGTTAATAAAAAAAGGGCCAAGAAACTCTATGGAAAACATAATGTGCAATAAGTGTAGTTTTAAATAACAGGAATTTCTACAATGAAATACAATATAAGTTGCAATTTTTATAAGAAATCACTCAAATTTTAATCAGACCTTTACAAAATTAGTTACAAAGACTACCATATGAAATATATAGGAAAAACAAAAAGAAACATTACCTTATGGCAAAAATATCACAAATTCCAAAATGAACCAAAACTCTTATCAAAAACCTACAGAATTAACAGAATGGGAAAATATTCATAAACAAAAACAAAGAAAATTTAATTAAGGTCATTGCATGATTGACTCCACTTATTTGTTTAAATTTAGTAAATGTTTCACAGACAATTGTCCTACATCAGCATCGACAGTTAACTGTACTAAATTTAAGCAAGCAAGTGGAGCCAATAAGGGTGTGCATTTCAGATCAATCATACAATGATCTTAATATATGATTAGCTTCACTGTACAAGTTAACAATTAGTGTTTCAAGCCGAAGAAAATGTAGTTAATTTTGATCTTCCAAACAACAGTAACCCATCAATAAATTCATAAAATCTACAGATAAGACATTCTAATACCAGCTGGAAAGCTGACAGTAGAACCATGCTCCTGGTGAAGACAACAGCCTTTGAAACATGTCCAAATAAGTGGAACAAAGTTAGTAAAGTTGAGTGACTTCTTCATAAAAAATGGCAAAGATATAACATGCAATATTTTAAACATACAAGAGTTTTAATAAAGAATGATTATTATTTTTACAGACATAATTTCTCACACTAAAATTTAACTTTATAAAATTTTGTTAGCAATGCTTAAAGTACACAGACTACTGGTTTCATTGTTGTTATTTCCTGTTACCTCCTGCAAGTTGACAACATGTTCAGTTCTACCTACAGCAAAATGAAGGTGACATGCACAAACTGAAATTCTGCTTTTGTCTAAACAAATCTTCAGCTGAGGTCACAAAAGGTCTATAGAGTTTGTCCTTCCCTAAAGCATACCTCAAAGATGGTTTAAAATGTTTAAAAAGGGAGGCAATCAATTTCAATGGTAGGTAGATCTGACACTCCAGTTTATGCTCTAACAGAAGAAAACATTAAAACCACTGCTATCATTGTGAGAGAGAATCTTTGAATAACATTAGTAAGAAATTCTGCAAATTTCACTGGGTTTGCATGCAGTTAAAGATAATGTTACAGTGTTTCTTTCAAAGGTAATCACTGCTGATGAAACTTGGCTACATTCTTTCAATAGTTATGTGTGAAAATATCCATTATTACAAACACTAAAAATGTTTCTGCTGGAGAAAGTTATGTCATCTTATTTTTTGATATCCAAGGAATGATTTACCAGTCATCATATCTGCACACACAACTGTAACTGGGAATACCAGAGAGATATCCTGAAAACTCTGCAAGGCCATATTGCATACTAAAGGCCACATTTTCATGCAACAAGCTGGATGCTGCACATGATAATGCATACCTGCAAATCACAAATATTGTTGCTGAATATCTCCCAAAAATCAATGTGTGTCCCTCACCCCTCCTATAGCCTGGTTAATTCCCATGTGAACTTTTTCCTTTTTCCAAAATTGAAAAAATAGAAGGCCTATTCCATTATAAGAAGAATGGTGAAGGATGATTCTGAAGAAATGAGAAAAAATGGTTTCCAGCCTGTCTCTGAAGACAGGTAGAAATGCCAAGAACAGATGCATTGCATCCAATAAGGACTACTTTGAGAAAGATCATAAAAATTTCAGGATGAGTACAGGTATGTTGTCAAAATTCTTACAGTCCTAGTAATTTACTATTAATTCCTAAATCTAGGACTAACATAGCATACAGATGCGATATATTGGCCAGTGATTTTTTCTGTTTTATCTCATGAATGCAAAAAAAGTTTAATTCTTTTTTGTGTGCAATCCCCCTTTCTTTACAAATCTCTTTCCTCACTATCTTGCCAACTTTTAATTATAAATGTAGCCACTGATGCATCGTTGTTACACACTCACCTAGTACATTCATTTTGTAACCCGATTGCTATTCAGAGAACATGCTTCTTCAAAACTAATATGAAATTTTTTAACAGTTTCCATGATCATTAAAGTTGTTTTTAAAGATCACTCCCTGTTCTATCTTCACCCTGAATGATTTACAGTCTAGATAGTTAATATTGTCTGTTTTCAAACTTTTTATCCCTTACAGAGTGAGAATGCTTTATTCATACCTGGTTAAGCATGCAAACAAAGGCTTATTCTGACAGCATTACAAACTTGATAGCAGGCTGAAAAAATGTATTGCAAAGTAAGGGGAACTAGGCCAAAAATAATGCACTTTGTGTCTGAATTAATTATAAAACAGAAAAATAAAAACATATCCCTCATAATATTACCCCTTCTGCATAAATTTGTATGCTGTGATAGACAAGGTACTTCACACATTATTTTCTTGTATTGTATTTAAAAACTCATTTAATGCTTCAGTTTGGGCATTGTGTTTCACTCAAAATACCTTTATTTCACAGCACTCAGTTGTGACAGATTGCAAAGCAAGGAATAATGAATAGAGGAATAGAGGTTCCTCCCCAATTAATGAATCTGATACATCAAAATACTTTTTGTTCTATTTATTTCAAATTCATTACAAGATATAAAAATTATACATGATTATGTAGTTATATTTTATATAAAAACAATGCTCTGGTTATATAAAAAAATAACAAGTGTCAACAAGTATAGGGAATTAATGATGAATGCAGGAATCAACATAGTGAAATGATCTTAAAATCTTTTAAAAGTAAAACTACTTAAAATCAACATATTAAAACACTCTTGATGTTCTACTCAAGTGGAGTAGAACATCAAGAGTGTTTTATTGTGTTGTAATGTGTTGACATGATTTTAAGTAGTTTTACTTTTAATCTACCTAAGATTTTAAGTATAGGGAAGTACCCTTAAAACAAAATACAGGAGAAAAACAAATTACCATGGATTTTGGGCATACAAAAAAGTGTGTATTTCACTTATTCTGTTGAGCCAATTAAGATGATTTTTATCAACATCAGAATAATTAAAAAATCTGTGATAACAGTATATAGGTTATTTATATTTGGCTTAATTGCTTATTTCAAGTCTTATTTCTTTTTGTGACATCCTGATTGCGGATTGAACCTGGGTCCTCTAAATCAGACATACAGACCACTAAACTGGAGAGAATTGTAATTTATTATATGGCTCTAAATAAAGTATACTGAATATAAAAGGCTCTTGAATTCAGAACTTTGGTTATTCATTATATCAAATGTGACTAAATGGATCATGAAAGTCATAGTCAAAACAGTAATCAGTTTGATGAAAAAGAATTTCTCATAGATCATTATGCAGATATGTTCAAGTAACAAAGGTAATTTGAAAGCAGGAAGCACTCTTTATCAATAGGAAATTCATAAAATTCCACCAATCAAAGTGTGCTACATTACTATTGATGCATATATTTTTTTTACATGTTAACACAAAAGAAGGCATTGATAAGAACTACCGGGAACAAATTATTCTAACTTTGGTGTGGTGTTTGAAAAAATGTTACTTCCCTAGAAAACAATTAGTGACATATAGCCATGGAATTACATCTCAGTTAAGATATTATCTATGAATTTAGTGCAGTCTCCTATTCCATATAGATTTATTAGTTTCTGCAAACATGTAACTTATACCAAAAGACTCTGAGTGCATGTGTACCAAAATGAAGATTTTATTTTGATTTTCCAATGAATAGTATGTCATACTGGATGGACATATAGTACACAAAATTTAATGGATTTGAAACCTCAATCGATTCTGACATTACACTGATTACATGTAATGAATGTTCTCATTACAAGTCATATAATTATTTGGTGTCTCAATGGCCTTTTCTTCATTGAAGATGAGCATGGAAACTTTGTAACTAGGATTGCCAGATCTTCAGGCATTGACCAAGTTTGGAGTATATTTTTGGATCTACAAGTTTCAATATTATATTATCTATAGTTAAATTTATATGGTATTTATGCAATTACAGGAAGACTCAAAAAATTAGTTACACTTGTCAGATGTATTTGACAGCACTTCGCAATAAGACTGGTGCCTGGCAGAATAAGGTTCATGTTCAGGGCTGCCTATGGAGCCACTTTTGTCGCAGTTGGAATAAGACATGCAGTGTAGCATGAGTGCAAAATGACAAGTTAATTGGAAACAAAATTCCAAGATTGAAGTATGAGAAACAATATGATTTTTGGAATGGAAGAATCAGATTTTTAAAATTTTGGGTTCATGGCTGGAATTTAAACCACATGTCATCAGACTACTACAGTGATGATGCCAACCAATTGAACTACCGTGTCCTCCTATAAGCACAGAACCACAAACCTCTCTCATCCGATTCTATATATCCTGGAGACTTCACTAAGGTTTTTCTACTATAAGAGATTTATTCCTTAGTAGGCAAATGCTATGAATGCATTTTGGTCTGGGCTTCTAGGTTAATCACTAATTTTATAGCAATAATATATAAAAATAAATTGGTTTTATATACTAATCCCTATATTTCTGATGGTTAAACTACAAGCCTATGCCAAAAGTACCCGTAGCATTACAAGTTACTTCTCAAGGAATGAATCTCTTACAATACAGAAAACCTTAAGGATGTATCAAGGGTCAGATGAGAGAGGTTAAACTTAAATAATTAATACTTTTTATTCCTCAAATAGTATTTATAGGATGAATCTATTTAATCATATTTTTCATACAAATATTACATTTCAACATAATAAACACTAATGGTTCCATGCTTGGAGGACATGCTCAGTTGTTTGGAGCATCAGCACTGTAGGCTGAAGATCCATGGTTTGATTTCAGCCATGAAGTGAATTTTTCAAGTCTGATTCTTTCTTTCCAACTAATAAGAACCATTTCTATTTATAAAGTATGATATTTGTGGGCAAAACATTTTAACTGCAGAGAGATTTATTGTGAAATCTTTACATTGTATGAGCTGAATGCAATGTCACATCCAGATGTAGTGAAATGTTGTCAGCAGTTTGAACCAGGTAGCCAGACATAACTGATGTTCGTTTGCAAGAAACGGCATGCACAGAATGTACTTATGAAGCTGTTGACGAGTGGTAATATATCCTAAACTTAGGTATTCATTTTTTACACTAAATTCCATTTACATACATAAAATAAGATGCATTTTGAGAGATTCTCCTGAAATGCACTTATTTTATTTTATTTAGGGTAAAAAATGAATACCTAAGTTTAGCTAGTTATTGCAACTAGCAATATATTCTATTGCTAGTTGCACATGTTCAAAAAAGATCAAAATTTAGTTGATAGAACTATCTGATATCTATATGAATGTTTACCTGAAGACATGGTACCTAAAAAGAGTCCTGAAATGTGTATAAATATGTACCACCTAGATTAGTCCACATACTTGCAAAGGAGATATTCCTATTAGAAGAAGTGAGGCTGTGATTACTGCCATTAGTACAAGATATGAGGAGCTGTTATGAGAGCTGTGGGCAAAAAGGGAGGTGATACCGAGTGAGTTCTACATGACTGATGCATTGATCAACTGTGTTTAAATGTGTATGGAGTTAAGGGCAGGGGTTCTACAAATGAGAATGGATTTCATAAGTTTTTTTTTTTTTTTTGCTTCTCCTGAAAATTTATGATCGTGTTTAGTTTTGAAAAATCTTTTCACTACTACTTATTGATATACCAAGAAGTTCCAAAAATGAGTGTAGGTATTTATAATACTAATTGTTTATAATCTCTTCTGAGTCAAACTATTTAAATGTACTCTTTCTGGCTTCACTTAATACAGATTTACTGAGATGTTTCATGAAACTGTCTTTACACTGTTAAATCATTTGTTGAAGTTGAGTTTGGTAGGTATCTGATTTGACTGCGATGGTCTTGGGACCAACCTGAATAAAGTGTTGTCTGCTTCTAGAATGTCAAAATTCATTAGGTTTTGCTCAGTTTTTATGTAAATCCTTTCCATATGTTTAATTCCTTTAGTTGTTGAACTGTTTGCAATAACCACAAACAATAATAACCAAAGGAATTAAACACATATCAAAGGATTTATACAAAAAACATGAGCAAAAATTAATTTTAACATTCCAGAAACAGACAGCTCTTTATTTAAGTTTATTGAATGACCACCAAAGCAAATCAACACCCACTAACTCAACTTCACGAACAATCTAACAGTGGACACAGATCCATGAAAAATGTCCTTAGTAAATCTCCAATAAGTGGGGCCAGAAAGAGTGTTTAAATAGTTTGACTCAGAAGAGATTATTAACGTGTGCCTCACTGTGTTAGCTTCCCAATTTAATTAATATTGAGATACTAATTGTTTACTTACATTAGTTTTATGGTTCAATATATATAACCTTTGGTTAGGTGTAAATTTCAGAAATAGTAGTTACTTGATAAGAATAATAGAATAATTATTCATAACATGCAAAATTCCCAGTTTCAAATTTATGACTCAATTACCCATGATCTCTGGCTTGCCTACAGTTAAATCTGGCAACTCTGCATTTAACAGTAAAATAGGAAAAATATCACATTTGGTTAGTTGTTCATTTATTCATGATTTTGTTGCCATAAAAGCTTTCTGCTTACAGAGGTTGCAGCTAAATTGTGCTGCAAAAGAAAATCATGAAGCCTGTCCAACAATGGTTCACAGAAACAGAGATACATAATATTCCTTTCTGCAATTCTCTTAACATTATAATCCCTAAATTATATCTGTAAAGAGTATGTTTAAAGAAATGCAGTCTCTAATGTAATTTGGCTTAAACAAAACTGATGCATTATTTATAGCATAACCAAAGGTGTCAATGCTTTTTATATAAACAGTTACTTTAGTTTTGATACACTTTTTTCAGGGTCATATTGTAAATTAAATTCTTCCTCATTTCTATTTTATAGTGGTACTGATACAAACTACTTTAAGGAAATTTTGTGTTAAATTAATGTTTTTTAATACTGTAACTTTCCTCTGTTTAGATTCCTGCAAGGAGAGCAAAAATAATAATTGCAGTATGTAACTGAATGACAAAATCACCTCAGGTTCAATCCTAGTTACAATATGATGCCTGAATATCTGGTAACTGTAAAATGCTACAGACTCCATCATAATCATTTTTTCATTCATTTCATTTATTATCACAAAATATCTTAGCAGTAAGCAAGACATTAATGGTTGGAAAAAAAAAATAATAAATATGGCAATACATAAGAAAAGTCTAATTCCAACTCATATGCCTGACAGTTGCAGAAGTTCTATACTACGGAAGCAGATGGCAGCAGTGTAGTTAATTTTGCAAGGAAAACCAAATGCCACTCTCTGCCACAATTTCAGTCAACTCTGGGATCAAACTGAAGCCGCCTTTGTCTGCTTGCAGAGTTGAAAATCTTGCATATTTATCATGTGAATTATTCAATATTAAAAGAAAGCACTAGACTGGATCATCAAAAAAGAATGCCACAATTTACAAAATTCCTTACTCCATAAATATTAAATATGTTTTTCTCTCTGTAAGAATTGGGAGATATGTGAAACTGAGATGTGCATGTCATCCTCACTGATTGCCATGTAACAAAGAACTGCTTAATACAAATATAGAATTATATTTTTTTAATTAGGCATAGTTTTTCTGTGATAGATACCATTTATATTGAAATTTTTGTATTCTTCCCTGTCTTATCATGGAATATATCTACCTTTATAGAGTATGGAATACTTTGCAGAAAGAGAGCTGGTAATAAGGTATTAGAGACCTTTTTTTGTTTCTCTCTAGGTTTACAGTGGTTTATGGTACATATTTTCAAAATTTATTAATAATGCTAAGAAAGTTTTTAAATTTCTGCAGAAATTTAATAGTTAATTAACTTTTATGGGGGGTCAAAATGGTAATTTTTCACAATTTGTTTATATTTTCAGGCATATCATTTGAATATTTTGATTTTCCCCACTATTTTGAAATGCAATGTTTTAAAGGGTGTGATAATTCTAATTTATTTTGTGACATTTGTGTATCACAACTTTTTTATATGCTGTTCTGAGCCATTCACTTAGTTGAACATCAATAATTCTGTAAATATTTGTTCTAGAGAGCAAATCATTTTTTCTATTTGTTTGGCAAATTTTTCTGAATTTGTTGGTAGTACTTAAATCAGAACAATGTAGATTAGTTGAATGCAAAAGTGAGATTAGTTTTGGAAAGTAGTTTTGTTTTTGTAGTTTCAATATGACTTTCTTAGTACTCTGGAATTCTGATTAAACTAAAAGGTATTTTAAGAAAAGAGATAATAGGAGGGTGTTCAATCTACCCCAGTGTGATATATCATTGCTAGAGAGCTTAGCTTGCACGTGCAGTTCGAATATATCTTGGGTTGAAATAGATACAGCTACAAATCATCTGCAGCAAGCACTGGAAATAAGACATAGCAAATGCAGAGTAAAAGCAAATGATCTGGAGCTTCATTCCATGATTAAATTCCTTACAAAGAAAGGAAGGAAATCCAAGGTAGGATGAATGATGTACATGTTTATAGTACATCTTACAACTACTAACTGAAGTTTTAGGCCCAGCAATCTAAAGAGTGCCAGGAATCCATTGAAAATAACCTCTGCATCTTGTGAAAGCAACTTAATAAGAAATGTGAGTAAAGTGGAACTTATGATTACGCAAAAAGGGAGTAAATTATACTGTAATATTATGTTAATTAGACATTTCATCTGGTACATTTTACAATTATTCAAAAAAATGTGATGCTGTCAAAGGTCAGTTCCCAATAGACAGCTAGAATGCTGACAACAGCAGAAAGCATTTCACCAGGAATTCTGTTAGGACCTACCCCCAAAAGATGCTGATGACTTTTTCTCAATAACTGTTGCTGAAGATGAAACACGGATTCTTCACTATGATCCAGAAACCAAACAAGTGTTTATGCAATGGAAGTATAAGGCAAGAAACTCCATGTGCATCAGCCAGAAAATTTATGACAACCTTTAACGATGTTCTGCTGTTGGAATTCATACCAAACAAGTCCATTATCACTAGAAAAACTTACACTTTTACAATGAAGTACTTATGATGCCATCAAGAAGGAATGGTTTGAAAAACTGACAGCAGGCATGTTACTGCTTTACAATTATGCATACCACAAATTCCAAAAAGCAAGCAAGCTCGTTATAAAGAATTCTGGGTACTTGGAGATTAACCATCCATCCTATAGTCCAAGCCTGGTTCCATGGATTATTTTCTCTTTCAAAACTTGAAGAAATTCCTTCATGGGCAGAGATGTTACAGTAAAGATTCTGTGAAGGAAGGGTTAATAGGTTGGTTGGTAAACAAGAATATCCTTAAATTCTAAAAGGATTAAATTACTGAAGGCAAAGTATATTATGTGTGTGGAAGTAAGTGAGACCACCGTTTTACCATTCAAGTTTCATTTTCATACTCAGGTAGAGAACTTATTGAAAGCCTCTCGTAACACACATGATATGCATTTGAATGAGGTTATGACAGACAAACATGCTAGTAGCGAATCCAAATCTATTTCCAATGCACTTTCACTAAGCTGGAGAAAAATGGAGATATATTATACAGGTTGTCCCTGAATTCAACTGACAAAATTAGACGTATTGTAGAGTGGACATAGACAAATATTTTGAGGTACAGAAATTATGGACATGTGGCCTTATTTCAGTGTTCTGGTGCATTTTTGATGTTGGATATTTGTACTGATAAGTCGCAATTACCTGTATATGATTTCTATTCATAAGCTTCATTTCTGCTCAGGTAACAGGGAAAATGTAATGATGATGTACAGTAAACTGTATTTTGAAAACTATGGGCTTTCTTGTTTTTTTGAACATTGCTCTCTCTGCAAGAGCATACACGTCACTGATAATTCTAATTTTCAATCTGAAGCACAGCCATTGGACTGTATGGAAAATAAATTAGGTTATGAGTACTCAACTATCTATTGTTTGTCTAATTCATACATTGGTGATACATTGTAAATCAATCATTATTAAAGATTCATTTCAAATTGCTTAAACTGTTTCTTATTAGGTAAGATCAGCATTGATTTTATTATCTATCCTTTGTATTTAAATTACTAATGATGAATTAGGATGGTTCATGGAGTATGCATTGCACTCCTGCCTTTGAAGAAGAGGTTCTTAGAATGATTTATGAATTATTTTTGTGTTGTTTTTTTTCCCATTACAAACTGCAGTTTCTTTCAAATAATGTTTTTTTTTTAGTTCCAGCATTTATTATTAATGCAAATATTTTATAGAGTGCAGTGAGCTTAATCACTACACATGACCATACATCATCAGGTCAGTGGCATGTAGGCACTTAACAAGTTTTATGTTATTAAGTGGAATTTTGAACTTGTTGACTATATGTTCCCCATCTCAAAATGTTTCAGGGATACCCAGTATATTTTGAACTTTAGCACAAAAAGCAGTTATATTGACAATGAAAGCTATTTATATGGATCTGGCAAATTAATCAGAAATACTTGGTACGGAAAACACAAAATGTTAATAAATCATTCAATGATGTACTATAATGGTGAATATCAAAAAACGTGTTTATGAGTCTATATACTTTAAAATCTTGGTATGTGTGATGCTGTTGAAACCAAAAATTAAAAAATTGTCATGAATGATAGTGCGTTGTTTTCTGAAGTCATAAAAAGATATGGGGATGTAACAAGTTCAAAAAAATTTACTTTTTAGATTCTTATTTATGACTTCTTACCAGAAAACTTTGGTGCACAAAAAGTGTTTCCACTGGCGAAAATCATTATTTACAACTTTATAGGTATATTCCTTGCCATGCTTACATGGCCTTATCCCCTTTTAAGATGCACTCCTATTTTGCTGTAAATGTTTTATTTCTGCTCATAGCCATGCATGAACAGCTCAAGTATGATGTTGTTGAGTCCATGGATAAGTGCAAGTGTGTTGTAAGGGAGGCTACCTAGTTATGGCACACATATATCATAATCTATATGTATCTATCGTTTAGTGTTACTTAAGTAGTGGGCTGAATGAAAATTAGTTGGCTTTCATATAAGAAGTAGTAACAGGTTACCTTTTATTTTTTACAGTTTGAAACTTTGATCTTTCAGTTAGCAGTACTTAAAATATAAATAATCTTTTAATTAATTTTTTATCAGTTTCCTGCATGTTTATAAAAAACAATATTGAACAATTGTGTTGTTATTAAATTTTATTTAGAAAGCTAGAGGAATGCAGACATTTTTGAAGAGATAAAAAGTGTACTGGGAGAAAATGCTCCATCATTTATGACTGTAAAAATTGGATGACTGAGCTCAAATGTGGATGGAGGACTATATGAGATGAACAATAACTCTGGATACCCAAGATGTGTCACTACAAAAGAAAAATGATCACAAAAATCCATAAAAGAGTGTAAGTAACAGAAGACTCAAATTGAGCAAAATATCCACTATGGTCAATACCTCAAATGAATGGGTGTACATTTTTAAAAAGGTTCAACCAATTTTCTGCATCAATTCATCACCATTGATGAAAACTGGGTTCATTAATACATTCCAGATACATAACTATAATTATAACAGTGGACAGAACCTGATTGGCCAGCTCCAAAGAACGAGATGGCAGTAAATTCAGCTGGTGAAGTCTGGCATCAAGTTTTCTACAATACAAAAAAGATTCTGATGATTTATTATCTTCTAAAAGGGCAAACTATATTATGTTCACCTTTTGGATCAGTTACACCACAATATTGAACTAAAGAGGCCAGGTTTGGCACATAAGAGCATAATTTTCAATGGGATAAAGCATACACACTGGAGTTACTGCAATGACCAAGATGAATGATTTAAAGTACCACTTGTTTTCGCATCCATCAGTATTTGGTTCCCTCCAACTTCCATTCACTTTCTAGGCACAAAACTTTCTTTGGAAGGACAAAGAGGCAATCAAAAGTGCCATGTATGCTTATTTTGCAGAACTTAAGGAAAGCACCTTTTGTAATGGAATCAAGGCATTGGTAAAAGTGTATTACACTGTCAGGAGACTACGTTAAAAAATGAAAGCCATTTTGAGAAACATAACACCATAATTTCATTGTTGGGCTAACCTATTATCATCCTGCCTTTTGTATATTAAAACTTCAAATGTATCTCACATAAAACCTTCCTGATGGAAAAAATCTGAAAGCATATTGTAATTCTGCTTCTATCTGATTTACAGCAGAGGATTAGTGCTTGCATTATGACGATATACAAGAAGTGACTCAACAGGAAATGAATAACATGTTGACATTTACCACTTACCAAGTGAATCACACATCAAATTATATAGAAAAAAGCATATATTTTCTGAACATTTTCTCTGTTCAACATTTGTGGAGTATCAAGAATTATAAATTCCAGCATACTTTTTTGGGTGAAGTATAAGATATTTTGATATATTTTAAAGTATGGTGCAGTGCATGAGATTCAACTTATTACAAAACAAAAAACACATAAAAGGAGTACTTCTATCCTACATAACTCAAGTTTGAAGCAAACATAACATTTTACATCTTCCAAGGAAAACAGTTTACCTTATTTCCAGCAGTCTTAAATACATGAACATAAACACAAAATATGGAAAAGGAACTTGGGTGTGGAGTATTAAGTGCACACAACAGGCAAATGAATAGTCAATAGTAGCCATGCTTTATATCATCTAAACATGGACACACAGCAGGCATTAAAATACCTTCTTTGTTATGCCAACTGCTACCAGGTTCTCCCAGTCTTGTGGCTTCCTTTGAGAGAGAGACAGAAGTGCAAAATCCAGCAGCTCTTCTCGGGAATATACTCTTACAGCTGCAATTAAGTTCAATAAAATTTTAATATGGGTTGAATAACAGCTCTAAATATTTTAAAAAAGGAATTAATACAATATATGACAAACTAACATAATAGAGATTTTAAAAATGTTCTACAGCTATAGATTGCAGAGTTTAACACAGTGGGAACCTTGCTTGAAATCAGAGCATAATAAGCTGTGTTATGTTTCTGTATACTCTAACCATTACATTATAATTACATATGAGGGTAGGTACATAAGTTTCCAGCCTCGCCAATAAGGATTATTGCCTTCACAAAGCCCTTATATGGTGTCATATCTTATCTGTTAAGTAAATAATTGCAGCTGTATCTTCCACTCTGCTGTGTTTAGTTGTTCAGATATAGTTATATAAGGAAGGCTTGTTAGAAGATTGTGACATGTTCAAAATGAAGTATCAAGCTGTTATTAAGTTCTTTACAAAAGAAGTACTTACTCCAAATGAAATTAAACAGCAATTAGACATTGTATATGGGGAAGCACCCCCCTCATATTCTACTGTAAAAGAATGGGTCAAACTTTTTCGAATGGATCGAGAAAGCATTGAAGACAAAGAGTGTGCAGGTCAGCTCTTGAAGGTGCTCACTCCTGAAAACATCGACCTTTCTTGTGGAAGGAGAAATAATGGAAGACCAGCGGCTTCAAGTTACAGAAATAGCAGTAAGGTTGGGCCTTTCTAAAACAACAGTCATTCAAATTATTCATGAACATTTAAACATGAATAAGGTTAGTGCAAGATGGGTGCCTACATTTCTTTCCTCAGTCCAAAAGCAGCAAGGGGTCATCTGTTGTCAGGCATATTTGGAGCTCTGCCGTGGCAACAAGAGAGAAGTTTTACAAACCACTGTTACAGGAGATGAGACTGTGATCTACTATGATCCCTTGTCCAAAAGAGAATCAATGGAGTGGCGCAAACCTGGCAAAGTGGTGCCTCTAAAGGCCAAGGTTCACTCAGTCAATCAAGAACATCGTGGCCACAATCTTTTGGAACTGTGAAGGAATATTCTTCATTGACTTCAAGGAGAGGAACACCACAGTAAATAGGGAGTACTATGCTGGCCTACTGCACAGACTGCATGCTTCTATTGAAGAGAAAAGATGAAGAAAACTGAGTAGTGGTGTGCACACAGCTCTTGTTTCAAAGGAAGCTGTGAAGAAATGTGGCTTCAAAGAGATCGACCATCCACCCTACAACCAGATCTAACTCTCAGTGACCATTTCCTCTTCTCAAAACTCATGAAGGAACTTCAAGGAAGGAAATTTAAGTGTGACAAAGAAGTGATGGATGCTGTTTATGCCCATTTTGCAGACAAGACTTCTGACTATTTTTGGGGGAATGAAATGTTAATTCAAAGGTGTGAGAAGTATATTGCAATAAAGGGTAACTATATTGAAATGTGAAATATAGTTGTTGCGTTTATCATACCTAGTGAAGCTGGGTGAAAAATTAATTTACTATGTCTTTAAAATTGCCTTGCAAGCATATAAATATTAATTTTCCTTAGTTCGTTATCAGCATTTTCAAGATTTAATGCCACAAAATTCCCTCAAATCTTGAACTAATCATGTGCTGGTGTGACACTGATCATCTATTAACTGCCTCCTTGCATTATTAGCCTGCTCTAAAAGGAGCTCATTGCTTGTGTGGCATAATGCATTAACACAAAAACTGATGTTTCGCAAACCACAGGTTTATTTCTTGGCATGTCATTAATTTTATTTTTTTTATTAAATATGGAATATTGGGATATCCATACTAAAGAATTATGAATAAAATTTACTTGATACTTTCAAGTTTAATTCTCTTTCTTAACAATGAATGTATTACTAACATACAATGGCTAATACTACTAACATGATGCCTAAAACTTAATTTACCTAACACATACTCAGATTCTGATTGGTAAGTACAACTACAAAGGTTATAGTTATATGAATTTATATGTTAAGATGTAAGTGTATAAATTGAAATGTCAACTTAAAATATAGGTTAAAAGCTGCATTATTAGACCAGCCAGGGAAAAAGAAAAGAAAGGAAAAGAAAGGAAAAGAAAGAAAAAGAAAGAAAGAAAAAGAAATAAAAAGAGGACAAAGGAAAAAAAGGGGGGGAAAATTGTGAATGAGACTCAAACTTAAAAACAAATGACCATTTCTTACTCAAGAGCTAATATCATAACCATGGCGCCAGAGTGATAAATTCAGAAAACTGCCTTTGTTATCATGTGTTATGCATTCTTGGGGCACCTTCATTAGTCCGTGGCACACTGAAGCTTTAGAAACTTATAGCCATAGCTTCGAAATTTGAACAAATATGCAATATGTTTACTATTTCAAATTGCTTATATATGACATCTCTGAAATTATTTCGGTGTAGTTCATTAATACACTGTATATCACTTATCATTACAATTAAAATATGAGGAAACACATTCAAACAAAATATGAATAAAAAAAGAATAAGAAAAGAAAGCAAAAGAAAGCACTATGAACTTTATATGTAACAGGGAATCTTGTACACAACATTTATTGACTATATTTATAGGTATTCTGATCTAGATAGTCAGTTCTCTTTCTGAAAGTGGTTGGAATATTCCTTCCTTGACTGATAGGTTTGGTTTATTTTATTTAAGAATGCTCTAAAACACCTTTGGTCATTAGTATTCCATTCTGTTCAGCGCATGACACAGTCAATAAATTTTGCTCAGAGGCCTCTTCTTTCCAGCTTGAGGTTTTTTTCAAATTCCATAAATCTACTACGTGGGACCAATAATTTTACTTCCCTTCAGAAGAAAGTCATACTTAAGATATTTATACCGGAAAAAATCCATTGACCCTGGCCAGGTTCGAACCCATGACCTTGGGTCTACGAGGCAAATATGATTACCACTAGAACACCACAACTGATTTCTTGGACTATCTGGTGTAATTTCTGCTCAGTTTGAAACTGATTTGCTCTGCTTAGGCATACAACATCGCAATGCTCCCTGTCACTGATATATTTGTCCATTCACTATTGTGATTCTCATTTGAGGCTGATGAGAGGCTACATCACATCCTCGACATCTTCCGAACAATCTGTGCTGACACCTGACACACCAATAAACTGAACTACTTTATTAACACTGTGTTCTTTGGCATGCACAAACAGGATAATCTTTCAATCTACTTTGCCACAACCACAATTGCTATGCCTTTGGCAAACTACTTGAAGCATACTAGGTCCCAGAATAACTCTAGTGAACTTATTACTCATCCTTAATCCATATAACTACCAGGATGCTATCTTAAAATAGGGAAGTGCTACACATTCTACAACAGGTGGTTATTGTTTTGTCCAGGTCTGTATATCATACTTAATAACTAAAATGCAAATACAAAAACAGGCAGTCATTTCAATATAATTTATTTCATGCTGCACTATCATAAATAACCCCTAACATAGTAAATTCTCTATAGTCCTAGCCAATGTTTATCTGCAGGACCTCCCTCAAAGAGGGGTTATGATAAGTGCACTGACATCCAGTCTTTATTTGTGTTTTTGAGACTAGGATTCATTTACTTCTCTATCAGCAGCTTCTCAATTGTCCTCTTGCACTGGGTGTACCCTGATTCAAACCCACACCATAGTTACTAGGAGTCAGTTTTTCCCAGGAGTCCCAGTTTTTCCCAATGTTCAAACATGTTGGCATGCTTACTAGATCGCAGCAATTTCAATAAAGATTTTTTAAGTAATGTTTAATGCCTGTTTTCACTACTGAGGCACCAACAGGCAGTGGACACTGATGATACATGAATGAAATAATAAACTTTGAAAGGATTTTTTTTTAAGGAAGCAAATGTTCTAGGCCTAAGTTTACAATACCTCCCCAGTATTTGCCATTTATGAGGACTGAGGAAAACATGGTAAAACTTCAGCAGGACCATCACGGAGGAGGGCCCTGCTGGGAATCTAACCCCAGGCCTCCTGCTCATGAGTCCATGCCTTAAAGACCTTGGCCACCCATGGCGATATTAAAGATGCAGATTTTCTGTGTTAGTTGTAGAATGCATACAGTATATAGCAGGATTATTTAAAACAAATTGTTGATGTATTGTATTTGTCACATGAAATAGTAGAGGGTCATTTATGTTTTCGAAATAAAGCACAAAATGACAGCATAACTTTTTGAAATTATTCTTATTTTTTCAACACAGTCTCCCTTGAAACTAAACCACTTTATCCAGCGATGCTCCAAAGTCTTTATTGCATCACAAAAGTCATATTTCTCCTGTATATATACCACTGTTGATTTAAGCCCTTCATTGGACAAAATTTTCTTTCCGCTAAGGAATTTTCTCAATTTAGGAAACAAGACAGAAGTTTGATGGAGCAAATTCAGGGAAATAAAGTGGATGTAGCAACAAATTGTACCCCAATTCATTGATTTTTGCCATTGCAATGACACATGTGAGGGTATTATCTTAATGCAAAATGACTTTCTTCTTTGATAAGCACAACCTTTTCTTGAGTGTTTTTGTCTTTTTTTTTTATTTGGTTTATTTACGGATGCTCTTTAACATCTCAGGTTATCAGCATCCTATTCAAATCAAGGGTGAAACTGCAGACAAATTTTGCTCAGAGCCTCTTTTTTCAGGCTTGAAGTTCTTTATTGTGCCGTAAATGCACAACATGGGACCCACGGCTTTAGTTCCCTTCCAAAGGAAGCCATACTTACGATTCTTATGCCGAAAAAAATCCATTGGTTCAGGCAAGGATCGAACCTGTCATCATGGGTTTAGGAGACAAGTATGGTTACTACTACATCACCAGGACGGACATTTTTGTCCAAAATAGATTTAGAAAGTTAGCATAATACACTCCAGTGACAGTAGTTTGAGGGAAGATGATCAATTAGCAGTTCACTCTTGGCATCCCAAAAGCCCAACACCATGATCTTCTTGGCTAATTTCATACACTTGGACTTTTTTGACAGTGGAAAATTGTGGTGCTTCCATTGTTTAGATTGCTGTTTTGTTTCAGTTGTATAGTAGGGCACCCATGTTTCATCAATGACCACAAATCGATGCAAAAAGTCAGTGGAATCTCTCTGAATATGGGCCAAACTTTGCTGAAAGATTTGCTTTTGATCCTGGGTCAGCAGTTGTGGCATCCATCTTGCTGGTAATTTTTTCAAGCACAATTTTTCTTTCAAAATGTAAAATACCTATGCATTCCCCTTAAATATCCAGAGTTTCAGCAATTTTGGACACCTTTAATTGGTGATCATCCAAAACCATGTTGTACACCTTAACAATCATTTTTGATGTAATGAATTTTGGTCCTGTGCTGAGTAGTTTATCTTCCTAGCTTTCACAGCTGCATTTAAAATCTGTGGTCCACTTGGAAACAGTTGAAAATTTTAGTGTAGAGTACCCTACAGTGTTTGTCATCTCTGTATGAATTTCTGTTGCATTCATATCCTTCTTTACAAGTATTTAATAACAGCACGATGTTGATATTTACCATTTTCTCTGTATACATACATCTGCACTGCAACAAACAGCTGTAGCACTACGGTTCTTGACCAATCCCTGCATAATTGTACAAATGTTTCTATGGAAGATGATGGGTTTCCATAACAAAACTGCTGCTGCAATCTGTGGGTCATTCCAAAAACTTTTCAAATGACCCTCATATATTGGTATTTATGTGCTTGTGTGTATTTATGTGTGGATAAGTATTTAAAAATAGATTTTAATTTTGGAGCATTTAATTGAACACGCCTGCTTGCATTTTTCTTGGGTGCATATTAACAGCAAATATGAATTTTCAGTCAAACATATATTCAGAAGCTCTGTTGTTTACTATATGTTTACTATACCAGAAATATAAAAGTTGACTGAACACTAAGGATTTCACAAAAACCATCAGTTTCCATTAGTGTTTGCATATTCTTGAAAAAGGATGTCATCAAATTTGTTGTTCAGTTTTAGGGCCTGACACAATTGTGATTGTTAAGGATGATACTAAAATCTTACCCAGGCAATTTCTTTTGACTAGGGATAAAAACTTATTTCCACTGCTGACAAACAAACATTTTTGGGTGTATATTGTTTATGCTTAACAAGGCAGGGTTAGTTGCTCTGGTAACACATGCTTTACCTAGTAAAGCGGCTTATTATTGCAAACTTAAGCAAGCACGAGTTAAGGGCACAAACCATATCATGAACAATTTATTAAAATATGGTGACATACTTCCAGCATGAGTAACAGAAGCTGCTGAATCTTTGAGCTGCTGACTTTGGTTCGACTGATTAGTTTGTGCAAAAAATGCTCTTCTATTTCGTGCACTGACTGCCATCGTTGCATCTGATTCTTCTGCAACACTAAAAGCTTCCTTAGGGGAATCGGGAAACAGTGGCTGTCGCACCACTGTTAGCTGAACATTTGAGGTTTCTGTAGTTGATGAAGGAGAATTTGCAGGAGAGGACGAAGTGGTATTACCTGTTGGAAGGATGGAAGGTGTTACAGATAATGATTCAGTAGTTGTAGTAACTTTGTAGGTTTCCTCACTTTCACTAGTTGCATTGCTCTCCTGACTATCAACTCGATTGCTTGAAGAAAGTTTAGCAGGTGCCTGCACAGCAACAGTTCCTGCTGGGTTAGCCAAAACTGATGAAGGAGCAGTAACAGAAATGGTATTAGGGAGCACAGGTGTTTGAATATTCATTTCCTCATCATAGCTGCAAAGATATAAAAAAGAAGAATATACAGTTAGTCTAAATAAAACTAACATTTAATGTTTGGCTAATATAATTCTTCCAGAGTTGTAATATGCCTAGCCTAACCTAAATACTGACACAAACTTTTGGCTTGGACTGTAGAATTGATTTTTCAGGTAGCAAAGCAACGCTTGCACCGGAGGTTAGTCCTGACCAGTGTGTGTTCAACAGTGAAAGGGAAAGGAGTGGATTTTCTTTGCTTAAGCATGGAGTGGGGTGAATATGAAATCAGGGTAGTAATATTTGCCTTGCACAAGGCAGGAAATTCATCCTGAAACAGTTGAAAATCAGCAAAAGGTTCATCTAATAGATTTACTGAAGCAGGCAGCGTAAAAGATGGCACAAAGGTTGGTCATCCTCACAATATGACAGTGGCAGCATGTATCTGGCAAAATTCCTTCCAGAAGCAGAATATAATGTTACAGGAGCTAAATATTTTACCATGATCAATATTCAGGATAGTTTCTCAAGACTTGGAGTTAAGAGTTTATTGGCAGAGCAAAGGAAATTTCCTGACACTGTAGCGGAAGCAGTAGAGGAAACTGAAATCAAGGTAGCTCCTGCAGGGGTACACCAACAATGGGCAATGGAGAATTCTCTTTACTGACAAGAAAGTCTTTAACATTCAAGAGAGTTTTAACAACCAGAACAATAGAGTATAAGCAGCAAGTTCTCGGGCAGCTAGTGAGAGAGTTTCTAAGGTCCAGAGAGTTTCTAAGGTACCCCTCCTCAGTCATGGTTTGGTGGATGGTAAACTATGAGGGCCCCACCAGACTTCATTTTTGTGAAAAAGGATAAAAACAAGTGCCAGAATGTGTGTGGAAACTATTCTGAACCCTCTCTTTTAAAAGTCTTGAGTTAACACCAAGTTTAACAATAAGCTCTGGGCCTCCCAGCAAGATTCTGTGCCAGTTCATAAAGTAAGGATTGCACAACAGTGGTTATATATCAGACTTCATCTCCACTACTGGGTGACCTTCTGGTAACCGCAATACTAACCCCCTGGACTTCAAACTGTGGTCAGTGCAATAGGGAATGGTCTGCAGGAAAAGGCACTCTTTGCTTAAAGTTTGAAGCATTCCTTGGTGGCAGGAGTGGTAGCTTTTCAGATTTGATACTATCTATTCTGTGATAGATGACTGGCCAAAGAGAATCCTGAGTGCATGCTAATGGTGGACATTTTGAAAACTGTCAAAACTGTGAATAACGTATGTTTCTATAACACATTAAAAAGAAATTGAAAAATCTCAAACCATATTTCACTTATTCACAAAATAATTTGTGACAGTATTATGGCTAGACTAGGTATTTGCTCTTGTATGAGGGTGAATGAGAAGTAAAGGAAATTTCCATATAACAATTTTATTTCCACTGATGGGCCTGGTAAGAAAGAGACACTCTTTCTATAACAAAGGAAGACCTAGGAATGGATGCTATCATTAGAACCGAAATACTGCAACTGTTCGAGGAACAGATTTTGGGAAACAAAGAAGGTATCTCTTTCAATGGGGCAGCACGATAAGTTTTATAAGCTGACCTGTCGGAAATGGTTTAACTCCATTAAATCTCCTGTTATCTATCTCTATCCACTGATGGAGAACAAATTCATACATCACTTTCAACATAGTGCCCCTGCATAGTGATGCACTTTTGGTATTGTTCAATAATGTTCCTCATACCTTCTGAAAAGAAGCTTTTCAGTTGCTCATGAAGGACAGCACCCTTGCTGCAGCTGACCATCTGAGCTGAACCTGCAGCCATGTAGTGTCTACTTCAAAGGTATGCTAATTTGATGGTGCCAGAATGAGACAGCAAGGAGGATGTGGAAGGAATTCAAATTCAAGCTTTGTTGCTGTATGCAACCATGCATTGTCATGAAGCAGTAGCACTGCTTTGAACAATAGTCATTGTTATGTGATGAAATGCAGCTTTCAATTGATTTGCAGCAAATCACAATGAATTGCACTGTTTCAAATTTCACTCTGTATCTGGAATGCCAAGAAAGTTGTTGTTTGAATTTCTTGCAAACAGGGGATGATGGATGTTTCTACTCCATGCTTTGCCCCTTGCTCTCCAGTTCATAGTACTGGATCCATTCTTTGTCTCCTGTCACGATACATTTCATAATACTGGGATCTTCTTCATAGTGTTAGAGAAACTGGGTTACAACATCTATATGCTGCTATTTATTCTAAGCTGCAAGTTATTTGGACACGCACAGTGTACAAACTTTATGGTACCTATGTCATCATGCACCATAGCATGTGCAGATTTATTACTAATGCCCATGATTTCGCTATAAGTACTAGTGTGAACTGTTGGTCTTCTTTAATTAATGCATCTACTTGCTGAATCTGTTGCTCTGATATTGATAGGTGACCAGGCTAGCTTTCATTTGTTACATTTGTTCCTTCCTCCTTAAAGCGTCTATACACTTGTATATCTTTTGTTGCTGCATGGTGCATGCTCCATACTGTGCCAACATTTGATAATAGATTTCCATAGGTTTAACCACTTCTAGTAGTAGCAGTACTAAATAGTCTTGCTCACAGGTTGGTAAATGTCCCCATGAACAGAGAAGAATATGATTTAGAACTGAGCTATATAATAAATATAGCTATAGAAAATGGTTTCAAACAAGAAGTGGTATATAAGAAAATAAACAGAGCTAGAAACAAAAAAAGAATCAAAGGCATCACTACTCTTATTCCTAACAAGGAAGAAAATAGAATGTACCAAAAATTCACATACCATCCATCAAGCTTCTACAAATTCCAAAAGATTTTCAAAAAACAAAACATTATTTTAGCTCCAAAAACAGTTACTCCATAAAAAATATACTAAATTCTAAACTAAAAGAGGACATTCCTCAAGAGAACAAATCAAGAATATATCAGATGGAATGTATCGATTGTGAAAAAATTTACATAGGAAAGACTAAAAGAAACATAAAAACATGAGCAAAAGAACACATCAGGAACATAAAACAAAGACAGGAAGAAAAATCAGCAGTAGCTTGGCATTTTTAGAATGAAAAACATAATATAAGCAGGAATCCCAAACTGCTTAAAAACATTACAGGGAAAACAGAACTTGCCGTCTGGGAAAACATTTATATCTGGAAGAACAAATGTAGCATTTTCAACTTTGAAATCCCACCAAGTGACATCTTAATATAGAAGTTCATCCAACTGCCACCAGAGACAAACCAAACCACCACGAAGAACAAGGCCAGCAGTCGAACTGGAACTGAAGATGGGAGCGATTAGGTCCAGAAACTTAGGTTTCCTCTTTAAAAACTATTAGTGATGAAAGTGTTACAAAGTCGACTCAGTTATTCTAAGCTTATATTAAACATCACTGTTACAAACGTCCAACATATTTAACTAATTAACACCCCTTCTGCCCGCAGAAAACACACTACAGCACATGGTGCAATCACTGAGTGGAGCATCCATACTTCTAACCTCGTTGCTCTCTGCCATGTGAACAATGGATTGCTGGGTGGGGCTAGTTACCTATGCGAACTTGTGCTATTATGTATCAGTGCCACTCTCTTGTTTTTACTGTTTTAAAATTTTCATTTACTTTCTGATTCACCCTCAGAAAACTATCTATTTGACAGATGCAAACATTCAGTGAATGACTTTTTACACCTATAGATTCTAAATTTCACATATATTTTTATATTTTTCATTTTATGTTAGTTGGGTCTTATCTCTGATCTTTTAAAATGAGATGGCATTTGAGATGGATAAAGCAGAGCTAATCTATGATACTTATAGAAAAAACATCAGTTACTCCTCGTTCTAATGCACTATATTTTCAATCTCATACATTAAAGGGTTTATTCACTCCCATACATTCCTAAAAAAAAATCTTGAACCTTTTTACACTGAAAAACCACCAACCAAAGGATATCTAAATACAAGGTTAGTCAAAATATTTTCAGAGTTTCAAAAAATCAGTACTTCCTGAATATTGGCTTGTTCTTGGTACACTGTGTTCTGTCATAAAAAGAAACTCTGAAAATTTGTATTTATACTGCCCTTGATGAGCATAGTTTGAGCTGTTGATCATCACATGTTTTTTTGTGAATATGATGGCCTTAGCAGCAGAGAAGGCATTTTTTGTGCTAGAATTCCATGCAACTAAGTCCATAAACACATTCCAACATTGCTTTTGAGTAGAACAGATGAAGGATTAACCAACAGGTAAATCTATTAAACCCTTTGGCATCAGTGACAGTATCTGATATCATGGGATTAGAATATCATATGGTAGTATGACAGTCTCTCCCATCATTTAATAGTATAATTATATTTAACAAATGTATATATAAGATAGATAAATTTTAGCTTTATAACAAAGTATTATATTATGCTCACTTTAGTAGTTAAAAAGTTATGGAAGTGTTGATGAGGTCACAAGTTGCTGGCTGTTGGCTCAACCAAAAACTTCTTTTTCTGATAGAATAAAATAGTTGATGCATTGCTGTGAGAAGTGTATTGAAAATGAAGGTGATTATATAGGAAAATAACATAGCACATATAGTAACAGCACTGTATATATCAAAATGTAACATTTTCTGTTTGTTTGAAATTCCCTTGTAAACTTTTATCAGTTTTCATTTTTGACATGTTTTTCTTCTACAAAAATTCCAAGGGTGTAGCAGCTCTATGTGTAGAACTATTCTTTTACTCAAAACATGCTTGTAATTATAGTATTGTTTATTATAGATGCATTTTTATCAGTTAAGAAAAGTATTTCTCATAATATTATAATTAGCATTTAATAAAACATACTATATAAGTAATTGTCATAAAATAAAAACATTTCTTATTGGAAATTAAAATTTTGTTCCTTATGCTCTTAAAAGCTTAAAGTTTCACTGCATGTGGCATTAATAATGAGTGCCAAAGTTTCATATTTACATGGAATGTCAAGATACGTGGTCATATCAACTCCTTCCCCCAATGCTATTTGTACATCCAATTATTCTCAGCAGTTTAATTTCTTTCAATTTATGTTTTAGATACTGTCTAATGACTCTTCTTTTTATTTATCCATTCATATTCACTTTTCTTTATCTTTCTTTCCATCCTTTCTTGTTTACTAACCTGTGGCCCAAAATGACAAAGTGAAACCAATATTTGGATCAACTCAGAATATTACTTAGATTACAGCAAAAGAAAAAAAAAAATGAAAAGCTTTAAAAACTACATTTACACAGTACTGGAAACATTGTGTTCATGCATTTTTAGTGAAAATACAAGTTTCCTACTTAATAAATTAAAGCACTATTCAAACCAGTATGCATTCTCTTTAAATGTATCGCAAACCCCACCACCTTTAATAATAAATGTAAGAATTATATTCTTTAAAGCCTTTATCTAAAAATGTTCAACCATTCCTAAAAATTATAAGGCACAGGAAAATATGAATTATAATGGCTTATAGTTTGGAAACCATTAAAGATTGAAAAAATATAGTAAGAAAATACTCTCAAAGTCAATGTCTATAAGTGGAATAGTGCATTTAAAAGAAAATGGTGGAGGATGAGCCTTGAGTATGAGCTGGGAACTTCCTTAAAAGGCAAGTACAGTATGTTGGTGGACTCATTTTGAAGAACTGTACTGTATGTACTTGCGTTTCCTCACAAATCATTAAACAATAAACAGTGAATATTACTTAAAATTTCTTGAAGGCCCAATGTTGACAGCCATCAGGAACAGAAAGGGTGAAAACCAAGTGTCATTTCTTCAGGAAAATCCTGTTAATATATGGCTGCTTGTACCAATGGAAATCATGCTCCCAAATTCTCCATACGTTGCTCTTATCCCCAGATTATACCAATTTATCATTTTGCCTGGATGTAAAAAATATGGCAGTGAAGGATGAGTTCAAGAGTGACTACACCAGCAACCACATGATTCCTTCCTGAGAGCCATCTATTAGCTTCAAGACAGCTGGCTCAAGTGATTTGCAAACCAACAGTATTATGTTGAAAGGCAGGTACTTCATATCAATACTTTTTTTATTTACAAATTACAATTCATATTTGCCCATATCACATAATATGCTTTATCACATATAAGATGTTACAAACCTAAATCAACAAATGTTAATTTATGCATTCATTAAAAATTATATAATTATTTGTCAAACTTGTTTATGGCCTAAATTATTATAAAAAAGATATACGGCAGACTGTGGGTGCAATGTACCAAAGGAAAAATAATGGAGAAACCTAAAAAATTTCTTTTTCAAATAATTCCTTGCAAGATACTCACGCAGAATAATACTCCCCTGCCTCCTGGGGATTAAAATGCTCATCCAACACAAGTTTAGCCATCTGTAACAAAAATACACATTTATTACATCTCAATTGGCAAAAGAATCAAATCTCTAACACACCATTCTTCCAGAATTTTATAAACTGTATCACTAATTTTGGGTTAAAAAATCAAGAAAAAATGTGAGATACTACAGTGCAACCTCGATCCATCATCATCCAAAAGGATGAGCAAAATAAAATGATAAATGCATGTAAATGATGGATGGGGGAGGGAGTCTAAAACATGGCATTTCTGGGATATAGGGGGAGGGCCTATTGATTAAAATGAAGAGAGCCAGCAGATATCAGAAATATATGCTATACTCATTTTAAAATATCAAATACTGAGGGGGCACATTTCCATTGTAAGAGATGCACCTGGTCTAAAATAACCTTTAGGCATTTCATCAAGTATTCCATGTGCTTCATCTGTTTTGAGCATCTTCATTTCTAATTGTGCTTTCCCTCCGATGCAAACACATGCTATCATACATCTTTTGTCGTCATTATGCTCCATTTAGTGATGCCTTGCCACTTCACACATGAGAAAATAATGTGCACCTTAATACAGTATGCTTCAAAAATACTGTACCTGTTGCAATTATCAATGATTTGTAATTACAAAAAATATTAGAAAATGATAGATACTTTGAGGAATAACCGATGCAAGTTTTATTCCTTTTATATAA
This sequence comes from Metallyticus violacea, assembly GCA_030762175.1. Lineage (NCBI taxonomy): Eukaryota > Metazoa > Arthropoda > Insecta > Mantodea > Metallyticidae > Metallyticus > Metallyticus violacea. Next base: position 8,628,344 of record CM060837.1, on the reverse strand, counting down.
CAAATTATTATTGAGGAAATCACTCAAATTTCACTAATTTTGTTCCAGTTGAACATGTTTCAAAGGCTGTTGTCTTCATCTTCAGCATGATTCCACTGTCTGCTTCCCAGCTTGGTATTAAGATGTCGCTCTGCGGATTTTATGAACTTGATGATGAGGTTACTACGAGGTTTTGACCTTCCAAACAATAGTAACCTCATCACCAAGTTCATAAAATCCACAGAGCGACATCTTAATACCAAGCTGGGAAGCAGACAGTGGAATCATGCTGAAGATGAAGACAACAGCCTTTGAAACATGTTCAACTGGAACAAAATTAGTGAAATTTGAGTGATTTCCTCAATAATAATTTGTTATATTATACTATATTTCACTATGAAAATTCCAGCTATTCAAAGCTATTAATTTCTATTGTTTATAATAAAATTATGGGATTATATAAATTGAAAGATGGATGTGGGAAAACCATACTTCCAGAAACAATGGATTGTATATTTCTGTAAACATTTTAGAAAGAATTAACAATAATAATTAATAAAAGTTATACTATATGATACATCATCATCATCATTATTATTATTATTATTATTATTATTATTATTATTATTATTAAAGATGCGTAAATACCAAATTTTCTCAATCAAAAAATCTATACATGTTTTAGTCAATACTAGATACTTTCATATCTTTTTAACAAATAAAATACTAATTTTTCATTTTAATATTTAAGATTTTTTTTAATGTTTTATTTATTGGTCTTCTCTTAACATCTGTAGATTGTGAACAGAATACTATTGATGTAAGTCTATAGAAATGAATAAAATGAATTAATGATGGCGCAAATGAGCTCAGAGTCCTTGGTGCCTTAAAGCTATCGGGGTAAGGAAAATTTCTGAAAAAATTCTTACCCAGACAGATTGACCTGACAAGGATTTGAACCCAGGACCTCCAGATTTAATAGTTGCAAATGCTACCACAAGGCCATGGAGTTGGTCTTTTGAGAATATTAATATATCATAAAAATCTGAATTTTCTTACTTACTGAGATTATTTCTTACTATGAGAACCTATTCTAAACAAAGAACATTACTGAAATGCAGCAATTTCATCGTAACAAAATGAAAAATAAATTAGGAAGCTCTTTATTGGCAAGCTAGGGAAAAAATTATTAATATCAGCATCCCAAATGGCCACTAGCAATGAACCAACATTTAAAAGTAGATATAATTAGAGAAAAATATGTATAATAAAAATGAAAGGGAAGGATTAGTTGATTCAGATTGGGTATTTGAAAACTAAAAGGTTACAGAGATAATACTGCTCAAAAGGTAGGTACATCCATATTTTATTCAGTTGTCAAGGAATGAATGGGGGAAAATTTTGATAAAGGAGAAATGGCTAAAGATTAATTAGGAGATTGCACCAAGGAAAATATTTTATGATCAGTGGCATTAGATAGCTGGGGAAGTTTTAATTCCAGATGAAAAGTAAACAGGTCAATAATGAGGAAAGGGGAGAGAGATGAAATGCTATTGTAAGTGGATGGTACTTCTGATTGACAGATGTCAGTGCGCTAAGTGTATTACAACAATCAAGAAAGGGGAGAGAGATGATATGTAATTGTGAGTGGATGGTATTTCTGATTGACAGATGTGAGTTTAAGTGTATTACTATGTATTGATTTATTTTATTGTTTATTTTAACTAAGAGTATGAATAGCTTGGGTCAGCATTGGAGAATATTCTAGTAGGCAATTACTGACAAGCTAGACTAGGTTTTGATGCAAATTAATTACTTCAAAAAAATAATTTTGTGCAGTAAACTAAGTAAATAGTGGGTAATGAAGAATGTTAAATCAATGGATAAATAAGAAGATTGGGAAAGCTTTTGTAAACGTTTGATGTATAAAAATCTATGGAGATAATGGCTGGGATTACAATCTATAGCCAAATTTTATGTTCTAATTTACTTGTCATTCAATAAATCCAATCAAATATTGAAAACTAGTATTGAATGCCAAAGAATTGACGAACAATTCCAATGTATTTTAAACTGAAATAAAACAAGCCCTAAAAGAGAAAAAAAACATCTGTTGCATTATTTATAAAACACCTTTTGTGTAATAAAGCTTACTGTGACAAGTTCGATGTCTGATCCAATTATTTTTATTGATTGATTTCCAACTGTTACTGTATGTTTATATTCTCTTAAATGTGCATCACTGGTTGAAAAACTATGCAGAAGTGCAGAGCGGCGGATACCTGCAATACAGAAGAAACCAAAATTTAGTGATTATCAACATTAAGCATTTCATTACAATAAAAACAATATTTAGCCTTAAATATGGATCATTAGGCAAACTTTTTCTAATTTGTATATGCATAAGCTTCTGTGTTTTAGTATGAAACTTATCTGACTGCAAACATGAAGTTTTGTTTTATGCAGCATGGATACCAACATTCTACATTTTTGTTCAGTAATGTTTTTAATCTTTATTAAATTGTAGGGTTTGCATATATGAACTGGACAAGCCAGGCTATGATAGTGCTCTGGGCAAAGAGGTTTTCCTTTCTGTAGTGGACCTTCCACAGAAAGTGGTATTAAAAGATTCCATGTTTGCCAACAATACTGATTACTTGAATGATCAACACAGTCTAAGGATTATGGTGGAACAGTTAGGATTAGCAGCTGAAGAACACTAAGGAACATTAGAACTTATTTGCAACAACAAAGAAAAGATGCATGGTTATCAAATCAAATCGGAGCAGTAGTTCAAATATAATTAGATAAGATACTGAATTTAAATTCAGAGAGTATATTTAGGGAAAATATGTGAGATATTCAGCAATAACATTTGCAATGTATGGCCATGAATTATTGTGGTGTAGTATTCAGCTTGTTGCATGAAAATGCAGTCTTTTGCAAGTGTGCAATTTGATCTTGCAGAGTTTTTGGGACATCTCTGTAGTATTTATTGTCCAGTTACATTTGTGTGTGCAGGTATAACATCTGGTAAACCATTCCTTGAATATCAAAAATTGAGATAACCATAACTTTCCCAGCAGAAACAACTACTTTCGCCTTTTATAATGGAGATTTCTACACAGAATTTTGCTGTTTGCTCTCAGGATTGAAATGATGTAGCCAAATTTTATACCATAACTTTCCCAGCAGAAACAACTACTTTCGCCTTTTATAATGGAGATTTCTACACAGAATTTTGCTGTTTGCTCTCAGGATTGAAATGATGTAGCCAAATTTTATCACCATTAAAATAAAACCTGTATCTTTCTATAACATCATCTTCAACTTCATGTGAATGTCCTTTGATTTGGAAATCAGCAGTCTTGCATACACATGTTTTATGAGCAACTTTTCAGTTACCACAATGTGGGTGGCACCTAGTAAAACATTCAGAATTTCTGTAAGTATTCCCACTGTTCCCTGCCTAGGAGTTGCAGGACTTGTCACTGGTGGTGGGGTTCATAAGTCCCCATGAATCACCAGGCTATACTGGTGGTAACTTGCTACCGGTAGGGTTTCCCATGCTGGGCAGGCTGGTGAAGAGACCAGACTAAGAAGCAACTCAACTCCATCCAACCTGAAGGTGTAAAGCAACCTTCTGGAGAATTTAGCCTTACCCAGGCATGCGGGGCTCAGCCTGGGCAGACCACTTTCCCTAGCTTCTCGTGGGACCTTATAGAAACCATTCAGAAAATTAACAATTCATTCCCGAGGATCACATTTATGAGCCCTCAGCTGTTGCAATTTCATGCCTCAATGACAAAGCTCTCTCAAAGAAAAACTCAGATATGGAGAGAATTGACTCCTATGAGAGGATCTGGGTGAAAGAGTCTGTGAGCCTCAGCAGAGTTACATTGTGACTCTAGCCAAGGATGGCCCTAAAGGTCCTCCAGATCAACCTCCAACACAAAAAGGTAGCTTCTGCTGCCTTCTGTAGAACTTTTAATGAAGAAGGAATAGACCTAGCCCTTATTCAGAATCCTGATTAACAGGAGCCAAATTGCAGGACTAGGAGACACATTGTTGATATAATGCAGCAAGTGAAATTGACTCAAAAGTTGAATTTTTGTTTGCAATGGAATTCAATGCCTACCTCTTCTAGAATTTTGTTCTAGCAATTTTACCATGGTGAAAATTGACTGCAACATACGAGGAGGGAAGAAGGGCTATTGCTGAGCACTGTTTATCTTCCCTTTGAACCCAACTCTCATCACGAAATCTGGGGCAACAGTGATACCAACAAAAGGGGTGAGTACCTTTTAGATTTTCTGCTCTCTAATAATCTGCATATACTTAGTGTCAGTACCAAGTCTACCTTTGCACAGGGCTGGAAGTTTTCGACATTACTTTTAGCATGGAGTATATCACTAGTCAGATTACCAACTTGAGATTCTTAGGAATCATCACTTTTGGACCACAACTATATATCATTTAATGTTAATGTAGTAAAAATTCCAATCTTTACAGCAATCTCAGGAGAACCTGATGGTAGCCCTATATGCATGATATCTCAGGTAGGATTGGATTGGATAGATTGACAAGGTAGCACCTACCTTAGCCAAGAAGCTATGCTTGACAGTTATCATAATAATTGTCCCATTCCAAACACAGATAAAATCCAAGAAAGTGTCATGGTAGACTAAAGACCTTGAACATAAGAGAGACAGAGTGCGACATCTCTTTAACAAGGCAAACAGAACTGGTGACTAGAGGGTATATCAGAAGTGTGTGCAGTAATTTAGTATAAATGGGCCAATGGCACTGATATCTACAGGAAACTTATTGCTGTGTACATGGACATTGAATGTCTGTAATGCTCCATATGTTTGCTGAAGGCCAACTAGTCATTTCTGGCTAAGTTTGAATCCAGTAGGTTCCTCCACTGTCACTACAGAGAACAACAGGGCCAGTGTATGCACTGATCAGATGAATCAAGGTTTGTAAGGTGGCACAAATATGAGGAAGGAGAGTGGGAATGACTGCTGCATCTATTGTACAGCCCTGGTTTGGCACTGAGCTGCAGTGAAAGCAGTTAAGTTCAGCAACTTAGATTGGCTGACCAGTGGACTTACCTCCTGTCCAACTGCTGAGATTCCCCATTTGGCATGTGCAGCACCATTTTCTCTTCAAGTCAGTTGCAAGTGGGATTTTGACAGAGTCGGGCAGTTGTGTAGTGAATTTGAACGTGAGATATCATTAAGTGTTAAAGTAATATTGTGCAATGGCGAAATATTCACTGTGCCATCATATATTTCTCTTCAATGCATACATCAGGCACAGAAAGTCATGTGCAGAAAGATGCAGACATTTAGATATAAATTTCCTGACAGCCCAATCTAATACGAAAAACACTAAAGTTAGTACAGACGTTTAATGAAACAGGTTCTGTGATTGACCGGAAAAAACAAAGATGATCTCATGTGTTAGTAGAAGAAAAACTTTATGAAATAAGACCTTCCACTAAAGCCCTCCTCTTTCCCCAGATCTTATGGCTTGTGATTTTTATCTTTGGGAAGAATTAAAAAATAGAGTATATTCAACCTTCACATACTGGAGGGACTTAACAAACATTCAAAGCGCAGTTAGGTCCATTAGTGATGGGGAACTGATGCATCATCAGTGATAATTTCCTAAGAAAATGTAGATGTGTATCAGGGAAAATGGACAACATTTCCAGCACTTCAAGGTTGAGTACCAAATTCTGTTATTTAATATGTTTTACCTAAGTTTTAAAATGGTGAAGTGTTTGAACCTTTTAAGTCTATGCAAGAAAATACTGGCAGTGACATAGGGTCTAACTGCAGACTGGCTGAGCTAATGTACTGGGACTTCTGTTACTACCCTTTAGCTGTTCTGAACAATAAAGGAGTTGCAGGGACAGTATTTTCAAATGGATGTGAAGGTTGAGGCTGCTGTAAGAACAGGTTTGCAGAGCCTAATCCTGGCATTTTTTTACAGAGAGGTTCAATAAGGTGATGCAGCATTGGGATAAATGCCTAAATGTTTGTGGCAATTACACAGAAAAGCAGTGAAGAATACATCTATCCATACATGTGCAGTTAAGTGTAAGTTACAAAATTAAAATAATATAAATTGAGAAACCCATAAAATGAGATTTCCAGCCTTATTGGCCATGGTCCAACAGATGTAAGTTTGGACATCTTTTGGACCACAGCCAATAAGCCTGGAAATCTCATTTTATTGGATTAATGCCAGCCGTGAAAGCTTAAACAGTTACATAAATTGAGAAAGTTCACATATTGAGCAATCCTCATTTATTGATAAGATATTTTCCTATTTATAGAAAGCAGATGAGATGAATATGTAGTTACCACTTGCAAATCTACTACTTTCATCCGATGCACTGCTGTTCAGGCTGCTGCTCGAACCACCTCCTTCTTTATCTGGCTGCTCCAGACGAATGGGAGATGCATTACGACGAATTGTGTCTTCCATCAACTGCTTAGCATAACTGTAAAACACATTTTATATTATTAATTCTTACTAATGAGTTTGCCATAATGGAACTAGGAAGATTGGGCTATAAAAGCAAGGTGATAGAAAGAGTATTGAAATATTGGTATAGAATTGGGAGACTAGAAGGGGAGAATATCATTAATCAGTGTTTGGTAGCACAAGGAAAAATTAAGGGGAGAGAAACTTGGTTATCTATAATTCAAAATATCCTACAAGAAGCAGGCATGGGATAAGTATAGTACGAGGGAGAAAGATTGGGTAAATGATTTTGGAAAGAGATAACAATAAGAATTGAGGATATTGAAAAACAGGAAATATGGGCAAATCTTAACCCCCAAAAAATCTCTGAAATTATATAGTACATTAAAAATGTATGGGGAAGAGAAAGATATATTAAAATTTGTGATAAGGCAGGAAGGGAAGGATTGGCATGGTTTAGAACAGGAGTAAAATATTTAAATGGATTAAAAAATGGATACACTAAGGGGTTATGTCCTATGTGTGAAGAACCTGATAATACTTGGCATTGTATATTAGAATAGAAGCAAACCAAGTTTTGGAGGGAACATTTCCTATTAACAAAGTGGGAAAATTTACCAAATGAAATAAGAGGCAGAAGAATTTTAAATTTAAAATCAGATGAAAACATTAAAGAACTGGGAAAATACATAGGCAAGGTAAATGCCTAAAAAAGACAAAATTGGTTATGGGGTAAAATACTTAGGAAAGGTGCTTGAGAAATGGTATGGAATTGTCAGATAGTGAAAGGAGGATGAAATGAGTAGGGGAGGGAATAGGACTAGTTATCTAGCATTAGTTAAATAGGATCCTTATATAACCAGGGTGTTAGTGTGTATAAGGTCCTAAGCAATAAGCAACTCTCAAGGACAGAAATTTGGCCAAATAGGTTTAATTAAAAAAGAAGGAAGGTTTAGTATTGTATGAAATATAACTTAATATTGTATTGAATGTATAAATTATTTTTAATGTTGTGTTTTGTTTTTGGTTGGATCAGAGTCCTGTACCCTGGATATTCCAGTAGGTAGCTGCTGATGAACCAGAGCATGGGGAGCTGAGTCAATCAATTGAAATTAATTTTGATTTGAGTTAGTGCCTATTGGAATAGCTGAAGGCACTGTTACTAATTGTTATGTTTAAAACTAATGTCTTTTTTTATTTGTGTTTATTTTGTAAATATAAATATTGTATGTTGATGCATGAGAAATAAATATTACTACTACCATTAATTCTTAAGTTTTCAACCATATTATTTACTCTTTATTTCTGTTTTTTATATATATATATATATATATATATATATATATATATATATATATATATATATATTTTGTCTTACTAAAAATACTGTCCACACATTTGATGGTGGCTCTACTTCTGGTTAGAGAGTGCATCATATTCCCGAAGCGTGATATAAGACATGAGTCATTGCTAGTTAAGCTGCACAATGGTAAGTTGTTTGTAGTAGAATTCGCAATGGACTGGGGGTGGTTATGAAAATCCTGTAACTGTTATTGCACTGCATAAGGTACGCAATTCAGCCAGTGAGATTTTCAAAATGCTTTAGAAGCTCAAAATATCCAAGAGGTACATATATCACATCAACCATCATTTATTACAGAATAGAGCTGATGTGAGACAAGGAAGACCAAGCAAATATGCACTTCAGAAATGATTAAAGTGTGGCGATCCAAGTGCTCAGAAATCATTTAAGGAGACAGTTAACAATGGCCTGTAAACTAAAATATCTATAATTAAGATCATTATATGACTGAGTCAACTATAACTCTTATTGTTCCACTTACTTGTTTATAATATGTAGAACTAGTTTCAGGAACCTTTTTGTTTGCATTCTCAGCTAACCACTGACTGCCGGATAATTCATTATGCTGTGGGAATGTGTATTCTGCTCTGGTGGAGGTGCGATGAACTTAAAGACACTTCTGGGGATGAAAACATAAAAACACCAGAGCAGAATACACATTCCCACAGCATAATGAATTATCCAGCAGTCAACAGTTTCCATCAGTCAACAATACAACATTAGCATTAATTTTGGCTTATGGCATTCTTGTGCAAAATGAGAAATAAATAAAATGTACACTGCTGTTAAATAAAGATTTAAACTTTCTGTACAAAATATTTACCACCCTATACCCAACTACAGCAGCAAAATATATGTTCAAACTTTTGTCCCTCTAATTGTTTTGAGCAGTATAGAAATGTTCTCTCATATTGCACTTTCTCTTAGTTTTTCTGGACATGAAAATGGAAAATAAGGTTAAGTATTTGAATTTATTTCTCTTTACATCAACATACAATTTAAACATTACATAAAAATCTATGTATTTGTCACTTCCATAATTCTAACAATATAAAATTAACATGTATCACATTGACTCCATTACAAATTTTAATTCTGAACACTTCATCCAACTATTATCCTATACATGTGAGTTATATATTTCTTTATATACACACTAATACCCAAATTTTTGGTGTATAATAATCATGTTTCTAATGCTAATTTACTTCCATTCCTTCTCCTATTCAATTTATCGATTATTCTTTGTCATTTCTCCCTCATCTTCCCTAAATACACTGTAATATCCATAAATTATTATACTTCTAAGGTTACATTTCTACATTCCCTTCCATTCCTCTTTGTTATTCTTATCCATTTCTCTCTAATTTTACCTAAATAGTTCCCTGTCATTTATATCCTTCTCTCCTTTTAGAGTTAAAATTTTCCTAACTAAAATTTCCCCATTTTTTATTTCAAACCTTTTTTCTCCAAAACTTTGTTTCATTACAACATAACAATGAAAATCTCTGTTGATTTCTCCACACACTAAACAATTTTCTATTTCTTTATCATATCCTAATCCTTTTAAATTCATAAGTCCAGTTCTATCCCAAGGAAATCCTTCTCTGCCTGCCTTATCATAATGTTCTATATATTTTTCCCTACCCCATACTATTTTTATTACCATATAAAAATTTCAATGAACTCTTTTTCACCTAAACTACTAATTAATTTTTATTATTTAATATCTTCCAATTTTAGATTTGTTTCTTTCCAAAAGCCTCTTTTTGGTATTCCTTATTTATTCATTATTTTCCTAAACCTATCTGTTGTAAAATTTCTTGCACAATATCATGATTCTTTCCACTTACATTTCTCCTGTAAACTAAAACATTCTTTAATAATATCACTCTCTAATGTGATAATTTTGAATAAATATTTCATAATTCTTGTGATTTTTTCCTTAGCGGAATATCTACCTAATTCTAGCTGTACTATACCATTTGGGGATGCTATTGGTAAACCTAAAATAAATTTACAAAAACTTCTATTTATTTTATCAACATCTTTCCATGCATCCTCTACTAAGAGAGTAAATATTACATTTTTAAAAACATAATAATTCAAGAAAGGTGTGTAACCCCAGAAATGGAAATGCCTTTATCAATAAAACTACTTACTTTATTTTCTCCTCATTTGGACCTGTTATCTGTACAAGGCGTTCTTTGGCTCCCGGGTTCACTGGAAGAAAAAAATATTATAAAATTATTGTTTTATTTAATTAAACATTCTTCAGCAACAGTGCATTAGTAATTGTGCAATCAAATACAAGAAGTTTAGCAGCTAACAAGTCCCTGAAAGAAAAGTGTAACAGTTCATGCAATATCTGAAACACAAGGCAAATGCATTCAGTAATGTCATGCCTCTCACGGTGCTTTTATAAAAACAAATCAGAGAACTGGAGTGATATGTCATAAGGAACAAGGAAGTTGTTGCTTTGTGTGTTATGCCAGTAAAGACCATACGCTCACATGTTCAAAGAGGCAAATTATTTGATTATTTACAGCTGATGTTAGTTCACGCAGTAGTTTATTACAATAGTCAAGCATGTTATGCAAAGTCTGGACATCGCCAGTGCACATGCATTCAGATATTACCTCGCTGAAATGAAATGATGGTCTCGCTCAACTCCTCTATCATATGAACTCGCCGTCCCTTGATGCCCATCACTACATCAATATTAAAAATGTATTACTGCAAAGTATCCACAAAACTATGGAATTTTTACATAATGATAACTAACACTGTGCACTCCATTAGCAGTAACATATAATACTTTAGTACTATGGAATTTGTAGAAACAACTACCACAATTAAAACACAATTTTACATTTATTTTCAACTAGTATTAACAATATATGGTTTTACATATTGGAGAAACTCTAGCTACTTCTCTTTTCCATATGCAAAAAGAGTTAATAAATATAATACTATAAAAAAGAATCAGAAAGGAAAAGTCCCTATTTTATTTTACAAGAGAAACAAGTGAAATTTACACTGCATGTAGTCATATCTCTCTTTATTTATTACTCTCTTCTCAATATAATCTCATTTTTCAACAATTTTTGCTCTCCTTTTAACAGTAAAGTCCTTCCTTGACAACTTACAAATAAAAGTTCAGACTTGCGTTTTCCTGGCAAAAGCAATTATAGAAGTATACTCAAGTAATCAGTCAGCTAAATAGTGAAGTTGCCTTTAAACTTTCAAGGCACACATTGTGCTCATCAAGGTCAAAGTACTAAAAGTTTACAAGAACACGATTTATACATAAAAACCATGAAATAATAAAAGGAGCTGCATGGTAGAAAAAGTCTTGAGGAAGCTAACCAAAGGGGGAAACAGTTGAGGACTGCTTTCTGATTGAATCGCCTAGTATGGGTGCCAAAACTTTTGAGTATGCCCCAAAGCTGCTTAACTTGACCATGGACAACACTTGTTAATTGGTATGAATATTGAACACATCATATGAATATGCTGTAAAAAGAATAAGAGGTGCAGTGAAAAGCTGCCCTTTAAATGCATCACCGGATCTGGGTGCCAAAAGGGCTGCTTAACCTTATTGACAAATTCATAGTATTTTTTATTTAATAGTGTTTAGTGCCCGCTTTTACTTCTGAGGGTTTAAAAGCGGTGAACACTATGTTTAGGGTACCTTCCTGGTATTTGCTGTTTATGACAATAATGATATTGATGATGATATCTGTAATGTGCCATCCTGGCTGCTAGATGCCTATACCAGGACACATATTACAGTTTCTATTGTTTATTATATTTTTCTTCTTTCTTACATTATTTTTTATACATTATAACTATAGCTAATCAAACAAAATCAATTAACTTAAACATATTAACAAAGACGAAAACAAAGCCCAAAATAATACATACAAGCAGTTTTTAAACTGGAAGCCAGTTAACAAAACAAAACTATAACTGGTAGCCCGCTATAATTTAACTACAAAAATTTAAATTCAAATGGCTTTCCATTTTCTATTATAAACAAAACATCATCAGCATAAGCAATGGTTTGCTTAACGTGGTCATTGTTTACCAATTCGTCAAATAGAGTTTCTAGGACAATATCCCAAAAGGTCAGACCTAGGATCGAATCCTGGGGACATCCCTTTGTAATTTCTCCATATATATTATTCTCAATACCTCTAATATATACTATTCTGCTTTTACAGTAATCTTTTAACATTGCATATAAACATTTGAGGAAACCTTTCTCCTGTAATCGTTCAAACAATGCAGGCTACCATAAGAGTGTTGAAGGTGCCGGAAATATCAATTAAAATGCCAATCTGACAATTTTACTGCATTTATTAGCTTACTAATTGCATCTTTCATTCTAAAACTGAATTGGCTGTTGTTCATACCTAACAATTCTAAATTCTTTCAGTCTCTTATATACAATTCCCCCAGAATTTTGCTTAAGATATTTAGCAGACAGTTGGCCTATACGGTTTGGGCTCTTCTGGATCTTTATCAGCACTCTTTTTAAGAATTTTGACTTTGGCTTCCTTCCAACAGTGAGGAAAACATCCCTTCCAAATACAATCATTAATGAGGACTGAGGGGAGGACAGACCTGGTGAGAATCAAACCTGAAACCTTGTGCTCACAGCTCTGTAACCTTAACAATCTTGGTCACTCATGGCAGTAAGTTATCATTGGCACAATCCTCTTGTGATTAATCAAAATGCTAGTAGCTAGTATTTATTAATAATACATTGTGAATATATAATTAATACATTGACAGTAACATGCTGTCTAAAGTAAATATGCTGCTATATGCCCAGCTGACCTAGGATGGGGCCAACAGCCCACTTATGTTCCCACCTGGTAAGCATTGTAAGCCATAAACTATTTGCATGCCACTGTCACTATTAGGGTTGTCCTTTACTTCCATAAGCTAATATAACTATTATTTCCAAACCCAATAGGTATTGGGAACACACATTCAAAGAAGCTTTAGCTTCACTTTTCTTTCCATTTGTTTTCATTTTATTTTTGCTCTTTAAAAAACATATCTGTTGAGAAATGAGTTCATGAAGTATAGTTTTACAATACCACCCAGTACTTCATTCTTATTCACTTCTATGTATAACATGAATAATAAGGTAATATATTATCACACAGCACAGCTTAAATATTCCTGTTTATTATAATTGTATGAATAAGAACTAATTTTACTATAGCTGATAGTTAAATGAAAATCTGCATGCATACATGTATATCTAATAATATTAAAGATGTCACTGTAGTGTACACTTGCCAAATAACTGCCTCAACTTTATTCCAATGATAATAGCCAATTCAGCCACTATTTGATATGCTTTTATTTACTGCTATTATATGTTTAAAACCTATAAATGTTTAATATTTATATGAGTTTAGAAGTTATTGGCAGTGAGGCACTGAAATATTCTAAACTGAATTTTTTCAAATGTTGATACAAACTTCACTTACAGGGCTTTTAATTAGGATATGTTTCTGGGAACCTTTGTTCTCATCTTCAGCTACTGACTGCCTTATTGATAAGTGTTGGGCTGTATGGTGTAGTTGTGGCTGCATCTAAGTTGCTTCTCTGTTGACATCTGTTATCTGCTGGCTGGAATAGGAATTTACTGAATTCATCCAGAGGTGGAATGTCAAAATTCATTAAATTATCTCAATTTTTTAGAATGAAAAAATTTTCCAAAATGGGTTTTCATTACAGCATGTACCTATTTCTTTTAACAAAATGGCTTTCTGTTTAATTTCATGGTTGTGTTCCCAAAAGTGAGTTGCTACTGCCAAGTTTCCAATTGCTTTGGCTGAGTATTGCTAAAATTTTCTGTCTTCCTGGTTTCCCAATTTCTCTAGTTTTCCCTATGTATTTTAAATTGTAAGCTAAGCATTCTATTGCATATATGCCTGATTTTTTTCTTTAGTGGTGTTGGTATAAAGTTTTTTATATTGCACTTATTTGTAGTATTAATTTTTTTGAACATTAGGATATTCTGGATATGTGAGTCTGCTGTATGTTTTAACAGATTTTTGTCTTTTGAATTTGTTAATCTTTTTAATATTGACAGAATAGCAATCAGATCCAGCCACAATCACACCAAACATACCAAAACTTATTAAGCAGTCAGTCAACAGTTGAAGATAAGAACAAAGGTTCCCAAAATATGTCCTAATTTAAAATCCTATAAGTGAAATTTTTGTCAACATTTGAAAACAATTAATAAGGACTATGAATGTTGGTTATGATATGATTTACCAAAAAAATTTATAATTTAATGACTGTTCTTTGTTTGTGACACACATCATCAGCCTTATTTTGAAAGCTAACTGCACCACTGATGAAACTAAATGAGATAGTGCAGGAAGGTTCTCAATTACTGTAATAAAATACCTTATTTTTCAACAAAGTTGGCTAAAATATGTGCTACATTAATAATCTCTTCTGAGTAGGATAATTTAGAACACTCTTTATGGTTTCACTTGCATGAGATTTACTCAGTTATTTATTCGGTAAATCTCATGCAAGTGAAACCATAAACAGTGTTCTAAATATCCTACTCAGAAGAGATTATTCATGGGTGTTTAGTGTTTCACTGTGTTCGATTCCAAATTAAATTAATATTAATTTTTATTGCATCCTAAAATAAATGGTGCAATTAGATAATATATGAGACCTTGTGCTCAAAATTAGCAGTTTCATTTAGGAAGGTCGTAGAATGCACAGGCATAGCAGTGTATACTCCCTTCCCCTAAGAATAGCACTACTCTCTTTACCCATTACTCATTTCTGCAAAAATGAATTAGAAATGTATATTTTACAACACTGTAATGTTATATAATTAATGTTCACTTTACTCACTTAAAGAAGCGCATTATTATTTTTATCTTCCACACAATTTTTTTATCTGTGCCCATATGAGCTCGACCTGATTATATTAGCAGTGATAGAGGAAAACAAAACAAGCATCAACCCAAGCACAACTGTATCACACAACTAATCTGACTGGCTGAAAGATTTGTAGTGGATGTGGCCATTGTCATTTTGCATATCAGATCACTGCCTTCCTAATTGAAAACCACTACAGCATGCAAAATTCTCCACTTAATACAAGCTATTGGCTAAAAAGAAAATAAAATATAATATCATCGTTCTGGCAGAAATCACTATTGTGTTTACAAGATAAAATGATTTTATTGATTTCTACTTGATTAATTCTTGTGTCCACGTACAAAAAAGTATACTTTGTTCTATAACCAGTTACCAGGGTAACCTGATGAATTTATTGCTGTATAAGTCAAGTTTCGGGTATGTACAAAATCATTATGACAGTGTGTTGCTTGCTAGTACACAATATTCATGATTTATTTAATCATTGTCATGCAAGTTTTGCTACAGTAAATCTTAACTGTGGTGGTCATGGAAGTTATTCCAGAACTCTCTAAATCTGAATACAGCAGATTAAGCTATAAAGAAGATATTAGAAAGCTATTGTCTAGTGCTGATTCAGAAGAGGATAAAGCTACAGATTTTGACAGATGAATGAATTCCAAGGAAGATTCTGGTGCTTCAGATATAGAAGATGCTATTGATGCATGTAGTGATATTGACGTTGAAAATGGGAGGAGTGGTTACAGTAGCAATGAAAAAAAATGACAGAGCTGATAAAAACTATGAGGTGTTTGTGTCTTCTGCAGGCATTCTACGTGGTAAAGATGGAACTAAATGAAATAAAGAACCTCTTGGGAAAAGAAAGTTGCTGAAGATATATGGAAAAAGCCTGCTCCAACACATGCTACAAAAATAATTTCTATAAAGGATCCCCAAGAATATATTTACATATGAAATGTGTGAAAGTATGGAAGCTATCAACAACTACAGCATTTTATGCATATCTTGGTATATTGATTACAGTAGGAATAAGATTCTCAAACAGTGAGCACACAAGGAAATGTGAAAAACAAATGCATTCCCTTCATATCATGCAAGTTTATTTCTCAAAGATTTTGGTAGATATGCAGATTTATAAGATTTGACAATGTTAACACTAGGGCTGAGCTTTTGAAAAGTGACAAGTCTGCTGGAATATCTGACCCATTTAAATGTTGAATTCAAATCTTTGAAAAAATTATGTGCCTTCAGATTTCCTTGCTGCTGATGAGCAGCTATTTCCTTACAAAAGAAAGACAAGGTTTACTCAATACATGCCCTCAAAGTCAGCCAAATATGGCTTGAAGATTTGATGGATTTGTTATTTGCAAAATTCTTATACACTAACTGGCCAAATTTACACAGGGAAATCTGCTTCTGGAAAGGAAACCAATCAAGGAGAGAGGATAGTGAAAGATTTTTGTTACCATTTCAAGGGTATTGGCAAAAATATAGTCACTGACAATATTTTCACAAATTTGCGACTAGCAAGGCTGCTTATGACTTGGGATTTGTCCATTGTTGGTACTTTGAAAAGAAATAAGCTATATGTACCCCCAGAAATGCAACCTTATGTCAAGAACTGTCATCTATATTAGGATTCAGTGAAATAATGCTTCTCCGTGTTCATATGCCCCAAGTAAGAAGAAAGCAGTGCTAATGTTATCCACAATGCATTAAGGTGCCTTCTTTTCTGGTTCTCTTTCAAAGCTAGATGTTATATATTATGATAACAGCACAAAAAGGGGTGTTGACAATATGGACAAGTTATGCTCTCATTACAGTGTAAAAAGGAGAACACACAGATGGTCCATAGCATTTTTTATAACATTCTGGATGTTGCTTGCTTAGCTGCACACATTATTTATGCAGAAAACAATCCTCAAACCAAAAATGTGACACATAGAGCAGATCATTTCTACTAGATCTGGGAAAACAGTTGGCAATGTCTTCCATTATCTCTAGATCCTGAAATTCTAATTGAATGAGAAAATTTTCCATGCAATCTGGCCCAGAGTGGATTATAAGAAGACCTCTATTTCTGGTTTTTTAACAAATGGAGGCTCAGTCAAATTGAAATGCTTCTGGATGGCTGAAAATCATTGATGACTGTTTTGTATGCAAATTTTAACCAAATAAAAGGAACAAGAACAAGTTGCAAGAAATGTAAAAAATCAATATGCAATAAACATTGTATTAAAACAACCATGTGTGAACTTTGTGAATAAATAATAATTTCAAGTTTGTCTTTTCTAATGTAATATGTAGCAAAATTTAGTAGTTATGTAATATTATGTAACTTACTCTGTTACTGTTATGTAGTAAACACCTCTTTGGAGTGCTGCAATTCATTACTTGGTCTATGTAAGTCCTGACATTAACAATTAATTACTCAGTTGCCTAATAAATCATAAAACTACTGATATATTATGATAAATAAATATTTTGTCTGTGACTTTGCACCTGTTCTAATGGAGATATATGGTTATCTGGGTAACCCAAATATATAGATTGTGCTCCTTTCCATTTTAAATGTTCTTCTTTCAATATATTTAAATTTTGTTTGATTTATGAAATTGATTAAGATACAAATAAAGAATAATCTGAGGCTTGTTCATATCATTTTCCTTTACCTGATACATTGACAGTTAAAGCCGTAAAGATTACCTGGGTAACCCAATGTGGACACAAGAGTTAAAAGATGTAAAATCTGGACTTAATAAGAACACAAGGTATCTGTTACATACAAATATACAGAAATATCACTTCATGAGTTCTGCCAGACCATTCTTGAGGACAGTAAACACAAAGAAAAGAACTGAATTTACAAAGACACACAAACACTTAACTATTCAGGACAGAAAAAGACAAAAGCAAGTGTGAACTGTTTGGTACATAGTGGTGCAAATATTTCCGGCATTCTCCCTGAGAACAACTTCTTCCCCAGTGTGATGAAAAGACTGGAGAGTACCTAGCTAAATAAACAAACAATTCTGCCATAACATACTAGTGCAACGTGCCACACTTTGCATCTTGTGTCAGAAATATCTGAAGTGCAAGGAAAAGGGGGAAAAAACCAAATCATGACTGGCTTCCTTTTAATCACCTGCTTTATTGCCAATTATATAGATAGAGAAGGGGATACTATTACAATCAATCATGACACATTCAAAAAATGTCTGCAAGATGCATGAAATGAAATAATATCTCATGCTGGAAAATAGCAGGATCATCTTCTTTGACTGAGATTTTTTCCTTCAAAGATTTCCTCAGTCATCATCATTGGTACATGTGGATGAGGTACTTGAAACATTTCCTTCCCAAAAACTTCTTTTCCAATTTTCATTTCATCTCAAATATCATCAGTATCCATCATCTGTGATAATAGTATGAGAACTGTTCAATAAAAAATAATCATACATTTTTTGCAAGAATAATTTCTTGCACTAGAATTTAACTTTACAATATTTTGTGAGCTTAATGCATAATGTAAATCAGTACTAGTATTATTGTTGTCACTTTCGGTTCCTGCATATGAGAGGTGTGCAAGTTCAGATATGTTCAGTTCTGCCTATAGGAAATTGTAGGTGACATGAGATGACCAATATACTGCTCTGAAATTCTGCTTTTATCTCAACAAATCTTCAGCTGAGGCCTATGGAGAGGTAATTAATTTCAAAGGAAGGCGAACCTGATGCTCCAGTTTGTGCTTTAGCAGGAGAATGACATTAGGAACACTTTCAAAAATGCCGAATCCTTAATTGGGTGCCACTCACATTTTGGTAACTGAAAAATTGCACATGAGACATGCATGTTCCAAGACTGCTAATTCCTGCACAAAGGGACGATTATCTACACGTTTGCATGCAGTTGAAGATGATGTTACAGGAAGATGCAGAATTTCTTTCAAAGGTAATCACTTGGCTATATCATTTCTTTCCTAGGAGTAACATTCTGTGTGGAAATTTCCATTGTCACCAACACCAAAAAATTCAAAATTGGTAACTTCTGCTGGGAAAGTTAGGGTCATCTCATATAGATATGCAAGAAATAGTTTACCTGTAACAGAGGAGTACTACAGGAACGTCCTGAAAAAAATACTACACTCACAGGCCACAGCTGGATGCTGTATCACAAAAATAAATGTATAGTGTGTCACTCAACCATCCTGTAGTCTAAATTTAGCCCTGCATGATGCTTTTCTTTTCCATAAATAAAGAAAAACTTTCTTGGGAGGAATTTTCCATCATCAGAAGCAGTGGTGAAGGTTGCAGATGTGATTCTGAAGGACATGTCAACAAAATGGTTTCCAGCTGTCTTTGAAGACTAGCAGAAGTGCTGGGACAGATACATTGCATCCAATGGGGATTACTTTCAGAAAGATCATCAAAATTATGATGAGTACAGGTATGTTGTCAAAAGAAAGTTATGATCACATTCTTTATTGAACAGCCCTCATATAATAGTAAAAATAGGCATTCAATGCAATTAAAAAATGCAATAACACCAGAAATACTTAATAACTTATTGGCCAGTATGACAAAGCTTTGTGCTACAATCATGTGTTTCAAACATGGACATACTGATAAGAGCAAAATATTAACTTTGAATGAGTGGAGTAACTTTTATTTTGTTCTTAATTATCTAGTGCGTCCATTTGATAATGGCTCACTGGATAATTAAGAACATAATAATCGCTTCACCGTATTAGTTCCAATACGAAATTAAATGCTACATTTTACTTTTATTTGTAGAGAGTATTAATGTTCTATTATTATATTGAAATAAAATAATGTATTTTCTTTATTTTTTGATCCCTCTTTCTCTTCATCCAAGAGCTGAGGATTTTGCATGCTAGTATATATATTTATAATCAAGAAGAACAATAACAAACTATCAATATAAAAAGAGAATATCAACAAATCATATCCCAGCTATTATAATTTTAATTTGCATACCTTTTCCAGAATCTGAATTGCGTATTACCACTTCATCCTTACAGTAATTTTTGCCTGGAATCTTAGTAGGTTTTGCAAACTTTCCAGAGTTCTTTATGACCTCCCCAGGACTCAGCATTGGTGGTTGAGGAGCTGTAGGTGATGGTGCTTGGACTAGCAGTGGTTGTGATAAGGTTGGCGTGTCTGGTGGTGGTACAATCTATAATATAAGAGAAAATGGCCCGTAATACTAGAAGCAGGAGTATTTAAGATAAAAGTTGACATCAGAAAAATTTACATGCTCTATTGGATTCCTGCTAATAACATGTTATATGCATCAATAATTCTTTTCTGTGACATTCCTATTATTAGACCTTACCACTGTTAATACTCTTATTTCTGGTTCTCAGCAAACATAAAATCCTATGAATATATGCAGTAATCATTTCCTATGGGAAAGCTGGTTTATTTGCAGCCACTATAAATTATTACAATTACTAATTAAAAAATGACAAACAGAGTCTGGAAGTTCAGGCATTTATTTTTGTTAAAATAGTAGTCTCAAAGTCACTTAAAATAGGCAGTAATATAATTAAAATAGGCATTTATTAAAAATGAAAACAGAGTAAAATCAGTCATTATTAATGAAAATTTAAGACATTAAATATTCTTTATCATAATTAGTATTTAAGCTTACTTTTCTTGGTTACAAGCAATAACAAGATGTTTTTTCAAGGTCATATTCAGGTGCTCGTCAGAGAAAACATTTTTCACCACGGAAAAAGAACATTCTACTTCCACTGAAGCAATTGAGGCATATTTAAAACAAGCTATTATGGAAGCACTCATTTCTGTTACAACAGAACATTCACCTTTCAAGATATCACAAAAACATTGATCAAGACAAAGTGAAGTAATTTGAATAGTCCAGGTAAATGACTAAAGATTTGCAGTGGTTTTTGGATGAATTCATCTTCTGTTTATGAGTTTCATCATTCTGTTTATAGGGGAATCAGGTTAGTATCTCTCTTACTTCCATACTGAACTCATTATAGGGATGGTTTATTGCATAGCAACAAGACACTTGTCTTTCTTGCTTGGAATTGTTTGTTACATTTAGGCAGCTAAGAAGTTATCCCCACCACAAATTTCCTAGAATTTTATCTCAGATTGATACAAGGTCATTTGCCAGGACTATTCAAAACTACAATAC
This sequence comes from Metallyticus violacea, assembly GCA_030762175.1. Taxonomy (NCBI): domain Eukaryota; kingdom Metazoa; phylum Arthropoda; class Insecta; order Mantodea; family Metallyticidae; genus Metallyticus; species Metallyticus violacea. The sequence goes on along the minus strand of CM060837.1, from coordinate 8,607,373 downwards.
TTCTTTCATCCTCTCTATTTCCTGGTATTTGTATGACTGAGGTATGCATGATAACTTTCACTAAGGTTCTGCTATTTAAATAGTTTAACTGAATGGGTTGAGGGGAAAGTTTTTCACTGCTTGAAATGAAATAATACATAACAAGATTCTCAATAGACATTTTTGTAAAGTGAACATGCCATTTAATTTTTATAAATTTTTCCACATTGATATATTGAACTTTATTAAGCGCTTTTAAAATGTGTAAATAATAGCAGAAAAATCCATAATGATCCAAAAGAGTAAAAAAGGGCTTTGAACCTTAAAATAGGCAAAATAAACACTAGCCCTATTGACCCCAATGTATAGAAACATGTTCATTTCTAGCTGATTCTTAAATAAGTCCACATAGATAGAATAGGCTTTTGCATAACTTATGGACTCTGGTGATAAAGCACCTAGTTCAAGATGTTTTTAAATATAAGAAATGAAAGTATGAAATGGAAATAGAGTACCTCAAAGACTATGTGTTCGATTTGGAATATTCATTGACTTGTGAGAAATAGGCTTATATTATCCAATGTGCTGTACATGTTGATCAGCACTATCCTGGCAGAGCTTAACATGATGCACTTAGTTGCAAAAGTAGTGTGCAAGATGTTCTTGCTGGTCACAGCAATTTGCATTCAATTTCCAGTTCCTGTAGGATGTAAGGTTTGTCAAAAATGCTATCCTTTTTAAAATACTCTAAATAAAAACTTAGGTTTAGAGATCTAGGTGACTACAAATCCTTCAAAATTATCTGATCTCCAAAATGCACTGCATCAATATCCAAAACTGTCAATCTTCTCAGGTCTTTTAACCAAACTTGATGTTTTGTTTCCTGATCATATTGATAGATCCAAGTATCCTTGCCTGTTATGATTGCAGAAACATGGCAAGAATCCCCATTATTACATCACTGGAGCATTCCACTTGGGCAACCTTTTGCCCACTGATGTTATGATGTGCCCTGCCTGACCATTTGATGATGATGATGATGATGATGATGATGATGATGATGATGATGATGATGATGATGGTGATGATGATGTAAAATCCAAATCAGTTGTGGGTACCAGAATTACTCAGATTTTGATCCAAATCCAATATTACAGAATGCTTCTAATCCTTATAGGTAACTTGCATGTTTTCTTGCAATATCTTTTACATAATGGCAGAATAGTTTGAGTATTCTGGAAACCATAACTGAAAATTTTACAAATGATACACCTGTTCACATCCATGCCAGGCCCATTCTTCCAAATTGATCACAATTATCTACATACTTCTCCCAACCCCCAGTTTCTTTTGACTTCTTTATATAAATCTAAAGAACTTTTATTCTCTAAGCTAGCCCAAATCTCTTGCTTCTTTATATGTTCTGCTCTCTGTCTCACTTCTTTCCAAAATCCATTAACATTGCTTTCGCCCATTCACCATACATCCTCCAATCCAATTTCTTCTAATAATTTCCCCACCTTCCTGTACCAACTCTCTTTTTCCAATATTTCTCTTTGATACATTATACATTCTTTAAATACATTGTTATTATCTAGTTTGAGACATCCATACCAATATTTCAAAATTATCTCCACTATTATACCTTTCTTTCCTACTCTTCCTAATTCAAACTTACCCCCCCCCCCCTTGGCAAACTTTTTGGTAACTCCTAAACTTCTTTACAAAACATTTTATGTACCATAATGACATTTATGTACCTCTTTGACACTCCCCAAATTTCTATTGCATACATCATTTTAGACTCAACCACAGCCTTGTATAATCTTTCTAACCACTTTGTTAATAGTGTAGGGACTTAATACAAACTTATTCTAACAGCTTTCATAGCTAATTTTCCTTTGGTCTGTGCACATTTAGACTAGACTTTGCATCTTCCATTACTCATAAATCTAACCCCCAAGTAATTAAATTCTTTCACTACCTCTTTTGGGTCTCTACTTATAAACCATTTCTCATCTTTTCTTAATTTCGTTCCTTTTTTAAATACTATTATTTTTTATTTTTTACTATTTATCCTTAGACCCCATTCTGCACAAAAACTAGTAATCTCATCTATCACATGTTGCAGTCCTATTACAGTTACAGCTCCTGTTATGAGATCATCAGCGAAAAGCAATTCTAATATTTCTTTCTTGCCAATTACTGGACAATGCCTATTAATTTCCATAATCCTGTCTAGGATATTATATATAAACAGGTTAAACACTATCGGGATCACTTTGCATCCTTGTCTCAAACTTGTATTTTAAATCATACAATCTATTACCTTTACATATGACACAAAATCTACATGATTTATATAATTTTTCAAGTCCTAGAATAAATGATTACTAACTCCCTTATGCCTTAATTTGTATACCAATGCTTCCCTATTTACCACTTTCTTGAAATCTGCAAAGAAAATATATACTTACCCCCCCCTTTTTTTTAGATATTTAGCCACTATAGTGTGGATTATCAGATGTGATAGCAATTGCTGCACAGGATGTTGTGCACAGAATTAAACAGAGGGCAGAAGAAGCACCTATTATACCTACAGTTGCTATATACAGAGCTAGAATAGCTGATGTAGCAGAAGACGAAGTTTTAATGGCTTTGCCTGAAAAAATTTTGGTTATTAGAGCCATTAACAAACATTAAAATAAAAACCATTCACCAATGCTTCAAACCCTAGCAGATATTACAATTATGTTCCCATATGATACAATACAAGGCAAAAGGTTTTTACTATTTGATTCTGGAGTAGAAGATGCAATCTGTATACTTTTATTCTGAAAAGATAATGCTTTATGGGACATGACAAGAAGCGGTATTATCTTCTGTGAAGGTGCATTTGGAACTGTTCTACTACAATTTGGGCACATATCATGGTATCGTAGAAGATGTGTATTCCCACTAGCATATGCCCACACTGTGAGGAGAAATAAAGAAATGTACACAATATTCTAATCCAATCAGTGGCTGCTAAGAATCCATAGAGAACTCAAACCACCAGTCATGCTAGCCAACTTTGAACTTCTTGCCTCTATGATTGCAGTCAGACAAGTATTTTCGGCAATATGCATTCAATGATGTCTCTTTCATTATTCATTTTAAACACAAAATTTGGGGGGTATGCCGTGACAAAGTGTTACCTGAAGGTACCATAAATGGAAAATCAAGACATAAGACATACAGTACAAATGCTCCTTGCACCACCTTTTATACTGCTTGTAGTCACTGAGGAATTCTTCAATCAGATGTTCAATATTATTGAAGATGCAGTGCACAATCTTGCAACATAATCGAGGTTGTACGTGTAGGAAGACTACCTGCAAGAGTATGCTCTCAACATATACTGCCACGATTTTCTCCTGGTGTATGGAAAATATATGAACATGTACTCTTCTGCTAGCAGCATATGAACAACGTTGTTGAAGGTTGGCATTCAAAGTTCAAGAAATTAATTGCCACTCACCATGCATCACTGTAGACCACATATGGAAAAATGAAGATGAAAATCAAGCAACTACTGTCTTGCTCAAAGGAGGGCCTCACCATTAGCAGGTCATTGTGGAAGCCTATTAACAAAAAAATACCTCTTAAACTAAAATAATATAGTTAGAAAGTACGAAGAATGACATCATCCCACAGTACTTAATGCAATATCTTATAAACCAAAGTTGTACAGCAAAGCCTTTGAGGAGCCCATGGAGAGTGATGATTCTAGCTGAAGTTTTTGTATAACAATATCACAAATTCTTCTGGTAAATAAAAGTTTATACATTATAACTAATGAAAAAATAAATTAATGAGCAAAGGTGCAAATATTCATGGACTTAAATACTAATGTGTGAAAGAGATAATGGACAAACTTAAAGTATGGGTAAACCAACTTATGGGCAAAAAGGACATAGGTAAAAAGGCTGCCAATCGCAAATTTTCATGCAGAATAATGTGCCTTTGGATACTCCTTTCCAAGGCAAGGCTTCTCTATGGTAGCGGGTTTTCTTGAGTTACTGCTTTCTTGTCATGCTCACTTTCTTTTTATTTTCTTGCACTTTGGGCTTCAGGTGGAATTCATTCTTGTAGAGTTTTGTATAAATACCCACATATAACCTGCTAATGGTGAGGCCCGGCCCTCTTTTTTCAGCATTTTACAATGATTGGTAAACTATAACCAGCATCTGAAAGTCCAACAATGAACCACTGTCGTAAATCTGCAACTTTTTATGACTTCTCATTCTTCTTCTCCTTATACTCCTACTTCTTCTTTCCATGACAATGTTTCCTATGAATTCTCTATTACAAAACAATTTTAACCCTAAATGTCAACAGAAAATTTTGCACTACAAAACATCTTTAACCCTAAAATGTGAACATATTTTGGTACTATGCATCACTAACACAGAATATTACTTACCTCAACATTTGTTTTTGTTTTGTAATACGTCATAAGATCATCCCCTCCCTGCCAGTTAGTAGCTCTAAGTTCTATTATCTCCAACAGGAATACTCTGCTTAGGTTGTCTAGACGGTCATCTCGACTGCCATTTCGGAAATTAATAAAAGCTCTATCCAGTTGATCTAATGTAAAAGAACAGATACATTCAACGTGTTTGGAAAATAAGTTATATAACATGCATTTGATTATACAGATTTGTAAAAGCATCCTGAGAACAGATATTTACCTTTGTATATGCTTTCCAGATGTTGCCCATATGTTTTTAGATTATTACATAAAAGTATAATATTACACAATAAAGTGCTATCCCAGTTTCCTTCTTTCAACACAGCTGAAACATGTTCCACCAGAGCCATTATTTCTTCAACTGCAAACAAAACACAAATACATCTTGATTTAATGCTACAATGTATGGGGGTAGGAATTTTTATAAACTTTACTTCAGAAATACATACATTAACTTTATTAATGAAGAAATGTTGTGCATGAATGCAAAACTGCAAAAATATCTATTTTTATCCACTGTTTCCAAAAATGTATTACAGATTCCCAAACAGATATCACTGGTGCTTGGAAGTGGTGTTGCTCATTTCTTAAGTGTCAGTAGTGAATGAATAATGATGAACTAAAGAGCTTTCACATAAAAACTATCCCGCACATGCTGTGTTTCCAATCCCATTGGTTGCAAGCAACACTCCCCACTCTTTCCCTAAAATCTTCCCTTCTGTCCTTGAATGACATTTCAAAGCACAGCAGTAGTTGAGGTTTGCCAAGATGCAACACTTGACTCTATAGAAGCACATTTTCATGTGTAAATGTTACCACACATATCAATCAGCTTGTTGTGTTCATGCAAAATTTTGTTTGTAGTTCTCTGATCAATTATCTCCTTCCAGAAAAGCAATTCATGATAATGCTAATGATAATGTAAATGAATTAGCTTTTACCGGCCCAGCGTAAAACAAAAAACACTCACAGAAACACACAGTTTTAACAGAGGATAAACTAGATGAAATTGGTGCAAACCTTGAATGTTTGCCAATGAAATCACTCCTGAAGATAGCAGGGATTTCAGTGGATTCTGCATATAAAGCAACAAAATTACTAAACCTCATACCATATGAGTGTCTATTGTTTAAAACAAAGCAATCCAGTAGCAATAGTGAGTTGTGAGTGGTTTTTTTTTCATCTGTGAATAAAGGCTTAATGGACCCACTGCTTCTGTTCTTTCACAATGAGGCCTGGTTTCACCTGAATAGGTATATGAACAATCAAATCATTCACAACTTGTATTCCAAAAATCCACATGATGTTCAGGAAAACATTTTTATGTTTGGTGTGCTGTTAGCGCAAGGATATTATCAGTCTGAATTTTTACAAGATGACAATAGAGGCAGAAAGGTAAAAAAGGGGCATTTTGATGCCATTTTTTCTGCAGTTTACAGAAAAAGAGAAATTGTATGGGTGGTTTCAACAAGATTATGCAACTGCTCATATAGCAGCGAAGTCCATGAATAAAACTAAGGAAGTGTTTGAAGATAAGAGTGATTAATGCTAATGTAAGACCCTCTTAACTCACCAGGTTTAATAGTGAGTGATTTTTTACCTGCAGTATGGCTTGAAGGACAGAGTTTATAAAGAAAACCTTACACATTGGAGAAACTGAAGGAAATACCACAAATGAAATTAAAAACATTACAGTGGCCAAGCTTAAACTTGTCGGTCAGAATGAGTTTCCCGATATAGTGCCTGTTTAGCCAAAGGGGGATGACATATCCAGCATTTTCTATGAGATGAAGTTTTATGCATAATTTCAGAAGCGAAGTTAAAGTAGGTTCTTGGGTGGCCGTTACATGACCAGCTCCAAGAATAAAAAACACTGTGGGTGCAGAATAGTTTTTACGCGAAAACTTGGTAATTGGGACAAAATGAATGAAGCCCATTTCTGCCTTTTATATATTTCTATTCTGTCTAAGGCAGACAAGGCATGTCCTAAGCAATGTAGGCATCAATATACTTGATATAATTTTGTTTTGACTTATGCGTTAGGTTCCAGTTTTTGAACTCACCAAGTTACAACACAATAATCAAAAAATCTTTTGCACAAGAAATAGCCTTATCTTTGCTTACTATTATTAACCACCATGTAATGCTCATGTCCGTCAGTGTCTTGAAGAGAGTTATATGAATAAATAGAGGTGTATGTATTTTTGTAATGTTGAAAATTGAGTACCATGCAGTAATACATTTTTTTCAAAGGAAGGCCTTACCTCATAGAAATTAAAAACTGTTAATAAGTGTATGCTAAAGTTCCCCTTCATATGCAATGGTAAAAGAATGGGCTAAACATTTCGATTAAGACAAGAAAGCACTGAAGATGAATCATGGAGAGCTGATACTGGATCCAGCATTCTCATTAAAGAGGAAATGATGAGACTGCAACTCAAAAAGCTGCAAGGTTCAGTCTTTCAAAAAGTCATCTTTATGATTCTCCATAAGAAATAGGTCAGTACTAAATAGATGCCGCAATTTCTCCTAGCATTTCAAAAGCAATATTCAGTGGAGCAAGATTTTGGCTGTGTGTCAAACAAACAGGAAGAAACTAAAATTGTTAATTGGAACATTGCATAGTGAAGCTAATCATATATTAAGATCATTGTGTGATTGAGTCGACCTAACACTCTTTTGTTCCACTTGTTTAAATATGTAGGACAGTTTCACGAACCCTTTGTTTGCATCGTCAGCTTATTGTTGACTGGAGGATAAACCGTTATGCTGGGGGGATGTGTAATCTGCTCTGGTGGGGGTGTGATGAACTTGAAGTTTATGTTTTCATCCAGAAGGGTCAAAGTTTATTAAACTTGTAATCGTAGATTTTTAAACATATTTAAACAAGTCAGTGAAGCAAAAAAAGTGTTAGCTGGACTCAATCACACAATGATCTTAAAACAGGAAGAATTTTCTGGATTTGTTGTGATAGGGGATGAAACTATGACCCACCTCCAAAAACAGACTCCATGGAGTGACATAAAACTGTGAGATATGGCAAAAAATGAAGACCATGACTACAATTTTCTGAAAATGCAGGAGATTCTGTTAGATGAATTCAGAGAGAGAAACATTAGTGTCAATGCGGACCACTACTGCAGTCTTCTGCTTAAACTGCAAGCAGAAATTAAAGAAAAGGAACAATATATACTGAGCTTGTGGATGCCTTTGTTACAAAGGATGCTGTGAAGAACTATAGATTCTGTGAAATGGACCACCCCCTCTTTCAGCCAGATATAGCCCCCAGAGATTATCTTCTTCTTTCAAAATCGAAGAAACTTATAAGTAAGAAAATTTAATGATAACAGTGAGATGAAGGAAGCCATTTTACATTTTGCAGGTTATTTTTTTCATGGGCAAGGAAATGCTAATTTAAAGATATAAAAAGTGTAATGAAATAAATGCAAATTATGTTGAAAAGTGACATGATCATTTCTTTCTCTTTCCTCTAAATGAAAGTTAGGTTAGAAACTTACAGAAATAACCTCACATGTATTACCAAGTCAGTCTAGCAGTAGACATTTGAATTCTTGAACCACTTAACAAGATTTTACCTGTATTCAGACGTGCATGGCCATCTACTGGAGAGGGTCGATTTTGTTGCGTAAGTTTCAGAGGTCGTGGCTTATCCAAACGTTTGGCTGCTTTTGCCAGCCTGATTACACTTTGAGACATTGTTACCTACAAAACAAAGGTGAATATTAATAAGAAATACCTTTAAAAACAGTAACATTTTTACATCCGCAATCTCTGCCTATTATACACTGGCCATTAAACTTGCAACACATTGTCATATGCACAGGCTTCTGTCTTTTCATTTGGTTGTTTGAAGGGGCCATTGAAATTTACATGTATGTCTTTGTTAAGCCATAATTCTGAAATCTGCTGGAATTGCTGTCATGTTCTTTAATGCAGCACACTTATTTTTCTGAGCAAATTTGAGGTCAGTTGAAAGGATCTTTCTGGGTTGGAATTTTAATGGCTTGTATAGCATATCTGCAGTATCTCTGAATGTTTCAGCTGTTGTTTATATTTAAATTTTGACTTAAATATCATTAATGAATTTGTCTAGTCATCTTTGCCAGTTAGTTGTATTTGCCTGTCTGGTCAACTCGCAACTGAGGATGCAGACAAAAGCCTGCGAAACTAGTTTTGCATAATTCAACAGTTAGTGGAGCATAAGATTATCAAATCGACTCACTAGACAATTAAGAACATAAATGTTATGTTGTTGCTACTGTAACCATCAAGTAGCTATATTCTAAATGTTAGTGGGCTACTTTAAACTATTTCAAACAGTATATTTTGCTCAAAAGGTATTGCTATTTTGATTTCATTAAAAATGTTTAGTATTTACCATTTTATTGAACCACAAAACAGTATTAGTTACTGATTAGTTAGTATTTTAAGATTAAAATAATAAATTTAATGCAAATTAGGGATACCTTAAATCTTTTAAAATCATTACTATTTTCCTATTCAGACAATTTTTTTTTTTTTTATTTTTAATATGCTAACTAGGATCTGAATTATATTGCCCAAAAATTCTAATTTGATATTCAATTACAAAAATTTAAAGAGCAAAACAGCTAATCAATCAATCTTCACAATGCATCCACATTTACAGCACCATTAAAGAGAAATACTACTTACACATTATTAAGAATGATATAATTTATTAAACTTCAGTAGATCAACAAAATGTTAAGAGAATGTCAAGAATTGGTAAGTTAAAACAAAAGTATACAAATGCTTACTGCTAAAAACAGGTGTTTAAATGCTGGAAATTCAACCTATTGGAAAAGAGTAATTTTATGCTTCAGCTTTTAATAATTTCATAAATATATACACCAAGTTAAGCAAGAATTGTAACACAGAATATTTAAAGGCAAAGACCTTAAAAATACATAATGCTTATTTTAACATGCACAGGCAAATAATGCATATTTCTATATAAGCATTAAATGCATCATGGAAGTTTCTTAAGTTCTCCTAAATACAAAATAAACTTACAAAACACAAACATTCCTCTACTATTTGATCAAAAGACAACTGTCACTTAGCTAAAACTAAGCTTATGTGGTGTTGCACTGAATTTATTTAAAATGTCTAATTATTATTGCGGATTGTTGTATATAACGAATTGGCATTTAAAAACTTTGATTTTTCAAGACAGCAAAATTTCATGAAACATCTCTATTATATAAAGAGAGTTTTTGTGAAAATATGTATGCATGCAACTATAATTTATTTAAAGAGATATTTATTAATTCAACATAAAGTCGTGGTGCAATGTTAAAATATATGTCCTAATTACATATATTTATTTTAAAATATATATTCACGTTTAGTTTCATAAATTATTATCAATTCTGCTCAATGTGCAACATAACCTACCAACCAATTGCGTATTTAATTCGACAGTTAGTAAAGATACTATGGATGCGTTATTAATTATTTTATTACAAAGCAAGGAATGAAGGTACATCACTCCACACTTTATTTTTTACTTGGAAATCACCATACTTCCATATATCTCTCATGTGTATAAATGACTTAGCTCCACCATTTATTACTAAAGCTACCAACATAATCCACTAAAACATTTGACATTAGGGCCAGTTTAGATTACCCTTTATAGATAGAGAAGTGGTTTAGTAGCTATAGTCTTTAAACTATTATGATGTGATGATATTTTTAATATTTATTTTATTTATTTAAGGGAAAAATGTTTATTAATCAACCAAAAGAGATGGAAAGTAAGTCGTTCATTACACAGAATTTTGTTGGCTACTCTGATAAGAGGTTCAGTTTCCAGTCTGTAGGTGTCATATGGGGCGCTAACACTCGATTAGCAATTTAGCACCTTAACATCAAACTTTGTTGCGGAAAATAAATTTTCACGTGATACACATCATGATCTACATAATATTATACATCTCAGTTAATAATGATAATGTTTAATAGCAGTCACTAAAAATAAAATACTATAATAAAAAGTTATAAAACTGTTGAAAAGCATTCACTAATTATTCATAGCTAATCTGTAACCAAAAGTAATATTTATATTTGGCGATATGCATTATAACAAGGACGCTCTAAAGCTACAAATATAACATCAAAACGGCTAGTATGTGCACTATTTTTATATTTAAATTGGGGAAAAAAAAAAAACAGGCAACAGATCGCCACAAGCGATCGAACTCAATTCCAGTAGCTGAGAGGCAAACACTTGGAATGTAAGCTACAGCGATGGAATGGGCATAGATGTTAGTTCGTTATGCATATGAAGGGAATCACACAAGAAGAAAGTGAAGTGGTAAGAACTTTTTTCTTCCATTTTCGTGATGCTTTATTGCAACTTTCCTTTAATTTATTTGGATTATGATTTAAAGCATTTTCTGATCAGGTAATCTGTGTCAGAACTGAAACGTACAAACGTACAACCTGTGGCCCGTGCGCACAAAGTTATTCTGTTGTGCCGTGCATCTTTATTAATGTCTGCGCATGAGCGATGCTCTTTTGTTTTAGGAGAGTGGAATACAGTAAAAGGGCGGCGAAATTAACTTGATAATCGTTCTTCTCGTGATAAAAATATAATGCAGTACAGCATTTTTGTGGTACTTAGGTTGGTAATATAGTCTTTAATATACTTGATACAACCTGATGTGACTTTCTTACGAATTTGTGGAAGCAACCAAGGTGAGCCAGCCGACAAAATGAACGAATCCGTGTGAACTATTTTCGACGGAGAGAACTTTGGTAAGCCTAACTTACAGTTCAAATTATACTATTATTTTGTGCTATATATTTTAGGTAAAAGGTAACAAAGGAAATTTAATTTAACCTACGAATCCCAGATTTTCAAATCCAAAATGCGGAACACTATAAACAATTTAAATACTACGTCACAATTAGGCCTACATTTAGTGTAATGACATTTCAGGCTATACCACAAAGGATGCCACCCCTCCTTGATCCCGTGAACTGTATTTGCAGATCCATATATCTTACGATTTTTCAAAAGGAAGTCTAAAAAATCACCACACTTATAGTCATTAAATTTGTTTTTAGCGAATTCCTACTTCGGAATATATTGCTGTTGTACCCATGAAATTATTTTTTTAAAAAGTACTTCATCTCCATCGATCCTACCTACTAGGCGCCGAAAATGACAATATATATATATATATATATATATATATATATATATATATATATATATATAAAAATTAACACTAATAATAAAAGTAGATAAAGATAAAACACAGAGAAAGAGTCACACTTGAAATTGCAAGTATATATATATAAAATAAAAATAAAGTAACACTATTAACAATGCAACAAATTATCAGTAATTATAATAGTAGAAAAGGATAAAACACTAAAAAAAAAGTCACACTTGAGATCGTTACACTTCGAACTCGTGGAGTCCTTCTATGGCAAGAAGACAAGTAACAATATTTTTCATATATATATTAAATGAAAAATAAAGTAACACTGTGTAACTAAATTAACAAATAACTACAGATGCAGGAAAAGGACAAAACATTAGTATTCACATCGGTCCTGGTGGTGTAGTGGTTACCATACTTGACTCCTACACCCAAGAACGCGGGTTCGAACCCGGCCAGGGCCGATGGATTTTTTCGGGCGCAAAAATCCTAAGTATGGCTTCCTTCGGTGGTTGGCCGTGGGTCCTGTGTCATACATTTAAGGCACGAAAAAGAACCTCAAGCCTGAAAGAGAGGCATCTGAGCAAAATTTGCCGGCCGTTTCACGCCCTAAGTTGAATGGGACGCTGATGGCCTGTGAGATGTTAAAGAGCGTCCTAAATCAATCAATCAATCAACTTAGTATTCACAGAATACAATCGCTATACTTCGTATTTCTTGACTTTTGTAACTAAGCAAGAAGACAAGTGAAGGTGGTAAAAATAAATATTAAATATCGAAAGTAACCTTATGCGTGGAAACACATAAAGAGAAAGTGAGAGAGATAATAAAAATTATTAATACGTAAGATTTAAACCCGGTGGTATATGCGCTTTGTGCAAAAATATAGCTGTCATCTCTCTATTTCTGATCGTGAATAAACTTTGAGAGTTATGGAGTAGGTAACGCATCAATAAGCGTTAAATTAAATGCATCATCGAAGTTCTTACAGCGAGACAGGGCATGTTGGGCAACCGGCTAGTGAGACTTGGTTTTAACAGAGTGTCTATGACTGTTCTAACAGAAAGCTTGCTTAACCTTACTACATTGGTTTTAATTCCGAATACACGCACCAGATCATCGAATACATAGAAATCTTTGACTGGAAAAAAATAAATAAATAAACAAAGTTAAGAATCTAAATTTTAATTTATTTACCATAATAATAAATAAACAAACGTTATATTATATATTTACCAGTTCTGAAAAATGTGCCAACAAGATTTCTTCATTAGTTGAACTAATTAGATTCTCGTGTTTCAAAACATTTGTTTAATAAAATGATTATAATATGTTTCTCTTTTCTCCATTGTCAGAACTCGCGTTGTGTTAATTTTCGTAATCATAAATTAACTTCAATTATCTTGGAAACTTTCAAAATGCAATTAATTAATGATTATTCAGACGGGGCGAAAGAATAGTAAAAGTTAAACCAATATATTACATTGTTGTAGTTACAAAACATTTGTTTAATAGAATAATTCTGGTGTTTCAATGCTGGTATGCTTGTTAAGGCAATGATTTTAGCTTTTTCTTCCAGATACATGGTTTGAAATTATGTTGTGAAGGCAGTGATGACTCCATGGAATACTAGTTGCTAGGTAACCAGTGCCGGAATTAGCGCATGATTTATAGCGTCATAAGAAGCGTGTTTGAGCTAACCCTGCTAAGCATTTAACTATTACGCCTCAACAAGGCTTAAGACATGATCCTTCAAGGCAATTCATTCATTCTTTATTTATTCAGTACCTCGTGATGTTTGTTTGTTTGTTTTGTTTTGTTTTTTTGTTTTTTGTTTTTTGTTTTTTTGTTTTTTGCTTAAATAAAGCAGGAAATTTAACGTATCAATTAGAAAGTATTTGTACATATAGCTAATACTTTTAGAAACACTGTTATACATTTGCACCTATTCTTTCTTTTTTATTTTTTAAACAAGCGTTGAACGCTACTCCTATTAAAGTGAACAGTCAAAGAAACGCGGATGTAGACCAGCAACCGTCTCCAAACACAGAAGGAAGATTCTCCCTGTTACATGTATGCGGTTTTCACATCTTTTGTTATCATATCTGGGGTAGATGTTAAAGCTTTCACGATACTGTGGGATAAAGGTATTTTAAATTTTGCCACCGGTTTCTCCCCCTCAGTTTGTGGTTATGTTCCGTGTTCATTGAGAGGACCACACACACACGCACGTATTCTGTACGTACCAACCGCTGTGATTAAGGGTTGTGGAGTATTTTCTCACACCGTTGTGAGTTTGACACTCTCCATTTCTTGTATGGTACTTTATTTGAAATATATCTGATTAGCATACAAGAATAGAATCAATAATTTTTATTAGAATCCCAATTTTTCTCGAATCTTAGAATGTTCTTGAATCTCTCGACGCTGGTCCGGTTTCTGAAACGCCAGATATCTGTTCGATAGGCTACATTTACCAAACTCCAATGTGGGAGGAAGTAAAAAATGGTGGCCGTAGTCACTCCACCACTAGCAAATACGAAACTTTTACTAAGTACAGGATGTTCGTAAAGTAACTATGCAGTTACAACATATGTTGGAAATGTCGTAGCGGAACCCGCTTAATTTTATTACAAAAAACTTTCTGCAGATCTGTTAACATAAACAGAGAGATGGAACCGGGCCTCGTCTACAGAAGGTGACATGAAGAATATCAATGGTATTTCTTTCAATAAACGATGTAAACCATTCGCAGTTACGGATTCGCTTTTCATGATCCTCATCTTTCAATTCTTGCACTGCCGTCACTTTTTACGGGGGAGCGTTCAACTTCAGCGCATGTCTCCAAGCGCGTCTTCTTTCTCCCACTTCTCGATCGCTTTCTCACTTCATGCCATAAACGCCTCTCTTTCCCAGGAAATCACTGTCATTTTTGTCCATGGGGTCTTATTATATCGCTCTTTAAATTGCTCTCGTATGGTGCTAATTGTCTGTCCTGTGTGAGGACATTTGGGTATCCATACACTCGCAACTAACCTCTCTTCAGCAGAGAACGAACCTATGTCTGTCATTTCAATTCACAGAATGACGATTGAGCGACGCTAAGGTCAAAATACATCGATAATAATAATAATAATAATAATAATAATAATAATAATAATAATAATAATAATACATGCTGATAAGAAACTGGCAAAGCATAGGAGTTTACGGACTTCCCGGACACACTGTAGTGTAGGAAGGGATTTTTAAAATTTCATTAAAACATTTTAGTGACAACACCTCCGTTCTACACAAGAAATGCCTTTAATGTTCAGTTTTACTGCAGCTTTAGTTTCTCCGAAGGTTTTAACTTGTTTGTTTATTCACTTGTCACTCGAGCCCCCTCTAATACTCGTCACAGTCGATATTGAAGGCTTAGTGTTAAGGTCAGGATTTATGCTCCTTCCGGATCCTTTTTTCCGGCAGGGTAAGCAAAGAGAACGAAACCTGCCCCCTCCGGTGCGGTTTGCATTGCTCATCCATCTTGTTGACAGAGAGAGATAGATGGTGCTGACATCCACATGACGTAACAAGAGGGGGGAAATCTGTGCAGTTCCCGCGAAAAGATGACATTTACCTTACAAACCGAGTGTTTCTGGCGAAAAGGTTACTCAACAGTGCCGCGGTAAGCGATTTTTTTTTTATACCTAGGAGTGACTTGTTAATGAAAATTTAAACATCGAAATTCACACATTCTTTAAAGGAAGGAATCGTAACTTTCACGGGAAAATTTAACAAAAAAATGTTTGCACTTCTTATTTTCAGTACTTGACAGTCACACGAGCTGTTAGCACACTTCAGTCAGATTGCAAGTCAATGGAAAAAACATATCTCTGCCACATATAGGTTGATTCAAAAGTAAAACGCTCCTTGTGCTAAAATTTAATATATGACGCGTTCAATTTTAAACGAAATTTCCTTTTTTTTATTTTTTAAATTATTTTATTTATTTGTTTATCATTATGGAGTGAGTTTACCCCTCGGGACATAAGACGTATATCATCCCCCCCCCCTTTTTGGCATCCAATAATGTTCTTTACTTTTGTTATCTTCAACTTAACAACAGCATATACAGTAGGGACGGGTTGGATATTTTCCGGGATCGAATTCTGAGAGCATATATCAGGAAATTGACTGTTACTACCTGTATTTTCCTTTAGACGACTCTGCATTAATAAAGGAAATGCATAATTGAATATAAACCGAGAACATATATTACTAGTGTTTTAATTAATACCTATGTGTATACCATTGAAATCCTAATAATAATTATGGCCAAGTGCAGCATTCCGAAATACGCTGCTTAAAAAAATTAGAGGAACTCATGTTTAAACCAAAACTCCAAAATAAATATTGATACAAAGTAATTTTGACAGTCAGATGTTATGTTTTGAAGTATTGTTTAAAACTGGAACAAAGATCTTCTAGGATTTGTTAAGTTTTCTGTGAACGAAGTTTCTAGCGCTGTTGAAGCCAAAGTGAGTGATCTTTGACTTACTTATTTTTTTTTAAAGAAGTTTTTAACCGTAATCTGTGATAGGAAATTGCTTTATTGTATTCTCTGATGCTGATACAGAGCAAAGAGACATCTGAATGAAACATCAGTCGCACAAGCAGTTGCGTGGATTAAAGATGGACATTCCATTCGCTTTGTCTCCAGGATTCTTCATGTCAGCAGTTCTGTCATCCATAGGGTTTGGAGGCGATGGAGGCGATAGGTGGAAACAAGAGGCAGCCGCCCGGACAAGGGCGTAAGTGGAAGACAATAGAGTACAGATAGATATCTTGTCACATCAGCTTTGCACAGGCCCCAATCTACAGCCAGATACACGAACAACAATAGGAGTGGTGATTTCTGATCAGACTGTAAGAAATAGACTGAAAAATGCAGGGTTGAGATCTAGAATCAAACCCCTCGTTTAACACTCAGCACAAGGAAGCTCGGCTGAGATTTGCTCAGAATCATCTCAACTGGCAGTTCCGCCAATGGAAGGCTGTTTTCTTCACAGACTAGACAAGATTTCGTTTGAAGGGTTGTGGTGGTCGTACTTTGTACGGAGATGTGTTGGTGAATGTCTTGACAAATTTAATAAAATTTTAATCCATTCCAAACCATAATCAGCTTTATCTACATCCTAATATAATTAAACCAGGTACACCCTTTAAGTTGTTTGATTTATTTCCTTCTTAGTACCCAATTCCATTTATTTTTAGCTTTGCTCAGGATCTCCCCTACATTCCTGCTGTCTTTACTGAAGATTTTCATTAAGGATATTTTTCTATCTAAATTAAACAGTTTGTTGTTTACAAACTTTTTCCTCCAGAGTCCCGTCCCTTTGCACTCAAACACTACATGTTCCATATCTTCCTTTCCCCGACATATTGGGCACTTGATTCTGAGGAAACCCTTTCCTTGTTCCTTTTAATCTCCACACACCTGCTGTTAACCACGCAATGCCCCCTCTTTGTTCTTTATTTGATTTAGCAATATACTTCTCTCTTTCCTATTTATTTTTATGGGTATATAAAATACCTACTTTCAATCTCTTTCTGGCAAATTTCCAAAAAGCCTTTACATTGTTCTCCCTCCTCCTCCTCCTCCTCCTCCTCCTCCTCCTCCTCCTCCTCCTCCTCCTCCCAATGTCCCCTATTGCGTTGTTCTCCAGAATTATCCTAAGACTATTACTCCACCCATTGCTCCTTAGACTCTTCTTGAAATTCTAAGCATTTCCTTAACAAAATTCTTTCATTCTGAACCAATGAATGAGAGCTCTTTCCACAATCACACATATCCTTGTCACTCTTCCCGTTTCAATTTGTGCAACTTCCTTTGCTTGGTACACGTAAAATTTCCCTACAAAACATCCACAATTTTCCATCCTCCTTCCGGTCCTCATATTTCAATACCATGCAACATTTTTGCCTAGACCACCAAACTATACATTGATATTATCACGTAGGCATGCGATAAATACGTTCATTCAGAAACAGCCGATAAACATTAAAAATCGAAAACCGGATTTAAAAAATAAGATTTACGCACCTTGATTAATATGATATTTGATATAATTACCGTTTATTTTAATATTAAATATGCTAATTACATTATATTTCGAAAAAAAAAGTGGTTTTTCATTATGGTTAAAGAATTAATTAACGCATCCGTAACGTTCGCATTTACAGCTGATTGCTAAACACAATTTAGACCCACCTAAAGATTTCATTGAGAAGTACAGCCAACCCCAAGCCGCATTTTAAGAGCACGAACAACAAAGGTGCCGACACAAGTGTCCCTACTGTATACACTGTGATCATAATTAGAAGAAAATGCCATTTGCCATCCATGCTTATTATGTAACAAATGTCAGTAAATTTTTAAAAATATTTCTTAAAAACGTCATGAATGTTACAAAAAATACCATTAACTTATTCTTGAAATATGCTACCGTGTTGGGGAAGAGAATTGGTGTGTGTTGGTCACAATTTCAACGACGTGGTGTGTTACTTTCATTCACTATTTCGCATAAAAATTATCAGCTGCTAACAAATTGTATTAAAAGACCGCCACTGTGGTCTAGTAGTAGCGTGTGCGACTACTGATCCATAGGCGTTGTGTTCGAATCCGGTTAGATCAAGATGTCTGCCTGAAGTTTTTCCTTACCCTAAAAAGATAAAAACCAGACATTTGTAAGGTGCTGAGGACCCCGAGCTCATTTGCTCCAGCAATTAATTCATTTCATTTCGTTCGTAACTACAAACTGACACCTACAGTATTCACGTCCAATCTACAGATATCGCTGAAAAAAGCCAACGCGACAACAAATATTCATAACTAAGCGATTGGTCGCATTCCAGTTAGTTCATTTATTACCTGTGTAAATAATACTTCCCGTCAGCAATTTTGATAACTATACGCTCAATTTCGACTGGATAATTCTTAATAATAAAAAGCCATAACTTTTGCTTAATTCTTTGAAACAAAAGAAAACTATTTCAGATATTATTTTTATTCTCGTTCCTTTAATAATAATTACTTATTCAGCGTCTCATTACCATGGCAATGCCAGTCACTATTGCAATGAGTGCAATAATCATATTACCGCACTGAATGCGGTAACGCAGTGGTTTCCAACCTTATAGCGAATTCCGATCTATTGCAGCCGTACCCGTGAAACAACTATTTTCATTTTTTAGGGAATTCCGAAAGAATTTAAACTATTGCGGTTGTACCCAAGGAGGATTTATTCATAACTATCCATATCTGCATCGGTTACACTACTGGACACTTACAAAGGGAGAAAAAGTAATAAAAGTTATATATATGGTAAACTAGCAATAAAAGGGTGAGGGTTAACCTAAAGGGAAATTTAAAAAAATCGCTCTAGGTGTCGCAATCTTCGTTTATTCTACTGTAAATTTCTTTAAAATAAACTGATAAAATTGGTTTTCGAAAATCATGGCAAGACCATTAGGGGAGGAGGTATACCTGAAAAACGAGTGGGGATTAAAGCGAAATTTAAAAATCGCTTTAGCGGACACATTTAAAAATGCTTTTAAAGTAAAGTCAGAGTTATATGCATTGAAATAAAATAAGAAAATAGTTTCTGAAAATCGGTGAAATCGGACTATTAGGAGGGGGGCTATCTGAAAACTAAAATATAAAAATCGCTCTAGCGGCATTAATGAAATTTCGTATATAACATTTAAATGAAATTATATCAGTTCCTGAAAATTATCAGATTATTGGGTTTACCTGACAAACAAAAAAAAATTACTCAAACGTCTGCATTTTAAATGTTTTAATGGAAACTCGATATATGCCACTGAAATAAAACAAGAGAATAGTTTCTGAAAATCAGTGAAATCGGACTGTTAGGAAGGGGGATTTTCACAAAGTTTAAAAATCACTGTAGCGGTATTAATATGGTTTTTCGCAACGAAACTCCGTATATAACATTTAAATAAAAGAAGAAAAATAATTGCTGAAAATTAGGAAAGTCGGGGCATTAGGAATGGGGGTTTACACGAAACTCAAAATTTAAAAATCATTCTAGCGGCATCAATATTTTTATTTACTACAAAATTCGAATTTACTATTTAAATAAAAAATATTTTTAAAAATTAGGGAAATTGGACCATTAGGAGCAGGAGAATACTTGAAAACCGAAATTTTAAATGCGCTTTTACGTTTAATTTTCTCTCTATTGCTTTAAAATAAAAATAAAATATAATTTAGCATATAAACTGTATTTATAACGATACATGTGTTTTATATTTAACAAAAGCATCGTTGTGAAGATAGCAAATGTGAAACATTATTCTAATATGTGTATGAGAATTATATTTGTATGTTAAAGCGTTCTGTAATAACCTTCAGAAAACGTTTACGTTACATGTTAATAATATTTAAATTAAATTTCAAAGCCAATGAAAATCGATATAACTTTCGATTATTTTTATTTGTTTTGTACATTTTAATTGTTTTAAATAGTAACATGTTTTGGTTTTATTGAAACATATGAACATCGTCTTCTTAAATATACAAGATAAATCGAAACTGTCTGTTATTTCTGTCTATTTTAATGAATGTAAAGATGATATCAAGGGCTCAGTTCATAAACATGATACATTTAAAATGTTTAAAAATACCCACAAAGAATAGCTTTGTCTATCATGTTCACACATTTCATTTAATTAATCACATATTATTAATTTTTATGGTTTATCTCAATAATGTTAACGATAATTCCAAAAATGTGGTTTCTCTTTTGTAATGCTTGTAGGGTGCAAGAATTCTAGTCTTATTCTCCTA
This sequence comes from Metallyticus violacea, assembly GCA_030762175.1. Lineage (NCBI taxonomy): Eukaryota > Metazoa > Arthropoda > Insecta > Mantodea > Metallyticidae > Metallyticus > Metallyticus violacea. The sequence continues at coordinate 8,586,810 of CM060837.1, read as the reverse complement.
GTACCACATAATAACGCCATAACTTATTTCATTTCATGAATTAATAATGCCTAATTTTCATTTTTATTACACAATTTTTCAATTAGGTGAAGAATTCGCTTAGTTAACGCAGCTCCTACGTGACGGACTTTTTTGACTGATGATGCACTCTACTGAGCGCCCTAGATATCGTGACACGTTTATTTATTTTTATTATTTTATTATTATTTATTATAATTAATAATAATAATAATAATAATAATAATAATAATAATAAAACTTCTATCTAGTGTCGGACATCCAATGTTGTAGATAGTTCCATGTTAATACGCCATCGAACATCCCCAAAAAAAATGCAAGTAACAACATTATAACAAAATAAAGGCATGTGTCAAAAATTCCAATCTATCTATGCTGGACGTCCGATAAAAGGTTTTTATCGTCGTTTTTGAAAACTCAACTATTTAAATTCATGTGCAGTCTGCGCTTGGTGAGTTGCACAGAGTTTCTTTATACTTGTTCTTATGGCTGACAGTTGAACACGTACATCATCTTCAAGATGTAGCAGTCTGTTCCATTGTTTAAATTTCCCTATTTTGATGGTAGAAAGTGCTGATTTGCACAAGATTGACGTTGAAAACGGCAACAAAATGTTTATGGCTCTCTTTGCAACTGTGGGATACTGACATTGCACATAAATAAAAAAAATACTGCACTGAATTCTCTAGAAATTTTGTTTGCAAAGTGCATCACAATTCTAGCAAATCATTTTTCTCGTTGATAGTTAAGTTGATGGCATTTTGAATGTTGATCTCACCAGAAATACCAAAAGGAAAATTACCCATTCTAACTCTGAAACGGACAAGTTAGAGAAATATTTTGTTATTGAAGTTTGTAATGCTTTTAGATGCTCTGTTATTAACTTCTTCAGGCATTATTTCTCATTTTCAGCAAGTCGATTTTCAAAACGCTGAACTAAAGGGAAAGGACAATAGTTTACCTGCTATAGCCAAAGACTCCAAGTCTGTTTTTTTTTTTTTTGTAAAATACTTGATTTTTTATTAGGCAATTATTATTTCCAATCAAGACATAAACAAAATTCCAGGAGTCACGCATGCCTGCAGCATCTTGGATGACAATAGTAAAGATTCATCGAGAAGTCGCTCCGCAGCCTTTGTGTAGCGGAGATTTCACTAGAGAAGCGAATTCGGGTGCCAGCACTGGCCGCATGCCGAGCTTATAGTTATTTTGTCACTTAACCACCAATGTAAGCATACACTTTATGCCAAACCTTAGCAACAGTGGGCGGGTTGCGTGCTAAAAACCGATTTCGAAGGAAGCAAGGAATATAGGAGTACCAACTTTCTCCTGTGCGGTGGGCATCACCCGAGTGAGAATGCTTATCGATGACTCGTTATTAGTCCATTCAAGTGGTAGAAAACCCTTCACATTTCCAGCGATGCTTTATGTTGCTGTCAGCATCCAAACCTGCACCCTTTGCAACAGAGAAGTCAAGCGCTAACTCCATCCAATCGACTTCCTCAACCACACTCCCAGCAATCATCCTTCACTGTGGTCAAGCCCTATCATGTGCGCAGCAACGGTACATAGGCTGGTTTCTAAGTCAATCTGCCTAATAGTCTAGCCGACTGTTGCTCTGATTAAACGGAAATTTATTTATTTACTCTGGCAAGAGGGTCTTCTGTTTCACTCTACAGGCCTCCCCCCCAAAACAGCAAATATGCAGAGTACACTTTTCATAGTTATATAAAACACAGATTAAATTCAAGTTAAAGATAAATGCTGCGTTTAAAGAATGCATATGTTAATATAGTTAGAAAATTGATAATGCCACTGTTAGAATTCCACTTGTTATTCAATAATTTTTGGATCAAGGGAGTGGGAAGGGGAAGAGGAGAAGAAGCGAGAGATTAACTGTTGTGACACCCAGAATTGAGATGACAATTTAATCCACCTTTAAATAGCTTTATTGTCTGACAACCTCTGACTTCAGTTCCAGATTCTGGGAACTGAGTGAGCTCGAGTAAAAATGTGTTCGGTGACAGTTCCAGATTGAAGTAGGGACAATTAACGAAGCTAGAGGCGCTACGTTGTACCAAATAGGGGTGGGGGAGGGAAGCACACATGATGATCACATAAACCCTCTGCCAAAGTAGCATGACGCAGGCCTCGGCAATGAGACATGTCCCGCCATAGGAAAAAGAAGAGGCAGAAAATTATTAAAAGTATTATTACTTACTAACTGAACGCAACACAGGATAAATCTTAAAACGGCTCATTGCGGTGAGTGTTGTAAAAAAAAACATGTCTTTAGAAAAATTCATTTTTGTGCTCTCACTTGGACATTTTCGCAGAAATCTTTGGGCTGTAGGTGATGAGCATGGACAGCACTGTCAGCTGTGGTGGTGTAGTGGTAAACCACACTGGACCTCGTGACTCAATCCCAGGCCGTTCATATATTTACAGAATGTATAAGAACCTCAAGCCTCTGAGTAAAATTCATCGGCAGTTTCACGCCTTTGCTGGTGACCTGAGATGTAAAATAAATAAACCGAATACTACTACAATGAGAGAGCTTATCAACAGTTTTCTACAATTAAAATCTTTTTTTTTATCACACCATCCAATGCCTTGATGTGCTTCAAAATCAAGCTCTCCGTATCATGACAGGTGCGATGAAAACAACCCCTATATTTGCTATGCAGGTTTTGACAAACACGGAACCTGTTCATAAGTCTATACAGAGAAGGGCATTAACTTTATACCGCAAACTTACTAGTCTACCAAATAACACATTTTGGAGTAATTATAATAAATTAGAGTTAGGAATTTAAAAACGCAAGATGGTTTTATACTATCGGCTCTAAAGGTCGCTAGACCTATCATAAGACTTTTACCTTGCCCTTGCCTAAGTGCCCATTATATACACCTTGATGTAAATTTCGATCTTACCATGAAGGTGCTAAAGAAGGATATGATCCCGAAACAATTAAAAGCTATAGCTCTCGAAAGTATTGGTAGCAGATTTCCGGAAAGTGAATAGTCACATATCTTCACGGATGGCTCCAGACCATGTAAACTTTTTAATTACTGTATGGGTACATGCCCCACAGCCTTTGATGGTGAGATAGAGGCTATTGCAGTGGCAGTCCAACAATTATCATTGAGAAAATCTGGTTTTAACAGAATAGTGGTTCTTTCGGATTCAAAGTCCTCATTGCAAGCCTTTTCACGTAACTACCATTGCGATTTGCAACGAATTCTGGAATGCAGAATGTTGCTAAGGATATTGCCCATAACATCTCTTTCCAATGGGTACCTGCACACTGTGGCATCGTGGGAAACGAACGCGCGGATCTACTTGCTAAAAAAGAAGCCTTGCTGACTCAGAGACCCACGAGGACACTATCATTTAATTCCCTAAAGTTTTTAACAAATAGGACTTTTAAACATTATTTTAATTCGGAAGCTACAGCGACAACTAAAGACAAAAATTGGGCGAATCTTAATGAGAGACTGTCTGAGGTCCCACCTCTATCGCATCTCCAAATTGTACCCTTTGTGATTCTCGTCAACCTATGACGGCCGAACATTTGGGCGTGTGCTCTTCATTAAGTAGTTTCAATTGTATTGTTTAAAAATACTGGAGAGTCCTTGCACTAATGGCATAAATGCTAAATTGTAAGTGGCATTTGCTAAATAAATAAATTAACTTAATTTTTAAAACTTCAAACGGTATCACAGTAAAACCTATTAATGAATTATTTTTTTCTAGGTAAGTGTTACTAAATACCAGTTATTACATGGAAAAACAATTTCCAAAGGAAACACGAGAGTTTCAAGTTGAGTAGCCAAACACAAAACGGTTTTTCTGGAAGCTGGAAAGTTGAATGTCGGTAACGACAGAATTGGAGAGAGCGATTTTTCAACATCGCCCCAGGAGGTCACATTCTCCTGGCTATACAATGTGCGCGACAATAAAACTGTATTCTGTTTGCAAACTGAGGTAACCTCTCCTTTGTAACGCGGACCTTTGGCAGAAATTAAGTTTAACAGTGATTCCAGGGAAGGTTGGTTGGCTTTTATAGAGCACGGGCGGCTTCAGAATCAGTGTCGTAGTGCCCTGATATATTTAAATAAAACTGACATTCCACGTTTGCTGTTATACTCTTCAAATCTTGCCCAAAATTAATTTTTTGATAAAGTGAACCACAGAAGATTTTATGCATTTGCATAGGCTGTATCGGATAAAAAATACAGTACGAGGGGCATTCCAAAAGTTCTCGGCCTGACCAAGAGTAAACAAAATTTAAGAGGTTTTTTTTAATATTACAACGTAGTCATTCTGTAAACCCATACATTTAATGCAAGGACTATCCAATTTTTAATACCCTCAGTCCAACTGTGAAAAATAAGCGTCTGTCTCAGCTTCAACTCATCATTTGAAGTGAATCTTCGTCCACCCAATAAATTCTTCAGGTTTGGGAACAAAAAGTAATCGCTGGGAGCGAAATCCTAAGAATATGGCGGATGTGGAAGCACTTGGAAGTGAAGATGGTGCAGTTTTGCAGCAACATTCCCAAACGAGTGTAAAGGCGCACTATCGTGATGAAAGAGAACTTTCTTTTCCGCAAGGTGTGAACGTTTAGCCTGAATAGCATTCTTCATTTGGTCCAATAGTGAAGCATAATACTTCCTGGTGATGGGTCTGCCCTTCTGGGGTAGTCTACGAGCGCCACATCATGAGAATCCCAGAAAACCGAACCATGACTTTTCCTACAGGTGGAACTGTTTTTGCTTTCTTTAGTGCACTTTCACCTGTTGCCACCCACTGTTTGGACTGCTCCTTCGTCTCTGGCGTGTAGTAATAGACTGCATGTTTCATCTACTGTTATGAAACGTCGGTGAAACTCATTGGAGTTGCGTTTAAACAACTCTAAACACTCTTGCGAAATGTTCATTCGAATGCGTTTTTGGTCCATTGTTAACACACGCGGCACCCAGCGAGCGGACAGCTTTCTCATACCCAAAGCTTCAAGTAAAATGTAATGCACATGGCCTATCGATGTTTTTGCAACATCAGCCAACTCGCGTGTTCAATCATTGTGAACTTCTGTCGCAATCTTGTCAGACGTAGTAGTTTTGGGACGTCCTTGCGCCCCATCTTCTTCAATGATGTGCTACCACGCTTAAATTCAGCCGTTGAAAACGAAGGGGAATGTGGAACCTGACTACTTCTGTATTTCTGTTGGGGTTGAACCCTTCAGAATGAAGTACTTTATCACAGTTCGTATTTCAGTTTTGTAGAAAATGTTAACATTCGATCATCACAAACAAATAACAGCACTTGGGCGTCTGAAAATTTACAGTGCGCCACATAATGGTTGATACTTAACAGCTATCACAGAATTTGGCCATCGTCATGACATTTCTGTCAGACCGAGAATAGCCCTAGTTTGGTGTTTTTACGATAGCGTATATTGTGATCCCAGGGGTTTCGGGAACTGTGAGAGTTTTGTTTTATTAATTATGTTTCGTAGGATGCCTGCCAACCGAGCGTGATGGTTCAAGTGGTAACACATTCGGAAGATTCCGGTTTCCAATCCCTTGGGGTCGGCCGTCCAAGGCTTGTATTCTTTTCATGGTTTCCCCTGGAACTTTCCTTTCACAGATTTTCGGTTCTCCCATTTCATTATGTTCATTCTATTACAATGTCCAAAATGCCAAAGCGAAGTGGGCTGGTGCGGTGTGACGGTGACTTGCTCTTCCGGCGTATGATAAGGAAGTGGAACGTCTGAGGGGCTGGGACTCGTCGGCTTTGAGGTGTTCTATCTTGAAACAACGTTAGGAAAACCGTCTACCTCTGTACCTCACTGGGCATAGGCAGAAAGGCCAGACCTTAAGCAGGAATGAGGTACAGAAATATTCCCCTTCGTCTCTAACAATCCAATCCAACTTGTTTATAAAACCACATTTGAGACATCAAACATTTTTTTAGTCCCCCCCCAAAATCACTTTACACGATACTTAAGGGGTCATGACCCACAATTTGGGAACCACTAATCGGAATAATGAAATGTAATTGGTGTAAAACTATGTGCATAACATTGCAGACATGCATAGAAGATTTTTTTCAAGACTAAACAGACCCTATCCCAAATAAGAGGGTTAACAATTTATATTCTAATGGTTAAATGCTTAAGTATTTTTTATTAGTTCATCTTTAACGGTTAGAACGATTAGAATCAAGGTGGTGCTGGTTTAATGATGATTGTTATTGAACTGTACTGCATTTTGTATAAAGGCGTGATTTTATTAGTATCACGTGAAGACAAAGTAAAGAAAAAAAATATATGAAGGCTGATGTTAGATATGATTATATCTTTAATACGGAGGCAAAAAGTGTGAAAACGTAGTCCAAACATTTAAAAAAGAATGCTTTATGGGTGCAACATTAAAAAGGCGCTTATATCATGCCAAATGCTTTCCAAGCTTGTCGTAGAGAAAACTTTCCCATAACAGCTGACTTCAGCCCAGAATATCGTAATTAAAGAATGCTTGAACCTGGACATTTTGCGCTTAACGATGTAACTTTTTACAAGATTACTTGCACAAATTCGATCGTTTTCGCCTATTGCACATTTTTTCTCGTCACAAAAATGCCTTTATATAAATCCCAAAGACTTTCCTGCCTAATTAAGCTTAAACGCCTTAACACAATGTTGTGTCCTGCCTGGCCTTTATCTTCATAAATAACAAGTTAAAAAGGCGATTCTCTTGTGTTTTTAAGCCAACATGACGAGTAAACAAACAAATGACTAACTACACACAGATTATTAACTTAAATTTACAGAAGTTCCCCAATAATTTATCCAAAAAGTTAAAACTACGCTGTTCTAGGTAGTCATGGAATAAACAGTGAACTTTTGTTATTATGGCGCTGTTTAAGAAAAGAAATGATGACTCAAGTATGAATTTTGTGTCATAATGATAATGACGATCATCATCATCACCATCATCAGAGTCCGGAAGTTAGGCAAAATGCCTTTACTATCTGGGTGGAAATATTTAAGAATCAGATAAATGAACTGTTTCTGTACTTTTGAGGTCGACAAGGTAAATTTTTATTTTGTCTTTTTTGCCTATTGTTACTTCTGTTGCCTATTTTAAAGTTTAAAGTCCTTTTTATGTGTTTTTTTTTTTTTTTTTTGCCCATTTTGAATTGTTATGGCTTTTTCTGCGATTATTTACGCGTTTTAAAAATCACATAAAGAAATTCAATATATCGAAGTGAAAATAGTTATAAAAATTAAATGCTCACCCTCATAAAAATATCTATTGAGAATCTTTTACTACTTTTCAAGCAATCAAAAAATTACTCCTCAACCCATTCACTTAAGCTCTTTAAATCGCAGAATTTTCCTTAGTTAAAGGAACGCACAGTTACCTCGGGCATACGAATACCAGAAAACAGAGAGAACGAGGGAAGTACTGTAGTTTTGAATAGTCCTGGCGAATGATATTGTATCGACCTGCGTGAGACCATTCTAGGGAATTTGTGATGTAGCTTCTCAGATGCATAAATGTAACAAACAACTGCAAGCGAGAAAGATGAGAGCGGTACAGCTGTGCAATAAACCATCCCTACAATGTGCTTAGTACGGAAGCAAGAGAGATATTAACCTGATTCCCCTATAAATGCACAAACACAAAACGAACTCGATCAGAAACCAGTGTGCATCTTTTGTTCGTTCGTCAGGATTGTCCAAAACTACTTTAATTTGTCTTGATCAACATTTCCATGATGTCCTGAAAGGTTGGTATGCGTCCCTCCGAAATAACTTGTTTTAAATATGCTCCAATCACTTTAGTGGAAGTAGAACGTTCTTTTTCCACGATGAAAAATGTTCTCTCTGACTATGACAATTGATACCTTGAAAAAACATGTTGTTGTTGCTTGTAACCAAGAAAAGTAAGCCTAAGTACTTTAATTATGTGATAAAGAAATTGTTGAGTATCCTAAACACATTTTCATTAATGATGAGTGATATTAATTTCTGTTTTAATTTTTAATACATTCCCATTAAATTGTATTACTGCCTATTTTCAGTATTTCAAGTGAATTTTTACCGGCCTATTTCAACCAAAATAAATGTCTGAACTTCCGGGCTAGGGTGATAATTTAGAGTTGTGTTTTAGATTTGATCAGTAACATATACCGAGATGTAAATCAGCGAGCCGAGAAAACAAATAAAATAGGCTTAGTGTGATAAACCGGTTTCCGGTGAGGCAGCAAGGCTCCTGGCTACATCAGACTGCATGGCGACCATTTCCTGCACCCCCTCCTGCTGGGTGTTGTCTGAAGGGTGGAATTCCTTCCCCCACCCCACGGAAGCTTCTATGCAACCCTCCCCTACCCTTCCGGCATAAGCAATGGCCGACTCAGGGTACTAAAGATTTATCGAATAATGTTCGCCAAAATGTTGATCTTCAAATATCAGGAATTTTACTGAATACTTTAGGAAGTCTTTTGGCATTTGCAGTTTTTTTTTTTTTTTCAAATTAAAAACGTTTGCACAGTAACACAGCCTTCGCTGTTACTTCTACATCAATGCCCAAGACTTTTATGACTTGGGAAAGTCTTTTTCCTTGTCAAAAATTAAAAGTAGCCTTTTTAAACTTTCAGATATCAGGCAAGAGTCTATAAACCTTAAGAGTGTTAAATGCTACTACAATAAAGGAATGGTTTCCCAAGTATATTATGATAAAAATATTTAAAAGCCTCAAAACACAGTGCGTATTCAATAGAAATAATTGAAATGTATTTTGCACGATATTTACGATGTCTTTGACACTATCGCACACATTTATATTTGAGAATTAAGAACTTTACGCCAGTGTTTTGTTTGCAACTCTGTCGTTAACGACATTTGCGGCATCATTAAGGCTAACCCACAAGTGTGCTTTAATTTGCTAATATTGGTTTTTATGAGAGCTGGATAAATTGTAATGACCTCTAGAGAATACTTTTAATTAGATAGATATATTTTAATAAATAAAACGCAGAAATAACCCTTATGTAGCTAAATGCACTTTGTTCTAAATTTAAACTGAATCCCCTTATATGTGATTGCGTTAACTAATGCACAGGAGAAGATAACTTGGTATGACTACATTAAACAATGAAACATTTGGTACGTGATCACATACAAATTATTAGTCGTGTTCAACGTTGTAGATACGTGGGCTGAATCGTCTTCTTTTAATGGCGAAACCTCCGTATATAAAGTGTAGTGTTAAAACAAGACCGATTATGTTTACCAGACCCCAATGTAGACAAAATGGTGAAATATTTGACCAGTGTGTTAATTACATACTTTGTTAATTTGCAGTGGCTTATAGCTGGAAGTAAATCAATAGTGGCGTGCTACTTCTTTTGTTTTTTATTAAATTATTTTGATTTAGTGAAATTACCCAAGGAGTTTATTTAATAGAAAATGTTACTACCACTTGGGTTGCTCTTGCATGTCCTTATTATGACAGTACGATCCATAATACCACATTTACATTTCCTAAATACCAGTAATTAAAGAAGCAGTGGATGAAGAATATATATATATATATATATATATATGTGTGTGTGTGTGTGTGTGTGTGTGTGTGTGTGTGTGTGTGTGTGTTATATAAATTAACAGTAATAATAAAAGTAGAATAGGATAAACACTTAGATAAAGTCACACTTGAAATTGCTATATTTCGAACTCGTTGAGTTCTTCATTGGCAACTTGGGACAACGTGGGATTAGGATTAAGATGAGAGTTTTAATGAATGGTGTAAGAAGCATGTATGTGAGCTTAAGACAAGACAGGTACACCTACTTATAACTGTTACCAAGGAAGACCTATGTCCTTTTCATTAAAATAGACGATGATAAATTTGATGCTGTCCTATCTATGTCGATTAGTTTTAAGGTGTCTAGTTATTTGGAAGTTCGTGTATTTTTCAAATAGTTGAGCTTACCTGTGTAGAAATTTATAATTAATATTATTTTATATTTCGTTTACATATGAGAAATATTGTTCGAAACAATTTCAGATTCTTAAAAATCATCGAAATATTTTCTAATGATAATAATGCCATCTTGTAAACGTAATGCTGCGTATAATTTCGTATTTGCTATTGGCAACAATAGGGTGACAGCGGACGCCATTTTTCCCCCGTATTGGGGTCTGATAAATATAGTTGGTCTTGGTTAAACTTTTCTAGAATAACAAGAGACTGAATAAAAACAATATTAGGAGATATGCGACTCGTTGAAAGCTAGTTCGCCACCCATTCTCTCAAAAGTGTGTATCTATTTTTTAAATTTGCAATCCAAAGAAGAAGGACGAAATTGCTGATAGCGCGCATATGCCACGGTTGTACCACCTGTAGGAAATTATCTAGAAACGGGAATGTAAGGTATGACGGTGAATTGGGGAAAATTTCATAAACCATGTAGAAAGTTACATGAAATAAAAGGTTATGTGCAGACATTATTACTAGATAAAGTAATACGTTAGCAAATAAAATACAGTGGAATGATGTGTGAATAGTATACAACAAAACTACCCGCTCTTAGACGTTGTGTTATTAAAATACCAAAACTGTTGAAATATTCACGTCAGAAAACAAACGACAGATGCTTCCATGCTAACATTATTACTTGCTCTGTGATGAATTTCTGGGTTTTGGAACCTCGAGCTACTCTTGTCCACCCTCAGTCTTCTACCCCTAAAAATATAAAAATGGTTCTTTCTTTTAACGTCATTAAATACATTTATCGAAAAAATACAATTAATCAACTCATGCACGACAGACACTAACCCAAACCCTGAAATATAAACAGCGAAACACTGAAGATATTTCAGAGCCACTTTATGGGGAATAACGAAAGGCAAACTCAAGAACTCAATAATATGAACATATGCTGCATTCATAACGCATATCTAAGTTTACAAACCTGCGCGCGTTCTCCTATAATTAATCATGCTGTGGTAATGTGTCGGAAGTTTATATAAGTTTATAAATGTTCGGAACTGCTTCAGAATACGGTCATCGGCTACTTACGTCCTTCTTATACTAAAGTGATGTTCTACAACTAAATATATTTATTTACCTTGCTGCACCAACTGAAAATGTGTATTTACTTTGCTTCATTAGATGTCTCCCTATCTCTTCACTTCCACTACCTGTCAAGCAAGTTTCAAAACATTTCTCATATAGCATCTAACTTAAAACCTATCAAAATGTATTAAAAGTTTTGAAAAATTGCTAAACGAAGTATAATTATGAATAATCGTTTATAAAAGCATGAAAAAAATATTATGATTCATGACGTCACTTCAATTTCAGAACACGAAAACATCAATCGTGGACCAGACAATATAAAAATGAAGAAAAGTGAATATCTACCTGTTACTACTTCAGACTAACCGGCGAAGTAAGGTCAGAAAGTAGAGTAAATTTAAACTTGGTAGTTGTGAAATACCAAGAAGATATGCAAAAAAACGAAAAACGTTTTTAACCGACGAAGTAAAGTCAGAAATGAGTGTAAATTTAACTTAGTAGTTGTGAAATACCAAACAGATATGCAAAAGTGAAAAAACACAAGACAAATTTGTAATTTTCATAGAAATAGTTGCAAACCAAATGGTAAAACCAGCCCTGCCTATGTACGAATTCATTTATAATGATCCAATTTTTCTTCAGGATACTCTGTTCTATAAAATCGTAAGAACAAAAATGCATTATCAGTTCATTTACTAACGTTATTTTTTACAACTGAAAAATGTACTAATCTAACCTAACCGGAAAAACTCATTCACTAATGCAATTTTAACTGGGATTCTAGCGGTATTTTAAGAAAACTGTGAATTCGTAATTAATTCATATACACATACACTAACCCTGACGCTAAACTCGGGTGAATCCTAGAAACCGGCGGTCCACCTGACGATCTACGCTCGCCTCCTTTTCGAAAGTGTAAATTGATAGCGGATTGATTGCGTGGTACTAAGCGGGTAAATCGTTGTTGTTACGTAAGGAGAGCGAGCGCTATGTAATGGAGTATTGAAAGAAACTTAAAATGAGTAAAATGTGTTATATTTGTGTAAAAAGTATACCCCTAACGTATTATAAAGTGCTTTATATCCTCCGTTGATCTTAATGCAAGTCAACTTAACTCATAGGAGTTACATAGTATTAAATTCGTGCGAAAATACATCATATATGAATGTGAGTGGAGTATATTTACGGAAGCTTGTAGCTTTCATTAACTAGAAAACAGGTTAGAAGCTACCAAGACAAGAAACGAATTCCTTAGAAGAGTTTACGTCTGTTTTACTTTTAATGCAGTTAAAATAAATGCTTACCTATATCTTGAGCTCAATATCGTAACGAACTGTGTTGGTCCTTTCTGAATATTGCAATTTTCTCACACACTGAATCACTACATGCTATTTCTGTTGTATATCAAGCATGGCCGCCATCTTACGAAGTGCTATTCAAGAGACTGTTGCGAAAAAGTTGAGCATCGGTTTAACGAATGGCTATTAACACAACTATGCCACGTGAAAGCACATTAGAATTAATGCTTAGTTTAGTAGCAAAGAGATTAAAATTAGTTCTGGATAGAGCTGAGTAAAATATATTTACACTGTATTTTCACAGACAGCGATGAACTGAGAAAAAAATTCGCATGGTTGCTGCTTTAATCTTAGGATATGATTAGTACTGTATATAAATAGTGGTAAAATCAAATAATTAAGTAAATATTCAGCAATTTATTAAAAAAGTAGCGCATTTATTTATTATACGAAAATATTTTACAATTATTACACAATTTTACGTTTCTTTAGTCATCATTTTTTTCGTAAGATACATGCCTTTTTCTTAAAGCACATTAATTTCACTTGCCTATTTTATATTAAATACACCCTCTTATTGCTGAAAGCTTTGGGAAAGTGAAATGCTGTTTATTTCTATGAAAAATCCGATATTAATGACCGCATTTTATGTCACTTCTCGTGCATTAAGTAACATAGTTATACACATAAATATCTTATTTAACGCAGAAGTAAAAAAATATGAAGAGTTTTCAGATAGTGGCCTGTCAGCGAGTTTTAGTGCACAACACCATTTGGAATTATGTAAAACACTGTTGCTTGTAAGTGAAATATTCCGAGGGTGCCAAAAAATAGCATACACACTTTCACAGTAGATATCTATTTAATATATTTCAAAGTTGGACCGGAAAACAACAGTAATGTGTAGTATAATGTTCTGTAAACAGATGTGACACACATTACGTTTTGCTAGAGTTGTTACAACATAATGAAGCCAAAATTATCGTTTGATTAGTGGAAAACAATTTTGAAGTGGTATTGGATAACCGAGAGTGTTGTTGAAGTTCAAAAGCGATGGAAACGTGTGTACAGAACAGAACCGCCAAAGCGAATAACAATTGCACGCATTCGAGACAAATTTGAGACTCATGGTACCGTATACCGTAGAAAACCAGCTACACTGGCAGTACTTCGGGAAGAAATTGAAACGGAATGTGCTGCAATCGCTGAGGACACTTTCGCAAACGTTGCTCAGAAGTGTATCGACGCCGATGGGGGGCATTGGAGCTACTGTTGTAACTGTAAAAGTTTTAAAATTATTGGTGCTCATCATTTTCTGTTTATGTGAATTCAGTTTTGTTATGTTAACACAGTTTTTTCTTTGTTTGAAGCGTGTATACATTTTTTGGCATCCTCTGTATTTTGTCGTCATAAAATGTTACATAATTTTTAATTTATTTTTGACAATTCCGAGAAGTAGATCGGCTTTTCTAAAAGTCGCAGACTGGTGTGCTGTGTTTGCGTGCAAAAACCGCGTTGCTAAGATGTTGAATTAACCAGTGTTCTGTATCCAGGTAGAATTTTCTCCTTTATCTGTTCATTACAGATTTATACAGAAAATACCGAAACATTGACATAATTATAGAGACAAAAAACTACGTTTTGACACTGCTCAATAATCTCCACTTGAGGCTGAAATTTAAAAATATTTGTTCTTGACTGGAACGTTCTAAAATGTCCATGTACAGAAGAGTCGCTTATAAAGTACGGTAAATCATTGTTGGGATCGTTATTCTCGAAAGGGTTTATGACGAAGTTTCATCCAAAGTCTTGTAAATTTCTTGTTCTCACTTTTGTTCCAAAGCGTTTAAAACAAATGCCTATCGATTTGCTTGCTAGCGACTTTCACAAAGAAGGCAATGGACGCTAGAAGCCGGCTGCGGCGTACAGATATGGCGAAAACTGTGCAGGAGGCAGTACGGGTATTAATGCCGGGGGGTGCAGGCGCACTTGGTGTGTCCGGGCATGCTTCTTCAGGTGATCCTTGCGTCCGAACCGCTTGCCGCAAACCGAGCAAGGGAAAGGCCGCAGTCCAGAGTGAATCCTCTTGTGTCGGGTCAGTTCCTCATTCCTCGTGAAACTTTTTCCACAGTGCTCGGCGTCGCAACGGAACGGTCGCTCCCCTGCAACAGAAATATAAGATGCATGTCTAGCACAAAAACAATATTGTATAATAACATTAAATTTACTTCCTACATCCGTTTTCCTCCATCAGTTTAATCAAGTTTCCATCTTCGTTCTTTACAAAATGTCAGCATTCTGTCAATATTCCAGCATCAAACGGTTCGTATTATCCCATGCATCAGTATGCTGGTAATAAGTGTATTTTTAGCAAAGTTCAATACAAAACTAAACGTGCTCATAAAAGGTAATTATTATTAACATCTACACATTTTTGCTAATCGATAGAAGAATCTTAACATTATATTGGAAGAAGAAAAGAATGAATGCAGTAAGATGTAGCAATAATTTAAAATTCTTAAAACGTACATATGAAAAACCCAATTACATTAATGATGCAAGGTAAAAAATATGACCCAAAGAAAATTGGGAATATATTTAGTAACATTTTATTAAATATAATCAATAATTTAAGGGTTTACATCTACAGAGTTTTAAAATATTTGTTTAATTTTTTGTGTGTTAATTTGAAACAAACTTCCGGCTAAGATACAAGTAAGAGATTTTTTCTATATCTGCAAAATTGGTTCAATTTTGCATTGCAATGTTTTAACAGACTTTTTTGAGATCCATAAAATTAGTAAACTTTAGAATAGAGTGCAATGTTTTATTTTAACTGGCAGAGTTAAGGTCATGAGGCCTTCTCTTACACTCTACCAGTGTTAATACAATGAATGAAAGATATATATTTAAACTGTGACATTTATATGCTAGTCTATGTCACATAATTCAAAATGTACAAAGTTACATTAATTATATCGGTATGGGAATGAATGAAAGATTATTTAAGTATATAAATACCCAAGCTAAATCTCATACACATAACAGCTGCAACAGAAGAAGAAAAAAGAAATAAGAGCAGTACATTTTACACATTGTCATATGCTACACGATGATATTTTGCCATATTTTAAATGCAATGCGCTATTGAATGTAATGCGCACCCCAAATTTGAAACTTAAAATCATGAAAAAGATTTTGACTTATTATAGTACGGCGTATTGTAGATAAGATAGAATTTATAAGCAAACTATTGTTACATCTTGGAGCACGTAGGACAGTTGGCGTAGGTCAAAGAAGAAAAAGTCATTTCTTATGGTGTCTCTAGTACAGGTTGTCTGTTCTTCCTCCTTTCGTGTACCAATTCCAAAACTTTTTCTTCAATGTCAGGATGTTTTCCTTTGCGAGGAGGGGGTGAATTTCTTCCTCCTAGCTTTAGTTGTAAATAATGTAAATTTCTGTTGCCATCACAAGGGAACGTTGCTACCAGCCACGTTGAACTCCCTTCCTTCCTGTTATTTATTATTATTTTTTTTTTCCAGCACTAAAATTACTTGACGCTTGAAAGTAGCATCATGAGATAGGCTCTTCTCTGTTTGTCCTCCATTTCGTGCTTGCTTAGTATTCAAACGCTGTATGCAATAATGGGCCAACAATAAATGTAACGACATCTATGCATTGTGACGTAATAAATGATAAATTCGAATGAAGTTACCGGCGAACTGCGGAACGGATTTGCACTCGAATCTAATACGGCATGGAATCTAATGAGCACCACAATTTTAAATATTACACTTGGTCAAAAAAAAGTGTACCTTATATTTGTGTAAATAAGGTATTTTATCCTTTTGTCAACTGAATAATAGGTCTTATTGTACGAGTATTGTTTAAGAACAAACTTGAGCGTTTTTCTATTATAGGATGATAATTATTTCACAGTAAGTGGGAGAGTACTATATATTCTGCATTGATAATAAACTCCTTTTTGATAACAAAATAAATTTGCTATGGATCATGCAGATTACTCTTTTGTCTAGTGTTTATATTATGTAGATAGATCAATATATTCATAGATAAAACAAGCAATACAACAGGGCAATATATTCCTTCATTACAAAGACTGTCAACAGCGTATCAGGGAAGGACTTTCTTGCCATAACCAAATTCTTTTATTAGTTTAGGATATGGCTGAATAGGAGGTAGGATTGATGTGGTAGTTTTCTAAAACTTTTGATTTAATATCACATGAATTATTAGTAGATAAATTGGGTGAACTAGAAATACAGAGGGTGCCAAAAATGTATACACACTTCAAGCGAAGGAAAAAACTGTGTTAACATAACAAAACTGAATTCACACAAACAGAAAATGATGAGCATTAATCATCTTAAACTTTTACAGTTACAACATTTGCTCAAAAAATGCCCACCATCGACATCGATACACTTCTGAGTACGTTGAACTACTGATTGAGCAACGTTTGCGAAAGTGTTTTCAGCGATTACAACACATGCCGTTTCAATTTCTCCCCGAAGTTATGTCAGTGTAGCTGGTTTTCTAAGTGAAATGTATCTAATTAAGGTAATATGAGTAAAATTAAGTTAACATGTAATTAATAAGTTTGACCTCTTCAACTAGATTTATGTGTATTTAACTAGATTGACATGTTTTTAATTAGATGAAACTTATTTAATTTAGTTAATATTTTTGAAAAAATTGACATATATTTAATTAGTTGGGCGTATTTAACTAAGTTTATATGTTTCTGACTAGAATAACGTGTTTTAATTAGATCAAATATATTTTATTAAGTTCATGTGTGAAAAATTAAGTTGGCATACATCTAATTAATTTGATCTATTTAACTAGGTTGACGTGTATCTAACTAGATTGACATGTTTTTAGTTAGATTTAAAGCATTTAATTAAGTTAATTGGCTTGTAATTATGTGTAAAATTAATTCGACATGTATTTAATTAGTTTGATTTATTTAACTTTAGTTTAGCCTGTATTTACTGATTTCTTTTTAAAGTTTTTTCTGTAAATTAATAATAGTTGTATTTTCATTATTTTTCGCTGCCACCGGGTGTAAGCCAAATACAATTAATAAGTATTTTATATATATATTTGTAATGAAATAATCCTGATTTTTAATATAAAGTGCTAAAATATTTAGTTTTGGAAATAGATTCATACAATATTTTCTATTATTCGTTCCACATACTATTCGCGTTGCCTTCCTTTGTAAACACGGTTGCTTTGAACTGAGTTTCCTAAGAATATTTAACCATATTTCACAAGCAACAAGAAATATGCGCAATATGCTGTTTTGAGGGTAGCTTCAGAACTAATGTAGTACTATGAGTGAAGCGCATATGTTGCTGATTTTAGTTTTAGCATAATATACTCTATGTATTTTTTCCAATTAAAGTATTTGTCAACTTGAAGACCTTGAAATTTGGTGTCATGTTTGTCTAGAACGAGATTATTAGCACTTACTTTTAATATGAGATCAGGTAAGTTATGTGTAATGCATTTGCGATGCTTGTTTTATCTAGATTTACTGAATATTTTTAGCTTTGAACCAGCTACAAATTGTATTAAGCATTTAATTAATTTTTTCCACTAGAAAATAATGTTACTCATATGCCTAAATTTTAAGTTTTTACAAACGGTGGCGCTATTGAAATACATCATTATTATTATTTTCGGAACAATTGACATTTGTTATTATGAAAACAGTTGCAGCTTAGAAATTGATCGAGTAGTTTGTTTAGTGAACGTTTAAACAAAGTAATTTTGCGAAAAAATGGAAATTTCACGCGAAGGATTTCGTTGTGCGATTATTTACGATTTTAGTAAAGGTCTAACTCAACAGCAAAGCAATAGAATCACTTCGTTCAACTTTTGGTAACGAAACACCCTCAGAAAAGACTGTTTACAATTGAACTGCAAGATTTCGTCGTGGTCGTGCGTCCGTCAGTGATGAATTTCGTGAAGGTCGACCAAAATCGATTGTCATTCCAAAAACTTCGATGTTGTGCGCAACATGATTGAAAAAGATCGGCATGTGACTTACAGTGAGATAGAGGAATCCTTAAGCATATCGAACACTGCAGTATATTCGATTTTTCATGAACATTTAGCTGTGAGAAAGATTTGTTCCCGATTCGTTCAGCATAATTTGACCGAAGCTGGGGAAAAAAAAAATAAATAAATAAAAAAGCTCGTGTTAATTGGTGTAATGAAATGCTCAAAAATTCCACCAAGGAACTACAAAATTCGTAAATAACATCGTCATAAATTAATTTCGATTTATCTTGGAAACATTGAAAATGCAATTAATTAATTAATCCCATTAGAATTTCTTTCATTTCAAAACGTTCATCTAGAACCAATAGTAATCTATATTATATTAACAGAAAACTTCATTAACCTTACTATATCGATTTTACTTTCTAATAAACACACCAGAGCGTCGAATACATACAAATCTTCCACTGGAAAAATAAACAAATTGTAAATTTCCTAGCATATTAATAATAAATAACCGTTCTATTATATATTTACCGGCTCTGAGAAATCTGCCAACAAGATTTTTATTCACTTTCATTGTTGTTGATGTTCCGAAACATTTGTTTAATAAAAAAATGATTCTCGTGTTTGACTGTTGTTATGCTTGTTAGGGCGACACTTTTAGCTTTATCTTACATGTACGTTGTTTGAAATTGTGTTGTGATGACTTCATGGAATGCTAATTGCTAGGTAACCAATGTCAGAATTAGGTTAGTTGTGCATGATTTATAGCGTGTTTTAATGCTAGGATTGTATAAAATATTGTTTGGCAAATATGATTCCCTGCTAGTTCCATTCAACGTGATTGTTCGTGTGAAATTGTAGGTACATCATGACTGGACTGTAAAGAATTACAGTATCATTTACGAGAATAGGTAGCAATGCTATGATTATCACACATCTATCTTGTCTCTTCAAATAGGATAACTTGAGACTTAAAGACATTAAGCTAAGGCGCTAGTTTATTCAACATAGAGAAACTTTCTTTGTAGCATCGCCAAGGTAATCAGGTCGAGAATGTAAACATATCCGTATATTATCAGCATATGATGGATTAGCTCACCTTCCGCACACCAAACGGGGTACCTGTAATTGTAGTTCAAATGCGGCATTGTCACTTCTTTACATTGTTAATTTATCTCTTACCAACCATATGATATAACAATGAAAGTAATTATTATGTCTATTTAGTCATAACACTTGAAATACTCACTGGGGTACAGATGTACCCCAGTGGATAGTTCGTGCTACATGAAATATGCCACTGATAAACTAAAAGTTACACATTTATTTTACAAGTTTCATTGTTGGAGAAGGTTTTAAACCAAATACATAGTGGAATTGTTGGTCTGGAGATTTCCATTTATTCCTTAAGAATGTCAACGGGATCTTGTGAAGTAATGAAAATAATGGAAGTTTTTGACTGTTGCAAGATTTTTATAGGATTATTTTATTTTATTTAGAGACGCTCTTCAGTGTTCCATTCAATTGAGGGCGTGAAACGGTGAAAGAGGCCTCTTCTTTCAGGCTTGAGGTTCTAAATCTACGACACGGAATCCACGGCTTTACTTCCCTTCTGAAGGAAGCCATACTTAGAATTTTTACGCCCGAAAAAATTCATCAATCCTATCCGGCTAGTATGGTTATCACTAGATTACCAGGACCTACAACTTTGTGATAGGAAAAGAAATGCAAAAGTGTGTGAATAATTTGAGTGCTCATAAAGAATGTTCATGAGCATTCAGACACTAAAAATGTACACGTTTGTAATAATTGTTGTGAGTAAACCGGCCAGTAACATTGTTTTTCATTGTTAAGTAATATACTATATTATGTAAAGTGAAGTGTTTTGTATTATATTACCGACGAAAATAACTTGAATACAGCAATATTCCAGTAATAATGTTTTTCATTGTTGAGCAATGAAAATGCTGTATTGTGGTATTAAAATTGTGTATTGAATTATATTTGGTATGTACTTGTAACTTCAAACCATGAAAACTGGGGTAAGTGTAATTGTAGATCTGGACATGCGGAAGGTTAATACAGATAGAGAACAGTCAGAGCTTTGAGGAGTCAGTTAGTATCTGCATTGATAACATTTCTATGTAAAAGACGGTTTAATCCCAAAGGAAACTCATACCAAATCTATAATGGAAAGTCTCATTCATTTTCAACAATTAAAATATGAGGTGTTAAATTTAAACATGACATTCAGTGCAACAACAATAAAATTAATTGAACAAATACATGATATGGTATTAGATGACTAATAATGAAGTGTGTAAGCACAGGCATTTCAAAGGGGACGTGTATTTTACATACGGAAAGATTTTGCACAAGATGGGTGCCGTACTTGCTAACAACAGATCCAAAACACATTCAAAAAAAAATGCCAAAACAGAATGTTAAACGTTTTATCAGCAATAGAACTGAGTATGTGCTTAGACTTGGAACTATCATCACACACGGTGCCAAAGAAGACAACGTAGGTATTATCTGCAGCAGCAGTATTTTGGGATGTTAAAGAAGTGTTACCAATTGATTATCTTCAGACAGGAGAGTTAATGTTTAAGCCAGTCAGATGGAAAATTTAGAGAGAAAAGACCCAGTTTGCAGAAGAAAACATTTCATCATACAATACACCTGCTCCGAAAATGGAAAATTGAGAGGTTGTGATTCGAATCACAAAAGGAACCTTCTCCTAGAGATTTGTCGAGATTTTCCTGAGTCATCATCAATGTGAAATATTCTAGATGTAGACTTGGAACACTTTCTTGCCAAAATTCATTTCTCAGTTTATCATTTTATCTAATATGTCACCAGTGTTCAGCACCTAATTTCAATTTCTTATTTCTTGACTGGGAGAATAATAACAGTTTCAGCTGAGAGCGTTTAGGCCTAAATCAGATGGGTCTATTACATAAATCAACAGAGAAACTGAAACCATAAATCAGAAAGTTCTTACCTGTGTGTATTCTAATGTGTCCTTTGAGCTGGCCGTTATTGCTGAACCCGACTTGACAGTGAGGACAGCGAAATTTCTTTGGCCTCTGCTTCCTATTCCTGGAGTTTTGTTGCTGCGTCTCCTGCAGGAGTAGCCTCCCATATTCCTCCAGGGCTGCCTCCAGATCTGGACACTGCACTCCGGGGCAACACATCCCGGCAGCACTGGGATACACTCCAGACATCGCGTTGCCAAGACAACCCAGACTAGCTGCCATTGCAGCGGGGTCGAACATCGAAGAGGCCGCTACTATTTCGTCGCCGAAACCGAGGTAACTTTGACTACTGTTGCTGTATGTTGGGTTTACGTGTTCTAGCGGAACTCCGAAGATGTCTACTGACTTTGACTGACTTTTCGAACTGTCTGTGCGTCTTTTGCAGTCAAGAGATTTTCTTTTAGAGCACCGTTGAGTTTTCTTGACAGTTCTTTGGTGGAGTGAAGAAGCTTCAGTAGTGACTGATGTAAATGCAGAAGCACTTGATGTGGTCAAGGGTGTTGTTGAATCTGGTGCAGTAAATTCATCAATGTTTTTATTGCCCATTGCCAAAGTCTCTTTCGCAGCAGCCCACGGTCGAAATAGCTTACCCATTGCTGACGAAGTTTTGGAAGATGTCATCCTCAAAAATGTACAAACACTACTAATTATAAAGTGTTTCTACGCACGCGCACACGCGAACATTGGCACCTGCAGCCACTTGAAGATGTCGAGAGCAATAGAGTGGAGAGTTTGTGTTTCTTACTCTTTATAAGGGTTCGCCACCCTCTCAGTAGTGTGACCAACACTATTCTATATGTAATACACTAAGTCGCTTATGCCTTTTAGTGTGTGTGAAAAGGAGATGGTTAGGAGGGGGTTCTTTGAGGGTTAAGTATTACATATACAGAGGGGAGGAGAAACGTTGCCGAAACTAAATAATGACAACCCTCCCCTCGCCCCTACAAACCTTTTCGCCAGGAAAAGGCAGCGCCTGTATCAGTTGTAAGTTTAGCTTAGGCCTGCTCCATTACTAAGGGATGAAAGAGAAGTGGCAGGCCACATCATAAGGAGTCTGTAGGTTGGCATTCCGCAAACACAGCAATTTGTTTCAGTGCTGCTCTCTCCGGATGTTTTATTAACGTCTGTCAATTTCTATCTCTTTCCACTATCTCTTCTGTTTGTTTAAGATATGGATTAACGTTTCTCTTCGTCTTCCTGTACTTGTTCAATTCTTCTTTCTCCAATCTCACCGCTTCTTTCACTTATTACTAATTTAGATTTAAATAAAACGTTTTTTATTTCATATTATCTTTCTTCATCATCTTCCATTCACGTCTCTTTCAGTCGGTCCTGGAGGTGTAGTGGTAACCATACTTGTCTTCTAAACCCAAGATCGTGGGTTCGAACCCGGCCAGGATCGATGGGTTTTTTCGGGCGTAAAATCCTAAATATGTCTTCCTTCGGAAGGGAAGTAAAGCCGTGGGTCCCGTGTCGTACTTTTACGGCACGAAAAAGAACCTCAAGCCTGAAAGAAGAGACCTCTGAGCAAAATTTGTCGGCCGTTTCACGCCCTGAGTTGAATGGCACGCCGATGACCTGAGATGTTAAAGAGTATCCGAAAATAAATCAAATTAAAAAAAAAAACGTTTCTTTCACCATTCTTGTTTCTGTTTCTTCTTGCACAAGTTTTTCGATTTCTACACTGCTCTAATGTTTCTTCCTCTTCTTTAACATTTGTTTTCGCTTTATTTGTTTTATTATCTCTCTTTTTTTCTTCTTATACTTTCATAGCCTTTAATCATATATACATCTTTTTTTTAGTTTTCATGTTTTTCTTTCCTTCTTGTTACATTTCCTCATATTTTCTTCCTTTTTTCACCTCATGTTCCTTTCTATCTGCCGTATTTCTGTTAAGGTTTGGGAAAATTCTTATTACAACAATGTGCTGTTAGATTTCCTTCACCTTCTTGTCTGTTTCATTTTTTCTTCTCATTTCTCGATCCTTTTTGATCTTTTCGTTTCCTTTACGTTTTTTATTTCAATATAATTTTTTTTCTGTCTTTTCTTTGCTTTTCTATCCTTCCCTCTTCATTTATCTATTTTTCACACATATTATTGATAAAGTTTTCTCTCTTTTCTTCTATTTAAATTTATTTTCTTTCCTTTTATTCCTTTTGTTTCTTCTTCCTTCTCACATTTTATTCAAGGCTTGAGCTCACATTACTTAAGTTTCTTCATCTTATTCTTTTCCTGTTTTAGTATCTTCTCTACGTTTTCTCTGAACTCTGTCCACTTTACCATTACTTTCCATTTAATATGCTTCTTCTTTGTTTCTTTCTCGTCTTTCCTCTGTCACTCTGACTTTTCTATTCAAGAAGTAGACTCATAACAGACAAACAGAGGCACATCTTTCTAAATCTGTTTTAGAAAGCAGACTCACATTCAGTAGATCCCGGGCTCAGTCTTGCAACATGCGACATATCCCCTCAACGCTCAACACACTTGCTGCAACGTTTCTCCTATATGATCCATAATTTTACTTAAATTTGTGTCTAGGGAGAAAAAATCTGAGTTTGGGGAACAGACGGTAGTACTAGGGGGTGAGTCAGGTGAGTAGGGTGGATGCGGAAGCACTTCAAATCTTAGTTCGGTCAGTTTGTCCCGAACGACAAATGCACCGGCGCATTTCATGTGAAACAAAACCTTTTTGGCCATTTCAAGACATTTTTCGCGATCACTGTCTTCAGTCTCCATAATTGTTAGGTAGCATTCTACAGTAATATTTTTTTCATCTGCAAGTAGTCAATCAAGAAAATTCCTTTTGTGTCCCAAAAAATATGAAGTCGTCACCTTTCTGGATGGAATGCTTTTCGCCTTTTTCGTAGTCAGTTCGCCGCGTGGGGTTCTTTGTTTAAATTGTTGTTTCGTTTCTGGTAACACCGTAAAATATCGGTTGCGTTTTTCTTGAACATTTCCAAACAGATGGCTTTAACCGGTTAGACGAAATGCTAACTCCCAAGCTTTCACTCATCTATCAGCCAAAACAATATCACGGACTTTATCGATGTTTTCTGGCCCCGCGACTGCTTTTGAAGCTCCAGGCGATGGTGCGTCTTGTTCTGCCACTAATAAACAACTAAAGTGCACCATGCTTCTATCGTATCCATTTGTTGCTGTCAATCGAAACGCATGTACATCGTAGAGTAATGAAACGAATCATCAATGTTTTAAGAAAACGTGTAATTTGCAATAAACTTAACTTTTTTCTTTCAAAGTTTTATTGCAAGTCCTAATAACACTTCTCTTTTCTCCTTAGGTTTTCTTCTCACAGAATTTTTCTTTCACTTTTTGATCCTCATAAAGTGTCTGCTTACAGAAGGAGCCTGTTTGTGTAGAGTACCGGGATTCAATACAAGATTGATAGCGGGAGACTGCCTTCACCTCCTCCTCCGTGGTGGTGAAGGGAGGGTGACCACTCCAAGTAGGTGGGGCAGGGGGCCCATTGTGGGCTTGAGAGCGGGGCTCGAACATATCGCTCAATGAATGGAAACTGACAAAGATACTCGACTAGGATTGGTTGGGGACAGAGTCGAGGGGATATAATTGGATTTCATTTACATAAAGTCAACGCGGATTGTCCCCGCATCTACTCCGTTACAGAAGCTTTTATATGGAATTACCAGACCAAGTGCGGTCCTTGGTGATGTGATTCTCGACAAATGAATAAAGGTGCGCCTTGGCAACTAGACAAAGCGAGGGAACTCTCTACTAACAACTTTGCTATCAAAGTATTTACAGTTTTATTTATGCAGAATGAGTCGCTTAAGAATACCACCGGCGTTGCCAGTCATACGGTACTATATGACACTATTAGCTTTAGTACCATATATCGTAATAATAGGAAAATTTGCGATGACTTGAAAGGAAATGCCTGTTAAGAATTCATGATAAAAAGTGGTTATAATATTTAAACTTTTGAAAATATTATAATTTAAAATAACACACTGTCTTATTGCTTGAGACATACGAGTTATTCTGACCTATAGTCGACAGATTTTCCTCATTAATAACCAGAGAGCCCTTTGAGTGTTAACAAATGTTTGCCTGCCTATCGATAGATTCTGGCAGCATTAAATACTACGAGGGGCGTTCGAAAAGTTGTCGACCTGACCAAGACAACACCAGCTTTAAGAGAAATGTTTTTTTTTTTCAACACAATCATCTTGTTAATCAATATATTTAGTCCAACGACTTTCCAACTTTGTAATACCCTTAGTAACTTGTGATCTGTCCGATTGTGAAAAATAATGAAAAATAAACGTCTGTCTCACTTTCAATTTCATCATTTGATGTGAATCTTTGTCCCCCTAGCCATTTCTTCAGAAATCGCTGGGAGTCAAACACGGTGAATATGGCGGATGTGGAAGAATTTGGAAGCTAAGTCATCCAGTTTTGCAGCAACAATCCCAGACGTGTATGAAGGTGCATTATCGTGCGGACGTTTAATCTGAATAGCATTCTTTAGTTGATTCAGTAATGAAGCGTAATACTCCCCGGTGATGGTTCTGTCCTTTTGGAGGTAGTCTACGAGCATCACACCATGAGCATCCCAGAAACACGCAGCCATGACTTTTCCTGCAGATGAAACGTTTTTTGCATTCTTTGGTGCACTTTCGCCTATTGTATTTGACTGTTTGGACTGCTCCTTCGTCTATGGCGTGAAGTGATGAATATATGTTTCATCTACTGTTATGAGGAAACTAGCTGAAGGTTCTTTGGAATTTGTTTTTGTTTCATTGTTAACAAACGCACCATCCATCGAACATAAAGCTTTCCTAGCCCACAATTTCCTGTAAAATGTAGTGGACACGGCATATCGAGGCCTTTGCAATGTCAGTCAACTCGCGTATCTTCAATATGTTGACCACAATCTCGTTGGAACGCCCTAAGAGCTCATCATCTTAATTGCATAAACGACTAATGTGGAATCTAATTCTTTCTAATTATTTCTTTTGGAGTTAGACCCTTCAAAACAAAGTACTTTATCACGGATGGTATTTCAGTTTTATCTATTTTGTAGAAAATATTAACACTAGTTTGTTTATATGATCTTCACAAACAACTGACTACACTTACGCGTCTGACACTTTACAGCGCGCCATCTAAAGGACGTTGCTTTTATTTCAGTAACAAATACTGAAAGATAAAGGTAATGTAAGTAAGTAAGGTAAACTACAATGTCTTATATTAACGTCTTAATTAGTGAGTCTGTAGCTTCTGAGTTTAACCGTTGTTCATTAAGCACATGTTAGTTGCCGCGATAATAGCGACGTTAAATGAACTTATTGAAAAGTACACCCAACTCGGAGGGACAACATCAATGATGCCTACGCAATGTCTCTACTATATATTGTGATGAAACATTTCTAAGTGAATTCTTTAGGTATTTCTGCCTTCAGTTATTTTATATCGTCGCCCTTAGCAACCAATACGTTGGGTTTATTCGTAGCAAGAAATTAATTTTTGTATTAATTGCTACAGAACTGAAATAATAACACCAAATCTTTTGCTTTAAATAAAACATCTTCCGTAATAAATACGAGATATAATTTGTTTAGACATTTCAATTTACATCTTTTATATGTCCATAATCAAATAAAACTGTTTCAGTTTTATCTTCTTAGCAATACATTACCATCGATAACACTGAACTGTCGTTTCAGCAATGTACATATTTTATTCAAATTAAATATTATTATTACTTTAGTTTAAACACTAGTCGCGGAAAAATATTGTTTATTTATTTATTTTATGTTTAGCATTTCTGGTCATTAGCGTCCCATTCCATTCATGGCGTGAAATGACCAATAACTTTTGCTCAGAGGCCTCTTCTTTCAGACTTTAGATACCTTTTACATGCCGTAAATCTACGATAAGGGATCAGTGACTTTAGTTCCCTTCCAAAGGAAGTCATGCTTAAGGATTTTTATTCCTGAAAGAAAAGTGCTGTAAATTGATTTTATACCTTCGTGGAAATTATTGACTTTGGCATAGGCTCGAGCGCAAAACTTTCCAATCACGAATAAAATACTAATTTACTCTCCAACAACCAGGAATCGCATTTTGATTATCTAAAAATATCTGAAAAATTATCACACGTAGTATTATAAAGGGGCCTGAGATTGGCGATAAATTCACGAACATAGTGAACGAGTGAATTTATCTGGAGAGCTCAGATCCTGCAGTGATATTATAAGGATTGTTTCACGAATAAAATAAGAATTTAAATATAATTTTTCTAAACTTGGCTTACTAAATTGTAATATGTGTGTATTTGTATGCGAACACTTAACTTTTTCAAGCCATCTTGGAAGAAACGAATGTCGATTGTCAGTAACGCCAACAGAGAAGAGCTAAATACATGTTTAGAATTTTTTCATGAATAAAGTAAAAATAAAAGTAATATGTAAATTTGGAGTTCGTGCATGGATTATTAACAATTGTTGAAATGTTATATTTACTTATGAACAGCTACCTATTTAGAAACCGTGAGCCTGAAATAAACGAAAGTCGAATATTAGAATCGCTACATTCGATTTACTAATAGTAATTGAGAAAAACAAAACAGAGATAACACTTTTGCTATTCTGAAGAACATGTTTATAAAAACTGCAGGTTCCGTAGGTAAGTATTGTTATATGCTTTACTAATACCAACTGAGAAAAACAAAACATTACATTTTTACTATTCTGAAGAGCGTGTTTATTAAAATTTATGGTTGCTTAGGCAGGTATTATTACATAATTTACGTATGATTTCAGAGTGTTTGGCTGAATACGCATAAACAGTTGTTTGAATTACTGCAATTGAGGTCTCGTGTCCCCTTTCACTACCAAATAGGTTCAACTGATCCTAACACAATGTCTATTTTTCTTTGTATTCTGTGGTTTGCAATTCCTAATGATAAGATCAATTTGCACATTTGACGTATCACTAAAACGCTTTGAAGAGCCCTCCATTTTGTGTTATGATTGTCAATAGTCGATAGTTTTGTTGCTTTCAATACGTTGTAGTATTGCTCAGTTATATAAGCGCTGCTATTCCTTGAACAACGAAAAATGAGATGACCATAAATTTCCCAGAAACCAAATTTTTTTTAAATGATGATGGAGATTAAAGAAACTCCGCATCTTTTCTTTAATGTCATCTTCAACTTTTGTTAAGGTATCAGGTCTTAGAACCCACATATCCCATGTGCAACTTTTCAATTACCAACGTGTGGTTGACACCCAATAAAGTGTCGGTCCTCGTGGTGTAGTGGTTACCATACTTGCCTCCTACACCCAAGATCGCGGGTTGGAACCCGGCCAGGACCGATGGATTTTTTCGGCCAAAAAATGCTAAGTATGGCTTCCTTCGGAAGGGAGATAAAGCCGGTGTCCCGTGATGTACATTTACGGTACGATAAAGAACCTCAAGCCTGAAAGAGAGGCCCCTGAGCAAAATTTGTCGGCCGTTTCACGCCCTGAGTTGAATGGGACGCTGATGACCTGAGATGTTAAAGAGCGTCCGTAAATAAAACAACGCATTGAAATGTTCAGAAATTTCTGAAAATGCTTTTAAAGTTATTCGACAATTATCTCTTACAATGGCAGTAACGTTTTCTTTCGTAAGAGTACAAACAACAGAAGCAAAGGGCCCACTTTCCTTCACAGCAGATAGTCTTCCCTGTTTAAACATTTAAACCATCTTTAAGCTGTGCTAAAGGGAAGGGTAAACTCCTATAATATCGCATGGACCTCAGCTGAAGATTTGTTGATACGAAAGCAGAATTTCAGAGCAGTATATTGTTCTTCGCGTGTCAACTCCATTTTGCTGTAGACGGAACTAAACATGTCTTGACTTGCACACCTCTCACAAGCGGGAACCGAAAGTGACAACAATGAATCTAGCACCACATTTAGCTAACAAAATATTGTCAAATTACAATTTAGCGCGAGAAATTATGCCTGTAAAAATTATTTATTTAACTGTCCTCGTAGTTGTTTGCTCGAAAAAAAAAATTGCTTACGGAAATTTGGGGAAAGTGTCGCTGATGCTGTGACATTGATAAAACACTTGTATGTAGATAATTTCAAAAGATGACAAACGCTCATTATACCAAGTGCATGTTCAGCATAGTTCGATACACTGTGGGAGGTCACAAAATGTTTGCATTCCTGATATGGAAGTGCTGGCTTAGAATATGCTCACAATGACTATCAGCAAACAATTACAAGCACCTTTGAAATCTTCAGAATTAGCATTCAGTAACCGACACTTCGAAAGGAAGCTGTTAGTCATCTGATGTTATAACTTCCTTGTAAACTATTGCAGCCGCTTGGGTAAGTCCCTAACATTTATCTTTGGGAGTTTACGATATGTATGTGCGTGTGTGTGCCCACGACTGTTAACACCCTAGCGGCCGCAATTTTTTTTCCCCTTTAACAAAACTTGGCATATAACGATCAATTAATAAACGATTCATGGACTTAGTTAACCAGCAAAATCTGACCCTTGGGATAAGGGGATAATCTAAAGCGAACATTTAAAAATCGCTTTAGCGGTCGCAATTTTGGTTTTCGCTCAACGAAACTCGGTATGTACCAATGAAATAAAACAATAAAATTAATTTATGAAATAGGGTAAATAATGTTTTTATGAGCAAGGATTTACCAGAAACTCAAATTTAAAAATCGCTCTAGCAGCATCAATATTTGTTTTTTTTTTTTTTTCAACAAAATCGTTATATACATTTTAAATCAAACAAGAAAATTATTTTATGGAAGTTAGAGAAATAGGACCATTAGGAGTAGGGATATACCTGGAAACTTAAATTTAAAGAGTAGGGGTTAAAGCGAAAATTTTAAAATAGCTCTAGCGGTCGCATTATTTGTTTGTTTTTTTTTTTTCACAATGAAACTTAGTATTTGCCAATGAAATAAAATAAAAATTATAGTTTCTGGAAATCAGTGAAATCAGACAATCAGCACTGGGGGTTTATCTAAAACCCCACATTTTAAAATTACTCTAGCGGCCGCAATGTTTTTTTACAATGAAACTTAGTATTTGCCATTGAAATAAAATAGTGAAAATAGTTGAAAATAAGCTAAATAAAATTATTAGGAGTGGGAGTTTAACTGAAATCCAAAATTTATAAATTTCTCTACCAATATTTATTTTTTCTCAAACGAAACTCAATATATGTCATTTAAATGAGATAAGAAAAATAGTTTCCAAAACTTAAGAAAATCGGATCCTTGTGAGTAGGGGTGTATCTAAAAAGGATTAATTAGATAATTTACGACGATGCATATGTTTTATTTTTGACAAAAGGTTTGTCGTGAGAAGTGCAACTGTGAAATATTAATCTATTACTGCCACGCTCATCATACACACAGACGGTAGGTGGTTGCAAACTTTTGATATGACCGTTACTCGATATTCCAACATTATAAACTCTCTCGGAGCTGTGAAACAGACCTGTTCCGATACATTCCGCATAATTTGACCGAAGCTCAAAAAATGTTCGTGTTAATTGGTGTAATGAAATGCTCAACAAATGCATAATTCGTATACAACATTGTAACAGGTGACGAAATTTGTATATAATCCTATGAACCGGAAACTAAGCAACTATCCAATGTTTGGGTGTTCCAACAGGAGCCGAATCCCACAAAAGTTGTTCGTTCACGAAACACTTTCAAGAAAATGATCGTTTGTTTCTTCGGTTGTACTGAACATGTCGCAACCATTCCTTTAGAAGATTCAAGTACATTAATGCTGAATGGTATACCACAATTTGTTGTCAGAAGTCTTCGATGAAATCAGAAAAAACAATCAAAATCGTCGCATCATTCTTCATCATGACGATGTAACAGCTTTCACACAGCACATCAAACAATTGTTTATTTGAAGATGAAAAACTTGGAATTAATGTTTCATTACCCGAATTCAGCTGATTTATTGCCTAAAGACTTCTTTTTGTTCCCGAATGTCAAACAAAAAAACGTGTGGACAAAGATTTTCATCACCTCAAGAAGCTGTTGAAGCCTTTGAAAACAATGTTTTTAACATACCAACTTCAGAGTGAGAAAAAATGTTTCGAGAATTGGTTTGAACGCATAAATCTTAAAGGCGAACGTTGAAAAGCAGTAAAGCAATTGTTCTAAAATGCCTTTTCTTTCTTAGTTTTTGTAAATACTTAAAATGTAACCCTCGTAAGTAGACTAAAACAGTGAGTAGATATAGCTGTTGTTTATTCTTATTCAAATTCCCCGTCCCTCCAGAAGGCATGAGGGTTGCACTAGGGAAACTACTGAAGTCAGATCACAGTTTGTATTACCGTTAGGAGATATTTGAAGAAAGGCATTGTGTGACTGTTTCTGGATGTAAGAACAATAATAAAACCGATAATTAAAGTCGCACAGCTCAGGCAAGTGCTATATAAGCCCAGTGATGTTATCTGCGATTCCGCAAAATTAACTAGTGTTAATGTGTTTGGTGCTTGTGTGTTAGTTATAAAGTTTGCAGATATCCATCAATAGTTATGTGTTCTTACGCCATGGTATTGCGGCATAGTGAAAATGACGTGTTTTGAACTACGGTGAATCCCCGTGGTAACTCTGGGAAACAAAAAGCAGGGGAATAAGGCGGTCTGTTCTAAAACATTACCTAATTGTGCACGAGGATGGTTCGTAAGTTTCCGGCCTAGCCGATAAGGATCATGACCTTCACAAAAGCCTTATCTGGTGCCATACCTTATCTGTTAAGTAACTAATTGTATTTGTAACTTCCGCTCCGCTGTGTTCAGTTGTTCAGATATAGTTGCATAAAGAAAGATATGTGTAGAAGATTGTGACATGTTCAAAGTGGAGTATCGACCTGTTATTAAGTTCTTCACAAAAGAAGGACTTACTTCAAATGAAATTACACAGCGATTAAACAGTGTATACGGGGAAACATCCACCTCATAGTCTACCGTAAAAGAATGGGTCAAACTTTTTCGAATAGGTCGAGAAAGCATTGAAGACGAAGAGCGTGCAGGTCGGCCCTTGGAGGTGCTCAATACTGAAAACATCACTCGCTCTTGTGGAAGAAGAAATTATGGAAGACCGGTGGTTCAAAGTAACAGAAATAGTAGCAATGTTGGCCTTTCTAAAACAACAGTCCTTCGAATTATTCATGAACATTTAAACATGGATAAGGTTACTGCCTAGACTTCTTTCTTCAGTCCAAAAGTCGCAACCATTCAGATGTTGTCATCCATTTTTGGAGCTCGGCCGTGACAACGAAACAGAAGTTCTGCAAACCATTGTTACAGGAGATGAAACTATGGTACTCTACTATGATCCATTGTCCAAAAGAGAATCAATGGAGTAGCGTAAATCCGGCGAAGCACCGCCTCCAAAGGCCATGGTCTCTCAGTCAACCAAGAAGATCAAGGCCACAATCTTTTAGAACTGTGAAGGAATACTCTTCATTGACTTCAAGAAGAGGAACAGCACAGTAAATGGAGAGTACTATGCTGACCTACTGAACAGATTACGTGCGTCCTTCAAAAAGAAAAGGCGAGGAAAGCTGAGTGGTGGTGTGCGCCTTCTTCACGACAACACGCCTGTTGCAAAGGAAGCTGTGAAGAAATGTGGCTTCAAGGAGATCGATCATCCACTCTACAACCCAGATCTAGTCCCAGTGGCTATTTCCTCTTCTCAAAACTCAAGAAGGACCTTCGAGGAAGTAAATTTAAGTGTGACCAAGAAGTGATGGATGGCAGACAAGACTTCTGACTATTTTGGGGGAGGGGATTGAAATGTTAATTCAAAGACGTGAGAAGTGTATTGCAATAAAGAGTAACCATATTGATAAGTGAAATATAGTTTTTGTTTTTATCATACCTAGAAAATGGTTAGGTCGGATACTTATGGACTTACCCTCATATATTAGTATATTTCTATGTTCAAACTGTGTAATAGATACTCATCATTATTTTCAAATTAAACTTCTTTTGTAGAGGTAGGACTGTAACTTCAGTTTGTGTCACGAGCCAAAACTGCTCTAATAATAATAATAATAATAATAATAACAACAACAACAACAACAACAACAACATTATATACTGAACTATAACTTTTCGTCGTTTTATTAAGAGTTCAAAAACCTCTGTTAACATCTAAACCTTTAGTAATTGTTTTTGGGAGGTTTCCTGTAACATTTGACAAAATACAGGGATTAGATAATAGTTTCTCAAGCTTCATGTAATCTCTGCTTCTTATTCTCTTTGGTTGTAGGTGCCGTACACATGAAGCTTTGTTTTACGTGTCCCATTTCAATGTAATCCAAAGATTAGCGAGGTGCAGCACGCCCAGGCCTGCAAACTTCGTGATAAATTAATGATAAGGTAAGCGTTATGAATATCAATACAAGTTATATCAGTAAGGAAATGTTTTTTATTTGCATTGAAATTAACGTGTTTACAAAGATATCATTATGAGACATTGGGATTAACGAAATCAGTGCAATTAAAGCGCAGCTTTATGGGGGAAAATAAAAATAAGAAGTTAATTTAATCGGAACTGTTTGTTGTCCTGTTAACCTCTCGACTTGCTAGCAAGGTTCCCCTCAGATCATTAGCTCTAAAGTTCATGGCAAATAGAGATGGATTGGCAGCCCTTGGTGGTTTGAAGTCTCACGTCAGAATCCGTTAGGCACCACAACCCGTTTCGCGTGTGCTGTGTCCCACAAGCAATCGATCATAACATGTTTACTGTTAGTGCTGTGGCTCCCATGTGAAAATATATAAACAAAACAAAACAATATCGATGCCCGAAAAGGCATTAGTTTAGTATGATTGGTCATTTTATTTTTCCACTTCCCACTCTCAATTGAGTGTTTTAAATGTTATATTGTTATGTGATGCAAAGTTAATATCATGAATATTAAAATGAAATATTCGTGATAGATTAATGTGATTTCAGACATTAAAAGCCCGCCACTCAGGAGCTGCGTAAACTAAGCGAATTCCTCAGCAAGTAGAATAACCTTAAAAAAAAAAGAATATAAAATAAATTATTAATTAATGAAATAACCTATGACATTATTATGTGTTAATTACAATGACAAACTCTTTGGCTAACTAATAAAAGAAAAGCTAACTAGGATTGTCTGTTTTTCCTTTCAAAAGCACGTGAAAATAAATATGTATAGGTAGTGAAATGACTTCAACATATAGGAACAAAATAAAATTAGAATTCTTGCAATCTATATGCATTACAAAAGAGAAATCACGTTTTTAGACTTTCTTCTTCTTCTTCTTCTTCTTCTTCTTCTTCTTCTTCTTCTTGTTTTTATTGAAATTAAAGGACAAAACTTACTTGCATACTATTAATTAAATGAAATATATGACAAGTGATAGATAAAGGTATACTGTGTGTAGGTATTTTTAAACATGTAACCATATTTATGAACTGAGCCCTTGATATCACCTTTACATTCATTAAAGTAGAGAGAAATAACAGAAAGTTTCGAGTTACATGGCGTATTTAAGAAGACGATGTTCATATGTTTCAATAAAACAAAAGCATGTTACTATTTAAAAACAATTGCAATGCACTAAGCAAATAAAAACAATCGAAAGTTATATCGATTTTCGGTGGCTTTGAAATGTAATTTAAATGTTATTAACATGTAACGTAAACGTTTTCTGAAGGTTATTACAGACCGCTGTTTTCTGAAGGTTATTACGACCGCTCTTACATACAAATATAATTCTTAAACACATATTAAATTAATTTTACAGTGCTATCTTCACGACAATACTTTTGTTAAATATAAAACTCATGCATCGTTATAAACACAGTTAATTTATCGCTTTGTTTTGAAACTATAGAGAGACAATTAAGCGCTAGAGTGCTTTTTAAAGTTTGGTATTCACATATATCCCCCCACTCCTAATGGTCCGATTTCTCATATTTTCAGGAACAATTTTAAATGTTTGCTTTAGGCTCACTCCGCCCCCATTGGTTTAATTTTGCTGGCTAACGAACTCCGTTGTTCGTTTGTTAATTGATGGTTGTATGCTGAGTTTCGTTGGGAAATACAAAATTTGCGGCCACGTACACGCACACACACGTAACATATGTTATGTGTGTGTGGTCGGCAACGCTGTTTTGTAAAGTGGCGACTTCTGGCGAAAAGCGCGCTTTCTGAGTTGGAATTCTGCAAATATAACAGTGCTACAGATGTGCAGGACTAGGTATGGTAAAGTAGCAACAAGCAGGGAGTCTATTTACGCCTGGCATGTCAAATTTGTGTGTACTGGTTGCTTATGTCGTTAAGGAAATAAGCAGCCCTCCAACAGAGAGTGAAGAGACCGTTAACTGTGTGAGAGAGGCGTTTATAAGAAGTCAGCTCGTGGAGTACCCAGCGAGCTTCAAGAACCACGTACGACAGTTTGGAAAACAATGCATAAGAGACTCTTGCAACAAATGACAAACAATAGCATTATGAGTTTTGTATTCGTGTGCAACAATGGATGGAAGAAGATGACGACATCGTGAATCACATTGTCTCTAGTGATACTCCACACAAGTGGCAAAGTCAACAGACATAACTGTCTAGTCACATGCAATAGATAAAATTAAAAACTGTTCAGGGTATTTATAGTTTAAATTAATCATACAAAAGGTTCAGACAAATTATTGCATGCGCCCCACATTTTTCGTCTGGAAGAATTTTTCTAAAAAAGTTTATGAGATTATGAATTTGCATGGGGTTATAAATGTGCATTTGACTAGGATGAATTATTTTATACTGTTTAGTTCATTTATAATTGTGAAAATAAAAATGTGTTTTTTTAAAAAAAAATATTTAAATTATTATGTTTCAGCTATACATCCTTTAAATTAAAACATAGACTAGCCCCCTTTGTTTAAACCACGTCATTATCTACACTGCTTTTAGAGATACGTTGAGAATTCAACGGACGCTTATGCAATTCCCGACGACATGTGGAAGTAACAAAATGATCAATCAGCTTTCCCTCGCTTCCTGCAGAAAATCGAGTTTTCGTCAAAAAACGGGCAAGTGGAGGGCATTATAAGCCAGTAATTTGTTCCTATTCTGCAGGAAGTACAAAGATGATGGATCGTAAGCGTTGCATCATCGATCAAAGTGAACGTTGGTGCACTCTGTGCAATGTCAGTGGCGGAATGGCTTGAGCAGCAGTAGCAACGTTTTAGTGTTAATCATTATTGTATTGGAAAGTATGTACGGATATGAAGCATATGGAAAAGAAAACGTTTATTATAAGAGGAATAGCTAATAAAGGATGAGTAGAAAAATAAGGGAATGTATCTTTCTTCCCTTCATCTCATGTGTTCTTTCTTTTTCCTGTTCACACTCTTCTTCAATTTTTTTCTCTCTCCATTGCTCTCCTTTTATTTGTTCTCTTCCTTTAACTTCTCTTCTCCTGTTTTTTCTTTGATCTTCTTTCTGTTCTTTCTTTGTTCTGTTTTGTTTTCTTTCCTTCTTTGCCCATCTCTCTTCCATTTTTATTTTTTCCTCCTTCTCTACACATTCTCCCTTATTCATTTATTATTTATATTTTCTTCTCTTTTCTTTCTCTCTCTCTCTCTCTCTCTCTCTCTCTCTCTGCACTTTTTCATCACTGCATTCTTTTTTTTTTCCCTTTATACTACTTCTCTTTCCTTGTTTCTCTTTTATCTTTTTTCCACTATCCTTTTTTCTCCGATATTTCTCTTTTATCTCTTCTCCTCTTTTGTTGTATTTTCTCCTCTGTAGTACCGTTTGGTTTTTATGACTAATTTCTTATATTTTCTTTTTCTTTTTTGCTTTACACTCTTCTACTGATCTCTTTCATTTTTCTTTTGTCTTTCACCTGCTTCTTGGTTTTCCTTTCAGTCCTTTACGTCTTTCTACTTTATTTTTTAATTCTTTTTCTTCTCTTCTCTTTTCTCCTTTCCAATTTTTTTTTTTTTTTTTTTTTTTTGGCTTCTGTTCTGTAGCATTCTCTTCCCTTCCCCCCTTTTCCTTCTCCTCCTTCCCTTTATTCTCTCTTCTTTCATATACACATGTTTACAGTCATCGGAATACACTTTTCAATGTAAAATGAACGCAAACAGCTCTTTATTCACTTCTCACAGCTTTATTTCAGTCAGTACCCCACTGCACCAATGAGAGAAAGGTTTCTTAAACGGGAGAGCCGCGTATTGAAGCTCTGTATGAATTTCACATTTTTGGAAATGTGGAGTACAGTGTTTCTTTTTTATCAAGTTGTCCAAACTGGGTGATGAATCGGAGCATAGGCACCCACCCGGAACAGGACACAGTGATGGAACACCCCAGTGTTCTGGTGGTCTTCATGGGAAAACCTCACTGGCAGCGTGGGAGGTCCACTGTTGAGATCAGATTTACTGCCCACATCTGCTGGACACTCAATTGTATGTCCATCTGGAATACTCCTTGAGTAAATTTAGGAACTGCTTGCTATACTTTTCCAGAGCATCTGATCGCATATCTTCAAGAGAAGGAAGGACTGCTTGTAAATCGAATAAAAGATGCTTGAACTGTAAATGTAAAACAAGAGCAGAATATTGAACCTTTAGTCTTTGATAAACCCAGCACTTATTATTGTTGTTGTTATTATTATTATTATTATTATTATTATTACTACTACTACTACTACTACTACTACTACTACTACTACTACTACTACTACTACTACTACTACTACTACTACAGAACAGTAAAAAATAATCATACTTTTACAGGCATAATTTCACCTTACAATATTTTGTTAACCTAACGAGTAATATACACGTGGTACTAGTTTCATTGTTGTCACTTCCGGTTTCCGCCTGAGAGATGTTCAATTCTGCCTATAGCAAAATGAAGGTGTCCAGACGTATTAGCTGAGACAATGCTTTTTTAGTCTCTGTCCCGACTTATTTTAAAGGTAAAATGGGACGCCAAAATGTACTCTTTTTGTGGCAATAACGTCACAAGTAACAATAGTTCTCATAATGTACTGCTTAGTATCAGTATCAAGAAAATTTTTAAGGTTACTGACAACTGAAAAAGCAAAGCGCTGTTTATATTGTCGGTATACACCTGCAACAATGTGTGGGCTTCTCTTGGGGAAGTACATTAAACGACTGATATAGCCAACAATTGAACTGCGCTGCTCTGCGCTCTCTATGATAAGATAATGCCAACTAACTAATCGCATTTACTCTGTTTTGCATGAATGCAGCCAACAATACTGAAAACTGCAAACCCATATGCTTCAGTCAAAAGAATTCATTACAGTTGTGACTCTGCTAGAAGAGAGTATTGTGTTCTGAGTTTGTATAATACAAAAATACAGCACTTTTGTAAAATGCGATTGCTAAAACGCTTGGAAATAATATGTCACCACAAAAAAGGAATTGTGTATTTTAATAGTGACCTAAAGAAGGTATATCCGTTCATTAAAAAAATAATTTCAAACTCAGATGTTCAATGCAATAAGTTGCATATACTGTCAGTATAAGCCATTGGGGGCGATCGGATAGATCACAACATATAAACAAAGTGCATTTTCTGGCACCTGTTGACTATTTTTTTTAAAGTGAAAGTTTAGGTGAAAATAATATGAAATTAGCAGCTGTTCATCATGCTGTCCAGCACAACCAACCAATCTTTCAGATCCATGAACTGAACTTCTAAACTTATCTGTTGTACTTTTCAATCATAATTTACGTAGTAAAGTCGAGGCAATTGTATTACATGATTTAACTCCATCTGCCATTTCTGAACTAGAATTTGACTTACAGAAGGCCAGTTTTACTTCAATAATGACGAATGCATCGAACCATAAGGACGTAAAACTATTCCCGTTGGTTGTTAGGTACTTTAATCCTAACGAGGAAATTCAAGTTAAAATGTTGCGTCTTAAGTATTTTCCTGGAGAAACTTCTGAAACCATTGCAACGTTTTTGAGTGAATGTTTGGAAAATATTAACTCAAAATAAAAATCATCGCTCTTTGTGCAGATAATATGAACTGCAATTTTGGAGATGTATGTAGAAAGGCTGTCAACACTACACTGAAAGGAAATTTAGGGCATAACTTACTTGGGGTTGGGTGTTCTGCTCATATAATTCACAATACTTCCTAATTCTTGGTAAATTGAAAAAGGAGAATTTATCACGATTTAAAATTTAAAACAGTATGCATACATTTTATCAAACTGCAGCTGAATATTTAAATAAATGGATTACACCCTTTAGGAGTTTGTGGGGCTACAG
The DNA here is from genome assembly GCA_030762175.1 of Metallyticus violacea. NCBI lineage: Eukaryota > Metazoa > Arthropoda > Insecta > Mantodea > Metallyticidae > Metallyticus > Metallyticus violacea. The sequence goes on along the minus strand of CM060837.1, from coordinate 8,546,997 downwards.
TTGGGTAACACTTAAGACAGGGATACCCCAGCGGAAAGATATACTAAAGATTGAAGATTTCATTTTCGTGAAGGTGGCTCCTTCATGTATAATAGATATCGGTCTGCATGATGAACATGTGTATGTTAAATAATACATAACAACGAAAATATTGAAAAAAAAGCAAGCTGGAAAGATCATCACCTAGCCACAGTTAAGTGGAAATTATTTCACTATTTAATGTGAACAATGTGCCTTTTCTAATTTTCTTAAAATATTTGAATTTCTTCTTTGTTTACCTGGAACTAAAGCCCCACTGAAGGAAAGTTTTCTTACATGAATGTTTTGTGAACAAGTGACAATAACCCTCATTCAGTACAGACGTTGAAAGTTATGTTGATTAATAAGGTGAACTTTAATGACACTGGTGTAAACTTTTTAAAAATGCCTTACTAAAGAAGTGCTTGCTCTAATGATTCTAAAAGATTGTTTGTTTGGCTGGAGTGAATTCAATACTACTGTATCATGTAAGTTACATAGTAATTATTTATGTATTGTTAGTTTCCAAACCTAAATATTTATGACAAAATAGTTCTTAGGGTCCTCTCTTGCACTTTTTTCATTGAGACAAACATCAAAAGGTCTAGTTTATTTGTTTAAAAATATGGTCACATTAGGTGATAAGCGGCGAATAATATTCAACTGTGAAATTGTTGGAAAGTTATGGTCATCTCATGTTTCGATATTTGTGGAATTGTTTGCCAGCATTTCGTACATGCACACACAAATGTAATTGGACAATACTACAGAGGTTCTGAAAACTCTGTTAAGGCCATAGCACACGAAATAAAAAAAAAACCTAAGCCATGATTTCACAAATCACGATTGTATATTAAGCTATTTAAGTTTATATTTAAATGGAAACAAAATCTCTCAGAATTAATATTATTACAATCACCTCTTCTACTTAGAAGTTAAACATAAATTCAAGCAAATTTTATAAGATAAAAAACTATTGCTCTTCGAAAAAGGCCACATTTCCGTACAGTAAGTTTTTTTAATAACGTTTGCACCACAGGCGGTGAACACTGGTAATATATGAGATGAAATGATATATTGGGAAAGGATCCTTTTTTAAGGAAGGAAACATTCTAAGACTAAGTTATTTATGAGGACTGAGGAAAACTTGAAAAAACCTCAATCAGGGTTCTGGTGAAATAGAACCGCAGACCTTCCGCTCACGAGTCCGCGCCTTAACGACTTCTCAAATCTTGTTGTTGCTGAGCATCTCACAAAAATCAATGTGGTTGTTTCTCTCCCCTTCCCTATTGTCCAGGTTAGCCCGTTATGATCTTTTCCTTTTTCCTACAAATTGAAGAAACACCTTAGTGTGAAGTATTTTCCATCATCAGAAACAGTGGCGAAGGTGATTCTGAAGGAACTGTCAACAACATGTCTCTGACGACTGGCTGGGACAGGTGCATTGCATCCAACGGGCATTACTTTGAGAAAGATTATCAAAATTACGACGAGGAGCGAAGATATTGTAAAAATATTATGCTCTTTGTTTATTCAACAGCCCTCTTTGAACACAGTAGATTTAAACCGCATCTCTGTCATCGGCATTTTGTGTGCCTAATCAGAAATTTATTCATGATTATCACATATGATAATACCGCACTAATACATATTATATACTGGATCATATACATAATACATATTACATAACGCGATCTGTCAAAGTTCTACTTTTATCTTGGCGTTTTATTTTAAATATTATATTTTGCCTGCTCTATTAGTGCTACTAATTATCTTTTGTTACACTAAGTGCCTTGTAGCAGTGTTAGGAAACAGGGCTTTGCATACACTTTTCCTGCACGAGTTTAAACTTGAACACTTCGTGCAAACCGCTCGAAAGCATGAACAGAAAGAAGCAATTTCAGATTAGAAAACGCCGATGACTGGGCAGAGCGCCAGATGTGTAATTGGGACGTATGGTATTTGTACAATGATGGTAAGTCGAGAATGCCTCATTATTGTAATGAACGCGATGTTACAGCAAGCACATGGCGACGATATTCTACCATAATAAACCGCGCATTTGGTAACTTAAAAGAGTTTAAAGAGGGCTGTGTTTCAACAACAAAGTAGGGCGGTCCAGGTGCTCCAATCACTGCAGTGAACGAGACTATGATTAACACAGCAGTCGTTATTAATAAGAACAACAGAGAACACCCTGGCTGACATAATGTGTGGGGAGCTTCAACATCTGGTAGCGGAGCATGGCGGTGCACACTTGAATTCCATCATTGCAGATGATGAGATTTTACTTCACCAACACGATCCCAAAAGCAAACAGTCGGGCTCAGTCTGGAAATCACCTGGGTCTCCGTCACCAAGGAAGGTCAAAGTTGTTTCGTCAGCAGGAAAGATTATGGAGATTTCGCTCTTCAACTGTCGTGAAATGGTTTATCAAGAAGTGTCACCGCAAAGGGAGTATTTGGAGCGTCCTGGTCGAAAACACCTTCAGCTGCATTCATCTGATTGACGTCTTCCACCACGGCAATGCACCCCTTCACGTTTGCAATGTTGTTGCTCAATATTTGGCCAGAAAAAAAAAAACATAGAATGTGTACTTCACCCTCCATACAGCCCAGACCTAGCTCCGTGTGCTTTTTCCCCCGTTCCTTTTCCTTTTCTCAAAAACGAACTGAGGGCTAGCGTTTTGATTTATCAATGCCTGTCGTGAAAAAGACGGAGGTGTGAAGACGATGTCAAGAAGGTGTCCAGAACTGGCAGACACGTTGGACCAAGTGCATGTAACTCAATGGGAACTACTTCGAAAAAGATGATACCAACCTTGGCCCTGCCTAGTGTACTTGGTTCTCAATCTTCATTGCCTAGCGCTCGTACTTGTTGGTTTTTTACTACCTTTAACATCCCTGGGAAAGTAATAAATGACAACGATTCATTGCTCTGCAGGGCTAGACTTGCGCACTTTCTCATTTCGACATCGTGTCAACGCTTTTGCAGCAACAATGAACGTCTGAAAGGTTCTTGGCGGTCATTTAAAAGAAAAAAAAAAGTGCTGAAACTTATCTCAAAATACGGACATCATGGTGACGAAAAAGTTCAATCAAAAAACCAAGACGCACTTTAGACGTGATGCACTAATATGGGGATCTGTTATGGGCCGCCCCTTTTGCACCCAACCGCAAGCCAATCACGGTTACTGAAGGGAGGGTATGGACAAAGGAGGTACTTTTAATACGCGAAGGGTTGCCCACAAGATGGTGGTAAAGTCACCCCACTAGTGGGGGGGGGGCAGATGTTCATATACACACATGTACAGTCCGGAGCTATGCACATGTTTACACCTTTAAGATAAAAAGATGCCTTGGTGCGAATTCTGCTAAATAGCAACACCAGCATTCATATAATGGAAATATGAACGCCTTCCAGTTGTTTACCAGATGACCCTGAGTAGACTAATTGGAAAATCTTGCCCGTATCTATGGAGATTGAAAAACGCGTAAGGTAAAAGTCGTTTATTTATTGAACTCAAGATAAATTTAAAACCACACGTTTTAAAGCTAATTTTAATACAATGTAGGCCCCATGTAAGAAAACTACAGAGGTCTTAGAACCATAACAGACCTACGATTCAATGTTACAATTGCAAGGACTAACACAAATGGTCATTAAAACCGGGCGTTAGTTATAAACCTTGTCCGCTATGCTAACAGTCGCCGGTGACTGTACTTCCATTTCGCATCCTAAAACTACAGTAGGTTATTTGAGTTAGAGGCCGGCAGAGTGCCGTATATGATGCTTGTGCTGGTAGCAGCTTGTAGTTAGTTTGAGGGATGTTTTGTCAATAAGTGGTTGTACTACTGGATGTTTTCATTGCATGTAAATTTGTGCTAATTGTTATTAATTAATTGTCACTACATAAATACAGTCTTGAAAAAGTTTTTATATACGATACACGTAAAAATGGATTCTTGTAGAGAAACGATAAAGAGATTCGCAAGAAATTGCCCTTGCAGTCGTGTTCCAGATAGGGAAATTGTTCGCCAACTTGTTAAAAGTTAACAGAGACAGAATCTCTCAGTAACAAGAAACGTGTTCTTAACTGCCTTATTCTTACGGAAGAAAAGTTAGATGAAATACATGAATTTCATATGCAATGTATTTCCGCTGAGGGGCATCATTTTCGGCATCTCTTATAACACATATTAACAGAGGCGGTTCTATCGTAAGTCCTCCACTTGGTCACGTGCCCTCCCAATTTCAAATGAAAATTCATGGTTACTATTTTCTTCATTCTCTTTTGAAACCGCTTGTATTTCTTCAAACATTACTATGTAGTGTTACTGGAAAAGTATGACGAGAACTGGCAACATGGGGATGATAAAATTTTTGCAGACATTCCACTTGTTCTGTACTTGTCTTCAGGGCCTATTCGGTGGAGTTGGTTAGGTATGACATGCCTTTATAGTCACGACGAGTTTATATATATGCGAGGGCGGATTAATAAATCTGGCTAATTTCAACGAAATGGCAAGGAATTTTGTTAACCAGCGTGACTGTTGGTAAGCGTGATTCTTACAACTTTTTTTCCCTTCTTCTTCAAATTTTCAAACAAGTGCAACGACAGTTCTTTGTTGGCAGTCGGTGTAACACTGCGACTCAGATACAAACTGAACTGAAGGAAGTTCCATATGGGGAGTCTTCACCAGCACTCAGGCGCATTATTACTGGATAAATTAATTTAAACGTGGCCGTAGGAGTACTGTAGATGCTGCGTACAAATATGGCCATATTTCGAATCGTTTGTGCTCTTCTTCAAAGGCAGAAGACAAGTGAAAGTAATAAAAGTAAATATGGTATTTTGAAGGTAGCGTAATACGCGGAAACCGATAAAACAAACAACACGGGGAAAGGGAGGGGGCAGAAAAATAAGAAAAAGAAAGATATTAATAATTAAAAAATTAAAATTAATAATAACAAAAAGGGAATATCACCACGTAAGATTTAAAACCGATGGTGTACGCTCTTTATGTAAAAATATGGCTACTATCTCTGTATTTCTGAGCTAACTTTCAGGCATATGAATCGGTAACGCATCAACAAATATCAAATTCATCATCAAAATCCATACAATGGGACAGCTGGCAAGGGAGACTTGGTTTTAAGAGAACGTCTATGAAGCCCACAGTCCGGAAGCCCAGTTGAGGTTTCTACTAAGAAATGGCCGATAAAATTCATGGTATCATGAAAAAAGACGGTCGTATTAAGTAAGATTCGTGAGATTGCTGAGATGGTAGGCATCTCATGTATGAAATTCTGCATACAAAGAAACGGAGTGTGCCGCGCTTGTTGACTCCGGACCAAAAACACTCGAGGATGACATTTCAAAAGCGTGTTTGGAAAAGTTGCAGCATTATCAGAATGATGACGGACTGATGGAGTTGTGTCTGTAGACGGAACGTGGATCTACCACTACACCTCGGAGACTCCGCGACGGGTGGCCGAGGTCGTTAAGGTGCGGACTCGTGAGCGGGAGTTCTGGGGTTCGATTCCCGCCAGGACAGTTCTTCTTGACTGAGGTTGACACGCAACGGTTTTGCATTTAAGATTGGCAAGGAAATGAGCCTGCGACGGAAAGCGGTTGCCACGATATATACTTTTATGCAATCCGCAAATTTATCGTTCACGAGATAATGGCATTTATTTCATTGGGGCAGCCACTGAACAGAGCACCAGCACTGTACTGTAGCAACATTCATTCTTAGTGCGCATGCGTATCCTTCCCGTTCTTACTTCAATCTTCAATCTTAGTTTCACAATTTCAAATATTGTATCTGTAAGAAAAAACAACTAAAATAGCTCCAATAAGGATACTATCATTAAAACACGAGAATAAATTTATTAAATAAATGTTTTAAAACACACGTAATTAATAAATAGCTTGCACTTTCTTGGATATATTTAAAAAGCAATTAATTAATTATCATATTAAGATTTCTCTCATTGCATAAAGTTGATCTTGAACCATTAGTAATCTATTATACTAATAGAAATCAAAAACCTTATCAAAAGATGAAACGTCGATATTTTCACCATACGTTTTACATTTGAATACACACACCAGAGCGTCGAAGACTTAGAAATCTTCGGCTGGAAAAATAAACAAATCTAAGAATCTAAATTTTAAATTACTTACCTTTTAATAATCAATAACCGTTATATTATATATTTATCAGCAATGAAAAATATGCCAACAAGATTGTTTCATTAGTTGAAATAACAAGTTTCTCTTTTCTCCACGTACAGAACTTGTCATATTCCTGTTCGTATACACTTTTAGATTTTTGAGGAATTAACAAACCCTCAGCTACCTTTATAATTTCTTCAATATCCACATTTTCAATATCAAACATTTCCATTTGAATTCTTCAAAACAAAACAAAATAACATCGTCTTAGAAACGAGTACTAAGAAACCATGCATGACCCGCCACGGGTGGCCGAGGTCGTTAAGTCTCGGACTCGTGAGCGGGAAGTATGGGGATCGAATCCCGCCAGGACGGTACACCCCGATTGAGGTTTTTTCCAGGTTTTCCTCAGTCCTCATAACTGGCAAATGCCGGGGAGGTACCCTAAACTTAGGCCTGGAACGTTTACTTCCTTAAAAAAAATCCTTTTCAAATATTTCACCTTAGGTATCACCAGTGTCACCGCCTGTGGTGCCTCAGTAGTAAAAACGGGCATTTAACACCGCTAAAAAATGCAAAATAATAGTCATAAAATCACTTTTGTAACGTTTTAATACTTTTTAAAAACAATTTAACATTAGAATTGTATGCAATATGTGTATAATCTTCAATTTGAACACTTGTGAAAATTCACTCATGTCACAGTAACTATGAGTACACACCAGTTAACATAAACAACTATTAAACTTAGAGGTGTTCTAAAAGTAAGGCCGAGTACAAATGTAGAAACATTACTTATGGATCGTGATGTTATTTCAAAATAGGTTTGATGTTCACAATCTCAGGCATGTAAGTAGTAAAAATGTTAATGAATTTATTTGGATAAATTGGAATAACATTTAAGTGTTTCATACGGAGTGGAAATATTTTTAGTGTCGCTGCCATTTTCCTTCGAAACGAAAGGGAAAATAAAAAAATGATTCAGATAAAATTTGAAGTGCTCTCTCTTAGAGGAACATAAGACAGCGACCTTAACTCGTCCCTGGAAAGAGCATTTAATTTCCATTATAAAATTTCTACTACACCTATCATATCATCTGTCATCTGATATGGGACAAATAAGACCGCAAATGTTTTTCACTCACTTTCACTTTAGTGGCATCAATTTACCTATATTGGAATTTGAATTTGTAATAGAGCCGTTGGCAAAATTCAACATGCTGAACAAAATCATCCCCATGAAGGACTTGATGTAAACTAAGGTGATATGGATAGTATTTGTGACGCTTAATCTCTCTCTCCTTTGAGAGATTTCCAAATCATGTTCCCGTTTACGGGAATTTCAGTGAGGATTAGCGGAAATTGCAGCTAATACGGCGACTTCCGAATTTTCCCCAGTAGCACTTCTCATTCGACGGTATTTTCTTGGTGCGACACCTCCCGTTTCGGAGAGTAAGTTTGCAAGTCGTTGCGGCTGACGTCTTCAGTGGACGATGAGTAACACCTGACTATTAACAAGACGACAGAAACGGATCACACCGGCCGTGAAAGTTTAAGATCCATCAATAAATATACAAGTTGGTCACGTTCTATGTGTGCATAGTTCCTTCTATCTAGTCTTCTCGACATCCGAGAGTTACCTTAAATGAAGGGAAAATACAGTGTACACTATTAGGTCAGACCTTATCTTCAAATCTGGAATGTTCAGGAATTTTAAAGTGATATCTGTGTAAACAAGTAGATACGCTTAGAAATAAATAAAAAGACTAAACGTATTTGAAATTCACATCAAAAAACAAAAGATAGTAGAAAATAGCGCTTTCAAATAGCTATTTGAAGAGACCAAGGCAAGGTATGCATTTTACGCAATAAATAATTTTGTTGTACCATTTTTTTTTGGTCTAACGTGTAAAATATGTTGTATAAAACGCTTTAAAATATCGATTTTTAAAATTAAGCTAATGAAAATTTGTAAATATATCATAGACACATTTAGTATTTGAAACTGAAAATAGCTTGAAGATTTCAGAAACACACGCTGTAACCTGCTCACAGGTCTGTTGGCTTGCACACGGAGTGTAAGCAGGACATTAAATCTTGTTGATGTATGTTAGGGGAAACCTCGTCATATCCATATCCCCTACGTCAAGGGAGTGGAAACAATGCAACTAGGCGTTCCAGCAAAATTCAATCATAGCGCTGACTCACGCCCATTGGTACAGTCTTCCACCAATGGCAGATGCCATTTACTTCCTCCTCTCGGGCGATCCGCATTGTTGGGACTTCGCTTTTAGGTATTCAAAGATGACGTGTATTCTTAATATATTTAACTTTCTTTCTTTCTTCCTTTCTTCCTTCCTTTCTTTCTTTCTTTCTTTCTTCCTTTCTTTTTTCTTTCTTTTCTATCTTTCTTCCTTTCTTTCTTTCTTCCATCCTTCCTTTCTTCCTTTTTTCTTTCTTTTCTATGTTTCTTTCTTTTTTCTTTCGTTCTTTCTTTCTTTCTTCCTTCCTCCATTTCTTTCTTACTTTCTTTCTTCCTTTCTTTCTTTCTTTCTTTCTTCCTTCCTTTCTTTCTTTTCTATCTTTCTTTCTTTCTTTCTTTCTTTCTTCCTTTCTTTTTTCTTTCTTTTCTATCTTTCTTTCTTTCTTTCTTTCTTCCTTTCTTTCTTTCTTCCTTCCTTTCTTTCTTTCTTTCTTTCTTCCTTCCTTTCTTTCTTTCTTTCTTTCTTTCTTCCTTCCTTCCTTTCTTTTTTCTTTCTTTTCTATCTTTCTTTCTTTCTTTCTTTCTTTCTTCCTTCCTTTCTTTCTTCCTTCCTTTCTTTTCTATCTTTCTTTCTTTCTTTCTTCCTTCCTTCCTTTCTTCCTTTCTTTCTTCCTTTCTTTCTTCCTTCCTTCCTTCCATCCATCCTTCCTTTCTTTCTTTTTTCTTTCTTTTCTATCTTTCTTTCTTTTTTTCTTTCTTTCTTTCGTTCTTTCTTTCTTTCTTCCTTCCTCCATTTCTTTCTTTCTTCCTTCCTCCATTTCTTTCTTTCTTTCTTCCTTCCTTCCTTCCTTCCTTTCTTTCTTTCTTTCTTTCGTTCTTTCTTTCTTTCTTTCTTCCTTCATTTCATTCTTTCTTTCTTCCTTTCTTCCTTCCTTCCTCCATTTCTTTCTTTCTTTCTTTCTTTCTTTCTCTCTTTCTTTGTGTTCTGTTTTAGTGTTAAGAATATTGCTCATATAATCACGTCGGATACTTTTCATTTTATAGTCTCTTAATTTTCGTCATGTGATTCCCAAAATACAACAATGTAAATTTTAAAATTAGACTATATTTGTTTCACTATTTTAATTGCAAAAAAAAATAGAAATAAAATTAAGAGCGGTCGCAAAATATTGCTTTAAATTTTGAGAAACTGTTCAAAGAAAACTGGATTTTATGCCAATTTGATTTCTGTACGATGCAAAGGACGGTTTTGTATTACCAGGGCATGGGAGTTCAGGCTTTTATTTTAGTTAAAATAACCAAGCAAAAAGACGCTAAAATAATGAAAACAGGCATTTATTAAAAGCGAAAACAAAGAGTAATATCACCATTATTAATGAAAATAGGTATTTAAGATACTTAATAATTTTATCACACAATTAAAGTACGTATTTAAGCTTACTTTTCTTGGCTACAAGCAACAACAAGTGTTTTTCAAAGTATCAATTGTCATAATCAGAGAGAGTATTTTTCACCATAGAAAAAGAACGTTCTACTCCCACTGAAGTGATTGGAGCATATTTTAAACAAACTATTTCGGAAGGAATCATACCAGTTACAACAGAATCTTTTAGGATATCATGGAAATGTTGATCAAGACAAAGTAAAGTAGTTTTGAATAGTCCTGGCGAATGAGCAACAGATGCGCAGTGGTTTCTGACCGAATTCATTTTCTCTTTATACGTTTATAGGGGAATCAGGATTGTATCTCTCTTATTTCCGTACCGAACACAATGTAGGGACGGTTTATTGCACAGCTGTACCGCTTTCATCTTTCTCGCTTGCAATTGTTTGTTACATTTATCCAGCCCCACCACCAATTACTACAATTGTCTCACGCAGACCAATACAACTCCATTCACCAGGACTATTCAAAACTGAAGTACTTTCCTCATTTTCTCTATATCTTGGTATTCGTATGCCCGAGGTTACCGTGTGTTCCTTTCACTAATGAAGGCTCTGTTACTTAAATGAATGAATTAAGGAGAAAATTGTTGACTGCTTGAAAAGAAAAAATGTCTCAATAGATATTTTTGTGAGGTGAATAGGCCATTTAATTTGTATAACTCTTTTCACTTCTATATATTGAAATATTTGTGTGTTTATTAAAATGGGTAAATAATGGCAGAAAAAATACATGGCGATAAAAAACGGGCAAAAAAAAAAAAAAGGCCCGTTTAAACGTTAAAATAGGCTATAGAAGTCAAAATAGGCAAAAAGGCAAAATATAAACTGGTCCTACCTACCCTAAATGAACATAAACATGTTCATTTCTATCTGAACCTTAAATATCCATCCGGACAGATATGGCATTTGCCTCACATCCGGGAACTGTATATTAGAAATATATTAACAAATTGTTAGCACAATCCAAAATACGAAGGTCGATCTCATTGTTAATGGTTGCTTCACTTTGAGGATGAGATCTAATCATAGAACTTTCCATCTCCAACAAAGACACTTGACATTGTCGACTATGTGAGCTATCGCATTATCTGGAGAATAAAAGTTCCAGCTGCCTGGTTCGTACTACACGGCGCAATTGTAACGCTAAAAAGATCTGTAATGCACAGTGACTCCCTCATGCACTGGATAAATGCAAGAACACTTGGACTGTCATACTCTGAATGACCATGACTTTTGTTGGTGAAGGAGTTTGGCGAAATTTGTATTTGCGTATTAGCCCGGGTGACGCCTTCACTAGATTGTCGTTTGAGCTCCGGTTCATAAGCCCTTGTCCATGTTTTATCAATTGCAATGATACGATTCAACATGGCACCCCCTTCTTCCTGAAATCTCGCCACATTGTATTGTATCCACTTCTGTACCTCATCTAATTGATGTGGACCTACTTTGCAACTTTCCTCAAGTTCATGTCCTCCTGTAAAATCCGCTGCTCTGTTTTTCCCGATTTTTCTGTTTGTTCTTCTAATTCCGCAAGTGCACAGTGCCTTTCACCGCGTAAGCACCATGCCATCACCACGTTTGAAAGCCCCTGTTCACCTCGGCACTGTTTGATAGCGCACTCAGTGCTTTCTGTAGCTCTGTGTGACATTCTCATGCATTCCTTTCGCGAAGAAATTTCTATTTTCACACATGTGCGTTGTTCACTCATTGTGATCTCCATTTCTGACCACTGTCGCTCACTAATTGTACTTCGGGACGTGCTCTGCTCACATACACCATCCGGTGGTTTCATCCGAAAGTACATTCCATATATCTTTGAACGTATTTCTTAGATTTTTCGTGTTGTCCCTTTTTCGATAACTTATCTCTCGTATAACGAAAGGCTTAAATGCTGGAACATCTGGTTTACTCCCTAGATATAGTATCCAGCGACCTTTTGGTAATCTGAGAACTGAAAGAAACCCTTCTATGGGGATTTTATCTCCTTAATTAATTTCCTGCGCATGGTGGTCCATATGTTTATAAAAAGCATTTATAATACATTGAAATAAACTTACAAAAATATTTTTACTGATCTCTATATCAGGTAGTGACACAATAAACAAACACATAAATATACCATCCAAAGACAGACAGACTTTAGTACATGTTAATTAAAAAGGAAGAACCTCTGGGTTACTAGGATGCTCGGAAAAAAAAAGTTATATCGTGTTCCCCCCCCCCCCAAAAAAAAACTACCAACTAAATTTTATTTAAGCAGTTAATAGTAGGATTTAGAATGTTGCGTTCCTATGTCCCTCCATGCTCTCAGGAGATGAACTTAAGCAAATCACGAAATATACAACAATAAAGCTCAATTTTTAAATTTGGTTCGGAAGGAATTAACATTGAAAACGTTTTTTTTTATTTTCTTCCCCCCCCCATATGTTAAAGGGGACAAAATTACAGAAAGATGTCGTTTGTCCCCAATTTTAATATAGCATATATTTTTTTCGCCTTGTTTGGAAGAGTGCCTAAACAAAATTTTGCAAAAAAAAAAAAAAAAAAAAAAAAAAAAAAAAAAAAACAGATTTGGATTTAAAGTTAGTTGCACAAGATTTTATAAGTTACTTATACAGAATTTTACCACAGCTAAACCTTGAACGGTCTCAATGATTGCGCAAATTACACATTTTGATGACCACAGAAGTGATTTAGCATTTTCTCATAATCTCGTTAGCACTTAAAAGAGCTAAACGAAAATAAACGTGCATTAGGAACAATTCAGTCTTAATGCATCAATGCTAAAATAATATGTAGTGGTGTTTGTATCATAGCAATATAAGTGAATTCATGAGAAAAACTCTCTAAAATTTATTTGAGGAGCTTTGTTACCACAATGCGATTTATATTTTTCTTGATCACATACATACCTCACAAATAAGGCTTTATAAATGCAATCTGCACCAGTTGTTTTGGAAAGCAAAAATGCAATTCATTTCTTAACTAAACATATCTTCGCCTTCGAATTAAAACTTTCATTAAATGCAGCATTTTAAGCTTGTGCAAACAAGAACATATGCGAATCGTTTTGTCAGAATATCTGAAAGTGCAAAGGTTTAATGTTAGAAGGCTTAGTTTCATGGCCCCTTCAAACACATCGAGTTAACAGGAAAAGGTAAAGAGGCAAATCTATGAAACAAACCTCTTGTTTCTTTCTAACGTTAGCTTACACCCGTGCACAACTTGTGTTTGTAAATTCTAGATTCAGGGCTGGCACGCAACTCTTGAAATGAAGTGGTCAAGCGCTGTGACAGTGCAAAGTGACCGTGGCAAAGGGTTGCTTCGTTTCAGCCCAAGTGCCGCCCCCTCTCGAGGCTTTTGACTGCGTTGCAAATCCCATTGTGGTTACGCTGAATGGTTGTCGCATGGTGTGAAGCACACAGGAGCCGCGCATTTCTTTCTTCCTTTGTTGAGAGCAAACAAAAGTGCTCAAAAGTCATCCCGCCGTACCGTTTAAGGCAGTGAAAGGAGCCGACAAGATGTTTGGCACCCATTATTTCTCTAGCAATGGGTCCTTTTGCTGCTCTCAGCACCCTCCGAGTTCAAAGTCAGGAATTTCATTTTCACATTTCAAGCTTACCGGTTGTCGTTCTGCAGTACGCGAGATTTTGTACTACAAAAAATATCTCAAGCTCCCAGTCTCTTTTTAAATCCTCAAACGATTTAAAAGCCATGTTGAATTGAGTTTAATTTGTTGTTAATAATTAATTTCGTGTAACAAGAATTCGTTAACTTTTCTATCTTTTCATTGTAAATGAACAATTTTTAAAAATACATTCCGTTCATTTAACAGGTATAAACAAGAGAAAATCTCTGCTTTGTCTTCTTATTCCTCTTATATAAAACTACATTTTAGAACAATTTAAATAGCAAAAAGCGCAAATAATGTCCTAGTGGTTGATATTCTTATTGTTCGTTGTGTATGTTATTAAGCTATTGTCGAATGTGTGTGTATATATATTAACGACTAAAGTAGAAAAACGGGGGGGGGTATTTTTAATTTTTATTACCATTATTGTTCTTGTTATTTATGTATATTTTATCATAATTTTGTTGACAAATACACATTATTATATTATTAATTAATTATTTTAATATTTTATGCCACATGTATTACTACATTATTAATTTAAATTTTAATTACCATTGTCATAATTATTTTACTTGTTTGTAAGAACTTTACGACTAATTGTGTAATTATTGTTGATGTTGTCTCTTAGACATGATCATGGGTTCAATCCGGACCAGGGTCGATATTTTTTCAGGTGTACAAATCCTAAGTATGCTATCCAAAGTATGGCTTTCTGGTAAAGGAAGTAAAACCGCGGGTCCCGTGAGATTTACGGCACATAAAAGAACCTCAAGCCTGAAAGAAGAGGTCTCTAAGTAAAATTTACCGGCCGTTTCACCCCTTGAATTGAATGGAACGCTGATGACCTGATATATTAAACGGTGTCCGTAAATGAACAAATCAACAATTATTGATCTTTTGATATACTGCATGTCTTTGCATTGTAATCCATTCTAGGATCTAAGGGGACGAATAGCAATTAATTAATTAATCAGTCAATAAATACTCTCGGAATGATATTTCTGATATTACATCAAACTTTATCATGTTCCCTTAGAACATTGCATCAAACTTTTTAGTGAAGTGCTGTAGAGGTTGTATTCATGAAAATAGTTTTGAAAATTTTCTTCAAATCTCTATCGATTCTACTATATAGGCACCAAAAATGACGATGAAAAAATTATATAATATAAGTAAAAATAAAATAACATTTTGTACTAAATTAGCAAGAACTAAAGAAGCAGAAATAGATAAAACACTTAAATAGTCACACAATTTTCGCTATTTTTTGAAGCACTAGTGTTCCTCTAATGCAGGGAACAAATGAACGTAGTAAAAATAAATATTGAATCTCGAAGGTAACGTAATGCATGGAAACAGATTACACAAGCAACAAGAGAGACAGACAGAGAGAATAGATATATCAAATCGTTCTTGCCAGTATGTTCTGTCTCACTGTAAGGATTTCGATGATGCATTTAACTTAACACTTATTGATGCGCTACAAACAGATAAGAGACGGCAGCTATAATTTTCATAAAGCGCGTACACTACCGGGTTTAAATATTACGAGCGATAATTCTGTAAATATTTAAATTATTTATCTTTTTTCTGTTCTTTAGTTATTATTATTTTAATTACATTGGTCAAAGTGTTACTTTATTTTTCTTCTATATATCTGTTAACGCCCTAGTGGCCGCAATTTTTTTCTCAACGAAACTCGGCATATAACGATCAAATAAGAAATGATTCATCGAGTTATGTTAATCAGTAGTATTGAACCATTAGGAGTTGGGCTATACCTGAAAACCAACATTTAAAATGTGCTCTATCGGCACCAATTTATAATTATTTCCTGGAATTAGACACACTGCTTCCTCCCAATTTCAATCAACATGTAGCTTCTCTGCTCTAGTGCTCTGTAATAACGTTCATAAATTCTACTTGCTGAAGAATTCGCATAGTTTTTCAGCTCCTGCATGATGAACTTTTTTTTTAAATACTGTTTAACGTTCCTCATAACAACAAAAGCCCCAAAGAGACGAATGAATGATTAAACGAGTGTGTATTAGAGCCCGGAGTCCACAATTCTAAAAGTTACCTTGCATTTACCTTGTCAGGGTAAGTTCGGTAAAATCCTTAGGCAGCCAGCCAGCAGACCACAAGTTGGGCTAGAGGTATAGCTAACTGTTTTCCCGTCATATCATGCATGGATCCTATATTTAAGTAAATCTAACCCTAATTAAGTTAGTCTAACTTCAGGAATTGTGTGCAGATTACTTCAGAAATTGCGCAATGCATTAATTTGCACATTTGAGAATTTTTAAAAGAAATGAACACAATTTTTTTGAAGTCTGGTTAATCCTAATAGCGTGGTTAGCTATGCAGCTATAGTCACAAATACTGAAAGGTTTCGAATCACCTTTTAGAAGATAAAACATCACTAACGAGATATTTTTGTTGGTCTCCACAGTAAAATAGATTCATGTGGGGAGATTCACAGGGCAGGTAGCTCAGATGGTGAGGGCGTCGGCACAGCAAGCTGAAGATTCGTGGTTCGAGTTCCAACCGTGACCTCTGTCTCACTGCGATTTCAAACCTTAGCCTAACACACGGCTGTTGTGAAAAGAGCCACGTTCAAATAAGTTGTATGATATTTTTATTTTTATTTTTTTTTACGGACGCTCTTTAACATCTCAGGTCATCAGCGTCCCGTTCAATTAGGGCATGAAACGGTGGACAAATTTTGGTCAGAGGTCTCTTCTTTTAGGCTTGAGGTTCTTTATCATGCCGTAAATGTACGACACGGGACCCACGGCTTTACTTCCCTTCCGAAGGAAGCCATACTTAGGATTTTTACGCCCGAAAAAAATCTATCGATCCTGGCCGGGATTGAACCCGCAATCTTGAGTTTAGGAGACAAGTATGGTTACCACTACACGCATAATCTTACCGTTTTATTAGCAACAGACAGTAAACGGAGAGAAACATGGAAATGACATTCTAAACCCATTTTTTAATCAACTGACGGAAAAAGGAAACATATGGGTGGTTTCATGAGGATTCCGCCACTGTTGCTATAGCAGATGAGCCCCTAGGTAAAACTAGGAAAGTGTTTGAAGATAGAGTGATTAGTTCTTGTGAATCATCCTCTCACTACCAGATCTAACTCTCTGTGACTTTTTTTTATTTGTAAGGTAATCTGAAGGTACAAAACAAATTCCCACACATTTGAAGAACTGAAGAAAAACATACGAAATGAAATCAGAAAATTTTGTAGTCCTACTAAATCAGAATGTGTTTATCGGGTACAATGACCGAGGACATCTTCAGCATTTGCTATAAGGTAAGATTTTGTATATAGTTTTAAGCAGCGAAGTTAGGACACAGGTGCGGCCGGCTATGGCACATCCAGCTGCCGAGACGCTAAATCCCAAGCTAGCGGTAAGGACATATTCTAGAAGCTCAGTATTAGGTAGTTACCGAGTGGGGTTTCAGACAAACCGCTTGGGACTCACATTTGGAAGGTGCTGAGTTCAAATCCCTTGAGGACCTTGAGTTTTTTCGTGGTTTCACCACGTCACTTATGCGAGTGGCAGAATGCATCTTTACTTTCCACTAATTTACCACTCTCCTATTTCATATCATACATTCCGTTGGTTCCGTTACAGAGTCGAAAGTTCCAGGGCGAGGTGAGCTGGGGCGCTTTCTGTCTCGATCGGTCGGTGTCTACCTCAACTCATCCCTTCCTTCCTGAGATACAGTCACTGACGTAGGCACAAACGGCAATATAATCCCCATCAATCTAATTATCTTGTTTGTAAAGGCGTATGATTCTAAAATGGAATATATTCAGGCCCATGTTTAATAGTTTACTGTTTGGAATAGGTTCGTAAAATACATACACCAATTTATATACACTCTGTATAGTCTTCTTTTCAGTATTAAAAGAGCGTTGCCTAGCAACGTTTACAATTTTGCAAAGAATATTCCAAAGCAACCTACACCAGCGATAAACTCTCTGGCCTACTCTATTTTGTATTATAGGACCTTGCGACTCGAATGCACTACGTATGTCAACTTGTATAATAAAACCTTGGATTCCGGAAATGTTACAGAAGCTTCAACCCCAGGTCATTATTATCACGTAACAATATCAACAGGCAGACCTCCTGGTAGCACCTCAGACGTTTTTCATTCAAAACGTAGTCTATACATCAACAGGGCGTATGTGTTACGAATCGACCGAATTAGCTTCGCCCAAGGGCTGCCTTTCTGTCAGAACGGTTTTTGGTCGGCGATTAGATTCGCTTGTCGCAAAGCCAACTATGTTATTTAGTATTTGTTACAGGTATCCTTTACAAGTTCTGTGACCTCTGCGAAACCAAACCCAGTTTCTATTGTTCAACAGGCAATAAAAAAGTTTTTAGTGTAAGTAACCCAAAATATAAGCTCTCACGAAAATTATACCAACTAAGATAACAAAATATAATGATTTATGCATCCTCGTGTTCGACTTTATTAATTGTTCTGATCTTAATGCACAATTAGTAATAAAAAATTAAAGGTAAGAAGTACCAAATGTGCTAAAAAGTAAGTAATTGTGTATTTATTACCTCAAATGTAATTTTAATAGAAAAGACGGCAAATCCCGTTCTTGTAGAAGTTTTTAGACTGCTACAGATTCACAACCTCATTAATAACACACGTCCTCGTTCGTTTAAAACCAATGTTCCCAAATACCTCTCTTCAAGTAACCAAAATAGGTAAAATCGCAAGGGTAAAGATCTGAGCTATAGAAAATCTCTGCAGTGTATTCTCGCCACTTGATAAGTTATCTGTAGAAGAACATGTTTTTCTTTCTTAATTCAACACGGCTTCCATACACTTCAAAGTATTCAAATGCAGTCTGAAAGATCTCCGCACAATGCAAATTTTCAGGTCCTGGAAATCTCTTATTTTGGTTTTGTACATTCGTGACTTGATAAACCACAAGCAAAAAAAAATCTCAACGGAGTCAAATCCAATCGATGGTCACATTCAAGGTGAACTACTACCGGCACGTCTATTGGCAAGTTATCTGTTGAAGTATTTCTCATATCCACACAAAATGAGGGAATGGTCCACATTTTTTGAAGGACGCAGTGTTCACAATGGCATCCGAAATTTCTGAGTAAATTCCTGTTGAATCTCTGCTTATCTCAAACCGCGCAATTTGGCTATAACAAGTCACTCCTTCTTCTACAAGGATCAGTCTGTAGTGATGGTCTGAAATGAAATATATAAACAAATAAATAAATATTTCAAAATTTTCCGGACTTTATGACTTATGGTGTAATGCTTTGAAATGTGGTGTATGGAGAGAAAAGCTGAACACGACAATTGTTCAATAAAGAATGATCATACCTTTTTTTATAACAACATATCTTTGTAAATCATCATATTTTTGATGATCTTTCTCGAAGCATTCCCCGTTGGATGCAATGCACCTATCAATTCAAAATCTCCTGCGCAGCCTTCATCACTGCTTCTGACGATGAAAACTGCCTCAAAGAAGATTTTACTTCAAATTGGGGAAAAGGAAAACTTGTCACGGGGCTAAACCTGGACTATAGGGAGGGTGAGGAACACAATTCATATTAATTTTTGTGAAATATTCAGCAACAACATTTCCGATGTGCGGCGTACATTATCATGCTTCAACATCCAATTGTTGCAGTATTTTCTGGCTGCCTCGAAAGTATTGCCCAGTTATAGATTTGTGTTCAGTTAAGCCATGTTGGTGAACCATTCCTTGAATATCGAAAATTGAGATGATCACAACTTTCCCAGTAAAAGCAACCACTTTTGTGTTGGTGATTTTAGGTGTTAATGTTGAAGGAGATTTCCACATAGAGCTTTGCTGTTTGCTCTCAGGATCGAAATGTTGTAGCCCCAAGTTTCATCAGCAGTGATTATCTTTGAAAGAAGCTCCGCATCTTCCTGTAACATCATCTTCAACTGCACACGAACAAGCTTTTGTTCGGGAATCAACAGTCTTGGAACTTCCATGCGTTTCGTTATCAAGTGCTGGTGACACCAGTTAAATATTCAGCATTTCTGAGTGTTCTTAATGTTACTCGACAGTTTTCTCTCACAATGACAGCCTGTTTGATTTGCTTTATTTACGGACGCTCTTTAACATCTCAGGTCATCAACGTCCCATTCAATTCAGGGCGTGAAACAGCCGACAAATTTTGTTCAGAGGTCTCTTCTTTCAGGCTTGAGGTTCTTTATCGTGTCGTAAATGTACGACATGGGACCCGCGACTTAATTCCATTCCGAAGGAAGCCATACTTGGAATTTTTACGCCCGAAAAAATCCATCGCTCCTAGCCGGGTTCGAACCCGCGATCTTGGGTTTAGAAGGCAAGTATGATTACCACTACACCACCAGGACCAGCAACGGTGTTAATGTTTTCTTTCGCTACTTTAATTGATTGTCTCTCCTCTGGAACATTTCAAATCATCTTAGAGCTGTTACTATAGAGAAGAATAACTTGGTTGAGACTACAGCATATTGTTCATCGCTTGTCACCTCTGATAAGTGAGCATGTTTCAACTTGCACACCTCTCACAAGCAGGAACAGGAAGTAACAGCAATGAAACTAATACCATTTATACATTAAACTAACAAACTTTTAAGTTAAATTTTAGTGTGAGCAATTATGCCTTAAATATTTATCATTGTTTATTGAACAGCCCTGGTCAAATGATTCTAAGCTAAGAAACATCTTTTACGCGCTTTTTCTCAGCTGCCAAATGGGACACAATTAATTGGTTTGATTTTAAAAGTATTGTTGTATTGTTTAGCAGTATTTTTGTCCTTTCAACCGTATGTATATATAGTCAATTACCAGTTTAAATCAAACAGTTAATGTTATATTATTAAGAGTTAAACCCAGTTTGCGCAATTTTAATAATATGTATTGTATATACTGCAAGTTGTGGCGATTTCAAGGCTGAAATACAGCATTTCTGTAGAATAATATAACGTAATTTGTTAATGTTATCAAGTAAATAATGTACCCCATTTGACGATTCCTACTTATTATTACATTTTTGTTCATTTCGATTATGACACTGTAATTGGAACCTCTTAACGATTTTTCACAATACAATAAATCCTTCACTAGCATTTATGTACGCAATTTTAATTCTTGTTAGTAAATTCCGAAAGAATAAAAAGATTTTTTGAAATTTTTCTTCAAATCTCCATTTGATCGTACTTACTAGGCAACAAAAATTAAAATAAAAAAAATTGTACATATATATGTATATGTGCCTGTTAAAGCTCTAGCGGCCGCAATTTTTATTTTTTCTCAACGATTGGCATACAACCATCATTAACAAACGTTTCTTCAAATTTGTTAACCAGCAAAATTGAACCATTGACGGTGGGAATTAACCTAAAGCGAAAATATAAAAATCACTTTAGCGGCAATAATATTAGTTTTTTCGCAACGAAAATCAGTATATACTATTCAAATAAAACAAAAAAAAAAAAAAAAACTAGTTTCCGAAAATCGGGAAAATCGCACCATTGGGATTGGGAGTATATCTGAAAACCGAAATTTAAAAAGCGCTCTAGGTTACATTTTATCTCTCTATTGTTTCAAAATAAAAGGACAAATTAATTCAACATATAAACTGTATTTATAATGTTGCATACATTTTATATTTGACAAAAAACATCGTTGTGAAGATAGCAAATGTGAAATATTAATCTAAAATGTGTTTGAGAATTATATTTGTATGTAAGAGCACCCTGTAATAACCTTCAGAAAATGTTTAAATTACATGTTTTTACTACAATTACATTTCAATTAAAATTAAAAGCCTATGAAAATCGATGTAACTTTCGATTGTTCTTTGTTGATTGTGTGTATTTGTTTATATGGAAATTGTTTCTGAATAGTAACATGTTTTTGTTTTATTGAAACATAAGAACATCTTCTTAAATACACATTGTAACTCGAAACTTTCTGTTATTTCTCTCTATTTTAGTGAGTGTAAAGATCTCAGTGCATAAATATGGTTGCATTTAAAATGTTTAAAATACTCACACAGTATAGCTTTATCTGTCAATATTTACATATTTCATTTAATTAATAGTATACCATTAATTTTGTGGTTTAATATTAATAATAATTCTAAAAAAGTGGTTTATCTTTTGTAATATTTATAGATTGAAAGAATTTAAAAAATTTGCCCTTTCTTTTGACAATTAGAATAATTTCACCATATATATTTATTTCAATTGATTTTGAAGGGGAAAAGAAAGACAAACGCAATTAAGTAATGTATTATAGTTACGTTTATATTTTATTTGTTAGTTTTAGAGTTTGTCAATCTAATATCACACAGTAATGTCATAACTTTATTTTATTAATTAATAAGCCATATTATATTTTTATATATATATTTTTTTTAAAAATTATTCTACTTGCTGAGGAATTTGCTTAGTTTCCGCAGCTTCTATATGACGGATTTTTCACATATGCATATTTTTAATGCATATAAATCTAAGACCTAGTAATTTAAATTTTATTTTCGCCGAATTAAACGTTTTTGTATACAATTATAATCATTTCCACTTTAAAACATTATCTAAAAATAATTTATTTACCTAGCAGTATGAACATTGGAAATATGTGACATGTTAAATGAGGTTTTTAATAAATGCTCCTACTATAAAGTCTTTCAAGCGCACACTAAACGCTAGAGTTAATGTTTAACTAAGGGTTTTAAAACTGAATTTCATTACATAATTACGGTCTGGCAAATTTGATAACTGTAAGTGAATTTCACAGATTTCCCCAGCAACGGATGGGCGCAAGGTAGCTGAAACTTATACAATTTCCTGTCAACTGGCAACCCATGGCTAATAACCAATTAATGTTAACGTACTTGACTGCCCAAGTAAAGAAATATCCCGTGCGGAACTGTTGGGTCCTCACGGTATCCCTAAATAAATAAAAGGGCATAGCGTAATAGAAAACCATAACCATAGCAACGCTCAATAAGGGTAATTTTCCTTGTATCGCTTGAAATCTTTAAGGTCGTGCTTTCGTCATATTTTCAAACTATTTTGTATTAAACACACGAGAGAAACTGAAGTCTTTATAATGCTGCAAATGAAAGTGAACATAAATGAGGCTATACTAAGGGATGAACAATGTGGGCCCAGATTGCAGCAATTGATAGAAAAAAGAAAAGAATATAGTATACAGATTTCATCATATTTATTGATATGTCCAGCACACATCACTAAAATATCCCTACAAAAATATATATGCTAATAACACCATGTGTATCGACAATAGAAAAGGGCTTAGTGACACAGTTAATATCAACCAAGGAGTAAATGCTGCCACTTTCCCAAATTTATTCTCTCTCCCTCCCTCCCTCCATATATATATATATATATATATATATATATATATATACACTTTCACAGTAGATATCTATTTAATATATTTCAAAGTTGGACCGAAAAGCACAGTAGTGTGTAGTATGATGTTCTGTAAACAGATTGACTCACACACATAATGATAGCGTTGCTACGTGACAGATAAATCAGCAATGAACAAATGAAAACAAAATCATCGTATGATGTTCTGTAAACAGATGTTGTTAATTTGTTTTATTTACAGACGCTCTTTAATATCTCAGGTCATCAACGTCTCATTCAAATCAGGGCGTGAAACAGCCGACAAATTTTGCTCAGAGGGCTCTTCTTTCAGGTTTGAGGTTCTTTTTAGTGCCGTAAATGTACCATTTTTACACCCCGAAAAAATCCATCGATTCTGGCCGGGTTTGAACCTGCGATCTTGGGTGTAGAAGGCAAGTATGGTCACCACTACACCACTAGGACCGACTGTAAACAGATATTATTCACATACATTATGATGGCGTTGCTACGTGACAGGTAAATCAACAATGAACAAATGAACCCAACATTATCGTATGATGTTCTGTAAACAGATGTGACTCATATTACGCTATGCTTGCGTTGCTACAGCAAAATGGAGCCATGATTGTCGTATGAATAGCGGAATGCAATTTTGAAGTGATATCGGAAAACCGAGAATGTTGTTAAGTTCAAAGACAATGGAGACGTGTGTACAGAACACAACTCCGTTGGACTTCTACCTATGGGGAACTCTTAAGTGTGTTGTATCCCGTAGAAAAACAGCTACACTGACAGCACTTTGGGAAGAAATTGAAACGGCATGTGCTGCAATCGCTGAGGACACTTTTGAAAACGTTTTTAATCAGTAATTCAACCTACTCGACGCCGATGGTGGGCATTTTGAGCAACTGTTGTAACTGTAAAAGTCTAAGATGATTAGTGCTCATCGTTTTCTGTTTGTGTGAATTCAGTTAACAGAGGTTTTTCTTTGCTTGAAGCGTGTATACATTTATTTGGCATCTTCTGCATTTTTATATTCTCTCTCTCTCTCACACTTTTGTTGCTTGTTAAATCGTTTCCATGTTACGTTACCTTGGATATTCAATATTTATTCTTACCACCTTCATTTGTTTTCCTGCCTAAGAAGAACACGAGCTGTTCGATGTATTATGATAGTATTTCTGTCACCTTAATTATGTAATAAAGAAATTATTAAGTCTCTTAAACACATATTTCCATTAATAATTAGTATATTATCCTATTTTTACTCATGAAACGCTTATTTTAATTATATTACTGTATATTTTCAGTATTTTAAGTGAATGCATTTTTGCCTGCCTATTTTAACCAAAATAAATGCCTGAACTTTCGGGTTGTGGTTATTACCAACACTTAAAAACTTAAAAGGCATGATACTTCTTGACCTTTCTTGGCCGGTGTTATAATTAAAACACTCAAAAGCTTCCGTATTGCTTGATATTGATTTACATAGACGGATCAATACTGTCGTCTTTTAGCATTTCACTGATGATGCCAATCGTAGTAGTTGGTGAAAGCTATGATAACATGTTAAACCGTGGACCATAGCAATACACCCGGGAGATTTTAATTGTTTTAATTTTAAGCTAAAAGGTACACTTACCCACCATTATCAAGCTAAACTCTGGCATTGGAATGCAGAAAACGCGAGAAATAACACTAAAAAGATATTTTGAAATGTGCCTGTAATGCTTAAATAACACCCACGCGTTTAAAAGCATCTAATATAAAACGCGACATACTCTTAAGCAACAGGTCTCATAAGTCGTGAATATAAACATAGGACGTCAGTAGTTTCAAGTGCGGGGCTTCCAAATTTCCCTCACTGCGCATTAGTTACAGTAATAGATCAGTCGGTTATATTAATGCGTCAGTGTGGATTCTTATTGATCTATATTGTCAGTGAATTTGGGAAAGGAGCTTTTCCAACTGATGGTAAATGTCTATTTTGAAAACTTTGCTTAATTAGATATCTTTGTACGGTTGCTATTGTGGAAGGTATGTTAATTTCATTTTGGATTTTTATTTTTAGGTAATTTTGACATTTAATCTGTTTGGGAAGTATTTTATAGGTAATTTTAACATTTTTTATTATTATTATAACTCTGTTCAAGAGGCCCCAGGTTGCACAGTGTTTTGTTTATGTAATTGCCCCCTCCGGTTGCAAAGGCGGTTCCCATCGGGTGTAGCCGTTATGAAAATGGTCGCTCTTCTCCCCAAGCAGCTGCTACATAGGTCTAAGAGTGTCATCATGAAGAATATGGGCCTACTCCGCACCCCTATGTGGCCTGTTCGTGGTGGAGAGATGCCATTCATATGCATATTTCTGATACATGACGCCGAATACGTACAAAGCTTGTTTGTGGTTTCAAGTATAGCCTCCTGCCCGCCCCCTGCGGTGCCCCTTTCGCTCAGCCAATCTCAGCCCTGGGTGCTAACTCTACTAAATTATACAACCCACTTCTCTTAACAAAGGACAGACTTCCTACATATGAGGAGAAAGAAAAGTTGCAATTCATCTGCTTTTATTGCCTAAATGTTTTTCTTTCAGCATTATTTCATCTGGAAGAGATATGCCATCAACAGGAGCAAAAAAACGAGATTGTGAAATGAAACGTTCGTGCTGTATTCTAGACAGCGTTACCTTGACAACCGAGGTGTGCAGACGTACAATAATGAGAAATTGTTACAGCTAGTAGAAGAATTCTGCGGATATTCGTATAATAAGAGACAAACGGCTCTTCTAGAAAGTTGCTTGTTAGCGCTACCCCCAAAAATGTCCTTTAATTTCATATAACGATTGCCTCTTGTGATTTTAGCGTAAATAACAATGCCTTTAGGGTACTTTTACGATTGTCTTTACGATTATTATCTGTAGGGAGCGGCGGAAACCAATGTCTCGGTAAACTCGTGGAGTATTTCGAATGCGATGGGGGGTCCTATTCCCCATTTGCCATTAGTCCAGAGCTGGACGTTAAAATAAACAGGCAAAAAGACACTTAAAACACAGAAAAGAGGTACCATTATAGTTAACATAGGCATTTATTGAAAGTGAAAACACAGTAGCATCACTCATTATTGATGAAAATGGCTGTTTATTTTTCGGTGCTTAAAGCGAATAACAGTGAATACTCTAAATATTGGTTTCTTTAGGCCAAATAAAAGTATGTCAGTAACAACATAGTTTTATATATACATGATAAACGTTTCAGTTATTTCAATACCAAACAATATTATATTATAAGTAAAAAAATCTCTCAAACAGCGATCTTCAGTTGTTTCGCTAGTAGTCAAATGTTTCTGGTGAACTCGTAAAGTAGGTGCTTTATTTCCTTTTGTGTTAATTGAATGTAAAGAAAATAAATGGTATCTACAAGCTTACATTCAAAAACTATTTCTTTGCGATCATTGAAAGAGGAATTTGAAGTTAAAAACTCTAAATATTAATTTGAATCAGACTGTAATTTTAAGACATTAGTAAGTGTTCAATGCTTTCTGTAGACAAACTTCATCCAGACTTTAATCAAAGGATCGTTGATAAGTTCATATCTTTATATATATATATATATATATATATATATATATATTTCCTCTCTGATATTTATTAAAATCTTTATTGTACCATAAAAAAAGTCCGTCACGCAGGAGCTGCGCAAATAAATGAATTTCTCAAAACGTCGAATTTGTGAAAGATATTACAGAGCGCACCAGCAGAGAAATTGGCTCTTTTTAAATTCCACTCTTAATAATCGGATTTCTCTGATTTTCAGAAAATGTGTTTGTTATTTTTATTTAAATGGTATACACCGAGTTTCGTTGCGAAAAAAAAATAAATAAATATTAGTGCCGCTAGAATGATTTTAAAATTTTGGGTTTCAGTCAAACCTGTACTGCTTTTAGTCTGATTCCGAATTAATTTCGGCAACAGTTTTTATAATTTTATTTCAACGGCATATGCTGAGTTTAGTTCGGAAAAAGTAAAAATTGTGACCGCTAGAGCGATTTTTAAATTTTTGCTTTAGATTAACCCCCATGCTCCAATGATGCAATTTTACTAACTAACGGACTCGATAAACCGTTTGTTAATTTAACACATATGCCAAGTTCCATTGAGAAAGAATTAACATTGTGGCCGCTAGAGCATTAAAAGGCGTGCGCGCGCACACACACACACACACACACACACACAAATAAACGAAAAATAAAATAACACAATGAACAATGTAGCTGAAATAAAAATAACTAGATAAGCAGAAAAGGGATAAAACACTTAGAAAGTCACAGATTTAGTATAGCACTATTTCGAACAGCTCGAGGTGTTCAAAGGCAAGAAGACAATTGTGATTATTTAATTATTTAAGTGTTTTATCTATTTATGCTTCTGTTTCTCTACTTATAGATAGATAGGCAGGGCAGGTAGGTAGGTAGGTAGAACGCTTAAATCACACAATTTTTGCTACATTTCGAATCACTCGTGTTCTTCAATAGCAGAAGAAAGTGAGCATTTTTTAATTTTTTTTTTTCTAGTAGGTAGAATCAATGGAGATTTAAAAGCATTTTTCAAAAATCTTTTCATGGGTGCAAGCGTAATTCCTTCGGAATTTGCCAAAAATTCAAAGAAAATAACTTTTTTATTGCCTTGTTAGTTCCCAAAATAGCACACACGCTACGATCATGTTACTATAGCAACGGATATCTCGAATAAAAGTAACAACTGACGTTCGTTTGCATAGTCCACATCGCTTCAGTTTATATTATAATTGCAATATATCACAAGTTTCCGTGGTGTAGTGGTTATCACATCCGTTTAACACGCGGAAGGTCCCCGGTTCAATCCCGGGCGGAAACATTATTTTTTTTTCTTTCCTTTTATATTTCTGTAATAGCCGCAAAAGTAAGTTTTATGAAAAAGACTGCTATATTCATTTTATAAAAGATTGCATATCCGATATCTAATTATAATTTTAATATTTGTTATACCTAATTAAATATGGTGTTTAATCTGGACTTAAACCAATCCAAATATACTTTTCATTATTATTAGACTAATAAAATCTTATTTTACAAATGTATATTAAAAGAATGCACCTATATATGACAACTATGGCAAGCGAAATGGTGTAAGAAAAAATTATGATCTT
The DNA here is from genome assembly GCA_030762175.1 of Metallyticus violacea. NCBI lineage: Eukaryota > Metazoa > Arthropoda > Insecta > Mantodea > Metallyticidae > Metallyticus > Metallyticus violacea. The sequence goes on along the minus strand of CM060837.1, from coordinate 8,518,903 downwards.
CAAAGTTTGAAAAAACTATGTATATACCTATGAGGAGTACTTAATCAAAATATTTTTAAAATGTCACCTTCATTTCCAACCTAAGGACTAAATTCGAAAACACCCTTCAAAATACTCTCCAGCTCTGTCCACACACAGTTGTAGACGGTGCAACCACTTATCAAAAGCAAGGGCCTGTACTCGTTTAAAATGTTTTCCAGCAATGTTAAGATTTCACTAGAGGAAACAATCAGAAGTCGCACGGTGCAAGGTCAGAGCTGTAGGGTGGATGCTCAATCGACTGGACATTGGCGACTTCCACGTTCCTCAAATTTGAGCTGTTCTGTGAGAAGAGCATTGTCGTGCAAAAGCAACAGACTTGAAGTTTCTGTCTTTGGACGCCGCCGTCCCAGCTCTTCAAGTAAAGCATCCAATATGTAAGTGTCATAGTATTCTTCATTCATTGTCGTTCCTTCTGACATACAGTCAACCATTAATGTTTCTTCATAGATGAAGAAAACAGCGAACATTCGCTTCCGAGAATGAAAATCTTGTCAATAGCAACTGGTCTTTGGTCATTCTCATTTACCCACACGCAGTTCTGAGCTTTATTTGCGGTGATATAGAAATAAAACCAACTTTCATCACCAGTGCATACATCTGTCAAACGTTTAGGATCATTGGTGGAAACATGCTCAGCGTTTCCTTGCACATTCCTTTCTCCTCTTCTCTTCATTGATTAAGGAATGTGGAACCCATGTTACACAGCTTTTTCGCAGCTTTAAATGTTCATGGAGTCACTGCTGCCAACACTGATGGCTACTTCCATACTTAACGTTTCAACAGTTATATATCAATTTTCCTCCACCAAGTTCCTCACTCTTTGAATTGTTCTCTCGTTTACAGCTTTCCGAGGTCGGCCTGAGCGAGGGTTGTCTTTCAAAGTCTCTCGCCCCTCTTCAAATGATCGAATACATCTTGCAATGGTATCAAATAAACACACTTGATCACCATGAACAGCTATTAAGTCCTGGTGGATTTTGTTCGTTCTTTCACCAGCTTATAGCGTGTGAAAATGTAGAATATAAAATTTTCTTTAGAAATATTCATGATTTTTCAGCAACGATCGACACAGGACTGAACTCAACAGACTGTACGACAGTGACTATGCAACTTTAAACTTGCACTTATGTATATTTAAGATCAATTGTTGGCAGCTGCGTTAGTTACATTTTCTGTAGACATTATTGTCTAACAATAGGTAGGCTGCTTGCAAAACTTTTTGAATGCCTCTCGAGAGAAATGCATCAATCTTCAAGAAAAATGTGTGGAAAAGTGAGGTAGAAATCAAATTTTTTATCAGCTGTGGAGCTCGTTGTGTCTTGATTTACAGAAGAAACCAACTAAATGTTTCAGCACGAATTTCGCTGAAGTTTAATTATTTAAATCTGATTCTTCTTCTTCTTCTTCTTCTTCTTCTTCTTCTTCTTCTTCTTCTTCTACTTCTTCTTCTTCTTCTGGTTCTCTGGTATATTTCCTTTTTCTTATTTTCTCTTTTTTCTTTTCTACTATTTTTTCTCATTTTCCTCCTCTTTCTTATTTCGTGTTTCCCTTTTCTCTTGTGCACTATACTGCTGTTAAAGGAATGTCATTCCTTTGTTGCTGTGTGAACCGTGCCGAATAATATGAGGTTTGCCACTGCGATACATGTCAACTTCCAGTTCGGGAGTCCTGCCAAGCTAATCGCTTGTGTGTGTTTACTCGAGTTGAAAGTGGGAACGGCAGGATGAAATATGAAAAGGGCTGTCAATATGAAACACCACGTGGCCACTGTTCCCAGATGTTGGGCAAGAGGGCGCTGCTAACGGTTCAGGTGTGTGCTACTTCTCGCTTCATTTGTTTTTATCGTTTTCATAGATTATACATGCTGATAATTTCGCAATTGTTTCGTAAAAAACCAATGAAATGTTTTAATACACTGCCCAAAACAATTAAAGGGACAGACATTTGAACTTATCTTTGCTGCCACAAATAGATTTAGGGTGATAAATATTGTCTTACAGCAAGTTTAAACCTTTATTTAACAGCAGTGTACACCTTCTATACTTCTCAAATGGTGTCCAACCGCAGCACTGTTTGAAACTGACATCTAGTGTCTGTAAGTGAAGGGTTCACCTTTTCACAAATGGTTTACATTTACACAGTCAACATGAGTCAAAACTGTCACATTGCTGAACTGCGAGTATTCGTGTAGTGGCTGCTGAGCCTAAAACTGTTGTGGAGGCGCTTCACTGAAACAGGTACGCACTCGACGAAACCAGGCCAAGATCGAAAACGTAAAACATCAGCCAGAGAAGACCGATTGTGCTCTTCGGCGGGGCAGAGTTACCACAAGACTTAGAGAAGCAGGTTTAAGACCACGAAGACCTCATAAAGCCCCAAGATAAACACAAGCTCACAAGAGAGCCCGACTGAGATTTGAGCAGGAATACGGCAACTGGCGCAGATGAATCTCGCTTTTGTTTACAGTGTGATGGACTTCTGCGTGTATATCGTCTCGTGGCGAACGTTTTACATAAACAGCAGTTCAGGAAAGGGTCATTCATGGTGTCGGGCAGTGTCACCATTTATATAGCCGAAAAGACCGATCAGGTAGGGAGTAGAAGTCATCTGTTTTAAGTCCTACTCGTTACAGCGCGCGGTTCACAAGGTAACCGGCAAGGCTGTGTAGTCACTGCAGTAGTTGGTGTTATATGACATGCACTAAAGACGTTGTCTAGTGTCGCCTTCACAAAACCCTTATCTGGTGTCAAATTTTATCTGTTAAGTAAATAAATGCAGCTGTAACTGTATTCAGTTGTTCAGATATAGTTGTATAAAAAAGGCTAAGTATAGAAGATTGTGACATGTTCAAAATGGAGTATCGAGCTGTTCTTCACAAAAGTTGTAAGTTTACAAAAGATACTGAAGTTTTCCTTTATGTCCAAAATTGAAATTAATTGTTGTAGTTTCCTCTTAAGTTCATAACATTGACATTAATTTTGACTTACAACATTCTTGTGTGAAATGAGAAGTAAATAAGATGTTAAATAAATATTTGAACTTTCTGTGAAAATATTCACCACCCTAAACCTAACTGCGGCAGCAATACAGAGCTTACAGAATATGTCCTTACCGGGTTTTGCGTCTAGCCGGCCACGCCTGTACTCCAGCTTCCCTTCTTAAAACAGTGTATACATTTTACCTAATAGCAAATGCTGGGAATATCAGCTGAAAGACAGTGTACCGAACGAATGCATTTCCATTGACACGATTTAGTTCATCACTGTGATGCTTTCGTATATTTTCCAGCGTGTAAGGTTCTGCTTTGTTCTTCAGGCAACTGTTAGACTTGGGAAGCTACCAGCAGAATTACTCTATCTTTGAACACTTTCCTAATTCTACCCATGGACTCCTCTACTATATGGCGGAATCTTGTTGAAACCATGCGAAAGATTTCTCTCCTTCTGTCAGCTGATTAAAGAAAAGGATCAAAATGTACAGATTATGCGTCTGGTGTTAATCGCACATCAAACTTCAATTTCTTTTTTTATAAAGAGGGGTTTCTTGTATACAATTTCTATTTTCAGAACACCAATAGCAAGTGTTGTGAGTGTTCACATGGACATTTTGGTGGAACACATGCCTCATCTAAAAAGAACACAAGCTGTGGGTCTATTAATCCTTCAGTTACTGGTGAAAGAAACCACTCACAATAATGTACACTTGCTACGGGATCGTCTTATCATAGATAATGGACTATGATTTGAGTTTTAACAGTTTTGTTACTGTATGTGCAGAAGATACTTAAACTGAACTTGGTGTGCTAATTTCGGCGTGATGTGTTGGCGAGCTTTAATTATTTACGCTAATTTCGTCTAATGGTTTTCTGTTTAAAATGTACCTCTTCGGGCGTGTTTCTTGTTTTGGACTGAACCAGTGATATCTTATTTATTCATAAGACAATGAGTTGCAGTTCTGGAGCTTCTGAACCAATTTCTCATGAACGCAGAGAGCTAACTCTATTCACAATAACGTTTACATACGAAAACATGCTGCTCTAAATTCAGCTGCCTTGGCACCTTCGAGGATCATTGAAAAGTTGTCGGAATGACCCACAGATTGCAGCAGCAGCTCGGAAGCAGTTTTGTTATCAAAATTCGCTATCTTCCATAGTAACACTTGCGTAATAATACATGGATGGTCAAGAATTGTGGTAGATATAGCTGTTTGTTGCAGTACAGACGCGTGTGCACGGGAAAGATAGTAAATATTAAACATCGTGCGCTATTAAATACTTGGTAACAGCAATTCTTACAGATAGAAAAAAAACTCTAGGGCACTTTGCACCATCATTTTCAACCGTTTCCAAGTGGACCACGGAGTGTCCATGAATGGCATCAGAAAAAACCGATAAGGTACACGACATGGTTCTGGGAAATTGCCCACTGCTAACTCAGGATCAAAAACGAACCAGAGAGCAAATCTCTCAGGAAAGTTTGGCTCGTTTTCATACAAATCTCACAAACTTTATGCGTCATTTGTGACCGATGATGAAACAAGGGTACACTACTGCACATCTGAAACGAAACAGCAGTCAAAATAATGGAGAAATCACGATTGATTGTCCACTGCCAAAGAAGGCCAAAATCAGCCGGGAAGATCATGGGGTCTGTTTTCTGGATGGCAAGGGAGCGCATTAAACTAACATTTCCGACCTACTGAAAGCAGACGGCCGGCTTTATCAAAGAAGAAAGTCATCTTGTATCAAGACGTTTCTTTGCAATGGCCAAAATCAAGTACAATTTGTTGCCACTTCCGCCTTAATCCCCTGTCATGGCTCTATAGAATCTGCATCTGCTTTCTAAACTGAGAAATGTCCGTGGTGCCAGGAAATATTCACTCGACGAAGAGCTTAAATCATCAGTCCAGGCGATTTTGCAGGCCTGGAGAAACCTGACTTTCGTGATACATTAACAGTTTTGGAGCAGCGCTGGATAAAGTTTTTTTTAACGCCCGTTTTTACTACTGGGGCACCACAGGGGTGGACACTGATGATACATGAGATGAAATTATATATTGGGAAAGGAATTTGTTCAGGATGGAAACGCTCCAGGCCGAAGTTTTAGGGTACCACCCCGGCATTTGCCAGTTATGCGGACTGAGGAAAACCTGGAAAAAACCTCAGTCGGAGGGGGGGGGGGCTGCCTGGTGGGATTCAAAACCTCAGAGCCCACTTCTTAACGACATCAGCCACCCCTGGCGGTAGTCTGAATAAGTGCATTGGTGTCAAGGAAGACCGTTTAAAAATAAGAATTATTTCAAAAAGCCATTAGACCATTTTGTACTTCATTTCGGGAACTTTTCAAATGAAGCTTGTAGACTGGTTATGCTCGGAAGTTCAAGGGCAGGCAGACAGGCGGCCTGAGTGGGAAGGGCACGGCCTTGGCCGAAACCCAAAACCCTTTGCGTTCTGGAAGCAAGGAAGTTTGCACACTTTTGACAATGCCTTTTCTCATGTCTGAAACCGTAAGATTGTTGTAAACAACTGTCCTGTACCTGCATTTGAAACTTGACTCTGCATTTAACAACCAAGTCTTCAAATGAATCGCCTTTGCTTTCAATACATCTAATGTAAAATATCATCTAACGCTTTAAATATATCAATATTGCATTCGTATTTCAACAGCACAGGTTGCAGCTCATTCAATTATAACATTTTTAATTAATTTTGAACTGGAACTATATATCCAGAATCCACTTCAGTTAATTTATTGATTTGTTTTATTTATGGACGCTCTTTAACAGCTCGGGTCATCAGCGTCCCATTCAACTCAGGGCGTGAAACGGCCGACAAATTTTGCTCAGAGGCCTCTTCTTTCAGGCTTGAGGTTCTTTATCGCGCCGTAAATGTACGACACGGGACCCACGGCTTTACTTCCCTTCCGAAGGAAGCCGTACTTAGGATTTTTACGCCCGAAAAAAGCCATCGATCCTGGCCGGTTTGAACCCACGATCTTGGGTTTAGAAGGCAAATATGGTTACCAATACACCACCAGGACTGACAATTTATTGATTTAACAATCCAGTTTGGCATGCTGTATAAGTTGGTATTTACTTTTTCAGGTTTTGTGATCAGGCAGTAATTCAAAACTACATTTTCATAGTACTACAATAATCCCGTTTACAAAAATATTTCTTAACTAAGTTTTGACCCTAAGTTGGCTGCAATTTTCATTGCTTAATAGCCTTCAATTGATTCAAAGAACTCAAAAAAGATACTCTAATGAACTGAACCTACTTGGCCCTCTTGTCATAACCCCACTAAAAATAAATTTTGGTATGAGACCAGGATAATTTTCTATAATGAACTTTTTAATAATCTGATTTGATTTTCCGTGCACATCTAAACATTTTTTTGAACCGAAGAAACACAATTAGAATTTATGAGATTTTTCTGCCATATTTCTCTAGAAGATTGAATTTCTTGTAGGTATCAGCTTCAGAATACCTTGAACAAATGACAAATATTAAAAAAACGTTATCATCTGCAATCAATGATTCTAAAGGCCAATAAAAAGAATTCCAGGTGACCATAACTTTCCAAATAACTCCAATTCTTTTGACACTAACATCTTCAAAATTAATATTAAATATATTATATAAAATAATATATTTATATCATGCATTTATCTTAGATAAAAACTTTTTTAAGAAACAGACGATTTTCGCGATTTAATTTACTGTTATTAATGAGTCACATTTAAAATAAAACCTGTTATGTTCTTAATTAGACCGCCTCCATGGTCTAGTGTTAGCATTTGTGGCGTTTGCGACTACTAATCTGGAGGTCTTAGGTTCAATTACTGGATAGGTCAAGCCGTCCGTGTAAGGAGCTTTTTTTTTAATAATGTTTAACGCCTGTTTTAATATTGAGGCAACACAGGCGATGAACACTGATGATACATGAGATGAAATGATAAACTGGAAAGGCTTTTTTTTAAGGAAGGAAACGTTCCAGGCCTAACTTTAGGGTACCTCTCCGGTATTTACCATTTATCTTAACCGAGGAAAACCTGGAAAAAGCCTCAATCAGGGAGGACGATCCAGGTGGGAATCGAGCCCCTTACCTGCCACTAACGATTCTGCACTTTAACGACTTCGGCCACCCGTGGCGGTAACCTGAGGAAGTGAATAACCAAATAGTATAAGAACTTCGAATTCATTTGAGCCATCATTATTACGTTTCATTGCATTCATAACTACAGACTCGCGTAACAGACTTACGAGCCTTCAAAGACTCATTTGTTTTGACATACGACACTAGGTCCATAAGTTTCCGGCCTATCATTTTCTAGTATGATAAAGACAAAAACTATATTTCACTTTTCAGTATAGTTTTCCTTTATTGCAATACACTTCTCACACCTTTGAATTAACATTTGAACCCCCAAAATAGTCAGATATCTTGTCTACAAAATGGGCATAAACAGCATCCATCACTTCTTCGTCATACTTAAAGTTCCTTCCTCGAAGACCCTTCTTGAGCGTTGAGAAGAGGAAATAGACACTGGGCGCTAGATCTGGGCTGTAGGGTGAATGGTAGATCACCTTGAAGCCACATTTCTTCACAGCTCCCTTTACCACAAGAGCTATATGCACAGGCGCGTTGTCGTAAAGAAGGCGCACACCACCACTCAGCTTTCCTCTCCTTTTCTTTTTGATGGAAGCACGTAGTCCGTGCAGTAGGTCAGCATAGTACTCCCCATTTACTGTGGTGTTCCTCTCCTTGAAGTCAATGAAGAGTATTCCTTCACAGTCCCAAAAGATTGTGGCCATGATCTTCTTGGTTGACTGAGTGATCCTGGCCTTTAGAGGCGGTGCTTCGCCAGGCTTATGCCACTCCATTGATTCTCTTTTAGACAAGGAATCATAGTAGAGGATCATAGTTTCATCTCCTGTAAAAATGGTTTGTATCTCTTCTCTCTCGTTGCCACGGCAGGGCCCCAAAAATGCCTGACTACAAATGACTCGTTGCTGCTTTTGGACTGAGGAAAGAAGTCTAGGCACCGATCTTCCACTAACCTTATTCATGTTTAAATGTTCATGAATAATTCAAAAACTGTTGTTTTAGAAATGCCCAACCTTGCTCCTATTTGTGTAACTTTGAGCCGCCTGTCTTCCATAATTTCTCCTTCCACAAGAGCTAGCGATGTTTTCAGGAGTGAGCACTCCAAGTGTCAACCTGCACGCTCTTCGTCTTCCATGCTTTCTCGACCTATTCGAAAAAGTTTGGCTCATTCTTTTACGGTAGAATATGAGGGGGATGCTACCCCATATACACCATCCAATCGCTGTTTAATTTCATTTGGAGTAAGTTCTTTTGTGAAGAACTTAATAACAGCTGGATACTCCGTTTTAAACATGTCACAATCTTCTACACATAGCCTTCTTAATGCAACTATATCTGAACAACTGAACACAGCGGAGCGGAATAAATGGGAAAATAAGGAAGCAATATAGAACGGCAGTATATCAATGGATCAAGAAAGAACCTCAAAGAATTTTCCAAATCAAGCCACTGGTACAATTCTTATTAAAATATCCGATTGTGGCCTGGTTAAAGACCAACTCAGTCCTTATCCAGGAATTTGTACTGAAATGGTTATTGAACAGTGGTCAATCTGGAATCACCTATGGACGATGGGACTCCATGGAACATTTCACATGCTGTCTATGTGAACAGTCTAAAGGGACTACAAAACACACCTTACTGGAGTGTGAAAGTTGGAAAGACATACGACATCTCTATTATGATATAATCCTGTAGCAAATGTAATTATAGAAATATCACAAAATTCACTAAATCTCTAGAACGCAAAGCACAAAGTAGAATTGAAGAAGTGCACAAAAACCGCTTGTGGCTAAGTGTAAATGTGAATTAAATTTATTATGCATTCCAATGTCAATCAATTCCAGCCTATGTGTTTTCTCTTTAAATTAAATGTATTCAAATAGACAGTTATTTTGACTGGCAGGTTTTAAACGGAAATCTTGTATGTGTGTACAGACCAAATGCGATAACTAAAATGTTATACATCCCTAATGTAGTACCAAGTTTTCATCATAAAATTGGGACTTTTGTAGTTACTATAGGAAGAAGAAGAAGAAGAAAAAAAAACTTATGTTTCCGCCCGGGATCGAACCGGGGACCTTCCGCGTGTTAGGCGGACGTGATAACCACTACACCACGGAAACTTGGCAATTTAATGCATGGCAAAAGAAACTGGACCACTTTAAATTATATAAGCAGCTGTCAGTTGTTACTTTCCACTCCAGCTGCATGGACTGGTAATTTAGGTTACCATAGTGACATCATCTTAACTTGTTTCAGGTTATGGCATTTGTGTCTTAGGAAGGGTTATTCTTGGCATATAACCATCTTCATTTTAATCCATGATCTATCAATTATTACAATTTTCGTAGTTTGTGAAGGACATCTAGAGACATTCCCAATATTCTAATCTGTAGTATTCTTTCACGTCAAGATATTCCGTAACCTTCAGTTCTGGGCTAACAGAAAGACGTTTACCGCAGCTATGCATTTTGAGTGAAGTTTAGGTTATCCGAAGTACGAGGGGCGTTCTAAAATTTCTCGCTTTACCCCCCCCCCCCCCCTTAAGTGTAAAGGTGAATTAAATTTATTATGCATTCCAATATTAATCAAACAATAAATCAATTAATTCCAGCCAATGTGTTTTCTCTTTAAATTAAATTTATTCAAATAGACAGTTATTTTGACTGGCAAGTTTTAAACGGAAATCTTGTATGTGTATCCAGACCAAATGCGATAACTAAAATGTTATCAATCCCTAATGTAGTATCTAGTTTTCATCATAAAAAGTGGGACTTTTGTAGTTACTATAGGAACATAAAATCTAGAGCAAAGAGAGAGTAAAAAAAAAAATTATGTTTCCGCCCGGGATCGAACCGGGGACCTTCCGCGTGTTAGGCGGACGTGATAACCACTACACCACGGAAACTTGGCAACTTTGTTCATTGCAAAAAGAACTCGGCTACTTTAAATTCTGCATGAACTGGTAATTTAGGTCACCATAGTAACATGATCTTAACTTGTTTCAGGTTGTGGCATTTGTGTCTTTGGAAGGGCTATGCTTTGCATATAACCATCTTCTCTTTATTCACCGATCCACCAATTATTTTAATCTTCATAGTTTGTTAACGACACTTAGAGACATTCCGCAGATTTCGCTTGTGATGTTCTTATCTGGAGCAATCTTTCACTTCAAGATATTCCGTAATCTTCAGATCTGGGCTACAGAAGGACATCTCCCACAGCAATGCATTCTGGTGAAGTTTAGGTTATCCGAAGTACGGGGGGCCTGACCTGAAAATTTCTCGGCCTGACCAAAGAAAAAACTAGATTTAAGAGATTTTTTTTTTATTTTGAAACATAGTCACCTTTTAAATCAAAGCATTTATTCCAACGATTTTCTAACCATTTAATACCCTCAGTAAAATAAGATTTATCCAAATGTGACAAATAATCACCAGTCTCAGCTTCAAACTCATCATTTGATGTGAATCCTCGTCCACTCAGCTCTTAATCAGGTTTGGGAACAAAAAGTAATCGGTGGGAGTCAAATCTGGTGAATATGGAGGATGTGAAAACAAGTAAGAATGGACCATTAGAATTGGGGATTAACCTAAAGCAATGAACGTTTTACGGAATTCCGAGCGTTACCCATTAAAATATTTTTGAAAGCCTTTTTCATATCTCCAATGATCTATTTACTAGGGACGAAAATATTTATCGGCCGCAAAGTTTTTTTTAACAGAACTTAGCAAATAGCAATAAATTAACATACAATTCATCGAGTTCAAAAACCAGAAAAATTGGAATATTAGGGGTAGGGGTTAACCTAAAGTGTATAGGAGTGTTAATGCTCTAAAGGCGACAATTTTTATTTTTTCTCAATGGAATTCAGCATATAACCATCAAGTAACAAACAAATCAACTTGCTCAAAAACCCAGCAAAGTTGGACCATTAGGAGTCAAGAGCAACGAAGTGTGAAAGCTTCACCAAATGACAGAACATCTCTCCAAGTTTGTACATCTGTTCAGTGCAGTTTAAACTAATCAAAAAAAAAAAATTCTAATTAATTCCACACACGACTAAGGACATCAGACGCAACAGAGTGAATAACATCCCTGATTCTGTGTTTTAAATTGTCAATATCGATGATACGAATGCTGTACACACATTGGTTGACATAGCCTCACAATAAAAAGTCTAAAGGCGTTAGGTTCCACAATCGTGGTGGCAATGCCTTCCATCCACCTCTTCCTATCCACTTCTGTATCCAGGCGAACAATGTTAGCCTCATCACTAAACACAACCTTCTGTGAAAACTGTTCATCATCGTTCATCTCATCAAGCACTTGCACAGCAAACTGACATTGTTTGGCAGATAGTGTGTAACAACTGCAGTTTGTAATTGGAGATATTTCTTTCAAAGTTTATGAACTGTAGTCTTCTTCAGGTGTAGATTTCAAGGACTTCTTGGGGGCCCTTAAGTCTATCCCCCGTATAGCTTCAACCATTCGTCACTAGCCGAAGTACCATCTGAACATGCCCCCACTTTCGGCTGCTTAACCCGCCGGTAAATGTTATTCTTATGCGGCGGCTGTTCACTGCACATGTGGCGATATTCAAGACGAACACAATAGAATACACATCATGTCCACATCTTGACTACATGGCGTAATTCGCTTCACTGTTGTGTTGCGTCATTACCTGCGCACGCACACAAAAAAAATGGTTTAGGGATATATATAGGGGTTGGTCAACTGCGGATTCAATTCACAGCAGTTTCTGAAAGCTAATTTTAGTTCTATTGAGGGCATCCCTTTGGAGTAATTCAAGAAGAGTTACAACGAATAGGGGAAAATAATGGAAAGGATATTGCAGTATTTCAGTTTTTTAACAGTGTTTAACGCCTGTTTTTACTACTGAGACACTACAGGCGGTGGACACTGTTGAAATGATAAATTGGAAAAGGATTTATTTTTAAGGAAGGAAACGTTCCAGGCCTAAGTTTAGGGTACCTCCCCGGCATTTTCCAGTTATGAGGACTGAGGAAAACCTGGAAAATACGTCAATCAGGGAGGACGGTCCGGGCGGGATTCGAATCGCAGACCTTCCGCTCACGAGTGCGTGCCTTAAAGTCCTCGGCCAACCGTGGCGGTCCCGCAGTATTATAGTGGTAGAATTCCATTACCCTTAACTATTTCATTAGAATCTTTGAATTTATTTAACAGCTCAGGTCATCAGCGTCCCATTCAATTCAGGGCGTGAAACGGCCGACAAATTTTGCTCAGAGGCCTCTTCTTTCAGGCATGAGGTTCTTTATCGTGCCGTAAATGTACGACACAGGACCCACGGCTTTACTTCCCTTCCGAAGGAGGCCATACTTACGATTTTTACGCCCCGAAAAAATCTATCGATCCTGGCCGGGATTGAACCCGCGATCTTGGGTTTAGAAGGCAAGTATGGTAACCACTACACCACCAGGACCGAACTTGCCCATCTTGTCTACAACAAATAGTATAGCATTGTTTGTAGAAATGTACTTGAAAGTTCAACAATAGGGGCAAGAATAACAAGCAACAAATGAGCAACACGGGGCACCTAAGCTTTATATTAATAATTGTAAAAATCATAATTACAAATGTAAAAGGAAGCCATGCAATAAATTTTCCCACCCGTGTAGTTTCAAATCAACAGCCTAGAGGAAGAAAATCTTTTGAGACAATGGTTAATTTTACAATAAAGGACAAAACAAAGAAATACCTGGGTCACTGCAATTAAGGAAAATTTGCAAAGGATTGGTATGAGGGAAATGTGGAAAGATAGGGAAATAAAAGGGAAAGGTTTTTGGAAATAAATTAACTTAAAGATGGAAACTATCCAAGAGAAAGCAACATTTAGTGACTTTAGTAATAAAAAATCCCTAATAGATGCCCGAAAAATGCTTGGGGCAGGGAAAAACGTGTTCAATGTTTTAATAACGATGACAGAAATGGATTTGCATGGGTCAGAACTGTAGTTGTAAAGTTTAAGGTTCTATGTAGAAATATGTATAATATTTGGAGAAAAAGGATTATATCTGGCATAGTGTATTAGAATGCAAAGAAACTAGATTACTGGGAGGGAAATCACTGGGGGGGGGGGATGGAGTAGTCTTCCAGCAGAAGTTCTTTCATGGTAGAGGCATGGTGGCATAAGTTAATTTACCACTTATTTCTAAATGATAAACTGTTTTTAAAATTTGTTATTAATTTATAATTATTTTAATAAACTATAAAAATATAACATTTTAATATTTTTTTCTTTATGTGCATTTTCCCCATACATTATTAATCTCAGCATCCTCTGCTTTTCAAATCAGTTTCAAAACACTTAACTTTACCGGTGAAATATACTAAGAGTTTAATTTTTGAAAATATTTGCTAAAGTGTCATTATTTTATGCAAATTTAAACCGATTTTTTTCCCTTCAAAACTCTCGTGCCTGCATAAGTTAAAAACGTTCACCAGATATATAAAAGGAATGTACTTTGCACATGCATAAAAGAATTAATTGTTCTGTCATGCACAGTTTTTAAGGAAAGTGCACCTAAGGTTAAAAATATGTAAGTAAGGCAATTACACAAAAAAGTGTGTGTTTTGTGTAACAGCATAGTGGCTGTATTTTAATTCTCTGATAAAAGGGGTTATTATGGTATTCACATAAGTAACAGAATCAACTGAATGCTTCAAAAAAATTGTCCTGTGGTTCTTTCACACTGAGGTAACATATGAAGTGTATACTGTGCCGTTGTAAACACACACATTTTATGTATACTTGGAATTAAGAAATGAACCACACAACACACAGCCGGGAACTGCTGCGCTACAACTGCGATGGTCAGCAAGGTCAACAAGTAAGCAAGTAGGCTTGTTACCCCTTCCAAGGCGCAGCAAACGAATGGAGATTCCCTCATAGGAAATGATGAACTATGACGCGGGAGCAAGCGTCACAATTCGCACTATTTTAAATATGAGTATTAAGAAAATTGTTAACAGTTTTTTCTCCAGAATTGAAAAAAAATGTAACTTCTGCTTTTTGGAAATAGTCACCTCATATTTTTATTATATACCTACATTCACAATGCCTTAAAACGACTGAAAAATTATTAACAAAATGTGTATTTCTGTAAACGGCAGCGCATACCCAGCATTTAAGTCATTACATTACTTGTAAGGAAAAAAGTGGATATTATTTTAAGAAAGGACCTTAAGAGTGCAGCGTTATTCTACGAAAGACACTTTCAGTACAACAGGAAGGTAAAATTTAGAAAAATAGAATGAAAAAAAAATTATGTTTCCGCCCGGGATCGAACCGGGGACCTTCCGCGTGTTAGGCGGATGTGATAACCACTACACCACGGAAACCACTGCTAGTTATAGTCAGTTTTAATGTAGACCACAGGGCACTTATGTAATAAGTGGGGCAGTAGCCTGTTTGTTGACCTCTGGTCGGTCTGGCTATGGACAAGTGGTTGGTGTTCCGCCTTTCAAAACTGGTTTGTAGTTTGCCACAGTCAAGGGCACTCGTGTTGTATTCATCTGAAGCCCAGTGCTGAGCGGTTAGTTTTTTGTTTTGATGTAATTGTTAAAGATTTCTGCCAAGGTCATCAATACGAGGAGAATTAGCGTGACGAAATGTGGTCTTTTGTGTAAACGGGATGAATCATCGCACCGCAAATATTTCTGAAATGCGAGGTGCTATTGGTAAGCTGTTTTCACTGAATAAGAGCTTAGGGAAGGGTTCATATTTGCAGCCCACGAACAGCTGTTAATAATTATTTAGAATGTGTATTTAAAAAAAAGTTAATTTTTATTTCAAATGGATACATGCATGTTAACATAAAAATAATCAAGCTAGAGGAATTTAGAATGTCAAAGGTGTTTTTTTGCACGGTCCTAGTGCAAGTAGTTCATTCTCTACTGTAACATGAAAATTTTAAATATTTATTGTTTTTTTCTTTTCGTTCATTTATAGACGCTCTCAGGTTATCAGCGTCCCATTCTATTCAGGGTGTGAAACGGCCGACAAATTTTGCTCAGACGCCTCTTCTTTCAGCTTGAGGTTCTTTATCGTGCCGTAAATGTACGACACGGGACCCACGGCTTTACTTCCCTTCCGAAGGAAGCCATACGTAGATTTTTACACCTGAAAAAAATCCATCGATCCTAGCCGGGTTTGAACCCGCGATCTTGGGTTTAGGAGACAAGTACGGTTACCGCTATATCTACTGTTGTCTGCTCATTTAACTGCGTAGTTACTAGGCTAAGATATTCGTATGTTGACTTATATTTCATTGGAACTTCCTTGCTAGTACTTTATGGTAGTCTTGAAGTAGGATTTACTAATGCTGAAAAATTTTTTTTTTTTTTTGAGTAGTGTTTAACGCCCGTTTTCACTACTGAGGCACCACAGGCGGTGAACACATGATACATGAGATGAAATGATAAATTGGGAAAGGATATTTTTTTTTTAAGGAAGGAAGCGTTCCAGGCCTAAGTTTAGGTACCTCCCCGGCATTTGCCAGTTATGAAGACTGAGGAAAACCTGGAAAAACCCCCAGTCAGGGAGGACGGTCCTGGCGGGATTCGAACCGCAGACCTCCCGCTCACGAGTCCGTGCCTTAACGACCTCGGCCACCCGTTAATGCTGAAAAAGTCGATATGCTCATGGTGTATGGAGAATGTTGGAAGAATGGTGTTCTTTCTTGTAATGTGTACACTGAAAGATACCACAATAGACGTACAACGCCTTGCCTTCACCGATTGTTTCAAAATCATTCGATTGGACGAAGGAGAGTTGTGAAAGATATGATCCCTTTAGGCATTTCTCTGTGGGGAAAGATGATGATAATGATGTTTTGGTTTATTTACGGACGCTCTTTAACATCTCAGGTCATCAGCGTCCCATTCAATTCAGGGCGTGAAACGGCTGACAAATTTTGCTCAGAGGCCTCTTCCTTCAGGCTTGAGGTTCTTTTTCGTGCCGTAAATATACGACACGGGACCCACGGCTTTACTTCTCTTACGAAGGAAGAAATCTGTGCAGAAAGCTAAAGGACACTGTCTACAAGGACATGCCGACTACACCAGAAGATATGAAACGACATATTACAGCTGCCTGTTCTGTAACTCCTGCTGAAATGCTACAACATGTGCAACAATCTTTACATGACAGACTGGAAGCTTGTATTGTAGCTGGTAGTCATCATTTTGAACACAACCTGTGGAGAAGTCTTCGTATTTCTTCTTCAGAATTCACAGAATTTGTTTTCCACTTTTGTATTTCTTAAGAGAGTGTTGACACTTAGTAAAAAAAACACATAAGTACAAAATGTAATAATTGTTTTTTTTTTTAATTCAGAAAGAAAATAAAAACTATACACATTACATAAGAAACGTAAACATATGAAGATCGAAGCCTAGTAACTAAGCAATAAAACGGGGCAGACAACTGTAGATATTTAAATTTTTCAAGCAATACACATTCTAATAATTATTAGTACTGTATAAGGCAGGCCGAGACAGAAATATCGAAATTAATGAAAAATCTAATTTATGTTAAACATACCAAATGCCTCTTCAACATTATCAAAATATTCTTTCATGTTCAAAATTTATTGTAATTAAATTATGTAAATAAATATTAAATTAAAGCAAATGCATTATTGAGAAAGTTAATATTCTATGACTCTCACTTATTTGTGTTGCATAAAAGTTCAATTCTGCGGTCCTTTTTCTCATTTTTAGTAGTGTTTAACATCTGTTTTTACTACTGAGGTACCACAGGCGGTGGACACTGGTGATACATGAGATGAAATGATATATTGGGAAAGAGTGTTTTTATTTTAGGGAGGAGACGTTCCAGGTCTAAGTTTAGAGTCATCTCCGGCATTTGCCATTTATGAGGACTGAGGAAAACTTGAAAAAACACCTCAGTCAGGGAGAACGGTCCTTGCGGGTTTCGAACCAGACCTCCCGCTCACGAATCTGCGTCTTAACGATCTCGGTCACCGTGGCGGTTTAAGCAAGTTTGTTGAACCGCGGCCCTTACAACAGTATTATTAAACAATAATAACATTTTCAGATTTTGCTAATTAAATAAGAACACAAAAACACAAGTATATCAGAAAGTTTTGTCACACTTGTATATTCTCTCCCAATTACTCAGACTCCTTCCCTCGTCCGCTTGATGATCTAGTGGTAACCACATGCCTCGTAAACCCAAGATTCTAGCCCGGCCAGGACCGATGAAATTTTTCGGGCGTAAAAATCCTAAGTATGACTTCCTTTGGATGGGGAGTAAAGCCTTAGGTCCCGTGTCGTACATTTACGGCACGTAAAAGAACTTCAAGTCTGAAAGTTGAGACCTCGGAGCAAAATTTATCGATTGTTTCACGTCCTGAAATTGAATGACGCTGATGACCTGAGATGTTAAAGAGCGTTCGTAAATAAATCAAATCAATAACAACCTCTTTCCTTTTTTTAATTGATTCTGTAAATATTAATATGCTGATTTTTCCTCTTCTTTACCTACCAGCCACAAGCAAAACACAAAATGTCTTATAGCGAATGGTAAAAAGCAGTACTTTTAATCTCAATTGGTTTAAAATATATATAATTTTTAAATAGATGGTGTCAAAATCAGGAGGTTTTTTTTAACTGTGCAGATGTAGCTTAAACTGTTACAACAAAAACTTCTAGGGTATATATCACAATAAAAATTATATCACATATTCAGAAATGTTTGAAATTTATTGTATTCTTTTTTTAATTTCCCCTTAATAATTCATTAGTTTTTTTTTTTTTTTTTTTTTTTTTTTTTTTTTTTTTCAAATTGAATTTTCTACAAGATACATTTAGAAATTATTCGATGTTGTTAACTGGGAGGAGTTTTGAAAGTTCTAGATCTGGTATCTCTCAATTTGCGCACGTAATTCTTATAATCCTCCGTGAAATTATATTTGGGACATATTTTCTTTCGTTTGGAAATATTAAAACCTCTTTCTGAACACAGGTTTTTGGATACGTCTAGATCCAACACTTCTGAATGGTCTTTAACTTCCATTTTATCAAAACCAATTAATTTGTGTGTTACATCATTCTCCGAAATGTTTAATTCAGGAAATGCTTCTCTTTTTGTACGTCTCTGTGCAAAGTTGGAGTTAAACATCTCGTTATTTTCAACTTTCGACATTCCCTTTCCTATGTGGTATGATACATTTGTACTTGGTTGAATATATTGCGCATTAGAACAGCTAGGGCTTTGAAAGTCATAACTGGGCATTTCACGGTTGTTAACAATCCTCAAGGTTTTAACTTCTAACTGAAAAAATTCATTTGAAATATTTTCTACACATATTTCTTTTTCTGAGTTCAAATCATCTTCGAACTCTAGTGGGCAAATGTCGTACAAATCATCATTTTGTAGGAAGAGGATATTTTTAGTGTGTTTCAACTCTTGTTTGTGTTGCCTAATACCCTCAGGAAACTCCACTATATCACAACTAGGTTCATGGATTTTTCGAAGCGATTTTTTGTTTGTCACTTTTTCCTGAACAATAGCATTTGTAGGATAGCTTATTCTCTCGTCAATATTCTTCTTTTTGAAGAATGTTATATTCCTAAGAAGTAGATTATGTAGGAGACGTTTAAATCCATCGAGTAGATTTACAGCTTTCTGAAACACACGGACATTACAAAGTATGTACTAACTGCTGTTCAATAAAGAAAGATTATAATTATTTACAGACACAATGTTTCGTATTTTAAGATTGCTGTGGATTCTATTAATTTTAAAACGCCACGGTTAATGTTTTTTTAAGTTTGAGAAGAACCCTGAGGTTAGTTAGGTTAGGTTAGGTTAGGTTAGGTTAGGTTTGGTTAGGTTAGGTTAGGTTAGGTTAGGTTAGGTTAAATGTTCACTTAAGGTTTAAGAAATGTATACTTGGAGATGTAAATGCCATAGCCGTTCATTTTCAATTTCCTGCTCAATAGAAACTGATGAAATTCCGCCAAAAATTGCTTGATGTTGCCTAGTCTATATTTACGACTAGTTAGTGGAGCTATAGATACTTAAAGCACATGAAAGGCAAGTGCCGTTGGGCTATGAAAGGAGACCATTTCCTAGCAGATAGCTTTACACTGAAAATAGTGCTTCAGAAAAAGGATTCTAACTTTGAAAGCGATGTCTTAATTCCTATCCTGAACACATTACTTGGCTCCTTATTGTAAAAACAACTTTTAAACACAGTTTAACATTTTTAATGTTTCAATTTATATGGGCAACATTTCTTTCAGCTTTAGCAAAAGTTGAACAAAACGTTCAATTATTGTCAGCGTGTCCTTTTAGAAATTTAAAAATTATAGACAGCGCTTTTGATACCTTTCATAACGTGAGATGCCATTAATCGGAAACAAGATGTCCATAAATACATCCACAACATTTTTGTGTACGCTTTTCTTGAATGACATTACATGAAAATCTGGCTTTTCATAATACGAGAGGAGAGTACGGATACCATGGTAACAAGTATGTTAAATATCCCTCAAATATTGGTGATCGCAAGTGTGATTGAATTTATTTTGTGAATTTTAAAGTAAATATGGCAGAGAAGAATTTGAATTTTGAGAAAATTTAATATTGTTTGGCGATAAAAATTATTTTTAAAGTCTTTCCGGCAAGGAAATTTATCCGAATATGGCGGATGCATTGTTTTCCGTACGCCGCCATAAAAAGTTTGCCAATTCAAGAGAGGAAGAACATCGTGCTTTTCTGTGTCCATTCCCGAAAATGTGAATAATGCATGATATAATATTGGGGGGTAGACAAATTAGACTGAACTGCGTCGTAATAATTTTGAATGCCTTCTTTAACTCCGTACATAATGATATGAGGACGAGAAAAAACACTACTAAGTGAATCCCAAAATGCCTGAAGGCTGATCAAAAACGACCCATAGTGACATTCTCCAAGTCGATTTCTCGTCATTTTGAAGATAATTCTTCCAATTTTTTGGATTATATGTATCCATTAAAATGATGCAGAAACAAAAGAACAATCGAAGAAAAGTAATCATGATGGTTCACCCCGCCCAGAGGAATTATGTGTCTAAAATTGGCAGGGAAGGTTCTCACATCTGTTTTTGGGATAAAGATGGAATTTTAACGAAGATTATTTAAAACTGTGACGGGACATATGGCTCTGTATTACTGACCAAGCGTTCGGGAAAAATATGGAAAAATTCAGAGAGAAATTTTCCAAATGTGTGTGTTTTTTGCAAGAAGTCCCTCTTACAAAGCAGAACATCCTCCTTATACACCAAATTTAGCCCATTCAGATTATTATATATTTCCAAAGCTGAAGAAACCTTTCATTGAACGAAGTTGTGATATGTGCTTTGCAGAGAAAGAAAAATAAAACATTTTAAGATATTTAGAAATCTTATATGAATGCTGTGCTATGTGTATATAATTAAAATGTGATTAAGTTGACTAAATTAACAAAATTTGAAATACAACTTTCTCTGTTAGGCTAAGAACTTACCAATATGCTCTCTACCTTAAGAGTGTTTCTTGTTCAGTTCACGTGCATTCAAGGTTACATGACGACGGTCATTTCCGGTTTTATGTTTCTGAGACTCACTGCGTTCTGCATGCTTATTGCTCTTAAAAATCATCAATTTATGCTCTCAGCACAAAGCAATGACCTTCTACCCCACTATCTTCACTGTTTTTTCTAAACAACGCCGCCATAAACTGAAGATTTTTATTTCGATTTCACATTTTTCAACAAGATTGGTAGTCTTCCTGCTCTTCGAGGAGGCCTCTGAGCAAAATTTGTCGGCCGTTTCACGCCCTGAACTGAATGAGACGCGGATGGCCTGAGATGTTAAAGAGCGTCAATAAATAAACCAAATCAAAAAAAAAAAAAAAAAAACCTGTACTTCTCAGACAAAGGAAGAATAGGAAAAGGAAAAGGAAACGAATGCAAGGGGGGAAAAAAGGAGAAATTAAGAGGAAAGTGAGGAAGAAAATCATAAATTTAAAAATAAAGAGTACGAGAAAAAATAAAAACAAAACGAAGGCGAAGAAGGAATAGAGCAGAAAAATGGAATGAAAAACAAAAAGAAAAAAGCATATGTAAGTCAGTAGCAAAAGAGAAGAATGAAGTGCAAGAATAAGAAAGAACGGAGACGTGGCAGCAAGTTACAGCCGAAATTATTTACTTAACAGATAAGGTATGACACCAGATAAGGGCTTTGTGAAGGCGATAATACTTATCGGCGAGGCCGGGAATTTATGGACCTACACTCGTATATTGTTGCAATGGCGATTATCAATTCGCCTTATTCTCCTCATTTGGGCCTATCGGACATCCATCTGTTCCCTAAACTGAAGAAATTCCTTGGCGGATGATCATTTCATCAGATGAAGAGCTTAAATCTTCAGTTGAATCGTATTTTGCAGGCCTGGGAAAATCTGACTTTCGTGATGGGATGAAAGCTTTGGAGCATCGCTAGACAAAGTGCTTTAGTGTCAAGGTAAACTAAGTTGAAAAATAAGCAATATTTCAAAAAACTATGCCGTCATTTTGTGCTTCATTGCGAGAATTTTTCAAATGACTCGAACATTTTAATATATCTGAGCACCTTTTTATTTTTGATTCGTTTTTTATGTAATTATAAATAATATACTATACAATATTTCTTACCGTTAATGGGTTATTAAATACGGCAGCTCTGCACAAACACAAAATCACAGTTATCACAATTAAAAGTGGAATTTCGCACAAGTATGGAGATTGAAAACGTAGAATAAGGTCCATAATAACTAAAACATTTTCGGAAACTAGATGAAAATTATCCAAAACTTGGAAATTTATATAAGTAAATACAAAAGAGGAGGTAAGTTAGTCCTATCTATAAATACAAAGTTTATTATTTATTAACGTTTTTCTCTTTCTTACAGCTACACCAGTTTAAAATAATTTATTTTCGTGGCATTTGTTTTAGCGGCTAGCGAATTTCACTTGTCTTTTTCTCTATTGGTTTGTTTTTTCATTAGTTTTATATGTTATCATTAATGCTGAAAGGATAAAATATATATTATGAATCTTTATTTTAACATTAATAAATCAAATTATTCAATATACTTTTACGCCCTGAACCTTTCTTGACGTCGACGATATTTTCCGCTTCTTAAATTTAATTGCACTCGTGTTAAAGTGCTATTTGATGTTGTACATATGTTAAATGTGCGTTATTTGTCCTATGTCACTGACAGCTCGTGAAATAAAAAGTTATTATAGTGTTACCTTCACATAGGAGTGTAATTTGAAAATAATATTAAGTATTTACTAAACAGTTTGAGAATATATATATAGAGGGTGCCAAAAATGTATACACACTTCAAGCAAAGAAAAAATGTGGCAACATAACACAACTGAATTACACAAACAGAAAATGATGAGCACTAATCATCTTACACTTTTACAGTTACAACAGTTGCTCAAAATGCCCATCATCGACGTCGATACACTTCTGAGTACGTTGAACTACTGATTGAGTAACGTTTGCGAAAGTGTCCTCAGCGATTGCAGCACATGCCGTTTCAATTTCTTCCCGAAGTGTTGTCAGTGTAGCTGGTTTTCTACGGTATACAACATTCTTAAGAGTTCCCCATAGGTTGAAGTCCGACGGAGTTGTGTTCTGTAAACACGTCTCCATTGCTTTTGAACTTCAACAACATTCTCGGTTTTCCAATATCACTTCAAAATTACTTTCCTCTGTTCAAACGATAATCTTGCTCCATTTTGTTATTAACAAATACGATACAGTTCTATTTTATCTGAAAATAACTTATATTAATTTTAAAACAACAAACAAAGTCCTGCTATTCTTGAACAGCAAGCTTTTAATTAGGTTGACATTCATTTAAATGCATTGAAATGTATGTGATTAGGTTGAAATGTTTTATTAGGTTTACATATATTTATTATATTGACGTGTATATTTAATTAGGCTTAAATTTGTATCTAAATTAATTTATGTGTATTTTATTATATTTACATGTATTGAATAACATTTGCATGTATTTAAGTAGTTTAACATTCATTTAATTAAATTTTATAGGACATTTAATTAGGTAAATATGTAAATATGTATTTAATTTGTTAATGTGCATTAATTAATTAGCATGAAATGTATTTTATAAGGTTAACGTGCATTTGATAAGGTTGAAATGTATTTTATATGGTTGACATGAATTTAATTTTATATTGGCATGTATTTAATTAGGTTGACATGTATTTGATTAGATTGACATGCATTTAAATACATTGCCGTGTATTTAATTAGGTAAAAGTTATTATATAATTAGGCTGACTTGCATTTAATTAAGTGGCAGGTATTTAATTACGTTACCATGTATTTAATTAAGTTGGAATTTATTTTATTAGGTTTACATGTATTGAATTATATTGAAGTGTATTTAATTAGATTTATATATGTTTAATTAGGCTGAAATGTATTTTATAATGCTGACATGTTACGTTTCCATACATTTAATTAGGTTAACGTGTATTAAGATAGATTGAAATGTATTTGATTAGGCTGACATGTATGATTATGGGAACAAGTTGTAAATATTCTAATTTCATTATTGTTCCACTGCCATAGCGTGTAAATCTAATTGCAGACTGAGTAAATAAATGTATACTAAAATTAAAAACCTTTTCCTCATAAAAACAAGCTAGAATTAAAAATGGTGAGTATGGTTATGCAACATAAGTAGACATTTTAAACGAATAAAAACATTATTAGGGGATGTATGAAGGTGGTGTTCCAGAAAAGTGCATCTACTTTTGTAGCGGAAATAGCATCAAGAAGGACAAAATGGCAGCATTGTGTGCTGGTGTAACGGTTGTAGCAACAGCAAGAAATGCACTAAATAAACAAAACAAAAAATCACATTCACGGCCATCAAAGATAATGGATAAAGCTCACTAAAGGCATTTCTTAAACTAAACTATGAGTTAAATTTTAAGATTGTAACCTATTAGTTAGGTTAAAGTTTGCGAGTGATCTTGATGGACTTAACGGTACTTTTATATGTGTATTTTACAATTCCATTACCGCTGCGCCACAAATCGTATACTGTGAAATGATATAACAGTTGGCAACTCTGAAAAATAAATGGCCCCATGTTAGGGGGTAAACAAGACATAAGACAGACTGTGTAATTTTCCTACATTAACAACACAAAGTTCAATTTAAACTGCAAACTGTTCATATTGTTGTTTAATAATGTTTCCACTCGTTTTTCTGTTACTTGAGGTAAGTTTAAGGTTGCAGTGCGTGATATTACTCAAGTCTCAATTTAAAGGTAATATAAATATAAATACAATAAATTACGAAGCAAAACTCGCCATACTGGAGTGAAGAGGCTGTAACGTATAAATTTTGTTTACTATGACGTAATCATTCAAGGCCATCTGGTTTCAGTGTATGCTAACATTTAAAATTCATTTGTTTTCTTTGGTATCATCGGTAAATTTTAAAAGGTCAATATCTAATGCATCTTACTTCGTATATTCGTTTTCTGGTGTTCTCCAAAGTTTCACAACTCAAATAAAATGCCTGACATAATTTTATATTTGTTGGCATTTGGAGGGTGTCTAATTCTATGCCTTATGCTTGTCTTGCTGTGGAAAATGGCTGAAGAAGTAAGTGATTTGTAATTACCATTTGCGAATGTTGTTTTGCAATTGTTATATGTTTAACCAATAGTTTTGCAAGAAGTTTATCTATTTTTTGCCTTTCTTGAACGGAGGGTCATTGTGTACATTTCTCCTTGAAGCTTATTTACAAATGGCCTTAAGCTAAACGTATCATACCATTATGCTTATTTACTGCGCTAAAATTAACCGAAATATTAAAGCAATAACGTGTTTTACTTGTGTTCCAAGGCGAAGTGATGAAAACGGTAATTTCGGTCTTCGTGTTATAACATGCATTCTCTCATTCTAATTTATTAGCATAGATACCTATGTGTCTTCATATTTTTACTAAAACAAATGCTTGTGTTCCAGGGTTTGGCCATGACCAACTTAGATTTTCTGCTTGTTTTCTGTTGTAAAAGGCGCTGGAATATTATTGCATGACAAACTATTAAAAGTTCATGTGGGAGCTGCGTAAACTAGCGAATTCCTCAATAAATCAAATTTATGAAAGGCATTACAGAACGCTAGAGCAGAATTGATGACGTTAGAGCGCATTTTAAATTTTGAATAGCTCGATATCACTGATTTTCAGAATGACAGTATTTTTTATTGTTGTAATTAAGTGCTACCTACCGAATTTCGTTGTGAAAAAAAAAATATTGTTGCCGCTAGAGCGATTTTGAAATTTTGGGTTTTAGGCTAACTCTTACTCCCAATATTGTGATTTCGCTGATTTGCATAAACAGTTTTTCTTGTTTTATTTCAATGATACATACGGAGTTTCGTTGAGAAAACATAAAAAGAAAAACATTGCGGCCGCTAGAGCGATATTATAAGTTTCGCTTTAGGTAACCCCCACTCTTTAATTTTCAATTTTCAGGTATACACCCACTTCTAATGATCCGATTTCTTTGATTTTCAGAAAATATTTTTCTTGTTTTAATGGCATATACCGAGTTTCGGTTATAAAAAACAAATATTGGTGCCGGATAAACCCCCGTGTTAAATAGTGTGATTTTGCTCATTTTTTGGAAACTATTTTTCTTGTTTTATTTCAATGGCATATACCGAGCTTCGTTGAGGGGAAAAATAAACAAAAAAACAAGCAATTGCGGCCGCTAGGGCGTTAACACACTCTAACATATATATCGCTTTAGGTTAACCCCCACTCCTAATGGTCCAATGTTGATTTTTGAACTCGATTAATCGTGTATTAATTGGTTGTTATATGCCGAGTTTCGTTAAGAAAACAGAAAAATTGCGGTCGCTAGAGCGTTAAAAGACATACATTTTGTCATATTTGGTGCCTAGTAAGTAAGATCGATGATATCCGAAGACATTTTTCAAAAATATTTTCATTGATACAACCGCAATAGCTACACTCGTTCGCAATTCGCTAAAACGAAAATAATGGACGATATACTTCTTATTTGCAGATTCCTTCCAAAAAATATCTGGGGTTGGTTGGCCCTGGAGAAAGCGAACAAATGTTAGAAACATTGGATTCAACCTCGTGGTTGGAGATACCCATGGAATGATTCAATACTGTGAGTATAGTGAATTAAACATAAAGAAAACATTAGCAGATATACTTTCTATGCAATTAACCAAGTAATGTATGTGCATTTTGAATTTCTTATAGGTAACAATTGTAAATAAATAGCAGTGGAGTGCAGGGCTGCCAAGTTAAACTACTGAAATGAGCTGATTTGCTCAAAAATGCTGACAACAACAAAAAAGCTGACACAAATTATTTATTAAAAATTTAAGTAAATACATTACCACACATACAACAAATACTAAAATCTAAAATAATAAATCATCAGTTTTGAAAATGTGAAAAATAAAACGAAAAAACTTTATTAAATTCTTCCGTGACATATCTGACATTACTAAAAATTTATAATCAAACTATTGTTCATGGCACTTTCCCTCATGTTTCATTTAGTTTTATTTTACCTGAATGAACTAAATCCTCTCTATTACTGTGTGGCAATGTAAACATAATTTTGTCAGTTTTGGAAAATACCAGTGCAATTCAATTCTTTGAAAACATTGTTCCATTTCAACAGAATCAAAATTATGTGAACTGTTTGTAAGAGCCACATGTTTACATTTGTAAAGCATAAAATGATCATTATATCTACTGCAATAACGCTGAACCAGGTCAGACTTACTTCCGCATGTTAATTACGCTGCAAACGTACGAGGTTTATTCAATAAAGAATGGTCATAATTGTTTACAGGAATAATTCTCGTTCTAAACTTTAACTGCACAATATAATTTAGGTTAATATGAATATATATGTGCTACATTTTCATTATTGTCACTTTCGGGTCCCACCTAAGTGAGATGTGCAAGATGAGACATGTTCAGTTCTCCCTACACCAAAATTCTGCTCTGAAATTCTACTTTCACCTCAATAAACCTTTAACCGAGGCTTATGCAATGTTACAGCAGGTGTATGAAGAGCTTGTTCTTCCCTATAGTACAGCTGGAAGATTGTTTAAAATGGAATCATTTGAAAAGAAAGTGGGCAAGAGGCTGTTTGTGCTGTAACAGAAGAAAACGTTGACACTGCCGCTGTCATTGTGATGATGATTATGGAATAACATTCAGAACACTTTCAATGGGTGTCACCCACTCATTGGTAAGACATGAGACGTGTTTATGCATAATGGGTTCACCGCCATGGGAGGCTGAGGTCGTTAAGGCGCGGACTCGTATGCGGGAGGTCTGGGATTCGAATCCCGCTAAGACATCATCGAATCCTTCCTGACTGAGGTTTTTTCCAGGTTTTTCTCAGTCTTCCTAAATGGAAAATGCCGGGGAGGTACCCTAAACGTAGGCCTGGAAGTTTGTATTCCAACACTGCTGATTTCCGACCAAGGGGATGTTCATTTGCTGGTTTTCATGCAGATGAGAATGACGTTACAGGAAAATGGGAGTTTCTTTCATAGATATCCACTACTATTGAAACTTGGCTAGACATTTCCATCCTGAGAGCAAACGGCAAAACTCTGTGTGGAAATCTCCAACATCACTAACACACACACACGCGCGCACACACACAGAAAGTCTAAGTGGTTGCTCCTGCTGATATAGTTATTGTCATTTCATTTTGGGATATTCAAGGAATGGTTCACCAGCATGTCATGCCTGAACACATAACTGTAACCGAGCAATACTACAGGAAAACTCAGCAAGGCCATCTCACACGCAAAGATTACATTTCTCTGCAACAAGGTGGGTGCTGCATCACGATGATATACGCGTTGTTGGTGAATACCTCACAAAAATCATCGTGAAATGTGTCACTTACCCCTTATAGTCCAGATTTAGCACGTGTGACTTTTCCCTTTAGTCAAATTTCAAGAAACACCCCTGTGGGAGGCATTTGCTATAACAGAAAGTATGGGCAAGACTGCGGAGAAGATTCTGAGGAATCTGTCCAAAAATGATTAGGAGAAACGCTCGGATGGTTGCATTGCATCCAAAGGGGACTACTTGGAGAAATATCATCAAAATCATGAGGATAATGACCTATGAGGTAAAAAGAAAGCATGCACACTCTTTATTGAATATTACATTGCAATTAACACCATTGAGTGGCAAATTCAGTTGAAAACTCTTGGTGTAATTAGAAAAGAAAGCCTTTACCCCTGACTTCTTCAATTCCTTAGCTTTTTGAGAAATTGCTTACAAGTGAAAAATAAACAATTCTGAGTTTTCTCGCTGACTAACTCTGTCCAAAATAAGACTTGCAAGATTAGCATCAGACAATTCTTCGGTTTTCATAAATCGACAGAGCAAGTTATACAAGTCCCTGGTAATTGGACAGAACGAAGACCCGGTATAATGGAAATGGAAAATTTTGGCTAATTCTAATGATAACTGTCTTACATTAAGTTGATGTTTGTTCAAGTATCTACCTATTCAAGCTGATAAAATGTTTTAAACACTACTTTCTTCTTTATATAGTATTTAAACCCACAGCAAAAGTTTATTACAAAATCTTGAACGTCAAAACCTTTTATATGTTCAAAAGCTGTTTTTTATGTTACGTGTCACTTCCTAGCAGCACTATTCCAGACGTGACAAGGGCATGTAAAGGATGTTCCATAATGAACGCAATTTTTTAAATTGAGCGCCTCTGTCGGTTTGTTAGGTTATCGGACTTTAAATTTAACAGACTGTCATCTTTTTGTATTGTCATTTGTGTGTATTGTTATCAGCTAAAATGGATCAACGCGTCCAGATTCTAATTGTTAAATGTTTTGAGTGTTTGAGCATAACATTCAGAATGAATGGCAAATGCGCCGTATAAAGTCCGGGGGCGTATGGCAGAAGTTCTACGTACATTGGCGCGAATACCGGGCACTCCAGTGATAGTTATGAAAAAAATGTCACGAGGTCATGATAAAATCGGCATATGTTACGGATGTGAGATGTGGGGTTGGAATAAAATGGAACAGTTAGATAAAAATCATAAATCTTAAAACAGCTGTTGGGCTTAGGGAGGGGCACAACGAATTGTGGCGTTTTAAGGGAAGGTATGCACTTTGTAGAAAACATTGATTGTAAAAACAAAACGTCTGTAAAATATTGGTTATATATATTAAATAGAGAACAATGCTCACTAAGGGCAATTTGATACTTCTATCAAGTAAGAAACTGACATTATGGTTATTGGGTCGAAGGGTTAAAGAGGGAACTAGAAAGAATTGGAATGGAATGAGTATGAGTGTGGGAGAGAGGGGTAAGGAACAGCATAATGTAACGAGAAAAGCTAGAAGAACGCTAATTTACACTAACAAGCAGCGTGAAGAGAAAAAACATCATTGGAATTTAATAATAAAAATAAACTGCGGAAAGGAATTATTCATACACAACATCACTTTTAAGGACCGATCAAGTATAGCTTGGTTTAGACTGGGGCTTGGAAACCACAAAAATGACCAATGAAAGAGGCGATAGAGTTTGTGATCTTTATGGAAACCTGGAAAATTGACAACATTATCCACATTTAGCGGGTAAATCTTGGAGCCAAGTTTGCATACTCGAATAGGGACAGGTTAGCATGCTTGAGCAGGAAGAAAATTGGTCAAAGCAGGACGGGTTTTAAGGGCGCCTAATAAGAAGTTGTGTGTGTATAATTGTGATTGTGCTCTACAGACGTGTGAAAGAGAGATAAAGTGTGCGTGTATTTTCATGTAATATGATTATCTGCGAGTTAATAGTTTTATTTAAATAATATTGGTATATATGTATATTATCCTCCGGTGTGAAATAGTAGCATGTACGGTCTATGGGCCCATGCGATGAATACAATGTAAAAGCTAATGTACATATATAGTTTATAAAATAACACCGTTATCTGTCTACTAAAAGAACGTAGGTACAGAAGAACAAAAACAAGATTTCGTGAGGAAAAAATCACAACACAATATGCCCTTTTTCTAACAGCTTTTAGAGCCTGCGTCCTGTATTAAGAAGCGTTCTCACTACATTACTTCCAACACCTCTAAACAAACAGTTGGCTCGTTCAAAGTCGTCCGCAGTGCATATAGATTTGCGTTGAAGTGTAAACTGATTAATACAACACAGAGAGAGACTGACGCAGCACTTGTGAAACATGACATGCTGGCAAATCTTAGAAAACGCATATGTCAGCTTTAAAATTCCTGGGAATGACTGTTTAAACAATTTTACGACTTCTGAAATACAGAGGGTGCCATATATATACACTTCAAGCAAAGAAAAAACTGTGTTAGCATAATAAAACTGAACTCTCACAAACAGAAAATGATAAGCACTAATCATCTTAGACTTTTACAGTTTCAACAGTTGCTCAAAATGCCCACTATCGGCGTCGATACACTTCTGAATACGTTGAACTGCTGATTGAGCAACGTTTGCGAAAGTGCCCTCAGCGATTGCAGCACGTTCCAAAACCAAAGCCGAGGACGCGGGGCTTGTTGCTGTGCAAGGTCTCCCAGATCTGCCCTTGTGAACATCGCATACGGTACCATGAGTCTCAACTTTGTCTCGAATCCGTGCAATTGTTACTCGCGTTGGCGGTTCTGTTCTGTACACACGTCTCCATTGCCTTTGAACTTCAACAATATTCTCGGTTTTCCAATACCACTTCAAAATTGCTTTCCGCTGTTCAAACGATAATCTTGGCTCCACTTTGTTGTAGCAACGCTATCATAACGTAATGTAAGTCATATCTGTTTACAGAATATCATACTACACATTACTGTTGTTTTTCAGCACAAATTTGAAACATATTAAATAGATATATAAAGTGAAAGTGTGCATACATTTTTGGCACCCTCGGTATATGCACGATTAGTTAAAAAGTCCCACGCCACCTAAATAACTTGAAGCATATGTTTCAGTGACATGAAACTCGGTATCATTAAGTGTATTTACATGTTAGCGCCACTGTAGGCGTCCCTTCCACGTATTCTCTGTGTCGCTTGGATGGCGAGCTAATGCAAGCATTGCGGGGTTGACGCTACAATAAAGTTACGGGGTTGACGATACAATGAAGTTACGGGGTTGACGCTACAATGAAGTTACGGGGTTGACGCTACAATGAAGTTACGGGGTTGACGCTACAATGAAGTTTGTTCTTTTTGTTTTGGTCTGAAGAACTCGCCCCCAAAGTTTGATGCAGTATTTTTGTCACACTCTGTGTAAATTTTCTGTTGTGCCTGAAAAAAAACCGTGGAAGCGATGAAGCAAAATATCAGCAGACAGTTTACAAATTTCGGTAGGACGAACTACAGCGAGTGCTACAAAAGTATTCAGAACTGTTTCTTAGCAGATGACAGGCACTCCGATAATTTATTATGATGATAAGTACAATATTTAACTACTATTTAGTATTATGAAAACGAAAGAAACAAAAAAAAAAAAAAAAAAAAATATGCGTCAATCATTTTCCTGGACAGGTAGCAGGTCATTATGCAGTAACTTACTGACGGCATGATCAATTTCCGATTTCACTATGGAATGAGGGTTATCATACGAGTATCCTTCCCATTTTCTACGACAATGCTCCAGTGCAAATGTCGGACAAAGTGCAGGCTGCCATCTAAGAATGTAGCGACACCTTATAGTCCTGACTTCACCCTTCGGATTATTTCTTCGTGGATTTTCAAGGGACGTCATCAAGGTTTGTAAAATTCTGGTTTTCAAGGCAACCAAATATTTCCTCTTCCCCTCCCCCAAGGACTTAAACTCATTGATATATCAGGGGCTATGAGAGTCGTTTCTTGCACCCTTTTTACTTTAACATTCATTTTGGGACGGGAGGTGATGCAAGCAATGAATATAATAATAAGTTCATGATAACAACAAAATTAATAGTTTTGACAATTTTAGCGCGATTGATTCACAATAGACATTCTGTATGCGAGGAGATTTCTCGCCTTCATGTGAAGTGAAAACGTTTGTTGTAATACTGTGCAAGGCGGTCACTGGTCACTCTCGAATACAAATGACGTCTTTACCACTGCCTTCTTTTATCAACACGGCGCCTTTACGGGCAACACTAACCATAAACAAATGAAATTCACAGTACATGTCTGAATGTTCCAGTTACGGTTGTCCTTGTACAATTTAATTATCAAAGTGCGCGTGTACTTAAGTTATTGACGACATGTGGAATATCGTAACTCACAATCTTGAAGTGAATACTCGTAGACACGCGGCTTGAAATACAAAGCGACTTACATGTAGGTTATGTCACATTGTTCACAAAACCTAACATCTACAAAATTTTTAATTTTGACATATTTTGCACTTTTATGCCTTATAACCTGCTGAATTCATTGAAATTTAGCTGACTTTAACATCCACCGGCGTAAAATATAAACTATTCATAAAAGACGAATCAAAGTACTTCAATAACTTTTTATGTCAGCATTCTTTTAGGCAACATGAATTTCAAAGCTAATTTCCTAGTTGCACGCAATATTCCTTAGTTTATCTAATTATTCCCAGCCAAAGGGAACATCGAAGTTAAAAAATACATTTTTGGTCAAGAATTTTTTATTTGTTTTTGTTTTTGCTCTTAAAAATTACTTTAAGCCCCAGTGAGCTTCCCTGAGATGTTTCACACGTCTATATCCTTTGAAATGTTTGTTTAAATAGTCATTTTTAAATTCCTGTCTCTTTAAATCACTCTCTCTTGACTTTTAACTCCATTCAAAACCTATCTTCCTACACAATTTGATGTGTACATGGCTGAAATATTTTTGAGAAATTCTTTTAGCTTTGATTAGTAGAGTTTAGTATTTTTTGTTGTAAAACAAAAATAGTTTGACTAAAGCTATCTACAATCAGTAAGTAATTTCTCAATTAATTTGCATTTGAACGCATATTTGTTTTTTCAGTCATGATTGAAAACACACGCTAAATTTTATGTAAGACAATGTTATTAACACATTAAAAGTCCGTCGCGCAGGAACTGCGTAAACTAAGTGAATTCCTCAGGAAAGGAAATTTGTGAACGGTATTACAAAGGGCTAGAGCAGAGAAATTGGTGCCGCTAAAGCGGTTTTTAACTGCTCTATTTCAGTTATTTGCAGAAACTATTTTTCTTGTTTTATTTCAATGGTGTATACGGAATTTCGTTGCGAAAAAATAAATATTGATTTTGCTAGAGCGATTTTTAAGTTTTGGGTGTCAGGTTAACCCCCAATACTGAGCTCGTTTTCATTGAAAATGGACGTTTAACATCGCAGCGATATATTAAGGAGATGCTACTTCCACATGTCATTCCCAAAGCTCCACACATCGGTGAGAACCTCATTCTAATGCTTGATAACGCTCGGCCTCACAGCGCTCAGTGGGTGTCACAGTTTCTGGAGGAAGCGGTGATAGTCGCTTTAGAGTGGCCTGTTCGAAGTTCCCATCCAGTATGAGTGGGATTTGCTCGAAGGTTGTATTCGTCGACTAGTTTTGCACACCTTTAGACGGATCTTCGGGTAGCCATTTCCCAAGAACAGGAATGGGATGCAGGTCAGCAAAGTTTATACCGGCCGGCCAGGATGTTATTCAACATCCCTTACTGAACATATACGAATGCAGTGTGTTGTTCAAGTTTATTGCACTTGAAAAGAAAAGATTAACAAGTAAACTAAGAGATGCTTGGACATTAAAATGAATCACAAATGGAAGAAAAAGAAATTGTGTTAATGCTGCTTTAAAATTCACGTGAACTTTGTATACAAATTTATATATCAGTTTATCAAATAAATTCTAAAGACATTTTAAAAAAAAGTTTTGACTTTTTTGTGCCATGTAGTGCGTAAGTTAATAAAACACATTTTTACTTCGTTAAAATATGTTATTCAATCACAATTGTCAGAAACAAACTCGTTGTTATAGTGATACAGAACATGCCATTTGTTGTGTAATAAGCTAGTGACAGAATTTTCAACAATGTATGGAATATGAGGAATATAAATTAAAGTTACCTCTTACTTATGAAAAATGTCTTTTGCCTGCTATTTTCCCAAAAACTAGTTAGTGGTGTTCATCTTTGATAGTCAGTGCTCTTGATGAACCAAATTATTTAAACTAAAATACCCGAAGATTTTTATGTCCACTTTGAAGATAGCATAAACGCTGAACTCAACAGTAAACATCTGAACTTCACTGAGGAATGTCGGGTGTTGAGACGTCCATATTCTTGAGATGACTCGTACTCAATCAAGGCGACAGAGAGAGGTGACAGTCAACAGTTCCAGAAACAGGATAGCTAGATAATTCACCAGTATGGCTGCTCATATTGTTGGCGTCTTTCATACTTAACTATGAGTATATTGCTTACATATCTCCAACAAAAGATTGCAGCAACAGGCTGAGAAATATATTCATTCACCAAAGTCTGTGAGGTTTCAATTGTCAGGTACCCTTAGACAGAGAAAGAAATACTCGCCATTTCTGTCTCTACAGCGATGCAGGCAGAACATACACCCCGTCTAAAACCATTGTGGCATCAGTGGAAGATTGATCATCAGTGTTCATCAGAGTCGCTTGAAACTTGAAATGAAACTGTTTAGTATTTTTCACATTTTCGCATGTTTTTCTCCAATTTTCTGCAATCATGTTTTCAATTGCATTATAAAAAACACTTTCACATCACTACTCTTAAATGAGATATTAAGTGTGACAACATCGTTCTTTACCTGCGCCCATACCCTTTCTATAGCATTAAAATCGCAAATACTAAGGTTCAAGACGCACTGCCTTTGTCGATCGTGCATAAAACTCCGTGTTCTTATTTCGGAGCCATGAGCACATATCGAACTTCAGTGATGACGAAATTGGTGCCTTATCAACTTCTAACAAGCGATAAGAGGTATTGTCAATTATACAATTGACAATACAATTATACTATGAAAGGAAATCTTTGGTAACAACTTATTAACGAAACTGTCCTTAAAAATTTTACTGTCCATTTCTTCATGACAGACCTTTGTGGATTTTGATTTAAAAGTGAACAACACTTGGGAATGAATACAGAGGGACATCCGTCATGTAAAATAATAAATCGTTGGCCCTTTCCTGTTTAAGTTTTCACAGGAGAGTCGCTTTCATCGAGTTAGCATTCCCATATTTTATTTTTAGTGTTATTGACATTCATTCAGTGTGATTGACGTTTCATCTACCGAGAGTGCCAAAAAATGTATACACACTTTCACAGTAGATATCTGTTTAGAATATTTTAAAGTTGGACAACAGTAATGTGTAGTATGATGTTCTGTAAACAGATGTGACTCACATACATTATGATAGCGTTGCTATGTGACAGGTAAATCAACAATGAACAAATGAAGCCAAGATTATCGTATGATGTTCTGTAAACAAATGTGAATCACATTATGCGATGTTCACAAGGACAGATCTGGGAGACTCGCACAGCAACAAGCCCCGCATCCTTGACTATGGTTTGGAAAGACAATTTTAGAAGGCTGAAGAGGTCCGATTGAGTTTCCACCGCGTTCTCCGGATCTAATTCCGTTGGACTTCTACCTATGGGTAACTCTTAAGGATGTTGTATACCGTAGAAAACCAGCTACACTGACAGCACTTCGGGAAGAAATTGAAACGGCATGTGCTGCAATCGCTGAGGACACTTTCGCAAACGTTGCTCAATCAGTAGTTCAACGTACTCAGAAGTGTATCGACGCCGATGATGGACGTTTTGAGCAACTGTTGTAACTGTAAAAGTCTAAGATGATTAGTGCTCATCATTTTCTGTTTGTGTGAATTCAGTTTTGTTATGTTAACACAGTTTTTTATTTGCTTGAAGCGTGTATACATTTTTGGCACCCTCTGTATGCACACAATAGGACGACCAGCAGCGCTAGGTTCTTTCATTTTTTTCCTAAATCGGAATCTTTTTGCAATAATATCCCATCTTACCATGAAATATTTCGTGCCTTGATAGTTTTTAAAATAATTAAATTTTAATTTTTATAAGGAATCGTCTTAAGGACCATATACTACCTTTAAACAATTCCTTAAGCTTTAGTGTGCTATATACATCCTGCAAACCAGGCAGAAAGTCTGGTCGATAAAGAGTCGGCTTATAAGAGCGGCAGTAAATAAATGTATTTCGTTGTTCTGGGTTTCCTTTTCGGGCGCTTCTTACCTGGAGTTCGCAGTTGATTCATATTTGTTTTGGTTTTTTAATACTCGTAAGACAATACAAGAACATATGCCTGTGGCTGCAGCAGTTCTTTCAACTGTACTAGTCACTGAGGTAGGCTTCTTGCATTTCAAAGCTTCACATTCGTCACTAAAACTTGTGAACTTTCATAATCATGTCCCTGCCATCTGAAGAACAAACAGACAGTTAAAAATCACTTGAGGAGGCTGTGATTGTATCTCGGAAAACATTTCCAGTGCACAATCTCAAACTTAAACTACAGAGGGTAACTTTAACACGACCAACAGTGATGTCTTTACAAAACACTGTCAGTCAGGCATAACGGGTAGGTATGAGGAGGGTACTTGAAGTACTGCCATTAAGAAATTTCCAGGTAATGTGAGAATGGACAAATGCTCGTTGCTAGAAAGAGACAGTGGAAAAAGTGACAACTTAAATCTCACAGACCTCGAGAATTTTGTTTAATTGTTAAAAATACTAACCATTATCGTTCATCTATTTTAAATCACCGATTTTGCACATCCAAATTATTTAAACTGTACAAGAACTAAAAGGTAGGTGAGCATCATGCCTGCCAAATACGCGAAGTTTTTCATGTCCACTTTGAATATGCCATACACGCTGAACTCAAAGTAAAACGTCTGGACATCACTGAGGAAAGCGCGGAGCGTTTCAGTCAAGCGTTGATCTGTCATATGTAAGACTTCCATCTTCTTGAGGCAAATTCTTGTAGCCTTGGACTCCATCGAAGCGGCGTGACAAGCGAGGTGCATACCCAACATTTCCACAAAGAGAATCACTACATAATACACCAGCACGGCTGTAACATACTGCAGGTGGAGTTCATATTTAGCTATGAGCGCATTGCACACATGAAGAATGTCAGCTATCATCCAGCAAACGGTTGCAGCAACAGGTAAACAAAAATATTCATTTATCAAGTTGGTAGTATTGTATAATAAGAAATACATCTCTCGTAGTTTTATGCACTGTGATAGTGTAGGTTCCTCTGTAGACAATGTCAGTAGACACTTGTTCAGGAGAGTATACTTCTGTTTGAGAAGGAAGGTCGAGCAAATAAATTGCATCGCCATAACACTGATTGCAAAGAATGTTATTGGAGAAACCAAATAGTAAATGTAGCATAACATTACATCACACGTATACAGAATATTGTAGTAAATAGCGATGCTACTGACGAACGGCACAGACATGAGTACAACAGAGAATATCCTGGCTCTGCGGTAGGAATTCTGTGAGAAGATGTCGTCCAGATGGGATATAGCGGATAAAAATTTTGAAACATTTTCTCGTTTTAAAGCACCACAAATCAAAATAATCAATAATGCAGAACAGGATTTGAATATAAGAAACACACCAGCTGTCAACATAACCTTAGCTTCTCTGATATGAACCTTAAGTGAGAAGAAAGAACAGAGGCCTGCTATAAACACAAAGCCCCATAAGCAAAGCAAAGGAGTTCTACTCCGGTTACCCTGACAACCGCCTATACCAAATATGCTGCTTAGAATTAGCAACGGTTTCGCCGCCCAGTAGATGTCTCTTGATTCTTTTGTTGCGGCGTTAAAAACTTCTTTGCTTCCTGAAACTTTGGGTGTCATTTGAGATTGCACCAAAATTATTTCGGAACGTGACATGCTATAAACTGTCAGTCCAGACACTTCAATGCGATTGAACCTCTTTCTGGCGCTGTTTCATTTGTTTAATAGACCGATCAATATTGTTGTGAGGGGTTGACGAGTGCTTTATGATTTATTAATGCGAACCAACCACTAAGAAGAAAAAACAAGACAGTAGTAAACAACTGACTAAAGTAATGATCTCACAAATAGAAAGTTGAAATGTTGAGTATAGTATTATTACTTGATATTAGCGTTTTCTTTTTAGCTTACCATATACAGCGTGTCCGCAAAGTCATGGTGTAGTTTTGAACAGTCACACAAAAGCAACGAAACGAGATAGAAGTGTGAGGCCTTCACCAAATGAAAACAAATCTCTCTAATCTCATATACATGTCTAAACAATATTCTAATTCCTTCCACACATGACTAAGGCCATAAGGTGTAAGGGAGTGAATATCATTTCTGATTCTCTCTTTTAAACGATCAATGTCATTGATACGAACACTCTACACACTTTGCTTGAAATAGCCCCAAAAGTAAAAGTTTAAAGGCGTTGGGTTAATATGCAACTGAAATGTTCAGAATTTCTGAAAGTGTTCTTAATGTTATTCAACATTTTAAACCATCTCCGAACTGCGCTGAAGAACAAACTCTCTGTAGGTTTTAGCTGAAGATTTGTTGATACGATAGCAGAATTTCTGAGCAATGCTGTTTATGATACATCCATTTTACTGTAGGCGTAACTGAACAAAATACTTGTAAAGTTATTAGTAGCGCGAGAAATTATGCCTGTAAAAATTATGATAATTCTTTATCGAACACCCCTCCTCCATCAGAGAATAAAAGAATCTATCTAAATCACATCGATACTAGTGTAAAAAGATACAAATGGAAGAATGCAATAGGATCAGTGCCGGAATGGACCAGAAAAAAAGCCAGTCGCGAGTTTCCGCTTCCTAACAGAACACAATCCATGACAAAACTGTTGCATTGTATTGGCATACTTCAGAACACAATGTGACCTCTATGTAAACAGAATGAAATTATGACTGCTGAAAACCTCAATAGCTGCTCTGATGTTTATAAATACTGGAAGACAAGAGAGGATAGTTTGACGATTGTTTTGCAAAATACTTATAATTTATAAGTTACTTTCTTTTCTGCTTTGTAAGTGTTGTCAACTGTATAGCTAATGATATTATCAAATTCACTGCATTAAATAAATAACGTGTTATTGTAGCCCCTCTCCAAATATTCAACCGGAACAACACCCTGTGCACCCCAAAAACTCAGCACGATTTTGACTGCTGCTTACTGCATTTTGAATTTCTTCGAGCGAAAGGGCTCTTTCAATTACGAGGGCCATCCAGAAAATATGGTTACAAGGGCTCATGATTCGGGGAAACTTTTTTGTTTTGAAGTTGGCGCACATGGCGTGTAGGGTGGATCCTAACGGCTAGTTTGTTTTTCGGCCATTTTGTTTGGTCACAGTAAATTCTTCCGACGGAGAGGTCATCGCGAGCTCCCGTCCGTGGTGTCCCGTGGTCATCCGTTTTTTGACTTTGCAGAACAATACGCTGCGAATATCCACCGGAAGCTCGTGGAAGTTTATAGTAGTGATGTGATGAGTCGACAACATGTCACGAATTGGGTTAGATTGTTTAGAGAAGGCGTAAGAGGCAAGGATTGGGAGACCATCAGTGATTTCTGACGAACTTGTGCAAAAATTTGAAGAACAAGTGCGAAATGACCGCCGTGTGACGCTTGACGACCTTCACGAAGAATTTCCTGACATTTGTCGAAGTCTCGTTGGTGATATTGTGTCGGAAAAACTTGGTTACAAGAAGTTTTGTGCGAGATGAGTGCCCAGAATGCTCACACCTGAGCACAGTCAAAAACGCGTGACTGCCGCGCGTGAATTTTTGGATCGTTTTGCACAGGAGGAAAAGCTTTGCTGGACTCTATCGTGACGGGGATGAGATATCCCAGAATCCAAAAGACAATCACTTCAGTGGCTTCATTCATCTTCCCCAGCCACCAAAATGTTCAAGATGATCCCTTCAGCCTGAAAAGTCATGGCATCTGTTTTTGGGACCGTAAGGGGGTTCTTTTGGTGAATATTATGCCTAAAAGGACTACCATTAATGCAGAGACTTACTGCAATACCCTAAACACTCCGAAGGAGCCATTCAGAATCGGAGAAGGGGAATGCTGACCCAGAGAGTCAGCCTTCTGCATGACACCGCACAAGTTTCACAGGAGCTGCTGACATTGTTTGAATGGGGTATTCTAACCCACCCACCTATTCACTCAACTTGGCCCCTTCGGACTATCACCTTTTCACTAAACTAATGGAGTTTTAGGGTGGGAAACGATTTTCCAAGGATCAGGAGTCGAGAAAGTGCGAAGAAGTAACTGAAAGAGCTGGGGAGCGGAGGTCTGGCATACAAAAAGCTGTTGTCCCGACTACAGAAATGTATCGATCTCGACGGCGATTACTTTAAAAATATTTTAATATATTTGTGAAATATCCTGTGAATTTCAATTAAATACAAGGTTGCAACCTTACTTTCTGGATGGCTGTCGTATTTTTCCCCGGGTTGAGCGTGTCTTAGATGTTGCTTACAAATGTTGACTCTCAAAAGTTTTTGTGTAGACA
Source organism: Metallyticus violacea (assembly GCA_030762175.1). NCBI lineage: Eukaryota > Metazoa > Arthropoda > Insecta > Mantodea > Metallyticidae > Metallyticus > Metallyticus violacea. The sequence continues at coordinate 8,478,015 of CM060837.1, read as the reverse complement.
CGAGGTGCCTACATTTGAGGTACCTATTTTGTAGTTAATTTTTCATATCTGATTTTTTAGTTATGGTATGAGATGCTTGTTACCTGTTCTATATCCCCGATAGTTGCGCAACACTGTCCTTTATTTATGTTATCTACTGTTTTGACAATTTCCCAAGGACCACCGTCAGGCTCAGCGTTCTACTATTAACTAATACAGCTTTTTACCGAATTCCGAAGGAATGCACTCGTATCTATTGCGGTAGTACCCATGAAATGAGTTTGGAAATTTTTCTACAAATATTCATCAATCTATCTACTAGGCATCAAAAATTACGATACAAATTTTTGTGTATTATAAGCATATACTTAGACACGTGTGTGTCTGTTTGATTTACAATCAAAAACAAGATGGGCAAAGTATCCCGTTTTTATGATGGAACACGAGGTAACTTTACCGCCATTGGTGGTCGAGGTCGTTAAGCGCGGAATCGTGGGTGGGAGATCTGGGGTCGAATCTCGCCATGACCGTCCTCCCTGACTGAGATTTTTTCCACCTCATAAATAGCAAATGTCGGGGAGGTACCCTAACTTAGGCCTGGAACGTTTCCTTCCTTAAAAAAATTTTTTTTCCCAAGTTATCATTTCATCTCATGTATCATCAGCGTCCACCGCCTGTGGTGTCTCAGTAGTAGAAACGGGCGTTAAACACCATTAAAAGAAAGAAAGAAAGAAAGAAAGAAAGAAAGAAAGAAAGAAAGAAAGAAAGAAAGAAAGAAAGAAAGAAAGAAAGAAAGAAAGAAAGAAAGAAAGAAAGAGGTGACTTTGCCCACCTGCCATTTACATTTCCATGCATAAGTTTATTTCATTGAGAGTCTTATAACAATGTAACCTGTTTTGACTGCTCAACATTACGTAGCGCCAAACAATCAGCGATGCCAAAGTTACAGCTGAAAAGATTGAAACAAGTGCATTAACCACCTCAACTGACTATTTTGTGAAATTGAAAAGTTTTTTTTGTAAAAAGTGGGCCTAGCTAAAACCTTTTGTTATTTATTGAATATTGTTGATTGTAGATATTTGCCTAGTACAATGTAAATGTTTTTAAATAGTAGCCATGGAGGAGGTATCAAGTTTGCTTTGCTTACTTGTTGACCTTGCTAACTGCCGTAATCGTAGCGCAGCTGTTCCCGGGTGTGTGTTGTGTTATTCGTTTCTTAATTCGCTAGTGTACATAAAGTGTCTTTATGTATGATTTATATGTGTTAGCTCAGCTAGCTCGTGAAGCTCCAAGACTGTTTCAAACATGACGCTCCATAATGTAAAACAGGCCATAATCTGGATCGTAAATTTCAGAAACTGGAAGTGTCCAGCCTAAGAATTAACCTAGAAAATATCTTCGTTGTTTGCACAACAAGTGGGAATTTCATACGGGCCTGTGCAAAAGGCTACTAAATTTAACAGCCTGAGATTTTATCTCTGGGATATATTAAAAAAATGCCGTGTACAAAGCGAACCCACGTACCATACGAGAACTCAAAGATAATATTCGTGAGGAAATTGTCCGGATTTCTCAAAATGAACTACAGCGAGTGATGAATACTTTTCTAAAGAGATGCTAAAACGGTGTGGAGGATAAAGGCGGGTGGTTTCAACATCTCGTTTGATAATTTGACAAGTAATGAGCCACTTAAATTGGTTTGTGTATTGTTGTATGATTGGTTTGTTTTATTCCCCCCACCCTAATCATCAAGACTGAGTTGACCGGCTAAGTGGTTAACGAACCGGGCGCTCGCCCGTAATCTAAGCATGGGGAAAACAAAACTAATCCCACGGTAACTAAGCCCAATTTTAGCATTAAAATCAAAATAAAATATTCTCATATTTAAATATAAACAAACATTTATTTAAATATAAGAGATCTCTTTATTTTCCTTTTTTCACTTTTATTAAATCATACGTATATCTCCAAAAATGAGTCAATGTTGATGATTAGCAAACTATTTTTATTTATTTTATTATAACCCATTAATACTCAAATTTAAATCGAAAAAAAAAAATCACACCGGTGGAATGCTATTCAGTGACGATGTCATTAATTCAAACTTTTAAATTTTAAAATCATAAACCAATTTTCCCGGTATAAAAATAATTCTTTACACTTTTTAATCTATAATTTTTTCGATGTAATCGACGCTAGAGTGCTTTTTAAATTTCTGTTTTCAAGTTTACCCCCTCCCCTAATAAGCCGATTTCCCTGACTTTTATCTTGTTTTCTTTAAATAGCCTATACCGAGTTTTGTTGCAAAAATATTGGTGCCGCTCGAGGATTTTAAAATTTTCACTTTAGATCAACCTCCCATTCCTAATAGTCCAATTTTGCTGGTTAATGTACTCGATTTATTTGATTATATGTCAAGTTTCGTTGAGAAAATACAAAAAATTCTCTAAAGCGTTAAGACACATACACATATCCCTAATAGATAGGACCGATGGAGATTTGGGGAGATTTTACAAAAATCTTTTCATGGGTACAACCTCAATTCCTTCGCAATGTGCTAAAAGTATCCGGACTTTGGTCAGGGGTTGGGCCAATAACCGTTATAGGCTCATTCTTTCGCGTTTTGTCATAATTTTCTTTCACGATCGTTGCTGAACAGTTTTTGCCGATGCAAGTCAATAACTACGCGATCAGAATAATCACTTAATTCCGCGTGCTAACTGGTCGCGATTGACCGAACTCCAGGGTGCCATCACTTGGAATGTAGTTAGGCAATCTCCTTGGCCAACGGCCAGGTTCCTCTGGACTGAACACTGCCAAGTCGTCCTTGACCAAAACAAAGGAAGCCTTTCTTGTGCAAACTTCCCGTGTGTTGTTGATGTAAATTCTGCCAGGAAGTATGTTGCAAAAATATACTTATTTGGTTATCACAACAACAACAACAATAATAATAATAATAATAATAATTGTTTTATTTTATTGTCCTTTAAGAACATTGATTTTATCGCGACATCTGTAGATTGTGGAGTAAAATCACACGGTAGGTGATGTCTATAGCATCCTTGGTGTCTTAAGGAAAAACTCCGCAAGATAGTTTACCTGAGAGTGAATCGAACCAGATCATCTGAATTAGTTGACACAAACGCTATCAATAGAGCACAGAGAAAGCCTAAGATTTTTGTAACTTTTTTTTTTCCAGAGAAGAAAGAGAGATAGAGGGAAAATAAAAAGGTAAAAGAGGAGATTATTTCTTCTCTACTTTTTAAGGAGCTGCAAAAGACCAATGCTAGTAAGGTTTGTTATTTAAATATTTTTAGTGTCTAAAAATGCTTCGTCTTCAAGTTATGGTGTTACGACGGGAAAAAGTGAAGGAATATCAACTTGGAAAGTTACTTTACTTACTTTCTACAGTTTAGCAGACATTTAAAAAAAATGTATTGACAAACTATAGAAGCTGTTCAAAATTGCGACCGTCAACAAAGTATAAGGCTGTGTGGACGAATCCTTCGAAATATCTGTGGTCACTTACGAAGATCGTCAAGTGTAAGAATAATTCTAGCAACTAATTTATCTGCTGTTTCATTATGCCCCAAACTGTCGGCCACTTAATATTGGTTCATGTAAACGTGCGCACTAATTTATCAAATTTTAACGCAAGGCGCCATAGTGAGAGCTCGGCACGTCACTAGGAATGAAACCCAGTAATTTAATATTTAAGGTAACCCCCGAATAAAATTAAAAAATAAACAAGTAACCGGCGGAAGTGATGCATACGGTTGCCCTGGGTCCTGTTCCATAAATATATGGTCTAATACATTACAACTGTACGGACTTGTAACTTGTAGTTATCAGTAAAATTCTGTTACACAAAGATTTCTGCTTCTTTACAACTCTATACTTACAAGTGTACAAGTGATTTTTTGTTGTTCTGTTACACAAAAGTATTAATACAAGTCGGGCACTTGTTAACTTGTATAGATTTCTCTACAAGTGGGGACATTGTTAACTTCAAAATAACTATCCTTTCAGTTTTGGGAATAACTTGACCTAAATGTGCGAAGCATCAGCGAAAGTCATAATAATGACAAGAGTACGAATGTATACAAAGAAAAAATAATTCACTATCTGAATATAAAGAAAAGTGCAATTAACCTATTACTGATATTTTTCTTTCCTGTTTCGAATGTACAGTCACCGCACCTTCTTTTTAAGGTCCTAGCTACACGCCACAAAAATAATTTCTTTCTATTCCTCGTTCTCTCTTGACGGCATTTCCCCGAATTTCGGCTTATAATGAAAACGTGATTGCCAAACAATACAAACAAATTTACATAAATATAAATGGTCAAAGGGATTGCTAAAATAAATGACCGAGAGAAGTGAATTAATACTCTTGAATATGGACAAATGCATTATAAAGTATTTAAATTATCATTATCTAAAGACAAGACCCTTTAGTAGGAATAATAATATTAGATTTGTACATAAAAATACGAATGTATTACTAAGGAATGTGAGGGGCGTAAGATTTAAGATAAATGTTTTTTTTTAACATAGTAATGTTTATACATTTAGCACAACGACTTTCACTTTTTAATGTCCTAAGAAAAATCAGGTTTGTCCAACTGGGAAAACAAGTGACTCTCTCAGCTTTAACCTCATCATTTGATGTGAATTTCGGCCATTTCTTTATGTTTGGGAACAAAAAGTAATCGCTGGGAGCCAAATACGTCGATTATGGCGGATGTGAAAGCACTTAGAAGCGAAGATCATGCAGTTTTGCAGCAACAATCCCAGATGTGTGTGAAGGCGCATTATCGTGTTGAAAGAGAACTTTTTTTTTTTTTCGTAAGTTGTGGACGTTTAGACTGAATAGCATCCTTCAGTTTGGTCCAGTAGTGAAGCGTAATACTCTTCGATGATGGTTCTGATCTTCTGGAGGTAGTCTACGAGTACCACACTGTGAGGACCCCAGAAAACCGTATCAATAACTTTTCCTACAGATGAAACAGTTTTTACTTTCTTTGATGCACTTTCACCTGTTGCCACCCACTGCTCCTTCGTCTCTGGTGTGTAATGATAAGTTCATGTTTCAACTAATGCTATGCAATCTCCGAGAAACTCACTGGAGTTGAGTTTAAACAAGTCTAAACACTTTTCGAATGTTGTTGTTGTTTTTTTTTTTTCTTTTTTGCCCATTGTTAACAAACGCAGCACCAATCGAGCGGATAGTTATCTCATACCCGAAACTTCGTGTAAAATGTAGCGGACACAGCCTATCGAGGTCTTTGTAATGAGGTCATGCAATGTCAACGAATTCGCTTACCTTCAATAGACGATCATTGAGTGTGGCATTGTAATTTCTTGTCACAATCTCGTCGGTCGTAACAGTTTTGGGACGCCCTGAGCGCTCATCATCTTGAACGGATGTACTACTAAGCTTGAATTCAGCAGCCCACTTTTTAACAGTCGAAAACGAAATGAAGGAATCTTTTAATGTAGAATCTAAACTATTTTTATATTTCTGTTGGGGTTAAACCGTTTAAAACAAAGTACTTTCTCAGTTTCAGTTTTAGCCATGTTGTAGAAAATGTTAACACTAGTTAGTTGACACGATCGTCAGAAACAAGTGACTCCACTTACGCACCTGAAACTTTACAGTACGCCATCTAAAGGATGATACTTAACAACTATCATAGTAATTTGGATTTTCAAGACATCTCTGAGTCAGGTCCGAGAACTTTTAGAGCACCCTTGTATACTCATTCAAGATATGCGATATGTAGCAAACAGCTGTTCCTCCGTTTGTAATCTTTTACTATTACTTTACAAGGATTTGTACTTATAATGTATTAGACCATACTTTTACGGAACAGGAGTCTAGAGGGGTATAAATGGAAGACATACACACAAACCATGGCGGTGTGGAATTTTGCTATTAATAAATCACTTTCTGAGTCTAAGGACGGGAGCGTGAAATAACGCACTTCAAACTGTTCACGTGTTGCTATAATAATGTATGCACTCGCTCTACTGTTATTTTACTTCTCCTTGTACCTGCTGCATATATTCGAGTTTCAATCATATATTTTATACGTAATGTTTTGGGGCATCTATTGAGAGAATCACTTTATATAAGATACATCATCTAGATCAACGGTTCCTAAACTGTGAAACATCCGTATGTATTCCTTGAAGTAATTGGAAGAATAAAGAAATAACCAGGTCTTAAATTGTGAATTTTGTGCTGCCAAGAGTCATGCGTCGTGGTAAAAATCGAGTAGAAATAAGTGAGGTGCATACTTGACCTTCCACAGTTAACAAAAGAAGTCATCTCATAGCATGATTGTGTCGCTTTGTGCAGCTGGCGCTAAGGCCATGACTTGAGCGACGTCTGATGTTATTCTAAAAATTAAACAAAAAACAAAGAAGTGCAGCGGTAAGCACCTCGTCCTCCACTCCTAAGCCCGTGCTGTGAAGAAGATGTCACTTTCCCTAAAAGGAGTCCTAGACGAAAACGTGAAATTAATTAATTGTATTAAATCACGACCTAAGACTACCGGGCTGTTCAAAGTGTTTACATACATCTTTACTTCTTCACTCAGAAATAAGATGACAAAAGTTTGACACGGCTCTTTGAAATGAGGGCTGAAGTCAGAACCTTCCTGATTCACAATGACTTCGTTTTGGAAGACAATTATATGACGGACGCTCGCTGATAAAGGTTCCATATATAGGGGAGATTTTTTCAGAAAGTTAATAATTTAAGCCCCTAACTTCAAGGAAAAGCAACAACAGTGTTTGACGCCAGCGAAAGGACTCAAAAAGAAAAACAAGTGTTGGGCAGAACAATGACAATCTTGACAACAAAGAATTTCTAGAACTAGATTCAGACATACCTTAGCATATCTTACACGAGTTTCTAGTTCACCCACTAAGTTTGCTTGAAAGTTTCAACAGTTGTTTTCCGGAAGAACTCACTGAAAAAAACGGAAGGAAACTTTTGTGTTGTAAACCCGTTCTCTGTTGTGTCAGAAAAGTCAGCCTCTCTGACAACGCAGCAACATGAATGCTTTATTGCGTTGACATCAGATTCTGTGATAAAGATAATTTTTCAAATAAGAAGTCACTATCTGAATTCTGGTGTCAGTTAAAACACAAATTTAAAATTTTGTCTGATAAAGCTAAAACCATCCTTTTGTCCTTTGCAATCACTTGTTTATGTGAATCAGGATTCTCTGCTTATGCAGGTACTAAAACAAAACACAGATGCTGAGCCTCTGATTTTACGATCATAAGTAACATGTAACATTAAAACGGTTTTATGTACCAGATCTATGAAGATATATTATGGATTTGAAACACTTGCTTTTAGTTTCATTTTTTTAAATCATATGTTGCCTTATTATTATTTTTATGGTGAATTTGAATTGAAAATATTTTTGTAATGAAATGAACTAATAAAGCATGTTCCAAATTCTGAATGTTGACCGTGTATTTCAAATAGCATGGCCACGTAATTGCTAGGTGCCCCTTGATGAACTTTTCCAGTTAGTGCCCCATAGCACGCTCTATCCGTTGCTGAAAACAACAATTTTCTTTTCACTGTAGCTGCTCATCAAGACGCACATGTGAAGATTTCAACAGTGTTCGTGTTTATAAATACAGGAGCATTTGATAAGCGTTTGGCTTGCAGAAGGCGTATACCTTGTGGTTGCAGGTACTTACTTCATACTGGAGAAAGTGACAAGGTCATGAACGACAATATCGTACACCGTGTCCAGTTTTGGGGCTGGTCACCACGCTAGAGTAGGGGGGGGGGGGACGAGGAGGATTCCATACTGCCGTGACGGAGACAACAAACACGTGGCGAACGTCGAGGACTTGGATCAGTGTAGTTCTAACAGCCGTTCCCTCTGAGTGGGTCTGCCCAACGCCCTCGGGAGTAGCACCTGCCTTCCAGACCGATACTGTCGGCGTAAAGGCAAGTAGCGATCAAATTGTTTGTAGTTTTTGAAACAAGCGTTTTTAAGCAAGTAAGAACTGTAGTGAACATTATAAACAAAAGAACGAACAAAACTGGAAAACAAAATTAATACAAATTCGATATATAAATAAATACATATTTCTAAAATACGTAGAGATATAAAAACACGAATAATTTGGTTTTATCTACTGCAGTAACCGAAAATGATAACTTTATTTTTAATAATTATAATTATTTATAACACGAATGTCAAAAGTGAATTTTTTTGTGAGCACGCCTATGAACGACACGTATTTCATACCTGTTTTTAGATAAATTTAATATAAATAAATTATAAATTTATAGTTAAGAAATAATTAACGTATTTTTCACTAGGAGGAGCTTGGAAGAAACTACCAAATGTTACCAACATCTCAGCAGTAGTAATTAGGTTTTTTGAGAAGTTAAAATTACAACTTGAAATTTCGTTATTTTATCATTATTGTTTTAATTAAATTCTTTATACATTTCGCTAAATTCCTGACAGAAGTTACAGACATGCGGTGTGTTATTTTCTCCCAGCCTTGTATGGTCTCAAGATTGCCTACATGGTTATTTTTACAGCTAAATTTTAGAAATTAGTTTAATATTATTAAGTAATATGACCAAATGCACTAATAATGATTTCAAAACCGCCGCAGGAATGTAAAATGTAATATTAATACGTAACATATAATTTGTATTCACATAAATAAATTAATAATTATCCCATTCCGTGTTAAACCGAACTAGAGTGTTATAAAATCCTTACTGTTACAGAATATTTTTCTTAAAAATAATTAAACGAAGTTGTTTTAACTACATTTAGAAATTATTTTAAAATACTTTTTTTTTCCTGTGTTGATTCAGATCATTTTCGCAAAAATTCTTAACTTTAATTGTAGTTTAGGTAAATTATGAAATTAGGCAATTAGGAAAGTAATAATAAGAAATATGTGGAGGAGTATTAAACATGACATAATATAGGTTATCTCATATTAATATTTAGAAAAAAACCTAAAATGTGTTTTTTGAAAAAAAAAAAAGATATAATACGGGATCGTAAATATTTTTAAAGAAATTTTTTTGAATGAAAACTAAATAGCATACAATTTTTGAATCTGTTATAATAATAATAATAATAATAATAATAATAATAATAATGATGATGATGATGATAATAATAAGAAGAAGAAGAAGAAGAAGAAGAAGAAGAAGTTTATTGTCATGACTATATAGTACTGCAATGTCAATAAAAAGAGACATTTCAGGATTACACATTAAATACTCTATTATAAAATGGATCAATCTTATATATATATATATATATATATATATATATATATATATATATATATATAGGATTTACCATAAGTGTATTGCGTATATAATAGTTCAGGGACAGACATTTATTAAACTTCATATGCCATATATGTCAAGCTATTTATCGTTTTACTATATTTATATTTAATTATATAAATGTTCTTTCTATTTGTAGTGAGTTAATTGTTATATGAAGAACAGTTAATGTCCTCTTTTAAATTAATTCTTACATATAAGAGATAAGACAATACACACAATGATGGTAAAGTAGGTATACCCAGATCAACAAAGAGCAACTTGCAAAGTGTTTTCGTTAGAGAAATTCCTGATACATTTATAAGTACTCTCTTATGCAAAATAAACAATTTACTATCTCAGTGATAGTGCCCCACAAGAGTGTATCATGACTAAATTTCTCCATAGTAGACCTTAACTAATGAATCTTTAATCATAGTTTTATTAAGAATATGAAGTCTTTGGTAATATTCTTTGCAATATATAATCAATGTGAATACTGAACCAGCTCCAGGATGTATGGCAAGTAAAACAACAATGCTCATATTGAAAGTAAATCGTATATCAGCATTTTTATTTCCATTAATACTTCATCTCCAAACACGTTTTTAAGATGTTCTAACGTTAATTAGGATTTAAAATCATTATAAGTTCGTCACACAGGAGTTGCGTTAACTAAGCAAATTTAAAAAAGAATTTTAAGTATCCAAATTATGCCTTATTAATTAATGAAATAAGTTATGGCATCACTGAGTGGTATTTATATGACAAATCCTAAGCTCATAATGAAAAACTGAATTTCGATACATCATGTGTTTGAGAATTAAAGCGCGCTCTGTAATAACCTTCAGAAAATGTTTTCGTTGCATATTTTTAATACAGAGATTAAAATAGATATGCAACTCGATGTTAATAATCGGTGACCGTATCGAGCGCCAGTTTACGTTATTTCTGGCGTTCACATGATGTGGTTCCAAGGTCACCAATCTAGTTGCAATAGCCTGTTTTACTACAATAACATTGAAATGAAAGGTCAAAGCCCACGAAAATCGACAAAACGTTCGATTGTTCTTTGCTGATTCTGTATTTTTACTTAATACACTGTAATTGTTTTTAAATGGTAACATGTTTTTGTTTTTTAAAACATATGAACATCGCCTTCTTAAATACGTAATGTAACTCGTAATTTTCTGTTATTTCTCTCTATTTAGTGAATATAAATTCACTAAAATTAAAAAAAACATGGTTACATTTAAACATGTTTAAAAATAACCACACACTGTATCTGTATCTATCAGTGGTCATATATGTAATTTAATTAATAGTATATCATTAATTTAGAATATCTAGTTTCTCTTTTGTTATGCTTATAGATTGCAAGATTCCTAATTTTGTTCCCATACAGTAATGCTATGACTTATTTCATTTCATTAATTATTAAGGTCATAATTTGGATTTTATATTCATTTTTAAATTAATTCAGTTTTCTGAGGAATTAGCTTATTTTACACAGTTTTTGTAGTACAAAAACTCATTTGCTTTTAACGAAACTATTCTAAAATATTATTTAATGTCCAATAACTCAATAGTAATACGCATAATATACAATTTAGTAGATATGGAGTTGAAATGAAATAATAATCTGGGAGCTTAGATAACAGATCTTAGTTTAAGAGATAATATGTTCACATATATTTTCCAATTGACGTTTGTGTGCTGTTGTAATGGTTAATTATTGATTCTTATAATCTAACTGGATTTCGGCGTGTTATATTTTATAACAAATGTTTTGTTAACATTGTACCAGTCACTTATACATTTGATCATGTAATTCGGTTTTGGTGTTAATTGATTAATGTTTTTATGTAAATTACAACAATGGAACGTCGGTGAAGAGAACATTGGCAGCTATATTTTATGTACTTATTAAGCATGTGTATGTATTTATTAATTGCGACGGGCTTACACCCAGAGGAACTGACGAATAATGAATATACAATTATTTTTTACAGCAATAGTTAAAAAGAAACCAGTTAACCTTGAATTAAATAAGTCAAACTAATTTAAATACACATTGAATTCATTTTACACTAATTTATATACGAGTTAACTTAATTAAATATAATTCATGTAATTAAAACATGCAAATCTAGTTATATACACATAAATTTAGTTAAATACATCAAACTAATTAAACACATCTCAACTTAACTTTGCACATAAACGTAATAGAAAGCATTTCACTTAAAAACATGTGAATTTAGATAAATGCACTTCAACCTAGTTATGAGATGAGATGAAATGGTAAACTGAGAAAGGTTTTTTTTTTAAGGAAGGAAAATTTTAGGGTGCCTCCCCGGCATTTGCCATTTATGAGGACTGAGGAAAACGTGCAAAAAAGCTCAGTCAGGGAGAACGGTCCTGATGGGAATCGAACCCCAGATCTCCCGTTCACGAGTCCGCGCCGTAACAACTTTGGCCACCGCTATATTTCGGACTCGTGGAGTCCTTCTTTGGCTAGAAGACAAGTGACAATTGTTCGAAATAAGTGATCTCAAGTGTGACTTTTTCTTAGTGTTTTATCCTTTTCTACTGTTATAATTACTGTTAATTTGTTACATTGTTAATAGTGTTACTTTATTTTTATTTTTATTATATACATGCATTATGAAATATTTTAAGATTCTACATGGAAACTAACTAACGACCCCAAGAACACGATGCAATGTTAGCATTTGTGTTGAGTAAGAACGGATAGGGGAACTTAAGTCAAATTATCTAGACCCATATCTATTCACAGCACGTCAGCTGAAGAAATACGGAGAAACTTTATGTTGCAAAGCTCTCCAGTTGTGTATATTAACACATGCAGAACACTTTAACACCACGCTGATAATTTAAAGAACAAACAGGGTTATGAGATCATCTATGTGTCACCCAAACAAGAGGGGACTTAGCATTTGGGAAGGCTTTAGAGGATCAGACAAGTGCGTCTAAAAATCATCAATAGCATTATTAGAAATTATCGAGTTCGGATTTTTATGTAATATTATCCTAATATATATAACAAGAAACCTTAAAATCGGTGAAAAATATGGTATGCTAAATTACACAGAGACTTTAAAATTCTTTTAAAACTGAAAATTTACATAAAAAATTAATTTGACGTCGGCGATCGGAAAGTATGTTCTCAGAGAGTTTTTTTTTTTTTTTTTTTTTTTTTTTAAGCGGTGTTTAACGCCCGTTTTTATTACTGAGGTACCGCAGGTGGTGATACGTGAGATGAAATTCTATATTGGGAAAGGATTTTTTAAGGAAATAAATATTCCAGGCCCAAGTTTAGGGTATCTACCCTGCATTTGCCATTTATGAGGACTGGGGAAAACCTAGGGAAAAAAAAAGAACAAGTCACGGAGGGTGGTCCTGGCAGGAATCGAACCCCAGACCTCCCACTCACGAGTCCGCGCCTTAACAACGACGGTCACCCGTGGCGTGCTGCAATCATGGTTTCACATACGTCTATGAAACTCGTTGTGAGATGTATCTTTATGTAATTAAGTACGTGGTGGTTGTTTGTTAGTCGGCCCTGGTGGTGTAGTGGTTACCATACTTGCCTCCTACACCCAAGAACGCAGGTTCGAACCCGGCCAGGACCGATCGTAAAAATCCTAAGTATGGCTTCCTTCGGAAGGGAAGTAAAGCCATGGCTCCCTTGTCGTACATTTACGGCACGAAAAAGAACCTCAAGCCTGAAAGAGAGGCCTCTGAGCAAAATTTGTCGGCCGTTTCACGCCCTGAGTTGAATGGGACGTTGATGGTCTGAGACGTTAAAGAGCGTCCTTAAATAAATCATACCAAAAAAAAGTTGTTTGTTAAGCTGTCTTCAGGCGGTATAGTGACGTACTCATTACGTAACAAAACCTGCCAATCAGCTTGTGCAAGTGCAAGTGCACTGGTTAAGTAGAAAAATACGTGTGATCAATTTTGTATTCTCCCGGAGTGTTTTTTGCCTATAGACGAGCCGGCCCCAGTGATTAGCGGGAGTGTAAAACAATAAAACAAACCAAACATACAAGAAGCTCATTACATACGAAATTATCGAATGAGGTGTTGAAACTGCCTGCCTTCATTCTGCAGACATTTTTGGCATCTCTTTAGGAAATTATTCATCACTTACTGTAGTTCATTTTGAGAAATCCAGACAATTTCCTGACGAATATTATCTTTGAGTTTTTGTATGTTTTTGTGCGGGTTCATCATTCGCAGTGTGAGCAGTGGCAGAGTCCTGTTGAAAAAAATGCATGATCACGCTTTTTTGGGAGTTCGATGTTGTTATAAGATTTTTAGCAACAGTTCGCCTATAGAACACTCTTAACAGAAAATGGCTTGTTTCTCCTGTCGTACTCTCACATGAGCACATAGAACTATCACCAAAAGAGTGTCACGACAGATGGAACGTGATTGTGCATCTCCTATGTGATGTTTCTCACGCAATGTCTTAGGTGAATTAACAATCGTGCTGCGCTTGGGTAAGTCGACGTGACGAGGCGTGCTTAAGAAACCCATCTGTGTTGTAATTGGACCCAAATCAAACATTTCCTAATGCTCTTTGCCTTATAGCCTTTTCTAAACCTCATATTTCCCCCGAAACACTTTGAGAAAGTCTTCCGATACCTGTTATTGAAATATTGCAAAATAAACTTTCAAACTGAAGGGCGAGAAGTGTAACCTTTCAACATTATGCAAATATCATGAATTATATTCATAATATTTAAACGCATATTTCACACTCATTTAAACTTTTTGGAATTTTTAAGAAAACATTTTTGAAAATAATATTTTATTAAATAATGTAAACTTTTTTTTCTTTTCTCCATCACTTTATCCGAAAATAAGCTATTTTTATGTGCAATATCTTTGAACCTTAGAATATTATTTCTCTGTTTAGTGGAACAATTTACTGTAGCGTTCTTTGAGGACTGTTCTCTAACAGTTACAACATTTAACAGAAACTTAGATAAGGACTATAGTTTATAGATTATTTTTTTTCAATTGGCACGTCTTTAATTTGATTAAAATGTATTTTAATGTGTTGGCGTGTATTTAATTATGAATTTGAATGTATGCATTAATTTTTCCATTAAATACAAACAACATTATAATTAAAATTGATATATTTTCATTATTTCACAAATAATTAAATACTATTAGTAATTTTGAACTCTAGTCTCCGGTTCGTCAGTAATAGCCTAATGGAAATCCAAATTCAATATATATAGTGTAGATTCGCATTGGAGCCTGGTCCCTTGAATTTGGTATATATATTAAAAAAAAAAAAAAAAAAAAACATTACAACAAACTAAACTCACTCTACTAATTATCACGTTTAATTATATTGCCAACCAACACTATATTTATTTATTTTGCACCAATTATGTTACAAAATAGATAACATCTTACAACACACTCTCAAAGTTACCTATCTAAATTAATTCCGGTCCCAATACATCATAACTCTAAGTTGTTGATATTGGAGATCTAACATAATCAATTTCATCACTGACCGACACGGGAGGCCGAGGTGTTAAGGAGCGGACTCGTGACCGGAAGGTCTGGGGTTCAATTTCCGCCAGGACCGTCCTCCCTGACTGAAGTTTTTTCCAGGTTTTCCTCAGTTCTCATAAAGGGCAAATGCCGAGGAAGTACCCTAAACTTAGTACTGGAACGTTTCCTTCCTTAAAAAAAGTCCTTTCCCAATTTAGCATTACATCTCATGTATTATCAGTGTCCACTACCTGTGGTGCCTCAGTAGTAAAAAGGGGGGTTAAACACTTAAAGCAATTCATTTCTATTCTTATTCTAATAACCTAATGTTTACTAATCCTCTATATCTAAACTCTCTTCTCCTTATACTATTTCTAATTCTCCTCCACCATGTATCCCTAACTTTGCCCAAGTATTCTATATTTTCATCTCCTTTAATTCCTAATTTCTTCTTTATTAACATTTCTCCCTCAAATTTATTCCATTTCCTTTTCCACATCTGTAGTCTCCACCACTTTGTTTGTTCCCACAGGTATTTCTCAGTTTAAATTCCTCTGCTTAATAAGTAAATGATGAATTAATAAAAACAAATTATAAGCACTAGTGATTTTCGTGCTGTTGCAAGCTCACTCTGTTGGAACGAACATTGAAAACATGCACATCTTTACAACAGGAAATGTACTTGCCTTATTTATTTCCCTTTTCTTGTCCACTGATGCTAATTAATCATGATTATCAGATATTTCGTTTTCACAATTATTATTCGTGAAGATATCATCTCAAGAGCACTTCATGGTTACACCAAACATAATGTAACATTTATATTATAATTTCCGAACAAGAATGGAGTAAAACCATTTGTTTAATTTATTTGCCCTTTCAAAATTTTATAAAAATGAGTTTTAAATTTATTTCTATTAAATAACGTGCCACAGATATTCATTTTTTTTTTTTTTTGGTAGGACGGAGAACTGCCTTATTCTGATTTTTGTTTTGAATCGGGCGAAACAATTTTTCAACTCCAGCAACTAACCAGTCTTTATTTCGGGTCCTAGGCAACCAAAACAGTGGGGTGGATTTAAATGTTTAATTAAATGTTTGTATTTTAATCGAATCCTAGAGATAAATATTAAATTATATATATTTTTAGGATTATAATGTACCTTTGCAGTAATGTGTACTAATTAAGAGCTAAAATGTAATAATAATAATAATAATAATAATAATAATAATAATAATAACAAGTTCGTAGAAATAAGACTTCTACCAACATTTGCTATAATTATATTGAAATAAGCTTTAACTGCTGAAATAAAATTAAACTTTTGTGGATTAAACACAGAATTCATATTAAGACTTCTAGCAACACTTTTCTTTTACTATTCTGAAAGATAAGCGATTTCTTCGTTTAATCACGTTTGCTTTTTCTCCATTCACAGAATACATTATACTCCTTTTCATATAATGAGCAGACTTCTTCGGAATTAGTGAAGGTACAGCAAATTTAGCTTCACTTAACAATTATACAGTTAAAAAAATAAAAGTGTTACTTTCTTTGGACACTTCAGCAAGCTCATGCATTCAAAGAGAATTTCACAATATCTCAAGTTATTTGAAGCAAAACAAACGGCACAGGAATGTCATCGTTTGCTGTCTAAGTTTCCATAGCAATTAATAGCTAATTTTTTGGCATATAATAGGTAAATTGTGAATTCAGTTTTTTGGTATTGATTTCTGCAATTTCACACGGAGTAGAACATCGGAATGAACTGAGTTTTCTTCATGTTAAAGAACAGTACACGGACAGATTTAATGAGGAGGTAACAAATAACAAAACAATGTTAGCTATCGTTGGTAAGTTCCGCCGTGCGAATCAACAATAGGAAACAACAGGTCACCCAAAATCTGTCACCACAATCAGGGACTATTTTTCCAACAGGTGCAAAGCGTAGTCTGCGACAAACACCACTGAAACTTGATATGAGCGTGCAGCGACTTTTCGAAAGGAGGGCATGGTAATGGGGGTAGAATATGGGTGGATTTTGACTACTTGATTATTTCATTAATTGGTTCTCAGGGATAATGATAATGGTTTCCCGCTGTCTTAGAATTGCTCCGGTGAGATTCTTCTGGCTGAATATTTTTGTGATTAGGAAATCTCAGGGAAAGGAACTCACCAAGGAATTTCACAGGGGAATGATTAAATTTGTGATATTGCAGAATGAGGCACGGTTTAATAACAAAGTTGTTGCACCTAAAGAGGCACCGTTACTCCTTGGAGAATTAAACTGCTAAACTTATATTGATGCCGTACTAAACTTGAACAAGACTGATCAAACTGTATCACACAACTGGTTCCGTAATAACAAATAACCGCTAACTGCGAACTGAGAGTTGAGCAGAGAAGCTGCCTCTGACGAAGAAACGCAAGAACTGGTGAATGACTGGTCCTGAGCCCCAAAATAGTAAGCTTAAGTAAACGTGGGGGTCGGTCAGTCTGTCTGATGCTCCCTTCATTCTTTAAACTTTTATTTTAGAAAGATCTAGAAAATTTTCTTTCATCTATGAATATCTATTGGATACTGGACTCGCATACTGTCCTTCTTATCTCTCTTATTGGCTGTCATGTCTACGCAACTTTCTGCATATCGATAACAATTGTCACCTTTGTTTTCTTCCTTGAAAGGTCATCGCCCTGTGTCTTCACCTCCGTAGCTGGCATGTGTTTATTACGCCTATCCTTATCTGATATGATAAAAGCATAACTCTCTGGCAATATACAAAAGAATCTGCTTTATCCTGCTTTACAATTCTGCAAGTAAAAGCGGTCCGTTTCCCGTTTTGGCTTTGGGGTCATCTATGCAAAATTTTATTACAATAGGCAACAGGCTTCTCTGCCCTCATCACTAGGTCGTGTTTATTTGGATTTCCACTCTGGTAAGAAAAAAAAATTTACACACAATACTTTAACACATGCACAAGAAGTAAATAGGAAAGTTACATAAAATTAATGAATATGTTGATTATAATTTATATGGAGGTGGTAGCTAATTAATTCCACTCAAGCGATAGTCTGTTCGGCGGATATTTACAAAACTGGTTGGATTTGCATACCGGATTCAAGTTGCTCAGCGCCAAACAGGAATCGATGACGTATGAATGTTATCTATGACGTATGAGGATCCAGATTTCTTCTGCTACACGTGGTTTTCAGATGAAAACCACATTCAACTTGATAGCTACGTTAACAGACAAACAACTAGTTTTTTTAGGGTTTCAGAATCGTAACGTATGTTGAAAAAAAACTGTGGAAGTTTCCATAACACAAATTACAAGTGTCCAATATGGGATCCATTTGCGACATGGCATACATACAGCCGGTAGTCCATTTCTTGCCACACTGATGTTAGCATGTCTGGTGTATCTGATCCAACTGCTGCAATAATCCTCTGTCTGAACTGGGGTAGGTCTGCAGGTAGCGGTGACACGTATACACGATCTCTATGTACCCCCAGGGGAGTCAGGTCTGGGGACCTTGGAGGTCAACGGAGAAAACTCAAGGCGTCCGGATCACGACAACCAATCCAACGATGGAGAAATTTTGCCTTTATGTAGGGGCCTTTAAAACGATAGGTCTTTGTTGCAGAATTTTTCTTAACACATTCCACACTGTCATTGTTGGAATTGTTAGTTCTGGAGTCGCCCTCCTCTCAGGTTTTTTAGAACTGCGCGCGACTCTGTACACATTCTCATCTGACACACGCGGTCGTCCGGGCTCTTTCCTTTACAGACACCCCGACGTTTGTATATGATTGTATCACATAAGAATGGTGTTATCAGAAGGGGCTTTAAGACCAAATCTTCGGCTATACGCCCTCTGGACTGGATTATGTTTTGCAGTGAGTAACTCCAAGAAAGGGTGGTCATTGCAATATCAGGGCCGCCTTGGAAACATCACAAACACAGAAAGACACATAGAGATGGAATGAATATGAATAATGAAATTGAAAGATAGAGCTTTGTCCTTTCGGAAAATGCACTGAGGAATATTACAGAAAATCTCATGACCAATCAGGAAAATCGGTCTCAAGATATGAACGTACACTTGCCTCAAGCGTTATCGCCTGAGCTAACCTAACATATACATTTTTTAACTATAAATAATTCGATGATATATCTTTGGCGCAGCTGATCTCACAGAATATATTATCATCATCTCTCGTATCTTAATTAGATCTGTACAGACGGCAAGTTCTCTTTCTTCATAGCTTATGCTTAGGCGATTCATTAATGACTTCGGAAAGAGACCAAGGCCGTTTGTACATAGTTGACTAATTTATTGTGCTCCTGAAGACGGGAACAGCTGACATACGAAGGTCACCTCTCAGCGCAGAGTTGTAGCCTTGAGCTCTTTGGCGATTACAACCTGTCCGGAAATGTATTATCTACTAATTCAATTTCTTCCAAGTAATATTTAAACTATTTCTACCTTATTCCATATTTACTGAGCAGATGAAATTTCCTCAGCGATGTGTTGCAAATAAGTTAATCGCCTATCTTTGATTCTGCAAATAAAACAAACACTTAGTTATAATAATTATTGAAATGTAATTTAAAAACAGACAAAGAAGTAGGAGCATGTATCAAAGGGGTACCATTAAAAATATGACGGATCCTCAAAATGAGCGTGAGTAAACGTCAGCTGTTTTTACTCTTTAATTTTGATTTGAATACATCTATAAGTTCAGTTAAGTACTAGTGCCCTTCCAGAAAGTTGACTGGCACATTTTAGGCCATTTTTTTCGCACATATAAACATTAAACTACACATGTTCCCATAGAGTAAACGGCGATTGATAGAGAAAGGTTCAATGTTCTTCTAAGGCCCGGTCTTACAGTTTAAGCTTAGCTAAACTTTCTTTCAGCTTAATCTCCTCGTGTTTTACAGTTACGCTAGAACCTTTAGCTTTGGTAAGCTGAACATCGTTTGATACCGCTGAAGTTGGCAATGCACGGGCATGCGCAGTTAATTCAACGTTTGTCTTTTTTTTAAAAAAAATTTGTGCATTGTTTACGATTCTGTTACGTTAAAAGTGCAACATATGAACGAACTGCACGAAATGGATGTACTTAAATGAAATTAGAAATGGAATTGTTGAGGAAACAGTTATAAGTTTTGTATTCTTGAAGTGTAGTAATAAATTTACAGGTACGGTTCTGTTATTGGTCGTGAAGTTATCGTAAGTAATGAGTGATCGGTGCATTTCGTACATTGTTGTTATAGTGCAGGATTTCTCTTCCATGGGGTAAAGTATCACTTACTTCTACATGATATTCTAGTGCTGGTAAGATAATTTCTTTATTAATATAGTACATGTTGTGCAGAACAGCAGTAGCGACTACCATGCTTGAACGTTGCTGATATGCAGCCGGATGCCTGTGAAGTGTATGGAAAATCTCCTTTCAACTCAATTTCTCGTTCTAATCAGTGATTCGTTGAATAAATGCTCTTCACATTTGTGGCGTCATTAAATAAGGTTTGTTTGGATAACCACTTTCAGCAATGATCAGGCTACCGTCATCAATTTCCCTATTTTCAAAACGTGCTCTTAATATAGAATTATTAAAGATAATGGAATCGTGACTTGACTCTAGCCACCGAGCCACAATATCAGTAATTTTCAATTCTAAGTCACATAGTCTGTACATAAAATTTTGCATTTTTCGTCTTCTACATTCCCTATCTCTCTACGAATATCAATCTTCGTGCTTTCTCGCCTTATTTATTGAGTCTCGTAGTGTGCGAGATGAAGGTCTGTCTACCATATTAGGATTATGCCGATGCCGTTCTTACGCCTTTCTATTTCTAATCGCGCAGACACCGAGCTTAAAGACGTGACTTGGATGCAAGTATTTCAATTAGAAAACTCTTTACTGTATGCCGTTTATAAGCTTTGAGCCACAGACAACATTTTCCGCTCCACATCAACTCTTATAGATCTGCTAGTTGTAAACGTTTCCTGTCATAGCCTCCTAGTACGTTGCAATGGTTTAATCATCAGTTTATTTTAATAAAATCTAAAAATCAGCCCTTAAAATACCTTATTATTATTATTATTATTATTATTATTATTATTATTATTATTATTATTATTATTATTATTATTAGTTTTACAAGTAAAAGGAATGTATATGATTTCAGCAACTTATGTTGATTTACTGTGGATATTAGGGGAGCTTGAAACCACCATGTTGGTAATATTAAGCGTAAAGCAAAATAGCTGCCAATGAGTGCAGAGCGAAAAAATATGCAGAAATGTGACAAAATATGATATCCAAATCATTAAAATATGAAAAAATGTAATTTTTTTTAGAAAAATAGCAACATATTCGAACTAAAAGAATTACATTATGATTTAATATACTTTCATTTATAGATATTAAAATGTTACAATATATTAATTAGAATCATAGAAAATATTTTCTCGGCAAAAAATTTCAAGCATTTTACGCCTGTTTTTGACAAAAGACTGAACAAGCAATGTGCAAAGCAGTGAAAGAATTTCTGAATGGGGGGAAAAAAATTATTGAAAAAAGATATTGCTTCATAACATTAAACTTTTCATTCATACGGCAAGCATTGAACACTTAGAAGGTAAAAACCAATGTCTTTGTAGTCAAATAGCAACTGTGAATGATGCCCTGGAGAAAATACTTCGTGCTTTGGGTGAAACTGGGAAAAAATTTAAAAGTAAGCGGGACAATTTACTACTAAGAACGTGAGATTTTCATTGTTGGAAAAAGTGTAAAGAGTGAAACTGGGGGTAAATGTGAATGTTCCAGTAGGTATTGGTGTTTCTGCTATAGCTAATTTAGAATTTGCTTGTCTGACATCTGTTGCAGTAGAAAGAAAAATGTCTATCACAATGATTCTCACTGACAAAATGCAGTGTGGAGAACTGAAAAAAATGCTGGTGATGTAAAGTACAGATAATTATAAAAGAGAATTAAAAAGGAACGGAATTTCAAAAACTAAAAAAGTATATTCAACTATTCCATTTGTGCAGCTGTGTTTGTATAATAAGTTGCCTGCCTCCATTTCTTAAATACACTTTTTTGCCATGTTTTGTGTATTTTGGTGTATAATTTGTTAATTTCAACGAAATAAATAAGTTTGAAGACTTAGTCATATGTACCCAAAATGCCTAGTTTTACTGAAATAGGGCCTACTTTATTTAGGCGCCTAAAACTACAATTTTAGTGCCTAAAAATACGATGTCTATTTTTCAGGTAATTACGTAGTGGAGCATTCGCTGTCCGGCAAATAAGCCAACCGGCAAAGTTATGTCTGGCAATAGAATCAAACCCACTCCCAAAATATAAATATATGATTATTACTGTTCATGCTATTTAAGTGATTTCTCCAATAAACCCCGCAAGATAAACGTACGTTATTCTTTTATTTGTCATGGCCACTTATAATGTGCATGGCTATCATTATGAATCGCGCTTAAGAGAGTGATTGTTGTCTTTTCGGCAATATAAGCGACACACTTTCACATAGTGTTAATCCAAGTCTAACCTTTAAATTTTCTTGCTTGGTCATCCAAAGCTGTCACGAGTATGTCGTATTTTCACTCTTCAAGTCACGATTTATTGTTACATCATGATGTCCGTATGGCATATGTTGTGTTTTTATATGTCGATATTGAAGTTAGAAAAATATTTACTTGGGATTTTTCATTATATTCACAATTTGTAATACATTTTAGCTACTTTTCTTTAGATATCAGCATTTCAAAAACGATTATTATGCAATATAAGTTGCAACACATGATTCTATCTATATAACAATAATAAGCACAAAAGATACATAAAGGAAAACGAAATCCTTGAATAATGTTTAATTTATTATTTCATTAAATCGCTTGTATTTAAAATAAAATCATTTAAAAAAACAGTTACTTTCTTCGTCTGAGTGCACTGTTTTTGTATTCGCATAAATTTCATCCAGTATATTTTAATTATCGATTCAATTGCTTATAACCAGAAACCGGAAGTTCAGTCATTTATGTTGTTAAAAGGGCAGCAAAAAGTCACTTAAATAATGAAAACAGGCAATAATATAATTAAAATAGGCATTTATTAAAAGTGAAAACATAATAATATCAATGAAAACATGTCTTTAAGATACTTAATACTTTTTATCACGCAATTATAGTACTTAAGCTTACTTTTCTTGGTTACAAGCAACAATGTTAATTCAAGATATCAACTGTCATAGCCCGCCGTTTGTCAGAGAGAACATTTTTTATCGTGGGAAAAAAAAGTTTTACTTCCAAAAAAAGCTACTTCGGAAGTGCTCTACAACAGAACATTCGCATTTCAGAACATCATGCATATGTTGATCAAGACAATGTAAAGCACTTTTGAATAGTCCTGGCGAATGAGCAAAAGATGTGCAGAGGTTTCTGATCGAGTTCGTTTTCTGTTTATGCGTTTATAGGAGAATCTTACTTCCGTACTAAACACGCTGTACACAGCTGTACCGCTGTGTAGTAAATCGTTTGTTAAATTATGCAGTTGGGAAGTTACTCCCACCATACATTTTCTGGAAATATCCTCCGCAGATCGATACAGGAGTCATTCGCCAAAACTAATCAAAACTACAGTACTTCCCTCATCTTCTTCTTTCCTGATATTCATATGCACAAGGTAACCGTGCGTTCCTTTCACTAATGAAGGTTCTACTCTTTGAAGAACATAAGTGAATTGAGTTGAGAATTGAGAATTGAGAAATTGAGAATTGAGAATTGAGAAAATTGTTGACTGCTTGGAAATATATATAAAGATGCTCAATAGATATTTGTGAGATGAACATGCCAATTAATTTTTATAACTTTTTTCACATCGATATATTGAAATTCTTTATGTGCTTTTCAAAATTCGTAAATAATCGTAGAAAAAACCATAACGATCCAAAACAGGCAAATAAAGGTTTTAAACCTTAAAATAGACATCAAAAGCCAAAAGAGGCACAAAAAAAAAAAAAACACTGGGAGAAGAATGTACGGAAACATGTTCATTTATATCTTACTTTTTTTTTTATTGATTTATTTATGGACGCTCTTTAACAGCTCAGGTCATCAGCGTCCCATTCAAATCAGGGCGTGAAACGGCCGACAAATTTTGCTCAGAGGCCTGTCTTTCAGGATTGAGGTTCTTTTTCGTGCCGTAAATGTACGACACAGGACCCAAGGCTTTACTTCCCTTCCCTTCCGAAGGAAGTCATACTTAGGATTTTTACGCCCCGAAAAAATCCATCGGTCCTAGCCGGGTTCGAACCCGCGATCTTGGGTTTAGGAGGCAAGTATGGTAACCACTACACCACCAGGACCGACTTATATTATATCTGACTGTTAAATATATCCACCCAGATAGAAAAAGCAATTTGCCTAAATCCGGGCTCTGCAATTTCAACATGACAACTGAATATATACATAAAAACAGCAGAGCGTCATACAATGAAAAATTTATTTCATGCACAGATTCATGCGAAATGAGGTCTGATTCAACCATATTTGCCCTCAATCTTGCAAAGTCTCAACAACAGTACTTTGTAATCTCCGGTCCACGCTATGAGTTAAGATAGTACGTTATTTTTGCGGTTTTAGCATGCTATTATAATCCAGTAGCAGGTTATGATAATGAAGGTATTACTTTTCATTCAAAGACCTTCTTACTATTCATTTAATTGAGAAGAGAAGATCAACATTGGTAATTTTGAAAGTAAATAAAGAACAACAAACGCTGAATACCGGATGACCATGAGATTCCAAAACATGCAAAGATCGGAAAAGGGACATTTGTGTCGAGAAAAACCTGTTTAGTGACCTTACAGGAGTCATTAGCCTCAAGAATGGCCCCGACAATGAAAAACTGTAGAAAAGATCAGGTTTTGACCTGAAAAATAAACAGCGTTACTCTTGAGGTACTCCAAGTTGTCCCGACTACCAGCTGCACGGAGATTGCTATTGTTCCAAATAAAGTGCTGCATTTGTAGTGAACAAAGTCCTTTTTTTTTCGTTTTATTTTGTCTCGCGTCTTCTTCATTTCTTCATTTAATGACCTTTCATCACTTCATCATGTTTATTTCATTTTAATGACTGGCTTTGACGTATAGTTTGGAGTTAATCATTTTACCTTGAAGCAAAATAACTCCTACATAGTTCCAGAAGATGTGGTCACGAGGAAATTTATTTAAAATGTTATTTTTTTCACACTAGCTGTGTATTAGGTCAATAGATATCTAGATGCAACGAGATAGCATTTGAGCAGTCTAATTCAATGCCCTGTGACGTCACAACCACCCCCCCCCCTGCCACCCTCTTAACATTTACCACACAGCAGGTATTCACGGAGGTTCTTTGTCCCAGCGAATTTTCGCTAGTGGTGGTCAAAACATTCTATACTCAATAATAGACTCGTTTTATTTCGTTAAATCGTTGACTTATACTTGTGTTAATTCGTGAAAATAAAAGCAGATGTCGGTCCTGCTGGTGTAGTGGTAACCATACTTGCCTTCTAAACCCAAGATCGCGGGTTGAAATCCGGCCAGGACGATGAATTTTTTCGGGCGTAAAAATTCTAAGTATGGCTTCCTTCCGGAAGGGAAGTAAAGCCGTGGGTCCCGTGTCGTACATTTACGGCACGGAAAAGAACCTCAAGCCTGAAAGAGAGGCCTCTGAGCAAAATTTGTCGGCCGTTTCACGCCCCGAGTTGAATGGGACGCTGATGACCTGAGATATTAAAGAGCGTCCATAAATAAACCAATAAAAAAAAAAAGGTTATTCTTTGATCATTGCTCGATATTTTCACATTCTTTCCTCTCAAACTGTATACAACCGAAAAGTGCATTTCAAATTGCTAACTGAGTGTAGCCTTCTATGATATTTTCATTATTCATACAAACGACGCTAGTTCCATAAGTTTCCGGATTATAGCTTTCACAAAAGCCTTATCTGGTGTCATACCTCTTAAGTAAATAATTGCAGTTGTAACATGCCCCGCTTTGTTCAGTTGTTCAGATATAGTTGCACAAAGAAGGCTATGTGCAGAAGATTGTGACATGTTCAAAATGAAGTTTCGAGCTGTTATCAAGTTCTTCACAAAAGAAGGACTTACTCCAAATAAAATTAAACAGCGATTGGACGGTGTATAAGGGGAAGCATCCCCCTCATATTCTAACTAAAAGAATGGACCAAACATTTCGAATGGGTCGAGAAAGCATTGAAGACGAAGAGCGTGCAGGTCGGCCCTTGGAGGTGCTCACTCCTGAAAACATTTCTCTTGGGGAAGGAGAAATTATGGAAGACCGGCGGCTCAAAGTTACAGAAATAGCAGCAAGGTTGGGCCTTTCTAAAACAATAGTCCTTCGAATTATTCATGAACATTTAAACATGAATAAGGTTAGTGCCTAGACTTCTCTCCTCAGTCCAAAAACAGCAACGAGCCATCTGTTGTAAGGCATTTTTGGAGCTCTGCCGTGGCAACAACGAGAGAGAAGATCTGCAAACCATTGATACAGGAGATGAAACTATGGCCCCCAACTAAGATACCCTGTCCAAAAGAGAATCAATGCAGTGACGTAAACCTGACGAAGCCCCGCCTAAAAAGATGATGACCACAATCTTTTAGGGCTGTGAAGGAATATTCTTCATTGACTTCAAGGAGAGGAACACCACAGTAAATGGGGAGTGCTATGCTGGCCTACTGCATAGACTACGTGTTTCCATCAAAGATAAAAGGCGAGGAAAACTGAGTGGTGGTGTGCGTCTTCTTCAGGACAACGCGCCTGTGCACACAGCTCTTATTGCAAAGGAAGATGTTAAAAAACGTAGCTTCAAGGATATCGATCATCCACCCTACATCCCAGATATAGTTCCAAGTGACTATTTCTTCTTCTCAAAACTCAAGAAGAGCCTTGGAGGAAGGAAATTTAAGAGTGAGAAGTGATGGATTCTGTTTATGCCCATTTTGCAGACAAGACTTCTGACTGGGGGGGGGGGGGGAAATTGAAATGTTAATTCAAAGTTGTGAGAAGTGTATTGCTATAAAGGGTAACTATATTGAAAAGTGAAATATAGTTTTGATCTTAATCATGCCTAGGAAATGGTTAGGCGGGTAACTTATGGACCTACCTTCGTATAACTAGGATTTGGTTTTGCTCATCACCGACATATTCCACTATAATTTATGTTTTCTCTCTTTCATTTTCATTCTACGGTTATGCCTTTAGTGCAACTTTATGCTACCTTCATGTTTCTAAGCAAGCACTCTCTTGATTTTTTCAGAACATGGCGCTCTTGGAGCCAACCGCAGATCAGTTGCAGCGCATGCGTGAGGAGCTGAAAGATAATCCGATAACAACAAAGAGAGACATCGAGCATTTAAAGCAATGGCTTTCAAAACAGCCACATTTACCAAAACATATGGGTATTGTGAATATTTTAATTTAATTTGTAAAGCAACAACATTTTCATGCTTATCATCAGATTTTGTAATAATAATAATAATAATAACCAATATTCATTTACTAAGTCTTTAGAGGTCTTTCAGGTTTCGTAAGTCGCGAATTTTAAGTGCCATACACATTCATAGAGATGTTTTTAAGGCTATTAAACTTTTAAGCCTTTAGTTGCAATCAATACAACTTCCCTCTTTGTAATTATAAGCATACACATGTTAATGACAAGATGCTAACTACAAAATATTAAACAGTAAGAAATGTAAAACAGAAAATTAGTAGAATAAATAATTTAACTTCAATAGACTTTTGTTGAATACATAAACAAAACAGTGAGATATTGCAACAGGCAATTTTCATTTGTTTTTGCGTGCTTTGATCAGCGATTGCAACAGCTGTATCACTTTAAGTCGCTGGCGTAAAATATGCCAGACAGTTGACTGCGGAATTTGCAATTCCTGGCTCTAGGGCTCCTGACAAATGCTTCTCGCACACGCTCAACGGTCTCAACCAACACTCTTGGCCGCTCTGTTCGATATCTGCTATCGTATAAGCAGCCAGTCGCTTCAAACTTGTTGTACCATGCAAGAATTGTTTTGGTTCTAGGTGGTTCTCGTTGATGTTTCGTACGTTGTACCGTCACAACAGACTTGCATTTAATGAATTGTAACATTCAGAAAGCTTTATGTGCACCAGTAAAGGGCATTGTTTTCGCTACGACTGCTCTCCAGCGGCTAAATCTCTAATTACGCCATGGCACCTATTGCGAATGCAAACTTGGGGATTCTATTGATAAACGTTTCTGCTATGTCTGTCATGACTGTTCTATGGATCCCCGGAACTAGGCGTCAGCAATAGCAGATTCCCTAATGGAGGTAATGCGTTGCTATAGATGAGGGCCAGAGAGACTTGGATAATGTGTGGGGGCAAAAATGGGTTGTTTTGAGAACTGGGTGGTGCCAAATGTTTGAAATACATTAAAGAAGAATATATTACATTCAGATTAAATAACCTTAAAATCAGTGATAGTTACTTTATAAAAATCCTGTAAAAGCATTTATGGCAAAGCTGGGTAGAATCCAAGAAATAAAAACGAAACTATCAAAAGCAATAAAAAGTATGAGCAGCTATCTTATTAACAATTACCAAAGTGTATCCTTCGTACTGAGTTGACGTAATGCGATTGTTTTCAGAGGATGCAAGGTTGGAGAGATTTCTCTATGGTTGCAAGTTAAGCCTGGAGCGAACCAAACAAGTGCTGGACACATACTATACCGTTAGGGCCAATGTGCCGGAGTTTTTCCGGGACAGAGATCCCTTGTCTGACGAAATGCAGGATTGTTTCCGCAACGTGTGAGTAGTATCATATATATATTAGTAAAATAAATAAATAGCTTTTCTTAATATGTTAACTGTTATTTTAGAAAGTAAATATTTAATTAAAAGGTTCACGATACAATATCTCCTTTAGCATTACTAAATATACCGGGTGTTTGTGATATAAACTTTCAGGGTTGATGAAGAAGGGCAAATGTATAAATTTGAGATCAGGAAACCTGGTCCGGAAACGACAGAGTCGGAGGTTATAAGTCAACATTGTTGTGGAATACCATAACAATGGAATACATATGGCATGAGGTGTTTCGGACATGGTCAGTCCCACTATATTTACCGGACCCCAATGTGGGTATCGATAATAGACCGAATGGTGGAATGTGTGGTCAGTGTTTTAATTACATCATTTGTTAATGTGCAGTTATCAGTTTTATTACAGTGGTTACTAGTAGAAGTAAATGAACAGTAGTGTGTTACTTCTCTTGTTTTATTAAAGTTAGTATTGATTAAGTGATATCACATCAGGCATTTGTTAATGGAAAGTGCTAGTACCACATCGGTTGTTCTTGTATATCTTTATTATGGCGTACGGGATAATTCCATATTTACATTTCCTAAATAGCGGTAATTAAAGTAGTAGTGGGTAAACAGTATATATCGTGCAAATTTTAAAGTTAATAATGAAATGTAGTGTGCATTTAACGTATAAATTTTGTGGTAAGTCACGACATTTTCCCACCAAATTTCTACTATCTTATGTGGCGGTGTGGAATAGCACAAAAAAGGAGGGGGGAATGAATGATAAAAAAAAAAAAAAAACGTGCGAAGAAAGTTTGGATCGAGATGATGCGAGTTTTAGTGAGCCTGATATTATAACATGTATCGACTCGTTTGCAATTGAGGTTATACAGAGGCAGGTACATTCGTATTGAAATCGTTAATGTTGCTACTATTATATACATATGTTTGTTTATTTGATTTGCTGCAGTGGTTTATGTTGGAAGTTAATCAACAATTGCGTGTTAGCGTTTTATTAAGTTAATATTGATTTAGTGAAGTCACAGCAGGAAACTTGTTTAATAGAAAGTGTGTAATGCAACATGGGTTGCTCTTGTTACTTAATTAAGGCACTGCGCCCCATATAATACCATATTTACATTTTATAGCTAGCAGTAATTAAAGGAGTGGATAAACACTATAGGCCGTGCAGGTTTTGAAGTTAATGATGAAACTGTAATGTGTATTGAGCATTTCTTAGAAATATGTGATTAGGAAGGATATTTCCTTTGTGCAATTTTCCTTAATCTATTTATGTGACAGCGAGGGTTAGCATATAATGTGTAATGTGCCAGAGTACTATTTGAATTGCTAACTAATATTTACCTATTAGCTAGCAGCTAACATCTACCTGGGCTGTTCAATAAAGATTGATCATACTTTTTATGGGCATGATTTTCCACCCTAAAATTTAATTTCATAATTTGTTATCGCTTCCGGTTCCCACCTGCGAGAAATGTGCAACATGAGACATGTTAAGTTCGGCTGCAGCAAAACAGCGACGAACAGACTACAGCGAAATCTGCTTTCGTCTCAACAAATCTTAAGCTGGTTCGTTAGAAAATTTTTTCTTCTTCTTCTTCCCTCTAGCACAGCTCGAAGATGATTTAAAGTGTGTATCAGGAGAGGAGGCAATCAATTTGTAGGGAAGGTGGTGCTCTAAAGGAAGAATACGCTAACCCCACTGCTGTCATTGCGAGAGAGGATTGTCAAATAACTTTAAGAATGCTTTCATAAATTCTGAAAACTTCATTGAGTGCCACCCATACTTTAGTTACTAAAAAGATGCATGTGAGAGGTGTAGTTGAAGATGATTTTACAGGAAGATGCTGAGTTTCTGTTGCTGATGAACCTTGGCTACATCATTCCGATCCTGTTGTGGTCACTAATACCAAACAAAGGAAACGTTGTTGCTTCTGCTAAGAAAGTATGATCATCTCATTTCTCGATTTTCAACCAGCATATCGTGACTGCACACACAATTGCAACTGGCAATACTACAGAGATGTTCTGAAAACTCAGCAAGGTCATATCACACATTGCAAATGTTGTAGACAAAAATTAATGTAAAGTGTGTTCCTAACCCTCCCTATTTTCAGCTTTAGCCATTTGTGACTTTCTTTATCCCGAAATTAAAGGAAGGGCTTCTTGGAAGGTATTTTCCATCTTCAGAAGCAGTGGTAATGTTGCGGAGGCGAGTTTGACGGTCTTGTCAAAAATGGTTTCAGCATGTCCTTGGGACAGGTGCAATGAAGGCAAAAGGGAAATATTATCCAAAGTATGAGGATGAAAAAAGTGTATATGATAATTCTTTATTGAACAGCCTCATGCATTCAGCAGCATGCT
This sequence comes from Metallyticus violacea, assembly GCA_030762175.1. Lineage (NCBI taxonomy): Eukaryota > Metazoa > Arthropoda > Insecta > Mantodea > Metallyticidae > Metallyticus > Metallyticus violacea. The sequence goes on along the minus strand of CM060837.1, from coordinate 8,446,886 downwards.
CTGCTCACTAAGGGTTTACTTACAGACACTACGTGCCTCTACCAGTACTCAGTCCCCTGGGCTACAGGTGTACGCTGTTGAGCCTCGCCGATCCAGACGTGGAAAACTTCGACGTGAGGGTCGTCACTAAGAGAATCGTCATGTCGCTCGACGCTCGTCTCCTGGAGGAGAAATGTCTGAACAACATTATGATGATTGACCTGAAGGTAACCCCCTTAAGTTTTAATCAGTAACTGTATTCGTTTACATAAAATCTCCCTATGTGATTTCCTTTGTTCGTTTAGACGAACCGATGTTTCATTTCTACCTATTTTCTGCTCATTTCGTTCCGTTGGTTGTTACAGGATCATAAGTGCAGGGAAGGGGAGCTGGTGGCATGTGGAAGGTTTCTGCCTCGGCTGGTGACACAATACCCCTAACAATGTTAGGGGCCCCTGTCTCAATATGGATACTGGCCCTCAGCTCGTCTCTTCCTACCGAAAGTTCTCTTTTGAGGGTTCAGTCAGCCCTTGAGCAATGCTGAAACACCGAAATATTCTCCTCCATTCTTAACATGAACGTAGACATCTCGAAGCTGACGAAGCGTCCTCTCCAAGGAGTTTGAGCTCCTCAAACGGGTAGTTCCATAACAGGCGCCGGGCAGAAACCTTTACAAAGCGAAAGCACAGTCAAAGAGCACCTCCCCCCCCAAGGGATTTGAGCCTGGGACCTCCTGAATGCGAGCTCCAAGCGTTACTGTCTGAGCTTAGTTTTTGGTGAAATATAATGTAAAACGAAACAATGATTTTACTATTTTATTTACTCAATCATGATCTTGAGTTCAGTTTCGTTGTATTGAATGAATGAAAAGTGTTAAACGTCCGTTTTTGCTACAGAGGCACTACAGGCGGTGACACTGATGATACATGAGATGAAATGATAAATTGGGAAAGGATTTTTTTTAAGGAAGGAAACGCTCCAGGCCTAAGTTTAGGGTACTTCCCCGGCATTTGCCATTTATGAGGACTGAGGAAAACCTGGAAAAAACCTGTCAGGGAGGACGGTCCTGGCGGGATTCGAACCCCAGACCTCCCGCTCACGAGTCCGCGATTTAACGACCTCGGCCACCCGTGGCGGTGTTCGTTGTATTGTCGAATATTCTGCATTAGATTTTGATTGGATTAACTCTCCCTTAAACTAACAAATATGTCCTGTTAATTTTCTGCGCATGCGTTGCAGAATCTGGCTGTAATAGCTTTGGACGTTTTCTCGCTACTAACGTTAGAGTACATCATGTAAAAGAGATACGGAAACAGTAAAAGCAAATCCGCTTGACACATTTTGTTCCAGGGTTTCACAATGGCGCACTTCGCCAAATTATCACCGACGCTAAGCATCAACCGGAAGTCGTTGCTGTGCATCCAGGACGCTTTTCCACTTCGGCTGGCCCAGGTGCATCTCATCAACTCGCCCCCCTTCATCGGCAACATCATCAACGCGTTCAAATCCTTCTTCAAGGAGAAGTTGCTGAAAAAGGTACCATAAATATTGGTGGTGTTGTTGTTTAATGAAATGAGAACAGAAACGCAGATATCTTCATTTACAGTGCTTTCCAGTGTTGGCTCGTATTTGAGACAGGAATGAAATATTTAATGTGATGACGTATTTCGGCTTAGGGTAGCTAAGCTAACGTATTCTGTCAGACTATAACGGCTTACACACGTCGAATATCTGACACAGTATTAAGTATATTAGTTAATGTTGATATTCGGTAATCTGTTAATTTCACTGCATTTTGAAAGTAAATATAACGCTTAATAAACATAACAGAAAAGAAGAAAGGGGTTATAAAAGGAGGGAAAATAAAACAATATAGATGAGAAAAATAGAATATGGAATGCTATCAACTAAAAGAAAAAAGAAGAGAACGAAGTATACTCAGAGAGAAAGAAGATAATAGAAGGGAAATAAAAAGATAAAAATGGAACATGGAGAAAAAGAAGAAAAAATATAAAAACCGAAAAACTGTGAAAGAGAATTTTTTTAATAGCATTTAACTCTCGTTTTTGCTACAGAGGCACCACAGGCGATGGACACTGATGATACATGAAATGAAGTGATATATTGCGAAAGGATTTTTTTAAGGAAGGAAACGTTCCAGGTGTAAGTTTAGAGTGCCTCCCCGGCATTTGCCAGTTATGAGCACTGAGGAAAACCTGGGAAAAAACCTCAGTCAGGGTGGACGGTCCTGGCGGGATTCCAACCCCAGACTCCGTTCATGAGTCCGCGCCTTGACGACCCTTGGCGGTGAAAGAGAAAATGGACAGTGATAAAGTCAGGAAGAAGTAAATGGAGCATCATCAAAGACAATGAAACACATCCAAAGTGAAAATGAACGAGAGAATGAAAAATAATCAGAGAAAAAAAGAGAGTGGAACGTCATAAAAGGAAACGCTATTAAGGAGCCATAAAAGAAGGAAATGGAATATACGCCAAAAAGAAATGTGAACAAAAGGAAGAGGAAGACAACGAAGCACCATCAAAGAGAAGATAAAACAAGAGAAGGAACCATTATCAAAGAGAGGAGAGAGAGAGAGAGAATGGAAAACTACCAAGGATAATAAAAAGAAAAGCGATCAGATAATTAGTCTCAGAGAAAATAAAACAAGCAGCCGAAAGACGATCAAAAAGATAAAAATAGAAAGGGAATAGAATGTAACTTCAAAATTTATAGAGAAGAGAAGAGAATAAGAGAAGAAAATATGTAAAGAGTATAAAAGAGAATAGTTAAGAATAAAAGGGAAGAATAAAGAAGAGAGGGGTAAAATGAAGAGAAGAAGTAAAAAGTAAAAGAAAGAAGAGAAAAAGAAGATTTCAAGAAAAAATATGATCAATAAGTAAGAAAGAAAACAGAAGAGAATAAAATGCAACTAGAGGTGTAAGGAAAAAAAAAAAAAAACAGGAGAATAGAATTGGATACAGAAGAATGAAAGTGAGGATCTTAGCAAAAATAAAATAACAGAAGTAGCTGGAAGACGATCAAAAAGACAAAAATCGATGAAGAAGAAGAACAAAAGAGTTGAAAGAAAAGAGAAAATTTAAATAAAGAGAAGTACAGAGTAAAAGAAAGAAGAGGAGAGAACAAGCGAGTTAAAAATAAAGGTGAGTAAAAAAAACAAAAAACAAAACTAAAAACCGAAAAGAATAGAATGCAATTTAAGCTTTAAAAAAAGAGAGAGAGGAATTGAATAAATGCAGAAGAATAAAAGTGAGGAAAATAGAAGAAAAATAAACAGAAAAATATAGTGACCATAACAGAATGGTAGAAAAATAAATTAGAAGGGAAGGAACGTGAACAACAGAAAAAGAAGAAGAGTGAATAACAAAATAGAGAGAAAAGAGAACTAGAAGCAGAATAAAAGAGAAAGAAAGTGAAAAAAGAAATGAATAAAGGAAATAACAAAGACAGAAGAAACGAAAAAAAAAAAAAAATAATGAAAAGAAGGCAAAAATAGACAAAGAAGAGAGAATGTGTTCAGAAAGAGAGTCGAAGTGCTTTTCTCCTTTTGTGGCTCCTTTCAGCTTTCTAACGGTAGCAATTTTTGTTTTTTCTCAAAAAACTCGGCACATGGCCATCAATGAACAAACGATTCGTCGAGTTCGTTAACCAGCAAAATTGGAACATTGGGAGTGTGGGTTAATCTAAAGCGAAAATGTTTTTAAAACCGCTCTAGCGGCCACATTTTGCTTTATTTCAACGAAACTCAGTAAAAACTTTAAAATAAATTGATAAAAGTAGTTTCCGAAATTCATGGCCATTGGGCCACTCGAAGGGGGGGGGGGTATGCCTGAAAAACTTTTGGGGGTTAAAGCGAAATTTAAAAATCGCTCTAGCAGATGCAATTATAAACGTTTTTAAAAGAAACTCTTATTGAAATAAAGAAGAAAAAATAGTTTTCGAAAATCAGTGAAATCGGCGTGTTAGGAGGAGTGCTTTTTTTTTTTTTTTTTGAATGTTTTATTTACGGACGCTCTTTAACATCTCAGGTCATCAGCGCCCCATTCAATCAGGGATAAATTTTACTCAGAGGCCTCTTCTTTCAGGTTTGAGGTTCTTTTTCATGCTGTAAATGTACGACACGGGACCCACGGCTTTACTTCCCTACCGAAAGAAGCCATACTTGGATTTTTACGCCCGAAAAAATCCATCGGTCCTGGCCGGGTTCGAACCCGCGATCTTGGGTTTAGGAGGCAAGTATGGTAACCACTACACTACCAGGACCGACATTATTAGGAGGGGGGTTTACTTGAAACCTAAAATTTAAAAATCGCTTTCGTGGCATTAATATATAATTTTTTCGCAACGAAAATCCGTATATGCCATGAAATAAAATAAGAATTCTTTCTGACAATCAGGGAAATCAGGAGGGGTTGTCTGTACCCCAAAATTTAAAAATCGCTCTAGTGCCATTAATAAATGCTTTTTTTTTTTTTTTTTTTTGAACGAAACTTCGTATATGCAATTTAAACAGAATAGGAAAAATATTTTCTGAAACTGAGGAAAATCAGACTCTTAGACGCGGAAGGGGAGGAGTCGCTCTACCTGCACCAGTATTTTTTTACAACAATTTTCGTTACATATCATTTAAATAAACAAGGAAACTAGTTTCTGAAAATTACGGAAATTGCACTATTATAAGTAAAGGTATACTTGAAAACCGAAACTTAAAAAGTGCTCTTTCGTTTAGTTTTTCTCTATATTGTTTTAAAATAAAACGAAAAATTAATTCAACATATTTATAATGTTGCACATGTTTTATATTTAGCAAAAGTATCGTCGTAAAAAATAACATGTGAAATGTTATTGAAACCTAATATGCATTTTAGAATGGTATTTGTATGTAACAGCGCCCTGTGACAACACTCAGAAAACGTTTTCATTACGTGTTTTTACTATAATAACATTTAAATTAAATTTCAAAGTCACGGAAAATCAACGTAACTTTCGATTGTTTATTCTTGATTCTGTATATTTGCTTAGTGTGTCGAAATTGTTTCTAAATAGTGAGATGTTTTTGTTTTATTGAAACAAGTGAACATCATCATCTTAAATACGCAATGTAACTCGAAACTTTCTGTTATTTCTCTCTATTTTAGTGAATGTAAAGATATCATTGGGTAAGTTGATAAACATGTTACATTTAAAGAATACTCACACAGTGTAGCTTTGTTTATAAATGGTGATATTTCATTTAATTAATGGTATACCTTTAATTTTTGTGGTTTAATAATATCAATAATAATCATAATAATGTGGTTTGTCTTTTGTAATAATTATACTTATTTGTTCCCCTAACATGACGCAATAATGCCATAGCTTATATAATTTAATTAATAATTTCTAATTTGGATTTTATATTCCTTTTAAATTAAAAGTTATTCAACCGGTCTGTCTTGCGTGACAGACTTTTAAGATAACGCAGAAGGATCGTTTCTGTTGTTTTAGTACAAATAAGTCTGTAATATCTCTAGCTGTGCCTACTTCGTCTTGTGTTGTGTTACAGGTGTACGTTCACTGCAACGGTTACGACACCCTGTACCCCCACGTACCTCGCGAAGTGCTGCCCAAGGAGTACGGCGGCAAACTGGGTTCCGTACACGATCTGACCGGTAAGTGAACATTTTGCTTAACACACAAGAGCTACTGTTCAATAACACTAGCCCGCTAATATAACCTTTGTCAATGTTGCCTTCACCAAATACACTAATTATTTACGCATTATTGTACGTGAATTCATTCAATTTTTGAACATAAAATAATTTTCCAAACATTTTGCAGCCATTTTTATGTATTCGGATATCATTTTGAGTCTATAATTTCCTTCATCGTATGAACATTAAAATGAATGCATTTTAATCACATTTTTACACTGGGTCAGTTGAAATTTCTAAGACGTTGTTCTTGTATTGTTGCTACATCAGTTTTATTCTACTGTTGATGTATTTCAATCAGTTTAACACATACTTTTATGAGGTAAATATGCCGTTAAGTGGAGAGAAGGCTGCTAAATCAGTTTCCCTGTTATAAGATGGACGGAGCATGCGTTATGTAGCCCAGGTGTTGCGAGTCAACCTCTCTACCACACAAAGGACATACCGAAGGTTTAGCGAACTTGTATCTATTGCAGAAGAACAGGATCAGGTCGCGGAAGGCTGACATCTGTCAGAGATGACCAAGTTCTGCGGCTACAAGTTGTTCATGATCGTCACACAACAGCCGTAGAAACTGAAAATCGCTTGTAAAGGCATCAGGAGTCAATGTCAGCATGAGAACAGCGAGGAGATTTGAAGAAACTCAGCCCAGCTCTAGAGGTCCCTTTGCTAACCCAGCAACATCGACAAGTACGCCTTGTCTTTGCTCGTCAACATCTGCAGTGGACTGAGGAGCAATGGAAAGCTGTCCTACTCACGGATGAGTCGAATTCAGCCTGAGATCATCTGATGACAGGGAAAGAGTATGAAGGAGGACTGGAGAAAGGTATGTCCCTTGTACCTTCTCATCGACGATGTCTTCCCGGGAGGTTTCGTCATAGTGTGGGCTGGTTTCAGGAACGAAGCATTGAGTAAATTCTTCAGAAGCATGTTGGCAATGATTTTCCGCTTCATGCATGACAATGGCCGTTCACATGTGACACAGTACTTGCGTGAGGTGGGGATTCAACGCTATTTTGGCCAGCACTAAGCCCTGACCTCAACCCTATTAAGCATGTTTGGGAAATGTAAGTCAATGTGTTCCTGAGAGCCTCAATGAACTTCGTGAGGCTTTGCGTGAGCATGGGAGGCCATACCACAAGAAAATCTAAGGGCCTTAATTGCAGCATGCAAATATTTCACTAGACCCGACAACAGCAAGTGAATCAGAAGAGGGGGCTGTAGAAGAGCACTACACTTTGTCTCGTAGAACAGCAGAAACTGATCCACGATCTACAGCAATCTCAACTCTTGCGATCGAGATTGGGACAATGTTGTGTATAGATCAAGAAGTTGCTCTTTCGCTGAATATTTCGACATGCAGAAAGCATTGCAGTTAGGTGTATGCTGCTAGAGGCATCAAATATAATGATTTAAAAGTTTACAGGGTGGATTCACAAAATTCAGCTGCTTTTGTACCTGTGGGACAGCCGAGACACCAAGGAATGGCCTAAGAGAGTGTCATTTGTCACTGCAAAAGAAAATGTACAAAGCACTCCATTTTTTGAACAGAGTAAAATGATTTTACCTGCGTTTCATATCAAGTTAGACATAATAAAAACTTTAATGAAAGCTCTGGACAAGGAAGATCAGGCCTAAGAAAGATTTCCTAAGTGAGTGAAGCAAAACTGAAAGAAGGCATTTTGTAAAAAACAATTGAAAGATCGAACTCACAAACCTCGAATTACCTGCTTGCTCCTCTTTCAAAGCAGCTTTTGCTGGGCAACAGATAAGACGATATCTGTGAATGATCTGTTACAGAACTACAACATCATGGGGTGTAAAATGTCGCTAAAATTTCACTTTTTAAATCTCACCTTGAAACTTTGGGAGCCATAAACGAGAGCAGGGTGAGCGCTAGCAGCAATGCATCCTTATCAACACCCTTTAATGTTGTAGATGTCTAGAGATTTATGCAGCTGGGACTTAAAAGATCTAATCAGACATCTTGGTGGGGGCTAAGACAACCCTTCTTCTCCCACTCCCACTTTTCCTTGTTCCCTACTTCTCCCCTATCAATATGAGGCTTGAAGTGTACGCTTTTCAAACAACACCTTATTGTCCATGGGGAAATAAATGGAAATTTATTTGTGTTTGTTATAAACTTCTCTGAAAAACACATTAACATACAAACAACCAGTAAAGCTAGCGTGATTCTGATGTCAATGTTCGAAATACTCATCTCTGTAACCAACTTCCTCTTCGGAACAAATCAGCCAGCAGTCACAGTAGAAATATTTCACTCTCTCGTCATGCCAAAGCCTGCGACGATAACCTTGGCCAGTCCATATGACATATACGTACACAGTGTGCATGCCAAACTAACGTATGTAGTGACCTCCACTTTGATACGCAAAGCATTCCAGTAGGAGAACTGACCATGCATAGTAACAACATAACTTTGCAGTTATTGCAGCGTCTCTTGTCATGTGAAAATATCAACTTTTATATTTTTATTTATTTATTTTATGTGGTGTTTAACACCCTATTTTAAAACAGAGGCACGACAGGTGGTGGGCACTGATGTTACATGAGATGAAATGATAAATTGGGAAAGGATTTTTTTTAAGGAAGGAAGCTTTCCAGGCCTAAGTTTTGGACAATTCCCCGGCATTTGCCAGTTATGAGAACTGAGTTAGTTTATTTAAGGACGCTCTTTAACATTTCAGGACATCAGCGTCCCATTCTATTCAGGACGTGAAACGGCCGACAAATTTTGCTCAGAGGCCTCTTCTTTCAGTCTTGAGGTTATTTTCGTGCCGTAAATGTACGACACGGGATTCATGGCTTTACTTTCCTTCCAAAGAAAGGCATACTTAGGATTTTTACGCCCGAAAAAATCCATCGATCCTGGCCGGGTTTGAACCCGCGATCTTGGATTTAGGAGGCAAGTATGGTAAGCACTACACTCACCAGGACCGACCAAGCAAGGAGATGCTGGCAATGTATTGCCGCTGAGGGGCACTGTTTTAAGCATTACTTATAACACAGTATTTCATTTTTATCAGCTTTAAATGCAGAGTTTAAATACTTTTTATGCTTTCAGTAAAAATAAAAATACTAAAATGAAAACAATAACCTTACGCGCGGCGGGTGCTATATTCTGCAGCCGCGCTCAGGCGGTCTTTAATTCAAACAGCTCTCTGTATTTCGTGTACTACAACAATATATTTACCCTATGTAATGAAAAACTTGATAAAACAGCATAATATCCAATTGTACAAAGTATTTCTGTACATGCACTGTTGGAAAACAATTGGATATTATGCTGTTACGCATCTGTCATTTGTATCGTTACAGAGGGTTTTGCATGTGATCATAGTTTCTAAATTCAGTTTTGACAAAGTTGTAAGCGTTGAGAAATAAGACATTTGCTTCAAATGTTCTAAGATCAAGATAGTTAATTTGATAATTGTTAACCAATTCAATTCATGATTCAGTTATTGCGCTTAAATAGTTCGTTCTTACAACATGTTGAAAGTTGTGTCAAAACAGTACCTTGATACTGTTTGATCAGGGTCTTTGGAAAGGCATAAGCGTGTTACCCAGTTAATTACAGAATCATTATCAAATTAATTTCATTGCTGTACAATACACAGAACAAGCTTGACACAGTGTTTCATTGTCACGAAGTCTGTAATTACTTGATTGTTCTGTTTCCCAACAGAGGCTTGGAACGAGAAGTTGGTAGGGCTGCGGAAGTGGTTTCTGGAGGAGGAACGGATTAGCAAAGCGGATGTGTGCAAGAGGCCGTATGAAAACCGCAACAACACAGCCAGGGCGTTGGCCATCGTTTCTTGCGACGGCGTTCACGGTTCCTTCAGACAACTGACTATCGACTAACGGACCCTCGGCGAGTCGTAAGCCAAAAGAGTCTTCGCTGTGTTTGGCAGAGAAACATATCTGGCAAACACATCCAGTTGCAGTGACATGGGTGCTAAAGGGCACTTTTGGTTTATTTAACAAAGTTGATCTCCACGCGATGTGTTTCTCTTCTTGACATTTACAACAACTATAAAGTTATAATCTATGGTTAAGTGAATAGGTGTATAAATTAACAGTTTATGGGTAAAATCACAAAACATTTTTTGCAAACATATTTTAAAACCTTTCAACTTTCAATTAAAATATTTTCAAGAGCAAAAATTTGATAATTACCTACGGTATTTAAAAATGATAAAACCAACTTTACAAAAAAGATTTCCACTACCACTTTCGCTTCAGGATGATTTCATGTGAAATCGGGCACACGCCAAGGAACCTTTCAAACTACCTTGACTTTAAAGAACGATGTATAAAAATGATATACTAATACAGTCAAAAAGAAACCGAACGTGTGTAGAAACACTTATACAGAGCAAATGAAACCTCTTGCTCAACACTGCTTTCAAAGCAAGTCCCTTGGGTAGTGACAATTTCTGTCAAATCCGTATTCATTTTTGCAAGGTCTGGGCTGTAGGGTGGATGGTCAAGTAACTGGAACATGATGTAGAGAATGAGAAGGATGAAAAAGAACAGGTACGTTATGCTTCGCGAGGCTCAGCTGGGCGTTGTGTGATGGAGAATCCAGCACTTTCCTTGCCACAAATGACGCCTTTTTTTAACACAGCATCACGAAGACGCCTAAGAATGATAACATGTCTGCTCATTGACAGGAATGAACTCTATACGGTCACAATTGATCACAGCAGCAGTCCGTCACACGCCTGGGAGTGTATTCCGTGCTCTAGGAAGGTAAGGTAGATAAGTTGCCTAAACAGCACGGCGGTGCCAGGCTCTTTGACCGGGCTTTCACGTAAAAACTAGCCCGAATACCCCGTGTAAGTGAAGTCATTGTTCTGATTTCACACGAAATCGACTTTCAGTGTTACAAAACTCATGCTGAAAGTTCTGTCTAGCTTTGGAAGTGCATGTTGTAGTTTTCGAGTTGTATTAAGAATACATACATATGAACAATTATGTGTCGAGAAGTAGTTACTTATTGAATGTACTCAGATTTTTTTTATCACACGATTAAACGTATTTACGCATTTCACCACCTGGACAAGATGACAGCTATTTTTCATTGGGACACTAATGTAGTTATGTGCTATTACAGTTGTGAACATAAACATTTATATGTCAAAAGTTATTAAAGCTGTTATAAAATAGCAGGTTTTTATTTGTCTTCCACAATCACAAAACCTTTATCCATAACAATTCCTTTAAACATTTTCAGATATTAGTAAAATGATGCAAGCAAACATTAGGGATCTCTGACAACTGAAATTTATTTGTTAGTTTTTTGAAGACCGAAAACAAAATTCACACAACCGCACCTGGGCAGATCAATCAAACTAGGCTCAATTCTGTCCTTTTATCATTTTATTAGGTTGTTATATTTTCTTTTTCTTCAATCACAGTTGCAGAATACACATTAGGAAAATATCTTAACTGTTTATTACAATTAGCTTGCTCTGTATTTGTGTAACAAAATTTCCCTGAATCAAAAAAGTTAATATAAACATATGGTCAGTTTATTCAGTGTTTCAGTTACATCATTTCTGTGGTGTACTGACAAACAAGCCACAGGTATTTTTACGCTTTACATAAAGCCATACGTATGTCATCCGCAGTTGCTCTGGAATGGAGTGCAGCAGAACTTTCACAACATTCAAGTATGGATTGATAAAAATCACCATGTAGTTTTGGAAAAAGATACCACCAGTTTAGCATTAATGTATGGGCTAAAATAATTGACCGTGCATTAATTGGACATTTTATTTTACTTGTGCATTAACAGAAGCATGGCTTTTAAACGGGTCATGTAAATGTTTTGTTGGAAGATGTTTCACTAAATTTAATACGTCATATGTAGTTCATTCATGATGGGGCACCGCCTCATTTTTCCCGTTCTGCTAGAGCAATTCTCAAATAACTGGATGTGTCATGAGAGACAGACTTGATGGCCGCACGTTCTCCTGACCTCAGTCTATTGCCTTTTTGCATATAAAGGGTCATTTAAAGAAAGTTTTGTATTGACAAGATGGAAATTCTTCGCCCGCGATATTAACAAAGATGATTGATTACTTCTTTTTTATTTACGGATGTTCTTTAACATCTCAGGTCATCAGCGTCCCATTCAATTCAGGGCATGAAACGGTGGATAAATTTTGCTCAGAGGTCCCTTCTTTTAGGCTTGAGGTTCTTTTACATGCAGTAAATCTATCGCAAGGAACCCACAGCTATACTTCCCTTCAGACGGAATCCATGCTTAGGATTTTTACACCCAAAAAATTCATCGACCCTGGCCGACATAATCAACAGATATGGCAAACACCTGGAAAATGGGAGAGAGTAAGACAATCCATAGCGCCACACATCTTGTTGAAACGTTTGGTGCTTTGAATGGGAATTTGAACTAGATTTGGGTTCTCCTTTTTTCTGCTAAATTTTAAAATACATCTTTCGGACTGCAATACGAGAACATACAATCCTTTTATTCGAAGAGAAAAGGCCCATGACAGTAACAAATAAACCATCCATTTGAAGGGCGTATGGGGATAGACAAGAAATTGGAACTAGCCAGTCAGATTCTCTGTGCAAATGTGAGCGCGCTGCAACAGTGTGTAGTGTCAGCCATGCCAGACGCTAGGATAGATCTCAAGCGAGAGCATTACGAGCTTATTTTCTACGACTTTAATGTCAGTTTAGGGGAGAGAGAATGCCTTGAGAGATTACATCATGCATTTCGGGATCTTGGCACTTCGTAATCCACTATGTATCAATGATTTGCTAATTTTAGAAGGGGAAGGGATTTCCTCCAAAGATGAAGATTGTGCAGGACTGTCGGCTACAGCAACAGCCGACGAAAGCGTGATGAGAGCAGAGCGTATGAAGATCAACGTTGCACATACTATCAGATTCAAAAAGCTCTAAATATTGGATTGGCAGCAGTGAAAACAATCCTTAAAGATAAACTTCAAGTGAGGAAGCTCAGGAAGTTGTTGCATCTCCCCACCTCACAAATGAGCAGGAAAAGCCACATGTGCATTAGTGTTAGGAAATGATAGAAAATGTTGATGGGAGAAGAAATAAAAATATTTTGACATCATGACAGGTGACAAAAGCTGGACATGCCAGTATGATCCAGAAACTAAGCAACAGTCATCGGTCTGGGTGTTCGCAAGAGAGGATCCCCAACAAAAGGGAGGCAAGCAAGAAAATGTTGACATGAAGATTATCTGTTCCTTCTTCTCAGCTTGTGGTCATATTGTGACAGTTCCCCTTGAGGGACAAAAAACTGACACTGCCTGACGATACAGCACAAAATGTCTGCCTCAAGTCCTCAATGTACAGAGAACGAAGCGTCTGCGTGGAATCTTGTTGCATCATGACAATGCCTCTGTCCACACTGCACTAGAAACAACCCAATTTCTGCAGCAGTCAGCAATCAGATATTTATTCTCTCTTCTCTACAGGCCAAAACTGCTCTCATGTGACTTTTTCCTATTCACAAAAATAAATAAAAAAAATCATGGCCAACAATTTGATTTACCTGAAGCCGTAGTGACTGCGTACGAAGAATGCATTTGCACGCTATCCGAAAGAAGCATGGCATTCAGTATTTACAAAATGGTATGGACGAATGTTATGTTGCATAGAATGCAATGGAGAATACTTTGAAAAGATGCAATGATCAGATCTAAATTTTAAAAATGTTATTACGTCCATTCTCAAAACTTTTAACAGTGACCTTGTAGTGTTTAACGCCCGTTTTTACTACTGAGGCACCACAGGCGGTGGACACTGGTGATGAAATGATATATTGGGAAAGGATTTTTTTTTTCTTTTAAGGAAGGAAACGTTCCAGACCAAGTACTTCCCTATATTTGCCATTTATGAGGACTGAGGAAACCTGGAAAAATTCTCAGTATCTCAGTCAGAAAGAACGGTCCTGATGGGATTCAAACCCCAGACGTCCTGCTCACGAGTCCCCCCCCCCCCCATATATGCTTTTTATGTAGCCATGAAACGACCTTTGCATTAGAACACATTTTAAAAATACGTCATAATAACGTTTAATAAGATCATGTATATTATTGTTTTTATTGTAACAAAATATCAGGTCCTTATAGTTAGGCCATTCAGTTCCACAGATAATTCGCAAAATAGTATAGTGACATAACTATTGTACGTTGATATTGTACAAACATGACGACATTCCACCGTGCTCACGTTCATCAGGTTGAGAACGCCTGATTTAAGCGAACGTGCAACACTTGTTTAAAACCATTATAATACATGAAATATTACGTTATTCATTGGTTTTTATAATTTTGTTACTTGCTTCACACGTGGGCTATTGGTACATCTGTTTTAAGCTAGTTCAACCAATGGTCGTTAGAGTAACCTGAAAGTTTGTGCTGCCACCTCCTAGAGAGTCAGTCAACTTTTTCCAATTGATTGTTGCGTGCAGACAGTGGAAGCAGACGAGGTTTGCGGGTATAGAAAACGGTAGTGACATGTGCTGCTTGTGAAGTTTAATTCGATTCACTGCCACTCCCCCAATTTCTGGAAATAATTCTCCTGGTGTGCATAGTTTCATGTACGGACCCGTGCAGGAAGTTGAGTTGTGCAGCGTTGGTGATGCTGTTACAGAATGTCTTGGGTGTATTACGGAAATAGTCATGAAGAATGCGAACGTGATACAGGAATACAACTGCTGCCGGCAACTGCCTTGACATTTTTTGTGTGTTACTTGAAAGTGATATTGTGGCGCGTGGCCGTGGCGTGTGCTCTACTCCAGATGTACTTGACTCTGCTGCTGTTCACTTTGGTCTTGCCGGAAGATTCACACGCGATACCCATGTTCAGTCATTAGCACGTGTTTTAGAAATAGCGGCATGTTAAAAAGAAATCAATTTGCAGCTCTTCAAATAATCAGAGAATGGACAACAGACGATGTGTTGGTGCTCCTGTCAAATGTAAGTACAGCATTGTTGCTGGGTCTGTTAGATTAGAAAACTTTGTGTTTACTTTAAAAAGTATTGATTCTGCACGTTTTTAGTAGAGTAAAATGTAAATAAGGTGTATATAGCAACATTAATACGTGAACAATGACACAGATTACGTTTTGATCTTCACTACGCCAAAATAATAAAGAAACGAAACATGTTTGATTGTTTACGCTTCGAGAAGCCATGTATAAGTGAGCAACAATAGTTGTTGATTAAATATCCCTAAGTACAGAAGGAATTTTATATAGCTTGTTGAACATCACAAGCAATGGAGACATTAATTGTGAGTTAATTTAATAATACGGACAGCATTGAAAAAACGAAACCAATATATACTGACGCTAGAAGAATAAACCAATTTCTGACGCCTTTGTGTTTGATTATATTTATTTATTAATCCGTGAAACTAAGAAATCTCGTCGTCTGTCATTTTGGTTTACAATACTTCTAGTGGCAGTGCATGTTCGTTTCGTTTATATGTATAACTAAAATAACAATAACTAGAGAAGCAGAAAGAGATAAAACACTTTTAAATAGTTATACAATTTTCGCTATATTTTGAACCCTTGTGTCTTTCAAAGGCAGAAAACAAGTGAAAGTGGTAAAAGTAAATATTGAATCTCGAAGGTAACGTAATGCGTGAAAACAAAACAGGCAACGAGGGAAAAAGGGTGGGGAAGAAAAAACAACAATGAAGAGAAATATATAAATTAATAAAGAAAATTAAAAATGTAAAACCGGAGTTTTAAAACGTAAGATTCGAACATGATGGTTACTCGCTCTATATAAAAATATAGGTACCATTTATCTCTGAAGTAACTTTAAGGGATATGGATCAGTAACTCATTAATAAGTGTTAAATTAAATGCATCATAAAATACTTCAGGGGAGTGGGAATGTTGATAACTACAAGGCAGATATGGTTTTAACAGAACGTCTCTGCTTGTTCACACGGAGCGAAACAGCAGTAGAAGTTAAACCAATATAAAACTTTCAAGATAACATATATACAATATCTTAGAAGGACAGTTAAAATGAAACAATTTTAAATTTTATGGATAAACTGGGGTTGGGGAACGAACGACTCTGCATAATTAGCGCACAGGTTTTGCACTTAAGATGTTGGCAAGGATATGAACGTGCGACCGGACGGTGTGATAGGTTGCGGCGAAATATACTTTTAAGATTATTTTTCTAAATTTGTACTTCGCCTTAATTTTAAAATACTCTGCAAACTTTCGTTCAAAGTGAGCTTCTGATCTTAACAAATAAATCATCCACGAGGGGCATGTGAAATTCCAGGGACGTAAGTGGTAACAAGGTTAATGAATATTTTTTGGAAGTTTTTGGTTTGCATTAGAGGTTTTTTTTAATGCGCTGAGGTGATAGGGGATATTAAAAGATAAAAAGGATATTTTTTCTTGGAACTTTTTAACTTTAACTTATATTAATTAAGAGATTTTCGGGCGTAAAAATCCTAAGTATGGCTTCCTTCGGAAGGGAAGTAAAGCCGTGTCGTACATTTACGGCACGATAAAGAACCTCAAGCCTGAAAGAAGAGGCCTCTGAGCAAAATTTGTCGGCCGTTTCACGCCCTGAGTTGAATGGGACGCTGATGACTTGAGAAGTTTAAGTGTCCGTAAATAAACCAATAAAAAATAGCAACAATGAAATCACCCATACCACGCTAACTCACAACAAAGACAAAGCCAAAGCAAGAAATACACTCCTTAACCTTGAGGACGATATGCGTGTTTCGTTATCAACTGCTAGGCCTGATATCAGACATTTGTGTTCTTAACATCAATCATAAATCTCACATTAAATAGACAAAATTTGTTTTAATGATTTACAATTACATTGTAGTTCTCTACTTTTGAAATTGTATTTGTTTAATTTAATAATTCATAGTGCATATCATTTATATAGTATACTTTGTCCAATGGAAGGCCATAAATTAAATGTTAAGTACGGTACAGCACTGACAAGTAGGCAAAAATACGGACTTATGGAAACCCTAACTATAGATTAGGTTGTTTTTTTTAAATATTGTTTCAAACACAATTTGAATATTAAGGCATCATAGGCGATGGACATTGATAATACATGAAATGAAATGATAAATTCGGAAAGGATATTTTTTAAAGGAAGGAAACGTTCCAGGCCTAAGTTTAGGGTACCTCCCCGGCATTTGCCATTTATGAGGACTGAGGAAAACCTGGAAAAATCCTCAGTCAGGGAGGACGGTTCTGGCGGGATTCGAACCCCAGACCTCCCGCTCACGTGTCCGTGCCTTAACGACCTCGGCCTCCCGTGGCGGTAGATTAGGTTTTGGCTTCAGTAGAATAGGCCAAGTATCATTGAAAACAATTGATGTTATTGATATTTTATTTCATGTCGACTTGGCATTGTTAAAACTGAAGTAGGAGCTGGAGTCCATGAGATTGAAGTTAGCGTGTTTTCCCTGTCCTTGTCTTCCGCGGATCGTAAAAATCATTAGGGACAACAGCCGTCTTTTGTCATAATTCTTGGAAACACCAGGCAGTTTGCACCCCTTCTGTTGTATCACAGTCCTTTATATGGTTATTCAGGGTCAGTGGCGTGCTTGCTTATGTTGAAGTCGACTTTCTTTTGTCTAATGAATCGCGCTACCCTTTACTTTGTTGGTTTTGTAAAAAATCGTCAAAATTTTGTTGGAATTGGAGAACATATTGTAATGAGTATTCTTCTTTTTTATCAATAATAATGATAAGAAACGCGGGAAAGTTGAAAGTCTTGTGGAGAATGTTGTAAATGTTGAAAAAAATTTTGCTGATAAATATGAGGCTCTTAAATGCGGTAAACGAGCAATATCTGTGTCCATTATTATTATAGAGAGAACTGCAACAGTTACAGGCATTTCGTCTCGTAGCGTGTGTAGGGTTTTGCAAGAACAAAAACAAGCTTTATCAAGTAGAAGTGTTTTTTTAATAGTGTTTTATGCCCGTTTTTACTACTGAGGCACCACTGGCGGAGAAGTCAGTTCTGGTGGTTACCATACTTGCCTTCTAAACCCAAGATCGCGGGTTCGAACCCGGCCAGGATCGATGGATTTTTTTCGGGCGTAAAAATCCTAAGTATGGCTTCCTTCGGAAGGGAATTAAAGCCGTGGATCCCGTGTCGTATATTTACGGCACGAAAAAGAACCTCAAGCCTGAAAGAAGAGGCCTCTGAGCAAAATTTATCGGCCGTTTCACGCCCTGAATAGAAATGGACACTGATGACCTGAGATGTTAAAGAGCATTCGTAAATAAACCAAAATTTAAAAAAAAAAAAAAAAAAAAAAAAAAAAAAAAAAAAAAACAGGCGGTGAACACTGATGATGATACAGAGTTGAAATGATATACTGGGAAAGGATTTTCTTTAAGAAAGGAAACGTTCCAAGCCTAAGTTTAAAGTATCTCCCCGGCATTTGCCAGTTATGAGGACTGAGGAAAACCTGGAAAAAACCTCAGTCAGGGAGAACGGTCTTGGCGGAATTCGAACCCCAGACCTCCCGCTGGCGAGTCCGGGCCTTAACGACCTCGGCCACTCGTGGCGCTATCGAGTAGAAGTGTTTTGCGCACTCCAGGAAAGAGTTGTCCGAACAGAACCTTAAGTAAAGCTGTAATAGATTCATTCACTGACACCGCCATAAAATGAGTGATATATTCGTTATGTATAACTGACTTTTTACCAAGTCTGCAGGATATAAGCTATACTTAATAACGGAAATTTTGTGTAAGAGCTGTATGAGGAGTATTTAAGAGAAATCTTGAAGAAAATAAATTTTTGGCACGTAAAAACCTTTAGGAAAGGAAATTCTAAATGAGAAGTTTGAACATTGTTTCTAAAAGATTTAAATTCGTAAGTAGAAGCAAGGAATTGAGGGCTATTGTCCCACTATTGTTTATTTAGATGAAACTTGGATTAAGAACAGTAATTTAAAAACCAAAATTTGGAAGGAAAAAGGAGACTTATTTTTCCTTTAAAACTCCAACAGAAAAAGGTGCACGCTTTATTATTTACATGCTGAATGTTCTTCTGGTTTTATTCCCAATGCCGTACAAACATTCAACTCAAAATCGACAAAGGATCATCTGGAGGAAATGGACAGCAGTGTTTTAGAAACTGCTTCATAGATAATCTATTACCGAACATTCCTCCCAATAGTTTTATTGTTATGGACAAAGCCCTCTATCCACCTAAGGCTTCATCTGAACTTGGAAATGGTGGCTTGACTTCGTAATAAAAACATTGAGTTTGAATCTCATTCGACGAAACCTAAATTATATGAGTTGATTAATCTGAAAAAAAGAACGTTCAAGAGATATGAAATTGTTGCAGAACAATCGCATCTCGTAATGAGACAACCCCCTTACCATTGCTAGGTAAATGTCATATATCGGGCAAGTGAAACATAACATTTAAAAACAAAAATGTGCATCTGTTACTTGAAAAAGCTCCTTCGAAAGTGACCGAAGAGAATTGGAAATCGGCCTCCTGTGGACACGTGCAAATCATTGAAAAAAGATGCTGTGAAACAGTATAATAGTCTTACGCTACTTTGCACCATTTATTTTTTGTTCAAATTCCTCGCTTTTGACGTTGACCTTGCAGTTATTTTTAAATGCTGTTGTATTGTTCGACTGGTTGACTGGTTTCTAAGAGCGGTCAACTCGTCGTGTCCGTTTAGATTCAGTTATCGCGATCATGAAATGGAACCATATTGCAGGTCAGGGACACTAAGAACACATTCCATTTATGAAGGAAACTTTAAACGAACCTCGGACGGATAACGTTCACTAAATAGTGAAATCTTTGAGATTCCCTATCCAAGTTTTGTTTATTCTGAATGACCACTTCCTCACAAAGGTGCAAGCAGGGGAGGAAACATGGCTTGGCACTTTAACGTGAAGGGGGCATAGCGCTTGTTGATGGTGACGACAATAATAATAACAATAACGCCACCACCCCAATGAATTTCAGTATTTCATTTCCTATAACAATTGCCTTGTGCGTTTTTATAAGTAAAAAAGTCCATCACGCAGGAGCTGCGAAAAGTAAGCGAATTCCTCAGCAAGTTGAATTTGTGAAGTTATTACAGAGCGCTAGAGTAGAAAATGTAGTAAAACAAGTAACGCTAAGTGAAGATATACATATGTATTTAATAAAAAACATAATTTTCAGGCTTAAAAGTATGTGTTTTTCCTGTATCATTATTTTATTACATGTTATATTATTAACTCAACGTTTCCAATTGCACTTGGCTGTATAACAATTCAAGCGGAATGTGATTAACATTTAAGCTACATGGCTAATGTTAGGCATGTGTGCTTGTTTTTCTGTGTTCCGAAACCGTTGTGTTCTCTGCATCTGCATTTATTGCACGCTTTACACTACCAAGGTTGAGAGTACGCATCGGTCCAGCATTTCCTTGAATTTGGCTTTTTCCGCTGCCGTTCGGCACTGTAGCTGTAGGACGGCCGCTGTCTGTAAGGATGTCTGATTATTCGTCCTTGCGCATGCGCAAACTACTCTCTCCCCCACTCTTTCACAAGACAAACGAGTTTATTGCTCGGTGGGAATACCCAACCTTTTAAGTTAACAGTAATAGTCTCCCTGTATGCCACATCTTCCCTCGGGCCACCATAATCGACGTCCTCGGTGATTACGAAAATTCTGTTTTCAGGTATACAAAACAAATATATATATAATTTTGGGTAATTATTCATAATAGTTTCATTTAAGAAAATTTTTTTTAAATTTTATTTCAATAGTATATACCGATTTTTGTTCAGAAAAAAAATTGCGGTCGATTGAGCTTTACTCAATCAATTTTTACTTTAGGTTAACTATCTATCCCCAATAAACCATTTTGCTGATTAACGAACTTGATGAATTGTTTGTTTATTAATAGTTATAAGCCGAGTTTCGTTGAGAAAAACAACAAACAAACAAAAATGCGGCCGCTAGAGCGTTAATACGCACACACATGTATATACACTTTTTTTCCTTCGTCATTTTTGTTGCCTAGAAAATTAGATCCATGGAGATTTGAAGACATTATCCAAAAGACTTTTCATGGCTAAAACCGCGTTCCAGGCCTAAGTTTAAGGTACCTTCCCGTCATTTGCCATCTATGAGGACTGAAGAAAACCTGAAAAAACCGCAGTCAGGGCCGACGGCTCTGGCGAGAATCGAACTCCAGATCTCCCGCTCACGAGTTCACGCCTTAACGACCTCGGCCATCCATTCGGCGTGTTAACATAAAAGTACGCATTGTTAAGCTTTCGTTTCACTTTAAAGAAAAAAGTTTGTAATGAAATTATTGATAAATGCAGAATCGTCGGTCGCAACAATGTGAAACAAGAGACAAAAATCACCATCTTTACCGATGTCGTTTATTTTCTGTAAAGAAAATGGCACGCTTTTTTGCTTACCATGCAATGCCAACATTAGCGTCAGCACTGGAAGATGACGTTGCAGTTCTTGCTGAATTTTTTTTGCAAGCTAAATCCTTCACCAAGGCGCCTACGCTTAATTTGCGGGCTCGATGCACTTCATTACAAAGTCATGGTTGGTAGAGACAAACGTTTTTGCACTATTGAATTGCGTGCACGGTTTAATTTAGAATACAAGTAGCCATTCATTAACCGGCTAAGAGATCTCCCATTCTTTAAACACTGAGTTAATATTAACAGGCATGTCAAAGGGTATAGAAAGCAAGCACTGTTTCATAGCACCCATATCGCATTAATTGTGCTGCATTTATACTGGATGTTGATAACCTACACCACAGTAGTTTCAGAGATTGTAGAGAGGACTTCAGACAAGTAATTTGAGATAGGAAATCTGTAGTTTGCATGTTTAAATTTAAAGAATTAAGTTCCTAAATGACTAGTATGACACTGATTGATGATGGTTCCATTCGAAATTGTGCCACGAGAGTTGTTGGTCCCGTGTTGTCGGTCTGATACTGGTATCAAGTACAAACGTCATTAAAATTTAAACCTAACTCTTGTTCTCTGGGCTAGGAAAGAGGTATTAAGTGGAGATGTGTGCTTGATCGTTCCATCGCCAATAGCGGTATGTCTAAGCAAGAGGTTACGCCATTCGTTCAGAGGCAGATAATCATCCTTGTGTAAACAAAGAAAGAGTCAAACTAACCAACATTTTGTCCTGACTTTACGAATCTAAGTGCTTGACTAACCCCTCAGCGGCCGCGATGCAGTAGAAAATGAAAGCCATGGGCGAAAGTTACTCAGGACAACAACCGCTTGTCAACTTTGGGAGGTGATCGACGCCTTAAGTGTTCTCGAAATCGCTTCAGAGATGGGCATAAGTTGTTGAAACGCACACAACATTCTTTCTGAAGAACGAGGATTTCGGAAATTGTCAGCGAGGTGGGTTCCACATCTCCTCACTAACGAACAAAAATATTAAAAATGACATCAGTCAGAGCTTTCTGTATCGGTGGGAGGCTATTGGTCCGAATAGTGACTGTAATGAGACGTGGATACACCAAAAACATCCAAAACAATTGTGCATTGGAGGAGAAGAGGGGAGGATGCTCAGGTCAAGGCCAAAATTCGCCTGTCAGCCAGAAAAGTTCTTGCCATCATGTTTTTGGACTTCAAAGGCGTGTTGATCGTCGATTTCCTCCACGAACGAAGGAATGTAAATGTGACGTATTACTGGAAAACTGGTGGACTACGTGAAAACCAGCTATCGCATCAAAAGATGTCGGCTTCCCGTAAGTATGACAACACCAAAGCACATGCAGCAGCCATAGCAGGATGAATTAAGGAAAATTTACTGGACGCTTTAGAATTTTCTCCCCAACAACGAGATGTGCCAACGTACACAACGACCTGTTCCCACATGGGTCATCTTCAACGCTCTCTCTCTCTCTGCCCAAGCGAAATAATTTTGACCACTCCATCAGAGTGGAATATGAAAGGGAAGGTTTCCCCATAAACACCGACAAAACTTTATTTAATATCATTGGGTGAAAGTTCTTCTTTAATTAACATTTTAATCATTGCTCTGTATTCAGTTTTGAGCATTACGCTGTATATCTGACTTACGTGCGTTTCTCGAAGCAAACGAATGACGTAGCCGAAAAGGAAATACAGGTACACTCCTGTATCAAATAGTATAAACATAGCAACAACAAATCAAAGCCTTCTATGTCAGGTTGGAAACTTATTGACCGTACCTCCTATCATAGTAACCTTTCTGTGTGAGATTTGCAAACATAAACGTGACATGAACCAAAAGGCAATGTCTGTAAATGCTCACCCGATGTAAATGAAAATTACACCTTTATTAATAATAATTAGCACACAAATGAAAATAAAGTAACACTCTTTGAATTGAAAACATGGAAATCAACAGCAAAAAACTTAAGAATTAGGTATTTGAACGAAAGTCTGATGAACATCTGCCGCCATAATTAATTTCTTCCAATGAACTGCTCGGCAATATCATCGAGATTCAAAGAGATGGTTCAAATAGCTATTGCATTAAGGCGGATTTGTCCTCTGATGATCTTAAGTGGTTTTTCAGCTTCTGACACTCAAGAATGATCCATAAGTTGTACACGTTGATATCAGAATAGTTGAAACCAGTCATACAAATTTGGTTAACTCAGGAAGAATTTCGGATGCATATCTATCACTTTTGTACAGCTGAGGAAAAGTTATTTAGATCGTTCTTGATTCCAGAATGCCCATCATGTTGCGATGCAGTATCCACCTGTCAAAACCAATATCGTCTTCACAAACATTGACTTCTATTTGTGATAAATTGTTCAGTTTTATCTATCGGACGAGGAGCAACACTTTCAAATTTAGACAGAAGAAATTAAACTTAAACTCCAGTACTTCAAAACATTAAGCTCCATATATTTTAAGGGTGGCAAAGTTGGACACATTCAGAATCTAATCTTTTTTGCACTGTACCTTTGGCGTGTTAGCTTGTGGTTCTTAAGTGAAGAGATCGGACACTTTATGATTTCTTCCCCAAAATCTGTCACAAATGCATCTGATATCTGCCAGGCGCTGAACATGAAGTGCCTCCTCAAAGTTCAGTGCTTTCCTCTGTTGCACAGTGTTAACTGTTCAATGTGATGACCAAACATCTGACTTTAGGGCAAATACCTATTTTCTTCCTTTAGGAGAAGGGAAAAGTAATTAATATTTGTGTTTCATGAAAATTGAAAGCTATTCTTAGAGTTTGATGCCGCCACGGGTGACCGAGGTCGTTAAGGCGCGGATTTGTTTATTTACGGACGCTCTTTAACAGCTCAGGTCATCAGTGTCCCATTCTACTAGGGCCGACAAATTTTGCTCAGAGGACTCTTTTTTTCAGGCTTGAGGTTCTTTTTCGTGCCGTAAATGAACGACACGGGACCCGCGGCTTTACTTCCCTTCCGAAGGAAGTCATACTTAGGATTTTTACGCCCGAAAAATTTCAACGATCCTGGCCGGGGGTTTAAACCCCACGATCTTGGGTTTAGGGGGCAATTATGGTTACCACTACACCACCAGGACCGACTTCTTTTAGGTGAATTCCTCATAAGTAAACACATAACTTTTGTCAAATACCTACCATAGTAATACATATTGTGTGTTGATATTATTATCACCTTTGCGAAATCTTTGGGGGAACAGAAGCCCCTCCAGCCCCTAGAAATCAGCGCCAGGTTCTAGTATATTTCATTAGGTGAAATGTGTCGGACCAACATTGAGAGGCAAAAGACGTTACGAGAGGATACAAAATGCTTCTGTTTGCGTCAAGGGCAACAGTTGGATGACTTCAGAGAGAACATTCGCGGCTCTCAGTATAAAGAAGCGTCACGCGTGAGTTATGACACTGTAAGGATGGCAAAGGTCAAGGTGGCCGACAGGAGCGGTGTGGCTGGGTGTGATTTGAGTATCTTCCCAATGCCACTTGAGATTAGAAAATTTTGTTAAAATGGCAAGTTAAACGCTCTCCTTACTGTTTTACTCCTTTTCAAGTAGTTTAGCAACATTATTTATTTATTGGGAATCTAACCCTACCCCCCTCCTAAAAGGTGCTCATTCCTGTGACATGTTATATTTTTTCTAAGACCATACTGGAGTTAAGTAAGTAAAAAATTGTGTGTATATATATATATATATGCCTTCAGATAAAATTTAATGGGTTTTGTCTTTGAAGCGAATTAAAAATAGGTTTATATGTACTTATTTCCGTGTTAGAACAATATTTTGACAATATTTCTGGAATTTTTCATACTAAATGAGTTTTTCCACTAAATTTCAGATGGGAATCGTTGTTACAAATATTTAGGCAGATGTGTCATATTCTGTGGAATGCAAGAATTTCCCTGGTAGAGGGTCGCATTACTTCAATACACAACAGGAATATTTACATATTTCCTCATTAACTCAAAAGACAGTCTCTAACCTTCGAATGCCATTTCTTAACCCTTTGTCCTGTCTTACTATAAATTGTGAAAGAAACTGAAAGCGTTACATTCTTCAGACTTTCACGAATGTCCTTTGTACAATACGTCATTAGCAGAGCCCGTAAGTTAGGCAAAATTCCTTTTCTAAATGGGCGTATATATTCAAGAGTCAGATAGAATAATCATGCTTCTCGGTACATTCATTCATTCACATTTAAGACCAGTAGTCGGTTTTTATTTTACATTTTTTATACTATTATTTTTGTGCCGAGTTTGGTTTCTATTCCATATTTAAGCCTTAGATTTTTTTATTTTGCCTGTTTTGGATCGTTAAGGATTTTTTTCTGCGATTATTTACGCGTTTTAAAACGCACCTAGAATGTTAATATATCGAAGTGAAAAAATTATATAAAAATTAAATGGCATGTTCACCTCACGAAATTATCTATTGAGAATCTTGTTATACATGCATTTCTTTACAAGTAGTCAAAACGTCTCTTCTCAACCCGTTCACTTAAGCTCTTTAAATAGCAAAACCTTCATTAGTGAAAGGAACACACGGTTACCTCGGGCATACGAATACCAGGAAATAGAGAGGATGAGGAAAGTACTGTAACTTTGAATAGTCCTGGCGAATGACCTTGTATCATCTGCGCGAGACAATTCTGAGAAAATTATGGTGGGGTAAGTTCTGAGACGTATAAATAAAACAAACAGCTGCAAGATGAGAGCGGTACAGCTGTGTAATAAACCGTACCTGCAACGTGTTCAGTGTGGAAGGAAGAGAGATACTAACCTGATTCCTCTATAAATGCATAAACCAAAAATGAACTAGACCAAAAACCACTTTTGCTCATTCGCCAGGACTATTTAAAACTACTTTGTCTTGTTCAACATTTCCAATATACCGCCACGGATGGCCGGGGTAATTAAGGCGCGGTCTGGGGTTCGGATCCCGCCGGGACCGTCCTCCCTGACAGAGGTTTTACTCAGTCCCCATAAATGGCAAATGCCGAGGAGGCACCCTAAGTTAGGAGGTCTGGAACGTTTCCTTACTTAAAAAAAATTCTTTCCCAATTTATCATTTCATCTCATGTATGATCAGTGTCCACCGCCTGTGGTGCCTCAGTACTAAAAACGGGCGTTAAACACTTTTCATTCATTCAATTGAAGAAAATACCAAATATGAGTGTAAGCTGGTTAGAGAGAGTATATTCGGCTACAGTTGACTCGAAAATGAGGCATGGGACAGAAAAAGGGTGGAATGTATAGAACAGACCCATAGAGCAGTCTGTAAAACGATATTGGGATTACCTAGAGCAGCACCCAACGTAGTAGCCCTAGTGGAACTAGGAAGGGTGGGCCAAAAAGGTCTAGTAATAAAATGCATTATGAAATACTGGCGGAGGATACAATCATTGGGGGAAGGAAATATTCTCAAAGACTGCTTGGGGGCGCAAGAAATAGGTAAATGGGAAGGAAGCTGGGTGGGTAGATTAAAAGAAACCATAATGAAATCGATTTGAAGTGCTACTTAAGTTTAGTCACCGCGTGGAATAAAGTGAAAGCAAGGATTGATGATATAGATAAACAGGAAATATTTGGTAGCCTAAGAGATAAGAATACTCTGATATACTATAGCAGTTTTAAGAAAGAGCGGGGCAGGGGAAAATATACTGAGGCTGTGACAAAATGGGTAGGAAGGATATGGTATGGGCAAGGGCTGGACAATGATGCTAGACGGGTAAGGTAGACAAGAACTTGCGCTGTGTATCAGATGTACAGAAATCAAAGGATGGAGAATTCCTGCCTGCAAAGTATCCCACTTCTTGTTCCATAATTCCTCTCCCCATCCTTTGCCATTTAAGAATTTTGGGATTAGCACAAAAAAAAAACTTTTGAATCAGTTTGGAAAGTATATAGGGAAAGTAATAGAAAAGTGGTGGAGGAAAGTAATCAAGGCAAAGGAAGAAGGTAATAAAGTAACAATAAGGATAAACAGTAAAACTTGATATAACTTTATGTATTGTGTTCTGTATTTTTACTGGTTTTTCGCCTAACAGAGTGGAGGAGAGGTCACATGGTCTTAAATCTTGCATTAACTGTTGTGATTCCTAAAGCTAAGATGACAATTTAATCTATGATAAAATTGCTTTATTGTTCAACAATTCCTGACTTTAGGAGGAAGGGGGTTCCAGATTCTGGGAAATGAAACGCTGAAGAATTTTTTTAATTGTGTTTAACGCCCGTTTTTAGTACTGAGGCACCACAGACAGTGGACACTGACAATACATGAGATGAAATGATAAATTGGGAAAGAATTTTTTTTAAGTAAGGAAACGTTCCAGACCTCCTAACTTAGGGTGCCTCCTCGGCATTTGCCATTTATGGGGATTGAGTAAAACCTCTGCCAGGGAGGACGGTCCTGGCGGGATTCGAACCCCAGACCGCGCCTTAATTACCCCGGCCATCCGTGGAGATATTTTCTTCAAACATGTTCTTATACTATTGGTAGCTAATTTTTCCGTCCGTAGTACATTTTCTTTGTTCATTCCATTTTCCATTACTGTTCAGCCTGACCCCCAAATAATCGAATTTACTTATCACTTCAACTCCACTCCCCTCTAGCCCCCATTTCTCATCTCTGCTGAGTTTGCTCCCCTTTTTTTTTTTTTTTTTAAAAAGTATTTATCTTTGACCCCATTTCCCCCCTCCCAATATTTCTTTAAACCTCCAATTGTAATTTCAACTGCTACTAATCCATGCACAAAAAGCAAGCCTGGATTGTCTTTATTATTAATTGATGAGCAGTGATCCCTATTTCTTCGACTATCTCCAGATATAAACAGATTGAATAGTACCAGACTTAAATTACAACTCTGTCTTAAGCCGAACACCGAGGGATTTTCTTGTTCCAGATATCAGCGATTGTTATTGACATTCTCTGTGCTATATAATCTTGCATCACGTGACAGTTGGACTGTTGTGTTTGCTCGTGTTATCTCTCGTATCTTGGGGATCGTTTTCCTCTTCATTGATGGGTAATTATATTTGCGTTTGCATCTCTTTATCTTCTGGATTATCAGATTTTATTTGCCTGCGACAGTTTCAAAGGGAATGTCTAAAACACTTTCGCCATTCGTGCACAAAGACAATTTTATAAACTGCAAGCTTCTATAGAGCTGGAAAATCTCTCCACTCGTGCAGTTTTTCGTTGTTGAGAACAGGAAAAAATTGCAGTGTCAGGTTAGGCCTGTAGTCAGGATATGCCTCTCTACTCTGCAGGAACTGGGTGATGTTGCCTTTGTAGACGGAAGTTTGTGGTCGAAGCAAATGCCCATAAGCTGTTCCTTGGTCGTTCTAGGTATTGTTTGCAAGATCCTGTAGAGTCGGACTATTTTCAAGTGGAATCCACTTTTTTTTAAGTTTATAAGATTCTGCGAAACAGCCAATTTCTGCCCTGTTCCAAAGCACTTTTATATATTTAGTAAACCTATATTTTAAAACAGTATTAATAACAATTACTGTTATTTTGTATTTAGAAGAAAATACAAATTCTTTTTTTTAATAATTGAATATCGATATAACAGTTGTGGGCCTATACTAAGGATGTTCTGAAAGTTCTCAGTCTGACTCAGAGAAGTTGTGATGATGGCCAAATTACTATGATAGTTGTTAAGCATCATCTTTTAAATGGCGCGCTGTAAAGTTTCAAACGCGTAAGTGTAGTTACTTGTCGTGACGATCGTGTAAACAAGCTAGTGTAACATTTTGTACAAAATGAAAAAAAAAAAAAAAATGAAATGAAATGAAATGAAAGCAGTGATGAAGGTTTTAACCCTTCCTCCGAAAATACAAAGCTTCCACATTAAAGGATTTTTCGACGGTTAAAAAGTGGGCTGCTGAATTTAAGCGGGGCCGTTCATACATTTAGGACGCTCAGGGCGTCCTAAAACGGCTACGACCGACGACATTGTGACAAAAATTCACAGTGCTACACTCAATAATCGCCGATTGAAGGTTTGCGGTTTGACTGACATATCAAAGACCGCGAAGGCCGTGTCCACTATATTTTAAACACATTTTTGGATATGAGAAAACTTTCTTCTTGATGGGGCTGCGTTTGTTAACATTGGACCAAAAACGCATACAAATAAACAGTTGGCAACAGTGTTTACACTTGTTTAAACGTAATTCCAATGAGTTTCTCTGACGTTTCATAACAGTAGATGAAACATGGATCACTACACACTACAGACGAAGGAGCAGGTGATGGCAACAGGTGAAAGTGCACCAAAGAAAGCAAGTACGGTTCCATCTGCAAGAAAAGTCATGACTGCGGTTTTCTTGGATTCTCACGGTGTGTTGCTCATAGATTACCTCCAGAAGGGCAGAACCACCACCGGGGAGTATTACATTGCACTACTGGACCAACTGAAGGATGCTATTCAGGCTAAACATCCACACCTTGCAAAAAAAGAAAGTTCTCTTTCATCACGATAATCGCCTTCACACACGTCTAAGATTGTTGCTGCTAAACTGCATGACCTTCGCTTACAAGAGCTTCATCAACCGCCTTATTCGCCGATTTGACTCCCAGTGATTACTTTTTGTTCCCAAACCTGAAGAAATGGCTGAGTGGACGAAGTTTCACATCAAATAACGAGGTTGTAGCTAGACAGACGCTTATTTTTCACAGTTGGACAAATCTTACCTTACCGAGAGTACCAAAAAGCTGCAATGTCGTTGGACTAAATGTACTGATTTAAAAGATGGCTATGTTGATTTGTTTTTTAATTCCGGTCAGGCCGAAATATTTTAACACTGCTGTATTAAAACCTGAAACCAATTCAGATTCACCTTCAGCAAAATCAAAAGGACTTCGATTAGTTTCAAGAAAACAAAAAAAAAAATTATTTTCGAGCAATCTATGGTGTCTTCATGTTTTAGAATAGAATTTGTGTAGTAGTCTTTAATTAACTGACTACAAATAAAAACCCTGGAATCCCGAAATTCCCAGCTAAGCGTAACTTTATACTATTTTGTTAGCTTTGTGTAATTGACACGTTGCTATTTATGATGGGTTTGCAAGTTGAAACATGTTTAGTTCCGCCTACAGTAAAATGGAGGTGATACGCGACGAACCATATGCTACTCTGAAATTCTGCTTTCGTCTCAATAAATCTTCAGCCGAAGCCCTGCATGTGGAGAATTTATTCTTTCCTATAGCGCACTTCGAAGATGGCTTAAAAGGAGAGACAAACCAATTTTAAAAGAGGAAAACATAAACACGCTGCTATCATAATTCAAGGATTGTTGAATGACATTAAGAACACTTTAAGAAATCCTGAAAATTTCACTGGGTGCCACCCGCAGGTTGATAGCTGAAAAGTTATGAGACTTGTGGGTTCCAAGTCTGCGGATTCCCGAACAAAACAGTTGAGGATGATGTTGCAGGAAGATGGGCAGATTAAATGCTGATGAAACTTGGCTCCGTTTCCATTTTGAGAGCAAACAGCAAAGCTCTGTATCGAATCTCCATCTTCACCAACACGAAAAAATAAAACAGACAAAACAAAGTGGTCGCTTCTGTTAGGAAATTTATGGTCATTTCATTTATGGGTATTCAATGCATGTCGTACCTGCAGAAATAACTGTGCAATGCTAAACAGATTTCCTGAACACTGTTTAAGGCCGTGTTACACGCAATAGACCACATTTTCGTGCAACAAGCTGGTGCTGCACTACGATAATGCACGGCCGCATATTGCAAATGTTGTTGCTGCATATCTCATAAATATAAATATGAAGTGCGCCCCTCACGCTTAACATCTTGTGACTTTTCCCCAAATTGAAGAAAGATCTTCGCTGGAGGCTTTTTCCGTCATCAGAAACAATGGCGAAGTCTGCGGAGGAGATTCTAACGGATCTGTCAAATATTGGTGTCCAGCTTGCTTTTGAAGACAGGCAGAAATCTGGAACAGATTTATTACATCCAACGAATACAACTTTGATAAAGATCATCAAAATTATGAAGATGAGTAAAGGTATGTGGTCGAATAAAATTTGATGATTCTTTATTGGGCAGCCCTCGTTGATCCGAGCTTCTAAAATCAATCCAACTTGAATTAACATGATACGTGCATGGTTGAATAGATAACACAAAGAGAGAGAGAGAGAGAGAGAGAGACTTTAATATAAGTATGCTAGTAACACATCTGGCAACAAACTTATCGACGACTCTTTGATTAAAGTCTGGAATGTGATTGATTGATTTATTTACGGACGCTGTTTAACAGCTCAGGTCATCAGCGTCCCATTCAATTCAGGGCGTGAAACGGCCGACAAATTTTGCTCAGAGGCCTCTCTTTCAAGCTTGAGGTTCTTTTTCTTACCGTAAATGTACGACACGGGACCCACAGCTTTACTTTCCTTCCGAAGGAATCCATACTTAGGATTTTTACGCCCGAAAAAAAAAAAAAAAACCATCGGTCCTGGCCGGGTTCGAACCCGCGATCTTGGGTGTAGGAGTCTGGAATGTGTAAGATGAAGTCTGTCTCTATAGAAAGAATTGTATACTTCATGTGCTTTGACTCAACTAATACTTGGAGTTGGTTAAACTAGTTTTTTTTTTTTTTTTATTTTACTGTTCTCTTCCAATGATCTCAAAGAACAAAAGCTTACAATCTAAGCTTTGTACATTATTCATTTTCTTTGCATTCAATTATCACAAAACAAAACAAAGCGACTATCTTGCTATTTTACACGAAACTGTGCTAATCTGCCAATCAACAACAGCTGACCACTAACACTGCTGGAGAGTGTCTGCATGAGAGCATTGTTACTTCGCCTGAAATAGTTCCAAGTGTTCCATGTTTAATATATATGACCATGTTGCCAATATACTATTTCATTATACTTTTATAATAGATTTTAAAAAAAATATCTAATTCAACTTTGTAACGCAGCAACAATCAATTTGTACAATACTCGAGGCAAATTTTTACTGGGAACTCAGATTACGAGAGGTGACGTGTCATGTAGTGCATGCACACAATGGGTCTTATGGGAGCAGGCTCCTTCTACCGCTTCCTCTCGCCTCTTCCGGCCAAAATACTTCACAAGCCAACCGAAACTGGTGGAAACCGTAAATAATGGGCAAGTTTTCCTTCACGAAACCGCTCCGCGTGTAAAGGCCGGTCGGTTCGCTCAAGCTCACAAAGTCCGATTGTCGCATACATTGTGCTAATACTTAAACACTTAAAAGTTGCATTTATTCGCCATTATCAAGCAAGAAGATGCTGGAACTGCCTCCCTTCATTTTCCATACATTTCTGGCATCGACTTATGAAATTAACCATTACTCTCTGTAATTCACTCTGAGAAATGGAAGAATGTTTTTCATTTTATCTAATGTTTATTGATTTGCCCTCTACACTTTTTTCTTTAATGTCCGTAAAGGTAAATACCGCAGGGCGTGAAATCGGGGGACCGAGGGAGCCATATGTTGTTAGCGATGACATCTATCGTTGAATATTTCATGAATTGCTGCAAGAAGAAATGGGCTGTATGTGCCGTAGCAGAGTCCTGTTGGAAAGTTGCGAACCTACATTCCCTTGCAGTTAATGCATGGAAAAAGGGTTGTAGAATATTCTGTACATACCTATCTCAATTGTTTCTCTAAAAAATTAGGACCTATTATTCTCTTGCCGCTAATGGCTCGCCACACTAGTATCTTTTGATCACGCAGGGGTTCCTCGGAAGCAGGTTATGTTTTCTGAACTCTGTGAGGATTAATATACTCATTTAGGTGGAACCAAAATTCGTCCTAAAGAAAATTAAATTAGAGTCAATTTCTCCATCATGCACACTATGCAAAATCCATTCACAATATCTACTTGTGGATGCAGGGTCACCCGGTTCAAATTGTTGCAGCACAGTCACTTATAGGAGTTTAACTTCAGTAGTTTGTAACCGTTCGAACAGAGGAATAAGAAATCCCCGCTTGCTGAAGAGGATGGGGAAGTGTATTTTAGGGGAACGTTTCAGAACATGTCCAATGTTATCTAACGTTTCTTCTGGTAGCACTGTGTTTTTTTTTAAAAGAATCCTCCCATTTCACGAAAGTTATTTACCAAACTGTGAATCAAACTTCGACTTGGAAGTAAAGTATCATGGAATCTCTCTTGAAACACACTCCGTACATCAAGAGCTGATTCTGTACGCACATACGAATCTTACTCTTGGGTAATAACCTGAATTGAGTCATATTAACTAATTCATATACTGTATTACGCTGCCTAATGAATATTTAATATACATCACGCAAGAACACGTCTGCATATTACTAAAGTTAAACGTGTAATGAATGACCTCCTCTCCGGCTCCCCGGCTGGCTCTCAAGCGTGGGAACGTCAACTGCACATGTAGTGGTGCTGCGGAGGAGACCTCACCCAATAGAAACAGCAGGGAAAAGATAGAAATATTCTATAGGTGTTTTAATACATAAAAACGCATCAAACAATTATTATAGGATATTCTTCTTTTTCTTCTTCCATCACGGATTAGCTCGTTCCAAAGTTAACATTTTTTGTTTCTATCCTGTCTCGCTTTAATTTTTTATTTACCATTTGGTCTTCTTCCTTTGAGGTTATATGTCAGCATATTTTTTTGCTATTCTATCTTTTGTCAAGTGTTTTACCCCTTCTTGTCTATAATTCCCTGGTTGCACTTTAATTCTTTTCTTATATTCTCATTTCTTTTATGATCTTCTTTTAACCTGTAAGAAAACATAAAATGCACTTTTCTGCTGCTTGAATTTTATGCTGTGATACTTTTCTTGCATCACAATTTTTGATCTTATTCAGTAGTTACCTCGAAACACCTTTACATAGTCGATCCTGGTAGTGTACTTGCCTCCTACACCCAAGATCGCGGGTTCGAACCCGGCCAGGATCGATGGATTTTTTCGGGCGTAAAAATCCTTAGTATGGTTTCCTTCGGAAGGGAAGTAAAGCCGTGGGTCCCGTGTCGTACATTTACGGCATGAAAAAGAACCTCAAACCTGAAAGAGAGGCCTCTGAGCAAAATTTGTCGGCCGTTTCACTCCCCGAGTTGAATGGGACGCTGATGACCTGAGCTGTTAAAGAGCGTCCATAAATAAATCAATCAAAAAAAAATCTCCTTTACATTGTCATATTGTATTCTTTATTTATTTTATTTAGTTGATATATTGCTTTTAGCGAATTCCGACAGAATGAAGCAATTGCAGCCATACCGGTGCAAAATCTACTAATTTATTTATTTTTTATTTTAAGGCGAAAATTACGAAAGAATGTAAGCAATTGCGGTTGTACCCATGGAAATATTTTTTAATAATATGTCCAAACCTGCATCGATCGTACCTACTAGGCATAAGACAAAACAGATTATAAAAATGTGTCTCTCTCAATATATATATGTTCGTGTGTGTATTAACGCTCTAGCGGTCGTAATTTTTTTTTTCTAAACGAAACTCGGCTTATAGCCATCAATTAACAAACGATTTGTCGAGTTCATTAACCAGTAAAATTGGATCATTAGGCCTGGGGGTCAACCTAATGCAAAAAATTTGGGAAATTGTGAAAAATCGCTCTAGCGGCCGCAATTTTTGCTTTATCTCAACAAAACTAAGTAAATTTCTTTAAAATAAATTGATAAAAGTAGTTTCCGAATATCAGGGCCATCGGGGTATTAGGAGTGTTGATATACCTGCAAAACGATTGGAGATTAAAGCGAAATTTAAAAATCACTCTAGAGACTGCAATTTTAAATGTTTTTAAAAGGAAACTCGGTATGTCATTGAAATAAAGTAGGAGAAAAGTCTTCGTAAATCTGAAAACGGACTATTAGGAGTGGGGGTTTACCTGAAACCCAAAATTTAAAAATCCCTCTAGCGACATTAATATATATTTTTTTCGCAACGAAACTGCGTATATACCATTTAAATAAAATAAAAAATATAGAATCTGAAAATATAGAAATCGGGCCATTAGAAGTGGGGGTTAGCCTGAAGCCCAAAATCTAAAAATCGCTCTAGCAGGTCCCAATATTTGTTTGTTTTTTTTTTTTTTCACAAATAAACCCAGTATATACAATTTAAATGAAACAAGAAAAAACATTTTCTGAAAATTAGAGAAATCAAACATTTAGGAGTAAGGATATACTTGAAAACCGAAATTTAAAAGGCGCACTTGCGTTTAATTTCCTCTCTATTGTTTTAAAATAAAATGACAATTCAGCATATAAACTCTATTTATTACGTTGCATATGTTTATATTTGTCGCGTGAAATATTAATCTGCTATTAGTTTGAGAATTATGTAAGAGCGCTCTTCAGAAAACGCTTGCGTTACATATTTTTACAACAATAACATTTAAATTAAATTTCAAAGCCACTGAAAATCAATGAAACTTTCTATTATATATTACTGATTCTGTATATTTGCTTAGTAAATTTTGTTGCTTTTAAATAGTAACATGTTTTTGTTTTATTGAAACATATGAACATCATCTTCTTAAATACACAATATAACTCGAAACTTTCTGTTACTTCTCTCTATTTTAGTGAATGTAAAGATATCAGGGACTCAGTTCATAAACTTGGTTACATTTAAACATGTTTAAAAATATCCACACGGTATGGCTATGTCTATCAGTGGTCATATATTAAATATAATTAATAGTATATCTTTAATTTTGTGGTTTAACCTCTATTATTATTATTATTTTTATTATTATTATTATTCTAAAATATGGTTTTCTTTTGTGTTACTTATTGATTGCAAGAATTCTACATTTGTTCTCCTAATACCACACAGAAATGTCATAACTTATTTTTTCATTAATTAATAATGCCATGATTTGGATTTTATATTCTTTTTTAAAGTTAATCAACTTGGTGAGAAATTCCCTTAGTTTACGCAGCTCCTGCGTGACGGACTTTTTTTATCGTGCTATACTATGGAAATGAAATGTTAACTCCATTTTAGAATAGCGTAAAGCAGCAACTTTCTAGAGCCTCCTCTGCCCCAAATTTACATTTTATATATAGCAGGAGAACGCCTTACTTTCGTATTTGTGTAGGTTTTGACTGCCAGAGCTGCATTGATGTTCGTTACTTACGGGACAACAGAGTTTAAATATTAAAAAGAAGCATATTACACAAACAAACAAAAGAAGAACAGTACACAACTAATGTAATATTTTCCACTTGGGAACTGTGACGTTGACATATACGTTCAGGGGTGAGTAACCTGTGGTGTAGTGGCAGCATGCATCATATCACCTGCCTCACGATTCTGTTCACGAATGGTTGCAAGACGCACTGAAAGTCGGTCACACACAACAGCGTCTAAACCTCTTGTTCAGACGATTAATAGATCACGGGAAGTAGCACTTGTTACAGTGGTCTGATCTAATTCAAGATCTAGTAAACTCCACGCCTTGCGGCCAACCCAAGGAAATGATTCATTCCGGGCGACAGTCGCTTGTTTAGCGTGTCTGGGAAATTCACAGCGTCGATAGTGTCCGCGCGTGCGTCGAATGTTTTAAAGGCAGAGGCACGCGAAGTGGTGCCAGTGGGATGGGAATGAGTAAAGCATTTCGTTAACAAGTTTCGTGTTCTGCGACTTCGTACCTTTTTTCTCCCAAGCAGGATAACTCAAGTTTTGCTGACAAGATTAGATGCCTTTTTCAACTCTTTTGCAGAACTAACACTAAAAAAAGTATTCAAAATAATTTTCATTTGCGAGCTTTTACACTTATGAGAAAAGTTTATTTTCGCCACATTATAGGCCCAAAAGATTCCGGCCTAACCACTTTCTAGGTATGATAAAGACAAAAACTATTTCTCACTTTTCAGTTATGGTTACCCTTTATTACAATACACATCTCACATCTTTGAATTAACATTTCAATCCCCCCTTCGCCAAAAACAGTCAGAAGTCGCGATCTTCAAAATGGCCATAAACACCATACATCACTTCTTCGTCACACTTAAATTTCCTTCCTCGAAGGCCCTTCTTGAGTTTTGAGAAGAGGAAATAGTTGCTGGGAACTAGATCTGGGATGTAGGGTGGATGATCGATCT
Source organism: Metallyticus violacea (assembly GCA_030762175.1). NCBI lineage: Eukaryota > Metazoa > Arthropoda > Insecta > Mantodea > Metallyticidae > Metallyticus > Metallyticus violacea. The sequence goes on along the minus strand of CM060837.1, from coordinate 8,409,554 downwards.
TGAAGCCACATTTCTTCACAGCTTCCTTTGCAACAAGAGCTGTGTGCACAGGCGGGTTGTCGTGAAGAAGGCTCACACCACCACTCAGCTTTCCTTGCCTTTCCTCTTTGATGGAAGCACGTAGTCTGTGCAGTAGGCCAGCATAGTACTCCCCATTTACTGTGTTGTTCCCCTCCTTGAAATCAATGAAGAGTATTCCTTCACAGTCCCAAAAGATTGTGGCCATGATCTTCTTGGTTGACTGCGTGACCTTGGTCTTTAGAGGCGGTGCTTCGCCAGGTTTACGCCTGCACTCTATTGACTCTCTTTTGGACAAGGGATCATAGTAGAGGACCATAGTTTCATCTCCAGTAACAATGGTTTGTAGAACTTCTCTCTCGTTACCACGTTACAGCTCCAAAAATGTCTGACAACAGATGGCTCGTTGCTGCTTTTGGACCGAGGAAAGAAGTCTAGCCATTAACTTTATTCATGTTTAAATGCTCATGAATAATTTGAAGGACTGTTGTTTTAAAAAGGCCCGACCTTGCTGCTATTTCTGTAACTTTGAGCCGCCGGTCTTCCATAATTTCTCCTTTCACAAGAGCGATGTTTTAGGAGTGAGCAGCTCCAAGGGCCGACCTGCACTCTCTTCCTCTTCAATGCTTTCTCGACCCATTCGAGAAAGTTTGACCCTTTCTTTTACGGTAGAATATGAGGGGGATGCTTCCCCATATACACCGTCCCATCGCTGTTTAATTTCATTTGGAGCAAGGCCTTCTTTTGTGAAGAATTTATAACAGCTCGATGCTTTATTTTGAACATGCCACAATGTTCTATACATAATTTTGTTTATGCAACTTTATCTGAACAACTGAACACAGTGAAGCGGAAGTTACAGCTGCAATTATTTACTTAACAGATAAGGCATGACATCAGATAAGGCTTTTGCGAAGGCTATAATCCTTATCGGCAAGGCCGGATACTTGTGGACCTACTCTCATACATTCCAACTTTAATGACGCCTAAGGAAAAGATTCTACAAATTTGCCATTAACCATGACATTCTCTTGAAAACTTTGCTATTTGTACTAAACATTTTGAAAACTTGCTAATTGTTATGTGTGCTATGGTATAGGGTCCGGAAGTTAGGCAAAAGCCTGTTCTCTCTAGGTGGATATCTTTAAGAGTCATATAGATGGATAGGGGGATGTATTTAAGAGTCCCAAGCGACATCGGAGATAGCCGAATGCCGCAGTCCCCGAACGCCAGTAGAAGTGGGACTGGAGCCCCAATCAAAATTGTATTTATGGATTTGTTTTATTTCGACGCTCTTTAAAATTTCAGGTTATCAGCGTCTCATTCAATTCAGGGCGTGAAACTTTTTTTTTTAATGCTGAGGGAATTTTAATGTTCGATTATCTGGAACGTGCCCAACAATCATGATCAAGCGGTATGCATCATTAATTATCAAACTCTGTTATTGCATTAAAGAGAAAAGAAAAACTCTAATGGAATGTGCCCTCGTGCTTATTTTCCATTTTTCATACTTCTCTTCATAGTTAACATTTTTATATACTGTTCTCTTATTCTTCCTTCATTCTCTAGGCATTTTAAAAATGTCCTGATATTTAAACTAACTAACAATCTGCAAGAGGTCAAAACGTGGTACATACATGAATAGGTGAAAGTTATTTCGTTATACAGCATAGTAGCATATCTAAAGCTATGCCAATGTCGTATTTCAAAACAATAACAGTCCACTAAGCCTGAAAGTGATACATACCTACAGATAGCAATGAACATGTAGCAACACGCTTCTGTGCCTATAAAGTCGAGCCGAACATATTTGGGAAGACAGGAAGCACACAAAAGAATGCGTGTCTTCATGAACGGAAGTTGATGCAGAAAGCACTTCCCCCCCCCCCCCCCCCGCTGCAAAAGTTGTTGAATAACATTCATCATGATTTGTAGGAGAGGGATTGTGTAGCATTTGTTGCTGTTCTGAAAAATGAATCAGCTGATGCCCAAAAGAGACTTTCAATATCACTGTTATCACAACTACAGTACTACCAAAGTAAAAACACATATAGTAGCTAGAGCAGGGTTCTCAACTGTGCCGCGGCATCTTAGGCTGCCGTGAGATATTTTGGGAATAAACAAAAAATTCAGTAGGGACTATTTAAAACGTATATTCCGAGGATGCTAAAAATGTATACATACTTTCACAGTACATATCTATTTAATATATTTCAAAATATAACCGAAAAACAACAGTAATGTGTAGTATGATGTTCTGTAAACAGATGTGACTCACATTACGTTATGATAGCATTGCTATGTTACAGGTAAATCAATAATGAACAAATGAAGCCAAGTTTATCGTATGGTATTCTGTAAACAGATGTGACTCACATTACGTTATGCTAGCGTTGCTACAACAAACTGGAGCCTAGATTATCGTTTGAACAGCGGAAAGGAATTTTGAAGTGGTATTGAAAAACCGAAAATGTTGTTGAAGTTCAAAGGCAAGTTCTCCGGATCTAACTCTGTTGGACTTCTACCTATGGGGAACTCTTACGGATGTTGTATACGTAGAAAAACCAGCTACACTGACAACACTTCGGGAAGAAATTGAAACGGCATGTGCTGCAATCGCTGAGGACACTTTCGCAAACGTTGCTCAATCAGTAGTTCAACGTACTCAGAAGTGTATCGACGTCGATAGTGGACATTTTGAGCAACTGTTGTAAGTGTAAAAGTCTAAGATGATTAGTGCTCATCACTTTCTGTTTGTGTGAATTCAGCTTTGTTATGTTAACACAGTTTTTTCTTTGTTTGAAGTGTGGGCACCCTCTGTATTAAATTACAGTGCATAAATGGTGATGATGAACAAGAAGAGGAAGACAAATCATTAGTTTGATTAAGTCTCATCTCAAGGGTCCAACCTATGGATTAATAAGAAGAAACAGCCCCATAAATTCAACAGTTTTATTTTATGCAATTTCAAGAAATTTTCCTTGTAGGTAAAATAGTAAAATCCTACATGAAGATCAAGACCACAGTTAATAGAACATCCAAAAACAGAACACGCTGGAATATTGATCACATGTAAAATTATATTGTACAACAATACAAAGAATAACTAAGCTTCAATACGTTGAAAACCAGGCAACAATGAAATCACCCATACCACGCGAACTCACAACAAAGACAATCAACTCCAAAGCAAGAAATACACTGCTTAGCCTTGAGGACGATATGGTGTTTCGTTGTCAATGCTACACCTGATATCAGACATTTGTGTTCTTAACATCAATCATACATCTCACATTAAATAGACAAAATTTGTTTTAATGATTTACAATTACATTGTAGTTCTCTACTTTTGAAATTGTATTTGTTAAATTTAATAATTCATAGTGTATATCATTTATATAGTATGCTTTGTCCAATGGAAGGCCATAAATTAAATGTTAAGTTATTATTAAAGACGAACTGTATTCTTATACTTGTTTGGAATATTTATTTGAACATAAATTAACTCATATATATCACAGGGATGTCCCGAATTTCTAATTTCATTCCCAAGGGTGCCGCGAACGTAAAAAGATAGGGAATCACGGGGCTAGAGTGTTTGATAAGCTCCTTTGTTACTCAAAATATTTTTTTTCCCTTAGCGTTAAACTGTAGTTGCAACTAATCATTAGTCATTGGTCATTAGTATATGGCATCTGTGGCGCCATCTAGTTTATTGATTCTTAACATATTTACATGTTAGCGTCGCTGTGATGTATGTCACAGGTGAGGAAAAGAAGGGGAACCCTTCCTGGCAAAGCAAAACTTGCAGAAAATTCGAGGAATTCTTGCCGAGATTTTTGGGTAATCCAAGTCATCTGAAATAATGGATTGAACACTTACATAACTTCAAACTCAAAAGCAATCTCAGAATTCGAAAGGAGATCATGCTCGATAAGATCCCGAACTGCCCGAATGTTTGTTTCCGTCAAGCTCGACCGAGGCACATGTTGATGACTCATTTCCTACATTTTCTCGTCCTTCTCTGCAATATTGTCTTAGACGTCTTATCCTCAAACTCTGCCCGTATAACTTCGGCTGATTTGCAGCTCTCCCTCACTAAAAAACTGAATAGTAATTTTTTTGCCCATTTGCTGAACCTCTTGCTCGAACTTGATGCTGCTAACAAAAGAAATGCTGTGCTAGACGAATTGGTTTTTCTCTTTTCTCCTTCTGAAACCCCCAAGCGGAACATTGCTAAGCTGCATCTCGTTCCTCGTTCTCTCGTTTTTGTTTTATTCATGCACGTACTTCAACCCCGCTTGGTAAAATATCCTTGGGTTACATACACAGTGTACAAGTCACTGCGAAAGTTTTGACACGTCAAATTGAGAGTGGGTATACACACTCGGATTGTTGCTTAACTCTCCACCACACTCTATACACTTTCTCATCCTCAAAAACACAACTTATCAAAGTATCCCTGCCACTCACATTTCTCAAGGGTGAAGAGTTCATTTTAATTTCCAGCCACAGCCTCTTTCCTCGCAAACGATTTTTGACCACTGGCAACAGAAAATAACAGCATGGAGCCAGGTCAGGAGTGGACTTCTGGAACTGGAAGGTGATGTTAGCCTTGTGTGCGGAGAGGTTATCGCGGTGAAGCAGAATTCCCCTCATTCCTCCTTGGATGGCGTTCTGGGGCTTGTCGAAAACTTTCGGCAGCAAACTGCAATGTATCACTGAGCAGTAACGTCCTTGTTCCTCCAGATGAATTGGCTACCATTTTCTTCCCAACACTTCAGCCCCTCTATACTTTCTTTGGTGGATCGTCATCTGGATGGATCCAAATTCCTGACATTGGTCTCTGGATCAAATTGGTAAATCTATGTCTCATCCATGTTTGATGACATCAAAACATTCCTTGAGCTACCTCTATCGAATCTTTACAACATTATTCACACCATTCAAATCGGGATGCAAATTGTGGGGCACCTAACGGGAGGAAACCGGCCTGACACGAAGATGGTCGTGCCAGACTTTTGATACTGCTTGTGATCCAATCTGGAAGACTGCATAGGGTTCCTAGAATATTACGCGATTGTTTTCCAGTACCATTTTTTTCCACCGCGACAATGTTTTCCTTAGTCGTTGCAGGAAGTCCATTTCTCTCATCTTGCAGAAATTTGGTCCCTTTTAAGTTCTGCAAACCAGTTGTCCTAGATGAAGCAAGGTTACCAAGACCATATTGCAAAGACTAATTTAAATCACTCTTGAAATCATAAAGAATCTTAGTGCCAAAATTCTCTCTCACCAGCTTTAACGTAACGATTAGCTGTCTGAGCGCGGCAGATTTCGGGAGTGGCGAGGGTGACTACCTGATACCTGAGATACATTCCTTTTAAGTGGGTCAGCATTTACTTTTCCCAATCTCTGCCGATCCCTCATACAATAGACCCCTCCCCCCATAAATGGAAAAAGCGGCGGTGCAAGGATGAGAACCTTAAATACCACAAACCTCTGTGTGTTGCCATTCCAAACGTACCCGACAAGCCCCGTACTAGCCTGGAACCTTTTGCTCATCTCAAAGCTTTCGTAGTGACATCTTATAAGAGAAAAAAAAATTTTTTTGATTGCTACAATGAATTTCGGATACCGGATTGCCTCTGATTTGTTTTAATTTTTTCTTTATACTGAAACTTTCCATTACTGTGCTGATTTTTGGGAGTGGATCATGAGGTTCAATTTCATCCGTTTTTTCTGAGAAAGTTGTACTTTTTCGCTCATGTTTTTATGTTGCCTTAAACCAGTAATTACAATTTATGTGCGATATCGGTAATTGCAGAGTTCTGCAAAGAGGCAATAGATCACGAAAATGTTGATTCAACTGGATGAGCTGGTCCATGATTAAATAATAATAATAATAATAATAAACATAATAATAATTATAATAATAATAATAATAATAATACAGCAAACAGTGTATACTATCGTACATTCGCCGTTGAAAAAAATGTAAACATTTAATTATATTATTGCACAAGAAAGCACTTATATTACGCAGTAACTGTTTTTACCAACAAGTCTAATTCTCTTTGTTTTTGTCAAATCGTTACTTTAGACATTTGTTTCTTCCCCCTGCTTTTTGACAGAATGTCACATTAGTAAAATAGCACGTTATGAGGCATTCATCAACCGTTTCACGATATTGATCTTCATATTACGTACATTAAAATGCGCCAGAAAGACTTTCAGTCGCAGTTAAGCGCTTACGACTTAATAAACTGAAGCCTTTACAGTTTCTAACATGCCAGGTACGGAAATAATTTTCGTGCAATCTCAACAGTCACCGAAGGTTTCAGAAAACGAAGGGGTAGTAAACAACGCAACAAAAGAATCAAGAGACATCTACTGGGCGGCGAAACCGTTGCTCATTCTAAGCAGCATATTTGGCGTAGGCGGTTGTCAGGGTAACCGGAGTAGAATTATTTTGCTTTGCTTGTGGGGTTTTGTGTTTTTAACAGGTCCTTATGCGTTCTTTGCAATTAAAATGCATGTGAAAGATGTTAAAACTATATTAACAAGTGGTTTGTTTCTTGCATTGAGGACCTGTTCTGCATTGTTGGTTATTTTGGTTTGTGGTGCTTTGAAACGAGGAAATGTCCCAAAGTTTTTATCGGGAATGTCCCATCTGGACGATATCTTCTCACAGAATCCCTACCGCAGAGCTAGGATATTCCTTAGTGTCCTTATGTCTGGGTGCTTTCTCAGTATTGTCTTTATTTACTCTTATTACATACTGAGCACTTGTGATACAATCTTTTGTCATTTTTATTACTTGGTATCTCCAATAACCTTCTTTGCAATCAGTGTCATGATGATGCAGTTTATTTGCTCGACCTTGCTTCTCAAACAGAAGTATGCTGTGCTGAACAAGTGTCTGCTGACATTGTCAACAGAGAAGGCTCCGTTGATACAGTGCAGGAAACTACGAGAAACCTATTCTTTATTATACGATATTTCCACCTTAGTAAAGGAATATTTTTCTTTACCTGTTGCTGTAACCGTTGGCTGGATGATATGCGATATTCTTCATGTGTGCAATGCGCTCATAGGTATATATGACGTCCGCCTGCACTATGCTAATGCCGTGCTGGTGTTTTACGTAGTGGTTCTATTTGTGCAAATGTTGGGTATGCACCTCGCTTGTCACGTCGCTTCGACGGAGTCCAAGACCACAAGAATTCATCTCAAGAAGATGGAAGTCTCACATATGACAGATCAACGCCTGGCTAAAGCACTCCGCGCATTCCTCAGCGACATCCAGACGTTTCACTTTGAGTTCAATGTGTTTGGAATGTTCAAAGTGGACATGCAAAACTTCGGGTACTTGACAGGGCTAATGCTCACCTACCTGTTAATTCTTGTGCAGTTTAAATAAACGAGTTGATCTAGAACAGTGACTAAAATTTGGTCATCACGTTGGATAATTATTTATTTTACGGCTACTTATAAATCAGAGGCCATTATTCATCAAGTCTGCCTATTTCCTTTCGAAGCAGACCCTCCACAGTTGATGCAAAGCTACATCCTCCGGACACAAACCATGAAAGCAGTCAGAAATGGCACAAATCTCCTCAACTAGAACGCAACAGCTTCTTCCGAAATCTACATTTCCTGGACAGTTGGAAACGGGAAAAAATTTCAAGCAGTCAGCTCTGGACTGTACGATGAGTCAATCCCGATTCTTGCAGAGATTCAATTGTTTCCAAAGCGGTGTGCGCAGAGGCGTTGTCGTAAGGACGGTCTTCTTTCTCTTAGTGTTCTGAAGACCCTGCAGAGGCAAGCTGTGGTGTACCAGATGGCAGTGTTCCTGGAACGGAATGTTCTAACATGACCACTTGCAGAGAAGAAACTAACAAACATTCTCTGGGAAATTGGGAAGATTGAGATCATCGACTGTCTATTTGATCCAACTTTGTGAAGATATCCTGGAAATGTCGGGAGCCGCCATTGTCAAAGTGACACTTTCCACTATTGCTGCCTTTTGTTCTTCAGTGAGAATCTGTGGTACCCATAGATGCCAAAGATTCCTCAGACGAAGGATTTCTGACACCAGTAGTGAATGAATTACATACTTCGCTATCTACCTGTAAGTTACTCGCGGACGGTTCTTCACTATGGCTTCTACACGACTGATTAGATCATCTGTGATTACTGTTGCTGGATGTCCCATGTGTTCCACCTGTTCCAATGCTGTGTTTTCTCTTCCAAACACGACCGTCACGGGCTTCTCAAAACTGAAGAAGGACCTTCGAGGAAGGAAATTTAAGTGTGACGAAGAAGTTATGGATTCTACCTATGCCCATTTTGCAGACAAGACTTCTGACTATTTGGGGGGGGGGGGTTGAAATGTTAATTCCAAGATGTGAAATGTGTATTGCAATAAAGGAGAACTATATTTAAAAGTGAGATATATTTTTTTTCTTTATCATTTCTAGAAAATGGTTAGACCGGAAACTTATGAACCTTCCCTCGTACGGCACGCATCGTGCCTGTCATATTCTCAACTCCTACGAGGAGCTTTCTGTAAATTTTGTTCTTTTCTCATCTAGCACTCGGACACGTGGTGATTAATTAAAATTAATTAAGCCTGTTAGGCAACCATTTTTTAAGCATAAAGATTTCCATGATAGAACCCGTGAAGATGACAATACTCAAATGCATGAAACAGCTGTCCAGAAAGGAAAAAGTTTGCAAAACAGCAAAGTTTTGAAAATGAATGTGTGCATGAACAATTAAATGAAAATTACAGCAGTAATCCAGACAAACGAGTTTTGTGAAACTAAAGAATTTGCTCTTAGAGGAAAACTTTCCGAAGAGACATAATTCAATTCATTGTTAAAATTTAGAGTAGAAGTTGAGGATAATGAATTGGACAGCATTTAGAAACGTTCTGATGCAACATCTGTGAGAACACAAAATTAAAATCATAGATGTATGTAATAGTATTAGTTCCACAGAAATACTTTCGGAAGTTAATCAGGCAGGAGTGTTTTCAATTCATGCAGACGAAACTTTGACATTTGTGCAACAGAACAATTATCAATTGAGACGAGATATGTATTCTTGGATGAAAATGACGGAAAAAAAACATGATCAAAGAAAACATTTGAAATTTATTCCCTACATTATGGATTAGACACGGCTAAACTATAGGACAGGGTTGTGATGAGTACTCAATGATACTTGACGTTACAGGCAGGGCTGAAAAGTGCTGATAGCGCCCAAGCGACTAGACAGAAGTGAACGATAGCGGAGAGAGCCGAAGGTATTGTTGCTGTTTTTGATTTGTTTTATTTACGGACGCTCTTTAACATCTCAGGTCATAAGCGTCTCATTCAAATCAGGACGTGAAAAGGCCGACAAATTTTGCTCAGAGGTCTATTCTTTCATGCTTGAGGTTCTTTTTCGTGCCGTAAATGTACCACGGCTTTACTTCCCTTCCGAAGGAAGCCATACTTAAAATTTTTACGCCCGATAAAATCCATCGGTCCTGGCCGGGTTTGAACCCGCGATCTTGGGTTTAGGAGGCAAGAATGGTAACCACTACACCACCAGGACCGACGAGCCGAAGGTAGGCATAGCTTAGCTAGATAATAACGCTTTAGGATCAACGGAGCAATAGCTCAGGCGGTCAGAGCGTCATCATTCACTTGTGCAGATTATATACTGAGTTCGAATACTACCATCCCGCGCTCCTTTTTCTTCTTCTTCTTCTTCTTCTTCTTCTTCTTCTTCTTCTTCTTCCCTGCCGGAGTTAAAGGAGATTTTCCTTAATTACAATGATTTCTAAACCACTGGGTCCACCGGTTTCTAGGATTTGCCCGATATTACCCGACAGACTAGGTTATTGTGTGTATATAATAATTATTTACGAATTGAAGTAAAAGCACATTTCCCACCGTTACAATATTTCACCCGCCTAATAATGTCCTCATTACAATGCTTTACCCGTCCCTATCCATTTATACTTACAAAGTTAAGTGCGTATGGATAACTTCGGCTCTCTCCGCTGCCGCTCACTTCTGTCTAGTCGCTCGGGCGCTAGCAGCACTTTTCAGTCCTGCCTGTAACTTCAAGTCTCATTAATGGTGGAGGTAAGAAAAAAAATAAAAGAATATTTTCCTACGGCAGTCTATGTGCATCACTCAGCTCATAGGCTAAATTTGATAATTTCAATAAACTGTCACCTGTTAAAACTGTACATCTACTATATAGGCTGTTATAAAGTATTTCAGACATAGTTCTAAACGCAGGGGGCGAATTGCAAGCATTCCTCTCTTCTGTGAAACTACGTGGACTGAAAAATATAAAAGCATCCAGTGACAATTGTGTGAGTATTGTAAACGAACTTCAGGACATTTCCCAAGAAACTGGAGATATACAGCCAAGCAACAAGCCTTCTCTTTGCATAATACACTAATTAAATCTACTTTTGTTTTGTGTGCTTTTGTTATGGCAAAGTCCCCCAAAGCTTTACAGCTGAACAGTTAACATGCTAAAAATGCTCAGAGTGTTGAACGAATCAATAAATACATTACAACTGTGTTCTAGGAGAGTTTTCATAAAATAGTACTGTTATTGAAGATCTGGGAGAAGAAGTAAAAATCCCAAGAAGAAGAATAACAAAACAAATCCAGAGGCTAATGTCACCGTTGCAGATCCAGAACCCTGTTTCGTCCTTATACAGATTCATTATTAGTAAGTTTAAAGTTCTGAAGAAAATGCTGTAGCTTATGCTTTATTATTGTTACGTGCTGCACAAATGTTGTCAATGACAGATTCAGAGTTTGAAAATGTCACCTATAAAACAGAAGAATGTTGTGCACTAGATAATTTCAAGGCAGAATGCATCATATGGAGGAACATGTCGCTTTACCCAACGAGGTTGGAAAATTATCTTCCTTAAAGCATGTGTTAATCATTGCCGTAACCCTTCCTGTTATTACGTGCTGTGTGGTTCGATCTTTTACACAATGAAAACATGGACAAGAAACACTTAATTTGCTAAGTGTTCCTAAAAAAAGGCAGAATTACTGGAAAAGACTCTGCAAGTTCGGCTGAATAACGTTTATAAAATCGAATCGCATTAGAATTAAAATGCCACATCAAAACACGAACTCTACAACTAAACATTATATGTTCATTGTGTAAAGCTGTTTCCCAAAGCATTTGTTTAATTGCTTTTTCAAACTTGGTAATTTTTAATCATCATCTACATTTAAACACGTGTTCCAACCCTCAAAAATATTCCGCGGACGCCCTTAATTCAAGGCAGATTCAATTTCGAGTTCTGGAAACAGACAATAGACCGGGGAAACGTTAATTCAACACAATGAGCTGGTCGCTATTTAAAATAAAACAATACAGCAAACAGTGTATACTATAGGAAATTCGGAAAAAATGTAATTAAGTTAATTATATTACTGCACATGAGCGCACTTATATTAAGCAATATCACTTTTTACTTGCCCTGTACTCAACAAGTCTATTTCTTATCACATTTGTCAAATCGCTACTTGTTTCTTGTTACTGCTCTTTGACAGAATGTTTGACTTGCAATTAGTAAATTATGAGGCATTCATCAACCGTTTCACGATATTGATCTTCATATTACGTAAATTAAAAGCACCAGGAATGCTTTCAGTCGCAGTTAAGCGCTTACGACTTAATAAACTGAAGCCTTCACAGTTTCTAACATGCCAGGCATGGAAATAATTTTCGTGCAATCTCAACAGCCGCCGAAGGTTTCAGAAAACGAAGGGGTTGTAAACACCGCAACAAAAGAATCAAGAGATATCTACTGGGCGGCGAAACCGTTGCTCATTCTAAGCAGCATATTTGGCGTAGGCGGTTGTCAGGGTAACCGGAGTAGAATTATTTTGCTTTGCTTTTGGGGCTTTGTGTTTTTAACAGGTCCTTATGCGTTCTTTACTATTGGAATTCATGTGAAAGATGGTAAGACTATATTAACAAGTGGTTTGTTTCTTGCATTCAGGACCTGTTCTGCATTGTTGGTTATTTTGGTTTGTGGTGCTTTGAAACGAGGAACTGTCCCAAAATTTTTATCGGCAATGTCCCATCTGGACGATATCTTCTCACAGAATCCCTACCGCAGAGCTAGGATATTCCTTAGTGTCCTTATGTCTGGGTGTTTTCTCATTATTGTCTTTATTTACTCTAATTACGTTCTGAGCACTTGTCAAACAATCTTTTGTCATTTTTATTTCTTGGTCTCTCCAATAACATTCTTTGCAATCAGTGTCATGATGATGCAGTTTATTTGCTCGACCTTGCTTCTGAAACAGAAGTATGCTGTGCTGAACAAGTGTCTGCTGACATTGTCAACAGAGAAGGCTCCGTTGATACAGTGCAGGAAACTACGAGAAACCTATTCTTTATTATACGATATTTCCACCTTAGTAAAGGAATATTTTTCTTTACCTGTTGCTGTAACCGTTGGCTGGATGGTATGCGATATTCTTCATGTGTGCAATGCGCTCATAAATAGATTTGTGAAAGACGAAGTAGATGGGAGAGCGGCACTTGTGTATTATGTAGTTCTTCTCTTTGTGCAACTGTTAGCTGTACATCTTTCTTGTCACGTCGCCTCGATGGAGTCCAAGGCCACAGGAATTCATCTCAAGAAGATGGAAGTCTCACATATGACAGATCAACGCCTGGCTAAAGCACTCCGCGCATTTCTCAGCGACATCCAGATGTTTTACTTTGAGTTCAATGTGTATGGAATGTTCAAAGTGGACATGAAAAACTTCGGGTATTTGACAGGGCTAATGCTCACCTACCTTTTAGTTCTTGTACAGTTTAAATAAACGAGTTTATCTGGAACAGTAACTAAAATATGGTCAGCACGTAGGATAGGTATTTAATTTACGGGTTTTTACTAAATCAAAGGCCATAATGCATCAACTCTACCTATTTTCTCTCAAAGCAGTTCCTCTGTAGTTGATGCAAAGGTACATCCTCCAGAAATAACCATGAAAGCAGTCAGAGACGGCACATATCTCCTCTTCGTAGAATGCAACACCTTCTTCCGTACTCCACGGACAGTTGGACACGGGAAAACATTTCAGGGAGCTAGCTGTGGACTGTATGATGAGTCAATTCCGATTCTTGCAGAGATTCCAGAAAGATACTGTCGTATTGACGGTCTTGTTTCTGTTAGTGATCTGAAGACCCTGCAGAGGCAAGCTGTAGTGTACCAGATGGCAGTGTGCCTGGAACGGAATGTTCTAACATGACAGCTTGCAGAGAAGAAACTAGCAAACATTATCTGGGAAAATGGGAAGATTGAGATCATCGACTGTCTCTTTGATCCAACTTTGTGAAGATATTCTGGAAATGTTGGGAGCCGCCATTGTCAAAGTGACACTTTCCACTATTGCTGCCTTTTGTTCTTCAGTGAGAATCTGTGGTACCCAAAGATGTCAAAGATTCCTCAGACGATGGATTTCTGACACCAGTAGTGAATGAATACTAAATTGCATACTTCGCTATCTGCCTGTAAGTCACTCGCGGACGGTTCTTCACTGTGGCTTCTACAGAATTGATGTTATCATCTGTGATTATTGTTGCTGGACGTTCCATGTGTTCCACCTGTTTCAATGCTGTATTTTCTCTTCCAAACACGACCGCCACGGGTGGCCGAGGTCGTCAAGGTGCGGACTCGTGAGCGGGAAATCTCAGGTTCTAATTCCCCAAGCATCGTCCTCCCTGACTGAGGTTTTTTCCAGGGTTTCCTCAGTCTTCATAAATGGCAAATGCTGGGAAGGTAACCTAAACTTAGGAGTGGAACCTTTCCTTTCTTAAAATAATCCTTTCACAATAAATCATTTCATCTCATGTATCATCAATGTTCACCTCAGTTTTAAAAACGGGCGTGAAACAATATTCAAAAAAAAATCTTCCAAACACCTGTTATTAGGGGTATTGAAAACGTTTTGCAACCACCTTTTCGTTGTTTGATAATGTCTACAAAAATATGACTAACACAGCTAACAACAATGAAGATTTACTATCAAAATATGTATAATTGCAAGTTTAAATTTGCATAGTTACTGTCGTACAGGCTGTTGAGTTCAGTACTGTGTCAATTATTGACGTCAAATCATGAATATTTCTAAAGAAAACTTTAATTTCACATTTTCACACGCTATAGGCAGGTGAAAGAGCGAAATAATTCAAGAACACTTAGTGTCTGTTCTTAGTGATCAAGTGTGTTCATTTGATGTCATTGCATTGGATTCGATCATCTGAAGAAGGACGAGAGACTTTGAAAGGCAACCCTCGCTCTGGTCGGCCTCGGGAAGCTGTGAACGAGAGAACAATTCAAAGGGTGAGGAACTTGGTAGAGGAAAATCGATATGTCACTATCGAATGCTAAGTATAAAAGTGGTATCAATGTTGGCAGCCTTCTCTATGAACTTTTAAAGCTGCGAAAAAATATGGTTATCCACACCGACTTGTAGAAGACGACGAAATTTGTACATTACTAAATTTTGTTCATATGGATGTAGTAATACTAGTAAGTAGTGTAATAATAATTTCAACAACAATAATATGTACAGTGTTAGATACGCCCCTATACAGGCACCATCTCAGTATACTAGACAAAGAGGAGTTCATAATTAATAGGAATAAAATGGTCTTTAGAAGAATGTAGGGAATTTTGAAATAGTGTTTTCACAGCAAGTGAATGGAACGTCTCAATTGTCTATCTGTAACTTTGGTGCATAACAACACATTCCCTTTTTCAAATGGGGATTTGAGGAAATGTTTACTGTTACTAGTTCGAGTTCATCTATTAATGTTAAAGGAGCTGCTTTTTATTCAAATAAGAGGCTAAAGGTTAGTGCTTGTATTAATAATGACAAAAATAAAAGTTTAATAGCCGATTCTAATTCTAGTGCCTGTGATTACTGCGATGTAAGTGAAACAAAAGCATCATCAGCGTGTCATAAAATCAACGATTTGGATATTGCTAATAACGTACGAGGGTAGGTCAATAAGTATCCGGCCGCAACGATAAGGATTATAGCCTTCACAAAAGCTTTATCTGGTGTTATACCTTATCTGTTGAGTAAATAATTGCAGCTGTAAGTTCCGCAGCTGTGTGTTCAGTTGTTTAGATATAGTTGTATAAACAAGGCTATGTGTAGAAGATTGTGACATGTTCATATGAATATCAAACTGTTACAAAGTTCTTCACTAAAGAAGGGATTACTCCCAATGAAATTAAAAAGCGATTAGACGGTATATCCCGCTCATATTCTACCGTAAAAGAAAGGGCCAAACTTTTTCGAATGGATCGAGAAAGCATTGAAGACGAGGAGAGTGCAGGTCGGCCCTTGGAGGTGCTCACTCCTGAAAACATCGCTCGCTCTTGTGGAAGGAGAAATTATGGAAGACCGGCGGCTCAAAGTTACAGAAATAGCAGCAAGTTTGGGCCTTTCTAAAACAACAGTCCTTCGAATTATTCATGAGCATTTAAACATGAATAAGGTTAGTGCCCAGACTTCTTCCCTCAGTCCAAAAGCAGCAACGAGTCATCTGTTGTCAGGCATTTTTGGAGATCTGCCATGGCAACGAGACAGAAGTTCTGCAAACCATTGTTACAGGAGATGAAACTATGATCCTCTACTATGATACCTTGTCCAAAAGAGAATCAATGGAGTGGCGTAAACCTGGCGAAGCACCGCCTCTAAAGGCCAAGGTCACTCAGTCAACCAAGAATATCATGGGCACAATCTTTTGGGACTGTGAAGGAATACTCTTCATTGACTTCAAGGAGAGGAACACCACAGTAAATGGGGAGTACTATGCTGGCCTACTGCACAGACTTCGTGCTTCCATCAAAGAGAAAAGGCTAGGAAAGCTGAGTGGTGGTGTGCGTCTTCTTAACGACAACGCGCCTGTGCACATAGGTAGTTGCAAAGGAATCTGTGAAGAATTGTGGCTTCAAGGAGATCGACCATCCACCCTACAGCCCAAATGTAGCTCACAGTGGTTATTTCCTCTTCTCAAAACTCAAGAAGGACCTTCGAAAAAGGAAATTTAAGTGTGACGAAGAAGTGATGGATGCTGTTTATGTACATTTTGCAGAACACGGTTTCTGACTATTTTGGCGGGGGAGGGGGTTGAAATGTTAATTTAAAGTTGTAAGACGTGTATTGCAATAAAGGAGAACTATATTGAAAAGTGAGATATAGTTTTTTTTCTTTGTCATACCTAGAAAATGGTTAGGCCGGAAACTTATGAATATTCCGTCGTACGGCACGCACCGTGCCTATCATATTCTCAACTCCTACGAGGAGCTTTCTGTAAATTTTGTTCTTTTCTCATCTAGCACTCGGACCGTGGTGATTAATTAAAATTAATTAAGCTTGTTAGGCAACCATTTTTAAGCATAAAGATTTCCATGAAAGAACCCGTGAACATGCCAATACTCAAATGCATGACACAGCTGTCCAGAAAGGAAAAAGTTTTCAAAACATCAAAGTTTTGAAAATGAATGTGTGCATGAACAATTAAATGAAAATTAAAGCAGTAATCCAGACAGACGAGTTTTGTGGAACTTAAGAAATTGCTCTTAGAGGAAAACTTTCCGAAGAGACATAATTCAATTCATTGTTAAAATTTAGAGTAGAAGCTGAGGATAATGAATTGGATAGCATTTAGAAACGTTCTAATGCAACATCTGTTAGAACACAAAATAAAATCATAGATGTATGTGATAGTATTATTGCAGAGAAATACTTTCGGAAGTTAATCGGGCAGGAGTGTTTTCAATTCATGCAGACGAGACTTATGACATTTGTGCAACAGGGCAGTTATCAATTGGTATGAGATCTGTATTCTTGGATGGAAATGACCGATATAACGTTATCAAAGGAAAAAAAATGCATTTATCCAAATGGAGTTTGATGCCGAACGTATCGCAAACTCTATATTATGGATTAGACACGACTAAACTATAGGACAGGTTTATGACGGGTTCTCAATCATACTTGACGTTACAGGCAGGGCTGAAAAGTGCTGCTCGCGCCTGAGCGGCTAGACAGTAGTGAGCGGCAGCGGAGAGAGCGGAAGGTAGGCACACTATTAGCTAGATAATAACGCTTTAGGATCAAGGGAGCAATAGCTCAGGCGGTCAGAGCGTCATGCTTCACTTGTGCAGATTATATACTGAGTTGAAATTCTACAATCCCACGTTGTTTCTCTCTCTCTCTCTCTCTCTCTCTCTCTCTCTCTCTAGGAGTTAAAGAACATTTGCTACAATTACAATAATTTAATCGCTGAATTAGTAGCGAATTGGAATAGGAGCAGTTTACCAACAATGATTTACTCGCTAAATCACTGGGTCCAACGGATTTGCCCGAGGTTAGCAGACACATTAGTGTGTGTGTGAGAGAGAAAAAGAATTCATATATATATATATAAATTACCGCCTCGGGTGGCCCAGGTCGTTAAGCAGGGCCGTCCTCCCTGACTGGGGTTTTTTCCAGGTTATCCTCAGTCCTCATAACTGGCAAATGCCGGGGAGGTACCCTAAACATAGGCCTGGAACGTTTCCTTCCTTTAAAAAAAAGCATGCTTTCCCAATATTTCATCTCAGTGTCATCAGTGTTCACCATCTGTGGTGCTTCTGTAGTAAAAACAGGCGTTAAACACAACTAAAAAAAAAAAAAAAATCCGAATTGAAGTAAAAGCACATTTCCCACCGTTACAATATTTCACCCGCCTAATAATGTCCTCATTACACTCATTTACCCGTCCCTATCCATTTATACTTACAAAGTTGTGCGTATGGATAACTTCGGCTCTCTCCGCTGCCGCTCACTTCTGTCAGGCCGCTCGGGGCTTAGCAGCACTTTTCAGCCCTGCCTGTAACGTCAAGTCTCAACAATGGCTGCAATATATATATGGTGGAGTGCAAGCAAAAGTAAAAGAATATTTCCTAAGGCAGTCCTTGTGCATCACTCAGCCCATAGGCTAAATTTGATAATTTCAATAAACTGTCACCTGTTCAAAACTGTACATCTACTATATAGGCTGTTATAAAGTATTTCAGACATAGTTCTAAACGCAGGGGACGAATTACAAGCATTCCTCTCTTCTGTGAAACTACGTGGACTGAAAAATATAAAAGCATCCAGTGACAATTGTGTGAGTATTGTAAACCAACTTCAGGACATTTCCCAAGAAACTGGAGATCATACAGCCAAGCAACAAGCCTTCTCTTTGCATAATACACTAACTAAATCTACTTTTGTTATAGCAAAGTTCCCCAAAGCTTTACAGCTGAACAGTTAACATGCTAAAAATGCTCAGAGTGTTGAACGAATCAATAAATACATTACAACTGTGTTCTAGGAGAGTTTTCATAAAATAGTACTATTATTGAAGATCTGGGAGAAGAAGTAAAAATCCCAAGAAGAAGAATAACAATACAAATCCAGAGGCTAATGTCACCGTTGCAGATCCAGAACCCTGTCGTCCTTATACAGATTCATTATTAGTAAGTTTAAAGTTCTGAAGAAATTGCCGTAGCTTATGATTTATTATTGTTACGTGCTGCACAAATGTTGTCAATGACAGATTCAGAGTTTGAAAATGTCACCTATAAAACAGAAGAATGTTGTGCACTAGATAATTTCAAGGCAGAATGCATCATATGGAGGAACATGTCGCTTTACCCAACGAGGCTGGAAAATAATCTTCCTGCATTGCCGTAACTCTTCCTGTTATTACGTGCTGTGTGGATCGATCTTTTACACAATGAAAACATGGACAAGAAACACTTAATTTGCTAAGTGTTCATAAAAGGAAGACAGAATTACTGTAAAGACTGTCTGCTAGTTCAGCTGAATAACGTTTATAAAATCGAATCGCATTAGAATTAAAATGCCACATCTTAATATGAACGTAATTCACGTTAATTCTGTAAAGGTGATTCCCAAAACATTCGTTTTATTGGTTTTTCAAACTTGGTAAATTTTAAGCATAATCTACTTTTAAACACGTGTTCCAACCCTCAAAAATATTCTGCGGACGCCCTTGATTCAAGGCAGATTCAATTTCTTTTATTTTTTCTGTTTAAGCTGGACTTTTTCGCTCGTTTTTATTTTGCCTTGAACCAGTAATTGCTATTTGTGCAATGTATCGCTAATTGCAGAGTTCTGGAAAAAGACAATAGATCGGGAAAACGTTAATTCAACACAATGAGCTGGTCGCTATTTAAAATAATACCACATCAAACAGTGTGTACTATTGTAAATTCGGAAGTGCGGTTGAAAAAATGTAAAAAAGTTAATTATATTACTGCACAGAGCGCACTTATATTAAGCAATAACACTTTTTACTTGCCCTGTGCTCAACAAGTCTATTTCTCATCACATTTGTCAAACCGCTACTTGTTTCTTGTTCCTGCTCTTTGACTTGCAATTAGTAAATTATGAGGCATTCATCAACCGTTTCACGATATTGATCTTCATATTACGTAAATTAAAAAGCACCAGAAATGCTTTCAGTCGCAATTAAGCGCTTACAACTTGATAGACTGACGCCTCCAATGCTAGTATCTAACATGCCAGGTACGGAAATAATTTTCGTGCAATCTCAACAGTCACCGAAGGTTTCAGAAAACGAAGGGGTTGTAAACACCGCAACAAAAGAATCAAGAGACATCTACTGGGCGGCGAAACCGTTGCTCAATCTATCCAGCATATTTGGCGTAGGCGGTTTTCAGGGTAACCGGAGTAGAATTATTTTGCTTTGCTTGTGGGGCTTTGTGTTTTTAACAGGTCCTTATGCGTTCTTTGCTATTGGAATTCATGTGAAAGATGTTAAGACTATATTAACAAGTGTTTTGTTTCTTGCCTTCAGGACCTGTGCTGCATTATTGGTTATTTTTGTTTGTGGTGCTTTGAAACGAGGAAATGTCCCAAAATTTTTATCGGCAATGTCCCATCTGGACGATATCTTCTCACAGAATCCCTACCGCAGAGCTAGGATATTCCTTAGTGTCCTTATGTCTGGGTGCTTTCTCATTATTGTCTTTATTTACTCTTATTACGTACTGAGCGCTTGTCATACAATCTTTTGTCATTTGTATTACTTGGTATCTCCAATAACATTCTTTGCAATCAGTGTCATGATGATGCAGTTTATTTCCTCGACCTTGCTTCTGAAACAGAAGTATGCTGTGCTGAACAAGTGTCTGCTGACATTGTCAACAGAGAAGGCTCCGTTGATACAGTGCAGGAAACTACGAGAAACCTATTCTTTATTATACGATATTTCCACCTTAGTAAAGGAATATTTTTCTTTACCTGTTGCTGTAACCGTTGGCTGGATGGTATGCGATATTCTTCATGTGTGCAATGCGCTCATAAATAGATTTGTGAAAGACGAAGTAGATGGGAGAGCGGCACTTGTGTATTATGTAGTTCTTCTCTTTGTGCAACTGTTAGCTGTACATCTTTCTTGTCACGTCGCCTCGATGGAGTCCAAGGCCACAGGAATTCATCTCAAGAAGATGGAAGTCTCACATATGACAGATCAACGCCTGGCTAAAGCACTCCGCGTATTCCTCAGCGACATCCAAATGTTTCACTTTGAGTTCAATGTGTATGGAATGTTCAAAGTGGACATGAAAAACTTCGGGTATTTGACAGGGCTAATGCTCACCTACCTTTTAGTTCTTGCACAGTTTAAATAAACGAGTTGATCTAGACAGTGACAGCACCGTTTGGATTTTGGAAAATACCAGAATAGTAATTTAATTTTTGGAACTGTACTAACCATAATTCATACAATTCCTTTATAAGAGGCCTCCTCACAGTTGATACAAAGTTGCATTATCCGGAACCAATCAGAGATGACATCAATCTCCACTTCGTAAGACGCAGCAGCTTCTTCCGGACTCCAAAACTGGTGTGCCTTCTTAGTCTTTTTCCATGACATTTGGAAACAGGACAAAAATCAAAGGGCGCCCAATCTGGACTGTATGAGAGCGGTTCATTAGCGCAAATCTCGATTCCTGCAGAAATTCCATCGTTAGGGCACGGACACCTGAACGGGAGGTCTAGGGTTCGACTCCCATTAGGACCGTTCTCCCTGACTGAGGTTTCTTCTAGATTTTTCTGAATTGCAGATTTCGGGAGGTGCACTAAACTTAGGCCTGGAACGTTTCCTTCCTTAAAAAATAATTTTTATATATGATTTCAACTCATGTATCATCAGTGTCCACCGCCTGAGGTGCCTTAGTAGTAAAAACGGTGGCGTTCGACACGAGAGCAGCAGTTGCATGATGGCGGCGCCACTGATTGAGTGTACAATGCTCGAGCAACGGTTCACTGTGCATTTTTTGTGGGGAAAAAGACATGGAATGAAATATATTCTTGTTTCCCATCTACGGTGAGAAGTTTCTGTTTATAATTGGGTGCAGAAATTCTCTGAAATGCGGACATGCATCGAAGATGAACATCGCGTCGGCCGGCCAACGGAGATTGCCTTACAGGCGAATTTGTAACGAGTTGCCTTAATGTGAGCAGACACGTAGCCGCTGCTTTAGGTTGTCCCAGTACCTCAATCACTTCTACGATAGACAGCTATGCTAGCCCGAATTGTTGCAAGTGATGAGATTTGGGTTCACCATTACCAGGCATGCAATGGAAACATCCTGCGTCGCCCACCATCCGTCGGTCAAGCGATAGTGTTCTGGGATCACCAAGGCGTACTGCTCACCGCATTCCAGCCTCAAGGACAAACTGTAACATCTCTAAGGAAACTTCATAAGGCCATCCAACTGAAGCGACCAGTCTTCTCGCCAAAGGCATGTTGCTCTTACATGACAACGCTCGCCCTCATACTGCCAACAAGTGAGAAATTTTAAATGGGACGTTCTCAAGCATCCTTCGTATACTCCAGACCTTGCTCCAAGCGACTTGCATCTCTGTGGCCCTCTTAAAAGTTTATGCTGCTTATTTCAGGGACTTGTGAAACAATGGGAAAAGTGGAGATTATGAAATAAAAGTATTTTTCAAAATATTAAGTTGTATATCCATTTGTAATCGTATATAACAACAAATACATTAATAATGTATTCAGTATCAAGAAAAACTACACTTTTTGCTCTTTCCCCCTGCAAGGGAAAGTCATTAAATAGCAGTAATTTATTCTAAAGGCATGAAGATGTAAGCACAAAAAAATGCAATGCTCTGTCCCGGTAGCTTGTTACCTATACCGGAACGTGCATTTCCAAAGTTTATCATTTATTCAATTTTCTTTTTCCCACAATGCTTAATAACAGGTTGATCCTATAATTATGTAAACAAAATAAAAACTTCTTTAAAAATTTAAACCTTTCACTACTAAAAAGAAATAAAAAATAAATAAGATTACAGCTCTACTGGAAACCAATAAACGTAACGAATATCCGGTAGTTGGCTATTTGCCTAAACTAAAAATATTCCTTCGGAAGCATAACGGCCGAGATGCTGGGTACCCAGCACCTACCTCGCCCTCTTCTTCTACATACTTCACTACCCCATCTCTTCTTCATCATCGCTGTTTCTTCTACCTCCTGTCTGTTTCTTCTATATTCCCCATTTTGCATACTTTTTGGTTTTCATCACTTATAGGTCAAAATCTTCTCCTTTCTCCCCATTCTCTTCTTCCGGTTGTAGTCCAAAAAGATGCCCATCTATTATAAGTTTAGTGTATTTTCCTCTCCATCACTCCCTTCTTCCTCGCCTTCACCTTCTCCTCTGTCATTCTCTTCCTGTTGATTTAATAAAGGTTGTCTTGTATATTATCTCTTTTTATTAAGCTGGGATTGTCTTTGTATTCGTGTGCGTTCTGATCTTCTTACTTATTCTGCTATTTCTTTGTTAATTCTCATTATCTATTTTTGTGGTATCGCCTCTTCCCGTGCTAGATTAATTATTTTGAATGCAGCCTGCTTAAAGTATTTACATAGGTCCTTATTTCTATGTATATGTGCCATCTGGTGGCGACCTTAAAATCTCTTTCTTCTTTCACTTGTTCTAAATAGCGAGTATATGCTCTGGATTATCTTGTGTTTTATAAAATCTACACATATCGTGCTGTGTTCTGTTCATTTATTTTTTTTAAGTTTTATAAGGTTCATAGCCTGTAAGGTAATATACGAGGGTAGGTCCAAAATTTTCCGGCCTCGTCGATAAGGATTATCGCCTTAACAAAATCCTTATCTGGTGTCATATCTTACCTGTTAAGTAAATAATTGCAGTTCCACTGTCTTCAGTTCTTCAGATAAAGTTGCATAAACAAAGTTATGTATAGAACATTGTGGCATGTTCAAAATGGAGCATCGAGCTGTTATAAATTTCTTCACAAAAGAAGAACTTACTCCAAATAAAATTAAACAGCGATTGGACGGTGTATATGGGGAAGCATCCCGCTCATATTCTACCGTAAAAGAAAGGGCCAAACTTTTTCGAATGGTCGAGAAAGCATTGAAGACGAAGAGCGTGCAGATCGGCCCTTGTAGGTGCTCACTCCTGAAAACATCGCTCTTGTGGAAGCAGAAATTATGGAAGACCGGCGGCTCAAAGTTACAGAAATAGCAGCAAGGTCGGGCCTTTCTAAAACAACAGTCCTTCGAATTATTCATGAGCATTTAAACATGAATAAGGTTAGTGCCCAGACTTCTTTCCTCAGTCCAAAAGCAGCAACGAGCCATCTGTTGTCAGGCATTTTTGGAGCTCTGCCGGGACTACGAAAGAGAAGTTCTGCAAACCATTGTTACAGGAGATGAAACTATGGTCCTCTACTATGAGCCCTTGTCCAAAAGAAAATCATTGGAGTGGCGTAAACCTGACGAAGTACCGCCTCTAAAGGACAAGGTCACACAGTCAACCAAGAAGATCATGGACACAAACTTTTGGAACTGTGAAGGAATACTCTTCCTTGACTTCAAGGAGAGGAACACCACAGTAAATGGGGAGTATTATGCTGGCCTCTGCACAGACTACGTGCTTCCATCAAAGAGAAAAGGCGAGGAAAGCTGAGTGGTGGTGTGCGCCTTCTTCACGACAACGCTCCCGTGCACATAGCTCTTGTTGCAAAGGAATCTGTGAAGAAATGTGGCTTCTAGGAGATTGACTATCCACCCTACAGCCCAGATCTAGCTCCCAGTGACTATTTCCTCTTCTCAGAACTCAGAAAAACCTTCGAGGAAGGAAATTTAAATATGAGGAAGAGGTGATGGATGCTGTTTATCCCATTTTGCAGACAAGACTTCTGACTATTTTGGGGGGGGGGGTTAAATGTTAATTCAAAGATGTGAGAAGTGTATTGCAATAAAGGGTAACTATATTGAAAAGTGAAATATATTTTTTTTTGGCTTTATCATTCCTAGAAAATGACTAGGCCGGATACTTATGGACCTCCCTCATATCATGCATACCTTTAGTAGGTTGTATAAATTTTAGTTTTAATCTCTCAAAGATGTTAAATATGGTGAAAGCTCTCTTGCCTGCCTTGGAATTTTCCCATTCGTGCTGACATTGTACTTTTAGTTTATGTTTTATTTTCTGCAATATGCATGCACAGCAGTACGCCATATGGGTGTCGTTTCGGCCGATCAGTTGCGCCTACGGGGCAGCCGCTTCACTGTTGATTTGAGCGACGAGGCGGTTTTGGGGGTAGAGGTGTGTAATCTGTGGCAGATTGAAGTTTCAGTATGGAGAAAGCTGTTTGAAACAGAAGAGAGTGTATGAAATATTTAAAAACAGAAGGCAAAATGCTATTGATGAACTGCGGCTTGAGACCAGTTCAAGTTGCAACTGAGACATTGACTCGTCAGAAATTGCCATGGAATCCAACTGAGTCATTACCCAGGGTAAAGGAAAGTGTATAACTGATGGGTCCCAAGGCAGTTGTGTAGACCATTGTCAAGAAGCAATTGGAAAGAGGTGCTTTTCTTCATTGAGTTACGATAGAAGACTATTCTGGGTGCACCATAGGGCTGTAGAGAAAGAACCCGTGGTATCCTCTAGGGAAGTCATGCTCATTATTTTCTAGAATATCTTTCGACCTATTCAAATGCACTTACTTATTTTAAGTCTGCTGAAACACCCACCGTACAATCCACACATGGCGTCATTAGGCATCTTTGAAAGCTTACAACGAAGTAATGCAACCAATGCAAAGCTGGTTAAAAGTCACATCAAAATGTTTATCTCGGGCGCACCACAAGAATATAGGACAGGTGGATTAGGTGTATAGTTAAGCACGGTGATTGTGTCGAAAATAAAGGACAAGAATTTTTGCAAGTACTTTTGTAAAAAATCTATCATATTTCTGTTATTTAATGACTTTTCCTCGAGGTAACGTATTATACATCCCAACTTGCTTATCTTCATGCTTTGGAGTTGTGAATCCTAAAGGGGAAGACCAGAAGTTGTTATCAAGCTAATTTCCCTACAGGAAATGTCTGCGGCGATGTACACGTCACACGCTTGATACTGTAGAAGGCCATATATCCGCTGCCATTAAATAGAGCAAAAAGTAAGGGCCTGGGAAAAAGTATTTTAAGTTATCTGTCCAAGACAAGGTGAACCCTCTTCGGTGTATATAATTGTACCATAATACAGGTGCAGTTTTAATTGTTATTAACCGTAATATGCTTTTATAGAGCCAGCGGGAAGGTCTTACCAAATATTGGGAAGTCTCCGTAAAGCAGTGCAGGACTTCCAGAATGTCTCCTTACCGCTCGCACAGGGTTTACGTCTCGGCAAACGGACATACAACAGACGCCCGCACCTATATTCCAACACGACCACTTTGGTCACTTCGTCTGACAATAAACGCATTAGTTGTGAATCAATTAACCCTTCAGTCACTGATGAAAGAAACCACTCACTATAAGGCACACGTGCAGCGGGATCACGTTTCTATAGCCAGTGGACACGGGTACACTTGAAAGGTTTCTTTTTTAACAATGCTGGTATGTGCGGAAGACACTAAAACCCCAACTTGTTTTGGCGAACGTTCAAGATTTGTTTAAAACTGTACGCGTGTCTCGTGTTTTGCACTGAACCTTTAGCATCAAATTTATTCACAAGATATTGAATTGCAGTTCTGGAGGGAGGCAAATGCCCAGGGAACTTATTCACGAACGCGATGAGCTGATTCACATTTATTATAACATTTATACACAAAAATATGTTGCTCTAAAGTCTTCGCGAAGTAGACTGGTAAATACTCGGAAGTTCAAGGACAGACAGACGACCGTGAGTAGGAAGAAAGCCGGCCTTCGCCTAGACGTTAAACCCTATGCGAGTGGGGAGAATCCCATCTGCAGATCCTGCAATATTTATCCACACCCTGCGACAACTTGTTCTCTTTAATATCAAACTATCCCCTGAACTGCCAGTAGTAAAGTGGCACATCACTTCCGCTGTAATACCAGGAAATTACAGCAGAAGTTCCCAGAACTAATGTCTAAATACGCAGAATTTTCACAGTGCAGTCCCTTGAAATGTATACTCACAAGTCCTTTTGAGTAATTTGACAAGGGAGAGCTATGCGTCAACAAAGTAATGCATACCCTTGGAAATGCGATACGATTGCCCTCTGTGAATCATATTACACTACAAACACAAGCAAATTCTGTGTAGATCTTTGGAATGTTTCCAATTTGCAGTCCACACCGTCATTTTTCTCACGTCGACCCATCCGTGGCAAGTTTTCCCCGCGAGTTGGCAAATACAGTAGCTCATGCAATAGAAACAGCGCTGTGTTTCCAGCCTGAAGACTTCGCTCAGGCGCTTCTGCGAAAGAAAGAAAGAAAAAAAATTGTTAGTAATAGATTAAGACTGCCCTATACTGTGATACTGTATAAGGCTTTCAAATTTTTAAAAGAAAGAAAACATCCTTTTTATTTTATGGAACTTTACTTTAAACAGCACTTTCAAAATCCTCTGTATCGGTATACTAGGCTTCATTTGTTTTGCAGAAGTAGATGTTTCTATAGCAACAAAATAATATGTTGATAAGATTAGTATGAAGATCGCTTTATTTTTAAAATCAATATAAAATAACGGTTTTAAAAGAAAACGTAAGAATTGAGACATCAATGATTCTTCTTTAATATTTAAAGTGAGAGAAGTCGCTTTACTTATTGAAATGTTTGCACTATTTGTGTAGAAATAATGAACATAAATTTCTGATATATAAAATGTTAAATTTATGAAGATATTTATCGGTATGTATGTTAGACTTAAAAATAATTCTTTAGATAAAATTTTGACTTCTCCAAATGTTCTCTCATATACAATTCTGATTTAATTTTAATAAACACGCCACTTTTGAAAAGATGGAGAAATACGCACATATTGTCGTAGCAACGAGCGTATTCTGACAGAGTCATATCAAGAGAACCATATTGCACACATTTTCAGGTGGTTTTAACTTACTACACGAGTTAAAAGTATGGTTCATGCAATCCTAGCATTAAAACATGCACAGTTAACCTAGCTCTGACACTGATTACCTAGCAACGAGTATTCCATGAAGTCACCACCGCCTTCACAACACAAGTACAAACAATGTACCTGTAAAAAAACGCTAAAATGGTCGACCTAACAAGCATACCATTATTCAAACACGAGAATCATTTTATTAAACACTTTTTTTTGAAACTACAACAATGTAAGTTATCAGTTAATTAATCGAATTACAATTTCTTTCATTCCAAAACGCCAATGTTGAGTCATTAGTAATGTCTATTATACTAATACAAAACTTCCTTAACCTTACTACATTAATTTTGCTTTCGAATATACACACCAAAGCAAATCTTCGACTGGAAAAAAAAAAAAAAAATAAACAATCCTAAAAATCTAAATTATAAATTGCATACCATATTAATAATCAATAAATTATATTATATACCCAGGGTGCCACTTTCACAGTAGATATCTATTTAATATATTTCAAAGTTGAACGAAAAACAACAGTAATATGTAGTGTGATGTTCTGTAAACAGATGTGACTCTCATTCATTATGATAGGGTTGCTACGTGACAGGTAAATCAACAATGAACAAATGAAGCCAAGATTATCGTATGATGTTCTGTAAACAGATGTGACTCACATTACGTTATCTTAGCGTTGCTACAACAAAATGGTGCCAAGATTATCGTTTGAACAGTGGAAAGTAATTTTGTAGTGGTATTGGAAAACCGAGAATGTTGTTGAAGTTCAAAGGCAATGGAGACGTGTGTACAGAACAGAACCGTGTTCTCCGGATCTGACTCCGTTGGACTTCTGTCTATGGGGAACTCTTAAGGATGTTGTATACCGTAGAAAACCAGCTACAGTGACAGCACTTCGGGAAGAAATTGAAACGGCATGTGAGGACACTTTCGCAAACGTTACTTAATCAGAAGTTCAACGTACTCGACGCCGATGGTGGGCATTTTGAGTACTGTTGTGACGGTAAAAGTCTAAGATGATTAGTGCTCATCATTTTCTGTTTGTGTGAATTCAGTTGTGTTATGTTAACACAGTTTTTTATTGGCTTGAAGTGTGTAGACATTTTTGGCACCCTCTGTGTATGTACCAGCTCTGAAAAATATGCCAAGATTTTTTCATTAGTTCTCTAACATGTTTTTCTTTTCTCCGTGTACAGAAGTTATATTCCTTTTCGTATACTCTTTTCGATTTTTGAGGAATTAACAAACCTTCATTTACCCAACTTCCTTTTTAATTTTATATGGAATGATATCCATATTTTCAATTTCAAACATTGCAGAATTAACATCCATTTCCATTTGAGTTCTTCAAAGCGAAAACAAAATAACTCGTCATATAAACGAATACTAAGAAACCATGCAATATAATACGTCACAACATCACATTTTGCAAATTTTAGTACTTTTTTCATAAACCATTGTATACAACACATGTATAATATCTTCATTCTGAACACTTTGTTAAAATTAGTGTGTTCACTTCCGCACGCTCTAAACATTCACTCTTGTCACAATTATCAACATAAATAACTATTTTAAAAAAAAATGTAAGAATTGAGACCCTGACGATACCTCTGTAATATTTGAACTGAGAGAATTCGCTTTATTTATTGAAATATTTGCAATATTTCTGTAGAAGTATATAACAACAAAATTTTGATATATAAAATGTTGTATTTATAAAGAGGTTTTATTTACAGGTATGTGACATTGTTTTCTTAAAAAGAATTTGCTTGTTCAAATGTTTTCTCATAAACGGTTTTGATTAAATTTTAATAAATACATTACTTATGAAAAGATGGAGAAATAGCAACTAGCAAAGACATGAGCAGCAGTGAATAAACGAATTGAGCAGCTTGGGTTTTACTTTTTATATCCCTAAAAGTATTTAATTCTATTGTATTAAAGTGAAAAACTAAAGCAAGAGCAAATAGCAAGCCGCTCTTTGATCTTATCGCCGTTTGCAGAATTTGTGGTACAGCAACTCTTCTCTGCTATCTCAACATCAAGAATTTATTTAAGGTCAAGTTTTTAAATGGAATGGACCTTTAACCTAACGACTGTAGCCGATAAACACATAGAGTTGCGTAAAACATGGGAATAAGATATTGTCACCACGGCAACAGCGTGAATAAGTTTGCTGCAACCATTCGCAAATCGTATATGTTCACGTACACCGTAGTGCAAATAAGGAAATTGAGTGTACGCAGAACCCTGATAACAGATAATTGACAAATAAATTGTATTTTTATCTAGAGCGATACAGTCTCCATGCAATCTAAGAAGTAATGAGGAAATGTGGAACATCGAAGAAAAAAACTTTAAATCTAAGTTTTTAATTGTATATTATCTACAGTATTACGAAACCAAATATATGCCTTTTTCTCTTCTTAACAAAGTATTTAACTCTTATTAAGTTCAAATAGCTAAAAGGTGTCGGAATCTAATAGTGGTTATTCGTTAATTTTTATCACTTGCTAGAGGACGTTCTAAAAGTTCTCGGCCCCTCCAAGAAAATACAAGATATAAGAGAATTTTGTTTCTTCTATCAATACATTTGTGTAACGGCTTTCCAACTTTTTAATACACTCAGTAAAATAAGATTTATCCAGCTGTGAAAAATAAGCGGCTCTCTCAGCTTCAAACTCATCATTTGATGTGAATCTTCGTCTACCCAGTCATTTCTTCAAGTTTAGGAACAAAAAGTAATCGCTAGGAGCCAAATCTTGCAATTATGGCGGATGTGAAAGCACTTGCAAGCGAATGTCATGCAGTTTTGCAGCAACAATCCCAGGCGTGTGTGAAGGCGCATTATCTTGATGAAAGAGAACTTTCTGACGTTTAGCGTGAAAAGCATTCTTTATTTGGTCTATCAGTGAAGCGTAATACTCTCCAGTAATGGTTCTGCCCTTCTGGGGGTAGCCTACGGGCACCGCACCATGATAATCCCAGAAAACATAGCCATGACTTTCCCTACAGATGGAACCGTTTTTTGCTTTCTTTGATGCACTTTCACCTGTTCCCACCCGCTGTTTGGATTGCTCCTTCGTCTCTGGCGTGTAGTAATAAATCCATATTTTATCTACTGTTACGAAAAGTCGGAAAATTCAATGGCATTTCGTTTAAAGATGTCTAAACACTCTTGCAAAATGTTCTTTCGAATGCGCTTTTGGTCCATTGTTAACAAACGCGGAACCATCGAGCGGAAAGTTTTTTCATGCCTAAAACTTGTGGAAAATGTAGTGAACACGTCCTGTCGAGGTCTTTGCAATTTCAGCGAACTCGCGAGTTTGGCGAGTTTGTCACAGTTTCGTCGGTTGTAACAGTTTTGAAACGCCCTTGGCGCATGTATGACTACGCTTAAATTTAGCAACCCACTTTTTAACCGTCGAAGACAATTTAACATCTTTTGTATTTCTGTTGGGGTTAAACCCTTCAAAACGAAGTACTTTATCACAGCTTGTATTTCAGTTTATCCATTTTGTAGAAAATGTTAACAATAGATGATATTTAACATTTATCGTAGTAATCTGGCCATCTTCACGACATCTCTGAGTCAGGCCGAGAACTTTTAGAACACCCCTAGTAATTTACTTTGACATATTATATAACACGTTATTAATTACTTTCTTTTTCTGCTTTTGAACGCGAAAAATAAAAATATGCAGACGACATTATAAAAAAAATAGTAGTTTAAAGTGTTAACAACGTTTTTCTTCTGTTTCAGCATGGACTAGGAGACTGCTGTGAAGCGTTCAGAAAACGAGATATCGACGGAGAAGCGCTGTTGGTAAGCACATTCCAAATCGATTTATCGGTTATGTAATTTGTGTACATCCACACATCTCCTTTTCCACCTGCCTCGGTTTTCTGCATGAATTAGGCAAGAGTTCCCCGACGTTTTGAGCGGTTATCCCTAACTTAAGGCTCAATTTTAGCCTGCTTATAAATTATATAATATAATGATTTATAAGTGTATTTGTGAAAATTGTTCAATTGGGAATGAAAATTTCGTGCTGCTATCGTCATATTTTCAGTTTTAGTATGAATTATGCTTTCGTTTCTACGAATGTTTGATTTAAAAGACCAAAATGCATGTTTTGCACCAGATTGCTTTAATTTAATGTGACCATATTTTTAAAACAAGAAAACAGGACCTTTTGATATTTGTCTCAATGAAAAAGGTGCAAGAGAGGATGCTAAGAATTATTTTGTCATAAATACTTAGGTTTGGAAACTAACAATACATAAATAATTACTGTGCAATTTATATGATATAGTAGTATTCAATTCACTCCAGCCAAATATTCCTTTAGAATTTTTAGTGCAGCATTCATTGATATTTTGCTGATGATCATCTTTAGTAAGTTATTTTTAAAAAGTCTACACAAGTGCGATTAAAGTTCACCTTATTAATCAACATAACTTTCAACGTCTGTACTGAATGAGGGTTATTGTCACTTGTTCACAAAACATTCATGTAAGAAAACTTTCCTTCAGCGGGGCTTTAGTTCCAGGTAAACAAAGAAGAAAGTCAAATATTTTAAGAAAATTAGAAAAGGCACATTGTTCACATTAAATAGTGAAATAATTTCCACTTAACTGTCGCTAGGTGATGATCTTTCCAGCTTGCTTTTTTTCAATATTTTCGTTGTTATGTATTATTTAACATACACATGTTCATCATGCAGACCGATATCTATTATACATGAAGCAGCCACCTTCACGAAAATGCAATCTTCAATCTTTTGTATATCTTTCCACTGGGGTACCCCTGTCTTAAGTGTTACCCAACTGTAGCCCCACAAACTCCCAAAGGGTGTAATCCATTTATTTAAATATTCAGCTGCAGCTTGATAAAATGTATGCATACTGTTTTAAATTTTAAATTATGATAAATTCTCCTTTTTCAATTTACCAAGAATTAGGAAGTATTGTGAATTATATGAGCAGAACACCCAACCCCAAGTAAGTTATGCCCTAAATTTCCTTTCAGTGTAGTGTTGACAGCCTTTCTACATACATCTCCAAAATTGCAGTTCATATTATCTGCACAAAGAGCGATTGTTTTTATTTTGAGTTAATATTTTCCAAACATTCACTCAAAAACGTTGCAATGGTTTCAAAAGTTTTTCCAGGAAAAGATTTAAGACGCAACATTTTAACCTGAATTTCCTCGTTAGGATTAAAGTACCTAACAAGCAACGGGAATAGTTTTACGTCCTTATGGTTCGATGCATTCGTCATTATTGAAGTAAAACTGGCCTTCTGTAAGTCAAATTCTAGTTCAGAAATGGCAGATGGAGTTAAATCATGTAATACAATTGCCTCGACTTTACTACGTAAATTATGATTGAAAAGTACAACAGATAAGTTTAGAAGTTCAGTTCATGGATCTGAGAGATTGGTTGTGCTGGACAGCATGTTGAACAGGTGCTAATTTCATATTTTTTTTCACCTAAACTTTCACTTTAAAAAAAATAGTCAACAGGTGCCAGAAAATGCACTTTGTTTATATGATGTGATATATCCGATCGCCCCCAATGGCTAATACTGACAGTATATGCAACTTATTGCATTGAACATGAGTCAAAATTTTTTTTGATGTATTTTAATTCTTTCTGTAAACACACTTCTTTTTCAGCGGTGACATATTATTTTCAAGCATTTTAGCACCCGTAGTTTACAAAATTACACTGTATTTTAATACTTCATAAATTCAGAACACAATACTGTCTTCTACCAGAGTCACAATTGTAATGACTTTCTTTCGATTGAAGCTTATGGGTTTGCAGTTTTCAATATTGTTGGCGGTATTTATATTAAACAGTGAATATGATTAGTTAGCATCTTACCATAGAGAGAGAGAGCAGTGGAGTTCAATTGTTGGCTACATCAATCGCTTACTGTACTTCCCCAAGAGAAGCCCCCACATTGTTGCAGGTGTATACAGATAATATAAACAGCGCTTTGCTTTGTCACTTGTTAGTAATCTTTAATTTTTTCACGAAACTGATACTAAACAGTACATTATGAGAACTGCCGTTTTTTTATGCCGTTAAGTCCTTGCCACAAAAAAGGGGAGGGGAGTTTTTTGGTCTCCCGTTTTACGCTTTAAAAAAAAGACGGGACGGAGACTAAAAAAACAAAAACAAAAACAAAAAAAAAAAACAAAGGACTGTCCCGGTTAATGCCGGACTGCCTTATTTGATTTAAAAATACATACCATTAAAGCATTGAGGTGTAGGTAAGCTTTTGGTCTAATATGGAAGTTAATTTTCTATTGGTAATAATGGCCTACTGCCTTTATAATCCTCTTGTGTTAACCATGTGGGGCAAACAACGAAAGCTTGCGTTCGCGTCAATATAAAAGGAGGCCAAACTCCGAAGGTGCACAGCAAGAGTGGCATTGTTAATTCGCGAATTACAGGAATGCGTGGCAAACTTTAGGTAAAAAGAAAGAAAGAAAGAAAAGAAAAGAAAAAAACAGAGAAAAAGAAAAAGAAACAAACATAAAATGTATTCAAATAGATAATGTATATAAATTATCCTAGCACTTACCAAATCATAGGAGATGTTGAAAAAGTTTCCCAGAGACCTGAAGACAAAGTTCCACGCGTTTACACAAATTTTCAAATACACTAATTAGCATTTCACTTGTTACCGAGTTCACGAAAGTTGTTATTTCTGCAGTCAATTCACGAACTGTTTTAGGATTGTTCATATATACGGAAGATTTGGCACCATTCCAAAAGAAGTAGGCGAGAGGAGTTAGATCTGAAGAGCGCGCTGGCCAAAGTCCTTGTGAAATTATTCTCTCCCCAAAGATGTCTTCTATTAACTTCATAGACGATCCGGATATATGGGCTGGGGTACTCTCTTGTTGAAAAAAGGCATCCATTATCTCTGTTTCACTTAGCTGAGAAATGAATGGATACAGAATATCTGTGCAATATACGTCAATGTCAACTGGTCCATTAAGAAAAATTGGTCCTATAATACGCGATCGTGAAATCGCAATCCAAACTCCAATTTTTTCTGACGTGGGGGAGCTCTTTGATGATCGCCTCCATGCATTTTGGGAGGTTATGTTACCCGAAAGGTAAAACCAAGTTTCACCCGTAAAGTATATTCTGTCCAAAACCTCACTTCCATTGCGATGAAGCAATCTGCGAAACCACTGGCAGTATTTTATTCTCTTCTTAGGGTCAGTTGGTTTTAGTCTTTGTATCCCTACAGCTTTACAAGGTCGTAATCTGAGTTTATTTTTTAATGCCTTAAGAGCTGCGGCCGTAGAAATGTTCGTCTCTAACGCCAGTTCCCTTATTGACTTCGTTGGACTTTTGAGCATTCGGCCTGAAATTTCCATAAGTTTCTCTTTAGTTAAAACAGAAGGCCTACCAGATCTTGTAGCATCGCGCACAGAACCACTTCCGTGAAATTTCTTGATTAAATCGCGCACAGAATCTCGATGTGGTAACGTGGAATCTGGAAAACTGTCTTTAAATTTGCGTTTAACTGTTTCTGTGTATTTGCCTCTCTCCCTAAGCACGCATTCCACTAGAAACACTCGCTGTTCTATAGTTAACATTTCTAAACCGCCCCAACAAAAACACTCTTATTTGCCATCGCTTCAACACATCTTGACTTTTATTTCTCCATTACTTACTTACCATTCCTGAGCAGGAAGTGCCAACTTTCTTCACTTTGCTCATGATCGAAATGGCGTCAAAAAATTGCGGAGAGACTTTATCACACGGTATGTTTAATAAGCATATGTACCTATGTAGTGTACAAAATTTGTGAAATACAGAAAAGTACATAATATTAAGAAGGTTTTTTGTGTTTTTCACCGTGGTATGTGTATGTTTTACAGTATTAGACATCAAAGGGGAATGGAAAACAAGAAACAGTGCTTTTGAGTATGTAACCTGTTATGTTGGCAGTATATCTGTTTCCATATTAATGTTTACGGAATATATGCACTTCTGTTTCATAATTTTGAAAAATAAACGAAAATACTTCATTTTGCAGGCATTGACTGAAGGAAAACTTGCTCTGTGGAAACGCGACATTGGAAACAACGGGATATTGTAAGTATTATATTGAAGTACGTAAATATAAGCTCTCTTGTGCATAAGTCAGATTGGCCGAGCGGTCTAAGGCGCCAGACTTAAGTTCTGGTTCCCGAGAGGGAGCGTGGGTTCGAACCCCACATCTGACACTACCTTTTTTTTATACGTACACATGTAAACCGAGATGAGAAGAAGCCGTAGTTGTAATTTGAAGCCCACAAAACAATTATTACCTCGACATAATACGTATTGATTCGTATGGAACATGGTACGTCACAAAGAGCTGTCATGTAAAACGCTCTAGTGTTTAAGGCGTCAGTTAACACAAACATAAATCTTGATTGGGATCGTAGTCTGCATAAACATTTATCCATTTTAATCGTTCCCTGAACATGTGGAATGATAAACGAAATTATTCATACTACTCAAAAATATAAAAATCAAATATGTATATTACCAAAAGTATGATAGCTGTCATTTATAGATATCATGTATAATCCGAGAGGTTTTTGTTTACAAAAAAAAAAAAAAATCGCGGATGCGGAAGTAGGAAGCTAATGATGTCATCATATTTCAGCTTGTAAAGTTAAAAAGTTGTACTTTATTGAGAAAAATAATGTGTATAGGAATGGTAATAAAATAAATGATGTAAGAAGAAATGCAATTAAAAGTACATAACTTAATAGTAATGTGCTACACATCACAAAAATTATAAGCTCTTAGGCAACAATTCAAATAAATAAAGGCAGCTCTATCACAATTGACCAAAAGCTATTTGAAATTCAGCTATATAGTTGAGCAATTCAATCACCGGCCATAGTGCACAAATTTTAATCTTACCTCTGATAAGAAAACATTTACATGTGTTAATATTAGAAACACCACAAGAACAGTTAATGCAAATAAACTGCAATTGTTCCTACATATAACCATAAATTAATCAAGGCAAGAAGTCGAAAAACTAATGATGCTGACAGTTTTAAAAATATATTTAAGTACTATTTTCAAATAGCTTTCCCAATTAAATGCATAAAAATAAATCCCATTAAAAATAAAATCATAGGAATTCTAAAGGAATAACAGTATTCTGTGCTAATAAAAGAATATTTCATAATGTTTCAAAATTCCAAGCAAATTCACCTAAGTTAATAAAATACTTCAAGAATAATAAAACTAAACAAGTAAATTCATTAGGCGAGTAAAGAAACTCTCAAATGACATATGCATATCCAGTCAGTTTTTAGCATAATTAAAGCCAATGTTATTGAGAATCATTCCGTAAGAAAACCTACATTTGAAAATATACTGAAACAAAATTCATTAACTGTAACTCACTCAATCTCAGGTGCAGAAATATTTAATTATGAAAGTCCCAATGTTAAGCCAAAATGCCTTTTCTAATGGGTGGATATATATAAGAATCAGTTAGAAATGAACATGTTTAGGTGGGATCAGTTTTTATTTTGCCTTTTACGGCTTCTGTTGCCCATTTTAAAGTTTAAAACCATTTTGGATTGTTATGGATTTTTTTCTTCTATTATTTATGCATTTTAAAAAAAACATCAAGAATTTCAATATATCAAAAGCTTTAAAAAAGACTTCTGTTGCCTATTTTAAAGTTTATAACCTCTTTACCTATTTTGGTTTGTTATGAATTTTTTCTGCTATTATTTATGCATTTTATTAAGAACATAAAGAATTTCAATATATTGAAATGAAAAAAAGCTATAAAAATTAAAGGGCAACCTAATTAACCTAACAAATTATCTATTCAGGATCTTGTTATACATTTATTTCTTTTCAAGCAGCCAAAAACTTTCTCCTCAACCCATTCACTTAAGCTCTTTAAACAGCAGAATCCTAATTAGTGAAAAGCACACTTGGTTACCTCTGCCATACAAATACCAGAAAATAGAGAGGATCCGGGAAGTACTGTAGTTTTGAATAGTCCTGGCAAATTACCTTGTATTAATCTGTATGTGACAATTCTATTAAATTTGTGGTGCGGATAACTTCTCAGCTGCATAAATATAACAAACAGTTGCAAGCGAGAAGGATGCGAGTGATACAATACATTGTTCCTACAATGTGTATGGAAGTAAGAGAGATACTAACCTGATTCCCTTATAAATGCATAAACAAAAAGGAAGTCGACCAGAAACCAGTGTACATCTTTGGTTCATTTGCCAGGATCATTCAAAAACTACTTTAATTTGTCAAGATACATTTCCATCCTATCTTGAAAGGTGAATGTTCTGTTGTAACTGGTATCACTACTTCTGAAATAACTTGTTTTAAATATGTTCCAAACACTTTAGTGGAAGTAGAACATTCTTTTTCATGGTGAAAATTGTTCTCTCTGACAAGCGGCTGACTATGAAAGTTGATACCTTGAAAAAACATCTTGTTGTTGCTTGTAACCAAGAAAAGTAAGCTTAAGTACTTTAATTATGTGATAAATAAATTATTAAGTATCACAAATACCTACTTTCATTAATAATAAGTGATATTACTAGCTGTTTTCATTTTTAATATATGTCTATTTTAATTATATTACTGCCTACTTTCAGTATTATAAGAGCCTTTTTGCCTGTCTGTTTTAACCAACATAAATGTCTGAACTTCCAGGCTTGTTAATAACTCATCACTAGCATTGCAAATAATATAAATAATACAAAAAACAAATCTGGAAAGGAATGTAAGACAGACAAAGTGTAATCATCTATAGCTACAGCGCTCAGATCGAAATAGGTACTAACAGTTCTGAACAAGCTGAAGCCAAAATTCTCTGCAGGTATAGATGACCTCCCAGATTTTTTCTAATAAAGAAAAGTGCTTATTTTATAGCTGAGCCTATCTCTGGCATATATAATAGTTCCTTTGAGAATTCATATTTTCCAAAATATCTTAAAATAGCTAAAGTAATACCATAAAAAAAAAAAAAAAGGGCAACAGGGAACAGGCCTCCAACTATACGAATATAGATTAAACATTATATGAAATATGTCTGTTTTGTGTCACATCATATCAAACTGTCAGAATCCTTTCCTTTTCTGAGTGGAGTTAAACAGGGATGTTTGTTGTTACCATTATTATTTATATTGGTATTAGACGACATAATAAAATGGATATACAACAAACAATGTAGGGGTATGCAGTGGAGTTGTGAGAGAGGTTAGAAGGTGTAGAATATGGAGATGATGCCATTTACAGAGTCTTGATAGACATGCACTTGCAGTAGGACTGCATCTAAATAAACAAAAGATCAAAGAAATGAGCATACATAACCAAACAGATTCTAAACTTATGTTAGGAAATCAGGAAATAGAGTAGATGAAGGAATTTCAGTATCTAGGATGTATTATCTAAAAGGAGGGAGGGTCAGATGTAGATGTCAAAAGCTAGAATCAGAAATTTGCTTCTCTCAGTTAATCTCCTTATGAAAATCTAAATAAATATCCCAGAAATTAAAACGAATAATTTTCAACACAAATGTAAACTCAACTTTGCTATATGGATGTGAATCCTGGAGAGCAACTAGAAAATCATAAGAAAAATTGCAAGTGTTCATTAACAGATGCTTGAGATTTATAGTGGGAATATGGTGGCCAAAAATTATATAGAATAAGAATCTATGGAAGGCAACTGATCAACAGGAAATTGGAAAGGAAGTAAAATAAAGGAAGTGGAAATGGATTGGACATATGTTGTATAGAACAGATGGAAATATAGCTAAGGATGCTTTTGACTGCAAACCTCGAGGGGGAACCAGGAAAATAGATAGACTTAGAATTACATGGTGCAACACAGTCAGGAAAGAAGCTTGGCATGCTTTCATAAAGGCCCTATGCTTCCCAAAGGAGTAAAAGGAAGTACTACTATACTAATTAGAAAGTTAGTAAACTGGTTACCTGATAGTGAGGTTTTTAAAGTTTTTCATACATTTAAGTCCTTAAGTCAGGCTATGCAGAAGATTTAAAATTTAAATTTTGCAGATAGACACATTTGTAACTAAGCTATTGAATTGAGTTCCTGATAAGATTACTATTAATTATTACTATTGTGTGATCTCCACTAC
This sequence comes from Metallyticus violacea, assembly GCA_030762175.1. NCBI lineage: Eukaryota > Metazoa > Arthropoda > Insecta > Mantodea > Metallyticidae > Metallyticus > Metallyticus violacea. Next base: position 8,369,796 of record CM060837.1, on the reverse strand, counting down.
TTTTTTAAATGTGTAGGATCGGTTTCGTGAACCTTTCGTTCGCATTGTCAGTCCATTGTAAACTGGAGGATAAACCATTATAATGTGGGGATGCGTAATCTGCTCTGGTGGAGGTGTGACAAACTTGAAGTTTATGTTTTCATCACTGGAAGTGTCTTGTAAATGTAGATTTTCTCCCATGTTGCTAATTCTGTAGGTTCTTATACCTCATATCTTAAAGAATACAAACAAATAGAAAGAACAGTGGTTAAAAATGGTTATAACAAAGAACTAGTACACAAAAAAGTACATAAATTCAAGAGCCAAAACTTATTAAAGAAACCACAATACTTTCAGCAAAAAAAGATAAGCTAATTTTTAAAAAATTCACATATTATCCAAGGGCTACCGAAAAATTTCAGAATATTCTTAAAGATTTTAATATCAGGTTAGCACCTGTAAACATATTTAATGTTTGAAATCTCCTAATTGATAATGTTAATGATAGTATTCCACAAGAGAAAAAAAGCAGGTATTTATAAAATAAGTTGTGCAGAATGTGAAGAATCCACATTGGAAAAACAAAGAGAAACATAGGCACATGGTTAAAAGAACGTTTTAGAAACTTAAAATACAAGCATTTGGAGAAATCAGCAGTGGCATCTCATTTCTGTACGGAAAACCATGACATACTGAATAAAACAAAATTATTAAAATCAGTGCAAGGACCTACAGAATTAGCAACATGGGAGAAAATCTATTTTTATAAGTACAAAGACATTTTAATGAACTTCGACACTTCCAATGATGAAAACATAAACTTCAAGTTCATCACACTTCCACCAGAGCAGATTACACATCACTACAGCATAATGATTTATCCTCCGGTCCAAGTGTTTGTGAAACTGGTTCTACATATTTAAACAAGTAAGTGGAGCAAAAGAGTGTTAGTTTAACTCAATCATACAATGATCTTAATATATGATTAGCTTCACTGTGCAATGTTCCAGTTTAACAATTTTAGTTAAGATTACTACTGATGCATATGCAGTAAGGTTTCAGTTTACTGACTGCCACATTATAATTGAACCTTTTCACCTGCTCTTGAGATAATCAAGAGATGGCTAGATACTTTCAGGACAAGCTTGTACTTATTTAGTGTTTCAAAGTATAAGTACTGATTAAAAGGTGGTGATTGTAAACCTTGCTGTTACCAATGTGCATTAGAGACAGGTTTACTGATAGCTACATATAATATCATAATTATTTTCTTTACAGAAAACTTTCTAAGCTAGTGCAGGACATTAAAGATCAACCTGAGAAATATGCAAGAGCTGGAAAAATGTAAGTAAAGCTTGATTAATTCCAAAACTTACACATATGAGGGATAAGTCATGTCATGTGAACTATTTTTTCTTGCAAACAAGTGACAACACAAAAAATCTAAGGTATATGATTGAAAGTGTATGGAATTTTTTCTTTCAATGAAGCCACCAGATGGTGTATGTATGTGAGCATGGCTGGGAGTCTCAGTATATCCCAAAATTCAGCATTTCTCCATGGTAGGAATGCATGAGGATGCCATACAGAGCTATGGAAAGCACTGGGTGTGTGAGTTGGACATAGGCCTTCTCATCATTGGCAACAATGGAGACTACTTCAAAGGCTGCTAACCACTATGAATTATCCAGAAGAATGTCCTATGACAGATTTACAGCCCTGTGCAAGTAGCTATATGTGTTTTTGCTCATGCCATATTAAACTAATGTTGTCCAATGGCCTGTATTTTGCTGTTTCCCTGCAAGGGCCATCTGTCTATTCTGATGGTGGCACCACAGCAATAAATAAATACTTTCAGTCATATATCTTAGATTTTTTGTGTTGTCTCTTGTTCGCGAGGAAAAAAATAGTTATCATGACTTACAACTTATCCCATGTATTTAAAGAACATTTTTATTTAAATTGTCAAAGATCATCTCCATTTTTTGATTATGACAAATAGCTTTGTTATTATACTCTGTATTTTCTCTGAATCATAAATATATTAATAAAATATTAGAATTATATTTAAGCCAAAGCTGTGGAGTTAAATATTTAAAGCATCTTATCTTTAAGCCAATGGTGTATTGAAATCAAATTATTAGTTGTTTAAAATTGGTTAAATAATTCAATTTATATTAAAATAACTCAATATGGATTAGAACCTAAAATAGATATGCATAGATATCTTGTGCATGTTACAAACTATCTCATATATTCCAATTAAATCTAAGAATACTTTAAAAAAAGAAAGTTCAATTCCCCTAAGTATGCACTTTGTTTCATAGTTTTTAATTTTTTATATGCAATGCAATTCATTATTGTTACAAGTGAAACTGACTTAGTTTTTCTTTTATAGTAGCTTTCAGAGAAATATAGCCTATTTGCATCCATTTTGATCATAATGTGAAATAATCAGCATTGATTGATAATGAACTACTTATCAACATTTTTAATACACTGATGTAGTTTTGGTGATTTGGAGTTAGTATATGCACCTCTGGGCCCAAGGCTCATGGGTTCAAACCCAGCAGAGATGATATATTTCACTAGATGTAAAAATCTTGAGCACAGGTCCTTTAGGAGGGAATTTAAGCCATGGGTGCTGTGTTATAGATTTACTGCATGCTGAAAAATTTATACTGGAAAAAACATACCCCTGCATGAAACATGATCCATTTCATGTGAAAGGAATGCATGCATATGAACGAGAAAGATGAGAGCTGTAAGATAGAAACAGAAAATGAGCTCTACCAGAAACCACTGCTCATCTTTTGCTCATTCAGCAGGACTATTCATAACTACTTTATCTTGATCAAAATTTTGACAATGTCTTGAAAGTGAATTTCAATTGTAACTGGTATGAGTCCTTCCAAAATAACTTGTTTTAAATATGCTCCAGTCACTTCAGAGAAAGTAGAACATTCTTTTTCCATGATGAAAAATGTTCTCTCTGACAAGCAGCTAACTATGACAGTTGATACCTTGAAAAATATCCTTTTATTGCTTAAAACCAAGAAAAGTAAGTGTAAGTACTTTAATTATGTGATAAAGAAATTATTAAGTATCATAAATATCTATTTTCATTAATAATGAGAGACATTACTCTCGGTTTTCACTTTTAATAAAAGCCTGTCTTAATTATATTACTGCCCATTTTCAGTATTTTAAGTGCCTTTTTGCCTGCCTATTTTAACCAAAATAAATGCTAGAACTTCCCGGCTCTGCTCATAACTTTTTAACAAACAGGCAAACCATTTCTCTGATGGAAAATGATTGCCAGAGTATTTACTTGTGAATTGCCTCTCCAGATTTCTTCAAGAATTTGTTTTCACATATATACCATACATAAAAACTGTTCAAGACTACATGTGTTGCACAGCTAACAAAAAACAATTACAATACAATACAATTTACACACAGTAAAAGCACTATACTGAATATACAAACTCTTGCTGACAAAGTCTCCCTGAAACTAAATACAAGTGCTACCTATAAATGCATCATATAGCCTTGGTGACTGGCCCCTCTAAATAAGCAATCTATTGGCCCATAACTCAAATGACCTCATTGTATATAAAACCATACTGTGAAAATGTTAATTTATTATAGGTAAGGATTTCCTCTTAATTCTTCAGTTCATGTAATCTTGTTGAACTTTAAGATAATTGTATGATTGAGTCAAACTAACACTCATTTGCTCCACTTACTTGTTTAAAATATGTAGGACCAGTTTCACGAACCCTTTGTTCACATCATCAGCCCATTGTCGACCAGAGGATAAACCGTTATGCTGTGGGATGTATAATCTACTCTGGTTGAGGTGTGATGAACTTAAAGTTTATGTTTTCAGCACCAGAAGTGTTGAAGTTCATTAAACTGTCTTTGTACGTGTTCTTGTAAATTTCTGTACTTTTTGTGGACTAGTTTTTTTTTAAAACCATTTTTAACTGCTGTTCTTCCTAAAACAAATATCTCAAAGAGAGAGTAAAATTCCAAAAATTTACGAAAACTTATTAAAGAAACCACAACACTTTCAGCAAAAAAAGATAAACTAATTTTTAAAAAATTTATATATCATCCATGGGCTACTGAAAAATGTCAGAATGTTCCTAAAGAGTTTAATATCAGGTTCGCACCTGTAAACAGATTTAATGTTAAAAATCTCCCAATTGATCATGTTAACGACAGTATTCCACAAGATAAACAGCAGGTATTTATAAAATAAGTTGTGCAGAAGTGAAAAAATCTACATTGGAAAAACAAAGAGAAACATAGGCACACGGTTTAAAGAACATTTCAGCAACATAAAATACAAGCAGTTGGAGAAATCAGCAGTGGCATCTCATTTCTGGACAGAAAACCATGACATACTGAATAAAACAAAATTATTAAATTCAGTGCAAGGATGTACAGAATTAGCAACATGGGAGAAAATCTACATTTACAAGTATAAAGACATTTTAATGAACTTCAACACTTCTGGAGATGAAAACATAAACTTTAAGTTCATTACACTTCCACCAGAGGAGATTACACATCCCCACAGCATAACAGTTAATCCTCCAGTCGACAATAGGCTGATAATGCGAACGTGAAACTGGTCCTACATATTTTAAACAAGTAAGTGGAGCAATCATATAATGATCTTAATATATGATTAGCTTCACTGTGTAATGTTCCAGTTAACAATTTTAGTTAGTGAACTTTGTTTTCATTTTGCAGAGCAAACAGTGAACCCTCTGTCTCTACAGTTGTTAATAACACTGGTTCTGTTCCTGTGAGAAAGAAGGAATGGGTTAGTAACCAAATAAACAGTCCATCACTTAGTGACTCAGGATCGTGGGACACTGATTTTGAAGATGATGAAGAGAAAAACAACATTTCTGAAAATAGCAGGGTATGCCATCAAATATTTCTTTTGCATGAAATGTAGAGGACATATTTGATGGTATAAACTTCACTATAAAGTAAAAGCATGTGCATCTTAGTTTTATAGAAGACAGCTATCATTGAATAAATGTTTCTGCATTTATGAATATTTTGCATGCAAGTTTAATGCATTTGTTTTTTCCTGCTAGCAAAATTAATTTATTTTAACTCTATAATGGATACATTTTAATTTTCTGTGGTGATAGGCAGAAATCATTATTTCACTACAAGTTAGAGTACTTGTCTATAGAGTATTTATAACATGTGCACCTTTATCTAACATTCTTAAACTCTAAGGGTAAATGAAACCTTTCTAGGAAAGTGATAACAAAGGTGTAGGGTATTCATTGAGGCACTGAGCGTATAAGTGGTGCAAGTCCACAAAAACTATGAGATATTCATTATTTTGGAAAAATACAAATAAAAATAAATCAGATGTACAGTGTTTTATTCACTGTACATTTATTTATAAATGCAAAATATCCATTTTCTATACCATTAGGAAATCTGAAATTTTATTCAAAATAAAATTTGTGACCAAGGTCAAATAATGAAAAACAGACCATGGATTTGCTTCACTTCTCCACAGAAAATATTGCCATATTTCATATGGCAATATTGTCAACATACATCCTTTGACAAAAAAATTAGTCATTGCCAGATTTTATGTGTCAATTTTTGGCAATGCTCACAAATGCTGTATTTACAACATGCATGCAGTAACTGGCACACTGCAGTGGGTACTTTGCCTGTAAATGTAATAGGCATACTCATAAACACCTGGAAAGAGAACATTAGGGTAGAGTAGTGGTGGCTGAGTGGTTTAGAAGGCATTGCTCTTCTGCACAAGCTCCTGGGTTCAAATCCCATGCAAGCTTTTTTTATTTTTATTGTTGGTTTTATAAGTATATATGTAAAACATTATATTGCCTTAATATATATTATATTTTTAAGGTATCATTTGAATTTTATGGCATTATCTATGCACACACAAAAATGTAATCAAAAACTAATATATTTAACTAAATAAATAAACACATGAAACCTTTATTTTCTAAAGTGAAAACACATAGAAATAAACATAAATTATATCAGGTATATGAACCATCAGATGTATAGCTACCCTCACTCTTTGGAGCACAAATGATATCAGATTTCTATAGTTGTGTGGACAACAGGCCACTACATACCAGGCTTCTTGAATTTGTGCCCATAAGCCATCTTTTGTCCTTCATGCATGTGCACGGAATGCGTGTGCAGCATATTGTATTTATAAAGAATAAGTACTGAAGGAAATATTATATATAATATATTAATATTGAAGCTTGCTGTGTATGGGAAACAATATTATGAAGGTAATTTGTCATAATATGTTACAAAGATTTATTTAAAAAAAATGTGCAACCAGGAATCAAATCTGCTCTCTTAACCACAGGATTACTGCACACTCTGCCACAGAGCTAACAGAACACACATGCTAGACAGCATCTTTAGTGCATATCATATAAAATAACTATTGCAGTGGCTATACAGTCTTGCTGGTTACCTTATGAATTGCTTATTATAAAGATTAGGACTCAGAAAAATTTTGCATTTAACAGATGACTCATTTTTATAGGTAGATCAAGTGTCATACAGCAAATGGCACTGTCTGGACATAGTTGACACAGTGTGTAGACACTTATGTCAATGTTGCAGCAACTTATATATGGACAGTTGCCAAGTCAGTGTCAAGCATTTCCAGCACATTGGAAACTGCCTGAAGTAGCACATGTCAAATAACAATTGAGCAAAGGAGGAAACAGAGCTGCTGATAAGTATTATATCCTTGTGCAGACCATTTCTGTGATGTTCTTGACTGCTGCCAAGCTATTTATAACATCTTACAAGATATAGAAGCTCATGAATATGCTTCAAAGTTAAACAAAAAGTGATGTTATGCACACAGAATATAACCTAGTCTATTTCCTGATGCTGATTTCTTTGTCAAAGGGTGTACATTTAAATACTCATCAAAGAATGGTAAGGGCCTCCTGAAAAAGTTGAAGCAGATTATTTACTCACTTTCTGAGGATATAATTTGACAAAGAAAACAAAATATTTGCTATAACATTTTTGTTTTACAAATGAAATAAATACTTGCTTACCTGTAGCAGAAACTCTCAATCACAATTCCCTAGATGCCACAGGATTTGTCATAATTGAGTTCATCTTTTAAATTAGAGGGGTTTATTTTTCCTACAAAACATAAAAATCTGTATTTGACATGCATAGGAAATTTCTGCATTTATGGTCAGCAGCTCACAATTTTAGTAGTACAAGGGCTGTTCAATAAAGAATGATAATTGTTTACAGGTGTAATTTATCATGCTAAATTTAACTTTACAATATTTTGTTAGCATAATGTACTAGTTTCATTGTTGTCACTTCCAGTTCCTGCCTGTGAGAGGTGTGCAAGTTGAGACATGTTTAGTTTCACCTACAGTAAAATGGAAATGACATGCAACATGCTCTCATCTCCACAAAGCTGCAGCTGAGCCCTATACAATGTTACAGGATATTTCAAAGAAAGGAAGTGGACCCAGGGCTCCAGTTTTGTTCTAACTGAAGAAAACATTAACACTTCCGCTGCTGTTGTGAGAGAAGATTGTTGAATAACATTAAAATTCTGTCACTCATATGTTGGTGACTGAAAATTTGCATATGAGATGTGTTTATGCATAGTAGGTTCCAGGAATGCTGATTCCTAAACAAAAGGATGTTTGCATGCAGTTAAAGATGATGTTACAGGAAGATGCAGAATTTCTTTCAAAGATAATCCCTACTGATGAAATTTGGCTACATCATTTTGATCTCGAGAGCAAACAGAAGCTCTGTATGGAAATCTCTTATCATCACTAATACCAACAAGAGGAAACTGTTTGCTTCTGCTGGGAAAGTTTCGATATTCAAGGAATGGTTTACCAGAATGTTGTACCTGCACACACAGCTGTACCTGGGCAATACTATAGAGATGTTCTGAAAACTCTGAAAATCATTTCTCACGCAAAAGACCACATTTCCAAGCAACAAGCTGAATGCTGCAGGCTACACTTCACAAATTTTGTTGCTGATTATTTCACAAAACAAAATGTGAAATGTGTTTCTCACCCTCCCTATATTCCATATTTAATCCATTCTGACTTTTTTCTTTACCCCAAATTGGAAGGAAAAAAAAACTTCATGGAGGAATTGTCAATCATCAAAAAGCAGTGGTGAGGGCTGCTGAGGACCTGTCAAAAATGGTTTTCAGCATGTCATTGAAGGGTGGCAGAGATGTTGGGACGTGCATTTTATCTAGCAGGGACTAATCTGAGAAATATCATAAAAAATTATGAAAATGAGTAAAGATATATTGTCAAATAAAAAGCATTCTTTGTTGAACAACCTATTGACCTTAACCGGGTTTAGAATCTTGGGTTCTAGCATGTCACCCTAGATCACAGGTTGACTCATACAAAATCATTACATGAAAATGTTTCCTTTCACACTTCATTTTACTTAACGTGACATACTCTAGAAATAATTGAATTGACTGCTTTAACTGATGGTTGTGGCATGCAAGGAAAAATCTTTTAATCTGTAAATTAATTTATGGCATGCATATAGTCAATTTGTCTAGTGACCCTGTAAAAGTGTTGTTTATCTGGTGTATTGGATTGTGTTTTATTGTGTTAATGAATTTGTTTTACTTATTCCCGTATGCAGAACAAAGGAACAGTTTCCAATGCTTCTGTATCTCAGGGCTCAAGGAATGGTTGGAGAACAAACATGAACAATGCCCAGTCCAGAAACAATGAGGATCATATCCCAAATGGAATTGGAAAGACCAATAATTTACCAGATTTAGTAGATTCTTCTGAGGGTATAGTGGAATACCTTAATCTGGAAAATGAGTTCTTAGTAGATGAAAAACCACAAGTGCCATCTCGTCCACCAGTCCTTGGTCCTAAACCTACTTCTCTGAGGAATGCAACACCTAACAAAGCATGCTGTTTACCAAAACCTCCATCAATTGAGTAAGTTGTGCATGAATTTTAGTTTAGCTCTTATTTATATATATAAAGACAGGTAAATCAGAGAAAACACATTTTAGGCATTTAGATAAATAATTCAGTCTGTTATAGGCACTATGTAATCTACAGAGTGGCTCTGGAAACGGGAAAATTTGAATGTAGTATTGTCAACTCTGTAGCGCCGGTAGTTTTTCGGAACCAATGCGACATTATTGCAAAGGCTTTGCCATTTAGTAATTATGGAGCATTGGAATTGCGAGGAACGTGCCGTCGCTGTGAATGCTTTTTACAAACTCGGTGACAGTAAAGGATATTTCGACAACATTACCAGCTAGGACGTCATGGACGTATCCCATCGGCTCATGCGATTACAAAGTGGGTACGTTTTTGAAGAAATGGGTTCAGCCTTGAAAAAGAGCCCCCTGGTGGCGTTCGAACGGTACGTACCCCAGAGATGATCGTTATTGTCGGTTTGCCATCAAGAGGAGCCCTCGCCGATCGGGAGTTAGCCGAACGGATAAGTTGATGAGGACACCAATTTTCCTACCAAAGTGTAAATGTCAGACGAAGCCCTTTTGTACCTTAACGGATACGTTAATAAACAAAATTTCCGTGTCTAGGCAAGGAAAATCCTTGTGAACTTCGCGAGCATTCATTACATAGCACCAAAGTTACAGTATGGTGTGCTGTTATTATAGTGCCATGGGCCCTTACTTTTTTGAACGTGAGGAAAGCATTACAATAACGGTAACATCGGCTCGGAATGTTGCTAGGGACATTCTTTGCAAGGTGGCTGCACGACTTCGTTCGAAAACGTGTGGTTTCAGCAGGACGGAGACACGGCTCATATTGCTCAACAATCGATGGAAGCCGTTCGCCAATTGTTTGCAAGGCGCGTCATTTCACGTAATGGTGACATTTCATGGCCTCCAAAATCCCTAAGCTCAGTGTTTTGAGATTTCTTCCTTTGGGGACTTCGTAAAAGCAACGCATACTGCAGGCGTCGTGCAACTATTGCAACAGTAGATTGAAGATAAAATCATTGGCATTCCCTAGGACATGATATACCGACATTCCACAGTTTGTACAACAGGCTATTAGAATATGTACGCCAAAAAGGAGCACATCTTTCGGGTGTTATCTTTAAGATGTAAAGTGTCAAGCGACAGCTTTACATTGCAAGTTAAGACATCTTTTCCATCAATGATGTTTTTCCCGTGTTTATTGGAGCAATTTAAAGTTAATTTAAGTTTTCCCGTTTCCCTACTATACTCTGTATAAGGGAGGAACTAAAAGTAACACACATTTTTTTATACAAAATATTATTTGAGTTCATATGTTCAGAGCTGGCAGGTAGTAAGTTTGAATCTTGTACTACAGAGAGCAATGGCTTGATCAGGTGCTACCCTGGTAAGATTGAGCACATGGTGCATGTGTTAACATTGTCCATTTTTTTCTTTCTTTCCCAAAAGAGTGAGTGAAATTCGCAGAGAAATGTGTGGTGCTGATTGTCTGGAGCACTACAACACCTAGGTGATGCAGATTCTTTGAAGAGGGCCAAGTAAACCTTGCCAATGAATTGCATTTAGCTAACCACTCATTGTCATTGTGCATCTACATATCTTGATACAAAAATTCAACATTTTATAGCACACAGTAAGATATTGCACATGACAGATTGGAATTTCATAAAGTCAGTGTATTGCTTAAAGGCTTCTGTTTGTATAAAAATTGAAAGTATGATTGGGAGGTACTCAGATCATCCACCATACAGTGCAGACCTTGCACTGTCTGACTTTCAACACTTTGGACCACTAAAAAATTATTAGCAGTCAATGCTTTGGTTCAGATGATGATAGGTCGTGTGCAAGGGAACTCCTAGGGAATGGAGTTCTATGAATGAGGCATATTTAAATTGGTGTCACAATTGAAGAAATGTCTTGAGAGACTTGGTTCATAAGTTGAAAAATAGGTAAAACCTGTAGTTTTTTTGTTATAAGTTGTTTTTTATATTTATAATATTTTTTAAAACACATGCATCCTCCCTCCTATTTTCATTATATTCATTTATTATTTTGAACTACAAGCTGGTTCCTTCAACCAGAATGTGTAATTTAGAGGACAAAGAATAATCTGGGCTGTATTTCTCTGATGCTGTGGTTACCTCTGTCACTCATTCCATCATTACCCCATAACTCAATTATCATCTTCATCGTCTAGTACATTGTATTCCACTACAAGGCATAGGGGTAGGAAATGCATTACTGGGTTCAGTATCTGCTGTTAGTAGTAGAACTGAAAAGGTGGTTAGAGAAATGAGTTGACATTTGACATCATTATCACTCTCATTTTGAACTGATCTCTTGAATAACAGATGATCTGAAGCACAACATTACACAGGAGATTAACGGTAATTACAAATTTCTGTAGAGCTTAATAATGTACCAAGATGCTTTACAATTGAGATATAATTAATTGCAGCTAGCTTCATTCATTTTGAAATAAATAAAGAAAGAAATGTGTTAGTTCTATATAAATGTCTCTGTATATACTGAAATAGTCAAAAGTATACAGTAATTACAGTATTAAGTAACAATAGGAATGTGAAACAACCACCAAAGGGGTAAAAAGTGCTAGTACTTCATATAAGATGTGTGTGAATCAATACTATTACCAACTCACTTGCTAGAGAGGTATTGGAGTTCTATATACAGGAGGTAGAGGTCAGTAGTATAGTCCATTCGAGTTCAGCAGACTACATTACACTGAATGTTAAAGGTGAATTTGGGAGTGAGATGATGGAGCAATTGCAGAATGGAAGGGGAAACCACAGTATTCAAAGAAAACCTATCCAAATGCCATCTTATATGCCATAAATCCCACTTGCAGATGCTGGGATCAAACCTAGGTTTCTTTGGTGAGAGACAAGCAGTCCAACCACTCAGCCATGGTGTCACCACTTCACATAAAGCATGACAAAGATAATCATTACTTTGGTCATTGCATTTTTATTTCATTAGGGCTGAGAACTGTAAACTATAAATTTTATTGAATGTCTATGATGCTTTTAAGTGAAGAGGCGACACAGTTTGAGTAATGAATGTTGCTGTTTTTTTGTTCTCTTTTTGATATGCATGAATAACATTGAATGATATCATTGTATATGAAATGTCGTGTGGTCTAATATAGTTTTAATGAGACTGAAACAATGAGCAAAATAGATCATTTATAAATATACCATTAAGTGCAATTATTCAAATTCTGAGTCCTATATGTTTTTTTATTTTTACAGTGAGAATCCTTTTGGTCATGTGAAACATCTTGTCAATAATTTAGATCTGTCAAACACAGCTAAAGCAGGAAACAAACAGGTAAGCAATACGAATATTGGTAGACACATTATATCATATTACAGATAAAACACAAATTTAATTTTTATTTTTTTTCAGTGTTACCAGCTTTGAATAATGATAAAGATTTGAGGAATATTGTGCTGATGATTTTGAACAACCTTTTATTAGTTATTCTTTTATATTTTTATTTGTGTCTAGGCAGTAGCCAGCTGTTTCTGTCAGCTGCCACACATATAAGAATTGTAAAAAGGGAAGAGAGCAAGTTTCACCAAGAAAATGAGAACAAATACGTGTAGACAATAATGAGCATGCTGTTGGTGAAAAGGAAATATAATGGCAGGGCTAAGGAATGGTGAATAGGTTACCACACAGCAAGTGTTTCAAAGATAGGTGAAAACAAGCATTACAAGCAAAACATAAGAGTCCCCTCCAAAATATTGTGTTACTTATTTGTTAGGTTTGTTTTTGGCAGTTACATATCAACTCCACATGGAGTCCTAAGCCTGGTTGCAATATTTCCATCTACTTCATCATATCTCAAGTTTATTACAGAACTTTGAAAATAGTAGTAATTTCATGCATACAGCATGTAGAGACAATGTTAATTGCAAGGAGAAAACAGCTACACAAGATTAAGGTAAATACTAATTTTAAAGAGTTAAGTATAATGTTGATTTTATTCTTGCATCAAGAGAAGAACGAAACATGATAGCTGAGCTGTAGGTAAAAGAAGATAAGAAGTGCTTGATCCCACTTGTTTGTTGCTTGTTTATCAAACACTTGTCACATGTTAACTGTTTCAGCATTCCTACATTACATATAGTTGTACACATATGATACAGTTGCTTGTTTATCAAACACTTGTTACATGTTAACTGTTTCAGCATTCCTACATTACATATAGTTGTACACATATGCTACAATACATGGATTCAGCATATTGGGAGCATTTGACAGCAAAGAATTTTATTGAGTCTGTAGCAACGAATGATAAAAAAATAAACTATTTAACAGTAAAATAATAATGTGTTACTCTTTTTAAAATATCATTTTGAAGTTAATTTAATAGCGTGCTACAGCATGTTAGCGCATAGGAAATAACTGCCACTTGTTAGTTATTTTTACATATAAATTGTCCATTTGCAGCTTCAATTATGGAAAGTTTTCAATGTTAGTATATTTTAAATTTTTGGATTAGGGTTAATTAGCTTGGATTTCATCTCAGATAAAAAATACTAAGGATGATTTTGATGGTCTTCAACCAAAGAGATTTTAAGTAATTTACTATCACTATCAGAAGAATTTAACGTTCTTAGGATTGTGAAGCCTTGTGCCCATTGCTGATAAAGAATTTAATCAAACGTTAGAATGAATGGTGAAATGCCTGGGGAAAAAAAAATTAAACAGCGTGATAGCCTTAGCCCATTACTCTTTAACATCATGAAAATATGTAGAATAAAGGTTACATGTGGAGACTTGGAACTGCTTTACACAGATAGAAAATGCACCAAAGAGACCACAACTGGCATTAGTGGAAAGGAATGAAGAATGGGAGAGGAAAGGAATGATAGTGAACAGATATAAGAGATTAATGTGGATCAAAACAGGATAGACAGGAAGAAGATATTAATAATCTTTTATACAAAGAAAAAAGTGTTTTAATATCTGAATACTGTTATAAGCAGTGAAGGGAAAATTAAACAGGCAGTGTTAAACAAAACAGTCTCAGCTTACTGTCAAATTATAATTTAAATTGAAATTTATTGAAATGTTAAGAAAAATACAAACTACAATGGAGCCTTCACCTATCGGGCCCAGGTCGTATTAGGATAACCTCTCACAATTACCAACATTTTTAATACAATAATTGATTTTATACTAACATTTTAACTAAATTCTAAATAATTATACAAAGTACAAAATTTCACCTTGATTGCATCAGTCTCTAGTTCATCAGCAACAGCCTACTGGAATTCCAGGGAAGCAGGCTCTGACCCAACTCAAAGTATTAAAATAAAATATTGCAATTACTCTACTTGTATCATTATTTTATTCACTAGCTACAGTCTCTACTTTTATTTCTCAAAAACCTACTAAATAACATATTTATTCACCTTCTAGAATAATTTCCAATATCATAAGCTCAATAATTTAAATTAATTTAATATAATTCCACTCCTAGTCATTTCCAGGTCAATTACATTTTTCCAATAGCAATCATTCTCTTCTTAAGGCTTATTTATTTATATAAATTATTTGTGTTAATCTATACAAAGTATTATGACTAAAGATTCAATCCAGGCTCTTTGCTTGCCATGAGCAAACACCAGAATTTCCTTATTATCTAAACATACAACTATTAACTACCTTTTTAAGATATTTTATATGTTTCCCTTCTTAGTACCCAAGTTATTTATTTTTAATTTTACTTAAGAACTCCCCTACATTCTTACTATCTTTAATAAAATTTTTCATTAAGGCTATCTTTCTAACTAATTTAAATTATTTGTCATTCATATACTCTTTCCTCCAAAGTCCTATGCTTTTGCATACAAACACTATATGTTACATATCTTCCTTTCCCCCACATATTGGACAGTGGTACATCATACACATAATATAAATAATTGTTTGCAGTCAGTTAGGGCCTCTGTTTGAACGTTTAGGTCTATTTTCATTTTTGTGTCCCTGTAACACTATTTCATTATCTTTAATTATATTGATTGCATTTTTTTGAAATGCACTACTCCATTATTTTCAGCAACAGCATTAACTGAAAGAAGATTTCTGCTTAACTCTGGTACATAAGTTACATCAGTTGATACTATTTTGTCAGTTTCCACATTTTGGCCGCTTTAACCACAATTGGATCTTTGTGTTACTTAACTTCAGTTAAAATATGTTCTTCATTTGTCATGTGAGAATTACATCCATATCCACAACAAACTCTCTTACATTTTTACTCATTTTCTTCTTACTCATGCAGACTTCTGACAGAAAAGTTCCCTGTCACCACTTGCTTACTGACTCTTTATTTTTGAAATAATATTTTTCTACAGTGTGGTTAATCTTCTGGCAAATAATGCAAGGACAGTACTCTTTCTTTTCTTTGTTCTTAAAGAATTTCTCATTTGTCTTTTGCAGAACCTGCACTGCTTCCAGGTTCTTGCATTCACTCTTAAAATGCCCAAATTGTTGACAGCTGTAACACTTGTTTGAATTACTTTTGTTGTCATTCTTTCTATTACCATTATTTTTGCTCTTTGGACTGTAAGTTTTAAATGCAATGCTTTCTTCTTTGATGTTCTCTGTGCAAAGTTGTTCTTCTTTTGACAGTCTTGCTTTAAGATTTGCCATGGTTCTGTCTGATACAGGAACTGAATCCCAAGCACTTGGAAAATGTTTAAATTGTCCAGGCAAAATAATCAGGATCCTTGTTATTACCATTTCATCACTGAGTTTTTCATTGGGACAGCTGAGTCTAAACACAATGTTTTGTATATTACTTATGTTAGCCATCACATCTTTTGAACTGTTCCAGGTGTAGTTTGCAGCTGTTGCTTCTGTTGTGTCCACTCCCTCTTATATATGTTTTTAAATGTGTCATACATTTCTTTTGATATTTCCATGTGTGGCTTAATTTGAAGATCAATCATTCTCAGAATGTAGTACTGAGCTTTAGCATCTTTCGTTTATCAGGCTTCCTTAACCTTTTCATCTTTCTCATGCTCTGGCAAAACATTGTCACCATACACAATTTTATAAAATTGTTTTGAAAGAAACATGATTTTCAAACTCCCACAATGGAAATGATTCAGCATTTTTAAGTTTTAGGATGTTTAATAGTTAATTTTCTTCATTGTTCATTGTCCTAGTTACTGCCAACACATGCTTGTTATTATTTTTGTAAATGATGCATACACATTTTGCAGATTTGTACTCTCTTTTTTTTTTGGTATTACAACATTCCTGGGCCCATAAACTGTTATTTTTAATCTTTATTATTACTTGCATTTTAGTATTAATGGGCCATGATTTTAATTAGTAACAAACAACACAAGTTTCTGTTTTATTATCAACTGAACAAGATATGATTGAGCTTTATTAACATACAAATGAGTACCAACTTTACAAATATTAATTGTTTTATTTATAGCACTTTAACAGAAGGCCCCATTTAATGTGGGAGGAAAGGATTGAAAGAGTTGGACAAAAGTATAAGAAGACACTGGGTGAAATGAAAAGATTGTGTGAGAGTGGAATAAATGTGAGAGATGGATGGAACAAGGCTACCTTAACACTTGACACCATATAGGTTTTCCGAAGTAGTATTATTTAAAAATTATGTTGGTTTTTTATTTTAGAATAAATCTACTTATATTTGTTTCTATTTATTTATTATTAGTGTTGAGAATTATATGCACTTCAAAATCCTAAAATATGCATGCAAATTTGTGCTTTAAAATACCAAAAAACACTTACAAATGCATTAAAACTTGAGATCCTGAAAATTATTCACAGCATCAGATCTCATGAGGGGGGAGAGGAAAGAAAAAGTTGTATTATTAAAAATTTTAGTTTTAACAATAAGCATTGTTATTTCAATAGCATCTTTGCTGCAGTGAAACCTCACAAAACTCCTAGTCAAAATCCTCTGTCAAATTTATTTGATCTTTTAAATAGTTGCCAAGGAATGCCCGATTCTTCTGTAGGCATTTTTGTGTATGTTTCTATGTCTATATGACATTTTTGTGCCATCTAATCTAGAAAGAAGGTATTATAAGCAGGTCTTCCAAAGAGGTTATTATAGCACAGTTCAAGTTGCCAAATAATTCTTAAAAATTGAAATAGAAAACAAACATAAACCCAAACTAATCAAATAAACATTTGATAAATATTAAACATTAAAATGCACAAGAAAATATACACCTTTCTTTTTTGCATAGCTGACACAGTACATTTTCATCATTGCTTAAGCATGGATAATCTTTGAACCATTCTTGAATCAAGGAATTTTTTTTACTGGATCTTCCTTTTGGAATTTTAAAATTTTTAATGGGACTGTCTCTTATTGATGTTCTTACAATAGAATAGAATATTTGTTTCAACCTTTCATTATAAAAGCTGTAACAAATAAATCAAAATAAGATTAACAAAAGTTTCACTGTGTGGATTCTCAAATTCCGTAAACAAATGATTTATTGACCTGACTTTACTTGAGGCCCTAGCATATCATGACTCCCTGGTCTTCGACATGAGTTAGAGTCCTATTTCTTCTACTTTTTCTCTTTTTCTCTCTTCAGTTTGCACAACCCACTTGCCCCTTACTCTTCCTAAAAATTCACTCATACTCCTTCTTTCACACCCTTTGACTATCAACATTTTTATTGCTATAATTTTGTTTTTTCCATTTTATTCCATTTTGAATGCATATATTCTCTTTCCAATTACTTGTTTCCTTGCAGATACTGCCTATTCATTTGCAAGTAAATTCATTACTAATGGTAAATTACTACTGCCAATTACTTCTTTTAATACTTTAAAATTAATTAGATTATTATCCACCCTTTAATTACACAATATGTAGTCTTGACACTTTGCCCATTTGCATTTATACATGTAAATTTACCTTCCAAATCTTCCCCCCTTGCTCCATTACACACTAACAAATTCTTAACTTTACAAAATTCTAAGAGCTTTTTACCCTCCCTATTACATAATCCCTGCTTTTCCTTATAATTGATACATCTTTCTTCCATTCACTCACACTCTCATTTCCACAAATTTAATTTTTTATCCTTACCTATTCTTGCATTCAAATCCCCCACTACTATAAATTCCACGCTAGAATTTCTTCTCCTTAATTCCTCCAGTCCTCATGTAAACTTATGAACAGCTTTTTATCACAGAAGTCTTATAACTCTGTTGAGTTATATATAACACAAAATGTGTATTTCACTTACACATATTTTATTTTATTGATTGTTAATCATAAAACTTGCCTTTTCTAAACCAACTATTTCTTCGCTGACACATATTTCATTACTCTTCTTGTTGGTCCTGGTGGTGTAGTGGTTACCATACTTGCCTTCTAAACCCAAGATTGCAGGTTTGAACCCGGCCAGGATCAATGGAGCTTTTCGGGTGTAAAAATCCTAAGTATGGCTTCCTTCAAAAGGGAAGTAAAGCTGTGGGTCCCATGTCGTACATTTACGGTATGAAAAAGAACCTCAAGCCTGAAAGAAGAGGCCTCTGAGCAAAATTTGTCAGTCATTTCATGCCCTGAATTGAATGGGATGCTGATAACCTGAGATGTTAAAGAACATCCTTAAATAAAACAATTCACTACTCTTCTTAATAAACATGCGCCCTTAAAGCTCTATCCATATCGCTTCTTCTGCTAGCTCTTCTCCCTGTATAAACAAAACTGTCTACCTTCACACTTTCCTCTTCATCAATCCCCATCTCTGTCACAAAATTTTAAAATCTCAGACACTTCACCACTAATTATTTTGATTTTTAACCCTTCTACATTCCAGAACATCACTTAAATTTCCAATTTCTATCTAACACTAGAACTTGTCACTAGTCTAAACCTGTCCAACTTTGCTCTACACTTTGTTGTTGCACTTACATCTACACCTGCATTTTCTATAATATCTCTGACCTCTTGGATACTCCCCTCAGGTATTTACACAATTTTTAACCCACTTTCATGTATTTGTCTATCACTGACACCAGTAAGTATGTACCACTAATGGACTAATGGACAAATACTGCTGGGCACATACTTCCACTTTTTACCAGCTATGTATTAATGTTGCTAACCTTTTAAGATCCAATAGTAGATAAAGATGGCTGTATGAAATGTGCTTTTATCATTAAATTTGCAACAACATCCATGCACATGCATGAACAAATATGCTTTGTTGTCTTAATTAAACATGAAGCTTGTAATTATTGTTTTATATTCAAATATACAACTTCCAATACAAATATGCATTTGCATATATTTCTCATCATTATTTATTATGTTATTCAGGAATTTATCAATTATTATTTTTGTCATTTATTATTTTGTTTATGTTATGTTTATTTACAGTTTGATGAAGAATATATTTACTATGAGGAATATGAGGAACAAAAAAGTGTACATGCAGAAGAAGAAGAAGAATATATTTATTATGATGAACAGGAGGAACCAAAACAAAGTTCAAAAGTTCAAGATCTGTCAGCTCTTTTAAATGAATCATTAAAAAATCGTTTTCAGAATTTAGGGGTGCATCCTTCAGACCAGAAAAGACCAGCTGTTCCTCCTCCTAATTCTAATTTACCAAAACCAGTGATAAATCTTCCTCAAGAAGAAGCACCCCCTATGCCTCCAAGACTGCAAGTTCCTCAAGTCCCTAATGATGATTATGAGTCCGATGAATATGAATCAATTCAAGAGAATGTAAGTTATTTTGGAGCATTGCACAAGTTGCTAATCATAATACTGAATTTAAATATTAGAGAAGGGTTCTCTTGATCCCTCAGTATCCAATAGATATCAATACTAAACAATACTCCTGCACATGAACTCAATATTTTGTTAATGCAACAATTGTTAGTTAATGTTGTCAAGTAGCACATTTTGAAATGGTTAGAGGTAAGACATTTTTCATTCATAAGCTTCTAAATAGCAGATGCCAACAAATTGGGTGTGCTTCTAAGCTAAACCACTGATCACATTATAAAAGCAGCCCCTCTCCCTTATATTTCAGCAACAAATTTTTTTAGAAATTGTTTACCAGCTGAGACAAAGCATCCATTAAGGCTGTAACACTGAGCTGACCAAAAATTGTATGTTAACTTGTATATATTAACTGACCAATTGAAATATTTTGTTGTTAAAATTAGTGCATTGTTTGTGATATAAATAGCAATCACCAAATAATATTATCAAAGGCTGAGCCTGTCTTGCTCAAATTTAGTTGTGATTTTTCAACTAATTTTTCAAATCACCATCTGGAAGAGGTGAAGGGAGTCTTCCATGGAGTTTTCATTACTGCATAGGCTAGTAATGAAAAGTAGGCTTGATCCACTTGATGATTTTGCCCTCTTCTTAGTAGTGCGTAGAAACTGCAGACAATATTGATTTAAAATAAACATAGTATTTTGCTATTTTTGGTTGTATTGAAATAATATGGAATGATGTGATTATTTTATTTTAACAGTAAAATAAAAATAATAATAATAATAATTATTATTATTATTATTATTATTATTATTATTATTATTATTATTATTATTATTATTATTATTATTATTTACTCTCAATAGATTTAATACAATTTTCTGACATGGACATTTTATATTTACAATAAATTTAAAATTCATTCAGCTTATATATATATTTATCATTATATAGTTCTGCAGACTAAGCTTAAAACTAGTACCTTTACAATTTTTTATATATAAGGGAATTTGTTATAAAATATTAATCCTTTAACTTACAATCTTTGTCTGTTGCAATTGTAATTAGTATAACTATATATATAAACTATATGCATATGCTTTATATTATGTATACACAATCCAACAACTGTAAATAGCCTGTTAGTTATAAAATATCCTTACAGGAGTCTCTTGTTTTTAACCCATATGTACACCTTAAACATCTTTTTGTAGTACCAATATTCTATTCATGTTATTTACACTACAGTTTCCCCATAATTCAATACCATAAGATAAAATTGGGTACACAGTTCCATAGTATACAGTTGATAGAACTTCTTAGTCTAAATACAGTGCTAGATGCCATAAAGTATGTACAAAAAAACTAATCTCTTTATATATAAAGTCTATATGTGGATTTCAGGACAAATTAGAGTCTACGTATATTCCTAAAAATTTGTAACAATCTACCTATTACATTTTTGTAAATCATGCTCCCTTTTTACAAATACCATTTGCTTACTTTTGTTAGGATTAACCTTTAAATTCATATCATGTAAATAATCAGATACTGCTTTTAAAGATTTTGTAATGATATTTTCTATGTGTATCAAGGATTTGTTATGGCATTCCATCGAGGTATCATCAGCATAGGATACTTTGCTTGTTAGGGATGAATTTCTGTAAATCATTAACATATATTAGAAAGAGCAGTGATCCCAAAATTAAACATTGTGGCACACCTGCAGTTACCAATTAGGTTCAGAAGTAAATTTTGTTTTCTTTTTTCCTGCTTTATAAGTAATTTCCGTCACTATGTTCCTATTGCTTAAGTCTGGCTAATATTTTACACATTTTATCCCTAATGTCATTAGGTTCCAGTTTATTTACTAGTTTCTCATGCGAGACACAGTCAAACACTTTACCCAAATCTAAGAATATTCCAGCAGTTTTGAAACCACTATCAAGATTACCAAAAATTTAGCGAGTAAAGTCTGATATTGTTGTTATAGTAGAAAGTCCCTTACTAAAACCATGTTTCTGTCTATTTTGTATACCATACTTGTTTAGGAAATCTACTACCCTTACTAACAAAATCTTTTGAAATAGTTTGCCAAAGACAAAAGTTAATATTATTGGTCTGTAATTGTTAACTTCATGTTTATCACCTTTTTTATATACAGATTTTACTATGCCTAACTTTAAACTATCAGGAAACATTGCATCATCTAGTGAATAATTTATAAGATAGGTTAAAATATTTAACAAAATATTTTTATGTTATTTTAATATTTTGGCAACAAACCATCCCAACCTGAAGATGTTTCATTTCTAAAACTGCAGATTGTCTTATCATCCTCATCCTCATTAGTGAAAAAACAATGATAGAATGCATTTCTAGACCAGAAGAGTTATCATTATTATGTAAATTTATATCTCATTTACAAAATGTTCTTAAAATTGAACACCATTTATTAGTATCACATATATATGCCCCATTGTGGAGCGAATTAATACAGTTATCCTGATCATGACTACTTTCTGTTGTTTTTTTCTTTTACAATTTTCCAAACAATTTTGTTAATGTTTTATGATTGCATAATTTGTTCTTTATACTGCATAATTTTAAAATTTAGAATGCCCTATGGTATGACTTTTTAGTTGATTGTAACTGATTTTATAATGTTCTATTTTTTTAAATTTATATAATTCATAGGAATTTTTTCAATTTATTACCCAGAACATATAATTCTTCAATAATTTAAAATGTTAATGCCTTACCCCTAAAATTTCTCTTTTTCATCGGACATGTTTTATTTTAAGTATGAAGTTATTGTGGTCATGAAGTTCTGCCACTGCCCATTACTACTTTGTACATTATAAATCTTATCAAATGATTCATTGTTTAAGGCTAGAATCAGTTTATTTACATTTTATAAGATGTATCTCTAATTTTATAAATTACATCTTGTACTTGGTGTGCACTGATGTCAAATATATTGATGTATTAAGCTTAATGGTCTGAAAGTTGGAATTTATGTACTACTGTAGAATATCCATGTTTAACATTTGTAAATATTTGATCAATTATTCTAGTTCAATGTGATATAACTCTTTTTGGCAAATTAATTATATCTATTAGGTCATATGATTTTAAACAGTCAAGTAAATCTGCAGAGTCCATGTTTAAAATAGTAGAATTTATATTTATATCCATGTTCTCTAAGTACAATTATTTATAGATTTACTATGCTTACAAAATAATGTAAGTTTTGAGTCCGATCAATAATAAAAGAGAATTTCAACGAACATACCATATATCTCTTTAGAGTAGTCAAAAGGGTCATTGTTGTTACTATTATTATTATTATTATTATTATCATTATCATTATTATTATTATTATTATTATTATTATTATTATTATATATTCAGATTTTAATATCATGTGAATATTTTGAGTTTCTGATTATTTTGATATACCTTTTGAAGCAGTATGATAGTTCTAACTATATTTAAACTTTTTTTTTGTGGAAAATTATATATCAAAGCTTTTTTTCATGCTCATTTGGATAATTCATTTAGTTAAACATAAATTTTGTAAATATTTGCTATGGAGAGAGTTTTTTTAATTTTTTGATAGATAAATAAATAAACAAAGAGAAGAAAAAGATATCTAGAACAAGAAGACAGGATGGAGGACTATCATCCTGGGGGATTTTGAGGTTCTGTTTCTTCTACAAATGAAATTTCTTTTAATTTTTAAGTTTAATTGCAATGTCTTGAAAAAAATGAAATTTTCCATACAAATGCCTCATTATGTCAAACTTGTAAGCATTAGAAATTTGAAATTTTTTCACCACATATTTTTAACAAGGTAGAAACTAATTTACTTAAAAAATTTGAAACAGTTATTTTTAAAAAAAATAAAAATTCAAATGTTTTAAGTAAAATGTTCATCATATTTAAATTTTTTAAACTTTTTTACAATTAAGGGCAACTTTTTTTTATTTTTTATCACTTTCATGAAAAAATATTAATAAGTACAACATACAAAAATAGTTAATTATTTCAAATAGTTTCAGAAATCATGAGCTGGAATAGATCATTTTGATTCCACTTAAACTATATAATCGCAAGTATTATTTGCAACAATGTCATACTTTGCCATCTTTAGCATGAAAACTGATTGTACATTACTACCTAATTGTTATTTTAAAATGGCAGAAAATGGTGCGTTTAATGGTCCACCTTTTTGGAATAATATGAACAAAGTTTAGAGCTATCTTAAATTGGATCCTTTGAGTGATAAACATCCCATTTGCCACATTTGTAAAAAGAGTTTTTCATTTGTTAAAGAATCTCAAATGCTAATAACCTAACCCAACCCCAACTTGGTAAAGAAGTTCAGATCTCTTCGTTTGATGTGTTAACTCTCTCAAAATAATAAAATGAGAAATATATGTTTTATTTGATAAAAAAATTAAAGTATCAAGTTTGGAAGTATTGATACTAAACATATATGGTATTGAGTATTGAAAAAAAAATTATCGACCCATCTCTTAATAAAATTTAAATCTTTTAACATTTGAAAATATAATAATACCGGTGGTTAATCTTGAATAGGAGTAACTGTTTGTGAAAACTTAATATAGACTAAGATTGTTATTTGTAATAATTTTAGAGTGGATAAAAGTAAATGTTAAAAATATGTAATATCAATATATAGGATATTAAATCAAAAGAGAATTACTGTTTTTATTTAACTGTAAAATAAGATATTGGAAATAAGAGAAAGGTACTCATTTCCCTTGAATTAACATTAGACACATTAGCATGTAAAACACTGATCTATATTAATTTTTTTTCTTTTCATTTATACGATATATACTGAAATTTTAAGCTGCTTCATGCCAAAACCAAAGCTTATTTTAGTGCCTAATTTTTATTCTGGATGTTACAGGAACAGACGAGGTTGCTTGAAAGTTTGCAAATCCCTCCTAGAAACTTTGAAGTACCAAAGCCAAGCCCACCCCCAAGTGAAGCTCCTCCCCCTTTGCCAGCCAAACCATGGAGTAAATCTCGAGATTCCCCTTCTCCTGTTCGACAACAGACTCCACCCAGAAAGAAATCGGTAAGTGTTGGCCTTATACAGAAATTTTTATAAAACTCAACTGTCAGATATTGCTGAAAATTTAAAAGCTAAAGGAAAGAAAGAGTGCAAAGCAGCTGAACTAGGGTACAAAGATAACCTCTAGTTTCATCATTGTGACATCTTAAACAAGACAATCCAAGATAAGTTTCTGTTAAAGTTTATGACTATTACTTCACAGTAATACCTCAACCAGAAATGAATCTATATTGCATTTCTGCTTTGTAAACTGAGAAACTGACAACAAAGTGTTAAATTTTAGTAAAAATACACTTGGAAGGCCAAAATGGAGACAAGAATACATAAGCAACAAGTGAGCAACAATGGATACCTAAGCTTTAAATAAATTATTGTTAAAGCCATAATTGTGAAGGGCAGTAATACAATAAAATTTTCCCCTGCTGTATTGTGTACAAATAATCTTGAGAATCATCTTAAATTGAATGTCTTACCATGTATACTGAATGATATATTTGTGTCAATGAGTGAGGCTTAAAGTAATAAATATTGTACACAAATTTAGATGTTAGTATGTAGCTAATAATTTAATAGTGAATGTAGATAAAATGTTTATAACTTTAGCAATAAGAGTTAATTTTGTTTAATTTTTAAATGCAATAGTTTTACTTTATATTATATAATAACTAAATTTTTAGGCATTATTTTAGACAATCATATATCCTGGAAGAGCCACATCAATTTTATATGTAATTAATTAAATAAAGTATGCTTTGCTATTAGATGTTTAAAAAGCTGTCTTGACTTAAATAATTTAACAATTATTTATTTTGCTTTATCATATAATATACTAAATTGGTACAGGGAGTGTTTATAATACAAAAATGGAGTACTAAGAATATTTCATTATCCTAAATTCAGGGAATCATTGAGAAATGTTTTTAGGGAATATAAAATATTTACCTTAACTAGCTTATTTGTACACAATGCAGCTATTTTTTAAAAGAAGAATTAAGAACTATTTATCTTAAATAGAGAAGTGCACAATTGTTTTATGACACCAAGAAATAATATACACCTTAAGACAAAAAAAATGAGTCCTACCTAGATCAGAAAACTTTGGAGACGCTTGTAAACACTGTATTTACAATACACATGCAGCAACTGCACAATTCAGTGCAAGTTCAGTACTTGTACTTGTACTTTATGCTCCTGAAATGTTCCTTTAACCGTGTGCCTATGTTTCTCTTTGTTTTTCCAATGTCGATTTTTTTTACATTCTGCACAGTTTATTTTCGATTTTTGACTCAGATATTTACAAAATAAACTGTGCAGAATGTGAAAAAATCTACATTGGAAAAACAAAGAGAAACATAGGCACACAGTTAAAGGAACATAAAGAACAAGCAAATAGAGAAATCAGCAGTAGCATATCATTTTTGGACACAAAATCATGACATAATAATTTAAGTAAAATTATTAAAATCAGTACAAGGACCTATGGAATTAGCAACCTGGGAGAAAATCTACATCTACAAATACAAAGACAGCATAATGAATTTCGACATTGCCGGGGATGAAAACATAAACTACAAGTTTATCACACTGCCACCAGAGCAGAATATACATTCCCACAGCTCAACGAATGATCCGACAGTTGAACTTCAGCCTGGCTGAAGATGGCAACTAAATGTTCTCGAAACTGGTTCCATACATTATGAAAAGTAAGTGAAGCTTTAAGAGTGTGTAGTTCAACTGAATCATACAATGATATCAATTAATATTTTTAACTGTTTACTATTGCACTTTTAATGAATTAATGAAATGCTTTTACACTTGAATATTATAAGAATGTTCAGCTGTCTCAGATTTTAATGTGCTGCTAACATTTTGCTTTTTCAAACCTAAAAAGCAACCCTAAAAAAGGTAGTGTCTAATTTTAGCAAATTTTATCTCAGATGCCATTTCTGACAAGACTTTTTGTACCTCACAGAAACTTTTAGTTAACGTGGGGGACATATGCTGATGTTTCAGGATGATGGGTCTGCTCATTCAAGTCCAGGAAGTTCTGCAGATGGTGTCAGTAGTCTATTTGGAGTCTTCAGGAAGGTAATCAACAGACCAAGTAACTATGCAGCTCCATCTGTCAGTTCATCTTTCCCAGAATTAAGGGGTAAGTACTTTCAGTAAATAATGTCTTGACCCCTTTTTATTTTTACATTAACTGCTTTGCATGCTGTGTTTAATTAAATCATTTTTCGTTTTTTGATTTTGAAGCTTTCCAGCCTTTGCATTTGAATGTTACTTTCTTTATTGGGAAAACATGGCAGTGGCAAATCTGGTGTATAGTAAGAGGTTGGTAAAAAGTAATGCATTCCTGAATATTACTTGTGATTGGTTAGGGGTATTTGATAAATGAAATGTAATTTTTAGAAGATATATTTTATTTCTCGCTAGGTATTCTCAACATACAGCCTGGTAAAGATAAGTTAGTGTGCCATTATGGAAAATAAGGAGCTAAAAAGACTACAATAATGTCAGATAGTTTTGTCCATTCAATAATTAATCTTTTCTTTAGTAAATTTGTAATGAGCATGCAGAACTAGCAAAAATAATATAAATGTTATATAGTACAGCTATGAATCTTTGACCCAGAATTCTTAATTATGTTCTTTTCAAATTCCTTATTACTCTGCCAGCATTTATTTACTATGGACTAGAGCATGAATGTTTGTTTCATCTAAATAAATTACGGATATCTTCCTGTTTCCAAACTTCCTATTTATTTTCCACAGTCAAATTGCATTGAATTGAAATCTATGTTCATCATTATATAACTATAGGTAGCAAGAGAAATTTACATTTTACAACAAGTCGGTTCTGGTGGCATAATGGAACCATACTAGCCTCCTAAACCCAAGACCACAGGCTCAATCCCAGCCAGGATTGATGGATTTTTTCAGGTGTAATGTATGGCTTCCTTTGGAAGGGAAGTAAAGCCATGGGTCCCATGTCATAGATTTACAGCATAAAAAGAACCTCAAGCATGAAATAAGAGGCCTCTGATCAAAATATATAGAATGTTTGACACCCTGAATTGATTGGAATGCTGATGACCTGAGGTGTTAATGACCATCTGTAAATAAACCAAATCAACAACAAAAAAATACAACAATATGTGCAACAGCATAGAAGCATAATATATAAAATTACATAGAATATATAAATTTGTATGTGTGTATTATTCATTCAATCTGCAATTCTTACACCAGGGGGCAGTGGAAAAAAAAGGAAATTACTGTATTTACTGAGTTTATACCTGTCAACCTAATTAAATACATAGAACCTAATTAAATGGACTTCAACATAATAGAGTTAAATTTAAATATTGTACTTACAAAGCTGTTGGCAATAAAGTGGCAATATAACACTCAACTCCATTCATTTACACAAGTAAGATTCTCCAGAAACGTGTCTTACTTTTGTGTAAGTGAATGGAGTTTAGTGTAAAAAATAAATACCTAAGTTGAAAGTTAAATTTATTTATCAATAATATCTCCACATAAACAGTTAACAATTTTCAATTAATGGCCCACCAAACCTTGGTCTTTGGCTCATCCATAATTATTTGCTGGAATTCCCCGAAGACTCAGGTTCAGCTTCAACAATATTCATAAATATATACGAACACAAACAAAACAAAACACTATTATTTAATAGTTTTATAGGAAACATTTATGAATATTTAATAAAATAAACTACTTAACCTACATTATAATACTAATAAATCTAACACCCGTCTATATGAGGTCTCATTACACACAATCCCCAGGTTATCTGAATAATGACACCCCCCCTTTTTATATATTCTTTATTAGCACTATTTTATCAATCATACCCCAATTCTCTCATCCTCCATAAGTATTCTAATTCATTTTGCCTTTACTTTTCCTAAGTATTCTCATCATTTTATTTTTTTTTCTCTCAAGATCCTCACAGCTTTATTTCCCTTCCAAAGGAAGCCATACTTAGAATTTTTATGCCCAAAAAAGTTCATCAATCCTGGCAAGGATTGAACTTGTGATCTTGGTTCTACGAGGCAAGCATGGTTACCACTAGACCGCCAGGACCACTCAGTCAACATTCTATGTGCTATACTTTCTTTTTGTAATTTATCCCACTATGCTTCCCATACACCTCCCTACATCTCTTTATCTCTTCACATACTAATAAATAATGAAATAGTCCTTCAGGCTCTCAACACAAAACACGTCTTTCCCCATTTTCTCCTCTAAAACCATTTAAAAAAATGCTCCTACTCACATCCAGGCCAGTCCTTCCCTCCCAAATTTATCACAACAATACACTATTTCTCTCTGCCCCATTCCTTTTGAATTATTCTGTATAATTTTAAAGAACTCTTATTTCTAAAACTAGCCTAAATCTCTTGCCTCTCTATATCTTCAATTCTGCCTTGCTTCCTTCCAAAACCCTTCTCTATTTTTATCTCCAAAGTTCCCCCATCCCAATTCTTGTAATATTTCTCCCATGTTTCCCATCTAGTTGTTATCTTTCATTATGTCCTTTTGATATTTCATATGCTTTTTTAGAATATTGTGGTCCCCTAATTTCAAAGTCTTGTACCAATATTTTAAAATTCTTTCCAACACCAACTCTTCCTCGTAACTCAGGCAAAACTACTCCTATTGGTGAAGCTTTAGGCAATCCCAACACCTCTCTACAAAACATCCTATGAATTAAATCAATTTTCAACCATCCCTTATAAGTTCTCCTTACTTCTACTCCATATAACATTTTTGATTCCACTACCACTTCAAAGAATTTCTCCAACCAATTTATTGACATATTTGGAATTTTGTTCAAACATATTCCAATTGCTCTTATGGCTACTATACCTTTAACAATTACATTCCTCCCTTGTGGTTCCCATCCTTTACTGCTTGACAACCTCACCCCCAAATAATCAAATTCTTTAACCACTTCCAATGGCTCTCTGTTCAAGAACCATTTCCAATCCCTTCTGCACAAAATTCACTCATCTTGTTTATAGATCATTGCAGTCTAATTACTGTAATTGTACCCACCATTAAATCATCTGAAAATAGCAAGTCTAGTATTTCTTTCTTTCCAATAATTAGGCAGTGAATTCCTGTTTAAGATTCTTTCCATAATATCATCAATAAGCAAATTAAACAAAACTGGACTCAGCTAACAGCCTTATAGCAAATGCACATTTTGTTCCATCATCTCTGTGATCTTATTTCCTGTACAATTAACACAAAACTTAACTCCATCGTACAACCTTTGAACCTCTGCAATAAACTCTTCACTTACTCCTTTACACCTCATTTTATACAAAAGTTAATCTCTTCTTATTGTATCAAATGCCTTTTCAAAATTTGCAAAGAGCATATACATTCTACCTCTTTTGTTTCTTAGGTGCTTGTTTACTGTAGTTTGAATTTATTATTATGTTATCAACAGCTCTTCTACCTTTCCTGAATCTTGCCTGATATTCACATAACTTTCCTTCTTTAAATAAATGTATGTCACTTTAATCAAATACCATATTAAATAAAATATAAATTACATAATATGCTAAAATATTAGAATTACTACAATAACTGTTTACATTATCACAAATCCGTATAAAATCAACACTTAAATAGTAAATATTATTTCATTGGGAAGTTCTACATTGCAATTTGTTAAATTTTCTTCTTAAAGAGATAAAATAAGTTTGGGGGATGGAAAAATACCTAGAAATTTAAATTAGAAAGGGAAGGATTCATTTGAGCCACAACAGGAATAAGGAATTTAAAAGGACTGAGAAATATCTAAGGAAATAAATGTTCCATGTTTGGTAAACCTGGTGATGAGTGCCATAGCATGTTATGAACAAGCAAAGTGGTACAGAATACAGTAATGGAAAGAGAAATGGAATAAACTTGATAGAGAAAGTTTATTAAGAAAGATTTTAGAAATTAAAGGAGATAAAATATAAAAATGATGGGAGAATACTTGGGCAAAGTTAGCAATAAATGGTGGAGGAAGATTAGAAGTAACACAAGAGAAGAGAGTTTGGATTTAGAGGATTAGTAAACATTTGGTACCAAAATAAATAATAGAAATGATGAAATTGATTATGGTTTGGTCTCCATTACATTAACGTTATGATGTACTGGGACTGGAAAGAGTTATGGAGGTTACTTTTGAGTAGGTTGTAATATGCTGTGCATGTTTTCTATTTTGTAATATAATTAGTACCAAATAAATTGTTTAAATACAATTGCTTTGATGCATTTAAAATCATTAACGTGCACCCATAGTGTATCTAGGAAATGTGACATGATAGAGAAAAGTTGTTTTTCCACTTAATTTAGCATCACAAATTTAGATAGGATCATTATATTTCAAACCAGATAGGGGGAAAAATTGTTGACTGTCTTATTAACTACAAAGGAATGTTTTGCTAGCTTCTTCTTCCTTATTTATTCAGGGAACATTCAAGAGTTCTAATAAGAAATTTAAGCAGATTTTCACAATCCACACTGGTCTGAAAAGTTTTTGAAAGAAACCATTGTCATACCTGTACTATACACACTTCTGCCAAATAAGGAGTGCGAAACATAAGAGAGATAGTTCACAGCTGCAAAGAATTGCTTGCCAGACTGGAATCCATAGATATTGTTGATGCTTCTAGATGGCTATGATTGAGTCAGTGAAGATTTTTGGCTGTAATTATCATTGTAATGAATTCTTGTGGAGAAAAGTGCAGGAACTTGGCTTAGTGACAGAATATTTGCAAGTCGGCTTCTTGTTCAGATGTGTTGCATTAGCTCATGCATCTTTAAGCATGATTAACTACTCTTGGTTTTGCATCCAGAAAACAACGATGGAAAATGAAAAGCTCCAAAGTTGCTGTGACTACTTCGTCAATCAATGGCTGGAGAACAAAATTCTCCCAAGAGACATATGTAAAGGCCCAGGCAAACTGCATAGGAGCAACAATGTCTCTAAAGGTTGGATTCCAGAACTACTCTTTAGTAAGCACACTCCGAGCAGATGTTCAATACCATACTCACAAATGCAACAGAAAATGCCTTTATCTTTATAGCAAGAAATGGAAAAATTAGCAATAAAATCTGATTAAGCCATAAACGAAGCATTAAAAAACTTTGAGAAAAATGGAAGTTTTATGCAGTAAATATCAATTCACCGTTAAAGAGAAGAAGCACTCCAGCAAGTAATATTGTACATAAAAACTGATGGTTCTACTAGAAAAAGTCTGAATAAAAATAAAAAAATGATTTCCTACTAAAGAGTAATTAGGTTGTAAAATACTAATAAAACAAAACAAAAAAGATATGGGGAACGCAAAGAGACCACCTCCACGTGGTGTTCCCTGGGAACAACATTCTGTTGGCTAAGTGTCTCTTAATTTGTAATAATAATAATAATATATTTTTTGATGAAGAAAGATAGTGCTTTAAACTTTGTCGTTTGTCAGGTAGCAAGGCAATTTGTGAGAAACCAGTTTGAACTCTGAGAAGTGTCACTCCAGACAAATATCTCGCACTGGATATGTGCTGTTCTAGTCTAGTCCAATACAGTGAACATAGGACTTTCCTTGTTCTTTTTAATATTCATTAAAATTCATTAATATTCATTAAAAAGAAACTGTATGAGGGGATACCATAAAGTTTTATTTATAATTTTTAACAGAAAGTTTGTTTTGATTTGTTAACTCTTCTCTATGTAGGCACCATCCAAATTTACACATTTTCCTCAGATTTTCTTGACCCTCTGAATACCGTTATTGTAGAACTGCAAATTGCGCTTTAAATCATTCTTTCACTTCGTTAATGATGCCATCTGCGTTGTCAAATCGGCGACCCCTCAACGGATTTTTCATTTCTGGGGACAAGAAAAAGTCATTTAATGCGAAAGTTCAAAGCCACATGCCCTTGCTTTGTGAACTGCAAAGTGAGTGAGTGAGTGAGTGAGTTGGTGCATTGTCAGCTAAGAGACGGAATGCCTCTGAAGAGCATCTCGCAACTTGTTCAGAAGATTGCTGTAGTATGTGCCAGTGATGGTTTGTTAATCTGTAAAGATGACTCCACGACAGTCCCAAAAAGCTGAAAGCATGACCTCCCCTGCTGACTTTTGAATCTTTGGCTTTTTGGGGAGAGGGGAGTCGGCACGCTTCCACTCCATGCTCATGGGTTTGGTCTCTGGATTACATTAATAGATCCAAGATTCATTCATGCTTACCAGACGACCAAAAAAATCATCCCAGCAACGTTTAACATCAGCCTTGAAAGGTCACGCCGTGTTTGTTTCTGGAAAGGGGTTACCAAATGTGCATACAAACACCTTGGACATGTGTAGTTCATCATGAATAATTTTCCACACACTATCATGATCATTTGTTCATCTGTCTTCCAGGATTAACCACTCCACTTTCTTCTGTGGCCGGCCGCATCGTCGGTCAATGTCTTCCAGGTCTTGGCTCGTCTGGACAATCGTTTCCATACACTGCCATCATCTCATCGTGAATTTGCTGGGTACTTTATCATGCTGCTAGCTCAATCTTCTCCGTCTTACACTTTAGTCACTTCTGTCACAAAGGACAATAAGCTGATTTTCTCAACATTATGCACTTAGGGACCAATAACAAAATTTCATCAATATACCGTAATAACCTCCGGGTGATAATTAAACCTTTACAACACTCCCTCGCATAAGCATTTATTTCAAAGAAAAATATACAATAGAAGTTACGAAAGCAAAAATGAAGTTTTTAAATATTTTATATATAAATAATAATGTATTAACATTACCTTTAAAAACCGGCTTAGTGGGGACAGTAACGTTTACGCTTCCCAAGTGGTGTACGCGGTACATTTTCCTGGTTTAGTTACTTTCCATTTTCGTTAATTTTTTCAGAAGTTTTCCCTCAGTTCTGAAGATGAATATCACAAAAACTAAGGCTACAAATTCCTTGTACTCGCTCGCTCAGCCCAATTATCACCATCTGATATTACAATAAATATCAAGGTAGCAATAATAATAACAACAATAGATAACTTTTTCATCTTTCCTTC
The DNA here is from genome assembly GCA_030762175.1 of Metallyticus violacea. NCBI lineage: Eukaryota > Metazoa > Arthropoda > Insecta > Mantodea > Metallyticidae > Metallyticus > Metallyticus violacea. Next base: position 8,335,765 of record CM060837.1, on the reverse strand, counting down.
ATCTCCATTTTCGTCTATATATTTTCTATTTTAATAATATCAAAGAGCATTGTAAGAATAACATCATTTTCTTTTATAAAGATGATAAATCTATTATGATATGCATAATCGAAGACCATTATCCCAAATGCATCATGTGTTTATATCACTTTTTACAAAATTAGAGAAAAAATCATTTATATTAGGTTTTGATGTCACAGGAGTGGTGAGGAGAAACAGTAGCCTGTCCCTTTCTCTTCCCGTTCCCCCACTCCTTTTATTTCCCCCACAGCACACCATGTGTTCCAGACAATGAAGCAGTCAGCAGCAAAAAAACAGTCTCATGCAAGCTGTCTCTCGTCCTGGTCTTCTCCAAAAGTTTAAACCACACTACTGAAACGTTCATTGGCTTCTCATTAACTAGTTGCAAATAATACTTCAGTACTAATAGTTTCGTGCATAATTCTGAAATAAATATTTTAAAAGAGTGCTAAATTGAAATAAAGAACAGGGTTTAGCTTCCCTGGCAGTTGAGGCATAGAATGTTAATGAGAGCAGTTTAATAATACCGCTACATAGTTCAGCTGGTCGACAGTGGGAAACCGCGTTATCGCCGATATTTTCTTGAGTAGGCTCGCCGTGCTCAAACGCTTCGTCATTTTAAAACCGAGGTATAACATATTAAATATAAAAAAATTAGTATTCACCTTCCGTACATAGGTTCTGGAAATGTTGCCCATTTTCCCCGACACACAATTCACAACTTAACATGACACGCATCACTAATGAATTTAAGTGTGTGAGGGTTAGTTGAATATACTCTTATTTTTTCAATGTCCTCCAAAGATACTCGTACAAACCACAAACCGTAAACCGCCATGGGTGGCCGAGGTTGTTAAGGTGCGGACTGGAGTTCAAATCCCACCAGGACCGTCCTCCCTGACTGAGGTTTTTTTTCCAGGTTTTCCTCAGTCCTCATAAACTGCAAATGCCGGAGGAGAGATACTCTAATCTTAGGCCTGGAACATTTCCTTTCTTAAAATTCCTTTCCCAATATATCGTTTCATCTCATGTATCATCAGTGTCCAGCGTCTGTGATGCCTAACGGGCATTAAATACCATTAAAAAAACCGTAAGATCTGGGCTACGAGGAAGCCATAAAACAGGGTCAATAATTCAGGAATTAAATATACGGCGCAATTCCGTCATAAATTGATGAACAGCCTTCCATTTCAGTCAAACTATCTGTTTCATTAAAGTTCTGTACTAATTTTAATATTATTTTTCATGTTGGAACTGGGCTGTCAGAAAAGTTATGCCTAAATTTCTGTCTCGTTTTGACACAAGACTTTATATATTTCACCATTGCACAATACTACTGCACCACTACTCTCGACTGCACAACACAACTGCCCGACTCAGTAGAAATTCTTCTCGCAACTATCTGGAAGAGAGAATGGCGCCGCACATGCCGCGTGGGAATCTCGGCGATTGCAGCAGGTTAACTCCGCTGGTCGGCCGATCTAAATTGCAGGACTTTTAAACTGCTCTTACTGTATAACGTTTGTATTTGAAGCCTTAAAACAGGTATTGAAGATCAAAGTTAACATAGAACTGTGTCAACACAAACTTGATGCAAGATCATGCACAAGTAGTTTTATCTCTAAATAAATATAGGAACTTAAAGAGTTTCTTTGCTCTGTTATATTCCGAACCTGTTGATAGTGACCGTAGTACTGCACAAGCGCTCTAGGCGCTGTCTTGTGCATAGCTGGACTGTTCATGCTCAAATCACAGTATTCTAGTTTTTTGCTTTCCTGGTGCATTTGGTGAATTGTGAACTTAGTAAGGGCACAATTCAGTGTTCATTTCCACAAAGTACGAGGGTAAGTCGTTGTGTAAGTTACAAACTGATATAGAACTTAAATTGGAGTATTGATTTGAAAAATACTTTTATTTCTCAACATAACGTCCCTGTACACTGAGGCAGTTGTTCCGTTGTTTAACATACCCCTGAAATCCAGCAGCATAAAATTCTTTGGGCTGCTGTCGGAACCAGGCGCTGACTTTCCTTTCTGCAGCTTCATCTTCGGGAAATTGTTCACCAGAAAGATGGTGTTTAAGGTGGAACAAACGGAATACGGAGGGTGCTCGAGGTACGGTAGGATATGGCATTTTCGATTTGTCCTTGAGGCTACAATGATCTCAGAAGATGTGAGGTTGGTGTCACTTTAATTAATTTATTTTTATTTATATGTTAAATTGCAGGCGACGGAGGATGTTTCCATTGCGTTGGCGCACGCTTTGTCTGATGGTGACCCCGTGACTATGCAGGCTAGCGTATCGTGTCCTTCATCGTGGTGGCAATTGAAATGTTCTAATGCCAGATCCACTCTTTGCATTTTGTGTTATGGGTCAGCATCCGCGGCACCCATTGTGCACCGAATTTGTGAAAACTTAACCTATAATGCGTTTTAAACTGTTTGTCCTCTTACTTAAAAAATTACTACACTACTCTGCAGTTCTTCAGAAGTAAAGATATATTTACAATTTATATTAAATTCATTTTTCAATTCTCTTAAGGTGTGTGGATTGTTTTTGTAAGCTCTCCCAGTTAACTGCGAAATGAGACAAAGTGAATCTGTAGGGGAGTTTTCCTATCGATGTTCTATGTCGTACAAATTTCTCTCGATCATCTACATTTCCTCTCTCTTAACACTTCAATTTCTTGGTTTATTTTTTTAAGCTTGGATTATTGAACCATCTTGGATTCGCGGGTAGACCCTATTAACAGTATTCTAGTTTTTGCTTTCCTGGTGCATTTGGTGAATTGTGAACTTAGTAAGGGCACAATTCGCGTGTTTCAAACAATTATGTGACGGACGTTAGCGCATCGACTTTCGGCGTAATTATAAATGGATCATCCTGTAATTATATTTAAAAATTGTAGTTCATTTATAATTTGTGTCAAAGCGAGTATAGTGGATCAGGCGGTAATGCATTAGAAATGTCACGGGTTCAAAACCCTTGGGGTCGGTCATTCTTACCTTGGATTTTCTCGGGTTTCCCCAGGTCACTTTTCTGCCATATCTCATCATTTTATCCATAGCTGGGTGCAAGGTAAAACATGTCATACAAGATATGAAAAAGATTGGGAACCGCGCCTACGTCTTGAATCGCCGCCCGGTGTCTCCATCTCATCCCTTTCTCTCGAAGGGGGGTGTAAGCACAGTGCCGAATCTCCTCCGCTGTCCATATTTCTAATTTGTATAAAACCTCTATGTGGTGTCAAAATCTATACTCCTAAAACAGAAACGGTAAACTATATTCTTACCAGTATGTTGAAGTTTTCATGTTCACAATGCCAATCTCTCAACTTACTTTCTAGTGAAGTAACAGATGTCAAAATTCTGAGTGTTGGAACACAACCCATCCCTCTTTTCTTTTTTTGTATTGAGCTTCATCCTAACTGCAGCTTTTATTGGCCCAACTTTTGTTTACTTTGTTTTGCTTGATGCATGTTTGTAGGTCCTTTTTTTCCCCCTGTCATATGTGGAGCAGTGGGAAAAATGTAATGTGCAGTGCTGCGTGTGAGATTGTGTTCCTTGGTTGGTCGTATATTGAGTTTTATAAATATTTTTCTGTTTGTGTGAGAGTTTTTATTAAATGTGCCTTAGGGAATTGAGTATGAGGTTTATATTTGTAAAAACTAAAATTTTTGTTTCTAAAATACTGCTTAGAGATAAACTCATGCCTAGGTTCTGTACAAGGTTTTAACTTTGTTAATCACACATAAGTAATTACTTGTTTTCAAATATTTTTTATGTCCTCAAGGCAATTCTTTCAGCTGATAAGTTGGTGTGTTAAATAGTTTGGTTTTGACAAGCATTCAAGTGATTCAATATTGTGAAAAAACTAGATTAAAATGATCATTAGGGTAAAACAGCAATGGAAATAAAATCTAGATATTATGCTGTCATCACTTTTCACCATGAATATTTAGGTTTCTGAACTCATATTGCTGTACACACACTCACGAACAACTTTCAGGAAAAAGATTATTTATGACTGGGCCGAACTACACACTCTTATTGGCCCCACTTACTTGTTTTATATTTAGAAGTTTAGCAGACTACTGTTTGCATCCTCAGCTAAATGTTGACTGTTGGATAATTCATGGTTTTCCTTTGAGGATGCATATTTTGCCCTGGGGAAAATTGTGAAAAACTTAAAATTTATGTTTTCACCCCCAGAAGTGTTGAAGTTCAATCTGCCTCTGTATTTATAAATGTACATTTTCTCACACATTGCTAGCTCTGTTATTCACTATGCCATGGTTCTCTGTCAACAAATGAGATGCCACTGCTGATTTTACCATTTGTTTGCATTTTATGTTCCTGAAGTGTTCCTTTAACCATGTGCCTATGTTTCTCTGGTTTACTATTTCATGGTTCTCTGTCCACAAATGAGATGCCACAATTTCTCCATTGTTTGCATGTTTTGTTCCTGAAATGTTCCTTTAACCAAGTGCGTATGTTTCTATTTGTTTTTTCAATATAGATTTTTCCACATTCCGCACATTTTATTTGGTAAATATCTGCTTTTTTTCCCCAGTGGAATACTTTCATTAATATTGCCATTCTGGGGATTTTTAATTTGTTAATTGGTGCCAATCTATTAAAATCTTTTAGAATATTTTGAAATTTGTGTGTAGCCCATGGATGATATGTGAATTTTTTAAAAATGTTGTTATCTTTTCCTGCTGAAAGTATGCACCTCATGGACCACGATTCAATATGGAAAAGTTTCATTGCTGTAGACTTCTCGCAGACCTGCAAGACATTCCTTTATGTTCCTAACATATGTCACCTCAGTTTTTATCCATGCATACTGCTCAACTTTAGAAAATATTTTAGGGTTGTTTAAATTTACACAATTACTTGATAGTTCATATTTGCCTATCTAGAGATAGTGCACTAGTGATGCTAAGTATGTTGAATAGCTATGCTATTCCTCTAGACATACTAAGAACAACAAATCCCTTTTATGTACATTAACAGTTCTCGTCACAGAATCATGGTAGGATATGGGTCTTGAAGACACTAGTCCCACCATAACCCCCACTTAAGAATTTGAGCCTCCCCCTTTCAGAATTCCAGAATGGAATAAATAATATTTACAATTCTGTTAATGTTACTTACTTTGCTGGTTACTGGTGAATAAAAATTTTATTTCATCCAATTAACCTATATAACTCCCTTCCCCTGCTCTTAATTATTTTTTATTCATTTCCTCATTATTCTAATTAATTTCTCTCTCATCTTTCTTAAATATTTTCCTAGCCCTATAATAATTTAACGCATATATAATTTCAGGGAAGATGATACTGCAACATTGCCAGGTATAAGAGGCTTGTACTTGGGAAAAAATGGTTTTTGTATGGAATAAAAGCCCTCCAAATCAATCCCAAGATACAAAAGCACAACATCATAAAATCTCAAAATAATTTATTTCCAACATAAATACCTTACACTAGCATCTGAGTAAGATTTTTCCAAATAATAGAACCCAATGGCAATATAAGAACTGAAAGAGAAAAGAAAGGAAAAAGTTCCGACTTTGACTTCACTATGGACCCCTACTCTAGTGTTCTATGTACATACGACCTGAAGATCCATTATAACAGATGACAGCTTGACTGAATGAGTTAAGGGGATTTTGGCCTAAACTTTTAGGTAATCCCTAAAGAACTAATGGAAAACCAAAAAATTCTCAGCTAGGAAACTAGCTAAACAGAGAACTGAAACTACGTCTGCCATCTGGGAAGTGCAAACACTAAACTATGGCTTTGATCATTAGTCCACTAATAAAAGGAATAAAAATTACATTTTATTTTCTTTTGTTCAGCTCAGTAAAATCTCATGACCTAAAGCGTATCACCTGCATAAAGCACAGAGTTTGCTGTTCTGTTATAGATGGTAGTATCTGCCTCTCTTAAGCAATTGACCTTGTTGATTCCAATTAAAACTCAAGAGCGGACTTCATTCAGTATGTGAGTCACAAGATACAACATACAAGAATAAATTAAACAAGGCAAAAAAAAAAATTATATAATGTAGAGATCTGTCTTGCTGTAACAGTCACTGTAGTAGAAACATTGAACACAACAGACACTTTATAAACGTATTAGCTGTGAGGAATATCATAGCTCTGCAATGGAATAAATTGCTGGTTCTTATATTTTTGGGTGCTAGTTTCAGTAAAATTTATTGGAAAATTCTATAGCCTACAATTTTTTTACAAACCCAAATTTTTTATTTTGATATTTATAAAATTACTATAAAATATTAACAATACAATATTTGATTATATATACCTGTTTTATATAGTTATTTGATCAAATGGACTGGGTTTTCCAGTCACTAATAATACAATAAATCATTATGAAGAATTCCAAAAGAATTTAAGGATATTTTTGCAGAATATTTAATTTTTTATTTTGACTTTCACAGGCAAGGAGATACTTGGATATACTATTTTATGTACAAGAATACCCAAGTGGTACATCAAAAATGAAGATTTCTTTGGAGGGCTATAAATATATTTCATAAAATGATTTTTTCTTCCCATTTTTAAAAGAAAACCTAATGTTTAGAACTTTCAAAATTACTCTTGTTAAACATTATTTTAAAAAAGTTTCTGTAAATTAGAAATATATAAGTTCCAGACTTGCCTAAAAGCAAGTTAAGCAGGTATTTTGATAAACTTAGGTCAATCTCACAATGTATTTTATTTTTCAACATAGTCCCCTCGAAGCTCAACATATTTGCTCGTTTTCTCCAGATTTGTGAATCCCTCATGGAAGTGGGTTTCTTAGTGGCCCTCAAAATACTTGTTTACCTCCTGTATGAGCTCTTCATTTGACTTAAATTTGTGTCCAGTCAGGAAAGTTTTGAGTTTAGGAAATAGATGGAAATCCAAAGGAGCGAGATCAGGTGAATAGGGTGGATGCAAAAGCACTCAAAATCATATTGGGTTTATTTGTCCAGAGGTGCGCTGCTTGAATGCACCAGGGCATTGTTATGGGGAAATACCACCTTCTTTTTGGCCATTTCCGGACGTTTTTCGCGATCACTGTATTCGCTCTTTCCAAAAATGATGCATAAATTCCAGTAATGGCTTTCCTCTCCTCCAAAAAGTCAATCAAAATAGCTAAAAAAAACCGAAGCCATCACCTGTTCAGTGAATGAAACGCATCTTACCATTTTCGGAGCTGCTTCATTTCCGATGTAAAGTAATACCCAGTTTCGTCACATGTGTGTATAGTTGGCGTATTTACGGACGTTCTTTAACATCTCTGGTTATTAGTGTCCCATTCAATTTAAGGCGTAAAACGGCCGATAAATTTTGCTCAGAGTCAGAGGTCTCTTCTTTCAGGCTTTAAATTTTTTTACTTGCTACACGGGAGCCGTGGCTTTACTTCCCTTCCGAAGGAAGTCATGCTTAGAATATTTAGGAAATCCATCGACCCTAGCCGGGTTTGAATCCGCAACCGTAGGTCTATGAGCCAAGTATGATTATCACTAAACCATCATGACCGATTCGACCATAGTAACAAAACGCTTGAAAATATCAGCTGGATTCTTCTTAACCATTTCCAAGCAATCGACCAATGTTTGCAAGCGATTTCGCTTTTGCTCCGGAGTGAGCAGACGCGGCATCCATCTTACGCAAAGTTTTTTCATAGTAATTAATAGTGCAAAATAAAATGAACCCGCTCAATTGAGATAAATAAGGCCGCTGTTAACTGGCGTACGTTCATTCGTCTGTCAACCAAAACAAAGCATGGTCTTTATCGATGACTTCCGGCGTCACAGCTGATGTTGGAGCTCCAGGACGCGGTGCTTCTTCAATGCCTGATCTGCCATGCTTGAACTCCTTTATCCAAAGTCTCAAACGATTTCATAGGAAAGATTGCGTCATTCAATGTAGTAAAAATCCTTTTTTCACCTTTTCTTTCCATTAAAAAGAACAATCATACCACAAACTCCAATCTTATGCATTTTTCATTGTCACTCAAAATAACTGTCAAAAAATGAATTAAAACCAGAATGACTTGTTATCATAGAATATTGATACATAGAAAGCAAACTTTTGGACCATATAAAATGATGTTGTTGCTTTCTATTAGTTTCAAATCGAATCACTTATCAAGTATCCTGCACGGATATAGATTGTTTCACCCATATCGGCTCCTGATTTTCTCCTATAATTTTTTAAGTAATGATTATAATTCAGTGAAACTTGATCAGAATATAGTTTAATGTATAAAAAGCATGGTGTGGAAGGACTTGATTTTGTTTTGTGCAGGCCTGTGTTTGCTGTCTGTGGCAGTAGTATAATGCACCTGACTGTTGCATTTTTATGAGACTGCCAAAAATGATAGGGGTTGGTTGAGGTTGCTAAGGTATGGATGGTGAACAAGAGTCTGTGGTTTGAATCTCTCTGAGACTCCACGACTCAAGGTATTTTTAGGTTCTCATTAATGTCAGAGAGGTACTCAAAACTTAGGACGAAATTCCTTTCCCAATTTATAATTTCATCATCTGTATAATCAATATGCACCATTTTATATTGATACATAGAACAAAAACAGGCATTAAATATTAAAAAAGAAAAGTGGGATCAAGCAATGCAGGACATATGAACTGATACACATTATTGTCCTCATGTTCTGAGCAATGGTGGTGGATATTATACTCTTATCTGTTTGTGAATCAGTTAACTGAAGGAACACTTTACTGTTTTCTTCTTTGAAGATGTATAATTTCTAAAAGACTTTGTCCACCAAAATCAACTGACCTTACCTTTCTGTGAGGCCTTGTGAAAAGAAAAAGTGTGTTGCAACAAACTATTGAGAAACTACAATAAAATATTCATCAGGAAATGAGTCTGTTACTCCCAATGCATTGGTGAATACCTTCCATAACATGGAGAGGTGTGTGCAGGCATGCTTTGATGCAAATGGTAGTCACTTTGAACATTTGTTATGAGATACTCATACTTCTCATACAAAAAGCTATGCCCATGTCAAATTTCATTGCATTATGTCTATTAGAGTTAAGTTATAAGGAGAATTAGGGACCAGGAGCAAGTGAAACTCTGTGTACAGTAATAGCTACATGAGAGCAAAAGCTAATTATTAAAAATTGTCTATTTTGCTTTTATTGCAGTCACATGGAATGTAAATATCAACATTTTTAAGGAAATATCTTATGAAGTTTAAAATACAGTGAAACAAATTACTAAACTTTTTAAAAAAGTAATTTATAACATAAACATAGCTTCAACAGTGTGTATATTAGGACAGTAAACTGTGAAGATACTGTTCAAGTTGGCAGTTAGATAGTTGCATGACACAATAGAGGCTCTCTAAATCAGTTTAACAGACTATACCAGAACTTCCTTCAATTGTGCCAAGACCCTGAAGAATGTCACGTTGTTTGAATGAATGGGACCATGAGGTGTGTAGGCGGTGCCCTTGTTGTTATTGTTGTGCTACGACAGAACATAGCAAATAATTAAAGGGGTCACAAAAGGTGGGGATGATGTCTCTATGCTTCTACATACGCCTGGTGGGGCCATTGCTCCAGAATCTGGCTCTCCGGTTAGGCACTGAGATGGCTGATGTTGCTGTTGGAATGAAGAGACGGCTTCTTTATCCAATAAGGAGATTGCTGTCACGATACGACGACGTATTGCCACCAGATTGCTCTCAAGAGTTTCACTTTCCAGGTAGTGAAATATTGCATGCCTATAGCTAGTTGTGCGAATGCTTCCTCTTGTAAATATCATAGGATTTAAGCAAAGGAAATCCATGGATTGCTGTATGTGATAATTTTAAACTAACCTCTAACTCTTAGCATGTGCTTTTTTTATAGTTAGACATGTATATTATTCCATGTTTTATCATGTAGTCAATTGGAGTAAATTCTTACTTCTCTTTATTGGCCCTAAACAGATTATTTAAAGCTATAACCACATGTAACTGTTGTACACCTAGAATCGCTGATGTGGAAATGTTAAGTATACATTAAATACAGTTATTAACTAACTCTATACTAAATGAATTTTAAATGTATCTCTTTAAAGCATGTTTTTTTTCACATAAACAATAATTACAACAAAAAGTACATCAAAGATATCTCAAAATATCTTTATGAATTAGGTGATATAGTTTGTAAAATATTGATATTATTTTTTAAAACTAAAAGGAAAAGCTCAAATTGTAGCAAAGTTTACCTATTTTGTGAAAAATGTGGAATTCTAGTGACATTTATAGTAAATAATGAGTTAAAATGTTTGTTCTGCAGCTTATGTGCATTAGCATATATTTGCGGAGAGAGCATGAGGTTCTAAATGCCATAAATATCAGAGGTGCTCACTCCTTGCCTGCAAACTGTAGAATGAACAAAAAACAATCCTTCATAATTTAGTGCAAGGCAAGCGCAAAAACATAATTTGTAAATAGAGCTTGTATTTGGTCAGAGAATGCAATACAATTTGGACAAGCTCAGTAAATTGTATTGAAAACCAAACAAGTTTTTCCTAATGCCCAACAAACTTGAGCACATGTATGGTTCACACTACTTAAATGAAAACCATTCAGAAAAACCTGTATCATTGTATTTCAAGCCTATGTTGAGTAGATGGGGCAGTTAGTTCAAAGCTACCAAATACATTAATTTTAATATTAATTTGAATTGTTTGGGATTTTCACAGTGAAATATAGTATCATATAACAAATTATTTATGAGGAAGTCACTCAAATTTCACTAGTTTTATTCCACTTACTTGGACATGTTTCAAAAGGCAAATTTCCTTCATCGTCAATACGGTTCCACTGCCAGCTTTCCAGCTTGGTATTAAGATGTCACTCTTTGGATTTTATAAACTTTTTGATGAGGTTGCTGTTGTTTGGAATATCAAAATTAACTAAATTTTCTTTGTTTACGTTCAAGAATATATTTTCCCACACTGATAATTCTATGGGTTTTTGAAGAGCTTTTAAGAGTTTTGGTTCATTTTGGAACTCATGGTTTTTTTTTGCCAGAAATGGTATGCCACTGCTATTTCTGTATTTTTATATTTTACACTTCTCATGTGTTCTTTAAACCTCATCAAACAGTTAGATAAGATAAGATCAAAGAGCAGCATCTTAATACCACGCTGGAAAGCCGACAGTGGAACCATGCTGACGATGAAGGAAATTTTCCTTTCAAACATGTCCAAGTAAGTGGAATTAAACTTTTGAAGTTTGAGTGAATACCTCATAAATAATTTGTTATATAACATTAATTTTTATTTAGATTTCTTTTTTTGAATGATTTATTTATGGACGCTCTTTAACAGCTCAGGTCATCAGCGTCCCATTCAACTCAGGGCGTGAAACGGCCGACAAATTTTGCTCAGAGGCCTCTCTTTCAGGCTTGAGGTTCTTTTTTGTGCCGTAAATGTACGACACGGGACCCACGGCTTTACTTCCCTTCCGAAGGAAGCCATACTTAGGATTTTTACGCCCCGAAAAAATCCATCGGTCCTGGCCGGGTTCGAACCCGCGATCTTGGGTTTAGGAGGCAAGTATGGTAACCACTACACCACCAGGACCAACTTTTATTTAGATAAGTAGCAAATTGTTTTGATAGAAATGGGAAAACTCATATTTTAAAGTTGATAAAGTCTCAAGCAGACCAATGCTGCTAATTATAACTTTAAATCTGGTTGTAGTATTGGAATTAGAATCTAACTGTCCATGCTCACATTGAATTAAAAAGTAGGATGAATATTATAATTTCTGGTCAAATTGATGAAAGAGTTACTAATATTATTGAAGGATTTATTGAGTCATTACAAACCGAACTGATTCATATATTGCAGAATATTGGTAGCTTGATTGTAAACAAAATTGAAAAGCACATGAATTCAAATGATGCCAAAAAGTTATTTATAATTTTGAAATACTTTTATTTCACTCTACTAATGTAATCAAGAAAACTGAAAAAAGTTTTCTCAAATTTGTAAAAATAAACAAAACTTGTCCAACTTTAGTTCATTTAAACAATCTGACATAATGATTGAATGTCATGCTCTTATACAGGCAATTATCTTAACAAAAAATTTTAAGTCATCCAGTCACTCCAGGCATTAAAACTGGCATATTTGTAATTTTTCAGCACTGTACTGAAATGTTTTTGGCTTCATATTCACAAGATAGATTACCAATAATAATAATAATAATAATAATTAGTTCATTATTTAATATATATATATATATATATATTGACTATTCATCTATCCTATAAGTACATTTATTTTTCTAGCTTTGAATGTAGTCATAATTTCATGCTATGAAACTATGAATTGCTTTTAGTGAAGTTTTAAGGGTTCAGATGGAAATATAAAATTAAATTAAAATTTATTGTAACATTTTTTTACCATATATGAAATTTAAAAAATATTTGGCTCATTTTCTTAAATAGAATAAAACCAATACAAAATATGATCTCTTTGTCTCTCCTTACTGAGGGCACTACTGAAATAAGTGTTCTGCATTCATGATGACATCTACATCGCATAATACACATGAATCTATATCTAATAGTTTCACCCTATATTATCCTTTAACATATTTTTTTACCATTTCATATACTGGAATTAATTTTTCTACTGAACTGTTCAACATAGTTTAATGAAATTTTCCACACTGCTTCAGAGCATATAGAAGGGTGTAATTTTACATTAGTTTTATTCTATTAAAAAAAAATAATTTTTTTAAATTGCAGATTTATAAAAAAGTTTTAAATTTAATTATTTTTTTTTTTTTTACATCTTAACTACTAAAGCTTGACTAAAACCAATTCACAGTTCCAAAAAATGGAATTTTGCCTACTTTTGAAAATGTTCTTTAAATTTCATTTTGAGCAAATCATATTGATTTATGATTTATAATTAAATCATTTTTAAAAATAAATTATTAACCTAGTTTAATGAAAATTGGCACATCATATTGCAACTTACAGGTAATAATAGTATGTGTTAAAAATTTATAAATATCTGATTATAAATTTGAAAATTAAAAAATCAATGTTGGAAAATTCAGTAGTACATCATCTTAAAAATAAGTACGATTTGTAGTATCGTAAGTGAAATAAGACCTTTTTATAGATTTTCTTATTTTTATTGTAGCACACCTTTTAGCAAATTCCTAAGGATTGCATTGTGGTTGTGCCCATGAACAGATCCTTTAAAATTTTTCTTTAAATTCTTCTTAAATTTAAATTTCCATCGATCCTGCCTACTAGGTACTGAAAATGACAATAAAAAAATTATATGTGTGTGTGTGTGAGTGACCCAAAGCAAAAATTTAAAAATCGCTCTAGCACTGCAATTTAATTTTTTTCTAAACAACACTTAGTATACATTGTTCAAATAACTTAATAAAAATACTTTCTGAAAATCAGCAATATCTGATTATTACCTGAAACTCAAAATTTAAAAATTGCTCTAGCAACATCAATGTTTCTTTTATCAAACAAAACTCGGTATATTTAATTTAAATAAAATAAGATAAAATATGCCCCTATTCCTAAGATCCGATTTCCTTAACTTTCAGAAACTATTTTTCTTGTTTTATTTAAATGGTATATGCCAAGTTTTGTTCTGAAAAAAATAAAAACAATCAAAGATAGGTGCTGCTAGACCCCCACTCCTAATGGTTCGATTTTTTTGATTTTAAGGAATTGATTTTCTTATTTTATTTAGGCAGTATATACGAATTTCGTTGTGGAAAAGTAAATATTGGTACCGGTGAGTAATTTTTAAATTTTGGGATTCGGGTAAACCCGAACTCCTAATGGCCCGATTTCCCGGATTTCCATAGTACGTATGGTTTCGTTGCGAAAAAAGCAAACATTAATGGGTTAGAACGATTTTTAAACTTTGGGTTTAAAAATCAGATTTTCAGAAACTATTTTTCTTGATTTATTATTTCAATGGCATATACCGAGTTTACTTAAAAAATAATAAAATTGTGGCGCTAGGGCGATTTTTAAACTCGTTTTTTAGGTATTCCCCACTTCTAATGACCCCATTGCTCTGATTTTAGGAAACTGCTTTTATCAATTTAGTTTAAAGAAATATATCAAGTTTCATCCAGGGGAAAAAAATGCGGCCGCTAGAACGATTTTTAAATTGAAAAAAAAATGCATTTGGTTAATCCCCACTCCTAATGGTCCAATTTTGCTGGCTAACAAAATATATATATCCATTGTCCGTCACGCACCAGCTGCGTAATCTAAGCGAATTCCTCAACAAATAGAATAAATTTAATATATATATAATCCAAATGATGGCCTTATTAATTAATGAAATAAATAATAACATTACTATGTATTAATTAGTATGACAAACTCTAAAGCTAACTAATAAAAACATGAACTATAATACGTTACTTAACCAGGTTTATCTGTTTTCCCCCCTTCAAAATAACTCAAAAATAAATATCTATAGTGGAATTACTCTTAATATTAAAAAATAAGGGGGAAAATTTATATATATATATAATATTAATGAAAAATAAAAATAAAGAAACACTATCAACAATGTACAAATTAACACTAATAATAAAAGTAGATAAAGATAAAACACAGAGAAAGAGTCACACTTGAAATTGCTATATTTCGAACTATTGCGAGTTCTTCAATGGCAAGAAGCTTTATCTACTTTTATTATTAGTGTTAATTTGTTACATTATATATATATATATATATATCCATTGTCATTTCATGGATACAACCGAAATCGCTTACATTCATTCCCTCGAAATTTGCTAGAAACACTCTAGCGTTTAATTTTCTGTCAATTGTATCAAAATAAAAGTTAATTCAGCATATAAACGGTATTCATAACGATGGATATGTTTTATATTTAGCAAAAGCAATTTCGTGAAGATAGAAAATGTCATTTCTCTTTTGTAATACTTAGCAGATTGCGAGAATTCTAATTTTTTCCCTCTTATTTTTTAATATTAAGAGTAATTGCACTATAGACACTTATTTTTGAGTTATTTTGAAGGAAAAAAAAACAGATAAACCTAGTTAAGTAACGTATTATAGTTCATGTTTTTATTAGTTAGCTTTAGAGTTTGTCATACTAATTAATACATAGTAATGTTATTATTTATTTCATTAATTAATAAGGCCATCATTTGGATTATATATATTAAATTTATTCTATTTGTTGAGGAATTCGCTTAGATTACCCAGCTGGTGCGTGACGGACTTTTTTTTTTTTTTTTAAATAGGGCAATCGTAAATATAGCAAATTTTCTTTCTTTCAGAGGAATACTTAAATATACCTTTCTTGATCCACTGTTGTGAAAGAATGTACATAACAAACACATTAAACATTCCCTGTCCTTACGTTTTGCCGCCACCCCCACTCACTCAATTTCTCTGGCATAGCTACAACTTATTAATGGAGTGGAAGTGAATGGAAAGCTCTCCCACTGAGGTGCTGTTCACCCTTTACCTTATTTGAACATGCGTCTCCCACAGAGCAGGTTTTGTGCATTCTCCAGAATTAGCTGCTGTTCATCAGTGTGGAAATCATTACAAACCCTGATGTGTGTGTGAAGTTCAATCACTGACTAGTTATTGTGACAAGAGTGTATTGTTGAGTGTGACAGTGAAGAAAGTGATAGTTAAATTAGGGGATTAAGGACAACATTAATTAAAAATGTCACCTTTCTTACCTCAACACAACAGCACTCTGCCTTCAACAGCTGTGCGAAGAGCTGCAACTTTCAATGTTGCAATACGGAAAGAGAAATGTCTTTCAGCTTCCATTAGTTATGCAACATGCCCATCAGTTTCTCGCACGTTTACCAGTGAGTCTGTTATTTATATATTTATGAAAAAACGCACAAAAGATACCGGATACATAGTACTTAATGTACAGCGACGTCACAGTTTTAAAACCGTACGTAAAACTCATGAACTTAGGTTCAAGTCAGTGGTGCGCAGTAAATTCCTGAAACTTTAATAAGATGCGATTAGTGTCTAAAACTAAAAGTCTGATTGTATTGCACTCTCTGCTAAATATATTATCCTTCAGTCACTGCTAATTTCATTTGTCACCAAAGTATTCACTTTTGTAACAAGGGTCTTTGGAAAGTTCTCGTAATTACCCACAGATTGCAGCAGAAGTTGCGAAACAGTTTTATTATCAAAACCCGCCTTCTTCAATAGTGTAATAATACATGGATTGGTCAAGAATGGTAGTAGCTATAGCTGTTTGTTGCAGTGCAGACGTGTGTATATGGGGAAAATGGCAAATATGCAACATCGGGCGGTTATTAAGTATTTTGTAAAAAAGGCAATACACTCTAGGGGACTCTGCACCGTCATTTCCAAAATTCCAATTGGACCACGGAGTTTAAATGCTTGGAAGATGACCAAAATCCGTCACGATATCATAAATTATCGATAAATACATGGTGTGATTCTGGAGGATCTCCGATTATAGGTTTCCGAAACTGCTGCACGTCCATTTCACATTTTGAGGGATGAATTGTGCTTTTAAAAAATAGTCGGCAAGTTGGGTGCCGCAATTGCTGACTCAGGATCAAATCATTCAGCGAACTCAGTCCGTTTTCAGAGAAATCTAGCCAACTTTAAGCGTCGATTTGTAACTAGTGATGAAACTAAAACACACCAGTCTAAACAATTGAAGATCACGATTCTGCACCGCCAAAGAATTGACCAGAAAGGTAATGGATTCGGCATCTTCCCATTCTCTTCTGGATCTTCTGAAGACAAAAATACGCGAGAAATGGTAGGGTTTATCAAGAAGAAAGGATCAAGATAATGCTCGTCCTCACACGTGTCGTTGCAATGGTGAAAACCAATGAATTGAGATACGAATTGCTACCATGTTCGCTGACTTGACTTCCATGTGTTCCTTAAAGAGAAAATTCCGCGGTGGAAAGAAATGTTCGTTTGATGAAGAGCTTAAATCAATTAGTTCAGGCGTATTTTGCAGGCTTGAAGGAAGCTGACTTCGGTGATGGGATAAAGGCCTTGGAGCTTTACTGTACAAACAGAGTTAGTGTCAAGGGTGACTATGTTAAAAAATAAAAACTTACCAAATAGCTATGCCATTATTTTTTGCTTCATTCCGAGAACTTTTCACGTAGTAAGAGCAGAACTGAATGTACATTTATGTTTTTCACTAACTAAAGTATGTGTAATATCAGACCGACACCGTAGCTTATGTTCAATGATGATGCCAAATATTGACAAATAGGTGGAGATAGGTTTTGTAATAAAAGGATAATTCTTTCTCTAGTTTGGACACTTTCGTTTCCATTAAACAAGCAATTTTCATGATGGCATTGTTTTTATGTTGCCACGATACTATTTCACACAAAACTACAAATCTGCACTGTCCGCTGACTTGAGCTATTACTATATGTAACTATACCATCAAATGCATAGTTCCACGAATTTAATTTCTTCAAAATTTGTCAGAATAGGTGTGCAACAAATGTTATAAATGCGACAATGGAAACAAATAATACCACACACACAAACAAAAAAGAACGGTTTTTAAAATTAGCTTGTGAAATTTGTGATAACAAAGAAATTAATGTTAAAAGTGTAAAACTTACAAGCAAATGTTTGATAATTAAAATCGGACATTTGACATTCTAATATACATTTGGGGAAGGAAAAAAAAAATGGTCTGATAACCTTAATAAGGCGGAATGACCTGAACACAATTTTTGCACAAATAGGAATAGTTTGAAAATTAAGGTAAAAAAGCAAGTTTAACATTAAAAAAAAAAAAAATACCAACCCGTCGGAAAAATAGATTTTATGAAACTCAACGTCGTTGACATATTCATTCGACGAACTATACCAGTCAAATGTTCAAGTTGGAAATAGGAAGAAGTCGTTAAGGGCTAATGCGGGAGCGAAGAATTGATTCGGCGCTTGTTCCGGTGAAAAAATACTTCATGCATAAATTTAGGTAATTTTTTCTTTAAATTGTCATTTAAACAACTCAACAATGCTGCACTATATCCGTATACTGTTATATTACCCTTTTCCCAAGTAATTCTAATAGGACTATTTCTTGAGAATCTCAAAAAAGTGGGCATCACCTTCCAGCGTACAAAACGGCGCAATTTCAGACATTGTCCACTGCTTTGACGCTTCGACTCAATATGTACGTTAATTGCGGATCCAAGCTTCATTTCACGGTCACTAACAAACACAAACGTATTTTACGGACTGAGATTTAACATCGCCAAACAGTGCGTCATGTTTTTCATACTGTTACTCGTAAACTCCATGAGGATTTCCGAAATTGTAAGGGATTCGCTAAATTTGTCTCTAATGGCGGATTTTGAATTTTTTCTATTTTGTAATGATATTATGAAGAGTAAATGGAGCAGAGAAGAATATATTGATCTTAGTGAAAAGTCAGGGAAGTTGGGCAAGAACTGGGGTGATGATTTAGGGAGATGTTTATTATGTGGAAGAATCATACATTAACACAACTGTACAATTTTACAAAAACACCGCCTGTGATACCTGAGTAGAAAAATGGGCATTAAACACATTAAAAAATAGCTACAAAAACACAAACTAATATAAGTTGCTTACATTTAAAACTAACTAGCACCCTGGTTATCACGATATTATAGGTTCACATGATTTTCCACCTTATGTCACTATATCTACTATTCACTTAATTTTTATTTTCTTCAATTATTTTTCTCTCACTTTGGTTAAGAATTTTATATTTAACAATATTATTATTTTCCTTTACATCTGCATAGTAGAATACAATGAAACCAAATTTTGGTGAAAGTAAATTGCTATGAAATGGTAGGCATAAAAATACTGAAGAAAAGGAAAAATATAATATTAAGTTAAAAGTAAAATTCTTAAGCAAAGTGATAGAAAAATGACTGAAGAATATACAAATTAAGGGAGTAGTAGATTTAATAATATAAGTTGGCAAATCATATGCACCCATAATATTCTGATAACCAGGGTAGTAGCTTAGTTTGGAATGTAAGCAATTTAAATTAGTTTGTGTATTTGTAGTTGGTTTACAAAATTGTATAATTGTGTTAATGTATGATTATGTACATTATAATTGTTTAAATGTCTATAGGATGTTAAGGAAAAATTGTTGCAAGATCAATATTTTCTGGAATTCAGGGAATGAAGGCTCCATAGCTATTAACTGATTAATTTTAGCACTCAGCTGTTGCCTTCAGGTTTAGCCAAAGTCCCAAATTTCTTTCTCTGGGTTTATTTTGGTTATTTATGTAATTGCTTTCCTGATACATTCAATGTAAATTTTAATTATATTATTGTTGTTTTTGATAATAAAAAATTAATTTATTCTGGTAAAAAAGTTATGATGAATGCCAAAAACAGAACAATTCATTGTTGGGTACATACATTAATTTTTTTTCTTCTCTTCTGAGAAAAAACTAAAAGTCTAAAATGTAGATGTTTTTATGCATATATCATTGGTGCTGCAAAAATATTAAAAACATTTTGCCTCACAATGTAGATGGAGCTAGATTTTTGAAAAAGCATATATTTTAAAAAAATAACTTAAAAACCATTTGATATATTGTTAACATTGCCATATTTTTATGCATGTTATAAAGAACATATGTGAAAAATGTAGAAATTAGAAATATTACCTATCGCCCCCTTAACATAAATAATGTTGGGTATTAAATATTTTTAAGGAAGAAAGAAGTTATGAATGGTATTCTAAATGGGAAGATTCATAGAAGATATAGAATATAATTATGCAATTTAGACACAGCTAGCATTCATTTCATATTTTGCATGTGATGTAACACCCATGAGATGACACTTTTACAGCACATGCTTGCCACCTTGCCAGTTCCCTTTTTTGTGAAACTTTCTCCAGATGTTTGAGTTCCTGGTTCTTCACATCCTGCTACATTTACTAACCACCCTCTTTCTACTAACTATAGCTTTGGAATCTGACATAACGCTATTCCTTGATTATTTTGATGTGTAGGATGTAACCAGCAGTGAATTGTCAGTTGAGAGTAGAAAATATGAGTTATAAAGTGTATAATTGCATTGTGCATTGTTAATTTCTCTAAAATGTGTTTAAGTAAACATAATTATGTATCATAAGTAGAAAAGAAATGATGGCACCTGCTTAAATTTGTATGTGTGCAAGGAAGTGGTACATAGAGAATGGTGGGCTGTTTAACAGTTGAGATAAAAATATCTTAATAGAGGTTTCACAATGGTTTCAAGAGTTGACTACAGTTTTAGACATCTGGAGCCACCAGTGCTGCGTTGGCTTGCACAAAGTAAGTTAACCTGGGGAATAAAATAAAATAAAGGTTGTACATAATCTGATTTTGAGTTATTTGTCATTTTTGATCTTATGCAAATTAATATGGAGTTTGCTTAATTATTCATATGTTAGAAATCCAATTATCTAACATAATCTAGTAGATTAAATGTCAAATGTAGAAAACATTTTAAAAGAATGGAATTATTAACTCTTTATATATATATATACTCTTGATTTCTTACAATTAAATTAGCCTCCAGACTAAATATGAAGATCATAGGCAAGTGGCAACATGTAAAATAGAGATATTTATGTCAGTAAGGAAGTTTATACTACATTCATCTAAACAAGTGGTGTACTGTAGGACATGTGCATGATTAGACTATGTGGTTGTCATTAGTACTGATTCTTAGCAGATAATTTGCTATCCATATTTTGCTTATTATAAGTAGCACTGTCACAATATTGTGGAGAAAAATTTCACCTTCATTTTCTTAATTCTGTGTTCATGAAACTGTTCATCATTAACAGAAATCTGGTGAATGTTGTGTAATAAGTGAGGTAATTAGAGGGGTGTTCTAAAGATTCTCTACTTGGCTCAGAGATGTTGAGAAGATGGCCATATTACTATGATAATTGTTAAGTATCACCCTTTAAATCGTGCACTTTTTTAGCAATAACAAAGTATATTGTATGCATCACACTAGTTGGGCCAATACACATACAATATTACAGACTTACAAAAAGCTTAAATTATTTGTCACATAGAAGTACAATCCTGAATAATAAAATACAAAAATCATTTAAAAGCACTTGGAATACAAAATTTAAAATAATGTGTTAAAAACCATTGTTAAAACATAATTTTTCACTGTGGAGGAATTCTTGGAATTAAATTATACAATTAAATTTGTAGTTATATATTAATATAAACTGACAAAGCCAAATGTACAAGCTGTATATAATCAGTGAATAAAAACCTTGAACCATTAACCTTGAGATATAAAAAAAATGCCAGAGAATCTATTTAGAAACTTTAAAACATTACACTGCTTTATGCTGTAAATCAAAGAAGAGCCAAAGATATACACAAAACAATCTGGTTTAAAATGACAGTTTACATAGCAGCACCTACATGCAAACACTTGTACATGAGGATTTGTGAGCATGTATTAAATAAGGCAGCTTACACTACAAGGAATTATATTTCTTGAATTAAAAAGTATTTAACATAATACACTTGATATGATGTTCCATTGAATCATTATATATATATCTAGCTCTTTTAAATTCTTTTAAAGTAAAGTGGTGATTATATTATAGTAAATAAAATCTTATTCACTGTTTCCATGACCCAATAAGTTGACTTCTAATTTCAGAAAAAACACCTACACCAGAGCTAAAGAAAGCTGCAACACTCCCAGTTCCTAGTCAGAAACCGCCTGCTGTAGAGCAAAGACTGCCACAGAGCAACAATCGTCCACTGCCACCCACTCCAGAAGGCAAAAATTTGCAGCTTCCAGCTTCAGATAAAAGTACAGGTGACTATTTAACACGGGAATTTAAGTAAGATATGTATGTGATTTAGGTGAATTAAGAGCAGAAAATGCATACAATGTATTTTTTATTCAAGCTCCTGTTCCACGCAGAACTTCCAAAGTGGGACTCACACAACAGCCGTGGTATCACAATGTTGACAGGAAGAAAGCAGAGGAAATGCTACGTAATGGTGAGTATTTTAGTAAAGATTTTCTTATACTTTTTATTTATGCGAGTCAATATGAGTAAAAGTACTTGCAGTATTTTTTGAATCACAAGATACAGATTTTTCTTTAAAAAAATGCTGCCTAAAACATGCTTGCATCTTATGATCTGCAAAGTTCTTCTATACATATCAAGACTGCTGTCAAAACACGTATTAGTTTGTTATTTCCTTATAGTTAGGTGAGGCTATTGACCTTTAAAAGGACAGAAGGAGAGTATCACATTTCGCATTTGTTCAGTAGCTGGAGTGAGGTAAAAACTCGCAGAAATGCTCTGGCTCACTGGTTTTTTATGGAAGGTAATTCCTCATCTGTCCTTCATCCTCCATATTCTCCAAGATTTGCTCCAGTAGATTAATGCCTGTTTCCAAAAGTCAAAACCTTACTTAAAAGATGTGCTCTGTGAGAAGTCACCAAAAATGGACTGCAGGACTGTTTAAAACAATTTTGGCATTAGCAATTAAAGTATTATCTTAATGCAAAATGTAAAAATGGTAGTAGCTAAATGAAGTCTTCAAAAATTATGTTTCTGAGTTGCTATGGAAGCAAGGCAGGCAATCAATGACATACAATTTTTCCCTACTGTAGATGCTGTGCACTATCCATTTTCATTTTTGGCTGTACTTGCTATCTCAGAGCATAAAGCAAGTGCCTATCATTGCCATGGCAACTATTATGAAACAGGTTGCAAGTGCAGCCAAATTAATTCTGACAGAATTGAACTGTACCAGAGGATACTGTTATAAAAATTATACCAACAAAGCAGTGAGTTGTTTCCATAAATTCTTATATCAGCACTCAAGGGAAAGGGCTATATTCAGGTAGCTATAGAGGCATCGCCATTTTGTCTAACTTTGGTAAAGTTTTCACTGGAATTCTAACTGAAAGAACTAATGACTGGGTAGAAGGTAAATTTCTTCATTTCAATTAGGTCAGTTGGAGAACAATTTATAATGTATTTTTTATTAAAACAATGGGGGATGTTTGGCAAATAATTGTGGTAGGTTATATACCATATTTGTTGATTTACAGAAGGCATATGATTGAATTAGCCGAGAGACTTTATGATAGAAATTATGGCATAAGGGAATGAATAAGGAGATGATTTTAATTTATATCATTGTACGATTCAGTTGAACTACACACTCTTAAAGCTTCACTGATATCAATTAATATGATTGGCTTCACTGTGCAAGTTCCAATTTACATTTAAGTAAGGAGATGATTGTTTTGTTGAAGGAGCTTTATGAGGACTATATGTTTTGTGTTAAAAGGTAACCCATTTATTGCTCCCATTGACCATGGCAGCAGATACTATGCAAGTGGTTGATAATGAATGGATGAGAAAAGAAAGACAAGTTTCTTTGTTTTTATTAATAGGTTATTTAATTTTATTATTTTTCAGCCGAGGATGGATGTTTTATTGTTCGCCCATCATCTCAATCTCAAAACCCCTTGACCTTAACACTTTGGTACAAAAACAGAATATACAACATTAGTATAAGACACAGACCAGATGGAAGATATGCTTTGGGAACAGAAAAGCAAAATGAGCAGGTAAGAAATAAGTTTAATTTTATATAATGAAAAAGGTATTCTAAGTTTACTATGAAACAAATGGAGTATGGCGATAAGTAGTCGGCATCTGACACTGAGTGTGCATGATTTCTGCATGCAGAAGTCTCAAAACTCATTAAGACACATTAACAAATGTTAGTAATTTATGGTGAAAACATAATTGACAAGGCTAAGTGTATAAAATTAAATAACGGCATCACTTGCCTTGAAAATCCTGGCCATTCTGCTAGTACCATTAATCCTGACATCAAGTTCTTTTCTTTTGGCATCCAACAAGCACAAGTGCTTTGTACTGGGGAGTTATGTTGAATTATAAGTATGTACCTTCTTCATTTTTTCAATAAACACAACATATAATTTTTCTGGTTATTTTTAGAATTGAATAGAATAGTGGTAGTTTAAGGGCTTTTGGGCTTCAAAACTGTTCAGGACCTGGCTCCTTTTCAGTCTTCTTGTATTTTTATTTGTTGTTTGCCTTCTGCAGAGTGTCATGCTATCAGTCAGTTCTATGGCATGGTGGGTTTGGGTAACTTAGCTGGGTGTGCACTGCAGTTTTGTGAAGATTTTTATGAGAATATTTTGCATCATAGTTTTCTGTATTCTTGTTCATACCTGGTTGGTCAAAGTATAAACAGATTTTTTATTTTTTATTATATGAGGACTATGCAATAAAGTATGGTCATAATTCTATTTTAACAACTTAGCTTTACTCATGATCTTAATTTTGATGTTGGTATATCTCAAAGTTGCCCTCATCAGATGCAATATAGGCATCCCAGCATTTCTGCCAGTCTTCAAAGGGAAACCATTTATTGACAGATCCTTCAGAATCACTTCCACAGACTTGTCCACTGCTTCTGATAATGGAAAATGCCTCCCACAAAGGTCTTTCAATTTGCGGAAAAGGACAAAGCCACACAGAGAAAATCTGGTACTATAGAGAGGGTGAGGAACATATTCAGTGCAGTGTATGGCAATGCATTATGGGTGCAACATCAAGCTTGTTGCACGGAAATGTGGTCTTTTGTTTGTGATGGCCTTGAAGAGTTTTCGGAACATCTCTGTAGTTCTGCCCAGTTACAGTTATGTTTGTGGGTATGACAGCTGGTAACCAATTCTTAAATATTGAAAAATGAGATTATCATGACTTTCCCAGCTGAAATAACCACTTTTGCTTTTTTTTGGTGTTGGTGATGATGGAGATTTTCATATGCAGCTTTTGCTGTTTGCTCTCAGGATCAAAATGATGAAGAAAAGTTTCATCAGCAGTGATTACCTTTGAAAGAAACTCCACATCCTGCTGTAAATATCTTCAGCTGCATGTAAACATCCTTTTGTTTGGGAATCAGCAGTCTCGAAACCTATCTTGGACAAACACATCTATCATATGCTGTTACAAGAATAATGCTGATCAACAGTGCTGTCACTTAACAAATTTTCAACATGTTCATTGATTTTTACCAGAATTTTTAAATTACTCTCATATGTTAAGTAAGATTCAAAAGATGTAAGATTGAAGGCATCTCTTTATATACAGTGTGTTCAATAGAATCAGTACCAAAAGAAATGTGAATATCTGCTCACTAGTTAAGTTAGAAATATGATTTTCATCTTATCTTGTGTAGAAACTCTCCAAGTTTTGTAACAATAAAAATTATGATGAATGTGTGCCTGTGCATAGAATGAGAACACATAGAGTTAAAATGTTGGAATTCACAGTTCAGCTGAAAGTATAATGTTGTTATGGTAAGCGGAATTAAGGTTCCAATTGTAGTGCAAAGAAGATCCAGGCAGGAATATGGTGCAAATGTTCCAGAGCATCCTACCAATATAAAAGGGCATAATCAACTTTAGAAGTGGGTTTTTGTGCTAAGAAAGAACGGAAGTGGCAAAAAAAAAAAAAAAAAAAAAAAAAACAGTGTCTGCAACTAAAGTTGAAGATGTTAGGCAAGCATTTTAGTGCAGCCAGCAAAAATCAATTTGACTGGTCAGTTCAGAGATCTGGGTGTTCCAAAAGATTGAGCAAATCCAAATTATGCAGAAGCTTCAGCCAAATGATAAATACAGATGGGCCTAGTTCTCCAATTCAGTATTATTTCATATTGATGGATCTCTCAATCATATTTCATTCTCACATGAAGCCACCTGTCACACATCTAGTACAGTGGCCCGAATTTTATTATGTATGAATAATATATCCTAGTCTTCAAAAAATTACAATTAAATCTACCTTCAAATTTATTTTATATTCACATTTCTTTTTGGCAGACACTGTGTTTTTTGCCACTTCTCTTCTTTCATAACACAGAACCTATTTCTAACAGCTGATTATGTCATTTCACAAAACTCTATGTGTTGTCATACCATGTGCAAATTCACTAGCCTCATATTTCATTGTTACAAAACTTGGAGAGTTTCTACACAAAATAAGATAAAAATACTATTTCTAACTTTACTGAGTGAGGAGATATTCATATTTCTTTTGGTACTGATTCTAGCAAACACATGATATAAACTGACTACTACTATAAACAATAGAAATGATAATTTAAAACAGTATAGGTTTGTTAAATATAAAATTTAATTTTATTTATTAGTAGTAGTTGACATAGTAACACCATAATACTTTATTTACTTATTTAAAATACAGAGCATATTGCAAAAGTATTCATTCTCATTATGGTTGGTCTCCAGCTGATGATGAGAGTCCACGCTTTGTGAAACGCTCTATATTTTAATCAAATAAATGAGATACAATAATAAATTATGTATTACTTACTTCATTGTTAATAACTTCTATTTAATTTATCATTATTTAATTTTATTTTTTAGAAATTTTCAGAATTCATAAAATGCCATAATGCTTGGGACTCATAGGCAGGAGTTCTAAGTTCAAATTACAGTGGCCAACTATCCTGATTGAGATTTTCTATAGGCTTCCTCAGTCCATTTTTAAGAAAGCACAAATGCCAGATCAGTATTTCTCTGCATGACTTCACCCTTCATTCCATCATTCATCTTCATTCCATTTATATGTGTGTATCTGTGTCTTCTGGTTTGTGATGTTATTGAGGGCAGCCCTGACAAAGGACTGGCCATCCATTCAGGGAGTCCCTCAGTGTGCATAAGCACTCTGTGTCGAGAATAGTTAACTCCCCAACAGGGACTTTCTTGGGTATTGGTAAGTAAGTTTCTGAGGGGTGTAAAATCCTAAAAATGGAGGATAAATATAGTAAAAGAAGAAAGTATGATTAATATTATAATAAGTGCTAAACCTCCTGCATATGACCTTCTTAGGCATGCAGGAAGCCTAGTCAGAACTGGATTCTCTATACTACTAAATAAAAATACTTTATTGCAAGCTTCAATTTTCTTATCAAATGTAGTGAAAATTAATTTGCAATAATGTACAAAAAAAAATCAAAATTTTAGCTTAAACTATTCCCTTTTTATAAGCAGCTTTATTATAAATGTATTTGCTTCAAAGAACAAAACCCAGGTCTGGTTAAGAAAAAGAACAGTGTTTGCCTTTTAATGCTTGTAGATAGATAGCTATAATTATCATTCTCTGTTATCACATCTTTGTGAAGAGAACAGGTCACTTTTGTTCCTCAAATTTATTGAAACTGGATGTCTCATAAAGTACTCAGAATCACACAGTGACAATATGCTGCACTTATTCTGCTCATTCATTCAAGAGATAGATAATCTTTCTTTAATATTCAATAATATGACTACATTACCATCTGCTGTTATTGGCTTTCATCATATGCAGGAGATTTGACACAAAAAATATATTATTATATAGATTTTTATGATAATATATAAATATTTAAATATGAGGATAAGTCGTGGTAACTATTTTATTTCTTGCAAACAAGAGACAACATGAAAAATCTAAGATATACAATGGAAAATATTTGCACCATTTACTGCCAAGTGGTGCCTTCAACAGAAGGCTGGATGCAGGTGGCCCTCATAGGGAAGAAGCAAAATACAGCAACTGGACAACATACATTGGTGTATTATGGCATGAGCAAAAGTTACACAAACTGAGTTGTAAATCCATCACAGAAAGCGTCTCCCAGGTAATTCATTGTATTTAGCAGTCTTCAAGTACGTCAACAGTTCATTATCAGTGATGGGAAAGGTGCTGAATACCATCTTTATGACCTCCATTGTTGCTCACTAACTGAATTTTGGGGCATGCTGAGACATACAGTTCTGCTGACTTCATTCGAAAGTATATTCCATACACTTTTAATCATATATCTTAGATTTTCAGTCCCTTTTTTTGAGAAAAATTATAGTTGCCATGACTTATGACTTATCCCTCATATTTTACCTTTCCAGTGACAATGAAGTGCTTGATTAAATTTAATTTGTTTTTGGATAACTATGTAAGCATAATTTCTTGATGCAACTATCTAGAAAAAAAGGAAATATTTATTTGTATTTCCAAAATGTTAATTTTTATATCAAGAGGGGTTTTACAAATGAAAGAATTTAAAAAATGCTAATCGAGATCTTCTTAACCTTATTCTTTCACTTGGTTGTTTAAAGTTCTTTTTTGTATATGCAGAAGACATAAACAGATGGTTTCTAAAATCAGTAGTTAAATTATGAATAATATTTTATAACTTGCAGAGTTTCACTTCGGTGGAAGAAATGGTACAGAATTACCACTCAGAAAAACTTCTGCTCTACAGTGGTGGTGAGAGGACTGGTCGTACTTTACTAACAACCTCTCCGCCACATTTGAGTTCTTCGTCACAAGCGTAATTATGATACTGGGACTATGTAAGAGATATTTTTTGTTAATAAACATGTGAATGCATAACTACTGCAGGGCAGTTTACATTACAATAAATTTACTATTAAGTTTGAAAAATTTTCAAGTTTTCTAGCATCTAAAATCATTGTTGCTTTTGAGATGACAGTTTTAACAAACTTTTGCATTTATTAATGATTTATTTATGATTTTTAAATAATAATCATGATTATAAAAAGAGTAACAACAGAGAAAATATAAAATATGTTAAAAACCTTTTCTCATATCATTGCATCTTTGCAGTGTTTAATTTTGTGAAAGTTTAGCTGAATAAAATTTCAAGCTAAGGCAAATGTACTATGAACATTATGCATACATATGAAATAAAACTTATGATTTCCCTGCAAAATATTTCAAATATTTATGCTCTGTTTAAAATTCTCATATCTTTAGGAAAAATTCTGAGCACAAGAGCACTGTTTGTTATTGCATTTTATCTTCAAACATTTAGGTTTCTATTTGAATCAATACTGTGTTAGTGTAACTGTTATTTTTCTTGAAAGTACTTTAAAATTAAAGTAATTCTGGAATTTTTGTGCAAAATTAATTAAAATTGAATTATCTGGGCCAAAAATTTATACTTATCTTACTGAAATATACACATGTGGAAGTAAAATAACCATGTAAATTCAAGGGAATGATAGAGTAGATACAGGAAAACTAAAAAAACTGATTAAATATGTTGTTAATTAGAAAACAAAGTTAAAAAAATCTGGCAACATAGACAAGATGTGAGCCTTTAAGTGACAATCTTACGGGATCGCATGTGGTGCATTGAGAACTACACATTTCCCCTTTGCTTAGATCTAGGACTTCATGTAGTCACACTCAAGATTAATATGCTCTCATTTTTCAGGGTTATTGCAAAATGTCTCTCAGATATTAAAAAAATTATGTAAATGCTCCCTGCTTACAAGTCTTAGGGCTATTATTTGATAAATGAAAGATAATGAAATACAAATACATTGGAATTAATTAAACATGATACCGTTAGCATTTATTTGATGTTCGTTAAAAGACTTTAATTCACTTTCCTGAGCCCTCTCAATTTCCAACATCCTAATTTGAGCCAGGCAATTCCTTGTCTTTCCTCTTCACCTAGCATTGTGCCTTTATCTTCCAAAGTTTATCTTCATTTGATTATAGAAAATAAGTGAGTTTTTCTCCTTTATTGCACCCTGCATAATCTGTCTTATGTATATCTTCATAACCTTAATCTGATTTGCTTTGAAAATCACTTAGGCATTTTCTCTCCATACACCTATTTATTGGTTTCCTGATATTTCACACATTGCTTTAAATATGTTCTTCATTCAACTGGTATACCCTAAACCAATATTAATACTTACTCCATCACCAAACATCTCAGACTATTTTTCCCCTTTTCAAATATTACCTCTCATGTTTGCAGAATTTTGTAAAAATATTTCTAAGAAAGTACCCTGTCTTTTTTTGGAATGCTTTCACCCATTTAGAAAATTCAATTTATAGATTCTTAGTAACTAGGCTTGCAACTGAAACAAAGCACCTATGGATTTTTTTCTTTTTTGTGACAAGAATCCATTAAATGTAATAATAACTTTCTTAGAGTAGCATACATTTATTCAAACATTTACTGAATTATACCAAGGTTATGCATGATGTTGCCTTATAATTATTATATGGTTCACTATAAGAATATAATGGCATGAGTAGAAGTCGTATTGTAACCAATGGTGCTTTGTTTAATGCCCATTTTTGCTGCTGAGGCATCTCAGGCGATAACACTGATGATACATGAGATGAAATGATAAATTGGTAAAGTATTATTTTTTAAAGGAAGGAAGTGTTCCAGGCCTAGGTTTATGGCACCTCCTTCCGGCATTTGCCATTTAGAGGACTGAGGAAAACCCAGAAAAAACCTCAGTCAGGGAGGACAGTCCTGGTGGGAATCAAACCGCTGACCTCCTGCTCACGAGTTCACACCTTAATGACCTCGGCCACCTGTGGCAATACCAATAAAGCTGCCAGTGTTTTGATGGACTGCCATACATCCTATACCTGTCACTGTTTGTGTAGCCAGAGTCAAAACTTATACATACTTTGTTATATGAAACTTATATGCACGAGTTCTATTGACAGCAATAAATTTATTGTTGTTGTTGTTGTTATCATCATCATCATCATCATCATCATCATCATCATCACTTTTTCTACCTTGCTATTCATTATGGCACTACTAATAACAAGGACATTAGGTGGCATGTGCCAAATAGGTATTTACCTCCAACTCCTTTGCTACCAGCAATATTGCAGACTCTTTTGTATTTTATTCCTACTTTGACTTCAAATTATTGATTTATTAAATCACATTTACACAAAAATCATCCACTAACTAAAATGTGGGAAAATAATAATGTTTCTGTATAATTTCTATCATTATGGATCAACGAAAATTGTTGAGACAATAACAGTGCAATAGGAGTGTGCTAAATAAATATCTTTTTCTAGGAAACTGTAAACTTTAGATCAATGGTATTAGACTTTTTTATTATATACAGTTTGAAATATTTTCAAAGAAAATTTGCATGGTTATATCACTTCCATCCTGTGTATAGACTTCAGGAAAGTTTATAACTCTTGATTAATGCTATAAATATGAATCTTAGAACCAAATCGACATATAATTTTCTATTTTTAGAATATTTTGCATGCATCTTTTATTTAGGAGTATTGTTGATATACTGCAACTTGACCAATATTCTTTAGGAGTATCTCTCATTGCAATAATGAAATTTCAAAGATGCAACACATTTTTAAAGAATGGCAATTGTAGAGTAATTAAAAAATGTGAACATGTAGCATGAACAAATTTAAGATGCATGGATTTTAACATTGCATTCATCATAGACTAGTGATAGAAGAGAAAAATAGTTCCTGCTATTCTAGAAACAGAAGGCAATTTATTGTCAGTTAAACATTTTTTATGTTAATTGTAAAATACTGCCTATTTTGTAAAAGGGAATTTAAGTAAAATTGTTGTCATAAAAGAATTAATTTTTCACGAAATATTATATTGGTCATAGAACAGAGCATTGCATTAGGCTTGTATATAAGGTTCCTATTTGTTACTTAGAACCAGTTCATTCTATCCCAGAATATGAACTTTTCCCATGCAGGAGGTTTGATTACACTTTCAAATACTCTTATTTCCTGATATAAAGCTTTCTTAAAGAAAATGAAATTTATATTGAAACATTCTAAAAATAGAATTTTTAATCTAGATGTTTTAAGAATCCTCTTTATATGAGGGCTCATCAGTAAATACTGAGAATGATTTCGTTTTACTTATGAAGTGCACTAGGCAGGGTCAAGGTTGGTATGTTCCTTTTGGAAAAAGTCCCCCATTTGGTTGTATGCACTTAGCCCAACGTGTCTGCCAGTCCTGGAAGACATACTGGAAATCATTTTTTGAAATCATCTTCAAAACTACCTCCACCTTTTTCAAGCAAGCCATTGTAAACCAAAAATCTGGCCCCATATCTTGTTTTTGAAACAATGGAACAGAAAAAGGTGATTTATAACCAAATCTGGCCATATAGAGGGTGGGGCACACATTCTACATTTTTTATGGCCAAAAGTTGAGCAACAACATTGAAATGTCAGGGTGTGCATTGCCATGTGTACAGCTCAGGGTATATTCATCAGATGTGTTCGGAACAAAACAGTCTTGTTGTTTGTGAGGCAATTTCATATTGATAAAACATTCCACATCAATCATAGATTGAAATCAGCATAACCTTTAATGTCGACTGAACAACATTGCCTTCTTTGGTGTCACAGAACCGACTGAGCTCGCCTGTTTGCTTTCTGAAACATAATAGTAAAACCTAGTCTCATCACCTGTAATGATGAAGTTCAGGTATGTCTCGCTATGCTATGCTACCGGAAGCTGAAGCTCCTGACACATGTCCACTAGCAACATCTTCTGTTCAGGAGTCAGTAATCTCAGTAACATTCTGCAAGTCTACCCACTGTTATTTGTGGATCTTCCAAACAAGACAGAAGCTGTGTTATTCACTGCTGTAGTTAGAGCAACTGCCCTGCTTTGTTGTTGACACAGCCCTCCTTAAAATCTTTGAACCACCGAAGTGAAGTTGACTGTGGCAGAATATCGTCATATACGTACTGTAATATTGCATACACTTTCATACTGGATTTCTGCAATAAAAGCAACATTTCAAAGCAGCATACTGCTCATTATAAAGAGACTCCATTTTACGCAGCTGATTGGCAAGCACTTGCCGTTTGCTGGCATCCTGTTGGGACACCTTCCAATTGTTTCTATGAATCACAGGAGGTCTATTCTTCTCATAAAAATTTGTTTTACCACCATATCTCCACTGTGCAATGGGGGAAAAAAAACATTCTCAGTCTTTAATGACTAACCCTCATAATATACATGATTTTGGAGTTATAACCTTTTAATCTGATGAATCACTTTTTTGGGAGGGGCACTGCATATCCAGAATTTCACTTTTAATGCCAAGATGCAAATAACATTTTGATAAGTCTGTTAATCCTTAAGCTACTGAACAATGTAGCTGAAACAGGCATAATTTATGTGATAGATTTATTTACCATTTAATATATGTTAATAAGTTAGAATATATTTTGTTGGTGTAATCATTAAAAATCTAGAATATGGCAATCTTTAATTCTTATTTTAAGCATTAATGTTTTCTATTCTACCTATTTATTTGTGGTGGTGTTCTTTCCGAAGTGTACTTGTACAGGTATAGCATGCAGGAGACTTATACAAAGAAACCACATGTTTAGGTATTTTGCTCAATGAAAACTTGTCCCATTGATTTAGTAGTAAATTATTTTTTTTTATTTAATTTAAGTTTCTTCATATCAGTTTAAGCACAAATGTGAATTCTAACAATAATAAGCTAATCTACTTTTAAAATTTATTTTATTCCACTCTCATATATCATTTATATAATATATAGAAAGAATGATACCTCCAGGACCCAGTGAGGCCCACCCCAGAGTCTTTATTCAAGTGCATTTTTCCAGTAGATCAGTGCCTTATAAGTGATGCTGAGAGTCATAACAGTAAATGATAGCCTCTTTACAAATTGAAAGCAGATTTGTTACTTATACCAGCTACAGTGCCCAGTGCATTTCTAGCAAGACCAGAAGTACCCTAGGGTGTTTGAGGTTCACACCTTACTGCAGAGCCTCTGAAGTGGTCAGAGTCGCACTATGACACATGAGTATTTTAAAACAGTTTCTTTAATTAATTTAAAGCATTTAGAAATATAAATCAATGTTGGTGTGAATAAAGATCACATTTAATTAAGATTATTGCATAACTGAGTCTAAACACCTCCACTGGAGCAGAATATGCATCACCAAATGAACACTGTGAATTATCTAGCAGTCATCTTTTACAAGTAAGTGGAGCCAATGAAAATGCATAGTTTGTCTCATTCATGCAATAATCTTATATGATTTCCTTCACTGTGCAGGTTCCAATTAGCACTTATTAAAAAAAAAAAGAATTATATTGTTTATAATAAACTGTAGCTGCAGTGACTGAAAAAAAATTCCAAGTTCTCTGTATTTAGCTTTTCTAAAGTTCTAGAGTGGTAAATAGGCATATTTTTAAAAGTTAGAATAATATTTTAAGTGCAAATATTGTTTAAATGTTTTGTATTTAAATCGTATAATTTTAAAATATATTATTTGTGTTAATCTTTGCAGATATAACAAGGAACTGATGATTGTAAACAATAGTGTTTATTGCAAAGTTGTAGCATTAATTTAAATAAGAATATTGATTTTTTGAACAGAAGAATTTTCAATTAGAACTTCCAATATAATTAAGCAAGAGTGAATTTGCAAGGAAAAACAAATTATTTTAAAAATTTGGGGTATAGGAACCTTGAGCATAAAAAGAAAAAATCAACACATTACAATTCTAAAAATTGTAATATTCATAAAAAATTTCTGTAACATATCCATTATCCTCACTGTTTTTAAATTTTATTCATAACTTTTTTGCTCATGATTAAAATTAAAGTTTCTGAACAATTACTACAATACTTAAAAGTAATTCATCTAGACTAATGGAACTAAAAAAACTAAACATTCTAATATTATATGGCAGGTGTGCTGTATAAAATAATACTTCAAAACATTTACATATTTTATTCACCCTCTAGAGTTACTAGCATAGAATAAGTTGTCAAGTTGTCATAGAATTGGTAATGCAAGATTGCACTGTTGTTAAAATATGAGGGCTATTCACAAACCTACTTCCATCTTTTTTCAATAAAAACATCAATGACATTATATAATTTCTTTAAATAGATTGAAACTACAAGCTTTTATTTTATTTTTCCACATAGTTTCCAACTACATTCAAACACTTGTCATAGCATTCAATGAACTTGCAAATTCTAGGGTCATATTGTCACCTATGACTACAGCCACTGGACTGCAACTCTTCATAACAGTGAAAGCTCTGCAATGCAAGCATATGCATGAAGATAACATTGTCTTATGTCACCATCCCTCATAATGTTTGATCCATAAAATTTACCAGTTTGTTTTTTGCTTTTATTTTTTCTTTCTTCCCCCCCCTTTTTTTTTCTTCTCACAAGAAATCATATCATGTGCATGGCAGAGTTCTTGATTACAGCACATATTTTGAATAAATGCAGTTCCGCAAATAACTTTGTGACTTTCATATAATCCTTACTCGAAGCATTGTAAATCAAGCTACACGACTGTGTAAACATGCTGTTGCTATGTGATTACCAAAGCTTGCAGTTAGGCAAAGTGCCTTTTCTATCTGGGTGGATATATTTAAGAGTTAGATAGAAATGAACATATTTCCATACATTTAGGGTCGATAAGGCCAGGTTTTTTTTTTGTGCCTATTTTGGCTTATATTGCCAGTTTTATATCGTTATGGATTTTTTCTGCAATTATTTACACATTTTAAAAAGCACATAATTTCAATGTATCAAAGTGAAAAAATAAAAATTAAATGGCATGTTCACCTCAAAAAAATTATCTCTTGAGAATCTTGTTATACATTTATTTCTGTTTAAGCAGTCAGAAACTTTTTCCTCAACCAATTTACTTAAGTTTTTTAAATAGTAGAACCTTAATTAGTTAAAGGAATGCATGGTAACCCAGGCATAGGGATATCAGGAAATAGAGAGGGTGAAGGAAGTACTGTAGTTTTGAATAGTCCTGACAAATGACTTTATATTGATCTGCATGAGACAATTTTAGGAAATTTGTAGTGAGGGTAACTTCTCAGCTGCATAAATGTAACAAACAATTGCAAGTGAGAAAGTTGAGAGTGATACAGCTGTGCAATAAACTGTCCCTACAATGTGTTCAGTGTGAAAGTAACAAAGCTACTAACCTGATTCTCCTATAAATGCATAAACAGAAAATGAACTTAACCAGAAATCACTGCATACTTTGATAACTCGAAAAACATTTTCTTGTTGCTTATAACCAAGAAAAGAAAGCTTAAATATTTTAATTATGTATAAGAAATGATTCAGTATCATAAACATCTATTTTCATTAATAATGAGTAATATTACTCTCTGTTTTAATTTTCATAAATGCCTATTTTAATTATATTACTGCTTATTTTCATTGTTTTAAATGTCTTTTTGCCTGCCTATTTTAACCAAAATAAATGCCTGAACTTCCAGACTCTGGTGATTACTATGCCCACTATATGAAAACGGAAGTAACTTATAGGAATAGATCTCATACAAATACTGTGGTTTAAATTTCACAATTTTATTCTAAACTATTCTGCTTATAAATGAAGCAGAAACAGATTTTACACACATTACAATTTGAAAAATTTAAAGTTAAGATTCAGGAAAATTTTCAAAATTTTAATTTTCCAAGTAACTTATCAGGATTCTGAATAAGTGCCTTGAATTAATTAAAATTATATTAAATGACAATAACATTCTTTTTTTATTCTGTATAGCTCACTTAAAATAGTTGAAAATCATAATTGCTTTACTTTATATTTTTAAATATAAGAAAGAAAAAAATGATGAAATAAATTTTAAAAATTATGCTTAGAAGCCATTATGCTATAATTATTCAAATAAAGGAATTGTCATATCCTAAAAATTATCATTAATATGTTATAACTTATGACCTATGAATTTTAAGCAAGAAAATTATAAATTTTAGACACCTAAAATAAGTCTTAAAAATAGCCCTGAAAAATAAAACCAGTCCCTAAAATGCATCTATGGGAGTCATTTAAAAAGTTTGGTAGAAAGCAAGTTAAACACATCCCATCAGAAAAATAACTTTTGTCAAACTGCAAAATGTCATTGGTGGTAGTGAAACCATTCTCATTAGATTAACATTATAAAAAACAAATTTGTCCTGTTTTTCCTTTGTTCATCTTTAAAGAAATCCAACATGCTGCATAATGGGCTCCTTTAATTATTTTACCCTTTTTTCAAATAGTAAACCAGGATAGCAATTCTTGAAAACATGGCTATTATTTTTCCAGCTGACAAAATTATCTTTGTCTTCTTTGGCACACAATTTCACCAGTCTTTTCCCACTGCTTGAACTGATGTTGTGATGTAGGTGAGTGATCTTGGGTCTATGTCACAAATCAATACAATCTCATCCATTTTTAGTCCACAGTCTACAATTGTAACATATGTCACATGCACAGCTTTTAGATGTGCATTTTTTTCATTTGGGATAATATGCATTCATTCAGTTGAGATGCCTGTCTCAGCTATCTGACTCACTTTCGCTCAGTTATCTTCCTTTATGATACCATGGATGCTTTCAGTGGCGTCCTCCATTGTGAGCTCAGTTATGTGACCAAAGCTGCTTTATCGTTGATGCACATACAGCCACAATTGAACTCATTTATAAACAGTCCTCAATGCTGATATAAGAATTCTCATGACCTTCATCCAACAGGACTTTTGATCTGTATTTCATGAAAATTTACCAGATTTTTCAACGATCCTGAACTGTTGCTGTGTTTTTATGCAAGCAACAATTTTGAAACTTGCACTTCTACCTTTAAACATACATATTTATTTAAATTTTATAATAGAAAAAAAAATAGGCATAAAATCCTGGGTCTAGTCAGGGAGTCAAATTTAAAAATATGCATGCTTAAAAATAAAGGTTTATATTAAATTCATTTTATTTGACATTTGTGCCTTTTTGTATGCTTTGACTGTATGTAACAAATTTTTATTTAAATATTACCAGAATGTTCATTAGTAGGGCTTAGAGGTTAATGACCAAAAATCATGACCCTAATTTTTAAAATGTGATTCAAAAAAGTTCTGCTTCTGAAATTTGAAGAATTTCTGTTGCTATATTGTCTTAGTGTAAGGGTTATTCCTGTACTCAATCTTTTGGGGTTCTCTACTAATAATAGTCACACACAGTAGATTTGGGGTGTGTGAAGGCTATTATGCTCTAGAAATAGTTATGATATCTTAAGCCTTGCTTAGAACTTCCAAAGAATATGAGCACTCTGGGATGTGGCATAATCTTGTTGAAAATATCCATGTTATCTCATCAAATGAGTGTTTGCATGCAATACAGAGTAATGAAAAAAAAAATATAGGAAAGACAAACATGTGTGGTCGAGTTGTTAAGGCATGGCCTTGTGAGCAGAATGTCCTCTTGATTGAGGTTTTCTCCACATTTTTCTCAGTTCTTGTAAATGGCAAATATAAAAATATACCTGAAAGGGGGAAAGGAACATCTTTGTAAAACAAATTTATACTTTATTCTGCATTTTGTATATTACAAATTAAATATATACCGTCAACATCTGAGCCCAATATATTGTAGCTTTTTATGGTGAGACTGAATTGATGTACTATGGGTAAATGGCATTATGATTTAAGTATAATGTTAAACAGTTCACTTAATGCATGACTGCACCCCTTTAATGGGAGCACAGACAATTGTTGTTTGAGAGTGAAAAAAACTGTTCTTAAGTTAAGTTTTTTACTGTATCTGCCAAAGCTGTATATATTGTTAATTGTGTAAATATAATTGCCTTATTATGGAATAAATCAATTGCTAGAGTTTTACTTTATCATGTAAACTGTCATAGTCGTAGGGTTGGGTTGGCAATATAGATCTACTATTTTCAATATTAATTCAATTTGGAATCTAACACAGTGAAACGTGCATTAATAACCTCTTTTGAGTCAGAATATTTAGAACACTCTTTATGGTTTCACTTATTAGAGATTTACTCAGGATATGTTTCCTGGCCCTCGTTCACATCCTCAGCTGTTAACCAGCTAACAAGTTAGGTACGTGATAGAATAAAAATATAGGTATCATTTTTCAACATAATTTTCCTTTACTTCAATGAATTTCTCACACCTCTGATTAACCTTTTAATCCTCCTAGAAAAATAGTCTGAAGATTTGTATGCAATATGCTGGAAAACAATGTCCTTCAACTAATTATTTGTGAATCTCCACCCTCAAAGATCGGATTTAAGTTTTAAAAACTTAAATAGTCACTGGGGTAAGGTCTGGGCTGTAAGGTGGATGATTGGAAGCCATGTGTATTCACAGCAGCCATATAGATAGACTGGTGCATTGTAATGCAGCAGATAAACTGCTCCACTCAGATTCCACACCTCTTTTCCTTGATGGTACTGTGCAATTGATGCAGTAGCTCAACACAGTACTTCCCTGTCACTGTTCCTTACTTTGAATTCTTTCATCAAACTTCCTCAGCAGTCCCAAAAATTGTAGCCATGCTCTTCTTTGTGGGGTGTGTAACCTTAAATTTTATAGAGACTTACCTAAAGCTTCACCCAACGGTATTGTATAAGTAAAATTAGGAAGAATTGACAGCAAAGCCACTGAAAATAGATGAAACTTTCAGTTATATTCTGTTGATTGTGTGTATTTGCTTAGTGCATTGTAATTGTTTTTAAATAGTAACGTGTTTTATTGACATATATAAACTTTTTCTTCTTAAATGTAAGTCAAAACTTTCTGTTATTTCTCTCTATTTAGTAAATGTAAAGGTGGTATCGAGGGTTCAGATTTAAAAATATTCATACAGTACAGATTTATGTCAGTGGTCATATATTTCATTTAATTAATAGTATACCATTAATTTTTGTGGTTTAACCAATGATAATAATGATTATAAAAATGTGGTTTTTCTTTTGTAATACTTATAGATTGCAAAATTGTAATTTTTCTCCCATACTTTTCAAAATGAGAGTAATTTCACTATAGATATTTATTTCCAAGTGATTTTGACTAACCTAGTTAAGTAAAGTATTATAGTTCAGTTTATCTTCCATTAGTTAGCTTTAGAGTTTGTCATGCTAATACCACACAGTAATGCGATAATTATTTCATTAATTAGCAAGGTCATTATTTGGGTTATATATTCTTTTTTTTAAAGTTATTTCTATTTGCAGAGAAATTTGTTTAGCTTACACAGCTCCTGCATTAGGGGATAACTGGATAGGGGATCCTGGATTATGAGGCTATGGGAGGGGGTAACTTCAGAATTTTAAATGGAACAATGATATAATTTTTAGATATTTGGATAGTATTCAACAAATTAAGTAACTTTTATATAAAGCATTTTTTTTTTCTAAATCTTAAGAGGTTATAGTGTGCTTGAACAGCACTTAATACACACATTTTGTGAATTTGAAAAGAAGCCATTGCAAAGAAAGGATAATACTAAAATTCTGACAATTATCATGAATGATTTACTACACTCTTGGAAAATATTTCCCAAAAATATGATACCAGGAAGATGGAGCACTGCTACACTTGGAAGATGCATTTGTGAATCATTAAACAACAAATTCTCAATTGTATGGCCCCCCTGCTCATCTTACTGAACACTTTTAGATTACTTTTTATGGAGCTAAAGCTAAATGTCTAGATGTTGATGGAACGTATTTTGAGCATTTAATAAAAGTATGTAAACTAACAGCTTGGTTTATTAATATTTATCTTTTGTCTAAAAATCATCCTTTTAATGCCCTATAACTTCATCAGCAGTTTCCCACTGGAATATCCAGAACTCTTGGGCTCATCTGTACCTTTATTTCACCTTACAATAATAAAATGTTTTAGTAAATTCATTTCATAAAATATGTAGAAAAAAGCAAACAAAATTATAAACTACAATTTCACATATTTAACAATCTACGACAACCAAATAGCAGGCTCTCCCATATTGTATGTAAGGATTAGACTAAAATAAATTACTACAATATATACAAATTTATATGGAGAGTTGCCCCAGTTAAGCTCGGACTATTTTGAATCGCTCTGCCACTCCTTCCAGTGGACATGCTTACATGTGCTATCTTGTCAGTTCATCAGTATGTGCCTGCAGTCTGCTGGGTCATATAACACAGCTGCATAAAAATGGATTTCCATCTGAGTCCTAGTGATACAATAAAACCCTCTCAAAACAAAGCAGCATTGAAAAATCAGCAACATTTGGGCATAAAGCATGTGGGCAGTTCTTGAAACAGCAGTACATCAGAGAATGCTTCACTAATGCATGAAAACTGTATGAACATCACCTTATGGGTGAAAAGTGGCAATTGATGGTTTCTTTAGATGAAGCATGGATTTATTTAGATGACACAAACAAACAGTGTGCTATTTACTGTCATCAAGTGGGCCAAAAGCGGCACTTCAACTTCATCCGGGAAAACAAAGAAAAGTTTTCTGAGGGGTTCATGGTGGTTGCAAGTTACTGTTCTTGGGGGAAACTTTAAAATTCAAAGAGTTGCCAAAAATGTAAAAATTATGTAGCCTAATACTAAAGCAATAACATGGTCTCAATTTTTGATGAAGATATTCCCCAGCTGTATGTGAGAATACCCTAAATGTTTGGATCTACATGGGTAAAGCATCCAGCTATACTTCTTGATCATCCTAGGAATACTTCCATAGGAAAGCTATGGAAATGAGTGTCAATGAGATACCATTTAAAAGCATTGCTGTGAAGTCACCAAAGCCTCACCCATGGATTTGAATTGTACAAGAAATGCTTCCTTTAAAGCTTCATTTACCAAAAGGACCCAACTTATTTTCCTGCAAACAGGCAGAGAGCAAATATGCCAACCTGGAGGACTAGCAAGGATTTACCATGATGTGTGTTACAGTGGAGTCCAGCTGTCCAAACTATACCAGATACCTGGATTTAAAAGGTATGTAGGATATTTATTGTCTTAAGAAAGCACAATTATTTTATGTCAATTTTTAATGACACAAATTTTTGTTTACATTTTTACAAGACTTGACATCTTATACAGTAACATATTTGCTATTGCCATTTGACTAACGCCAATTTCATATGTATATAGCAAATGGTGAATTAACTGCTAGAATTAATCAGTACATATATCACATATATAACTGCAATATTATTATTATTATTATTATTATTATTATTTTTAATTTGTACAGGTTTCACAAAATCTGAACAAGGCATCATTCAATTCTTTCTTTATAATCCACTCCCAAAGGTTTTGCAAGCATCTATGCAATAAGATTGTCATCGTAATTTTTATATTGCATATTACAAGCTGGTTTAAATATAAAGGGTACTGATTTTTTCCAAACAAATAAATAAATTCACCCAAGAGCTTTATGTAGTACTTGAAAGACATGAGTTGCAACCTTCACTCTCCTCCTGAATGGTGGAGATTCTGTTGTCTTTTTAGGATTTATAATGAGCAAAAGTGCTGCAGAGAATTATCATATAATTTATTTTGGAGAGACAGCCTATCAAGTAGACATTTTATAAAGACTGAGACAGTATGGAAAACAGTGTTTTAAACCTTCATAAAGGTAAGGGAGAGAATATTGAAAATAAACCATATTCACAGTGCAAAGTTCCATCATCCTACTAAAAAAAAAAAAAAAAACACTGCACAAAATATCTGGAAGCAGCGTTCTTAAGCTATTGATAGTGACTTTTTCAGTGGCACAGTTGGCATATTTTAAGTACTCTCATAGTCAAAACACTCCTTAGGCTTTCATGCTTGACATTGTTATTAAAAGCGCTCATTACAAGCCTATTTTGCCATATTTAAATTAAATTTAAAAATCAAAGCTTTAGCTGGCTGTTGTAGCCAGCATCATCAGTGGAATGAGTGAAAGTATCTGGAGAGAGAGACCACTGTTAGAAATGGAACGGATTGGAGTTGTGTTGCAGTTGTTTGTTGACAAGTAATGGACTTTATATCCCACTTATTTTAAAACCTTTGTCTTTTTTATATTAACTGAATGCTGCTCTATTTTACAGCCTTTCTCATAGCCAGATTAAAATATTCAATTATGTTTAAAATTACTTCTGTTTTTTTTTAAATTTAATTTCAAGGCAAGCGTGAATGGCATATTCCACAATTGTAGATTTTTTTTTTTTTTTTTTTTTTTTTTTTTTTTTTTTTTTTTTTTTTTTTTTTTTGCTAATAAGGTGCAAATGTCCTTATATTCTTCCAGTCGAGTTTTAATGGATCTTCCAGTTCTACCAATATATATTCAGTAGACTTGTAGGATTCTGGAAGAATTTCTAGTGCACTTCTATCACTTTCCAGAAACTATATAGCTGAGGAACTAGAATCTAGGTAGTTCTTGTTCACCTTTGATTCTACAACCTCCATCAGGTTAGGATGCAATGTCAACTTGTCAGGATCGATATCGTCAAAGTGATATGAATGAAATTACTGTTACCAGTAATACTCAATGTAACTTTCAGTGTTTTTCTTCCAATCTTTTAATATGAAATTACCCAAACTAAAAGTAAATTATGTTGATATATACATCACCCTTTAAAAATATTATGAGGGCTCGGCCCCCTCTGGTAAACTTTGGAGGTGCCCAGGCCTGTAAACGTTGGCATCTATAACTTTATTCTGAGTTGATGGGAGAGTAAAGAGGCTAAATAAAAAAAATTGCATTGCATGTTTTGTTTACATCCACTTTTAAGTTATGGACATAGTTAAATGGTTCATTCTATTGTTATTCTTTAAGCAGATCTTCTGTAATGAAGGATATCTGGTTTATTTAAGCAAAGGTCTACTTTCTTTTAAAATTATTTGAATGTACATTGCAATGGCTTTTCAGAGTAGACAATGAAAATAATGTGTAGTTTTTGATAAAATGATATTTGTTCTTGGTGGCAGTTACTCTTAATGCTATAGTTGCTGCTGAGCTGATTTTGGCAATACATCAAAAACATCAACCAGGTCACTGAAGTTGTAGCTCTACAGCCTGGAAGATACAAACTCTGCATTTGGCTCAGACTGTGAAAGTCTGCTTGTAAAAGAAGCAAATTCTAGAAAAAAACCAGTCCCGTTTATATTTGAACCACCTTGTATTTTAAATAATTATGCAAATATGCATTTTCTTACATTTATTCCAGTCTCTAAACCATCATTTGTTTTTGAGCAAGTTTGGCATTATATGTATATCTTCTATAAAATTTTTTGATTTTCATTTTAATATAACAGACACTTGCAATCAAAACCATTTGATAGTTCATTACTGAAGCACTTGCTAATGTGAATTATCAGATTTTTTAATATATACATTTCCAGTTTATTATGCCTGATATGGTACTCTGCGTATTAAAATACATTTCTTAACCATAAATATAATATTGAAATATTATTAACATTTTTCAAACATGAAAGGAAGCAAGTAAAAAAAAAAGTTTTAATAAATTATTCCTGATTGAGCAAAAAATACAAAAAACATTAAGCCATATGCAGTTTATTGTAAATGCTGTCCTTGGTATTGAAATATAAGCATTAGATATTGAACATTGAGGAGAGTTGCTTATAAATCAGCAAAGAACACAACGTTTAGACTCAAAGTATTGGTTTAATCTTGAAATTTAATTTAATTCAGCTGAACATTATTCCTATAAGAAGTGAAGAGATTTGATTTTAATCCTGGTGTTTTTCAAAAATAAATGTTTTTTCTATTTTTATTCAGTTGTCTTACATGTATGGCTTAATTAAAATATGTACAAACTTCTAGGGTAAGCTATACATAAAAAAAAAAAAACTGTAATATAAAAAAATAAAGATTGTTCAAAAGAAACATAGACATTGGCAATAGAGTGGCCAAGAGGTAGCAGCATGGCATAGCTTGGTACTTGTTGCCAGAGTCAGGCATTTGCTGAGTAGAGCAGACAGTTGAAGCAACAGTTAGTGTAATGGGTGTGTCCATTCCAGTACAACAAAGTTTGATTAATTTCTTGGGCAAAGAAGATGCCAAGCTCAACACTAAACATTATTGCAGCATCTCACAAGGTGTGCATGGGG
Source organism: Metallyticus violacea (assembly GCA_030762175.1). Lineage (NCBI taxonomy): Eukaryota > Metazoa > Arthropoda > Insecta > Mantodea > Metallyticidae > Metallyticus > Metallyticus violacea. Next base: position 8,290,801 of record CM060837.1, on the reverse strand, counting down.
TCCACCCAGCCTAGTGAGGATAATGAAGAAGCTGGCTATTAGAACGGTGGTATTCTTCAATCAAGGGAGTCGCATGATAGATGACTGGTGGTGCTGGCATGCTAAAGAAGAAGAATTAAAATCATCAAAAAATAATCACTGCAAATTAGAATACTAAAGTTTGCTTCCCTATGGTCTTCAAAACACTAATAGAAAGAAGACCAAAGTCTACATTGTGAGAGTTGTTACTATGACAATGCCTCTGTGTATATCACTTTGAAACCAATGGAATTTTGCAAGAGTTGGGATTTGTATTTTATAATACTCAAAGGATTTCACTAGCGTTTGAGGTTATTTGAGCTTGGAAATTATAATGCAAAATACTCTTAAGGCAAAGGATATTTATTGGAAATTACTAATAAAAGGAATTTCCTTTATTTCTGATGTAATATTACATGTAATACCAACAATTTAACTGATATGGGCCTTTGTTTAAATTTACACACATTTTATACATAGCCTGTTAGTGTTTTTTTATGTCACTGGACCTTAAGATCAATTGTACTAGATGAAGGATGACAAATAATAGTTCAATGAATGAGTTCAGGGAACTTCATGATCTAAGTTTTCCAGACATTCACCTAAAGAATTGAGGGAAAAACTCTGAAAAAAACTGTCAAGAAAATAACTTAGAACTGCCACATGGGAAGTGCAAATACTACCACTATAATATGGCAGTGGTCTAGCATTTAACATAATGCCCTAATTATTCTCAATAATAAAAAACAATTTTCCTGGTACCTCTTTGCCGTATGAAATGATACTAGACCCTCAGCTAATTTTTCTGGTTGTAAAAATAGGTCTACTATGATAATAAATGCAGTAACTAGAATAGATAAGCACCCTTGTCAAAGCTTTCAATTAATAGGACAATTAACTGAGTCAGCATTTTGGACTGTACTTTGAAAATCTTAATTTTTAATGTAATTTTTGATAACCCATACACCAGGCATTTCCATATATAAGTTATTGCAAGTGTTTTAGTTATATTCTGTATATGAATCTTTAACTCATAAAAGAAAAGATCAGCATTATATCCTATATGAATTTAACAAAAATGCAAAATCCAAATTTTTGAGCACCGATAGAAAGAAATAGCCAGTGAAAACTATGAAACCTCACCTTATTTTATTGGTTTCCATAATTAGAGATGCCTTGAAATTGTTTAAACACATGAGAAAGCAAATTAGATTTATTTTGGAAATTGAAAAGGATGGTTTTATTCTCTTTTAGGTTTTAGAATAATTAAACAAAAAATAAAAATATTTCAATAATGATAATCTTTGTCATATACAGAAAACTCACTCATGGTAATAATTACTTATAGAACAATAGCTGCAATGCAAACCATATCAACATCCTACCATTATTAATAGGTCACAAACAGATTAATAAATTTTTCATTCAATACACAATAGTATAAAAAAGAATATCAGTACATCCTCAACTGCACAATCAACAAGCAGTAAATAGATTAAAAAAAAAAAAAAACAACGGTTTCTCAGGAGATTGAAAAAAATTCAAAATACAATGCAATTATTGTTAGTAGGTTCTACTCCAATGTCATAAATGAGGGTAATTTGAAAATTTCTCAGAATGAAGCACAAAATACTGTTTTTAAAAATGTTTCTTAATTTTCAATATAGTCTCCCTAATGTAGTTTGTTCAACGATGTTCTAAAGCCTTAATACCATCAACAAAGTCAGATTACTCCAGATCTGGATGATGTGGCTGCAAATCATTATTCAGTTAATTAGTTACCATTTCAATGACATGTGTGAGGGCAAGCATTATCTTGATTAAAACCACTTTTTTCTTTTATTAACAAAATCTTTCCTGGCATAAGTTTGCATTTAGTTGGTCCAGATAGATGTTCCATTAAGAAAATAGGTATTCAGTATGATAGCTTTAGTAATCCAGAAAACTGATGGCATGATCTTTCCAGCTTACTTCACACATTTAACCTTTTTTGGTAGTGAAGAATCATGATGCTTCTTTTGTTTTGTTCCTGATGTGACCCATGTTTCATAACTGGAAAAAAACTAATGGATAAAACCAGTTGGACCATTCTGAAAAAGTGCAAAATTTTCCTCAGAGATTTATAGCATTCACCTTACATATAATTTTTTCATGCATAATTCCTCTGTCAAAATGTGAAATACCCATTTGCCCAAAATGCTTAAAGTTTCAATTATTTCAGACACTTTTAGTTAGTGGTTCTTAGTATCATATCATACAAGTTTTCCACAAGTTTTGGTATGAAGGCATATTCTGGGTGTTCCCTATTTGGGTCACATTTCAAGTTTTCATGACCACATTTCAGCACAGTAGTTCACTTGGAAACAAATGAAAATAATGGCAGAGTATCCTATGGCAGACATCTCAAGGTCAAATCTTTTCAGCATAGAAACTGAGCAATAGCAAATAACATAGCCAAAGGAGGAGAATGATCAATGCGAAGCTAGCCAAATGACCTGTAACACTACACTGGTTGTCATGAATATGTATGCATTGTGAGCAGGGTCATTCTATACTTCAGTATGAATTTATTACTGATGGCAGAAAGTGTTATAGGGCAGTTGAATAATTGGCGAAGCTTTCATTTGTAATCCATAAGTAAAACATTTAAACTTATGTAAATAATAAAGGGTGATTGAATGTAAATATTATTAGAAAATAATGTGAATGCACTGGTGCTAATAACCTATCCACCATTTCAAAATATATATAGACTTTTATTGCAAAATCGAACATTGTAGATCATTCCAAGAACTTCTCATATTTTAGCAAATAAAATAATTTCTGTAAATTAAAAAATGCTTGTACACAACAGAACTATAGAGAAGTTCTATAAAGCGCTATACTCCAGTACTACTGAAAATGTAAACCATCAGACATAGCTCATTAACAGATAAAAAAAGACATCCTCAATGAGCATTATAAATTTAATGTTTAGATTCAAAGAGGTCTTACTAGATAAGACTTTCTCAGAAATCCAGAAAAGTGAATATCGAAGATAACCTGCAGAACATAGAACATAATGACAATGTTTCTACTCTGTAGATAATTCAATGTTTGTGAGTTTTTTCTTTTTTTTCTTTCTTTTCTTATTGTCTGTTGTTGCTTGCTGCAAAACTTTAATAATGATCCTAGCATATCCACCTTAGATACATATATATAAGGTGTTAATGAATATCACCGCACAAAATTAATGGGCTATCTTAAGAGGTTCAAGACAATTTGAGATAGGAACATATCCCAAATTATTTGTCCATAGATTCAAAATAAAAGCACTGCCACGGGTGGCCAAAGTCATTAAGGCGCAGACTCGTGAGTGGGGGATCTGGGGTTCGAATCCCACCAGGACTGTCTTCCCTGATTGAGGTTTTTTCTAGGTTTTCCTCAGTTCTCATTACTGACAAATGCCAGGGAGGTACCCTAAACTTAGGCCTGGAACGTTTCCTTCCTTAAAAAGAAAAAATATATCCTTTCCCATTGTATCATTTTATCTTATGTATCATCAGTGTCCACTGCCTGTGGTGCCTCAGTAATAAAAATGGGCATTAAACACTACTCAAAAAAAAAAAAAAAAAAAAAAAAAGGATCAGCAAGCCATTGATCACCATAAATAGTGATGGCCATTTTGAAATCCAGTTGGCAAAATAGGGTATGTTACACTATGAATATAGATAAAATCAAAGAAACAGGGCTGAAGTCTCATTAGAAGGATTTTTTGTTAGAATTAATGCCAAATATTTAACTTTTCAAAGTAACTACATGTTCAGCTAAATTTTAAACAAAATTCATCCCTTCTTGGATATAAAAATTATAAAAAATGGCAATAATCTGGAATTTGATTTATTCAGAAAAGATACCCCCACAGATAATTATGTAAAAACACAACAGCCACAATCCAAAACATAAACTCGCCATAATCAATAGTCTCACATTCAGATTAACCAACCTACCAATTAGCAAGACAGAATACTTATCAGAGTACCATAAAATCATAAATATAGCACAGAAAAATGGCTGTACAATGTATCTGGTTAACAAGAAAATAGAAACATTCAAAAAATAAAAATAAAAGATATCACCGCATTAAAATCCTACAAAGGAGATAATATATATAAGAAACTTACATTCCACCCCTGGGTACACCAAAAATTTCAGAAGATTTTTAAAGAGGCAAACATCACTTTGGCTCCAGTAAACAAATGTAATTTAAAAAAAACCTTCTAAAAACCCCAATACAAACGAAAATTCTGCCAGGAAAACAATCAGGCATTTATGAAATTGGTTGCAAAGATTGCAATGTGAAATACATAGGCAAAACAAAAAGAAATATTACCATACAGTTTAAGGAACCACATATAAGGAATGTAACATATAAACACACAGAAAAATCAGCAATAGCAGACCATTTCTGGCAAAAGAACCATGAATTCCAAAATGAACCAAAACTCTTTAAAGCTCTTCAAAAACCCATAGAATTAACAGTGTGGGTAAATATATTCATAAACAAAAACAAGGAAAACTTGTTAATGGATATCATTGTATGATTAGTTGAACTACACACTCTTAAAGCTTCACTTACTTTTTATAAATGTATGGAACCGGTTTCGAGAACATTTTGTTCCCATCTTCAGCCATGCTAAGGTTCAACTAATAGTTGAATAGTTGAACCTTAGCATGGCTGAAGATGGGAACAAAATGTTCTCGAAACCGGTTCCATACATTTATAAAAAGTAAGTGAAGCTTTAAGAGTGTGTAGTTCAACTAATCATACAATGATATCCATTAATATGATTGGCTTCACTGTGTTTAAGTTCCAATTTTACATTTAAGTAAGGAAAACTTGGTTAATTTTGATCTCCCAAACAATAGTAACCTCATCACTATATTCATAAAATCCAGAGGGCTACATCTTAAAACCACGCTGGGAAGCAGACAGTGGAACCATGCTGAAGATGAGACAACAGCCTTTTTTCTAAGTGGAACAAAATTAGTGAAATTTGAGTGATTTCCTCAATAATTTGTTATATTACAAAATTCATTCATTTAATTATTCTTTATACTTATACAATCAAGCATCACATAAAATATAACAGTATTTTATGTGATTAAAATTACATTTATTACAACAATAAAAAAATTAAAGGGAGAAATACATATTCTGTGAACTAATAGATTAAGAAATCAAATAAAATTAACACTTGTTAAATATTTGCTGCACATAGGAATTATTTGAAAGGAAACAAATGACTCTGCATTACAAAGGAAAGTATTTACTGCAGGAGACATGGAAAAAAAGGAAAAAACAAAGAAATAGCTTAGGTTTTAGAGAAATTGCTCAAGTTGTCGACCTCCAAAATCACAGCATTGGTGATATTTTTAGACAACAAAGATTCTCACTCTAGCAAAAATCTATCAACAAACTCAAAAGTCGATCTGTATGGATGCCATCTGCTGTAAATCTCTGCAGCTACTGATGCATGGCTTCCTATTTCTCTATACACAAGGTGCATATCTTAAGTTTTATTTTATGCAAGGTATTGCCTTGTAGTAATCTTAAGTGCTGTAGGCAAAGAAATGTCATCAGGTGCTAATGGATGCACCCACAAAATAAGCGATAATGATGCACAAACACATATGAATTAATTGGTACATATTTTAGAGGATTAAAAAAATGAAACTCAAATTCAGGACTTGAACCATGTTACTTCTATTTCTTTTGATCCAGCCAGGTACCATCCACTATGCTAGAGTGTTTCAGCTGTCATTCTAAATCTGTTAACTTGTCCAGTGGTGTATGGTCATATGATTTATTCTCATTTTTATCAATGCTTATTATGTTATTTGAAAAGCTGCTCATGAGCTGTTATCTCCCAGAGAGTTGATGCTGGTGGTCTGTGGTAGTCATACTTGCCTCATAGATGCAAGATTACAGGTTCAATCCCGGTCAAGGTCAATGGATTTTTTTTCAGGCATAAAAATCCTATGTATGGTTCCTTCAGAAGGAGAACTGCGGTCCTGCATCATAGATTTGCAGCATTTATAAGAACCTCAAGCCTGAAAGACGAGGCCTCTGAGCAAAATTGATTGGTTATTTCATGCCCTGAACTGAATGGGATGCTGATCTGAAATTTTAAAACAAACAAACCAACACAGATTGTTAAGGCATGGACTTGTGAGCAGAAGGTTTGAGGCTTGATTCCTGGCAGAACTATCCTCTTTGATGTTTTTTTCAGGTTTTCCTACATCCTCATAAATAGCAAATGTCAGCCAGGCACCTTAAACTTAAGCCTGGTAATTCTTCCTTCCTTTAAAACAAAAATCTTTTTCCAATTTATCATTTTATCTCATCTATCAGCAATGTCCACTGCCTGTGGTGCCTCAGTAGTAGTAAAAATGAGCATTAAACACTATTAAAAAAAACAGATAACATTTATTTTGGATTTACATAACATGAAAATTTTACTTCACAGGCTTTGGGTTTCCTACCTCAAATTTATTGTCTAGGACTTCTGTATAACCCGTAATATTTGTGCAGTTATTCATAACACTCTGTACAGCTTGATGATAATTTTATATAATGCTTTTATAGCATTGTGCATGAAACAAAGTTTATATTATAGCCACTTAACATAAAACACTTGTGCTTGAACTTTGACTAACAAGAAGGTCAAGAGCTAAAATTTTCCACCTGTGATATTTTGTTGGTGCTCAAAATTTTCAGTTTTGGAGCATTTTGCAATAGCACTATCCCAATTTAATTACTAAGAATTAAATTTTTCGAACCCTCAAAAATTTGGTTAAAAAATTATAATGTTTTTAAGCTTTGTATCTTTAATTTTCAGTTCAAACAAACATTTCTCTCTTGCATTTATCATTTCTCAGGTCAACAAGAAATACAGTAATTTTCTTTATTAACATACTAACTGTAATCTTATTTTGAATTTTAAATAGTTGCAAAACTACATAATAATATTATCTTAAAGTGTAGTATTTTTAGCTACATTTATTTAATCACATACATATCCTAATTCATAGATACTATTCTTTTATGAATAACTGAATCCATGTACGACTAGTAAGTGACTTAGTCTTTAGAACTTATTTAAGATGTCTATTTTGCCATGTGGAAGCCTAAAACAGCATATGTATCCTCCTTTGGGTTGTAAACAAAGAGAATAGTGATATTTTAATGTGTTTTGTTCAACAGTAAAATTAACATTCCGTATTTTTTGTTATTTTATACATCTTGTTAATATCAACAATTTCTCATTGCCTTAAGAACACAAACTGGCAGTGTTTATTGCATCTATTTTTTTTAATCAGAAAACTATACATGAAGTAATTTTAACATTTGTATGTAAATTTTATTTGGAAAGAAGCTGCTTAACTTGTGATATTAAAGTTTACCCTGCATTTGTCCTTTGGATAATGCTTTAATTTTTTTAAGTATAACAATTATTGTATGTTATTAAGATCTGAATTTATTGCATTATATTACTTAGATTTTGTAATTTATGTCAGCAACAATCTGAAGGTTAAAGCATATGTTCTTAAAACCATATGATGTTTGCTCAATGTTTTTATAGGTAAATTCACTTATATAATTCTAAATATTGTATTTACTTGCAAATAGGACCTCTATATCAATGTTTTCCTTGCCAAAACTGGTGATCTAATAAGTGAATATAAAATATTATGTGTAGAGCAAGATGCTATATAATTTCATGATCATCTTTTTCAAAACATATATGCTCCTGAAAGTGGGAATTTTAATGTACCTGATTTACATTAAGTTTTGTGTTATGAGGTGGTCTGATAAATAACTTGATTCACATACTACTAGAGGCCTACAGCAACATCTGTATATGTGGTTATAAAATTTGCTTTCTATGCCTCAATATTCTGTAGCCATAAGTCATTTGATATTAATTCATTATTTGACAGTTGTTTAAATACATTCAATACATTCTAGTGTTTTGAGTGACAGTGAAAAATGTATAATATTAAAATTAAATGGTGTGATTCAATTCTCTTTTCTGGAAGGGAAAACAGCAAAGGAAATTTGTGTTTTTTCCTACATTGGGTGAAGCAAGCCATTCCTATGAAAACATTCAACTTTGAATAAATGAGTTCAAGCATTGAAGAAGCATCACATCCTGGAGCTCCAAAATTCAGTTGTGAGACCAGAAACCATTGATAAAGTCCTTGATATTTTCTGGCTGACAGATAAGTGAAAGTACACAAGTTAGAGGCTATGAGCATCTTACTAAGTTCATTTTATTTTGCTTAACGAATTACACACAAAAAAACTTTGCTCAAGATGGGTGCTGCATCTATTTACTCTGGAGCAAAGGTAAAATTGAATGCAAATATAAGCAGACTTGAAAAATGTTTAAGAAAAAACCAACCAATTTTTATGGTGTTTTGTGATTATGGGCAAAATGTGTATTTACTACTATACACCAGAAACAAAACGGAAGTTTGAACAGTGAAATGCATGGCAAAATAGACTAAATGTGTTGCATTTGCTGGAAAGATGATATGTTGAAATGCAAATAAGATTCTCTTGATTGATTGGAAAAGGAGAAAACCATTACTATGCATAACTTTTGGAAAGGCTGAAGAAATGCTCATGAAAAAACTTCCATAAATGGCCAAAATGAAGGTATTGTTTCACCATGAAAATATGCAATGGCTCAGGAAAAACTGACAAAATTACAATTTGAAATTCTTCCAAATTCACCTGATCTCACTCCCTTGGACTGTCATCTGTTCCTGAAACTGAAAAACTTCTTGTTGGACACAAATTTAAGTCAAATGAAGAGGTCACACATGAGGTAAACAAACATTTTCAGAGCCTTACGGAAAACTATTTCCATTAGTGAATCAAGAACCAGGAGAAATGTTGGACTTCAAGGGGACTATGTCAAAAAATAAATCGTATAATAAATAATTGTGCGTTTTACAGAACTTTGATTACATGCAAATAAAATAGTGTCTAGAAATGCTTTGTTTTCAATATAAAAGAGAGTTCATATCACTCATCTTAAGGCTGCATTTATGTTTCTGCGATTCTTGTTACCATAAACAATTGAAGTTGTATGTTTCAGCTATTCTTGTTACCATGGATATAATAAACAATTGAATTTAGTTTGTTGTGTATGTCACTAAATATCTCCTGTGATATATGTTTATTTAATTTCATGGTACTAAAATCCATCGGTATACAAATTTGCAGACATGCATAAGACATTTGGAGCACCTTACAGGAATGCTAATTTGGCAAAGCAAATTTATAAGGAGCAACATTCTCAGCGCCATATTCCTTGCCATACAACATTTTCAAGAATGGATAAATGTCTTCCAGTTCCATATAAAGAAAGTAAATTCAGGAGTGAATCAAACTGTGAGAACTTTATACTTTGAAGATCAGGTTTTGTAGAGATTTGAAAATAATCCATGAACTATCATTTTAGTGTTGCCCATATGATGAATACCAGTCACATGTTTTTACGCAGAGTTTTAAGTGTGTACAGTATCCATTTCATATTCAAAGAGGATGGACATAAATTCCACATGATTATCCTAATAGACAATTTGCTGAATGGTATTTACATATCATTAACTGAATCTGATTTGCTAGAGACAGATGAGGCCTGTTTTTCAAGAGAGGGCTTTTAGAATATGCACAAGTCACATTTGAAGTGATACTTATCCTAAAGCTGTGGAGAAAGTGGACGTTTTCTGTAAATATTTGGGCTGGATTTGATCATAAATTTCTAGTGGAGCCATATGTTATGCCTGCACGATTAAATAAACATGTTTATGGCCTTTTTCTTGGGAAATGCTTTTGGAGCTACATTAAGATGTTTAGATTAATATTTGAGAAACATGATCTTTCAACATGATGGTGCATCTGCACATTTTGGCTTAAATTGTCAAAATTATTTAAATGTACATTTTCCAAATTGTTGCATTGAGAGAGCAGATCCAGTTGCTTAGCTGGCATGTTCCCCATATATGACTCCAGTTGATTTTTGTGCTTGGAATCATATTAAATCAATTGCTTATGAAAAACTCATCTTGCTTTTGACAATATTCGTTACCCACTACAGATATTTCAAAGGATTCGTCATTCAATCATGCAGCATTATACTTTGTGTGGCAACAATGGCAGTTGCAATTTTGAACAGTTGCTATAGTTTGTCAATATCATTTTCTTAATATCTGGTATTAGACAAATAAAAAAATTACTGTGTAACCATAGAAAGTAAATGATAACTTTTCAAGTTGAGATTCATTATTTTTTCCTTCATACCGCTATAATTTGAAAACTAAGTCTTTTTGTACTTTACTTTATTAAGGAAAAAGTAATGTACATAAGAAAATCAGGAATAATTATACTGATACACCCTGTATGTATGTGTAAACAGTGTAAAAATAGTTATATCTGAGAAACCATTTATTTTAGGACCAGCATGAGTACATTCCTTCCATACAGCATCTTGATATTTTCATTGATATCAGTAAACAAGTAACTTATTGCTTGAAGGATTGCTTGTATGGAAATGTTTTCCCTAAAAGGTTTCTTTAAATTCAGGAAGAAATCCAAATCACATGGGCTCCTGATAGTGAACATGAAGGAACTGAATACCTCCCTTCCCATCATATCAGTGATGCAATTAGGTGACAGTGCACCCAAACGGATATCCAAGCAAGTTTTTCAACATGCATAACTCAAGCCACTACCTCATGTTTGTCTATTTACCAGAGATTGAATTAATTGATGCAGTGTTGGGGTGACCTGCACATGATGCATCCTCCACTATTATATTCTGCCGAAATGTGAAAACCTTGCACCACCATGATAAGATATCATTGCCAAACACTTCCCATAGTCCCTTGTGATATTCTTTAGCAGTTGTTTCACATTGCATCCATTATGATCCATGCTTGTTCAAATTTAGAAAACATATCTTTAATGAAATGCTCTTTACTACACTAATTAATGACTCATCTATAAGCTCTGCATTAGCAACAATGGGTGCACTGAAATGTCTGCCTTACCTTGAACAATGTTACCAATGACAGTGTCTTTACTTATTATGTAATGTGATGAATGTGTTGCTACTACTTTATATAATCCTTATATGTTGGATTAATATTGTACCATAACATTTCTATCAGATGCTTATAGAAAATGACTTATTACACACACCGGATGAATGGTAGATGCAAATATGGGAGAAGATATCATATCTAACCTTTTGATATTATACATGCCATAATAAGTATTTTATGAGACTTTAACTACAAAATTTGTCCTTGAAAACAACACTTTGTTTCTTTCAAAGTAGAAAGATGGAGCATCCACTATTCAATGAAAATGTTTTAAAAATTTATGAGCAAAAGTCTAAGAGATCTAATGTGTAAGTGGTCCTATTTGCAATTAATACAGCAATACTGAAGTTAGCTAAGATTCATTTCATATGATTCAAATAACATAGCATAATGCTAAAAAATTCAAAACAAATACATGTATTCATTGTACAATACATAAATGCTTAAACTGTATTGATCAATGACGAAAGAAAAAAATGATTTATGTAACAGTAGTACAGTATAACTCATAAAATTATATAAGTAAGTTTACAAGGCAGAATGTATTCTGATATAGTGAAATTATTCCAAGCAAGAAATACTGCATAGGTGCTGCCATTCTAAATTGCCTGTTCCTTTTGTTACATCTCAGTAATTTTACTTTTCACCCACTAAAAATTATTTCACATCTGTAAGGAAAGTTTTATAATGAGGAAGAAGAGTTCATCAAATTCTTACAAGATAACTAAAACAATCTGGAGCCTCTACAAACCACGATAAAAACCATCAATAGTTTAAAATTGTCTACGAGGCACCGGATATAAGGCTTCATTAAATTCAAATGACTAGTAATCTTGAACATACAAACAACACTCTAGGCATCTAACATCATTTTATAACTTACATACACAGCAATATAATGAACAGTTGTGCACTTGCATATATAATGGATAATTGAAACATGAAGATATGCCCGCAAATCTAGACCGAAGTTGATATTGACTTATGAACATTGGAATATAAATATAACATCATTACGTTAAATATAAATTCTAACTAATTTGTCATCTAACACAGAGTTCCAACAGAATTTTTAAAAAATTTCTTTTCAAGTTTTTCAAAAGTACTTAAATGATGCATTATGTTAGTTAAAAAAGCATTCATGTAAATCCGATATTAGATTCCGATTCCAATTCCAATGTATTCAGGAATCAACACAGTGAAAACAAGTATAAAATCTCCAGTAGATAAAATATTTTATATTCTGGAGACAGTATATATGAATTTCCATTAAGTAGAAATTTATGAAAATTGCATTCAGTATCAAGATTTCTTTTGTAAAAGTAGGCTTAACCCAAACTATATTGCTATAAGGTTTATCTTATCATGTTTAGAAACACTGTAACCATATTTCGTTCCTTATGTATATATTCTGCCATAATTTGGCCCTAAACTTTCCATTTTTTCCATATAATAAAGTGGATGTTGCCAGTACTGAGCCAAATGATCACAGAGTGCTATTGATAGATGGCATCTTATAAACGATGACTCTGGAACCCTCTCCATCACTTAGAAATGAAGTGATGTAGATAGCAAACACTAGTTTGACTCAATATTCTAATGCCTGTACCAAAAACAGTACTTGACAAAATTAATGGGTCTTTTGTTTTTTAAAACCTTTAAGGTATTGCAAGTACTGAACAAATAAATATATATGATTTAATATTCAATATGAAAAGCATTCATAAAATAATTCCTTACATTTGTTTTCCTATTTTATTTAACAAGAAAACCTATAATCACAATAATCTTTTATTTATCCATTTTTCCAATAGTTTTTGTCCACTATTTAATATGGGCTGAATTCTGGAGAGGTAAAAATACTGTCTTATCAATAATGACAACAAAATAGAAAGTATTAAATATAGTTCTGAATGGTACTGCCACTGCAATGAGTGATCAGCCCACTATTCATCAACCAATGTGAATGGTTTATCAGCTTCATTACAATGCTGAACCCAAAATCTAACATTGCGTACATCTACTATTGTATTCCCATAAACATACTCTAGTATATATGAACTTTTTTTCTTAGTTGGTTTATTTATGGATGCTCTTTAACATCTCATGCCATCAGCAATCCATCCAATTCAGGGCATGAAAGAGCCAACAAATTTTGCTCAGAGGCCTCATTTTTCAGGCTTGAGGTTCTTTATTGTGCCATATATGCATGACGCGGAACCCACTGCTTTACTTCTCTTCTGAAGGAAGCCATACTTAGGATTTTTATGCCCTAAAAATCCATTGGTCCTGGCTGGGATCGAATCCACAATCTTGGTAGGAGGCAAGTATGGTTACCACTACACCACCAGGACTGACCGGTCTGTAAGGAGACTTTGAGATTCCAGATAATACGTTAATCTTGTAGTGACCATTTTCTCTGGTGTTTTAGCAAATACTGATGTTAAGGATATAGACCTATAAGTGTTCAACTGTCCAACTTGCCTGCTGGTTTGTCTTTCTTCTTAATAGGAATGATTATGGCTTTTTTCCGTGCAATTGGATTACCATAAGTTTGGACTGTTAAAAGAAGCATTGGGAGGTCGGTGATGCAATAGTAATGAAGGAGTGTGAGCAAGCACTCATGAACAGCTGGCTGGAAATTTAGCCCAATCTTTCTTTGATAATGGAATTACGAAGACTCATATCTGCTGGGAAAAATGTTTTTATATATCGGGAAATTATGTAGAAAAATTAAACATCTAATTTTTATTCAATGTGGTTTTAATTAATTACAAAAAAAATTATTATATTTGATTTCTCCTTGTATTTATTGATCATATTCCTTTAAATTTAAGAATATGTTTTCCTGCACTAATGGAGCACCAGGAATTTTTTCTACAAATTGCTTACACATTGCTCTACAAAATTCTGTTTTCACAAAAGCACCATATGCAAATTTTCTGTGTTCTGCTGTTAACATGAGAGGTGTCATTTAAAACACTAAGTTTAATTACATACATAATAATAAAATCACTGCATATTAAGAGTAGATGTTAATAACACAACAAGCAACTCAACCACCACAGGTGGCCAAGGTTAAGGTGCAGACTCATGAGCGGGAGATCTGGGGTTTAATTCCCACCAGGACTATCCTCCCTGACTGAGATTTTTTCCAGGTTTTTCTCAGTTCTCATAAATGGCAAATGCCTGGGAGGTACCCTAAACTTATGCCTGGAACACTTTCTTCCTTTAAAAAATACTCCTTTCCCTATCATTTCATTTTAAGTATCATCAGTGTCCACCACCTGTGGTGCATCAGTATTAAAAATGGGCATTAAACACTATTCAACAACTGACTCAAAAGTTGACTTGGCACCTGAAATATGATTTGGTGTGGAAAGTTATTGATTGCTAATGCTTAGAATTTTCTCATTGGCTAACCATTGGGATCTATGCACATAGCTAGCAGATGAGAGACTGAAATATGATATAATTGGGCAATTCATTTGTTTACCAGCAAAGCAGGTGCAAATGTTTTCTCTCTTGTAAGCAATAATGGGGTAATTATGATCAATGTATGATTGAATCGAACTCTTATTGCTCCACTTATTTGTCTTTAATATGTAGCACTAGTTTCATGAACCCTTTGTTTACATCCTTAGTTACCAGTCGACTGATTAGAGTTTGACTCAATCATACAACGATCTTAATTATATGATCAGCTTCACTGTATAAGTTCCAATTAACATTTTTAGTTAATCATGGAGTACTTTGTTTTTGCAGGCATATCTTCAATACATTATGAACTTAATATTATAAACAGATTATATTTTATTGACATTTAAAGTAGAAAAATGAGTGCCAAAGAGAACTAATGTATTCAATCATATAAATGTACAAATTACATACAAAATAGATTCGGCAATAAGAGCTTCAGCCCTTAGAAATTTTTAAACCACTGAGTTCCTTATATGCTGAAAGTGTATTTGGGCCAGGTTTATAATTTTGTTTTCATAAGTGTTGCTACTCTTATACTGATTATACAATGCTATTTCCATTTTTTCAGATCTACTCTATGTGGCCCTCCCTAATGTACTCTTCTACAAGACAGCAGTGTTTTCTAAATAAACACTTCAGTTTTAGCTTGAGTAAGGAGATCTTGGAAACTTCCAGGTAAACATGGTTTGTCATGCAACTTTGTATTATTTGTTGCAGAGTATGAGCTGAGGTGTTCCTGAAGATCCCTCAATACCGTTCGTACATTTGCACGACAATAAAATTCCACATCTGAAACATACAAGACATTGCTTTAAGATGCATTTACTTGAACAGCATAAACTGTAAATATTTTGAAACATCTTTTTTCTCTATTGGACACTTTCTTTTTACAATCTGAATGCATGATAATGCACATTGTCTCACAGCAAGATTGATTTTTTTCCCTGACTTCACAGCACCTTACTGCTTCTTAAGAATATGGCTTTTTGATAACTCCAAACAACCTCAAAAGGTGGTTGATTGTTTTCATTTTCCTGTTTAAATTTGTGAGTAAGTATTCATAATAGAAAAACATGAATTTTGTACATTAGTAAAACATTATTTTTTGAAATGGGCAATGCCCACAAACTAAGGTAAAGCTGGACAAGCATTATGACAAACCTGCATCTTCCCTTAGAATGGTTTGGTAAGTTTAGGTATGGCCAAATGCATTCAAGTGATGTGGATCATTACAAATACTCTGTTGAGGTAACAACTCCCAAAATGATTGAAAAAGTCCATGACATGGTGCTGAGTATTGGAGAATGAAGTTGCAGGAGATTGCTGAAGCTGTGGCTATTTTCAGAGATTAACGCATAATATTTTGCATAATTATTATAAAATTAAAAAAACTTTTGGTGAAGTGGGTGCAGCGCTTGTAAACAACTGACCAGAAAGAGAATAAGCTGTTACTTCCATGCAGAATTTGGGGCTTTTAAGTGAAATCCAAGTAAATTTCAGTGATGGTGTGACAGATGGCAAAATATGGATATAATACATGCCAGAAAATGGAGCAGTCAAAACAGTGGGTTGCAACTAGAGAAATACCCCAAAGAAGGCAAAAACAACTAGCTGTTTGGGAAAAGGACCAAATCAAAACCATTGAATATTATGCTATGCTACTGAAGCAATTCAATAATGCGATCAAGAAGAGTTGTTCTCATTTGGCAAAGAAAATGGTACTGTTCCATCATGATATCAGGCCAGTGCACGTCTGCAATTGCAACCTCAATATTCCTGTTCTTCTGTTTCAACATGAAGAAATGAAGGAAAGAAATTTGCATAAAATAAAGTGGTTGTCGCCATAATGAGTAATTATTTTACAGAGGTGAAGAAATTACATTTTATAATGAAATAAACAACTTATAAAATCACTGGAATAGATAATTTGAAATGGGATTATGTTGAGAATTAAAATTATATCTTCCAAAAAAGTTATGACTTCTTTCATTTTGCATGAACTTATACAACAGCTGTCATAATACAGTGCTTTACATATTGTAATTTACTGTATGCACATAATGAACATTTTCACAGTGAAGAAAACATTTTCAAAATCTACTTATCAGAATCCCAAAAGAAACATCCTTAAGGATTAGGCCTTGTGGTCTGCTCCACTTCCTATATCTGAAACTTCCAAAATCAGCCATAGAAGGCTTGTATAGCATAGTTGACCAAAGTAATTCTGACGATTTTTTCACAATGCCCAAATTTCATTTATTAGGAACAATTAATGTGCAACAAAGTTAAGGTGGGAATGAAGTGTTGTCAAGAGTTAACATGTTGAGCTGGTACGTTCAAATTTTCCTGATGTTAGCCTGTATTCTGAGAAGTGCAATCAAACACAGTGCAGCTTCCATGCTTTCATTTTTGTGCACAACAGAACATTTTAGGAACCTATTTTGTGATATTAAAGGTTTTTGGTTACAATTCTGAACAGTTTCACTGCAACAGCACTGATTATGAAATATTATTTTCTTGAACATTTGCATCCATATGCTTAACAAATTCACCCATCTAGAAACTAAGCCTTTGTACAGCTTTCCTTAAATTGATGACACTATTGCCCAACGTTTCCTTTACTCATTACAGTTGACCCATTTGTATCACAAATTCATGGTGCATTTCAGCAGTATTCTTAATTTTGCTTTGAGAAATCAATTTACCAAACAAACTTCACAAATGGCAGGATTGCTTATTCTCACAACCAATATAAACTAATGTCAGGTGACTGACAGAAAACCGGTAACAACATACTCGATAGCAAGCTAATGAATCAGCTGAAGATTCTGTGATCCACCCAAATGCACCAATTTTGTTTTATGACAGACCGGCCCTTACTTTTGAAATGGGCCTCATAATATTACAAAAATTGTTATAACATTTCTCAGCAGTTGAATATAATATTCTTATTTTTCTTACCTTTTAAAACATACCCAGAATCTCTAATTGTTTTATGCTGTGAAGTCCAAATGTGCAGTGTGTGATAAAAAACAGCTGCATAGAACTGGTTTACCACATCTACAACTCCCTGATTTTGATTACATTCCCTGAAAACAAAAAAGGAATTAAAAAATCTATCAAGAGAAACCCGTTTTTCTCACCTATAATATGTTACATATTCTATAGAGCTGAATGTATATGTTACTTTTTTAAATCAATGGAACATCATGAAACATGACAGAAATTGTAATTTAATTTTGGTCATATCTTTTATGACTTTTATGCATTTTCTTACTGATTATTGCTGAACTGAAAGTGTAAAATGTTTCTTTCAAGGGTTAACTGTATCACTACATTCCAGTAAATAACTTTATGACATTCACAACCATGGTAAAGCAGTTACATTAAGCAATTGAAGATGCCTTTAGCTGCTCCAGATCTGAGGGTGTTTTCATTACACTTTTTAACTGGCTTCATTTATTAAGATCACTGTGTGATTGAGTCGAACAACACTCTTTTGCTCCACTTACTTGTTTAAATATGTAGAATCTGTTTCACAAACCCTTCATTCACATTGTCAGCCCCATTGTTGACTGGAGGATAAACCGTTATGCTGTGGGGATGTGTAATCTGCTCTGGTGGAGGTGTGATGAACTTCAAGTTAATGTTTACTCATCGGAAGTGTCGAAGTTCATTAAACTGTCTTTGTACTTGTAAATGTACATTTTTTCCAATTTGCTCATTCTGTAGGTCCTTGCACTGAATTTAATAATTTTGGTTTTTTTTACATATTTAAACAAGTAGAGCAAAAGAGTGTTAGTTCAACTAAATCATACAATGATCTTAATATATAATTAGCATCACTATGCAATGTTCCAATTAATAATTTTGGCTTTATTTAATTACAGCATTCTACAGGTATTCATTCAACTGAAAGCCTCAGAGCAGTATATGCTGATTTATTGCAACTAAGAGATGTATCAGTTCAGTAGTGTTGGTAAAACAGAGAAATTGGGTAGTAAATGGTGTAATTGATGGTAAAATTGGTGTTATTGATAGGAAAAGGAACTTAATGGTGACTTAAGACCTACAGAATGCAAAAAGATATATTTTTATTGGACACATTCAACACTGTAATGTAAATTACGCCCAACTACTAATTGATGTATTTCATAAACATTGCTGCACTGTAGCTTTTGAGAAATTTATAGCTCATATTTATAAAATACGATAAATTAAAAATATGTAAATCATTTTGTATTATTCCATTTTATTATATTACAGAGTGTCTCTCATAAAACCAGTATACCTAACTATATCACTAAGTTCATAAATAGAAGTTGGCCTCATTGCCATTCTGGCACTAATATTATGCCTTACTGCATTAGAACTCGCCAATGGCAGCTAACATTGTTTTGTTATTTGGTATCTCCTTATTAAATCTCTCCTCGTACTGTGCTTTAACATGAAGCAAACTTCCTCCATGTTCACATCTTACTCCATATGATAGGAAATAATGTTTCACTATAGACACCTTATATTCTGTTGTGCGAACCATAATTGCAGAAATCAACACTAAACCAGTTTCACATTGTGTCAAACTATTACATACAATAAATAAATACTTCATTGCTATGGAAACTTGGGCAGCAAATGATCGATAATTTCAGTGTCATTTGTGCCATATGTGGTCAGAGCAGAAATGTAATGTATACCCTCATGAACTTAGGACCACACTTTGTAAATGAATGTTTAAGTCTTCCTAAATCTATCTGAAATATAATTAACTCACCTGTTCAGTTCACCTTGTCTCAAAGCTTGCAATGCAATTCGTGTCATGTTTAAACTCATTACAGCAAGTGGAAAATTCTGTTGGTCATCAACTGACATTCGATAGATATCCCGAGCAAGGGGAATGAGATGGGGGCTGTTAGCCAGGTACACAAGTTGTAGGAGTCCTAACATTCCTACACCTCTCAGATCAGTACCTGGATCATTGCCCTGCAACAAGTCATGTATGTTTTACAAAAATAGTTCATTGGTCTTTGAAGCAGATGTTATGAAATAATTGTATTTACTTGAAATCCAATATGTTCCCAATGAGAGCCATAGCTGGGAGTCTCCAACCTTGCTCCTGTCAGTCTCTGATAAACAGTTTGCAGCATGCGTAAATGAACTGAATCATTCATGTCCAATTTACCTGAAAATCAAAGAAAACAGTAATAGCAGATATTCATAAAAATTATAAAATTAATTGTGCTTACATGCTTTAAGACCTAATGCTTATAAGATGATGAATTAACACTACCAAAGACCATTGGAGTCAAATGTGAAGCAGCATTAAAAAAAAGATGTGAATACATAATGTGTTAGGTAGGCATTACAAATGCAAAACCATGCCAGTGTATGCATTAAGTTAAAAATTGTCCATATTTCCACCCCACTCATGTAAACTATTTAGCTTTGAAACCAAAATTGTCTCATTTTTCAACTCCCCAAAATTCTGGGATACAGAATTATTCCAGATTCTATTCATATCACAATATTTTTATAGTTTTTAAGTTGCATGTGCTGCTAGTATATGGCAATTTCTAGCTGCTAAAACAACAGTATAAAATTTGTGGATCCATTTTTGCAATTCCATCTAAGAATGCAAATGTCGGAAATATTCAATGGGCAGAAGCTGGAAGTAAAAATATTGGCAGCAACATTACAAATGCTGTTTATTTCACGTGTGCATTTTTATCAGTTTGTGTCTAAAGTTACAGAACTCGTTAAGAACTGTGAAAGTATCAGAAAATACAAACACAAATGCTGTTTTGCAAATGTGTCATCTGCCTGATATAAATGTATATCTGTAAGCATAATTATCAGAGCCCGGAAGTTCAGGCATTTATTTTGGTTAAAATAGACAGGCAAAAAGACACTAAAATACTGAAAATGGGCAGTAATATAATTAAAATAGACGTTTACTAAAAGTGAAAACAGAGAGTAATATCACTCATTATTAACGAAAACAGTTAGATATTTAAGATACTTAATCATTTCTTTATCACATAATTAAAGTACTTAAGCTTACTTTTCTTGGTTACAAGCAAGATGTTTTTTCAAAGTATCAAAGATGCTCAGTGGTTTTGGGTTGAGTCCCATTTTCTATTTATGCATTTATAGGGGAATTAGATTAGTATCTCTCTTACTTCCATACTGAACACATTGTAGAAACAGTTCATTGTACAGATGTACCCCTCTCATCTTTCTCAATTGCAATTGTTTGTTACATTTATGCAAGCTGAGAAGTTACCCCCATCATAGATTTTCTCGAATTGTCTGGCACAGATCAATACAAGGTCATTTGACAGGACTATTCAAAACTACAGAACTTCCCTCATCCTCTATTTCCTGATATTTGCCCAAGGTAGCATGTGTTTCTTTCAATGATGAAGATTATTCTATTAAAGACTTTAAGATGGATTGAGGAGAACATTTTTGACTACTTGAAAAGAAATAAATGAATAACAAGACTCACAATAGATATTTTTGTGAGATGAACATGACTTTTAATTTTTAAAACTTTTTTCATTTTGATACATTGAAATTCTTTATGTACTTTTTAAAATGCGTAAATAATTGCAGAATGTGACGCATGGAAAAACTGTTCTGTTTTTCACCTAGAAATTCTGGCCCTGGTGAGCTATGAATACCTTGTTCAAAAATATCCCTGGCTGTAAGGAAATGTTAATTTTTTGCAGATATGGTTATAGGGACCAGGAGTAAATTCTTTTATATCTCTGCCCATACAGTATGAGACACTCAAACTGTTTGTCTTAGTATGTTCCACGGAAAGTTTGTTGATTGCAAAAATCTTTTTCAAAACCAAACAAAAAATGAAATATTTGCATGCAACATCAGCAGTCTTAGTATTTATTAAAAGGAGTTCATACTACCACAGGTGGCCAAGGTCGTAAAAGACTCCTAAGTGGGAGGTCTGGAATTCAATTTCTGCCAGGACCAGCCTCCCTAACTTAAGATTTTTTCCAGGTTTTTCTCAGACATATTAAATAGCAAATGACGGGGAGGTACCATAAACTTAGGCCTGGAATATTTCCTTCCTTTAAAAAATCCTTTCCCAATTTATAATTTCATCTCATATATCATTAATATTCACCACCTGTGATGCCTTTGGAGGGGGGAGGGGTCCATTAGAGATTTAAGTAAACATTTTTTTAATTTAGATCTATTATTAGGTATTAGCTTTGTATTCTGTTGAGTTGTACAACAGTGTCATATTTTGATATAAAATTGTAATAATTGTAAGATAAATTTACGTCTTGATTTAATGTTGATAATGTATCTACATTATCATTGTCATCACCTGTAATTTAACTAGCTCTGTGTTCACATGTATGGGTGGTAGCTGTGTAACTCCATAGAATTCTAAATAATTACTTACAGTTCCTTGTTCTCATTTTTTGAACATAATAAAGACATAGTTTTGGAAAAATTTATATTATCAACTCCAAAATTTTATTTACTATACCAAAAAGTTTATCATATTTGGCTTTACAAACGTATGAATAAATACAAAGCTAAATACCTACATCAACAATACATATTATTTAAACATTAAAGGATATTCATTATGGATAATTTGTATCTTTAGTGCTCTACAAAAATTGCTTACACTGAGCAATGGCAAAAACCAAATCTCGCTCTGTAGTGAGGTGATCATGGAGTTCTGGAGGTCCCAAAAGACAGGACAAGAGAGTGCACAAGCCTCGTCTTTCAACTGTCGCTTTTATGCCATTCTGTGGTAACAAGGAAATCATATAACAACAAAGTCTGAAAGATAAAAGCTTTTATATGTGTCAATCATAAGCAAATGCAAATATTTAAAAAAATTGACTGCTGAAAGAGCAGTCGATCTTTTACATAATATATAAATAATAAGTTTTATGTCTTATTTCTGAACCAAAAATAAAATTTTAAAAATTATTCATTTTCACAAACCAATTCTTCTGACAAGTCACGCCGTTTGAAATGTTCAAGAGCCTGTTGCACATTTATTAGTTGTGTAATAGATCTTCTGGGATCTAAACTGTTTCTGAATGTTGTTTCAACTGTTGAGACCCCTTCCCATTCTTCTTTTGCAATTTCACATGCCAATCTGTAATTAAAATTCATGCAGTTTGATAAACGTGCTAAGAGCATTTTTTTAGCAATTTACTGCTCCAATAGATTACTATCTTGCTTGACTATATATCATGCAAATATGTAAACAAAACATTATGAAACCAAAACAGTGCTTTATTTGGAATTAACAACTGAAAACTAGGATTATAATTTCTTCAAAATAACATGTTTTCAACGATAAAATCATTTATTAATGCTTTTGCTCTATTAACAACTGTGCATTAAATCATCAAAGTAATCAACCTGGTGTTAAAATCATTTTAATTATTTCTTAACCTCAATAAAACAATTCTGTGGTTAATTACATTTTAATATGACAATAATACTGCTCCTCTGTAATGAGCTGATTTTATTCCAAAGCTTTTCATAATAACTAATGCTTGTGAAAGGAAATTTGAAGAGCAAATTAATGAGCTGGGGCATTTATATTGCGGGAAATTATTTAATTTGAGCAATGTGTAGTGTCAAAATTGCCACTACATCGAGTGCGGCAACTCTTCTACGTTAATTTAGATTAGATTATGTTTGTTTATAAATAAGAAACAAAACACAAACACGTTCTCTACATTGAAGGCTGAATCATTTTTCAGAAAGTAGTGTCTTTGTGAAACATACCAGCCCGACTAGGTGAGTTAACACCAAATTTATTTGGATTTTATTGTTGTTTTAGTTAAATTATGGTATCTACATTAGCACTTAACCTCAATTTTTATTTTGAATTTAAATGTTTTCGAATGTCAGTTACACTTGGTTAACTAAACAGTGAAACAAGTAAAATTTATTGATACCTGGCATCTTCTATATTGATGTTTGCCCTGTGTCTTTCAAACGCAGTATCCGATATGATTTTGTGCGTTGAATTTGACATTATGCATTTCACCATTACGCAAGGATTTTGTTTCAAATTTCACACCATTTCAGTTTTATTGTTGGCTAACCTCTTTGAGTGCCTTTGTGATTAATATCTTGTTGACGTGAAAATGCCGATATATCTGCGAATTCTTGAATAACATCGGCAGTAAATGAATTATCGTGCACTCGAATTCGATAACACCACTTCCGAACTGTAGCCGAACAGCTTCCGTCGCCTTCGTCCTTTTCCTGTGTTTGACATGACGGCCTTTGGAATGACAGATGACAGCTGCACTACAACATGATGCGGCTGGGTATCAGGCCCGCCCAAACGGATGCTTTTGTACGTTTGCCTTTTCTTTATTCGTTCATTTTTTGCTCTTTTTTTTATATAATCGACTATTGTTATATTTTGTTCTCTAGATTAGGTATAACTTGGTTGCAGTTCGGGAGGTTACATCGAAAGAAATGTCTTAATGGTTAAAGATTATATGTAGCTGCGTTTAAATTTTGTTATGGAATCCAATATTTAGGTTGTCAGAAAGAGCTTTAAAAAAAATTAAACTCTGCTAAAAGGGAACCTGGGTCCTTTGTCTTAGAAGTGCGCTACATCTGGACTGTTCTTCATCTGCTGTGCAGTCTATTAAAACGCGTTTTTGTAAGAAAAACTAAATGATAGAATTTACCGAACGTAATGTCTTTACTCAGGAATATTTTTGAGTCTGGAGAGCACCGCAAGTTAAAAAAAAAAAAAAAAAAAAAGTTTTGCCTAGGCGAGTACACTTTCTAATCCTCATTTTGCTGTTATTTAGAAATTACAGAATAAAATAAGTTTGGACTGTGCCTTCAAAAATATAATTTCAAATACAGATTTGAGTAAAAAAATTAGTTTTTTGTCATTACATTTTATTATTGGGTTTATATACTCTTTAACAATTCTGGTCATTAGCATCCCATTCATTTCAGGGCGTGAAATGGCCGATACATTTTGCTCAAAGCCTCTTCTTTACATTTTAGAATGTTGTTAAAGGTGAATTGAATAAGCACGTGATTTTATGATTCTGTCAGTGATGTTACTCAGCTCAGTTTGGTAAAGCATGTATTTCGAATAAACAGAGTAGAGTAAAGTTATAACTGTGCATCAATGAGACGCTTTACGAGTGAAATTTGACATTTTTATTTTTAATTCATCTGAACGATTTTAGTGAATCAAATTTCTCTAGTTCTTACAAGAATTTTAAAATGAGGGAATAATTCGTGTTCTAACATCTCACATTTCGGGCAATCTATTGATACAGTTGTTTCTCCCTTTCTTTCTTTGTACGCAAATCTCTAAGAGGTCAAAAACATGATCTTTGCATTACAAAGCGGAAGACAGCTCTTTTTAATAAGCAAGTTGTATGCTCGCTATGTCATGGGGACGTTCAGGAACGCCTAGAATAGTTATTACGAACACTGTGACAATGGCAACATAAGGCCATATTTGCGATTAGTGTCTAGTTTCTAACCGGGGAAGGATTTATATATAATAAATCTCGAAATATGAACTAAAAATTACCAAAATACCGAGTAAAATATGAGCTTCAATTATTATAAAAATGGTGGGAAATAATGCAAAAATAGCTGATTTTTATTAAGTTTCATGGTATTAAAAAGTCCAGTTAAAGATCTTATTGCTTAACAATAGATCAAGAATTACAAGAACAGTGGGTTACAAAACGTTGTTTTAAATTTTATTATGTCGAACTGAGTTTATTGTCTCTTGAAATTTCTTTGTACTGGCTAAAGCTCCACTCAACACCACAAGATATAATGGAGACCACTATAAACCTAAACATCTGACGAAGTTAAATCCAATTCTACTTCCACATTAATTCGCCTATTAAAATGACACTGGTATTTCACCGCTCACTACAGCCTGAATTCTTGGCTAGCATTGTATTCAACTTACTTTCGTTACTTCAGCGACTTTTCCACTGCAACAGTTTATACATTTTGTCACTATAATAATTTAGCGCAGATGTAGTGTATAAGAATTTTGTTTGCATGTAGCTACTTGTGGATTGAATTGAAGAAACGCTATCAGAGTCTAACACATTCTCGATTGTTAAATGTATAGTATTATATTGCATCCACAGGTTATGATTGGTTTCCTGTGTTGCACAATACAGAGGTTTCGGAGATCAATAGAACAGAAACCATGACAGTTATAGCGGAATAGAATGAATATCTCTCCAAGTTTGCATTCGTAATAGGCACCATGGCGTATTTGTTCATTTAACCGCTGGAGGATAGTCATAGCGAAAACATGGCTTTTTGCCTGTTAAATGTGATTCCGTTGTGCACGAAAATTTCGTATGAAACACCCACAGCCAAAACAAATCGTGCACGATATGGAAAGTTTGAAGCGACTGGCTGCTTGTTGATGGACAACGAAAGGCCGGCCAAGAGTGTCGATTGAGACCGTCAGGAATGCGAAAAGCATTTGTCAATTACCGCTAGCCAGTAATTGGAGATTCCGTACCAAACTGTCTGGCGTATTTTATATCAACGACATTAAGTGAAACCATATCGAATACAGCTGTTGCAGGCTCTCAGTCCTGAGGATCACAATCGTCATTTTCAATATTGTGTTGATTTTCAAGAGCGGCAAGAAGAAGACGGTTTTGCCTAGAAACTGAGTTTTAGTGACGAGATTCGTGGCAAAGTAAACCGTCACAATGTACGCATTTGGGGCACATAAACAGTGTTGTGGTAGAACACATTCGTGATTCCCTGTGCTGTTTCTTTGTCTTCCCCCCCCCCGGAGAAAACTGTTACTAGTCCAGTGTATCTGGACATGCTTCAACAGTGACTAATGCGACAATTACATGCAGATGACCAGGTCTTTATTTATCAGCAAGATAGGGCTCTACCTCATTTTCATCTTGACGCCCGCAAGTGTCTAGAAATTCCTCGTCGTTCGAGTACTGCTCGAGAAGACCCCCCTTTTTCTGTGGGCTCCACGGTCACCTGAAGTAACCTTATGTGAATTTTTGTTATGGGTTCATGTCAAAGATCGTGTGTTCGCGCCGCCTTTTCCACATCTGCAAGGGAAGATCACGCATGCAGTCGCTGGTAACGACCACCAGATGTTGGGACGTGTGTGGCAAGAGCTTGACTACAGGATTGATGCCTGCCGCGTCACCAACGAAGGACACCGGAACACTATAAGAAACTTGGAGATATACTCTATCCAGTGATATAAGCGTTTCCGCCAAATCTGCCATGGTTACTGTTCTATCGGCCCCAAAACCAGGGAAGGACTTTAGAATCACTCTGTATATGGAAAAACCGGGTGCGGTTTCGAAGTAGTTTTATTTCTTTATTTATTTAATACTTAAGACAGTACAAAACTGGTCTTCTAACTTATCAATAAAGTTCACTATGGTTTAGCAGTTTGTTTCCGATGTTCTTTGTAGCAATGCACCTGCTTTTGAAGTAATGATTCTAGAAAATAAATTATTATTTTCTGTCAAGAATAATTTTGAAACCATAAAAGCCGGTAAATAGTTTTAATAGTTTGAATTATATAAGTTGTTGTTATTCGTTTCCATTACATTAATTATGAGCATCCTGAAATGAAAATTTGAGAAAAAATAATTTTATTATGGATAAGTGAATATCTGTGTAGAATATAAACTGTTTTACCATTGGCAACAAAATTAAGCAAAGTTGAGGAAGATATAGTGCAATTTAAAACTGTTTTAGAATCATAGAAATGTCAATAATATCATCATGAACATGGGATTGAGCGAGCAGCTGTTTAACTAACCGGAAGTACAATAATAATCATTTCTAAAACTAAGCAGTGCGTCAATATGACGCATGGAAAATTCACACAAATGTACACGATAGCTTTCTTAATAAAGAATGAAAGAACGTATTGTAGTCAACTGCTCAAGATTTTTATTCCGACGATATTATTTTTGCAATTGATAGCTTTTGACTGCATCGGCTGTGTTTTGTTGATAAGTTCCCGATAGATAGTTAGAAAATAAGCACTTTATAATTTTCATATCTTAAGAATCATGTATAGGTTCAAAAAACTTAAAAGACTTTGGGCCTTTATAAGCTATTCAACAATGCTTTATGGTCAATACATGCTTTTACAAGAAACTATATATTTTAATATAATAACGCAGTACATTGTGAAATTTTTAGGTGTAAAACGTTTTCTTTGATCAATTGAGGGCGGAAAAGTCAGGAAAAGAAAAATAAAATAAATAGGATTTTGTAATTTCTCTACTAACACACTGTAATAATAATAATAATAATAATAATAATAATAATAATAATAATAATAATAATAATGTATACTAAACAAACAAAAAATTACATGACATGGATTAACCAAACATACAAAGTGAACAAATACAGCTTTAAAGAAAGTATTACTTCTAAAATTATGAAAATTTAATACAGGAAACACAAATAAATAACTGGATTTCCATCATATAACTACACTATTTAATGTAGTTAGTTTATCAACATTTGTTTATTGTATTAAAGTTTAAAACAAAAAGCGCATATAGGTATACCTAATACATTAAACTTTTTATTATTTTTAATAATATAACAAATCATTAATATAATACAAATAATTTAATATGAATTTTTACGATAGGATGACTAAAACAAAGGAAAATAAATAAAAGCATTTGTTTGATAATAAACTTCATAAACATACTTGATACTCATCTTTTGACGGTTTAACATCACTTCTACTTTATATTTCTAAAAAGAAACCTTTCTGAACATAACGAGTATTACTACAAATATTATATTATTATATTATTACAATACAATACAATCAAAGGTATGACTCGATAATAGAACGAATATCTTAGCAATAATGAGATGCGTCATAATCAACAAAATGGATGAATTGATGCGTCATAATCAACAAAGGGCAAACAATTCTTTTTAATGGATGAATTGTTAGACATGTGCTCATATAGCATAACCTTGTGATTATTTATTAAAAACATTGTTTTAACATACTTTTGTTTTATCATTATCTACACGTATTATACACATAGCAATACTAGAAGATTAACAAACTGAATCTTAATTTCATTGTAAGTTAGTCATTTTCAGGTTTAACAGAGTACACGTATTTTGCTGTGAAGTGGATAATTAACTGTAACATTTATGCTTAACAGCAAGATATAAAATAGACAAAAATCTTAAAATTGGGTCCTAATGATAACAGCATATCATTATCATATTTTGTGTTATAGGAAATAACCGAGGCATAATTTAATGTGCAATATTTAATTAACCATTATCGCGAAGTTTTTTTTAGCATGTATTCGTACAAAAATAGGTATATTAAAAACACATTCATACGCTTAGTCCTTTTTTTTTTTTTTTTTTTTTTATCTATCCTCATGATATATGGCAGAATAATATACAGCTGATATACTGCATTATCGTTTCGATCACATCAATTGTTGCAGTTTAATCAGAGAAGCAAGTTAAATGTTTGGAGCCAACGGTATTTCAAAGGAAGTGTTGCCAATATAAGAAAGTTACAGTTCTTTATTGCAAAGATGAATCTATGCAGAAGCAATTGAAAAAATCGTAATAACTGTTTTTACACTACAGCAATTTAAGTACTTATGGTATACATTCTTTAATTTTATATTACAGACATGACAAATGTAGTATTATGTGTTTATGAATACACATTGTTGTCATGTATGCATTAGACATAAACAATAAATAATATTAATGAGCATACTCTTATGAATTGAGAACACGAACATGCACGAGCGCACACACACACAATTTGTACTTTATGTATCATTGTCTGATTGAAATATCCATTATGATAATAGAATATATTATATAAAAGTCTTAAATAAACTGCTTCTGAAGGCCTCTCTTCTTAGATGCTTGCAGGAGAAATGACAGCCATTGGTGTTCGCAGTCATCTCCTTGAATAGCATTGGATGTCCGTCGAGCTCAAAGCTAAGATCTGCGCAAAAGATAAATGTTTATAATATCAACAATGGTAATATAAGCAATAGAACAATAGAAGGCTATGCATTTACTTGCGAAAATCATCGCATATAAACAATGTTTGTATAATCTGTCATCGTAACTTTATAGTACAATATTACTTCAAAATTCCCGCTTTTCCCGTCCCCTTTGTTGCTATTGGCTCTAGCATATACCGCCAGCTGAAACGCTTATAAACTAGGCCGTTATTTTTACGATTTCATCGCCTGTGTTATTCATATTCTTTCGAAAAAAAAAAACACTAGTTCTTAATAGAAATGCAAACAAAATATCTTATACTTCACACTACAAGTAACAAAAAGAAATAGAAAGGCGTACAAACAATTGAGTATAATCATTTTATATGCGGCACTACTTCGCGAACTAATTTGGAAGTAAAGAGGCTTCAGCCATCAAAATTATTTCCGCCACATGCTTTTATTGACATACGCTATAAACTTATGATGGACAGACTAAAGCTATTTTTGTGTCATTAGAAGGAACAAGAAATCCAACATTTCTGTGAAACTGCAGCGTGCATTTATCTTGACACCTTGACAAGCTTTGTGTTGTGTCTTATGTATTTAGTACAGAAAATAGCACAAAAATTCATTATCAGTAACAGGAATTTAAATTATCACGTAATCTGTTAGGTTCCATGAGTTTTCCGATTTTTAAAACAAATAAGAAAGAAAGAAAGTGAATAAAGGAAAGAGAGAGAATAACAGAACGAAAGAGAAAGAGGAAAGAAATAGAGAAAAAAGAAGCAAAGTAAATATGTAAGAAAGGACTAATTAGAGAACCACAGCAACAATGTTTCAGATCAATAATTATTATATTTAATATAAACTTGAAGTTTGATCCAGAAAACATTATAATCATAGGATTTACCAATTACAGCAACCGTAAATGTAAACGATTAACTTAGCTGCCCTTAAATTCTAATGCTATTAAGGAAATACTAATTTGTGTTCTCTTCTAGCATTTTATTTGGTTTTGCAAACTAAACAAAGAAAAAGCAAGGTCTTAACAAGGAAACCCTGAGCATTATTAAGTAAATATTAATTGCATGGGAGAAATGTAATTTAGATTTATTTATGAAGAATAAATATGTTTTGTAAACCTCCCATAGGTGTTTGTAAAAGCTGCTTGTGCAAACATTGGAACATTTAATTCATAAATCATACATCTGCAGACAGTAATGTCATGCAGGTGGATTATAAACAGCATTTTCTTCTTTCGTGTTGTATATGAGGGATAAATAAAGACAACTATTTTTTTCTCTCTCTCTCGTGAATGAGGGGCAACACGAAAAATCTAAGATACACGATTGAAAGTGTGTAAAATGTACTTTCAAATGAAGCCAACAGCGAAAATGTTGTTGTAAACTGTGAATTTTAACCCTTAACTTCTGAGTATTTTTCTCGCTTATAACATTTTGCTTTAAAAATTAAAATTGCTACTAGAAATCTGCAGGTGTATAATTTTAACTAGCGGCGGTTTCAGAGGGTGGTTCGCCCAAAAAGCTGATAAACTCCTCCCTAGCTGTACGTTTGTCTACTGTTAATCCTAGACTGTTACCGGCTGAAGATAACAGTGCGGTAAGACACAGACATGGCGACTAATTATACTGGCTTGACCTGTCTTGAGGATGTTTTCTATTAATATAAGAGAAATTACTAATTTTTAATCGAGAAAAGTTGTGATGTGATTAATCCATTAATTAATTGCATTTCCAATATAATTAAAGTTAATTTATGATTATTAGTAACTTACATTGCTGTTGCAGTTTCAGAACATTTGTTTAATAAAAAGATTCTCGTGTGTGAATGTTGGTATGCTTGTTAGGGCGACGATTTTACCTTTTTGTTGCGTTGTTTGAAATTGTGTTGTAAAGGCGGTGATGACTTCATGAAATACTAGTTGCTAAGTAACTTTTCTGGCACCAGTGCGAGATATAGACTAATTGTGCACGATTTATAGTATCATAAGAAGCGTGTTTTAATACTAGGGCTGCATAACATTTAATTACATTAGTTAGTATAGACAAAACGTTAATATAAATAATCAGAAGTGGGCCAAGAACAGTGTACTTCTGTGTCAGAGACACAGTTTCTCCAAATTCAATGGAACCACAGGTCTTGAACCAGTCCGTCACTATCACCTATTTTGTTAGTATTTCGAGCATAAAGTTCTTTTGTCGACCATATAAAGGCCCACTTTTTTGTGTGGAACTTTCACCATCTGTCTACGAAATGAAACTCCGCATACCCCAGATTTGATCGCTGGTATGTGTTGTTTTACATGCATACTTGATTTAAAGGGTTTCTGCTTTAGTATCATTTATGGCGGCCTTATTAAATAAACTTCTCTTTTGGTTGCCAGAATCTTGTAACTCAAAATATTCTCGCATCTTTCGCTATGAATATCGGAACGGATTACATAGAACATTAATGCTGAATGAATTTATACTTTTTCCAGTTACTGCATACATATTTTGTGTTCGGATTTCAAGAAATTAACAGTTGAATGTCAATGAATATGCCTAAATGACTTATATTTAAAAATATTAGAATATGTCTAGAATGAACATTAATAACTTTTTATGTATACTAGAACTATAAACAGTTTTTGTTGTTGGTCATAATCGTTAAGTAAATGTTACGTTTTGGCATTATTGTCTAATTATTGTAATTTTATAGTAAAATATTACTCTGCGTTTCCCACTTTGTTGATTTCCCCTTTGTTGCTATTGACATTGGAATTTACGGCCACATGAAACGCGGTTATTTTTATGGTTTGATCGTCTGTTATATTCATATTTTTTCATTAATCATTTTAGTCCTTGCAGAAATGTGAATCAATATCTCTGAATGTAATAAAATGCTTCTTTCGCGCCATTAAGTAGCAAAAAGAAAAGTCCGTCATGCAGGAGCTGTGTAAACTAATAGAATCCTCACCAAAAAGTTGAATAACTTTAAAAATGGATATAAAATACAAATTATGGCCTTATTAATTAATAAAATAAGTTATGGTATTACTGTGTGGTATTAGGGGAACAAAATTAGAATTCTTGCAATCTTTAAGTATCACAATAATATCAAATTATTATTATTATTATTATTATTATTATTATTATTATTGTTGTTGTTGTTGTTGTTGTTGTTGAAATTAAACCACAAAAATTAATGCTATATTATTAATTAAATGAATTATATGACCACTGATAGCCAAAGCTACATGTATGGGTATTTTTAATCATTTTAAATATAACCATGATTACATTTGAGCCCTTGATATCATATTTACATTCACTAAAACAGAGAATTAACGGAAAGGTTTGTTTAAGAAGAAAATGTTCATATGTTTCAATTAAACAAAACTATGTTATTATTCTTAAAAAATGACAATGAAATAAGCAAATATACACAATCAACAATAGACAATCGAAAGTTCCATCAATTTTCATTGGCTTCGAGGTGTAATTCGGAAGGTTATTACAGAGCTCTCTTACATATAAACATAATTCTCAAACACATATTACATTGATATACCACATTTGCTCTCTTCACAACGATATTTTTGTTAAATATAAATTATTCTGTAATAAATACAGTTTATATCTGAATTAATTTATCCTTTTATTTTAAAATAACAGAAAATTAAACGCAAGAGCTGTTTTTAACTTTCGATTCACAAGTTCACCTTACTCCTAATGGTTCGATTTTCCTATTTTTCAGAAGTTTTTTTAAAAATATTTATTTATATGGCATATGCCGGATTTTGTTGTGAAGAAACAAATATTCGTGTCACTAGAGCGCTTTTTAAATTTTGGGCTTCAGGTAAAACGCTCACTCCTAATAATTTGATTTCACAGATTTTTGGAAACTATTATTCCTATTTTGTTTCAATGTCCTATACCAGTTTAGTTGAGAAAAAACGAAAATTGCGGCCGCTAGAATGATTTTTAAATTTCTCTTTAACTCATGTATTCCCACACTCCTAATAGCTTGATTGCCCTAATTTTCAGAAACTATTTTTATTAATTTATTTTAATCAAATATACCGAGTTTCGTTGAGAAAAAAATTGCGCCCTCTAAAGATATTTTAATTTTATTTAAAATGTTTTCTCTTTAGGTTAACCCCCACTGCCAATGGTTCAATTTTGCTTGTTAACAAAATCTACGATGGTTATATGCTGAGTTTCGTTGAGGAAAACAGAAATTGTGACAGCGTTAACAGACACATACTGAGCGGGCCAAAAATGTATACTCACTTTCACAGCAGATATCTACTTAATATATTTCAAAGTTGAACCGAAAAACAACAGAAATGTGTAGTATGATGTTCTGTCAACAGATATGGCTCACATTACGTTATGATAGCGTTGCTACGACAAAATGAAGCTAAGATTATCGTTTGAACAACGGAAAGCAATTTTGAAGTGGTATTGGAAAACCGAGAATGTTGTTGAAGTTCAAAGACAATGGAGATGTGTGTACACAACAGAACCGCCAATGTGAGTAACAATTGCAGGCATTCGAGACAAATTTGAGACTCCAGGTACCGTATGCGATGTTGACAAGGGCAGATCTGGGACACCTCGCACAGCAACAAGCCCCGCGCACTGGATCCAAGTCACTGGGTAGGACGAAGAAAGAAGTCTGATTGAGTTTCCGCCGCGTTCTCCGGATCTAACTCCGTTGTACTTCTACCTATGGGGAACTCTTAAGGATGTTGTATATCGTAGAAAACCAGGTACACTGACAGCACTTCGGGAAGAAATTGAAACGGCATGTGCTGCAATCGCTGAGAACACTTTGCTCAATCAGTAGTTCAACGTACTCAGAAGTATATCGACGCCTATGGGGGCATTTTGAGCAACTGTTGTAACTGTAAAAGTCTAAGATGATTAGTGCTCATCATTTTCTGTTTGTGTGAATTCAGTTTTGTCATGTTAACACAGTTTTTTCTTTGCTTGAAGTACACCCACACACACACACACACACACACACACACAAAAATGATTTTTTTCCATTGTCATTGTCATTTTCCGTCCTAGTAGGTAGAATCGATAGAGGTTTGAAACATTTTTTTAAAAACTGTTTCCTGAGTACAACCGTAATATCTAAATTCCTTCAGAATTCGCTAAAAGAAAGTTGTACAAATATTCTAACAAATTAATAATATTAAGGGATACTATCTCGCTAGCTAATTGGGAATAAAGAGGCTGACTAACCAATCAAAATAATTTACACCACATGCTTTTATTGGCATCCACTATAAACTTTTGACGAACAGACCATAGTAACAATTGCTGCATTAAATCCTTTTATTTCTAAAATACCATTATAATGGGTACTATTTTACAATAATACGTAATATGGAAACATTTATGTAATACTGAAAATAGAATCAATATTTCATTTTCATTACAGAATTAATAATAAATTAGTAAGTTAATAATAGCTACCAAATGAATTAATAGAATTTGACAACACTTATCTATTCTGAAATGTATGCCAACACTAGAGGCTCTGAAATATCTTTAATATTTTTACTGTATAAACCTGCATCATTCTTTCTGATAGTATAATTTCCCACCAATTAGTGGCAATTCAGCCTTTCAGCTTGGGCTAAAATTTCTTGCGGTAAATTCATTTTGGCCAAAAAGAATAACAACAACATACAAACAAACGAACTAAATAATCTCTATCGATACAGTGACATCATAAGTAAAATAGAAATGAATTAGGAAATTACAACATTGTCGGGGCGGAAAAAAATGGCATGCGAGAACAATAACCTAACAGTTGAGGCCACCAAGGCAGCTTTCTAGATTGGATCTCCTGCATCGTATCAGGAAGGTTTCCCCTCGTTGGGAGGACAGAGGCACAAAAGCGCACCTTCGAATGATGTGAAGAAAAGCTGCAGAGATTCGACGGAGGGAGCTCAAGGCGTGTTTCTGATGTCATCACAAAGTAGACCCGCCTAGTTGAGATGCCCGTAGCCTCTGCTAACTCGCGTACTTTCATTCATTTGCCAGTCAAAACTATATCATTGACTTTATCGATGCTTTCTGGCCTCACGTCTGATTTTGGAGCTCCAGGAGGTGGTGACTCTTCGATGTTTGTTTGCATAGGAAGGGCATAAATCACTCAATATGGGACACATCCTCTCTTGAATGTCCTTTGCTGTTTTCTCTCCCAGAATATACAGAATTGAATCGCACCATAATTCCAATCTTATCTTTTTTCATTGTATTCAAAAAACGTAAATTTAAGCAACTGCCATCAATGAATTAACATCAAATGACTTGAGACCGCAGAATAGCAAGAAAAATGTATGACTAGGTATAGAGACATTGCTGTTGCCCTCTGTTGGTATGAAAACCAATTTACTTATCAAATCATCATCGTAAATAATTTCACATCAAAAATATGTATTTAAAATCAGAATACTTGCACTAAGATGACTATATATATATATATACAAAGGGTGATCAGAAACTAAGGTTACAAAACCCGCAGTGAAACGTGTACATTTTATTTCATACAACTAACACAGCCAATGATACATTAGCTTATTTTTCGACATAGTTTCCTTATGCTCTTGTCGCTTCGTGGGATGAGTTTGAACATTCTCTCGTGGCAAAACTCTTGTTCTTGCGCGTTCAGCCACGTTGTCGCGAATTGTTTCACCTACTTGTCTGAAGCGAATCTTGGCCTCCTAGGTGCTCGTTTAAGTGAGGAAAAAGATGAAAGTCGCTTGGAGCGAGGTCCGGGTTGTAAGGAGGATGGTTGACGATGTCCCAGCGAAACTTGCAGTATCGGTCAGCGGTCACTGTGTGTCCTCTTTCCAAAATCATACCCGCGCTCTCCCAAAACACTGGGCCATCGCCTTTCCGGCAGATGGCGTCAACTAAATAAATAAATAAATAAATAAATCCTTGGTCAAGTGGTCAGCGTTGCTGAATGCCGGCCGAAGGCCCGGGTTCGATTTCTGGCACCTAATTAGAAATGTTTATAAGTTAGGAAGGTCTGGAACGGGGTCCACCCAGCCTCGTGAGGACAATTGGGTAGCTGCCTGATAGAGAGGGGGCGATCTTCGATCTAGTAAGCCGCAATAAAGCGATCGGCTGGATGCGGCGTGCTGATCACACCCCCCTGCAATACTACTCTCTATTAATATCATATGATGGAGGTAGAGGGTGCAGTGGTCGTCACGGTAAGCTAAGGCTCATATGGGGCTGTGAAAGGCTATAGAAGGGATTCACGTTAACTTCAAAATTACTAAAGGACATAAAACCTAAAAATGACTAAAAACGTCGTTTAAAAGCTGAAAGTTAAATAAAATGGTTTTTAAATGTAATTAATTTTAAAATTAAATTTAATAATGTTTACGATAAAATTACTTTTAAAAAGTTAGCCAACAATGTGCATCTTGACGAAGCTCAAAGACAAATCATTGTATTCAAATATGTAATAGCATAATTGTCGTATGTTAAAAGCATTGGCGAAATTAACTTTTTTTTAGAAGCAAACTGAATATAATTTCGCAATACCATTGTCATTCACGTTCAGCGTTGTTTTTCTCAAATGATTATCGAACAGACGTCTTTTGTTTATTATCAGTAACGTTAAAGTCGGTCTGTTAAAGAATGCTGTCGGATGAATTCTTATTTGGAAGCAAACTGAAGGCATTATTGAGAAGCCTACACTCCCAGTTTAGCCATAGCAAGATTGCAAAAGGAAAGGTTTCTAAAAGTAGGTTGATTAGACAGTGGATCGGCAAATACCCCAATGACTGAGCCGTGATCTGCAGCATAAAGAGTATGCAGGACATGTCAGCAGCACTGAGAGGAAACAAAGGAACTAGTTCCAATCACTAATTTCAGGTTTTTCTGGCTCTTCAAGAGACATTTTTAAAATCCAGGTTTATGTGAGGGGCTTGAATCAGTAAATGTGCCATGGCATGTGGTACAGAACCCAGAATTCAACATCAAGACATCATTGGCCGAAAGAAACCAGGCAAATCAACTTTAAGGGAAAATAGTTGCACCAACTATACGAGAAAAAGATTGACTTCATCAGAACAGGACTACAGGACTGTAACATCTGACTTTCAGTAGTTGAGGCCACCGGCCGTTTCATTGATAACGTCGTGGTGGGTAAGTTAGGCCCCACAGAACTTGGTAAACCCGCCTCATATTATGCAAGATGCTGGATAAAACGATCCACAGCACCATAACCTGCATCATCAGAAATGCTTTGTGCATTCTATGGCCATCGGAAAACTATAATGGTAAATTTCTACTGCTTGTTTTTTGTTTGTTTGTTTTTTTTTTTATTAATTTATTTATGGACGCTCTTTAACAGCTCAGGTCATCAGCGTCCCATTCAACTCAGGGCGTGAAACGGCCGACAAATTTTGCTCAGAGGCCTCTCTTTCAGGCTTGAGGTTCTTTTTCGTGCCGTAAATGTACGACACGAGACCCATGGCTTTACTTCCCTTCCGAAGGAAGCCATACTTACGATTTTTACGCCCGAAAAAAATCCATCGATCCTGGCCGGGTTCGAACCCGCGTTCTTGGGTGTTGGAAGCAAGTATGGTAACCACTACACCACCAGGACCGACAGTGCTGTCTACATAATCAAGACGGGGAAAACATTGAAAATGTTCTACTCTAACATGCTGCATAACACCTGCCTTGCTCACGGCTTACACCGATTGGCTGAAGAGGTTAGAAACAATTTCCCAAGAGTGAACAACATTATTTCATCCGTGAAGAAAGCATTTCTGAAAGCTTCCAGTCTCACTCAGATTTCAAGGAAAAGCTACTACAAATACCTCTGTCACCAGAACTCATCGTCACACACTGGGGTGTTTTGCTGCATCTACTGTACCAACTATTTTGAACACAGCAAGGGTGTTATAGACACGTTTGACGTTAACAAAGCAGCCTGCATAGTAAAGGCTAAAACCGTTCTTCACATTAAGAACAAAACCACTTCACTTCCTTTATTAAGATCTTCCTGCAGCTATCCAACGTTTGGAATCCGCATTTTTACCACTAAAAGACGCAACGGGAATCATTGACCCAGTTTCAAAGAAAGAAATATCAGGTCCAGAAATTGAGCCTGTTCTTTGAAGCTCACCAAGATTCTGCAGCAGAACCCAGGACTTGCAACAATGAAAAATTTATCTGCTGTTCTTCAGGGGGAGCAAATTTCAGACATTGTACCGT
Organism: Metallyticus violacea; assembly: GCA_030762175.1. Lineage (NCBI taxonomy): Eukaryota > Metazoa > Arthropoda > Insecta > Mantodea > Metallyticidae > Metallyticus > Metallyticus violacea. Next base: position 8,251,827 of record CM060837.1, on the reverse strand, counting down.
GGGGATCAGCAGCAGTGGCTTTATTGAAATTTGCACTGATGACTTTATGCTGTGTTGAGAGAACAGTTTTTAAGACAACAGAAAATGTTTCACCGTAGAAAACCTAGGAGTGTAGTTAATAGTGCAGTGTAGCAGTAACCCAAATAATTTTAAAATGTTCTGGTTAAGTTTAGTGCTTTACAACTTTAAAAATGACGAAGCTTTAAAACTTTTTAAAAATGCAGTCCCAGGACATTAAAAAGACTTGGGAAAATTTAAGTATTCTTATAATTTTGTGTTTTAGAACATTGAAAGTAAAATTAAATTCATATACCGAGGGTGCCAAAAATATATACACACTTTCACAGTGGATATCTATTTAATATATTTCAACGTTGGACCGAAAATAACAGAAATGTGTAGTATGATGTTTTGCAAACAGATGTGACTCACATACATTATGATAGCATTGCTACGTGACAAGTAAATCAACAATGAACAAATGAAACCAAGATTATCGTATGATGTTCTGTAAATAGTTGTGACTCACACTACGTTATGCTAGCGTTGCTACAACAAAATGGAGCCAAGATTATCGTATGAACAGCGGAAAGCAATTTTGAATTGGTATTAGAAAACCGAGAATGTTGTTGAAGTTCAAAGGCGATGTAGACGTGTGTACAGAACAGAACCGCCAACGCGAGTAACAATTGCACACATTCGAAACAAATTGGAGACTCATGGTACCGTATGCGATGTTCACAAGGCAGATCTGGACAGACCAGCTACACTGGCAGCATTTAGGGAAGAAATTGAAACGGCATGTGCTGCAATCGCTGAGGACACTTTCGCAAACGTTACTCAATCAATAGTTCAACGTACTCAGAAGTGTATCGACGACGATGGTGGGCATTTTGAGCAACTGTTGTCTAAGATGATTAGTGCTCATCATTTTCTGTTTGTGTGAATTCAGTTTTGTTATGTTAACACAGTTTTTTCTTTGCTTGAAGTGTGTATACATTTTTGGCACGCTCTGTATAATGTCATATACTTATTTCGATGTTTCTATTCTACTTTACCTTAAAAAATGCCCTAAAAGGGTTAGAAAAAACTTAACATGTTAAAAACGTAGTTCAGAATTTATAAAAGTGCAACAATCCGGGCCCTGGTAATGAGCTGTATAGTTTACCTGTTTAAGTTGCTCAGTAAGGACAGAGCGGCGCAGCGGGATAAGGAGCTCGTCCTGGGAAGGCATAGTTGTCAGGATTGATAGTGCGACATATCTCCCGGTATCGATTTCTGCTCTGTCGGTTGCCGGATCCGCGACTCGGCTGGTTCCTGTTGCTAGATGCACCGCCGAAGAGATCGAACCAGAACGCCTTAGCGTCGACGTCCATCAGTATACACGCGAGAAACAAAATTGCAAAGAAGAGGACCGCAGAGTGACGTAGCAACATGTTCACCACAAGCAACCGCAGAGGAATATGGCACAAGATGAGACCGCACTTTGTAACAGAAGAAAGTGGCAGTGCTTTGAGGTTAAAGCGAGATAAACTGGGAAAGCGCTGTTTCTGAGCTCAACAATGCAACGCTACAGCCTCGGCGGACGTCGGAAATGTGACCGTCGACTGCATGAAGGCGACTGAGTGTTCATTCCTCTCTGAACACGGTATTTATATTTCCTTTGTTGGGCCTGCTCGCACGTCCTTGGGCTTGGTTATCACCGCTGATGATGCCCCTTCCTGTCTCTCTGCAGTGAAAGCATAACGTGGCCCTTCGAGGCACAAGTGGAATTTTTTCCCCTCCAGAAGGGCGTGGATTTCTTTGATTTTCAAGACCACGAGAGGGTAATTGTTTACTGTATCATTAGGTTGTCATTATTCTGGAAGCAAAAGTATTAAGAGTCGGCTCTTCACGGCCGTCATTTGTTTTGCGTTCTAGGCAGAAGACTTCAGGTATTTGCTGTAATTATTCTCAAGTTCGCATTTCAGTGTTTCAATAACTGAACAAAATATATATTAAAATTCAAATATTAGCGAAGAAATTTATAGTAAAAGTCCGTTACTCGTTTTTTTTAAAGAAGGAAACAATCCTAGCCTAAGCTTTAGGGTACTTCCCAGCATTTGCCATTTATGAGGACTGAGGAAAACCTGGGGGAAAAAAAAAAAAAATTCAATTAGGGAGGGAGGTTCTGGTGGAAATCGAACCCCAGACTTAACGACCTGAGCCACCCGTGGCGGTCGCAGGAGCTGTGTGAATTAAGTGAATTGCTCAGCAAGTCAAATTTGTGAAGGCTAGAGCAGAAAAATTGGCGCCTCTAAGCACTTTGTAAAAGTTCGGTTTTCAGGCATATCCCACTTTTAATTATTTGATTTCTCTGATTTTAAGACACTATTTTTATTGTTTTATTTTATTGCTATATACCACGTTTCGTTGCGAAAAAACAAATATTGCAACCGCAAGAGCAATTTTTAAATTTCAGTTTTTTTTTTTTTTTTTTTTTTTTTTAACGCTCAGGTCATCAGTGTCCCATTCAATTATTCAGGACGTGAAACGGACGACAAATTTTGCTCAGAGGCCTCTCTTTCAGGCTTGAGGTTCTTTATCATACCGTAAATGTACGACACGGGACCCACGGCTTTACTTCCCTTCCTAAGGAAGCCATACTTAGGACTTTTACGCCCGAAAAAAATCCATCGGTCCTGGACGGGTTCGAGCCCGCGATCTTAGGTTTAGAAAGCAAGTATGGTTACCACTACACCACCAGGATGGACTTAAGTTTCAGGTAAACCCCCTCTCTTAATAGTCCGATTTTCCTGATTTTCATACATAATTTTTATTATTTTATTTAACTGGTATATAACCAGTTTAGTTGCGAAAGTATAAATATTGCTGCCCCTAGAGCGATTTTTAAATTTTAGTTTTCAGGTAAACCCCTAATCCTAATAGTATGATTTCGCTGATTTTCAAATACTGTTTTTCTAATTTTATTTCAATGGCTATATCGAGTTTCGCTGAGAAAAAAAAATTAAAAGTAAAAGTCGTAACAAGGGGAATCCCTAGAGCGTTTTTTTTTTTTTTTTTTTTTTTTTTTAAATTTTCGTTTTAGGTAACCCTCAATGGTCCAATTTTGCTGGTTAATGAACTCGATGGTCGTTATATGCCGAGTTTCGTTGAGAAAAAAAAAACAAACATTGAGGCCGCTACTTTAACATGTACATTTTTTTCATCATAATTTTTGGGACTTAATAATTTGATGAAAATTTTAAAGCATCTTTTGAAGGGTTCAGCCTCAATAGCTACAACATTCCTTCGAAATTCGCTAAAATGCTGGCAAATGGTGAGAGAAAAATAGTCATTAGTCATCCTGTGCAATGAAAGTATTTTTATAGACAACTTGGAACAATATATGACGAAGCAAAACATCCTGTTAAATTTCTTCCAGCGGAGGGAGGTTGAAAGACTCCGCGGGGTGAAAAAGCCCCCCCGAAAGCATCTATATAAAAAAAAACACAGATCATATTTACAGGGGAAAAATCCCTTTAATCGAAACAAACAATTCACTACATGAAAACAGAAAGTTTAATTTGCAGCGAATTTTTAATTTTACTGACTTCTGTCTATTTTTGTGGAGTGCACATGTTTTTCAAAGGAAAGAATATTTATTATTATTATTATTATTATTATTATTATTATTATTATTATTATTATTATTATTATTATTGTTATTATTATTATTATTATTCTCATTGGCGCTACAGTTGCTTCCTCTGCCTCCGTCTTATGACTTCATTGATTGAGAGCAGTAATGCAGGGGACATGTGATGAACATGTCGATACCCCGCCAGTCGCCAATCCTGCTGTTCTCTAGATCGAAGAACGCCACCTCTCTATCAGGCAGCTCCCCAACAAGGCTGGATGGACCTCGTTCTAGACCTTCCTAACTTAGAAAAATTCTTAAGCCGGTATCTGAAAGCGAAACTGGGCCCTCCGTCCAGCAGTCAGCAATACTAACCACTGGACCAAGGAGGCGGTCGTTAAATTACATTACCTTCTGAAAATTTACACATTTAGATTATCGCCACCGGTGGCCGGGGTCACTAAGGCGCGGACCTGTAAGCGGAAGGCTTGGGGTTTGATCTCCACCACGACCGTGCTCCCTGACTGAGCTTTTTTCCCAGGTTTTCCTCAGTCCTCATAACTGGCAAATGCCGAGGGGGTGCCCTAAACCTAGACCTGGAACGCTTCCTTCCTTTATAAAAAAAATCCTTTCCCAATTTATCATTTCATCTCATGTATCATCAGTGTCCACTGCCTGTGATACCTCAGTAGTAAAAAGGGGCGTTAAAAAAAAAAAACATTTAGATTGAGTACCAGTCGTAGATGTAGAGGGCGCAGCTTTCGCCGCGTTAGGTCAAAACCCTTCTAGGGCTGTAGCCCGTCATAGAAGGAACAGACGTCCTACGTTCTTTAAATATCTCTACCCAAAGACTTGAAGGTATGCAGCTAGAGAGTTCGAAAACGATTTACAAGTAGTTTTTTCATGAATATCGCGTCAAATCGTAGGGAGTTGAACTGATATTAGTAAGCCATGCAGACGATAGGTGGAACTGTTTGCAGAGTATGTAACAGTGTTCGTTTGTTATCAAGTAGAGAAAGATGCACACCCACACACACATATACAAAAAGGTAATATTTTTCGATATTCGAGGAAGGGTGTGACAGCAAAGTTATGCCTGTACAAACAACAATAACTGGGCATTATTACAGAGATGTCCTGAAAACTGTACAAGGTCTTACCACATGCAACAAGATGAGTGCTACACCACGATAATGCATGGAAGCACATTAACAATATTTCAGTTCTGTATAAAGTTTGCCTCTCACCCTCCCTATAGCCCAGATTTAACCCCGTATTCCTTTTTCCTGTTTCCAAAATTAAAGAAACGCCTTGGTGGGAGACAGTTTACAGTGAGCAAGGACTCAGGCATTAGAGGAGGATGTCTACTGAAAACTGCGGAAGCGATTCTGAAGGATCTGTCAAGAATGGTTTCCAGCAATTCTTTGAAGACTGGCAGAAACGCTGTGACAGTTGTATTGTAACCAACGGGGAGTGCTTTGAGAAAGATCTTCATAATTATGAGTGAAGGTAGGCGATAAAATAAATAAATAAAGTATCAGCTCTGGTTTAATAATACAGCAAATAAGATGCTCAATTGTGTGCTTTTCCGTATTGCTGCCGAATTACGAAAAGCGTAAAAACCTAACATTATAACACAGATATATCGCAACCGAACCTAAATCAAGTTCCCAGTAGAGAACATAAATTGAGCTGACGTAATTTAAATTCTCTCAAGTTGGGATTTCCTCCTGGTTGAGATTCTCGATATAAAAAGCAAAGCTAATTAAATAGAAAAAGAACGAGGAGGAAAGAAGAAATACAAGAAGAGAAATGTGTACTAAAATAAAACACTTTGTCATGTTTTTCACAACATCGAGAGTGCTTCCATTGCCTACTCACGTTCAGCACATCGCGCGTCATTTGTTTGTGCAAAAGAAGCGAACCAAGCGCAAGTTGTAGCAGCTTGCACTTGTTTTCTACCGTCGCGTTTGAAACAAAAGCATTTAAGATGACCTAGCGCTCCGTTCGAATTCGTAATCATTTTGCGGTTGTGTTTGTGCATCAATATACCTGAGATTGTTGGAGAAGTCAAGCTGTTAAGATGGAAGCTGGAATATTACTTAGCCCGCCCCAGTAATACGTTTTGTAGACAGGGAAAGTATAGTATCATAGTAATAAAGCAATCAAATGAGGTCTTGAAACTACCCGCTTTCATCTCCACACTGCATCTCTTTTAGAAAATTATTCATCACTCCAGTAGTTCATTTTGAGAAATCCGGACACTTTTCCTGACGAATATTATCTTTGAGTTCTTGTATGGTATGCGGACTCGTCTTGCGCAAGGCATTTTTTTTTTAATTTATCCCAGAGATAATAATTGTAGGATGTTAAATCGGGGGACTAGGGGGTCACAAAATCCTAGCAGTAACTCTGCCTTGTGGAAATACATTGAATTGCTCTCATAGAAATATTCGCAGTGTGAGCAGTAACAGAGTCCTGTTGAAAAAATGCATGACCACGCACCCTGTTGGTTAATTCTTTGATCAAAGTGGTTAGTACGGTATTTACATAAGTAACAGAATAAACTTTATGCTAAAAAAAATAGTCCTCTGATTCTTTCACCTGAGATAGCACATATGAATCGTACATAAAGACATCCTGTGCCGTTGTAAACTCACGAGGCATTGTACACTTTATGTGAAATTAAGAAACGAAGATCACAACACACACCCGGGAACAGATACGCTACGGCTGCGACAATCAACAAGGTCAACAAGTAAGCAAGCAAGCAGGCTTTGTATCCCCTTCATGGCGCGACAAACGAGTGGGGGTCTCGCTCATAGGAAAACCTCGCGCCGCGAGGGAAAGCATCACTGATCGCACTGTAGTAGCAGTAGCAACAGCAGCAGTAGTAGTAGTAATAGTAGTAGTAGTAGTAGTAGTAGTAGTAGTAGTAGTAGTAGTAGTAGTAGTAGTAATAGTAGTAGTAGTACTGTATTTATTCCAGTGGTACCATTGCAATAAAGCGCCAACAGACCCCCGGATTCAACGGGACCATACGTGTTTTTATAATGCACTAGGTTTGTTGGTTTAATACACGATATTTGATTATGATTTAAATATAAATATAACTGAAATTATTTACAATACAACAAAGAAAGTGTAAAACAAATAAAATCAAGATTAAATGAAACAGAAAAATAAAACTCATAGTTCGAAGCACTTAATTTCTCTCCCCCATTCCCTTCACTGTTATCAGTCTTTTCAGACCTGAGCTCTGATATTTATTTCCTCCTTCTCTTTCTTGCTTGCGAGAGACCATCTCTCTCTCTCTCTGTTCGATTCAGTGGATGATCTACCCTCCATTCTTCGTACCTTTACTTTCGGCCAGTTTTTATATCCATCCTTCTTCCTCCCCCTCACAGAGGGGTAAACTTTTAAAGCATTTTCGTCGATGACCTTAACCTTTCTCCATGCCCCTAGTCCCTAGCTAGTGAGTTTGGCCCCTTTTTGCTGCACTTTTTCATCTCCCCCAATCAAATTTTAGCCCCGATTGCATTTCTGGGGAAATCAAGTCCCTGCGTTGTGCAATTGTTTTCTTCCTATTCACATTCCTCAAGCAGTTTATTATCTTCCCTCCATAAACTTCTTCAATTTCCCTGACAAGCTATTCATACCTATCGTTTTCAGTTCTTTTATTAACTTGGATGTTCCCTTCCAACCCTAATGAAAGTTTGGTTTCCATGAACAATTCTCGATCGCGGGTTCAATCCCGACCAGAGTCAATGACTTTTTTGGATATTAAAATCCTAAGTATGACTTCCTTTGGAAGGAAAATAAAGCCGTGGATCCCGCGTCGCAGATTTATGGACGTAAAAGAGCCTCAAGCCTGAAATAAGAGGCCCCGGAACAAAATTTACTGTATGAGAAGCTGGTGTTCCAAAGTAAACCAAATGATAATGATGATGATGATTAATTCGACTAGCCGAAGAAGTTAAGGTACGGACTTGTCTGCGGTTCGATTTCTACCAGAACCGCCCTTCCTGACTGAGGTTTTTTCGGTTGATTGTTAATTTGTTTTATTTACGGACGTTCTTTAACAGCTCGGGTCATCAGCGTCCCATTGAAATCAGGGCGTGAAACGACCGATAAATTTTGCTCAGAGGCCTCTTTTTTCAGGCTTGAGGTTCTTTTTCGTGCCGTAAATCTGCGACACAGGACCCACTGCTTTACTTCCCTTCCGAAGGAAGCCATACTTAGGATTTTTACGCTAGAAAAAATCCATCGGTCCTGACCGGGTTTGAACACGAGATCTTGGGTCTACGAGGCAATTATGATTACCGGTAGACCACTAGGACCGACGGATTTTTTAAAGGGGGGGTTTCTTCAACTCCATAAATGGCAAATGCCGGGGAGGTACCTTAAGCTTGGGCCTGAAACGTTTCCTTTCTTAGAACAAAAATCATTTTACAATTTATCTTTTCATTTCATGCATTGTCAGTGTCCACCGCCTGTGATGCCTCGGTAAAAACGGGCGTACTTAAATAAAGAATAAATAAACAATTCGCAGCCAGTATTTCACAATTCTGACTTTACACTCTATGGGCTCATTAGAGGTCCCGAATTCTGTCCCACAGTCCCAAATTTTTTCATAAAACATTCCTCACTAATTCCAGTTTCTCCGTTTGTTGCCATCTCCTAATTTCTGCCTTATGCAGAGGGTGCCAAAAAATATGTACACACTTCAATCAAAGACAAAAATGTGTTAACAAAACAAAACTGAAATCACACAAACAGAAAATGATGAGCACTAATCATCTTAGACTTTTAAAGTTACTTATGCAAAAGTCATGGGATGAAAACTTTCAACTTTGCTGTTTTAACAATACGACGTTCGCTGGTTCTGCTAGTCCCAGTCTCACGTGCACATTGCTTTGTAGATAGTGCTCAAAACGCTCCAAAACTGTAGCCGAGGACGCGGGGCTTGTTGCTTTGCGAGGTCTCCAGGTCTGCCATTGTGAACATCGCATACGGTACCATGAGTCTCAAATTTGTCTCGAATGCGTGCAATTGTTACTCACGTTGGCGGTTCTGTTCTGTACACACGTCTCCATTGCCTTTGAACTTCAACATTCTCGGTTTTCCAATACCACTTCAAAATTGCTTCTCGCTGTTCAAACGATAATTTTGGCTCTATTTTGTTGTAGCAACGCTATCATAACGTAATGTGAGTTACATCTGTTTACAGAACATCATACGATAATCTTGGCTTCATTTGTCATTGTTGATTTACCTGTCACGTAGCAACGCTATCATAATGTATGTGAGTCACATCTGTTTACAGAACATCATACGATAATCTTGGCTCCATTTTGTTGTAGCAACGCTATCATAACGTAATGTAAGTCACATCTGTTTACAGAACATCATACTACACATTACTGTTGTTTTTCGGTCCAACTTTTAAATATATTAAATAGATATCTACTGTGAAAGTGTGTATACATTTTTGGCACCCTCGGTATATATTATGTAATTTCTTTGGATGATATATATCACCCAGAGAAAGGAATTATATTGTGAATGTAGGGTATTATGTCTCATTACTGCATAAACTGTGGGAGAAGAGACAAGATGTGCTCATTCGCCTGCTTCATGACAATGCTCCAATACATAAGGCTATTGTTGAGAAGATTGCAACTTAAAAAATCGTTTACTTCTTTAAATTGAAGATAGACCCTGGGAAAAAAAAAATAATGATGACGAGGTGAAAAGTGGCGTTATTTTCTATAAGTGAATGGACTGCTTAAAATGTAAAATTAACCAATGAAACGAAACAAAATTTGACCTATCACAGCCGGATATCGCAATGAAATTATCGAAAAAAAATTATCAAATGGTTTCATCACGCGACGTGCATTTGTCCTGTGGTCAGAATAGACAACTCTATATCTCCTCCACTATATAATTCCTGAGCACGCATCACTGACCACTTTTCTGTGTTTTCAGTAATTGTAATTTTAACTAACTTAATGTGTATTCATTAAGCAATTGTTTTTGCATATTGAGTCAGTCTGAAATCATCATATGAATTATGTAACAATATCTGCACAAGCAACCATAAATATTAATAAACATTTTGTTTATTTTTCTCCGTTTTATTTTTCTCAGTTGGTATTAGTAAATCGAACGGCGACTGTAATTGTCGACTTTAGTCTATTTCATTCTCACGGTTTATAATTGGTAGATATTCATAAGAAAGTACAATAATTTATATAATTGTTGATAATACGTGAATTTCGAATATATATATTCTTATTCTGTTCATGAAATAGTCCCAAACCCGTATTTGACTCTTCTCTATTGGCATTACTGATAATCGACATTCATCTTTTGCTAGATGGTTTGAAAGGGTTAAGTGTTGAAAATTTCATATGTACAATTATAAGCCAGGTTTACGGGAATTATATTTAAGTTCTTATTTTATTCGTGAAATAGTCGTAATAAATATCACTCGGGGTTCTGAGCTTACCAGATAAATTCATCCACTACGTTCTCAGACCCTCTTGTGATATTACTTGTAATAATTCATTTCTGTCACCTCAAAAGATAACAGGACGGGAATTTTTGGATTTTACCTTAGAACCATAAATATTTTGCAATTTTAACATCTTTTTACAAACATGTGGAAAAGCTAACTTTGACAAATTCTTCACTGTTGTGGTAACCGTTATTAAAATGAGGCAAGCAGGTGTTACAGTTAGATGCTGTCAATGTATTTACGCGTTCACATGCCGCTCGAGTTGTTAATTTCCACTTGAAAAGGTGTCTTGGTCACTCTTTTGTGTTGGAACGTTGCACTGACTATGGTGTTTTTGTTTTTATTTTATTTACCTCTAAACTTTCGCTCTGTTTGGTTTCTCAAGGCCCGAAACCGTTATTGCTTTGGAAATGTGTGCTGCGAATGAATATACTCCAAGATTGCGCAATCAGTTTTAAAAGTAAAGGAGATTGGCTGTGACCGATCCTTTCTCCGAAACACAGTCTCAATATTCTCAAACAAGTAGCTTTGTGCAACCATTCGGCAATACTGAGGTTGGTCAGTACTTGGATAGTTTACCACAGGGACGGGGAGAATGTACTTTTAAATTGTAGGAATTCTGAATTATTTCAAATTACTGTATTTCTTGATAATTCTCCTAAATATAAAAAATAAGTGTAAAATTGTCAACTTTTATAAGATACTGAATTAAATATTTATGTACCAACGCATTAAACGTTTCTTTATAATCTTATAAGAGGCATTCAAAAAGGTTGACAACCAGCCCATCCATTGTTAAACAATAATGTCTATAAAATGTAACTAACACAGCTGGCAACAATGGGTCTTAAGCTATCAAAATATGCATGTGAAAGTTTAAATTGCATAGTCCTGTCGTGCAGTTTGTTGAGTTCAGTCCTGTGTCAATAGCTGGTGAAAAATCATGAATATTTCCAAAGAAACTTTAGATTCTACATTTTCACACGCTATAAGCTGGGGAAAGAGCGATAAAAATTCACCAGGACTTGGTAGCTGTTCATGGTGATCAAGTGCGTTTATTTGATACCATTGCAAGGTATTTTCGATCATTTGAAGGGCGAAAGCTTTTGAAAGTACACCCTTACCACTGGCCGGCCTCGGGAAGCTGTGAACGAGAGAACGATATGGAGCTTGGTGGAAGAAAGTGGTTGAAATTCTAAGTATGGAAGTGGGTATTAGTGTTGGCAGCATTGATAGTATACTCCATAAGAATTTAAAGCTGCGAAAAATCTGTGCACAATGGGTTCCACATTTCTTAAGCAATGAAGAGAAGAAGAGGAGAAAGAACTGGCAAGGTAACTGCTGAGTATGTTTCCGCCAGATGGTTCTGAACGTTTGACAGATACATACACAGGTGATGAAAGTTGGTTTTATTTCTCTATCACCTTCAAATAAAGCTCAGAACTGCGTGTGGGTAAATGAGAAAGACAAGACCAGTTGTTCTGCGACAAGAGTTATGTTCTCGGAAGCGAACGTTCACTTTTTCTTCAACTATGAGGGGCCATTAGTGTTTGACTCTATGCTAGAAGGAATGACAAAGGAGAACACTATGGCACTTATATTCTGGATCCTTTATTTGAAGAGCTGAGGCGGCGGCGTCCAAAAACACGAGTTCGAGTTTCAAGGCTGTTGCTTTTGCACGGCAATGCGTCTCCTTACAGAACAGCTGCAAATTTGAGGAAACTGCAAGTCCAGTTGCTTGACCATGCACTCTACAGCCTTGACTTTGCACCATACGACTTCTGGTTGTCTTCTGAATGAAATCTTGCATTGCTGGGAAACCTTTTAAATGAGTGCAGGACCTTGCTCAAAGTAAAAATCCAGCTCTTTTGACAATATCTCAGTTCGAGTGGTGCTTTTGACAAGTGGTTGCACCGTCTACAGAGAGAGGTGGAGAGTAGTTTAAGGTGACATTTGCAAAACTTTTTGAATGCTTCTAATATTATATCCTGACAGGTTGTTTCGTGGTTTTCCTGGTTTCTTAGAATGGTTCTTTACTTTCCATGAATTTTCCACTCTCTCATTTCATAACCTTTCATTTCGTTAGGTTGGCTGGGGCGGTATGGCGATGACTTTCGCATTGTAAACGTTTCTGCCCCGGCACCTGGTATCTAGTGATCTTCTGAGGTACTCACCTGCTTGGGAAAGGCGGGAGGACTCCACGGCGTCGAATGTTCTATCTGGAAACTTCTTAGGAACCCGGTCTACTTCTGAGACAAGACACCGTCCTGCCCAATGTCTCCCTGACCTCATCTCTTCCTCTCGGAAGGGAGCGTATGCACAAACAGCCAGCCATGAGCAAGGCTGATGTACCGAAGTATTCTCTACCGTAACAATTGATTGTCATTTTCTATCCTGAAGCAAGATTTTGCGTTATGCGTATCTCTCCTTGAACTTTAACATATTTTTTTTTAATAATTGTTCGGTATTTTTTCTTGATTTTATAACATCGTTATATATAGAACTATTATTAAATATATTTTTATTTTTCAATGCTACCTCCCGGAAGGTCAATACATTGATTCCAGCGAATGCTCCAATGATATTATCCCGTCTCTGAATGGTTTTCCGAAAGGTCTGCAACATTTTCCTCTGCGTTTGCCTCTTGATTTGATGGTAAAGCGCTGACCAGCGAGGAGTTTGATCTTTGGGAACAGATGGAAGTTATTGTTATAATGTTTTTAAACAGGGGCATTGTCTTGATGATTTTTTATGCTGCGTCTAGTATGTTTAAAAGACTGGAATAGTACTCTCTAGTTATGGTTTTACTCTCTTGAAATTAGTAAAATTCTTTTACATCCCATAAAACTGATGCCAACTTGTCCAAGGTGAATTTGTCTTCTATGACGATGAACAGCCGGTTCCTGTTGATTGTTTCTTCGATTCAAGTGTGTGGTTGTGGATCCAAGTCTATTTCACAGTTATAAGCCGATGTACAAAAACAGTTCTGTTGCAGAAGCGACATTTTCATATGCATTCAGCATTGTTTTCTGCTACTGCTGCTGCTGCTTCGGCCTCACAGCCCAAGTTTGGGCCCTAGCCTCGTCCATCTTTCCCTATCACTTGCCAATCTCCTCCAAGCCGCCCTCCCTAAGAATAATCTGAAATCATATGTCACTGCGTCCATCCATCTATTCCTCGGTCTTAAGACTGGCCTCTTACCATAAATCTTCTGCTCCAGCACCTTCTTTGGAATCCTACGTTCCTCCATTTGATGTACATGTTCAGCCAATTCCAATCTCTTTAGTCTAATGTAAGTTACAATATCTGGACTCCTCTATAGTTTGTGCAGCTCCTGGTTGTATCTGATTCTCCATGTTGAGTTCTCTTGTACCGGTCCAAAAAGTCTTCTGTGAAACACACCCAGTATCGCTTCCGTCTCTTTATGTAGGGTCCACACTTCTAACTGTCGTTTTGTTCTCCTATGCAAATTGTTAGATCTCATAATTGCAATCAATGCAAAGTAAACTCTTTTGGCTGCTGCTATCCGTTTTTGAACTTCAATCAATCCATCATTATTGCTAGTCAATGTTGTCCCTATATATTTGAACTTATCTACTTCCTCAAATACATTAATTCTCAAATTAGATTCAATCCTTATTCTCGGTCTATCTCTGGTTTGTTAATTTTGCCTTCATTAATCTGTAATCCCACTCTAGTCAATTACTTTGATCGCTGTTAATGTCCGCCCCACAATTTGTAACTCTTATACAATAATGTATTATTGTAATCTATCTCGGCCTGCTTAACCGCCCATTGAACAACAATGTTTGTTCTGCTGTTAGCCATCGTAAAACATTTTCACGTGCAATTCTTCATGTAAAATGTAACCTATACGTTCCTTTGAATTGTCTAGAGCCTCATCAGTTTCAAGCACTTTAACACGCCCGCTGTCTAACTCATTTTCATGTGCGAAAGGAATTTGGAAATAATTAACAATAGTTTTTGTACCTTATGTATTATGCAGTTCACACAGGATCTCTCAAAGTCAATGCACTGTTGTCATCTTCCTGGTAACTTTATTTGGCGTCGTGAAGGCATTGTTTTCTTGTTGTTGCCGATTTTTTTTTTACCTGCAGCGAGTCCTTCATGTCGAATAAGGACAATCAGACGGAACATGCATTGTCATGTTGGAGGAACGCTCTTGTCGATCATTTCTCCTGAATTTTGCGTCTAAGCCGAGTAAGGGTTTCGCGGTACACCTCGCTGTTGACAGTCGTTCCTTAAGGAAGCCAGTTCATCAGCAGTATGCCTGAAGTATCCCTACAGAGGTTGATCACTTGCTTGTCCGCAAATGGAGCAGCACGAAATCTTAGGTCAAGGACTCCTTGGACGTTTCCATTGAGAGGATTGGACTTTCTTCTCTGGTGTGTGGTAATGACACCATGATTCGTCACAGTTACCACCTTCCCCAAAATATCCGGAACCTCATTATGCATTTCTAGGCGCCGACGACAGACTTCAATACTTGTTTCCTTCTGTGTCGATGTGTAGTCCTGTGGCGCTCAATATCTGCGCACCTTTTTCATATTCAAATCGTCGTGAGTAATGGTGTGCAGGATTACGCGGCCGAGGCCTGTTTGACATTTCAATTCTTCAAAGTTTACGCATCTATCAGCCATCATCAGACACAACCTAGGACGTAGACGGATGATCACTCACATCTTTGTGTGTAGATGCCCTGCCGCTGGTGAACCCAATGACCCAGCTGTAAGCGAGCTTCTTGACCACAGTTAAACGTCTACGTATTTCTGCAGTTTTGACGCCTTCCTTCCACAAAAATCTGGCAGTCCATCTTTGTCCATAATAATAGCCATTTTGCACATCGTTCTCTACTTGATAACAACTGAACATTGTCCTTTCTCTACACACTCTGCTTACAACCGCCAACTAGCGTTTGCATGACATATTAGTATCAGTCCATCGCTCTAGGAATGGTCATGCCCATTGATTGAGCGAGATTTGGTAAAATACCGCCATTGCAAATCGTTTCCGTACACACTCCGAGTATCTTCAGCGACTTTTGGTGTTTTTGCATTTTTGCACGTCCGTTACAGAATCATCTTCAAGGTTGGTACACTATATTTGAATCCACCAGCTTAGTTGACAAGAGTCCCAAGAATATCCACAACACGTATGCTTTTGAAAACTGTATTAAATAAACTATTTGAAACAGTCACTTGAAATTTCAAATGAATGCTTAAGGCAGGCGTTTCAAAACCGTAAAGTTTTCAGTCACCTTCATATAGTTATAAAAACATTTATGTTATTGAAATATATATAGTTTAAAAATTAAAAAAATAATTTTCAATTGTTTAGAGACTTCTGTTTGCTTATAAACGCAAAGAACGCTTACATTCACGCAGATAACCTATAAAACAAAACACCATCGAGCTGAACTTAAAGCTTATGCAAATCTTTCATGTCGTTACCTCAATAATATGTTCCGAAAGAGGATTGGATTGCTTTTAGATATTATTTATAATGCTTTTAGCATGGACATATCACATCATTGTGATTGTGAAATATTCTTATTTTAGAACCTAGTTCCGTCTCCAAAACGTTGTGCAATGTGACTTTAGGTTCAACAAACTCGGTCCATACCCACGAAAGCGTTGGTTTCGTTGTGAAATAGTTTTTTAATACCTCGAAAGGCGTTCTGAGATCATCTGTGTGGGTCACCGAAATGTCTGCTCCTAATTTTATGTGAATTGAGAGCTGCTCCATTGACAAGGTGAACGAGTTGTTAAGGCAGGGCTCATGAATGGGATGTCTTGTGTTCGATTCCAGCCAGAATTATCCTCCCTGGCTGAGATTTTTTCAATCCTCATTAATGGCAATTTAAGGGCGATATCCTAAACTTAGATCTAAACACTTCCTTTCCAAAATGCCTTACACAACTTATTTCATCTCGGGCATCATCGGAGTCCACTGCCTCCTCAGCAGTGAAATGGGCGTTAAGCACAATTTAAAAAGTCTACTCCATTTTTTTTTTTTTTTTTCAAATTTAACATGCAGTTCGATAAGATTCGAGGTTCTGTTTGCACAATTTGACCTAAATTTTCATGTAGATAAAGTTTATGACGGCTATTTCACTCATATGACGTCATTTTAAAATCGCCCAACGAAACGAAATTTTGAATTTTGACTATACACAGCCGCATTAGGGAGGAAAATTATCGAAAAAATATAAAATTCGTGCACGCATCTTGCGGTCAGTATGGCAACTCTATACCTCCATTATATAATTCCTGAACACGCATCACTGACCAGTTTTGCTAGAGGCGGTGGGGAGCCATTGATAGCAACAATAGCATGGACAATCCACAATCATAAAGCAAAATGGTGGGTTGTTCAAAGAATTTTGGTGATGCATCAAATGAGCAAATTGATCTTATATTAGGAATTCCAAAACACAGAATACAAGGAAAAATAGAGACACTGTAGGTTATTTTTTTCCTCAGTTGGTATTAGAAAATCGAAAGGTAGCGATTGTTTTTTTTTTTTTTTTTGATTGATTTTATTTATGGACACTCTTAACATCTCAGGTCATCAGCGTAACATTCAACTCAGGGCGTGAAACGGCCGACAAATTTTGCTCAGAGGCCTCTCTTTCAGGCTTGAGGTTCTTTTTCGTGCCGTAAATGTACGACATGGGACCCACGGCTTTACTTCCCTTCCGAAGGAAGCCATACTTAGGATTTTTACGCCCGAAAAAATCCATCGGTCCTGGTCGGGTTCGAACCCGCGATCTTGGGTTTAGGAGGCAAGTATGGTAACCACTACACCACCAGGGCCGACGGTAGCGATTGTAATAGTCGACTTTCGTCCATTGCAATCTCACGGTTTCTGAATAGAATAGATATTCATAAGTATAATTGTACATATTCTGTGCGCGAATTTCAAATATATATCATTTTTATTCTTATTCTATTCATGAAACAGTCCTAAAGCCCTTCTCTATTGGCATTGCTGACAATCGACATTCTTCTGTCGCAAGATTTCTTGAAAACGTTAAGTACAAATATACAATTATTACAATTTTATACGCCAAGTTTAGAGGAATTATGTTTAAATTGTTATTTTATTCGTGAAATAATCCTAATAAATATCACTCGAGGGTCTGAACTTCACAGGTAAATTTATAGGTATTCTCAGACCCTCTCGTGATATTACATGTGATCACCGCTAAGAAATTCGGAAGGAAATGACATGTTCATTTCAGTTACATAGAGGATGTGAGACTGCAGAATTGGGTCAAGGAAATTATAAAGGATATATACCATCCTGTGATGTAATGAAAGCATTTTACCACTTCAAATACAAGATAGGAAAATTTTTCAAGGTAACTTGCAGATTAACAAGTTTTAACACGAAACAATACAATCAACGGCTCATCGTTTCGCAGTTGTTTCCCTTTGGTTATCATGACAAACCTATAACATTATCAAAAATGGATTAGGAATTTTACATATTCTATGAAGACAGCTAAATTTTTATTTTTATATACAAAGATCGTTTACAAAGTTGGATTAAAATCAAGTAAAATGCATTGTTTTAAATATCAGTTTTATTTCTCATGTTAGTTTCTATCAAGGGAGAATACCAAGATACAAATGTTTTCATTGCATAGGAAAAAACGGATGTGGCCAAACTCTACAAAACGTTCTCGTTCTATGAAATGTTCTGCATATACTGTATAGGTAATATTTATTGCATCACCCACAAAATATCAATGTCTTCGTTTTGCACTCATTTAGAAACATCAGTATTTTGAAAGTTTACTATAATTGTGTTTCTAGGTATAACCGGAATATTTTAAGTCTAAAAATTGAGAAATTTGGGGCCAATATTGTTTATATCTGTTAAAAGTACACGTAAACAGTAAACTGAACAAAATGTCAACTTTTATAATTAAATAGCCACAATGTTGTTATTAAAATGTAATTATTGTTTATAAATTATAATCAAAAAGTCTTTGACACACGTAAAATAAGTAAAAATGTTGAATCAATACTTTGTGTTGCATCCCCGAACTTTTAGTACGGCATCACGTCGTCTGGGCATTATAGTATTACATTTTTACTTGGTCAGGCGAAATCTTAATAATCACACCCTATGGATGGCTTCAACCAGATCTTTCTATTTCATGGTTTTTATTTGCTACAGCATTGTCAATCATCTTTCAACAGTTCTCAATGGAATTGAGAATTGGGCTGTTCCCTGGCTTGTGAGATGAGGGATTTTCACATCTCTTGTTTTTAAGAAAACTTCTAACGTGTAGCATAAAATTGCGCCTTTTTTTAGGATTTGTGAATGTAACATACATTTGGTAAAGATAGTACTTCAGTTTGGTAAATTAGTAGACTTAAGCAGGATATTCACTTTTCTTGCCCTATGACATGGGCGGAGTCATCCTGGAAAGTGAAATTTTCTGGTGATACAAATTGCTCCACAATTGTTAGCATTAAACTTTCTGTTAAAATCACTGTGTATGATCTGCTCCCTCAACCAAGTGTAAAACACTCATTCCTTTGCTGGAAATACAACCCCCAGATCATTTGGAAACTTCACTGTTGAGTCCAAACATCCCGACAGAAATTCTTCACTTCCGCAGCGAGGGATAAATATTTTTCTATCATCTCTTCTTACATTACATTTTGATTCATCTGAGAAGATGATTTTATTCCAATCTCTTCAGTCCAATGGGTATGTTCCTTGCCCATTCTAGTCAAGTTTTCGTCATTTTAACTGTCAAAAGAGTCTTCTTCATTGGTCGCCTAACAGGATTTTTTTTTTTTTTTTTTTTTTGCCTCTTCCTTCAATCTTACCAAATTTCCATTTCTTGTATTTAGTCATTAATCTTGACACAGCGAACCAGGTAAATCCTTTTTTTTTTTTTTTTTTTGATGCAATATGTGAAGCAGAAAGGCCCTCAGAAGCTAATGCGACAATTACGCTCTTTTTTGCGAAATTCAATTCCTTTGCCCATTTTGTGCAGGTATTATTAAACACACATCACTGACTACTGCATTAAAACCAACAATTAAGGCGGTAGTGTCACAACAATGGAAAATGTTTAGAAGTCCTGTTTCAATACAACAATGCATAATCACTTATAGATAAACAAAACCTAAATAGTGCAGCCATTATTGACATACTGAACCCATTGATGACATTAAATAAGGTAAGTGTAAAAATACACAAAATCTATATTTTTTTCAGTAGTGCAAAGCCAAATGTTTATGTTCGGTAACAGAAAGAGACAATTTAGAGGCTAACTAGAAAAGGGGAATGAAGAATCGATTAGAAGCTCAGTTCGTGTACTTTGCAAAAGTTGTGTACATAAATTAGGCAACTATACTAATGTAAAAAACAGATATCAGTCATGTTCAAGGGATGGCGTTTGTGCCACATATCCAATGGGAACACCTCCGGGAGGAAGGGATTTGGAGAGAGACACAGCAGGTCAGGATCCAGGGGCGATGAGACGCTCTAGGTTAACCCCCACTCTTTAAATTTTGGTTTTCGGATATGCCACCACTACAAATGGTGCGATTTCTCTGATTTTCAGAAACCATTTTTCTTATTTTATTTCAGTGGTGTATACTAGGTTTTGCTGCGAAAAAATAGACATTGGTATCACCAGATGATTTTTAAATTTTTGAGTTTCAGGTAAACCACCTTCCTAATAGTCGCTGATTTTCAGTAACTATTTTTCTAATTTTATTTTAATGACATATACCAAGTTTCGTTGGGGAAAAAAATTGAGACCGCCAGAGCCATTTTTAAATTTCCGCCTAGTGTTTACTCCACTCCCAATGGTTCAATTTTGCTGGTTAACGAACTCAATGAATTTTTGTTAATTAATCGTTATAACCGAGTTTCGTTGAGGAAAAAAAATTGCGGCTGCTAGAGCGTTAATATACATATAAAATAAAAATAAAGTTACACTATTACCAATGTAACAAATTAACAGTAATTATAAAAGCAGAAAAGGATAAAACATAAAATTTGCGTAATAATGGGCGTCACTGGTGCTTGTCGCATAGATGAACTTGTGAAGATGGGGCTCGATGATACGAAGATAAAAAAAATATACTCATCGTATTAGTTCCGGAGACCAAAACACATCAGGCGAGAAGGTTTACTGTTGTGCAAAGTGGGTGAGCATTCACAGAAAGTTCGTCCTACATGTTGAACATAGCAGTTTATCTGTGAATTACAGAAATGAAAAGTGTACAGTGCAGCCAACTGTATTAATGCAATAAGATTGTTTGAAACCAGGCAACTCCTCAAGTTATACTGGACATTATTTTCGGAGCACTTTGTGATGTTGGAGGAGATGACTGAAGTTAAAGAAACATGGCGGTTGCAGAGGGACATGTGGATAACTCCTTAAATAGTAAGGTCCAAACCTGCACTAGAATTATTGGAAAGGGCGAGTCACCTGATGAAGACAGTAATAAGGGGATGTCAGGAATACATAAGGATTGTGTACGCCCAGTTACGAAGGATGCTGTTGTTTCATATCCTACTATTGTTTATAAGGTGCCAGGAATTAGTGGTTAACTTTTCATATTAACAGCAAGTAATTTCCATTGCTTCAACAATTTCGTAACTTTATTCTATTCAATTGTGTGATATGGTAAGACTGCTACTTTCATGGGTAATTAATAAAATAGTAATACAAGGTTACTTTACAGTATTAATTTTCAATTGTTTTATTCTAGTGTGGCTACACTACTACTTTCAGTTCTAAAATTAGGTAGGCATTAATTACATTACATACGATAATATAAAAACGAATTTATCTTAAGGGAGGTGGTATTGAAAAATCAAAATAATAATTAAGTTAAAAACTCATTCCTTCATTGTTAAGCTCATACTTTTTCAGAACGTCTTTATATTTCTACTCATACATTTACGAAGCATTACCACGCGCAGTTTTGAGATCATATGTAAAATAAAACATTTGCAAGGCACGTTGTGCTATGAAAGTGAAATGATTCGCTTATTGCATTCATTTTCAACATTGTCACGAGGTTTAGTTACGTAGTTGGCATTAGTGAAGCAAGCTGTGAAACTGTTTCGAAGCGTAATTGTTGTCATGAGCGTTACCTCGTTATTGAGTTCGTATTTCCTCTTTAAGTGATCTTCAGTTTGCTGGGCGGTATTGATTGAATGACATTTCAACGCTGCGTAAGGCAAATCTGAATGTCCTTAACAGAACAGCAGGAAAAAACCTTCCTGTATGGAAGAGCATTGCAAAACCATGGGAGAAAGGGAAGTACCAACATTTGAATTGAGTAAGCAGGAAGCTATGCTTTGATTAAATTTGTTTAATGACGTGATAAACGCTAACAATTATAGCGCGCACGATCTAATTTGTTTATTTGTATTTATCTTAGATATGGAATGTTAATTACATACGTAACATAACAGTGATTGCTTCACATATGCTTTCCATGACTTAATTATTAAGTTATTTATTTATTCATTCATTTTTCTTTCACTGTGGTGGTATCTTTTTCTTTCCTTTCTAGGAGAAGTAATAAGAGGTAGCTGGTTTGCGAATTGCACTACCTCTAAATTACAACGTACTTTCTTATAACTATTGCTTAATTGGTGCTGTATGCTTTAAAAAGTTTGTAGGCTGTGTAACCTGAACAACTATTTTCCGCTACATTCCATTGAAAAAACTGCTAAATAGAAGTGTCAATTTCATTGTATTAATAATCTTTATCAATTAAACATAAAATAAAACCCATTCTAATTACACTAAGCTGTGCAAATGTACAAAAGTTAGCCAAATAAAATAATACATTAAAATTACAAATAATTGTAATATCCATAAACCCACACATTGGTTTACAGTTACTTGCTTTCTCCGCAAAGCGCTTCCTTCAATAATCCCCATCCTTTTTTAATTTTTAAGAAATCATACATTGCCTTACTGAAGAGCACTTTGTCTTTGTACCCTAACTCCCCAAATGACCCTCTAATTACCTAGAAAAGCGGTTCCCAAATTTGTTAGATCACGGAGCAAAAATTTTCACCTAGCACTTATATGACTGTATTAATTTAGACTAGAAGGTAAACATTCAGAATTTAGCACTTTAGACTTGTGAAACAAGCTTTATTAATTTATGTCATTACAAAAAAAACCAACTCTAATTGCACTACAAAAAGGGGAACACATTTTAAAACGAACTAAAAGCAAGTTTTTTTTTTAATAGTGTTTAATGCCCGTTTTTACTATTGAGGCAGCACAGGCGGTGACACTGATGATACATGAGATGAAATGATAAACTGGGAAAGGATTTTTTTTAAAAGAAAGCGTTTATTTTATGTTCTTTGAACTGTAAAATAAACTATTCCAATTAGAGAGACAAGACTGAATTGATATACATATTTTTCTGACACAGCAGAGAATGGGTTTACAAAATTGTTCTTTCGTTTTTCTATAGATTTCTTTCTGACAATAACTGTTGAAACTATCAACTTACATATTTCAATATAAAACGCTTTACATTTGAAGTAAAAATGCTCTCTAGCAGCCATAATAATTTAATCACCCGTTTCCTAGCAGTCAGCTGTTTCTTAATGGTAGGGTGAAATTTCGGGTGGTGAATTTGTGAAGTAGTTTTTTGCTAATTCAATGTTAACGAAAGAGTGAACATTATACAACATTTACATTCTAAGTTTTTTTTAACTGTTGTAAGAGAAAAATAAAATTAAAAAACTGGGTAAATTCACTCCAAGTATTACTTTGAGTCAGAGTGATTATAAAATATAAGAAGTACTCAATGTTTTCTGTAGAAACGGATTTCATCCTGCAGATTCCAGACTTTAAATCAGTTGTTGCTAAGTTGTGTTTAAATAAATGCGATACTACGATATATTTATTATATTCTGTCTCTTTTGTGTATGTTCAGTCACTCACGCATGCGTATTAATTTAGTGATTCAGATTAAGCTTGCAATCTATATTCAGCAGCAGCAGTGGCAGTAGTAAAGTTGTGCACCCCGTGTTTTATTTCGTTCTTAATCGTGTCCAATGTACGATTTGTGCTTTTACACTGGGGAATGGTCACTGGTCACACTGGTGGACAGCATATGTATATATATATATATATATATATATATATATATATATATATGTGTGTGTATATATGCAGTATTTTCTTGTATAAATGTCTATTATTTCCTACATATAATTTATTATTACTTTCTTAATATATTTATTTGTGTACCATTAACCATATTACAGAGAAAGCAAATTTAGAAAAGCAACCAAATACTTGTCATTTTAACCTACAGAGTTTGGATGAATAGACTGCTGTTGAAGGTGCGATAGTTTGCCGGTTGGTTTGTCAAGGACATTGTGGTGCTGAGACTTGATACATCTTGCTGCAAGCTTTTCTGCATCGAAGCTCTGGAGGTCCATTTATTGAAATAAAATGTGTATTTGAATTTGTAAACGATTTCTGTGTTAGAGTTAAATTCGTGGCACTGAATCCACTTTCACATTCAGCCGTAGATATAGGTGTAATTTCAACTGATTTCAAAAGTTATTTTACTGAAGTGGGAATGTGTTGAGGATTTTCTTTATAGATGCGAAAATCTTTAATATGCACATGTGCTTGCACATAATTCATGTCACCATAAAACACGATCACATTCGTCTGAAGGCCACGAATCTGGATTTAATACGTTACGGCCGAAAAGAAATCCAAGTCTTCAAAACGGGTTTTGACTGTCAAAGACTAAAAATGTTTGAAATTTGCGACTCCATTGAATGTGTGCTTTTACTGAAATTTTGCACCATCACCTTAATACGTGCCGAGTCATTTGTTTTTAATGTTTCAAAAGTTTAATAGCCACTCAGTTTCTTGTTTTGCATGGACAATGACAATACTTTAGAATTTCTAGGGCCTTATAAAGTACAAATAACTCCATAATAGGCAACCACTTCCTGAAATATTTAACCATTCCTTAAAATTTAGACTTCTTGCGAATTGATCGGTAACCACCATGACTCCGTTTTGCAAAAAGATGAACCAGAAAAAAACCGTGACTTTCAAGAACGGCACGAACAGCTTTAAATGAAGAAGCAACCCAAAATACATCAAAAACTCTACCTACCCTTAATATCCTGTAGCAGTCTGATTTTTGGGACCTTGAGAAAACACACAATATAATGAATGTATAACATACACCATCATGTGTACCTAGTTCCATTTGCTGGTGCATACAATGCAAGACAGTTAATTCCTTAACAGTACAGCGGCTACATCTTTGTAAGGTATAAGCATTGTTGATGCGCCGTCTGTTGTGATACCCACCAGATGTTTTTTTTAATACCTTCATCATACGTAATATTATACTTTTAAGGAGCGGTTAACGCTGTATTGAAAATACCTTTCCCCGTCTAAATCAACAATATCAAAATATAATTGCAAGTAACCCCCTCAAAAGACAAACGTATACATAATAGTAAGCAGGTTTTATTAGAAATCGTTGTACTTTCACCTATACGACATAAAGTTTGTACTCGGTTCTATAATGAACCGAACAACATTTTTCTCCTATAAACACAATAATATTTCGGCACGTTGGTCAGAATGAAGCATATTGCCGACTGATGCGCCATGCAATTTTTGCAGTTCTGTTAGCGCGGGATATGTTTTGAATGATAACTTCTATTTAGCCAGTACATATGCAGATCTGAACAACAGAGCCGATGTGTTTACTTTTTCTTCATTTTGCTTTCCCCACATCTTTTCACTCACAGGTTTTTCTTTCCTCTGCGTTTCATGCGTGATTTGCTCTTCGCATGATCACCCGTTTTATCATTTTTTTTAATTAATTGCTGAAAGACCAATAAATAAGACATTAATAAGCACACGTTCCCTATTTTTCACTTAAAGATCAAGAACTCACGAACACACTGTACATACGACTAAAGTTTTTGTCATTTACAAACAGCCACGGCTAGTGTTATGCCAGTTTTGAAAACGCAGTAAAGCAACACAATTTCTCACTGTTACTCCCTTTCCCACCTAGCGACTTCTCACAGTTTTCGCTTCTCGAAAATTCACTTTCTCTTCGTTAGCACTGTCATTATAGTTCTGTCGCTTGAATTCGGGCGTCTATTTGAACTCTTTTAGCGCCACTGCTAGTATCCTGACTGTCACTTTTTGAGACACACTGAAATTCCATAGTTTACATGGGGCTAGACATACTCAGTCTAATAACTGCTGCTTGCTCACAAGCTCTCATGAATTAACAATGACTACATACAGTAACGGATCGCTACAGATTAAAGCAACAGTGACACAAAGATAATGAAAATTAAGTTTGACATATTTAAATATATAACATTGTTTCTAAAATTAATGCACAAGATTATGGGTCTATAATATAGGTATATGCAGTTTAATGTTAAAATAGCTGTAGGGCATGTATACTTTTTGTGTATAGCTCCATAAATTTAAAATAAGCGTAAAGTTATGTAGTTTACATATGCAGTGAGTGCGAAATAAGCGTCCCTGGTTGGGATGGGTCATTTAAAATCAGAGAGAGGGAAGGTTCGATTCAGAGAGGGTTAGGGGTGGAAATCCCTCCATCCCCCCTGCAAATCGCGTCCTGAAGTAAGTCATGCTTCGTTTGTCCCCAGCATTTCATATAGCACAAAGATGTGGAGGTATTCTGGATGAGGGCGGATGTAACATCTTCAGACACGTTCAGCCAGTGATTGTTATGCGAGAAACGAATTGCAAAATGACCATAGCCCGCCGTCTGTATTCAACATGGTGGACTGCTTCTTGTCGGTGACTAAGCACATGGTCATGAATCTTCCTAACAGTGAACAATGTCAGCCGAAGTGGCACTGTCAAGGGCGTCCATAAAATTTGTTGCTTTCGGGAAAAAGAACAGCTGAGCTTGCGTTTGAGAACCTTGAGCTGGCAGAACTGCCGAATAATTGATTGCGTTTCCGTAATTTGATAGGTAGAGAGGTACACGTTGTTAGCGAATTCCGAAGAAAGGAATTGTTGCGGTTGTGCCCATGAAACAATTCTTGAAATGTCCATCTATCCTACTTACTAAATAATGGAATATATATAATGTAACAAGAACAATAATAATTACAAAATCAGAAAAGGAATATGTGTATGTGTGTGTGTGTGTTAACGCTCTAATTGTCACAACTTTTGTTTTTTTCTCCACGAAACTCGGCATATAAACATCAATTAACAAAGGATTCGTCGAGTACGCTAATCAGTAAAATTGAACCATTAGGAGTAGGAGTTATCCTAAAGCGAAAATTAACCAAAAAAATGCTCATTGCATTTCATTAAAATAAATTAATAAAAATAGTTTCTGAAAATCAGGTCAATCGGGCCACTACGAGTGGGGGAATGCCTGATAACCGAGTGGGGATTAAAGCGAAATTTAAAAATCGTTCTAGCAGCCGCAATTTTAAATTTATATAAAAGAAACTTGGCATATGCCATTGAAACAAATTAATAAAATTAGTTTCTGAAAATCAGTGGTCATATTATTAGGAATGGGGGTTTATTCGAAACCTAACATTTAAAAATCGCTCTAGCCGCACAATATTTGCTTTTACGCAACAAAACTCGAATATAAAACAAGAAAAACAGTTTCTGATAATCTGAGAAACCAGGACATTATGAGTGGGGGTTTGCGTGAAATCCAACATTTAAAATTCGTTCTAGCGGCACCAATATTTGTTTTTTTTTTTTTTTTTTGTGTGTGTGTTTTTTTTCACAACAAACTTCAGTATACGCCATTTAAATAAAATAAGTAAAATGGTTTCTGAAAATTAGCCATTAAGATATTAGGGAGTATGGATGAAAACCGAAATTTAAAGAGTGGGGTTTAAAAGAAATTTAAAAATATCTCCAGTGGCCATAGTGGTATAGGCCATTGAAATAAAATAGGAATGATCATTTCTGAAAATCAGTGAAATCAAATTATTACGAGTGGGGGTTTACCTGAAAACCAAAATTTAAAAATTCTCTAATGGCACCAACACTTACTTCTCCGCAACGAAAACTCTATATATCCAATTTAAGTAAAATAAGAAAAATAATTCCTGAAAATCGGGTCATTTGGAGTGAGGGTTTACCTGAAATTCAAAATTTAAAAATTGCTCTAGCATCATCAATATTTGTTTCTTGACAACAAAATTCGGTATATACCATTTAAATAAAATTAGAAAAATAGTATCCGAAAATTAAGAAAATTGGATCATTAGGAGTAGGGGCATACTTGAAAACCAAAATTTAAAAAGCGCTTTTGCGTTTAATTTTCTCTCTATTGTTTTAAAACAAAAGGACAGATTAATTCAGCATATAGACTGTATTTATAACGTTGCATATATTTTAAATTTAACAAAAACATCGTTATGCAGATAGCAAATGTGAAATTAATCTAATATATGTACGTGAGAATTATATTTGTATGTAAGAGCGCTCTGTAATAACCTTCGGAAAACGTTTTCGCTACATGTTTGTACTACAATAACATTTAAATTAAATTTCA
Organism: Metallyticus violacea; assembly: GCA_030762175.1. Lineage (NCBI taxonomy): Eukaryota > Metazoa > Arthropoda > Insecta > Mantodea > Metallyticidae > Metallyticus > Metallyticus violacea. The sequence continues at coordinate 8,224,073 of CM060837.1, read as the reverse complement.
AAGCCACTGAAAATCTATGTAACTTTCGATTGTATATATTGTATATTTGCTTAGTACATTGTAATTTTGTTTATCCAAACATATGAACATCATCTTCTTAAATACACAATGTAACTCGAAATTTTCTGTTATTTCTATTTTAGTGAATGTAAAGATGATACCAAGGGCTCAGTCCATAAACCTTTTAAAATGTTCAAAAATTCCCAGCAGTCTATCAGTTGTCATATATTTCATTTAATTATTAGTACTACATTAATTATTGTGGTTTAAACTTAATAATAATAATAATAATAATAATAATAATAATAATAATAATAATAATAATAATAATAATTAAAAATGTGATTTTTCTTTTGTGATACTTAATACCACACATAACACCATGACTTATTTGATTGCCTTAATTAATAAAGCAATAATTTTGATTTTATATGGATTTTTAAAGTTATTCAAGTTGCTGAGGAATTCGCTTAGTTTACTCAGTTCCTGCGTGACGAACTTTCGCTACTTCAGCTGTGACGTCTTTAATCGACAAAGAAGTTGTTCTTCTCTTCTTTGTAAGGAAATTTACCTCTGTTAGCTAAGTTGTATTGCTCAGCACGTCATGAGTTAACCTTCGGTAAAACTTTCAGAATATTGAACATTACCTGAACAGATAAATGCGTAATTGCAGGACGGAAGAGGAGGGGAGGGGGGTACAAGAGTAACCTGCGCGGGGATTCACATGATATTCACGACAGTGTTGTTTCCAAGGCAACTGTTAATTAGCCTCAAAATTTTATACCCTTTAGGGAAACCGCGTCAATATGTCTATCATTAAACTCCAGCTCACGTCTCATATCGAGGGCAACCTTGACATCGGTTTATGAACGGTAGACTTGAATGTTTCCTTGTTGCAGATAGTGTACTTAGTGTGCTGAAGGTTCATAGTTCGGTTTTCGGCCCTGATTTGAAACGGCTTGCAATGTTTAAAACTTATCATATGTTATCAGTGAGGATATCTGACAGATTCTTTCGTAATAATAACGCACTGCCATTCTTCCAACCTACTTGACTCTGTAGACGATTCTTCGTTCTTACATAGGCTGATATTTAAAAAAAAGGGGGGGGGGCATTTTCAATTTTTCCAAACTTTAGATACGGTACAAAAACGGGACACACCGCACATTGGATATTTTGTCGCCCATTTCACGGCAGTCACCGACACGAGTGACGAGGTCGTTAACGCATGGACTTGTGTAAGTTCTGGGGTTCGACGGTCCTCTATGACTGTTTTTTTTTCCGGCTTTTATCAGTCCTCATAAATAGCAAATGCCAAGAAGGTTCCTTAAACATAGGCTTGGAACGCTTCCTTTTCTCAAAAAATAAACCCTTTTACAATTTATAATTTTATTTCACGTAAGTCATTAAGTTACAAATAAATATAGAGCTTGAGTATTGATTTGAAAAATACTTTATTTCTCAACATAGCCTCTTTGTACATTGAGGCCTAGTACCATCGTTTCATCGAAATCCAGCAGTATGCAGTTCTTTGGGCTGCTGTCGAAAACAGGCCGCGACTTCTCTTCCAATAGCTTTATTGTAAGGCAAATGTTCATCGAAAAAAATATGTTTAAGAAGGCCGAACAAATGGAAGTAACTTGGAGCAAGGTCGGGGCTATACGGAGGATGCTAGAGGATTTTCCACTTGAAATTACGCAGCATCTCATTTGTCTTGTTGGCAGTATGAAGACGCGCGTTGTCAGCAATTCGGGCTAGTAGATTGTGCCCTTCATCGTGATAACGATTGAAATGCTGCAAAGTCAGACCTATTCCTTGCATTTTGTTTCGTGAGGTCAAATGTGCGGCACCCATCGTGCACAGACTTTGTGAAAACCTAACTTGTCATGCATGGTGAGGTAGGCCATGCCATATGAACAACAAATAGGCTACAGTGTCCTTCTGTCTGCTCGGATTAAGTCTTCAACTCGTTGCAAATTCCCTCTGTAGCAATCTCTGTCAGCCGGCTCAAGCGGTGATCGCCTCCACCCTTCAGAGACTTTCTGCACTCAATTGTAAACAGCCTGACGTGACATGCAGCACTTCTTAACCATAGCTAGGAAGCATTTCTTTATGAACATTCTTTGATTTCACATCTCTTGCCCAGAACAATCGTACAACAGATGCTGTTGCCGGTTTAACTATCACTTAGAGGCGCTGCCATTTTGCAACTACTGTTTCGCTATTATAAACATCGATTGTCTCGTGCCGAACGTCACCAAATGCCACCGAACCAATACTTCCATCTAGTGGCAATAGCCTCAAGCGCCTCATTCCAACATGCAGTACCCCACATCATTTTGTAATTTACTTACCAATTTATCCTATCGTGTCCATCGCCTATGGTGCTTCAGCAGTAAAAATGGGCGTTAAAACACTATTTAAGAGAAAAAAGTAGGCAATTAGAATAGTAACTCCCAGAGAAATGGATGTAACATCCTTGCAGTTGACGAAGTTCTTGCAATTACAATTTAGATTAAAATAAAAACATAACTTATGACGGAAGATGTTAGAAATATTGTGCTACAACCATACATTCCTGGCATCTTTTCTTTTTAGAAAATTGTCATTCATAAGCATCAGTTCGTCTTCCAAAACTGAGTCAACTTCTCACCTGATGTCTTCTTTCAGTTCATTTAATTTGTTCCACCCATTGATGCATATTATGAAATTTATACACTTCATTCCTTGTAAAAGTAACTTCATCAATGAACTCCCTCCACAAAGTAGAAATCAACTCCCTTTGGCTATCTATAGGTTTGTTACTTGTTACTTTAAACTGATCCTGAATTTTTGGGGATAGAAGTTAGGAAAACAACTTATATGTTCCACACAAATCAGTGATTCTCTGGTAAGATAGTTGTGTCTAGCATTAACCTCCTCAATGCTTCAGGTGAAAAGCTCCCTGGTAAAAGTAATACCATCAATGAATATACAGCAAACAGAAAATAATGACAAGTGGCTGAGATTGTTAAGGCTTGGACTCATGAACAGGAGGTCTGTGATTTGAATCCCGATAGAACCATCCTGAGATTGAGGTTTATTCTGATTTATAAATTGGTGGGTTAGCTTTCTATTTAGTAGAATTTACAACATTAAATACTACCGCTGTACTCTATGGACTTGCTACATACAATACTGTGAAGAAAACCTTCACCTTGATTTTCATAACTTTATTCTCCATGACAAGTATGCAAAATATTTCGATTCACTAACAAATAGATCAAAGAGACAATTAATTTTCGCATGAGAGTATCTTATAGAAACATTTTGATTCACTAACAAATAGATCAAAGAGACAATTAATTTTCACAGGAGAGTATTTTATAGAAACAAAAAAATTGCAAAAAAAAACTTTTATTTCAATACATAATAAATTAGTACATCATAGTGACAAAATAAATAAAGAAGGAGGAACAGTCTTTAATAATATAAGTTATATGACTTATACAACATCCATCTACAAAAACAGCACTAACAGATGACAAGAAATTGTTCACATTACATAATCAGTATATCAGAATTTATTGTCAATGTTGGGTTTCGATTAAACAGAAAGAACGGTTTAAACTGACAGGAAGATGCACGACGAATTGCTTCTTCAATTTCCTCTGGTGCAAGTGGCATAGCTTCATCAATCTGTGGAAACAGAAACAACAATTAACATTCCTGCCTTTAAAACAATATACACAGAAGTTTCAGGAATAGGGAGAAACCACTTTGCCTCGCACAGTTGTTTCTTTGTCTGAAACATCATATTCAAGCAAGAGGTATGCTTGTTGATTGTGCAATGCATTGTTATTAAGATTTTGCTGCCAAAATTTTGCAAAGATTAAGGACAAAGTTTGGGGATATGAAATTGTCTAAAACACAAGTGTAGGAATAGCACAAAAGTTTAACAGAAGAGCGAGAAACTGTGAAAAATGAAAATCACCAACATCGACATTAGATGAGCATAAAGGAAATAAATATTTGGCACCTTTGGGATCTTATTCAGTGTGATTGATATTTGAACATTTCTGAAATTGCTTCTGAGGTTGCATAAGCTCCTGGGTTCAAATACCACACAATATTTCTGTTTTGTTTTTTATTATTGGCTCTATAAGTCTATATGCAGAACATCATGTTGCCTTAATACAATATTACATTTTAATGTATCATTTAAGTTTTATGGCATTACTTATGCACACACGAAAATGTAATCACAAACTATGTATTCTTTAGAAATAACTAAAATACATTAACAGAAATATTTATCTTAGAGTGCAAATACATAGAAATAAATACAAATTAATATTGGATGCATGAACCCTCAGCATGTATAACTACCCTCAATAATTGGGGCATAGAGATATCAGATTTCTATAGTACTGTGAACAAGAGGCTACAACATCCCAAGCATCTTGAATTTGTACCCATAAGCCACATTTCGTTCTTGTGGCATATGCAGGGAATGTGGGTGCAGAATATTGTATTTAGATAGAACAAATACTGAAGAAAATATTATAATATATAATATGTTAACATTAAAGCTTGCTGTATGAAACTAATTTGTCATAATGTATTACAAAGGTTTATTAAAAAAAAGTACTTCATGCCTGGAGGTCAACCTGCACTCTTAACCACGGTATTACTGCACACTCTTCCACAGAGTTAACAGAACACACACACACTATTCAGTTCATGCCATATAACACAACTGCTGCAGTGGCTACACAAATTTGCAGATACCTTGTGAACAGTGAGCTGTAACGAATAGGACTTAGAAGAATTTTATGTTCAAGAGATAACTCATTTTTTTGTCAAAGGGTGTACATTGAATGCAGTATAAATTCAGGTTTCCAGAGTTTCTTTGTGTTAAGAACAAGTCAATATACAGAAAGTATTGATTATTTTAAACTCTGAATATTTTAGTATTAGTATGTTTATTTTCCCATATACAAACCTGCAGAATAGTTGAATCTGTAGGGTAGGGGCAGCGTGGGAGTGTAGATATGCGAGAATACCCAGGAGTGGTCAGATAACAGCTGAATGGATCTCCAGGCTTTGCTTTGCTATCTTGTCTCACCAAGAGTGCTAAATCAACAATTTCAGCAACCGTTTCATATGCAAGAAAACCTACAAATAAAACATCATAGGCAAATTAAAAGAGTATTATTTATCTTTAATAATGTTGGCTTGTTGACTTTTAGAGGTAATTTCATTTAACATGATTTTGCAGTTAAAGAAAGGGTAACTATTTAATTTTTTAATTTTATTAAGTTAAAGGCTGTAACACATCAATCTACCTATTTCTTTTGCAAGTACATTGAAATTTAATGAAGTGCTAAGAAAAATGTAAATACAATCTACAAAGGGGCCTGCACCTTTCTGATCCAGGCCATTTCAGATTTAACCCCTCACAATTACAACATTTTTAATACAATCATTTTTGTACTAATATCTTTATCTAAATTCTAAATAATTTAACAAAATATAAAATTTCCACCTTGATTGTATCAGTCCCTAGTCTCTGGTCCATCAGCAGGAGCCTACTAGAATCTTTTACAAGCATTCTCCACCCACTTTTGATAGGAGTTACATCCCCTGAACCCACAATGAAAACAGCCCTGCTATGTTTCTTTAAATATGGCATCAGATTCTAAAATAATGGTTCTTAGCAGTGAGCCAAACCTGATATTCTAATTTTGTAGGAGCTAAATGGTTCTTGAGAGTAGTTCTACATATTATAAACAAGTGGAGCAATAAGAGTGTGCAGTTTATCTCAATCATACAATGATCTTAATTATATTCCCCAAGATTCCTAATTTGTCTTTGGTCACCAAACATTTTCTTTGCTGCAATTTCAACCATTTGTCATATATTGCTAGTTGTCTCAATTCGCTTGTTCCTGAACACGATCTACATTTTCCAAATTTCCACATATAGTGCAAACTTCATGCTCACAATTACTTCTAAAATCTCTTAAGCTCCAGATTCCTAATATAAACCATGCCATTTCATCTCTCTCCTGCTTATTACACCCACTAGTATATCTGTTTCTTTTAGTATCCCCTTTTATCTCCTGATAGAACATAAGTGACCTCTTCCCCCCTCATTATAGAATGTAATATCTGTCCATTTATGTTCTCAAACCTTACTCCAATCTGTTTCCAAAAGCCTCCCTTTAAATCACTTCTTCTTAACCATACATCACCCATTCCATTCCTTATTATTAACTCTTTCCCAACTCTGTTTACCCAATAGATGTCCCATACCCCAGATTCCTGAAATTTTTAACATTCATTTAACAAGGAAACTACCGACATCTGTTGTAACCTAAACCAATACTTCAAAACTCCATTACCCACCCTCTCACACCAACCCTCCCCATTTCCAACAGTGCCCCTGCATTTGCAGCATTTTGTGGAATTCCCAACACAATCTTACAAAACCTACTGAGTACCCAACTTTCCTCTATCCCCCATATTTCGATGTCAATGCCCTTCTTGACTCCACCTGTATATATTATTCTCAACCAATTCATCTTCATCTTCATTGTAACAAACATACATTCCTTAATTAAATACAAAGATAATAAGCCCTTGGTTAGCGCTGATTTCTTCTGTTTCTCCCATTGACTGGTATAGCTCAAAACCATTCCTAAGTATGAGAGTTCTTTCGCAATCTGTATCTCCCTCCCCAACATAAACCACTTCTCATCCCTCGTCAACTTATTTCCATTTTTAAATACCATTATTTTGGTCTTCTCCTGATTCACTTTAAGATCCCATTCTTTAAATCTTATAATTTCTAATAACACATATCTTAATCTATCACTGAAATAGATGCTGCCATTAAATCATTTGCATAAAGTAAGCCCAGGATCTCCAACTTCTTCATTAATTATTTGTAGATGTTAATTTGTTGTAAACCTACCATCTACAAATAGGGTGAAAAGAATTGGACTGAACTTGCATCCTTGCCTGAACTCTCTATCTTGGCGTTACTTCCTCAGTCACAAAACCTTCCCCACATTTGACACAAGACATATTGTCCTTATAAAGTTCTTTCAACAAAACAATCATCTTATTACTCACCCCCTTATGCCATAATTTGTACAATAAGGCCTCTCTATTAACTATAATAATAATAAATATATAATTAAAATATGAAATACTCCATCCCGATATCTTGTTTCCTAAACTGGGATATGTATTTCAAACTCTTATACTTAATTTCTAAATTACAAAATTACATTCATACATTATTATTTTTCAGATAATACTTATACCTAGGTTATAATTAGAAATTTACTAAAATAATAATAATAATATAATAAAATAACAAAACTGATAAATAACAAAATTACTTCTCCTTTTAACTACATTCATGTTTCAGTAACTGGAAATCACCTACCACCTCTACTACTTCCACTTATTCTTAAACTCTAAATTAATAAACTATTATTCACTGATATCTGGTAGAAACTGTACTGGTGGCCAGTACAATTCTTACATACTTTTACTTTACTACTGTCTTTATATGTATAAAACTCTATTATATGTCTAAAGATCTTGTATATTTCTTTATTTTCCATATTATATCATCTTTATAAATATTTTCATGTAAATTTCACATTTATATCTTATATTAATCTATTTTACACTGATTATCTTCTCTGTTTGCAAATCTAATTGACATTTATCAATGCAGCATTTACCTACCAGTTCATTACTTTAACATTGTTAACAATAGTAATATTATCACAAATAATTTAAGTTATAATTATAATAATTATCATAACAATTTTTATTATATTTTATTTGATTTCCTCTTTATCTTCTTCTTCACTCTTTCATCATACCCCTTTTTCACAATCACTTTACCCTCCTTTCATTCTTTATACACAATACTGTATTATGTCCCATTACATTTTTCCTTTCACTACTCCACTTTACACTTCTCTATTGCATTTGTTTTTTGTCCTTTATACTCACATTATTACAAGTTTTAAAACTATTCGTACAATTTTCACCACTAACTTCCCTTCACTCCACATCACCCCTATCTACATCATTACACTCCAAAATATTTATACCCTTTTCAATCTTTATTATACTTCTCCATTCTTTCTAAACAAGCTCCTCTAACTCCCATTCTCTGTCCCTTCACTGAGGCCCCCAATAGCTCCTTCAGTTCCTGCTTCTATTAATTATATTATATGCCTTCTCTAAATCAACAAATACTGCATATAACCTACCATGTTTAATTATCATCACAGCTATAAGTGTCACAAAGTTACCTTAAAAAAAAAAAAAAAAATGAAATGCTAATTGGAACTTGTACAGTGAAACTAAGATCATTGATGATAGAGTCAAACTACACACTCTTATTGTATTGGTTCCACTTAGTTGTTTAAATTAAGTACATTTTTCACAGATTGTTGTTTGCATCCTCAGCTAACCTCGATTCGATTTAAACAAGTAAGTGGAGCCAGTAAGAGTGTGTAGTTTGACTCAATCATACAATGATCTTAATACATAAATAAATAAAAAAGTGTTTTTTTTTCTAAAAATACCAAATTCTAACTTGTTTCTATTCCTAATAATCTTCAAGCCTGAAATGGAAGCAAGTTGTTATTTTGTTTCTTACTGTGAACATTATAATACATGTAAATTAAGTAATTTCAATTTATTCACAAAATTACTACCATCAACAACACTAAAGACATTGTCTATATACCTATACCATTTTTTGAATGAGGAAATGAATTGGTTTTATGTAGAGATGATGTATTAATTACAAAATTTTGTAACTTAGAGAGCTGTAAACCAAGATGCAATTGGGATTACTCAACAATTGACTAGCGACTGTGGATGTGGACAAGGGCACATGAGACATTCTGCTAATAAATATTGGTAAGTGGAGAATTAACAAATAAATAATAACTTAGCAGATATCTCATTTAATTTATAATTATGTTCTCTGCTGTGAAAGATCTACTAAGTTGCATTTAATAATAATCTCCCAAACAATATTTCATACTTTGAACTAAGCATGACACTATTGTAGGTGTTATAGAACCATGGACAACACACAGTCTCTCTTGTTCAAGAATAAATTGTAGCAGTAACTGTGCTGCATGAATTTTCCACCATTACAGCTTTGTTAGACTTGTTACAACATTTACTTCTCAAGTCTGCTTGATGAGAACAAAATAATTCAAATAAGATAAGCATAACTGGACACACCTAATATATCAAAGGTTGCTTTGTTATGAATTTCAAGTTTTTCTTCTCCTGCTGATAATACCCATTCACAAAACTTTGGGAAAGACCTTGGGTTTGCAAAGGATGCTCTTCTTGCAATTACAAAGTCCATATATCTAAAAAAGAAAACAAATATAAACCATAGAATCTGTGAAATTTTGGCTTTATGAAGTTTCAAAATCCTTTATATCATTAAAATACAAAGACCTGTAAAATTGAATTGAATTTAGTGATAACTAACAACTAATACATTAATTTTACAATTATACATTTAAAAATAATTGTTTAATGTACACTTAGAACTAACCACACTAATGAGATCGAGCCAGGGTCTTCTACTAATTCCTGAGGGTCCTAACCCCCCTCTCTATACATTATTAGTTATTATTTGTCTTCCCATTTCAAATTTCTAGAAGAGAAAACCCTTCCCTATTCACCCTTACGTTTTATATTTATTTGTCCAAATTATCTACCTTAATTTAGGTAGGTGGATTTGTCTAAAATATCTACCATAGTTTAGGTGGGTGGGTAGGGAGGTAGGTGGCTAGGTGAAAGGGTGGGTTAGTAGGCAAGGAAGTAGGCTTGGATTAGGCCAAGTTAGGTTAAGATTGGGTGAGTAATTTTTAAAATAAACCGGAATTCCAGAAATCGTAGTCATGTTCAAAAAATATGTATATATAGTTTAAAGATGCACTTTGTCACTATTATTACTCTGCACTTTTGAAATAATTCTACTAAAACTTCAAGATTGCTTTTGAATTTTTTTTCCACCGCATTTTCTTGCTAGTGTATCTCACCTACATTATTAGAGAGCATCCACTGGTGATGCCTCCTCACTTTCTTCCACAAAATATACTATTGTTAGAGATTGCATACACTGGAGTAGGTTTCAAACTGCATTGGAATTCCACATCAGAAGTGCCTTTATTTGTTTGTTGGTAAAGTAACATTTAAAAGCCAGATGAATTATCTGATAGGGGTACCCTCATTCCATTGCATTGCAGACTTTTGCTCATTAGTAAAGTCTGGATTTTTATGCACAAAAACTTCAAAAAAATTCAAACAAAACATAAGAAATCACGTTACTTAATAGAAAACTGAATATTGTAATTCACCAATTACAGCTAAATATCAGATTTAAACTTCTGCAGCCCCAGATTGTGCATCACAAAGCCTTGCCAATTATCACAGAGTTTTGTTGATTTGGTTTATTTATGGACACTCTTTTAACATCTCAGGACATCAGTATCCTATTCTATTCAGGGCATGAAATGCCCAATCAAATTTGCTCAGAGACCTCTTTCTTCAGGCTTGAGGTTCTTTTACATGCCATAAATCTATGACATGGAATCCACAGCTTTACTTTCCTTCCGAAGGAAGCCATATTTAGGATTTTTATGCCCAAAAAAATCCATCAATCTTGTCTGGGATTGAATCTGCTATCTTGGGTTTAGGAGGCAAGTATGGTTACCACTACACCACCAGGACTGACGATCACAAAGTGATGTTGAGAAAAGGAACATTTTACAAAACACGATGTTATAATTGAAGAGGGGAATGTCACTGACAGTCACACTTTCAATTGCACTTTGTTTTGGCATTCCAAAATTTGAGAGACTTTTCAGAGGGTTTTTAGCCACTATTTTTCTCAAACATAGTATGAACTTTTTTTCCTACAACTTCTATTTTTGAACCTGAGACAGTGTTGTTTTCAACACACTGTACTTCTTTAACTGAATTATTTAATAAGTAAACAGAGGTTTCTAGTTTGTTTACTAAGTAAATCAAGAAACCAAAATTGACACATATGAAGGCCAAGTCACATTTTAAATTAGTATCACATATTATATTTTTAATCTCAATTGCAGGAGCATCTTCTTTGTCCAGTTCATTTCCTACTGATGCTTCAAAATGATCTGCATGATATACCATGGCATTAAGTCCAGTACCTTATTGCATGACTACCGGTGTAGGAGGCAATGGAAGATCGGGACTAATTTTCTTGAAAGTACAATATGTGATGGAATTTTTACAAACACTTATTTCCCATTGGAAACTAACTTGTCCACATTAGGATAAAGGGTTCAAAATGTTTCACACAATCTATGCAGAACATGTACGATGCATTTTACATGGTTCAGGAAACTTACACTAAGACTATGGACAGCTTTCTTCATAAATGCCATGGAGTCTGTAAGCAGAAGCAATATATTGTTATAATTCACACCATTTGGCCACAAGGTTTCCAAAGATTCATTAAATTGCCTAGCTATTGTTATTGAATTGCAACTGTTGTTTCTTTACAGGTTGGCAAGAACTTTTGTTTAGAAAAGATTTTTTCATTTTTCAATACACTTTCTATTACATTTCCCACTTTTCTGCCACTAGTATCGATAGTCTCATCAATGGCAACCCAGATTTTTTGATTTTCACATATTATGGACTAGTGGGACTTAATGTTTCTTCACAGTACAGTCTTAGCATCAACTCTTCAGGAGGACTTATATTCATATATTTTGTAAGAAACTTTCTGAGGCTCAGGATTATTCACCTTATAAAGAGGAAAGTCAGCTAAAATAAATGCTTGACACAAATGTGAATAAAACTATGAATATTTTGGTGTGACTATAATTCTCCTATAAGAAACTGCCTCAATGAAACACAGGATGCAGTTGCTAAGTGCTTAATTCCTGACAAAAGTTGTAGTATCTGGGAACGTTGATTTGCACTTACAGGTTTCACACATGGCTGGCAAAATAGTATTTTCCTACCAGTGTTAAAATTGTTTTTAAACTCTAGTACATACTTCTGCAAATGTTCACATATATTCAGTTTCCCCTTTGGCATTTTTAATTCACACTCCTAATTAAAACACCCAAATGCTTTAGTGATCTGATTCTAACTAATAAAACAAATAAGGAAGACTTCTTAATTTAGTTCACATATTATGTGAGTAACAAACAGGTCCATAGATGATGTAATCTCGAAATGGAATTCTGTACCTCCATGGCTTGCATGTGCAACTGAATTGTCAGAAATCAAGTAGGAAGGCTAATGGAATCTTGGCAGAGATTGTTGCATTGTAAAAAAAATAGAAAAGTACTAAAATATGCATTTTAGAGAAATTATTGAAAATATTTATTTACACAATGTCTGAAAAGTATTAAAATACTATTTATGAGAAAAATGTAAAAAAAAAATTTTTTTTCACATATATTTTTTAAAAAATATGTATTTTTATGTGAAATGCAGCTTTGAATATATAATAGTTGAACCTTAATTGGGATATTAAACCTAGGGATGTACATATTATGAATGAAGAGAAGAAATACACTGAGGATGCCAAAAAATGTATACACACTTTCACAGTAGATATCTATTTAATATTTCAAAGTTGGACCGAAAAAAAACAGTAATGTGTAGTGTGATGTTCTGTAAACAGATGTGACTCACATACATTATGATAGCGTTGCTACATGACAGGTAAATCAACAATGAACAAATGAAGTCAAGATTATCATATGATGTTCTGTAAACAGATGTGACTCACATTATGTTATGCTAGCATTGCTACAACAAAATGGAACCAAGCTTATCATTTCAACAGCAGAAAGCAATTTTGAAGTGGTATTGGAGAACCGAAAATGTTGTTGAAGTTCAAAGGCAACGAATACATGCACAGAATAGAACCGTCAACGTGAGTAACAATTGCATGCATTTGAGACAAATTTGGGTCTCATGGTACCATATGCAACAGGATGGTGCACCACCACATTACCACTATGTACACATGCACCTTGACAATAATCTTCCAAGGCACTGGATAGGACGAAAAGGTCCGATTGAGTTTCCACCGAGTTCTCCAGATCTAACTCCATTGCACTTCTACCTATGGGAAACTCTTAAGGATCTTGTATACCCCAGAAAACCAGCTACACTGGCAGCACTTCGGGAAGAAATTGAAATAACATGTGCTGCAATCGCTGAGGACACTTTCGCAAACGTTGCTCAATCTTTAGTTCAACATACTCAAAAGTGTATCTATGCCGATGGTGGGCATTTTGAGCAACTGTTGTAACTGTAAAAGTCTAAGATGATTAGTGCTCATCATTTTCTGTTTGTGTGAATTCAGTTTTGTTATGTTAACATGGTTTTTTTCTTTGCTTGAAGTGCGCATACATTTTTTGGCACCCTCTGTGTATATTTACATACAAATTCAGGCCCTAATAATTAGTAATCCTACTAGCACTTATTTGTATACCAGGAAAGAAGTAGGAGAAAATGTTGCACAGTTGCATGAATATGATTTTCTACCTTAAAATTTAATCTTGTTGAAATACAGAGAGAGGCATTATGGTTAACTAAAGTTCAAATAAATGGGGATCTACTGTACCACTAAGCAATAATGGTGCAACCAAAGCCAATGATGTGAGGTGACCCATATTAATGAAGATACTTGCCACCAGTTTCTTTCCAGAGCGCTAACTCCTTCAGACTTTCAGCTTTTCCAGAAAAGCACCATATGGAAGACTGCCTCTTTGTTTCAAAATCAAAATTGTATACCCATATCATCTGTCATGAGATGCTCTGGATTACCTCTATTAAATCTTCCAATCATAGAATGGTACCAATGCATCATTTTTGCATTTTTGCTCCTCCGTCAGGAAATATGACACCCAACAGAAATATCTTTTAGCGAGGCCTAAACAATTGTGAATGATGGTGTTGTATAGCTGAACATTTTATGTATTAGTTGAAACTGTGTAGTTATCAGTAAATTCAATAAATTAAATTTAATTCATAAGAAAATAACAATGGTACTTACTTTTCTTCACTCAGTACTCTTGAAGTGCGCTCAGCTCGAACATTGCGCTCATGTTTAATGATATCAGCTGGTATCAGGGCCGGGTCTGTTAGTTCACCTGTCTGGTCAATAGTTTTAAGATATTCCAGATACACTCTGCTGAGTTTTCCATTCATAACGACATCTGTTTCCATCACCAAATCACCTTCATAATTCTCATTTGGGAGTTTACGCCTCCAGTCTTTAATAGCTATAATTAGAAGTGAATAAGTTAATACTGGGGTGGCTTTCTGTTTACAGATTCTAATTGAGAAAGTGAAGCAAAGGTGAAATATGGGACATTCAGAAATGATTTACACAGTACTTTATTTATTATGCAACATGGCTCAATGCACAAGAAACTCCCCCCCCCCCCAATTGCCATATTCCTGGTAGTTTCATTACTGTATGGTGAAACCATTGTTTGGGAGTACTACATCACCATATGTAGAAAGCTGCCTGAATTTCCTCGTTGCTGAATTTTTTACCTCACAATGAGTCCTTCAAGCTGTCAAATAAGGCATAATCAGATTGCCCAAGAATGGGTGAATATGGTGAGTATGGCACAAAATGGATCTCAACAATGCCAATTTTGCGGTCATAGTGTTGTTGGTGTGAGGCCATGCACTGTAATGTTGGAGGAACACTCCTGTTGACCACTTTCCCTTTTGCCATTGCTGAACCCTGTGTATGATCCAATAAGGGCTTCGCAGTATACCTTGCTGTTGACTTCATTTCTTAAGGAACCAGTCCATTAGCAATATGCCTGGAGTGTCCCAAAAGATGGTAATCATGTGCTTGACCACAGATGAAGCAGCACAATTTTCTTGGGTTTTTCCATAGCATGCATTGGATTTTCTTAACTGGGTGTAGCAGAGACACTACGACTCATCAACAGTCACCAGATTCTCCAAAAAATCCAGATCTTCATTATGCATTTCCAGTAGCTGATGACAGATTTCAACTCTTTTATCCTTCTGGCTATGTCAATTCCCATGAGATCCAGTTTGCACACACTTTGTTCATATACAAATTGTCATGAATAATGTTATGTGACTGAAGCCTATATGACATTCCACTTTATCAAAGCTTATATGCCTATCAGTCTAATCAATTCAATCACAAGTCAATGTTGCTGGGGGACTGTGATGTTGATGGGTGACCAGTACTCATATTCATTGACCCAGTTGTAAATGGTTTCCTGTGTAGGAGCCTTCTTGATGACATACTGCAGTTAAACATCTATTAATTTCTGCAGTTTTGACGCCCTCCTGCCACAATAACCATATAGTTCATCTCTGTCTATTATAATCGTTTTCCATCTTGTCCATGCCTTTCTCTATTTGACAACAAACACTACACATTCTGCCTACAACTGTTACCCAGCATGTGCATGGCATTCTTAGTATCAGTCAATCGAGCTACAAATGGATGTGCTTACAGATTGCACAATAATCGTAAAACCTGCTACTGAAAATAATTTCTGAATGCCCTTGTAGATGCTTTATTTTCTGAAATTCTTAAATTTCAAATACTCTCCAAAAGAAATACAATTCTAAAAGGTTTAAAAAAAAATTGGGGAGTGTCAATGGTTAATTTGGTACATAGAATGTTAAGTAGAGAAGTTCTGGGATTACCAAAAAGTATGAGTTTGGCAGAACTAGGAACAGCAGTAAAAGCTGGGAAAAAATTGGAGAGAATCTTGAAATATGGCACAGATATTTAAAATTAGATAATAACAATGTACTAAAAGAATGTTTTAAGTACCAAAGAGGTGTGCAGGGAAGAGAGAGCTGGTTTGGGGAGGTGGGGAAACTTTTAGATGAAATTGGAACAACAATGGATGTATGCTTTTTTTTTATTTGTTTATTTATGGACACTCTTTAACATCTTAGATCACCAGCATCCCATTCAATTCAGGGCATGAAATGGCCGACAAATTTTGCTCAGAGGCTTCTTCTTTCAGGCTTGAGGTTTTTTTTCGTGCCGTAAATGTACGACATGGGACCCACGACTTTACTTCCCTTCTGAAGGAAGCCATAGCAAAAGGATAGTGATTTTCATTGTGTAATAGAATGTGAAATGGTAAAAAGGTGGAGACATTGTATCTGGGATGAAAATGGGACAAACTATAGTGGCAATTAAAATGTTGACGATATGAGGGTAGAAAAAATAAACAAGATTGGGGAATTCTTAAGAAAAGTAAGGGATAGGTGAAGGGGAAAGTATAAGGAAGAAGCATGAGGGTGCACTCAGTTGTGAAAATGGTAATTTATTTTAGGGGTTCTTTACCATTAGTATAACCTGGTGGTTAAGGTATAGGAGAACTTTAGTTTTGGTATTGCTAAATTTTTAGATATTTTATTTGTTTATGTAAATTTAATTGTAATGTGTTTGCTGAAAAATTTATTCATTCATTCATCACTCCTTCACAGTAGAATATGAAGGGAAAGTTTCCATATACAACCATCATTACATTCGCAAATATCACTGGGTGAAAGTCCTTCTTAAAAATGATTGCTCTATATTCTGAACATTCCAATATATTATACAACTTATATCATTTAAATGAGTTTCCTCAAGCAAATTAATGGTGTGGCCATAAAATAAATGCAGTGTTTATACTCCTGAAACTTATATCAGATAATATTAACATCATAACAATGAACATGTTCTTTTATGTCAGGTTGGAAACTTACGGACTGCATTTGGTATATGTCCCTTAAGAGGGGCATCTCCAGAAGAAAAATATGAGATGGGGGAGACACTGAGTAGCCAGGAGTCAGGGGTAGCAATTCAAGGATGTAGATGCGGTTCTTAATGATTTCCCAGATTGCAGGTGCCAAACACAGCAGCCCTGCCAGAGCAATGATGGATTCCTCCAACAGCAACCCCCATTGGGTCAGGATTAACCTGCAGTGCCCAATGTGCAAACCCCAAACCCCATAGCATCAACCTGCCTGCAATAAGAACCATGGAAAGAAACTGAACTATCCAGCCCAGCATTTGCCTAAGTGACACGGGGTGGCTGTGAAAAAACCCAAAGTAAGAATGATCAGTTCCAAGGAATTTGAACCCAAGACCTGCTGAACGCAGTCCCATACATTACTACTTGAGCTACCCCACCCAGCACAAAGTATCAGTAAAAAAATGGGATAATTTAAATATGGAATCAATAATAAGAAAATCTTATAAGGACCATCGTATATATTATATATAAGAATTAGCGAGATGTCCCATATTTCACCTTTGCTTCACTTTCTCAATTAGAATCCGTAAACAGAAAGCCACCCCAGTATTAACTGATGAATGTAAGAGACAAATGGTGGAGGAAGTTAAAAAGAAAAATGAAGAGTTTATAGACCAATTGAAAGCTTAAAGACTATGTGAGTTATTAATTTAGGACTTTTAGATAAAGGCAGAAAGCTAAAGAAATGATATAATGATTTTTAAACTAAGATCTAGATTTATATAATGTATGTAACAGAACAATTTACTTTACTTATCTGTATTATTTTAATTTTTGATACACCTTAACTCTTATGGGACAAATGTAGCAGTGAAATAATGACAAAAATTGCTCAAAGGTTTCACTACACCTAGTGTTAATGGAACTTGCGGGTCTATCTGGAGAATATCAACCATTTTATTATGTTATTAATATAAGAAAATATTAAAACTCTAAATATCTACTTATAGTTAAAATTACCTAGATATTTCAGCAATCGATGTATTAGAATTGCATCTCTTCGCATTAGAAATAATAAATCTTCTGGATCAATAGTTTTGGATTCTCGTCTCTCTGCCAATTCTGCTGCTCTATTCAGAATGATCATCAACTGCTGCTGTACAAATTCTTCAACAAGAAATGCAGATTCTTCAAGAGCATTTGCGCTATCTCCAAATCCATGCATCATCTTTTGTATTTCTTTGGAAAAATATCCTAAACATAAGAAAGGTGATTATGAATGCTATTTTAGTCATTAATATATTAAAAGAGCATAAGCTTTTTGTTGTTTCTTCCTTGAAGTACTGTATTAACAATTTCTGGACTGTTTTAAATGTCATTTTTTACCTCTAGACTGGGCTTTTAAAAAACTCATAGTTCTTGAATAATCATAGATAAATGCATGAACCTTTTTTATTTATAATATTAATCTTAAACTATATTTTAAATAGATATATAAAGTTCAAATTCTGTAGTAAATATCAGCATTTTGTCATAAGTATGTTGCCATTCCCAAATATAAAATATGCCTTAAATAACTAACAAATCTATATTTATAAAAGATATTAATAAATATTATGACATTATAAGTAAAAAATATTTTTATGTATCTAATGACACAATTCTACATGAGTATTCTCTAGCAAGTTATATTTTACATACAAGTACAGTATGTAGTTATATTCTTGTAGTTGTTCCATCAAGTAAGATATTCATATAATAATATTTCTGATTTTCATGTTATGATTCTGCATATGTTTTCAAATCACTTGGCCTCTCTCAGGAATTATAACATCGAAAGTATAATTCTGCAGTTATTAATGTGAAAAGAAAATGTAAACTTCTTGGATTATTTGTAGCTATCATGGCTGGAATACAAATTCTTGATAATTTTGAAATATTGTAAAGTAAATATTTCAGTAATATATTACAATTTTCTTTAGTACCATCATTAAGATTAAACCATTTTTTTTTTTCAATGCTTCCATTCCATTTGAACTTTGGTTTGCTCCTCCAATGTAGCGCATGTAGCTTGATTTATTTATGAATGCTCATTAACATCTCAGGTCATCAGTGTCCCATTCAGTTCCGGATGTGAAACAGTCAATAAATTTTGCTATGAGGTCTCTTCCTTCAGATTTAAGGTTTTTTATGTGCTGTAAATCTATGACACAGAATCCTAATTCCCTTCCAAAGGAAACTATACTTAGGATTTTTATGCCCGAAAAAAATCCAATGACCCTAGCCAGGATTGAGCCTGCAATCTTGGGTATTCAGATACTTGGAAGATGCGGCTACTTTATTCCAAGGGTACCTGCTCAGGGGATGATACATGATAATTTGGCTGAGTGAGCTCGGGGAACTTTGTGGCCTAAGTTTTTCTGGCATTTACCTTAAGACCTGAGAGAAAACTGCAAAACCTTAATTAGAAAACTGACCCAAATATGAATGGAACCTGGGTCCACCAAGTAGAAAATACAAATGCAACCATTATACAATGGCAATGATTTTTATTTATTTCTCATGCACCAACATAGACTTTTTTAAACAAAATAAACACAAGTAAAAAAAACATTATTTTTAAATATAACAATTAGGAGCAGTGCCTTCGGCAATTCCAGAAGGCACTAACTCCAATCAAAATTTATGCCAATTTGATTGGCTTAGCTCCCCAGTCCCCAGTTCATCAGCAGCTACCTACTAGAATATCCAGGGGACTGGGCTCTGATCCAACCAAAAACAAAATACAACATTAAAAATAATTAATTCAATACAATATTAAGTTATACTTCCTACAATACTAAACCTTTCTTCTTTTTTAATTAAACCCATCCTTGAGAGTTACTTATTCTTAGGACCTTATCCACACTAACATCCTGGTTATTGGTGTATAAGGATCTTGTTTAACTAATGTTAGATAACTAGTCCCATTCCCTCCCCTAATCATTTCATCCCCCTTTCATTATCTGACAATTCTACACCCTTTCTCAAGCAGCTTTCCTAAGTATTTTACACCCACAACCATTTTTGTTCTACCTTGCCTATGTATTTTCCCAGTTCCTTGTATTTTCATCTGATTTTAAATTTGAAATTCTTCTACCTCTTATTTCATCTGGTAAGTTTTCCCACGATCATAATAGGAACTGTTCCCTCCAAAACTTGGTTTGCTTACATTCTAGTATACAATGCCAAGTACTATCTGGTTCTTCACACATAGGACACATCCCCTTAGTGTATCCATTTTTTAATCCACTTAAATATTTTACTCCTGTTCTACACCATGCCAAACCTTCCCTTCCTACCTTATCACAAATTTCAATATATCTTTCTCTTCCCCACACATTTTTTAGTGTACTATATAATTTCAAGATTTTTTGTGATAAGATTTATCCACATTAAATCATACAATGATATCAATTAATATGATTAGCTTCACTGTGCAAGTTCCAATTTACATTTTAAGTTTTAAAATATTGAGTATTTCTTTCTCCATGAGATCCTTTCTGGATGATGCTAATTTGCAGTCATGAAATTGATAGAATCTACTAAGAGAAATGTTTCTGTTCTACAATGTCGGTTTTGCAATATAGTAAACTTCTATGTTAATTAAATCATTCAGCTACTCAATGGAGATATAAAGTGTGTGCATAGCCCATCATGTATAAGCAGTGAATTTTTAACTGTCACTGTAGGCACAGCCCATCACTCGTCATAAGTGGTTGTGACAGCAATGCAGACATAGCCCTAGTCAAGACTGGAAAGCGTTGAGAGATACTCAAAATATATGCTGGATATGATATAAAGGATATAAAGCAAAACACTACACATTTCTGAAACCATAGCCTCAATTAGGGATGCTAAGATAAGCAGAAGAAAATATGTGATTCCCCCCCCCCTCCCCCAGAAATTGCCCTGTATCTGAATTGTACATTATATATCTATATTAAGTCCTGGATAAGCTTTTATTACCTTAAAGCAGTTAAAATTATATATGAAATGTAATTAATCATCTTTGTTATTTAATAAATATCTTCTTAGATAAAACTCACTTTCTTCATAGTTTGAAATTAGACAAAATAAGGCCTGTTTACAAAAATTAGTTACTATAAACCAACAGCTTTACTGTCAGTTTTTTTCCAAAATTTTAAAGATCCAAATCTACTAGCCATATGGAACTTTTTAGACAATATTTATGATATACTGGATAGAAGTAAGCTAGCGTTAAGTTTATTTTTGGATTTAAATAAGACATTTGGTATAGTTGATCATGAAATTCGGTTTATTAAGTTATTCAAAATTGGTGTCAGGGGAAGAACTTATATTACTTTAACAAATGGTTAAACTTGATTTTGTAGGGGAAAAAAAATTCTCAAAAAACACTGGGGTCCTTCAAGGATTGCTCTTTGACCCCATACTACATTAATGATTTAGCATTACATTTTAAAAACAGGTATACAAAAAATGTTTTGCTGAATGGCAAACTAACTGTAAATTTAACTAGAGATGCTCATTTTTAACTGTATGTTTGTTATAGAAATATTAATTGAAATCTTTAGGAGAACGTAAGATATAAATTACTCAACTGGTTCAAAATCAATACACTAGTTTATCACGATTTTTCCCCCCTTATATTTGCTCTTAACCTGAAAATATAAGATCCACACATCTGCAAAATAAAATATACAATGCTGCAACTCTAATGCATCCACTACTATTACAAATGACGTTAATTTCAAATTTGCAAAAATAAAGAGATTTAGAAGGTAACCTTTTACATTCCATGGCTGCATAGAAACAACTATGGGTTCTTCTTGCGAGCTTACTGCGGTTGCAGCAGCCATTATTAAAACTATTATTTTCAGTTCACGCGTTGTTACACATTAATTAGCCCACACCTTTACAAGATGTTTTGAAAAGCACGTGCCATAATATTTACTTTTGTTCTACTGCTTAGTGCTTACACAACAGTCAGTGTAGCCAAGTTAAAAAATATCCCATGTATACTTTGTAGCACTTAAGGTTTTTACTGGCGTAATTTAATGGTGGTAAAGTATAGTTATTGGTATAAAGTTGGGATGTGACTTGCGCAAGCGCAAACATTACTTGAATGTTTACATACCGAAGCATGTTTTTATCTGTCAGTTCTGTTTATAGGCCATACATATCGATATAACTTATACCAATATTACAACAGAAGTGATAAAAATGGCACACATTCAGTATGTGGATGAATTAATAAGAGAGTATTTACTATTTAGGGGGTTCAGTGGAACTTTAAAAATGTTCGATTCTGAATTAAAGGTTGATAAAGATAAAGGATTTAGGGTAAGTATATGCAGTGAAATAATTCGTTTAAATTTTATTAACATAGTCATCAGCACATAGTATAAACTTATCTGTTTATGTTAATTTTAATTATTTTGGTGTTAACATTATGCAGACTCTAGGAATAGTAATAAATATAATACATATTTTGTTGAAAAACTTTTTGGGACTAGTGGGTAGGTTACTATGAATGTATTTGTTCAAATTTCCTGCAGATGTAACATTTTTAACGTATAAATTGAGCCAATTTCAAGTTTTAAGAAATAAATAAAGATATTAACATCAAACTAAATTTATATTTCCATATTCTCAATATATGTAAAGTTAATACTATTAAAACATTTAAATTTCCCACTTAATAACCCTCAATTTTTGGAGTTGCATTCCTTCTGCACCCCATTACAACTAACACTAGGTTGAGCATGTATATTTTCATTCCTAAATATTGCCATTATCAACATTGTTATTCTCATTTGCCTTGTCCACTTTCCATAACCATTTTTGTTTCACCTTCCCAAGTATTTTTGTATTTTCATCTAATTGTTAATTTAAAATTCCCCTGCCTTTTATTTCATTTGTTATATTTTCCCGCTTTCGTAAAAGGAATGTTCCCTCCAACACTTGGTTTGTTCACATTCTAAAATACAATACCAAATGCTATCTACTTCTTCACACATTGAACATTTCCCCTTAATATATTCCACTTAAATATATTATTCCTGCTCTAAACCATACCAGCCCTTCCCTCCATTGCTTACCATAAGTTACAATATATTTTTCTCTTCTCCATTCATTTCTAGCATGCTATATAATTTCAGAGATTTTTTGACCTTAAGATTAGCCCATAATTCCTGTTTTATCTCTTTTCAAAACCCTTTACCCTTTCTTTTTCTCTCATAACATGTTGATACCATGCCGACTTCTTATAGAATATTTTGAATTTTGTGTATCCAAGTTTCTCTTAATTTTTTCTTGTGTTGCCAAACAGTTTGATGTCTCTATTCTATACAATATTGCAGCAGGCTTTCTATTACCTTTTATAGCCCAATCTTCCTAGTTCCATTAGACTACACTCATTAGGTGAAGATCTAGGTAAGCATAGAACAATTCTACAAAATACTCTATCACATTTATCTGTTTCCATCATATATTCTCTCTAATCATTTTACTTACATATTTGGTATTTTATATACACAAAATCTGATACAATCATAGCCATTTTTTCCTCTGATAATGCTTTTCTTTTTTGATATCTCCATTTTCCATGGGTAGGTTATTAGCTTTTAATGGATTAACATTCTCCCAATGTTTCTATTCACTCTTCTATTATTCTAGGTACATTTAAAAATTTTTATTTGTGTTGCTTATCTATGCAGACATTTTACTTTGTTTTTGTATGGTTGCATGCATAAGCATGCTTAGTGTGAAAAACAAAGAATGTGGGGATAACCATATACTGAGAACTCAAAAATTATATTACCAGCTTTTTTCTTCTTCTTAAATCAGAAGTAATTCCAATATGTCAAGAAAGATACACAACTTATAAGATCTCGAGTATCTAATAATGTAAGTGGTGCAAGACATTCCTAAAGCCTGGTATGTCATTCCTTAAATAGTTTCTATGATCAACTGCCACGTTGTCAAGTAGGCGAGGGCTATACCAATTTGAACACAGAATTTAGACATTGATATATTTGGAAAACTAAGCCGCAGATCTGTATGCAGAACATTTCAAGTTTTTTTGTTATAATTTATTATTTATTTTAAAAATTGCCTTTCTTTATGTCTTTCCATTTTTTGTGTGCCAAAAAAAAATTTTCAATTGTGAATTTTTATAATCATTTCTGTGTAAAGGATCACTAGTTGTTCCCCAGTGTAATTTTTAGGGCATTCAAGGCATATTTTTAGGGTTGGAGATTTAAAAACTATACTTTCTTCCAAAATACCCCAAAAAGGTTAATTTTTGAACATTCTTCAGGGAATATCCCAGCAAAGATAATACAAATGTTTAATGTTCTGTACACAGTATGAATGCTTGGGCACTGCTCTATTAACATGGCATATCTCTGACTTTTGTTTTAGTTCACTGTGCATTTGCAATTCTTGAAATTTAAAATGATTGTGTCTTGTAATTTTTTGTTGGCCAAAAAAATCCAATTCTTATTTTGGATTTTAATAATTATTTCTGCATATAGGATACTAGTTGTAGTACCAATATGCTTCCTAGGTTAATCAGGGCATATTTATAGGTATAAGGCAGTTTCAAAATCGTGACTTCCCTCCTAAAAAGGAAAATTTCCAACATATTTTAGTGCATATCTCTGCATTTGTATTGCAAATTTAAGTGTTCTGTACATAATATTTAGAATCTTGGAGCCATTCTATCTGCAGAGCAACCTGTCCTCTAATTTAACTTTACAATATACTTTAGTGAGGCATGAAATTTAAAAATTGCCGGCCTTCTAAATTGATATTTTTTGTGGGGCAAAAATCTCAATGTCTAATTTTGAATTATTATGGCCATTTCTGCACAGATGTTCAATAGTAATATTCCCAGTATAATAATTTTAGAGGCAATGAAGAAATAGGCCTGGGGCAGTTTCCGTAATGAGACCTCTATTTGGAGTGCCCCCAAAAGATCAATTTTAGGATTTACTTTGGTGAGCATCTCAACCGTAAAGAAAATTTTTATGTTCTGGACATATTTGGAATATGGTGGCCAAGCTGTATCTGCAGGGAACACCAACTTCATTCTTTTTAGTTTATTGTGTATTATAGCAAAGCTGGAATTTTCAAAATTACTGTAGATGATTTGCCATTTTTTTGTGGGTCAGAATCTCGATGTCAAATTTGCAGATCTACTGTGTGAAAATCTCTGCAACCGTAAAGCAGATTTTCATGCACTCTTCAGAATACTGGGGCCCAGCTCTCTGTAGAGGCACTAAGCCTTTGTTTGTTTTAGTATTGTGTATTTTAGGAGGGCTTGAAATTGAAGATGATTGATTATCCTTCTATAAATTTGTCATTTTTGGGGGATTAATTTCGATGTCGAATTTTGGATTATTATGGCCATTTTACGTAGAGTATCGCTAGTTGTATACTCAGTATAATTTTGAAGGAAATCGAGACATTTTGTAGGCCAGGGGTAAGTCTCCTTTCAAAGAGCCAAAAAATGGCAAATTTTCGGACATACTTAAGTTAATATCTTCATACCGTAAAGCACATTTTTGTAATGCTGGGGCTCAGCTATATCTGCAGGGCACATCATCTTCTTTTGTTTTAGTTTACTATGTAGTTTAGAATTGGCATTTTTTGTGAGTCAAAAATATCGATGTTGAATTTTGGATTCTTATGGCCATTTCTGCATAGAGATTTGTTAATTGTATTCGCAGTATAATTTTTAGGGCAATAGCGACATATTTGTGAGCTTGGGTCGGTTTCTATTATGAGACCATCCTTGAGAACCCAAATAAGTCAGAAAGCGGCATCAATTTTCCGCGTGTCTTTCTCTGGTGAAAATTTAAATTTAAATGCTCATAGCCTCAGCACTTTCATTGTCAATCTCATCTTATAATGTATATGTTCTTCAATTAATTCTATTTTGTTGCCCTTTATGGATGTACAGTTCCCTCGTTTTGATGCGTGGCCGGTTTAACGGGTATTTGCTTGGCACCGGGAAGCACGCTGCTTGCCGGTGGAGTCGGATATTTATAACCCCTTAAATTCAAGTGCATGAATTTCTACAGCACAACAAAAACCAATTTTTTGGTCATACAATGGCATTTTGTGTACAAGTTCGGATTTTTCTTCACTCCAGTATCCATTGTTTTGTGTCGTTACATAGTCTTATAAATAAAACCCTGCTTCGTCCTTTAAAAAAATGAACGCGGGTCAATAGAGCGAACATCAACATTATCCAACACTCATTTGCAGAAATTAACTCTGCTACATTATTGCGTAGTCTCAATTCCTGAACTACATTTATCTTATAGGGTTTTAGTGACATTCCAAGATGAGGTTTACGAAGTTTCTGATTCCTGTGCAAGTTTTCTCAGATTTCTTAGGACTTCATTCTAAATGTTCTCCGATGTCATTAGTTTTTCCTCTGTAAGAACACGGCGTTTTATTTTTGGTTTCTTATAAAAAAAACAGATTCCGTTTCCCATAAATCTATTCACAAGATTATGAACCGTTTCGAACAGCAAGGAATCTATAAATCGCTGCTGTCACATAAGAATCATACATGAAGATTCTGTGTGCTAAAGTGTGCAGACTTTTTGGCATTATATCAGCAATAACACATTTAACATTGAAACATGTGGTCTCACAATGTTCAACTCCTGTACAGTACAAAGACTTCGCAACAGCACGTAGAGAGGTGGCTAAGTGAAGGTGGGGACAGAACGGATTAGAAACACGGCAGGCAAATAGGCGCAAAGCCGGCCATGTGTCCAAATGAAGTCTCTACAATGCCAATGAAAGTGCTTTTAAAAGTTGTGATGAACAGAACCTACATATCTGTGACTCTTAGTAATTGGGTGCCTCAGTATTAATCATAATTCCTTCTGTGAGTTTTATTTTTAAAATGTTATGTCTTTATTACTGGGGAGGTTTGCAAATGTACAGTCTTTTATTTATTTTAATTCATTTCCAGGTAGATAAAATAGTGGAACAGTTGATGCAGTATGTTTATGCATATGATCTTGCATCATTGAAAGAGATATGGAACCATTTGGATCAAAGAATGTTTTCAAAGCTGGAACATAACTTTACTCCAGGTTAGTTCTGCCACATTTTTTCTTAATTATTTATTTAAATCAACTTTCATTAGAACACAATTTTGTATTATGTGGGGCGATGGGAAATGATTTACAATAATGGTGTTTTATGAATATGAGCACATACATTCCTAGGGCAATGGACTGATACCATTGCCATGCAGATGCTAGATGCCATGCAGATGCAGATGTCAGATGTATGTAGGACAGTTTTCAGTTGTTATCAAGTAGAGGAAGAGGTGGACATGATGGAAGGCAACTATCATGGACAAAGTTAAATAGCATGGTTTTTGTGAAAGAAAGGTGTCTAACCTGCAGAAATTCATAGATGTTTAACTGCAGTACATGGTCAAGAAGCTCCTGCACAGAGGATCATTTACAACTGGGTCAATGGATTCACCAGTAGCAGGGAATCTGCACACAATAATATGAGTAATGGTAATCCGTCAATATCGCAATTCTCCCAGAGACATTGAGGTTGTGCGTGAATTGATTATGACTGATAAAAAACTAAAAATCTGTAATATTCCATCCCTGCACCTTGTTGCCTATACGGAATGTATATTTCCAAATTTTATAATTTATTTTCCATTTAATTTCCACTATATATAACAATTTTTACAGATCATAAACTATAAAAAGAAAATAAAATGAAAAGAATTATTGTAATTTAACAGAACGTAAACTGTAAAGGTAATTTTTAATAATTTAAACCAAGACACTAGAACAATTAAAAACTCATTAATAAAATACAAAATACTGGATAAAGTTATCATTAACTGATAAGCAGCTAAATACTTAAACTAAGTTTAACCACCGGGAATCAAGTGGTCAGGGTGCTGGTAACCAGCACCTCTCTAGCTAACTATAAGATTATAGTTCTACTTAATCTCTACATTACCCAACTTGGTTCATTTAATACATTAAACTTTCACTTTACATATATTTCTACTCTTTCTATTCAATCACTATACTACACTTACTATTACTTACAAACATTCACTAATTTGTATTTGATACTGTTTATTTGTACATGTACCCTTGTTCATTACATAATTTACTCACTACTCTTCACTTTCTAATTGTTCACTGCTTTTGTTTTATATACTCCTATTTGATATTTCAATTAAATTATCACTCAACTTACTCACTCACTAATCACTTACACCTATAATCACCTTTTATTAATCGCCATTATCTTCTCCTCAAACTGTTCTATCACTGGCTCCTCCTTACACCCCCATCAATTTTCTTTCTTCTCCCCCTTCTATAATGTGTTGTTTATTATAATGACCATCATGCCTTCTCTCAGTCTTCTTTCTTTTTCAGTATTCGAATGGTTTGAGTAGTTGTTGGCACTGTGTTAATGATATTTAACCTTTAATCACTTCCCTTTTCTATCTTCACTCTTCTCTCGATCTTCTTTCTTCGTCTCTGGTCATTGTACTATTAGTTATTGTTTTTATAGTCATTGTTATAGTTATCACCAGCTCTTACTTTACTTCTCTCTCCTCTGTTCCTCTGATTATGGCTGATATGATGAACTGGAATATCAGATCATCCTCAGCCGTGTAACCCTGCACAACATTGTTCACGACAATTTGAATATGGAAAAGGTATGCCCACATTGGGTTTCCAAGACTTGGCACAGGAACAGAGGAACTAAAAGATTAAAGACTGTCGTTGGCTATGGAAATGACTAATGAAGATTCAGAAGCTGGTGATGGTGTCAAAGCCATATGTTTCGGGAGTCCATGACTTGAGAAATTTCATGCTGCTCTATCTGTATGTAAACAGAGAATCATTGTCTTTTGGGACATTCCAGGAATACTGCTAATGGACTGTGGAATGGTTTCCTCAAGGAATGACTCTTACAAGGCTTAGACGCAATATTCAGTTATGGCAAATGAAGAAGTGCACTTCCAACATGACAATGCACTGTCTCACACCGTAAACACTACACCAACAAAATAGGCATTACTGGGGGTCCAGTTGTGCCACATTCTCCATATTCACTGGATCTTCCTTCATCTAATTATGTCTTATTCTGCAAATGAAGGACTCACTGAAAGATAAAGTATTCCACAACAGCTAGGAAATTTAAATAGCTGTCCACGAGTATTTGCATAATACTCCCAAACAATGATTTCAAGACGGATGCCATTATGAAGTTACCTGGAAGATGGCTAAGGTGCATTGACGTTAATGGATACCATGTTTCATACAAAAAATTGTTACTGGAAATCATCACCAAATGCCCCTTGTATACACAGGATGTACCATTTATCTTGCTCACCCAAAATAACATATGATTAAAAAAAAAAGGTTTGTTTGAAAAAATTTTTCATTTGACGCATTAGAAAAAATTTGAACAAGATAAATGAAACACACCTTTATAGGAAACTAATTCAAAGGTTCTTAATTTTTACAGCTGTACGAAAATTAGAAAACGCAGTCCTCAAGTTTTACTTGATAAATGCAGTAGCCAGTGGAAAGCCTGATAAAGTTACTGAATTCTTTGCAAAAGTTACGCCAGAGCTGATTGGTCAGTCAGAATGGAAAGAATGGTTCAGTAAGTAAAAACAAAAAAAAAAATATTATTATTTGTCATGATGTAAAGAGAGTTTAATGCTTACAGAAAACCAATGAATTGCATTTTTATACTCTGCAGTGCTTCCATGGGTGAAAAATCCAGAAGAAAACCCAACATTTGCTGTACATTTCACTCGACAGTGGCAAGATACCCTATTTGTTTCTCTGCATAATTTCTTGGCAACTATCTTTCAAGTATGTATTAGAAAGTATCCTTGAAAACGTATTATGTAGTGTTTGTGAAAGTGATGTGAAAAATGCTGCTTTGCTCACAGTATTATTTCAGTATTAAAATAAAATGTGCTTTTTTGAATGCAAGAATCGAATATATAAAATTACCAAAATTATCGTGTGATTTGCTTCCCTGTGCAAGTTCAGAGCTAATACACTCATATATGAAGGTTCTTGGATGAAGCACAAAAGATGGCATAGCTTTTTGAAATTATTCTTATTTTTAAGATAGCCTAATTTGACGCTAATATTTAGTGATGCTAGAAAGACTATCCCATTACAAAAGTTAGATTCCTCCACGCCTAAACTGATAATTTTAGCTCTTCATTGGACGAGTATTTCTTTATGCCTAAAATTTTTTTAAATTTAGGAAAGAAATTTAAATCTGATGAAGTCAAGTTAGGAAAATAAGGCAGATGTAGCAACAAATAATAACTCAATTTATTGATTTTTGCCATTGCAAAGAACATGTTTGAGGATGAGCATTATCTTAAAGCAAGCTGACTTTCTTCTTTGATAAAGTACAAGTATTTTTATCTTCAATAAGTTCAAAAGTTAGCATAATATTATTCAGTAATAGATGCTCCAGTGGGAAGATATGCAGAGCATCTTTGGCATCATAGAAAACTGACACTATAATCGTCCCGGCCAATTGCACACACTTGGCCTTCTTTGGCAGTGGAAAATCATGATACTTCCATTGTTTACACTGCTAATTAGTTTCATGTATGTAGTGATGCACCCTTCATTGTTAGTCACAAATCGATGCATAAAATCGGCAGAATCTATCTGAAAATCGGCCAAACTCTGCTAAGAGATTTGCACTCTGGTTCACTTTTGATCCTGAGTCATCAATCGTAACACCCATCTTGCTGATAATTTTTCAAGCATAATGCTTCCCTCAAAATGTGAAATATGCTTTCCCCTGAAATGCCCAGAGCTTCAGCAACTTAGGACACCTTTAATTGGCGATACTCTAGAACCACTTCATTCACCTTATTGATAGTTTCTGATGTCATAGCAGTTTTTGGAAGTTCGCAGCATGAGTCTCTTCCAAGCTTTAATCACCAAACTAAATGATACTCTTCAAAACAGTTGAAAATGATGGTGCAGAGTTCCCTAGAGTGTATGTAATATTTGTATAAATTTCTGTTACTTTCATATCCTTCATTACCAAGTACTTAATACCACACAATTTTCGATATTTGCCATTTTCCGTATATACTCTAGGGTTATAACTTTTTACAACCTCATATTTCTGTACTGTAATTTGATGAACTTTGCCTCCACATAAAGAATTAACATGCCAATACAATATCTTTTTTAAAAAAGTCACCCCCAAATCAAAAGTTTAGTTCTTGATTTTTATATACTTGACAAATTACCATGATATATGATATAAACTATAATAGAAACCAGAAAACACTTAAAAGTGATATTACTTACTATGTAGAAATGATGCACATTAATGCTTATCTCAGGATAAATTGAAACTGCAGTTTGTCTTTGTTTCTACAATAGTTCCTGCATCACTTTAAATGCATTTTCTGCACTTTGGTTACTTCTTGGTATATTTAATGCATAAGGTTCTTGCTTCCATTGTTTTGCAACAACTGCAGGGCTTTTTGGTAAGGTCTTAATATTTCTGACAAGTTCTTAAAGCCGCCAGTGTTTTACATCTGATTACTGAATCAGTGGTTTGCCCAGTCATATGAAATGAATATGCAAGCATTCTTCAAAGTGTCCCTTATTGTATGTATAAGTATAAATGACAGTAGAGCAAAAATGGCTCTTGAATTCCATCTCGCATTGCTGATTTTTGGAATTTTCTGAAATCTAATCAATGGGATATTCCCTTTTTCTTCAAAAAAATCTAAACACACGTCTTAGATGGCACAGGAATTTATATCATCTCTCCATCCTGATTTATTGAGTATATCTAAAGTTCCATTCACAAACTGTGCTCTCAGTTCCTCATAGTTATTAACCAGCAGAGACATAAATGGATATTTAATATTGGAGAATGGGTATTTTCACTAATTTTTTTATATATCACTAAATGGAGTATCCTATACAGAACATGATGTTGACAATCAATAAACTGAGATAAATCGATATCTATATCTGCAATTTTTTGCAGTCTGACAACAACCCTATTTTTTTTACCAGTGCTAATGCTGGTTATATCAACAACAATCAATTTAACTGTATTCCATATATTTTATTATTTATCAAGAACTTCAGCAATAAATTGGGCCCTTCCATTTTTCAAATACAATGCAGCCAATTTTACTTTAGTTCTTTCAGTTTTAAGTACCTGCTATTCATTTCCATGAATTTGTTTGCCTTCAAAATATAAATGTTCTGTATGTAAATTTTGAATCGTCTCCTTCTTTAACTTAATATCCTCGCTGAAAGTTGATTTGCAAATTGCAGCTTGGTCTTAATACCATTATGTGACAATTATGCCCATATTTGTACAGCTTGACTCGTTGATAGTTTTGTGGATGTTTTCAAGTTTGTTGCTATCTTTACTTTGTTGTGTTTCCTTTTGTTACAACAGTATTCTTATTGTTATCATTATAATTGCTGTTTTCACTTTCAATCACAGTACTGCTATTAGTAGATCAATTCCAATGTTTCATAACTGTAGATGAAAATGAATTCATCACTATATGCCAGAGGTGAAGGAGAGGTCTAAACAGTGAGTGGCAACAGGTGAAAGTGCACCAAAGAAAGTAAAGATGGTTCCATCTACAGGAAAGTCATGGCTACGGTTTTCTGGGATTCTCATAGTGTGTTGTTCATAGACTGCCTCCAGAAGGGTAGAACCATTACCGGGGAATATTACACTTCACTACTGGGCCAACTGAAGGATGCTATTCAAGCCAAGTGACTACATTTTGCAGTAAAGAAAGTCCTCTTTCACCAGGATGATGTGCCCTCATACACGTATGGATTGTTGCTGCAAAACTGCAAGATTTTCACTTTCCAGTGCTTTCACATTCACCATATTTGCCGAATTTTACTCCCAGTGATTAATTTTTATTCCTAAACCTAAAGAAATGGCTGGGTGGTCAAAGATTCACACCAAATGACAAGGTTGAAGATGAGAGAGAAGCTTATTTACAGTTGGACAATTCTTAATTTGCTGAGGGTATTAAAAGGTGGGAAAGTTGTTGGACAAAATTTATAAGATGACTGTTGAAAAATTAAAAAACTAAAGAAACACTTAAATCTTGCATTTTCTTTGTCAGGCCTAGAACTTTTAGAATGCCCCTCGTATATAAGAGAGGAACTAGAACCTTCAGAATAAAGCCAAAATTCCTAGCCTTGTTCTGTTAGTATGGTTAATTTTTGAGTGTTAGTTTGAAATTAATATAATAAAATTTATATTTGTAAAATGTGTATATTAGTTGAAGTAGTAATAGTTAACAATAACAGAAGGTTTTGAAAATACTTTAAGTGATGTAGTACGAGTATGCACTCACTTTTGTTTTCATCTACAGTGTATGCCATTGCCTACATTGGTAAATTTTGAAGAGGATGCACTAAAGATGAAGAAGCTACAGGAAGAAAATGAAGCTCTAAGAGCACGAATAGCAACATTTCTTGATAATGCACGGAATAATATCACATCAGTGTCAGATTTGGCAGCCCCTGAAGTTCCTCAGCCTCCAGAATTAATGGATGACTTCTATATAATTGCAATGTAAGATATATTTTTTTAACAAGTGTTTTATTCTTTATTGAATATAAACATTTCTGTCTGACCTAAAACTTAATTGAAAATTCACTTTATTAATTATTTAATAAAGTTTTTAATTGAATAAAATTAAAAAACCTCTAAGCTGTACAATACAAGCTAGTGTTGCTGTGATATATGCTGTTGAGGTAAAAAGTTCTCGGCCTGGCAGTAAAAGACTGTTTTCTAGGTAAAAAATTCACTTATTTTTCAACATAGTCCCTTTTGAGGTCAATGAACTTTGTCCAACATTTTTCCAGTGATTCCGTTCCTGAAGTGCAATGTTGGAAGGTTTGCAAAATGTCCATATATGACTGTAATAACCTCTTCATTGGAAGCCAAAAATTTCTTTAGATATGGGAATAGGTGGAAGTCAGAGGGTGCCAAATCTTTTGAATAAGGCGGATGCTCCAACAATTCATGCTTCAAATCCTTTAGTTTTCCCATTACCAAGGCACATTTGTAGACAGGTACATTGTTGTGGTGAAAAATTATGTTTTTTCTTTTGCAATCCAGGCCTCTTATCATGTAAATTTTCATCCAATTGGTCCAGAAAACTGTGTAGTATTTGCCATTTTATTGTTATCCTTTGCAGGATAATCAATAAATCGAATCCCTTTCGCATCACAGAAAACACTTACCGTAACCTTTCCAGCAAATGGCGTAGACTTCACATTTTTTTGGGTAGAACCACTCGCTTGCACCCACTTATTTGATTGCTGATTTGTTTCTGGAGTGTAGTGGGGGCCCATGCCTCATCCACAGTAACAAATTGGTGCACAAAACCAGTTAGATTCATTTTGAAATGATCCAAACATTGCTGCAAAATTCATTTTTGCATTTGTTTTTGATCAGCATTCAACAAATGGCACCCATCTTGCACAAAGCTTTCTCATCTTTAGTTCTTCATATAAAATGTATATACATGTTCTTCTAATATGCCTGTGACTTCAGCTATTTCATACATCTTTAACCACTGATCATCCAGTACAGTATTAAACACTTTCTTGATGTTGTCCTCTGTGGTTGCAGTTTTGGGATGTTCTTCATGTGGATAATTTTCAAGAGAAGTATGGCCATGTTTAAATTCTGCCGCCCATTCCTTAACAGTTGAAAATGAAGGAGCAGACTCCTTATAAAACCTTCACCAAATTTGAATGAATTTCTGTTATCAATAAACCATCCAAAACAAAGAATTTTATGATGGCATTGTTTCTCTCCCAAATTGAATGAAATGCACATAACACATTTATTTTCAACAGCTGTACAAACAAAACTATTTGGTGGATCAAGTTGACAATTAACTAATATTATTGTGAAACATATAGCAACATAACAAAAACAAAAAAGTCATTGATATCAATGCCATCTCTGTGCAAGGTCAAGAACTTTTCACTTTGCCCATGTATTTTACATACATAATTATTTGTCATAAAATTGTTACATGGGTTGGAAATGATATCATAATTATCTATTAAACTGGGTTGAATAATTCTCCACAGACTTCCTCTGTCCTGTAATTAGAGTTGATTGTTTTTCAGAGTTTCTGTATGTTGGACAAACCATTGGTAGAGTTCTTACATCATGGTCCATTATTATAAACTTTTCAAAGTTCCAGGCTATTGTGCCATGGTCTTGGGTTTGCTTCAAAACTAAAGCTTTAGCTAGCCCCTTTGGTCTGCATTACCAGAGGAAAGCTGAATAATTTTTTTAATAGTGTTTAATGCCCATTTTAACTATTGATGCATCAGAGGGGGTAGACACTGATGATATATGAGATGAAATGAGAAACTGGGAAAGAATTTTTTTTAAAGGATGGAAGCTTTCCAGGTCTATATTTAGGATCCCCGGCATTTGCCATTTATGAGAACTGGAAAGCACCTCATTCAAGGTGGACAGTCCTGATGGGAATCAAAATCCAGATCTTCTGCCAATGAGTCCATGCCTTAATGACTTCAACCACTCATGGCATTCATGCTGAATGATGAATTTTTATTATTCATATAATGGCCATAGATGAAGGGATGTGTACTCCTAGTGCAATTTTTATAGTTGAGCAAATGTTAATGGAAACTTTAAGCCCTAAATGTAAGTGTGAAACCTTTGACGCTGGGTTTTCTATCTCTAAATGCTTGTCTAAGACTCCTCTATATATAGTGCAACTATTTCAGCGTCATTCATATCACTCTATATTTGTGAATGTATGTACAAGGGTGAATTGGTAAGTCTGGTAAAAAACATAGTAAAATACATTATTTTGAGAAAACAAAAATTTATTTCTCAACATAATCTCCTTTGAGGTCAATACATGTGGTTTCAATTTTTTATTAGCTCAAAAAAAAAAGTTCTTCTGAACTGTGCATAATACTTGCTTATAACATAGATGACCTCTTCATTCAACAAAAATGTCTTCCCCCCAAGCCAATTTTTATATTAGGAAAGAGAAAAAATTGCGTGAGATCAAAATTTGGTAGTAGGGTGGTTGGGGAACTATTTCCATACTAACTCATGCACTTTTGCTATCAAAATGGCCAACATGTTGTCCTGATGGAGGAGCACTATTTTGTGCACCAATCTTGGTCACTTCAACTCACTATGCAAACAGCCCAATAATATGCATAACACCTAGTCATTGTTTTACGCTTTTCCAAATAGTCAATCATGATGATTCCCAAGACAAGATTGCCCTGACTATTCCTACCAACAA
Organism: Metallyticus violacea; assembly: GCA_030762175.1. Classification (NCBI taxonomy): domain Eukaryota; kingdom Metazoa; phylum Arthropoda; class Insecta; order Mantodea; family Metallyticidae; genus Metallyticus; species Metallyticus violacea. The sequence continues at coordinate 8,187,834 of CM060837.1, read as the reverse complement.
AACTGGTTTAGTATTTTTCGGTGCACTTTCACCTTTGTCAACCCACTGTTTTGACTTCCGTTTTGTCTTTGGGGTGTAGTGGTGGATCCAAGTTTCATCTACAGTCACAAAACAATGCCAGAAGTCATTTGAATTATGCTTCAACTTTTCCAAACACAATTTTGAAATATCCTTCCTTGAACAATTTTTGGTCTGGAGTCAACAAACATGATATCCATCATACACTCAGCTTCTTCATATGGAGAACTTCATGCAGAATATTGTGCATCCATTCATATGAGATGCCCACCATCTCAGCAATTTCAAGAATCTTAATGCGATGGTCTTCTATACCATGAATTTTATCAAACATTTCTTCAGAAGAAGTTTCAATCGGGCATATGGAACATGGAACATCTGCAGTGCTCATATGGCCACATTTAAATTAATTTATTCAGTAATAAATGGTCTTGAGTGCTGGTGCAGAGTCCCCACGAACTTCCTTCAGCTCAGGTTATATCTGGGCTACAGTCCACTATTTTAAATAAAAATGTTTTATCACTGCACAATATTTGCGTTTATCCATTTCTATGAAAGGTGTTACACCAATCATATAAGATAGCTGCCAACAAAGAATTGCAGGTTGCATCTTTTTTGAAAATTTAACAAATCCTTACAAGATTCATGCTTACCAACAGTCCCGTTCTTAACAAAATTTCCTGGCATCTCATTGAAATTTACCAGAATTAAAAACCCACTTCATATAAGGTTCATTAAAAGTTGTGAAATACACGTAAAAGCAGTAATAACAAAAATAGGCACACAATTCACATGATATTTTGGAAAACGAAATATCCTTCTTCACAGTGTACAGATCACCTCTCGAATACCAAACAAAGTGAATTTTACATGTGCTTCACAACTGTCTAATGAACCTTCTATATACAATGAAATGTAATGATTACTGTGTTATTGTTATTGGATGTTCATAGTAATGAGTTATATAACAGTGATGAATTAATGACAATTTTCATTAATATTGATATATTGTATACCATCTGTTATTTATGTATATCCATAAGTAGAACCTGATCTTCAGTTTTGATATTAGTACCATTTTTTTCTTTAGGGAGACGGGATCAAGTGTGAGTGAAAGTCAAACCAAAACTCTGAAGAATCTGATACGTAACATCGGCAGTGGCCTGCCCACCAGTCCAATTCTTGGGAGAAAGGCATCATCACAACAAACAAGCTCTGGTAAATGACAATATAGTATGAGGGTTGTTCACTAAGAATTATTGTAATGTACATGTAGTACTAGTTTCATTGTTATCATTTCAGTTTCCACCTGTGAGAGGTGCAACGTGTAAGACTGTGGTACAATGAATTCTTCTCCTTCATCTTTCCAAACGTTTCATCCACCACTATGGTGGGTATCATTAGTAATGAGCATAATGTATCATCTTGGAAACAAATTAGTGACTAACTCGTTAATCGAAATTGTGATACTATATATAGTGGGAGTGCCTGTAGAATTAAGCCCTGATTGGTTTGTGGGTGCTTATAACAGAGTGTTGGTAATTGATTGGTTTGCATAAGTTCTTTGTTATTAATATTTTGTAAAGTTGGATACCATGCTGAATGCAATTTCTGAGCTTCTTCTGCATTCCATCCTAGCTGACAGAGAGCATGAAATTGGTTTTCAAGATGCTGACATACTAACCTCAACATCTCATGTTCATCCTCGCTTACATTGGGAGGCAATTGAAATTTGCAAGCATGGTAAAAACTTTAACAGAAAAAAGAAGCGTAGAAATTGTGCTCAGCATGGTATCCAGCTTTTATAAATATTAAAAACAAAGAAATTATCAAACAACACACTGCTAGCAGCATTCACAAGCTCCAGCTTAGTCCACCCCCTTTAGCCGAGCAAAACAATCAAAGCTCATTCCCAAAGGCACCCCCATAATATATATTTACCACAACAATTTCGATTAACAAGTCAGGCACTGCCTTGTCTGTATGAAGACTACACAAACACACTACTGACGATGTCTACTGCAGTCATGGATGAATGTTGGAAAGATGAAGGAGAAGAATCTAACTTGCACGATGGCCTTACAGCTCAGATGACTCATTTGCATAATTAAGAATTAGACTAGGAAGATTCTTTGGAAAATTGAGAGAAAAATGGTTAAGGGTGAAGGAATAATTAAAAAAATACTTTCCAGTAAACCAAGACTATTATTGTAAGAAGTCTTAATACATCTACAACCTTGATGCTAAGGTGTAAAATGATTCGCATAGGAAAAAATAATTCTCAAGAATAATGAGTTATAGATTTTTTATTACTTCAATTTCTTTTCCTTCCAACCTCCATTTCTCATCTCTTCGTAATCTTCTTGCCATATTTTTTTTTATTAATCCTCAAACACCATCCTTGGAATATTTTATTAAAATATTTAAAAATTTGATACACCAATAATTGAAATGGACCTTATAAAAATCATCTGCAAACGATAATGTGGGATAATTAAATTTTTTTAAAAATTGTAAAAGCTTTAAAATAAAAATTTTTCATATGGAACTAATACAGTGAAGCTCATATGAATTAAATCTGTCGACTAACACTGTTCATGCTTCAATAACCTTAAAAATATTTGGTACCAGTTTCAGAGATACGTTATCTCCATGTTTGAAACCGGTACCGAATATTTTTAAGGTTAGTGAAGCATGAAGAATGTTAGACGACAGATTAGATAATGGTAGCATTTCTTTGTTTTTTACTAAACGAAAATGTAGACTATTTTTTCCAATCTCATCTACTGTATTCTCTATAGGTAAATAGAATTTAGCTTAATTTACATCCTTATTTTAATCATTAAACGTTCTTAAACATTATCTGTTACTATGTTTTTAGTATGTACATTACATGAAGGATTTGTTATATTCAAATATTCTTTCTATATCCCATATAAATGATGTCTCTTATTCTGTTTTACTGCATATTTTTATCATTGATCATATTTATCTGCATTATAACATATTTTGTAGGTAAAGGCAAGTCAACAAATGTGTCAGGTGAGGAGCAGATGAAGAAACACAGTGGATTGAGTGGGAAACAGAGACAAAGTTCCAGTTTATGGGCGGGAAGTAAATCCCAGAGTATTGACAGTGCCAGCAGTAAACGTCAAGTGTCAGTGCTTTCAGAAAGTGTGCCCAGACCAACAAGAGATCCCTCTATTGAGGCTCCTGAAAGGAAAATCAAACATCAACATCCACAACCACAGCCAATCAGCTGTCAAGTTGGTTCAGCCATTGCCAACACAGGATCATTCTTGCTCTTGAGTCAGGTATTTCACATCTTTCATACATAGCATTTTCATAGTTATCAAAGCTGTAGCTAGCAGAATGAGATTAAGGAGATCATTCTCACCCAGCTTTAAAATATAAAAATATGTAGCTTAATTTACTAGGGGTGTTTCTAAAAGTTCTGGGCGAGATATCAGGAAGAGGCCAAATTAATGTGATAGTTGTTAACTATCATCCTTAAATGGTGCACTGTAAAGTTTCAAATGCGTAAGTATAGTCACTGTTTGTGATGATCGTGTAAACAAAATAGTGTTAACATTTTTTACAAAAAGGATAAAATTATGAGCTGTGATAAAGTACTTCGTTTTGAAGGGTTTAATCCCAACAGAAACACAAAAGAAGTTAACTTCCATGTTAAAGGATTATTTTTGTTTTGACAGTTTAAAAGAGGCTACCAAATATATTCATTCAAGATAATGCTTGCTCAGGGCATCTCAAAACTGCTAAATCTGACGAGATTGTGACATAAGTCCACAATGCCTATTCAATGATCACAGATTATTGCAGACAGTGAGTTAGCTGACATTGCATGGACAGGCCTGTCCACTACATTTTATGTGAAGTTTTGGATATGAGTAAGCTTTCTACTCGATAAGTGTCACATTTGTTAACAATGAACCACAAATGCATTTGAATGAACATTGCTCAAGAGTGTTTAGACTTGTTTAAATGCAATTTCAGTTAGTTTCTTAGACTTCATTACAGTGGATGAAACATGAATTCATCACTACACACCAGAGACAAAAGAACATTCAAAACAGTGGGTGGTAACAAGTGAAAGTGCACCAAAGAAAGTAAAAATGATTCCATCTGCAGGAAAAGTCATGGCTACAGTTTTCTTCTGGGATTATCATGGTATGGTGCTCATAGGCTACCTCCAAAAAGGTGGTATCATCATGGGGGGGGTGTTAAGCTTAACTATTGGACCAGCTATGATCAATAGTCAGGCTAAACATCTACACCTTGCAAAAGAGAAAGTTCTTTTTCATCACCATAAAGCTCCTTCACGCATATCTGGGATTGTTACTGCAAAATGCATAATCTTCGCTTTCAAGTACTTCTACATCCACCATATTTGCCAGATTGCTCCCAGGGATTACTTTTTGTCCCCATAGGCCAATGGAAACAATGGGTATCAATACCCACAAAACTTTTACCAGTTCTTTACATTATACCATACAAACCAAGATTTAATTCTACTATTGGGGAACTACAAGTAAAGCATACAGAATGAGCAATAAAACTAAATATTTAGGAACATTCAGGATGACCCAAAAGCCATTATATGAATTTGAAAACATGCAAATCTAATGGTAAAAATGATACTTTAATAAAACTACAAGATTTCTATAGTTAATGTTGTTTTTCAAATTGTTTTCTGTCTGCAATCACTGAAGTCAATCTGGAACACTTAAAACATATTGTCTTCAAATGTTCTAATGAATTTCATTCACTAATGACTGCGAATCTTTACAGGAGGAATACAATGAGCATCGTGCCCCAGTGTGTCATACTCGTTTCAACATTTCTGGCTCAGTGGTTGTAAGTGCTGACATAGATGGTGTAATCAAGCTATGGACAACAACTCCAACACCAAAGTTAGTGTACTTTTCAAAATATTTATTCTAACTTGTTAATATTTACTTTATGTCAAATGTTATTCTAAGGAGTAGCATTTTAAATTATCATAACTGGTAAATATATTTTCCATATCATCCGATGGCATTGATCTTATGCTTTAACACCTTACACATTAAAGCTTTGATACTGCAGTGTTAAATTTAAAATGCTATGTAGTATATTCTAATTAGCTGGTAAGTCAATTTAATACTATTGTGCTTCACTTACCATTAAATTATATAGTACATGTTTCACAGACCATTGCCTGCATCATCAGCTTAGTTGACTGCTATATCATGTCCATCCAACCATTAACGAATCCACTGCCACGGGTAGTCTAAGTCATTAAGGTATGAACTCATGAGTGGGAGATCTGGGGGTTTGGATCCCACCAGGGCCATCCTCGCTAATTGAGGTTTTTTCCAGGTTTTCCTCAGTCCTCATAAATGGCAAATGCCGGGGAGGTACCTAAACTTTAGCCTGGAATGCTTCCTCTTGGTATATTCTACATCCATTCTTATTTTCCTTGACCATTTTTCTCCCACTTTTCCAAAGTATCTTTCTATTCTCTTAATATCTATACTTCTTCTTTTATTTTACATACCTAATTCTTAATATGATTTCTTTATGTAAATTATCCCAATTTTTACACCCTATTTCTTCTCTCCATCTGTTTGTTTCAAGTTTAATTTTTGTAGCTACATACCATAAACCCAGTAGCTAAATCTCTATACCAGTAAATGCAAAATTTAAAAATTGCAGCTAAACAAAGTCTCAAAAAATTATATTTAGCAAGATGGCACTGCTTGCTGGCTCATGCATTCTTCTGAGTTACTATGGAAGCAGGGCAGCCAATCAAGGGCACATATTTCCCCTTGCCTTGCTATCTCATAGCATGAAGCAAGCATCTGCTGCTGCTCTAGCAACTTGTTATGAAACAGATTGCAAGTGTAGCCAAATTTGTTCTCACGTGTTTGGGCTGTATCAGAGGATACAGGTATAAGAATTATAACAAAGCAGCATACTGCTACAAATAAATGAATATGCCAACAATTAGAGGTAGTGCAAATTTGAGTTAAATATGGGAAACCATGAAATTAATAATTATGTTTATACTGGATGTGAAATTGGTGCGCCTGAAAAATCAGCCTGTTCTGAACCTCCCCAACTCTGCTAATGTGACTCCATTAAGGTGATGAGTTAGGAAGATCCACGATATTTTTAAGTGAATGAATAAATAAACTTATTCATCTTAACTTATATATACAGAGTGCAAAATTGTTACAAACAAATCAATCAATACCAAAGACAAATAAAATTAAATAATTTGTTTTGATTCCTCTATAATTTTTCTAATTTAAATAACTAGAAGGCACAAGGCCCATATCTACTTGTTACCGATGCTGTCTCCAATTTATCAATACTTGGAGTTGCATTTATAGAAAGCACAATTCCAGCATGCTCTAACATCCACTATATATATAAAATAAAGTAACTCTTGGAACAAAGTAATGAAAATAACAAGGACTAGAGAGGCAGTAATATAGATAAAACACTTAAATAGTCATACAATTTTTCACTATATTTTGAACAAGTCATATCTTTGAAGAAGAACACTAGTTATTTAAAATATAGCAAAACTTGTTACTATTTAAGTGCTTTATCTATTTCTGTTTCTCTAGTGCTTTTTATATATATATATATATATCAATGATTCAGTATTTCTTATGCAGAAGCATGTGGCACTCTTGTTTCCATTACTTAACAAAGACAATTTCATAGAACACCTCTTTTTGGACACCTGTTCCATCTGACTTCTGATTATAGTATATATAAACTTACTAGACTATTGACCACTAAATATTTAATTATGTTTAACTCCATCCATCCTAGATGTATTCTCCTTCCCTGCTTTTGTACTTTATTCATCAGTCTCTTTTTTTCCCAACCATTTACCTATATCTGTAATATCTCCTTTAGTACTCAATGTTTGATAGCAGTATTTCCAGTGATAAATAATTCCATTTTTTAAGCAAATCTGTTTCCTCCATTCTGGTTCTGTATAATTTAATGGTAAGTGAAGCATAAGAGTATTGAATCAACTCACCAGCTATTTAAGAATATATAAGTTGCTTCACTGTATTAGTTCCGACAAAAAGTTGATCCTAATTTTAATTCTATATGTAGTTTTCATTTTCTTTCTTTTTTCATTGAACAGAGGCCATACTGGCAGATACTGCATAGGTTCTAGGCCATCATAGCAACATTCCAAAATGGAAAATATAAATCATCTTCACTATGCTCATAAATTGTATATATGTGCTGAAAATTTTGGCAAACTTCACTAAGTTCTATTTTACCTAATTTTGGGACCTAAAACCAAAAATATGAAGAGTATTTAAACAATTCTGAAAAGGTGTCACTCATATTTTGATAATTTTTACAAACTTACCAGAGTCTTTTGCCTTCATCATAATAATTGGATTCATTGTCCGTTTTCAAGCATGGAATGTCTCTCTGTAGATATGATAAATGTGGAAATGTCATTCTTATTTGGAAAATCGAAATTAACTGAATTTTCTTTATTTATTTATTTTTGTATGAATAAATTTTCCTATACAGTTCTACATTTTTTCTGGATAGCTTTAAGAAGTTTGAAGTTTTTAAAAGAAATCATAACTGCTCTCTTGTTTCTATTTATAAAAGTATTAAAAATTTACTCTGAATTTGACAACATCGTTTCCTCCAGTATACTATGGTCAGTATAACATTCAAGAAAGGTTATATATTTTTTAAGGGAATGTTCACATTAATCATCATGTTTCATAAAGTTTGTCCTTGAGGCTGGAATGCAGTGATTCCCATAGACTTTGAGCATCACTTTCCCTGCAGATGGTGTCAAAACTTTGAGCATCTTTCCCCGCGGATGGTGTCACTTTAAAAAGAAATTTGCAAAGGCAATTGCATTGATGTAGTCTTGGGCTGATATCGGTGAACCTAAGACTCATCACCTGTGACAATCCCAACTGGTATATCATGTCCAGTAGTGATTGAGATGCTATAATGCCAGACCCATTCTTTGCATTTCTTGTTGTGGGGTCAGCATATGTGGCATTCATCATGCCCAGAGTTTGTAAAAACCTAAGCTGGGTGATGCCATATGAATGCCAGCAGCTATAGTTATTCTTCTGTCTGTTCGGATTAAGTCTTCGCTTATTCCAAATTTGCCTAGTGGCAATCTAACATGGAGTCCATCTTTGATACGTGTCTGCCATTCAGAGAACATATGCACCCAAATGTATATATTTTGATATGACTGCCACTTCTCATTATATATGGGATGCATATCATTATGAATATACTATGAATGCATACCTTTTGGTCACAAAAATTGCACTGTTCCAGGATTGTACATACATTCAGAAGCACCACCGTCTTGCAACTGTTGTTTTGCTATTGTAAACATCAATTGTCTTGATTCGTATGCCACCAATTGCCTTTGGACTAATGCTGCCATCTAGTAACAATAGCCTCAGATGCCTGATTCAAACATGCAGTACTCCACATCAATTGTAACCTACTTAATGACCTGCCAACACTAAAGTTTCTGAAATATTCTTAATATTTTTATTATCCATGCAATTAATGAATCTGTTGTACTCCTTCTGATAATATCATAAGATTTTCTCGGTATCAGTGACAATTCAGACTTTTCAGAATGGGCTAAATTGCTTATGGTAAATCCATCTTCACTAACAATAGCAATACACATATGAACTAAATAATCTCCATAGATACACTGATGTCATAAGTACAATAAAAGAAGGCATTGACTTTACGGTAATTTACTAGAAAATCAGTATTTTAAAAAAAAATTATTTCATTATCTTTTTATAATTCAAAATTCAAAATATAGCTTATAAAACTCATTTATAATGTTATACAATTATTAATTTATAATAATTACTAAACTTGCTTTGCTTCTTTCTTAAATATTCATTCATGCAATAATGTTATAAACTAATATATAATACACTATTAGTACATTGATTTAAAAATGTATATCTTCTTTTGAAGCATGATAGAGAATGTCTTCCTATTGCCACAAAGGAATTATTATTTGCAACTGAAGTATTGTATGTTCAAAGTTATTTATTCCTATGCTAATACAAAATTTATAGTATGTATATGATATGCAGAAGTGGAATTAGAAAGATGATATTCCATTAAAATGTAAATTGAAACTTGTACAGTGAAGTTAATCATATAATTGATATCATTGTATGATGCAGTTCAACTACTTATTCTTAAAGCTTCACTTACTTGTCATAATGTATGGAACTGGTTTCGAGAACATTTAGTTCTCATCTTCAGCAAGGCTAAAATTCAACTCAAAAGATATAAAATAATATAAAAAGTTAAAATAACCAGTTCCATACATTATGACAAGTAAGTGAAGTTTTAATAGTGTGTAGTTCAACTGAATCATACAATGATATCAATTATGATATTCCATGTTTTAATTTTCAGGACATTGGCAACTTACGTGTCTAAGTCTAGTGTACTGTCTTTGGACTGGGTTACTAAGAACGAGCGCTACTTTATTAGTGGCAACAAACAGGGTCTGGTACGGCTTTATGACACTCGTGAAAATCGTATTGTTTGGGAGTTAGGAGCAGAAATTGGAAGCCCTTTAAAAGATACCAGGTAATTCTAAAAATAGTTTATGTTAATATAACCACAGGTCCAATGTTTTATATAAGCCAATTCAGTAAAATAACTTTTACTTTCAGCAACAACATTTGCAATGTGTAGCCTGCATTTTATTGGTGGAGCATCCAGTTTTAAGGATATCTCTGTAGTATTACCCAGTTGCACTTATATGTTCTGGTAAATCACTCCTTAAATAACTAAAAATGAGATGACCATAACTTTTCTGGAAGAATCAATCACTTTTACCTTTTTAGTGTTGGTGATGATGGAGTTTTACTATTTATTCTCAGGATCAAAATAATGTATCCAAGTTTCATCAGCAGTGATTACCTTTTGGTAGTAACTTCATCTTCCTTCAACTGCATGCAAAATTAATTTTGTACAGGAATCAATAGTCTTGGAATTCATCATGTATAAACACATCTCATGTGCTACTTTTTAGTTACCAATGTGTGGGTAGCACATAGTGAAAATTTCAGAATTTCTGAAAGTGTTATTGTTTTTTGACAATCCTCTCTCATAATGACAGTAGCAGTGTTAATGTTTTCTTGTGATAGAGCACAAACTGGAGTGCTAGTTTCTTCTTTGTTTAAAATTGATGCCTTCTCTCTTTAAACATTTTTTGTACTGTGCTAAAGAAGAAAAACTGTCCAAAGCCCTCTTATAACATTTCAAAGGCCTCAGCTAAAGATTTGTTGATATGAAAGCAGAATTTCAGAGAAGCATATTTTCATTGTGTAATAAATGTTGTAATAACAAATTTAATATAGTTGAGTCGAATTTGTAACACTCACATCACTTATTATTTAAGAAGGAAAACAAGTTTCTAGAGCTAATTGCTCCCATCCTCAGTTCCAGATTGACTGCCGGCTTTTTTCTTCATTTTGGTTTGGTTTTTCTCTGGTGGTGGTTTGATAAACTTCTGTATCAGGATGTCACTTGGTGGGATTTCAAAGTTAAAAACGTGGTTTTTGTTCTTCCAGATATAAATGTTTTCCCAGATTGTAGGTTCTGTTTTTCCTGTGGTATTTTGAAGTAGTTCAGGATTCCTGTTAATACTTCCAAAAAACGTCAAATCACTGCTGATTTTTCTTCCTCTTTTTGAGTTGTGTTCCTAATGTTCTTTTGCTCATATTTTTATGTTTCTTTTGGTCTTTCCAATGTACATTTTTTCACAATCATTGCAATTAATCTTATATATTCCTAGTTTTTTCTCTTGTAGAATATCATCTTTTAGTTTAGAATTTATTATATATACTTTATGGAGTAATTGTTTTTAGGGGCTAAAATAATATTGTGTTTTTTTAAAATCCTTTGACCGATGGATGGTATGTGAATTTTTTGTACCTTCTATTTTCTTCCTTGTTAGGTATAAGTGTACTCGTGCCTTTGATTCTCTTTTTGTTCTTTGCTCTTTTTACTTTCTTATATACAGTTTCTTTTTAAATCCATTTTCTGTGGCTTTATTTATAAGTGATGTAAGTGTTACAAATTCAACTCAACTATATTAAATTCGTTAGTGTATTAAACATCACTGTTACAAAAGTCCACCATACTTAACAAAATGTTATAATGCTTGTACTTTGACATTTTTTAAGTGTTCTATATCTATGTACTCTATAAAACTATTATTTTATAATCTAATCACTTTGATATCTGCAATATCTATATAAAATAGATTCAAGGAGAATAAGCAAACAAATAAATAATGCTATGTGTATAAACTTCTCTAGTGATCCTCGTAATGTGAAACAAAATGAGTTGTGTTAGTTAAAGATAACAGAAGGTTGAGTAGGTAAAACTGCCAACCTAATAGTGCTATAATTGCAAATTATTTCAATAACAAATTGATTTATTGTAGATTTTATCCGCAAGTCCTTGCATTTTACAGGATTCTGACTGTGTGCTGTAGTCCAATGGAGTCCTTGTTCATTGCTTCTGTTGCTCCCACTGCAACAGGGGCTGGTAGGCTGTTGCTTTTTGACATCAAGGCTAAAAAACTGGAGGTAAATATGTATCTGTTGCAAATTTGAATGTCAATATTTCTAATTCATACTCAAGATGTTTAAGTAAAATAGATCAGATGTGGGTATTGAAAAATTACTAATGGCTCATCATTTCACACATGAAAAGCTGGCCAACATATTACACATCACATAGTAATATATTGGTGGCTCATTTTTATTATGGCATATGATCCAGTGAAGTACCATAATATATATATTTGACAGAATAAATTATTTCTTTCAGGTAATGTGTTTTCAGTCTTCTTTTGATGTCTATAAGCAGTTTTAGAGTTCATGCCACCACAATGAAGTGTGCGAGATCATTTGTTTATGTTCTTGAGGTGCCTATTTTTTTTACTCTCTTTCTATTATTAAATTCTTTGTACATATTTTTTTTAGCATTCTGGTAGAAAGTTTTACATTCTAAAAACTTTTTATTAATTATAATGTATGTTGCACTGTAAATTGTTTCCAATTTATCAATTTTCATTTCAAAATATACTGGTATTATCAAATTCCTTGCAGATAACAATGATGTCAAATGATGCACTTTGTTTTCAGAGAGCATTAATGCTGGATGCCAATCAGCCAGCCGTGGTGGCAAATTGCTGTACATTCAACCATAATGGACAGTTGCTAGTCGCTGGTTGCAGTGATGGTGTTGTAAGGATCTTTGATCTTCGCAGGAGTGAATGTATTGATTCCTGGATAGCTCATCAGGGTTCCACACTTGAAATTCAGCTAACATCAGACTTTACTGCATGTTATACACTTGGTGAGGATGGAAAGGTAAGGTGTGCTGAAAAAAAAAATACTAAATATTAGTATAAATTTTTAACAAATTCATTGAAATATTTTGTTATTTCTAAATAAAAATGGAAAATTTTCAGCTATGTCAGCGAAGTTTGAATCAGAGTGGGCAAGCTCTTTGGGAAGCACAACTACAAGATACACTACCTCTCCAGGGAATAGCAATGCCTTATGGTCAGCTTTTCACATTTGATTCTACTGGATCTCATGTTTTGACTTATGGAATGGCAGGAGGCAACATATATCAGGTGAGCTTATTTTATGTTCTTTTTGTGCATATCAAAGACTACCTGAAGATCCTGAAATGCTCTACATTTTTTCCCCCATTCAATAAATTGCCTTATTACATAAATATGATCATGTATCAGTCATTATGTCTAAAAACATTCTGTTCTTCTTCTAGAATTCCTTTTCCTCTTTCCTCAGGTTCTTCTCAATTACTCTTAAAGTAATTATAAGTGGATAAATATATTGTTTTAAATGCCATAGGTGGCCAAAGGCATTGAACATGTGAGTAGGAGGTCTGTGGTTTAATTACCTCCAGGACTGTCCTACATGATATTGAAATAGGTTCAGATTTTCCTCAGCATTCATAAATAGCAAGTGCTGTAGAGATACCCTAAATTTAGGCCTGGAAACTTTCCAATTTATAATTTTATTACAGTGTCCAGCATCTATGATGCCTCTGAAAACACTCTTTAAAATAAAATAAAAAGGGCACAAACATTTTATTTTACAAAACTACAAAAAGAAACTTTAAATCAGTATACTAGATATGCATTAATAAGAAAATTAACAAAATGGGACAAAGCCTTAATAACCTGGATCACTGTATATAAGTTAATGGAGCAGAGACCTTGTACCTAACAAATTTTGAGTTGAAAGCTGAAAATGTCCAATTACCCAACATCCCAGGGCCAAAGATAGCACTTCCATGAACAAGTTGCGATAGTTGTGTCACTAGCATGGATATGATGCCAATATTCTATGTCTATTCTAGTCAATAGGAACCAAATGTTAGTTGGCAAATTTTTTCTTAAATAGAAGTAGGAAAAAGGATGAGTAGGGGAGAGCAAGAAATTGTAAAGATTGGACTATGTGCAGTAAGGGCGCAATGATATTCTTCTCTTTAAATATTTTTTAACATTTTTTTATGTACCTACAAATGAAATGTAAATTTCTTGAACGTATATTTGTCTTTGTTCCTTTGCAGGGTGGTAATGTTCTATATTTGATTTCGGTTTTTGAATTTCTCTAAGTTCTTGTTTACCAAATCCATAGTATATGTGTCTAGCTTCTTGCTACAGAAGAACTCCAGTAGTTCGAAATATAGCAATTTCAAGTGTGACTTTATCCAAGTGTTTTACCCTTATCTACTTTCATTATTACTGTTAATTTGTTATATTGCTAATAGTGTTGCTTTATTTTTATTTTTATTTATTTATTTATTTATTTATTGTGAATTATCTATGATTTAATGCTATTCTGATTTGTATGCAGTTGCTTATGAACAAGTTTGTGTGTTCTGGGTTGAGGCTGCTGTTCTTAATGTAACTACTTGCTTGCGTATTTGCCAAATTCCAGGGTATTGTAGTTCTTGATAATTTTGATATCCAGGAAGGAAAGATTGTTGTTTGTTTCCATTTCTACAGTGAATTTTACTATTTTGTCTTATATGTTGAAATATCTGATACTCGTCATCTTTCTGTTTTTTTGTTAACTATTGCAAAACTGTTATCTAATTAACAATGGCAGCATTTGTATGTCTGTGGGAAAGATTCAGCTTTTTATGTATATAAAAAGCTCATGTAAATATCTACTAAAAACTGGTAGAGTGAATTACCAATGGTTAAACCATTCTTTGTGAATAAAACTTTCCTTTAAATGAAGTATAGGCTTGGTTGATGCATAGTTCTATGGGGATGAGGTATTCTTCTATTATTTCTTCAGGTAGTGCAATTGAAGTTAACCATATTTTTAGAATAAAGAGCAATTTTTCTTTAGGGATGCTAGGAAACAAAGAAACCAGTAGATCTGTATTATAAAACGAAATGTTTATTTCCACATAATTAATACAAATTACAAATTTAACTCTACATTTTACCATTACAATTCATAAATTAAACAATAATTGTATATTTTTTCCCATTATTCCCACATTTCTGGGATCCTACACAATCAACACCATGGTTATATGTGCGTTAGATCCTATCCTCCCCACTTTCTTCTTTCCTCTCTCCATACATACATTCATTATTTGCTTTGCACTTTTTTTCAGAATTTCTCTCTTACCTTTCCTATATACAACCAATTTTTTTTCAAAACTCCTTGTTTATTGATCCAAAATTTTTTATTATCACCAATTTTGTATGTAAATTATCTCATTTCCTAACCCATTCATCATTTCTCCAATCTTTAGTTTGTGAACATTCAACTATACAGTGAAAATCTATCCATTTCTCCATTTATGACTCCATGTTGGTGGTGAAGAAAACAGCCCTCAAAATATGTTCAGCAAATTTAGTAAAAATAGAGTTATTCCATTAATTTTTTTTAAATTACCATCACATTTAACTATGAGAAATATATGTAAATTAAATGTGGCTGCCTTAGGAAGGTAGGATAGCTCAAAGGCTGGTTTATGACAAAGAGAATATTCAGCCGGAAACTCATAAAGACAAAACATTTAATATTTTTTGTTTCTTTCTTTGTTTTTATTCCTAAAAAGTAGAAAAAAAGGGAAACTAAATTTATAAAAACACAGTACTATACAAACCTCTTAAATTGCTTTTTATCTCCTCTCCAGATTACTGGCAGCAACATGAGAAGAATGCTAGAGCTTGGGGGTCACAAGAGTCCTGTACTAGCAGTTGATTGGTCGATAGCTAACCAATGTGCAACCTGCATCACTGGATCAACTGGCGATGGGAAAATTAAAGTGTCCACATTGCTCATACCTTAGGTGCCACTTTCAGATCCAAATTCTGAGTACACATTCTAATAGAAAAAGTATGAATTTTTAAGTTCATTTTGGCTTTGGTAGTAACAAATTTAGCAAAATGAGAACCTTTATATCAGCTAAGGATGTATATGAATATTATTACAAAAAGGTATGTGAGCAGGAGTTTAAATATGAGAGCATAGAAGATTAAAAAATGTACAGTGATATTTTAAAAAATAAAGTAATAAAATTTGTTTCATTTTCAAGGTCTGAGTTGTCTGTTTTGCACACCTGCTAGATCTATAGAGAGCAAAGGAGTTTATTTATACATAGGCCTCATTTGGATGAATGACTGGTATAACAGAAATGTGCTTGGCACCGGGAAACACCCTCTTTGCCAATGAATTCGAATATTCATAGCCCCCTAAATTCAGGTGCATGGACTTCTCATGCAAATTATAACTGCTCAGGATCTCAGTGCTGGTCATTCCTATATTTATGACATTCATGGGGTTTCAAAAGTTACAACAACTGACTTGGATGGGCTGTCATTTCCCTAACAGAAGCGAAAAGACCAAATGTATGACTAATTCGTGACCTAGTGGGTCTATAAACCACAAGAGATGTAAATATTTTGACGTTTTTGGAGGGCCCAAGAGCCCCCTTTTTGGGGCTTATGAACCCCAAATTTTGTTTGCCACAAAATCTGACCCCCTTGTTATCTGTTCTGCCAAAAACAAGTTCCTAATTCTAATATTACCTTCCATTGTGTGATATTGAACTGGTGCTCTGCTGGAGCCTACCGTTACACGTTTATGTTCACAACAGCCGCAATTTTGCACATATTCGAAATTTGAAAGCAGATTTGAATAAGGCTCCAGCATAGGCAGTGTTCAATATCACATAATGGAAGGTAATATTAGAATTAGAAACTTGTTTTTGGTGCAACATGTAACAAGGGGGTCCGATTTTGTGACAAACAAAATTTGGAGGTTCTAAGCCCCAAAATGGGGGCTCTTGGGTCCTTCAAAAATTTCAATATATTTTTACATCTGTTGTGCTTTATAGACACTCTAGGTCACAAATCAGTTAAAATTTTCTTCTTATCCCTTGCGTTAATGAACTCAAAGTAGGAATGTCGTAACTTTGAAACCCCATAACTGACGTAAATATAGGAATTTCGGGAAGCGAAGACCAGATCTGAAATCCTGGGCATCAAATGTATGTTGGGTGTGAATTTCATCGAAATCTGCCGATTTTGGAGGCGGAAATTGGCGTTTTTTGCCACCTAAAACCAAGAATATCTCCGTTCCTTGGACACCGTTTTCAATATTTTGGGTACCAGTAGGGGCGTCTGGCCCTGCGCTACTTCTTGTAAAAGTTTCATGACTCTACCTTTATCCGTTTGGCAGTTATGAGGGCTATTAGGTTTCAAAGTACCAAAAACCTTGGATTTTTTATCGGCTGAAAAATCGATTTTCTTATTTCGAAACGTATCGAAGCACTTGGGGTGTCATTAGAAAGCTGAACTCATTTTAAATTCAAATCTGGTATCAGATTTCGAATAGGTGTCAAATTGCGGCTGTTGTGAATATAAACCCGGAAAAAACCTCAGTCAGGGAGGTCGGTCCTGGCGGGATTCGAACCCCAGACCTCCAGCTCACGAGTCCGCGCCTTAACGACCTCGGCCACCGATAGCGGCATGTTTTTTTAAGATTTCTTTGTATACTATTGGATTTTTATTTTACTTAGCATTAATTTAGAATGAAATTTAATGAGAGTCCCGAGATTTGAACTCGTGTATTGCATTTTACTGACGTTAAACTATTACTTAAGCAAACTACAGAGAACGACGACACCATATGCCGAAACTAACATCAGCCTTACTTAAACTTCATGAAGCTGTAGTAACTTGCAACCATGTTCTCTTTTTGTGCTAATGAATGAACGCGAAGGCAAGGTGATTATTTTTGGAGGTGAAAGCAGTTTGTGCAATATTTTTCGTGTTTCGTTTCAAAAAGGAAAAGTGCGAGTGTTTAGGATTGAAACTGCTACCAAAGAAAACATTTGCAACTTTCGAGGTTGTTACACATGAATCATTTAAGTCAATATGGACTGAGACAACTCAACTCTTGGGCTACCAGTTTCACCTGGGCCAGGCATAGTGACGTAAACTACAAAGTATTAGCCTAGCAAGTGTGTTCCAAGGCAATTCGTCTGATGCCGATAAGTGGCTCAAACGTTGTTTTGGTTTATCGTATTTACTCCAGAGGATGTAGGTGTTTGTTTTGTTTTTGGTATGACTGAAAGTATACCGTTATTCAAAAATTAAACAGCTAATGACTATTTGTTGATTACTATCTATCTGACAAGGTCACATTCAATCCTACAATGCAGGCCAAGCAGTCGTTTGAAGTCACTCATACTTCGAAGGCATAGTAAATTCAACGTTTTATTTTACTGCTCATGTCCTCACGTTTTCAAAATATTTCAGTTTTAAAAATATTCAAACGGGGACTTATTTGAAAATTAATGACATGCACCTCAGGCCCATAAAAGTACAAAAATGGTAAACAAAGAACAGGCTGAAAACTACATTTAAACTACAGAGAACATTGCTTTTGTAACGTATGTTTCGTATTTAAACGGACCCCTCATATGACAACTAGCACAATGTTTAACAGTTTTTAAACATTTTTAAACAACAAAAATTTTGACAATCTGTAGTTAAAATCATACAAGCACAATTTTTAACCACACCACGAGCATATTAGCTTGTCATTCTGTGCAAGTGGGACGGAAATTTGTATTCTAACATCTCAACGTGGTGCCAACCTAAAACGAAAATGCTACATAATGAGTTTGATTTATTGGCGCAAATACATTATGGATCTGAATCAAACAGAGTAATTACAAGTGGTGCAATCATGGTAGTCCGAAAGATATAACCGGCTTCACAACACGATTTCAAACGAACAACATGTAAGAAAAACCTAAAATCGTCGCATACCAACATTCAAACTTGAAAATCATTTTATTAAACAAATGTTTTGAAACAACAACACTTTAAGTAATTAATCATCATAAATTAATTTTCATTATCTTAGAAACATTGAAAATGCAATTAATTAATTAATCACATTACAAGTTCTTTAATTTCAAAACGTTCATCTTGAATCATTATAACCTCTATTACACTAACAGAGAACTACCTTATTTTACTTATTTTCAGAAGCGAACGGAATTTAATTTTGTTATAGCATTGTTGTCAGTCACGTTCAACGCTATTTTTCTCAAATTACTCTCAAACTGCCGTCTTCTGTTTCTTTCTGTCACGTTTTGTTAAAGAAAATTGTCGACTCTTATTTAGAAGCAAACTGGGGGCAAGAAGCAAACGTACACTTTCAGTTTATTAACAGCTACCACAAAATGCCAAAAAGGAAAGGTTTCTAAAATTGGTTGTTTAGACATGGATCTGCAACGATCACAATTTTATCACGGTTCATATTCATGTAGTTTTGTGTTTCAGAACAATGGAAAATACAAGTAAAATCAAATTAAAATAAGCTCATATTATATATATATTAAAAAGTTTTCCCTTAAAGTGTAAAAAAACTAAAAATATGTTTCAACGTGTTAACAAAATTAATTCAGGGTTTATAAAACCCTAAAAATCTAGGTCCTGGGCATAATATTACATTTTGAAATATTTTAAAAATATTTCAATACTAAAATTGCATAAAACGTATGCAACGCGTGTTTAAACTTCATTCTGAACACTCTGTGAAAATTAGCACATTCACTTCTGTGTCACAGTTACCAACATTAGACATAAACTATTGTTTTCTCATTTAAAATGTTAAATTTTATTTATGTATGCAATGAACAGCATAATTATTAAAATTTAAAGGCACAAAAGTGGTTTGCTCGAATACAGTTCAAAAACTGACTTCTAAATGTGATAGAAAGTGAGATGATTTATGTAATGAGAATGCGTTTGCGCATTGTTTTTTATCTTATTAGAGAATAAAGCTCTGGGAAAAATGGCAAAGTGGTTTCCTACCATAGCCAGTAGCTCTTCCAACTAACCGCGCTATTCCATCAATATCGAATTCTAATATACTTCCATTTGTCTTGGTGCTAAAAAATTACCTAGGATTTAGTGACGACAGACACGACGACCGTCTCATCTGCCATCCACCGAGGTGTGGCGTTGTATTACAATATTAAGTTACATAAGTATAAATATTTTAAATTCACTATATGTATGTAATGCTAGTAATTGGAAATAGTAAGTTACTGACATTTTTGCAAAAAAATATTTTAAATTATTTAATCCAAAATGTATAAAAGAGTATACAATCCTTATAAAAAGTCTGTTTATCACTCATAACTATCTGATACACTGGAAAGTACTTAAAGATTATCTGGAACACCCCTCTTCGTTCTCCATACAGTCCTAATATGGTGACTCCACATTAAGTTCTCCACATACAATCTATGAGGGCTGATTGATAAATGTGGTACAAAACACATTTGCAAACGCATGATCCAACAATCACCCAGCTAAAAAACAACTATAATTAAAACCCTGATCCATCGAGCCAAAGAAAAATATTGCTGAAACTGAGAGACTAAAAACCGAACTGACTCTCCAGAGAGACTTACAAGCAAATGGCTGCGGCAAGAAAGAAATCGATCGAGCCTTGAAATCTTAGTTACAAATTAGGCAGCCAAAAAGGCAATTAAAATACTGAAAATAGGCAGTAATGTAATAAAATAGCATTTATTAAAAGTGAAAACATAAATTAATATCACTCATTAATAATGAAATTATGTATTTAATTTAAGATACTTAATTACTTTATCACATAATTAAAGTACTTAAGCTTACTTTTCTTGGTTACAAGCAACAACAAGATGTTTTTTCACAAGGTATGCTTGTCATAGTCAGCCCTTGTCAGAGAGAACATTTTTGATCATGGAAAAAGAACGTTCTACTTCCGTTGAAGTGATTGCAGTATATTTAAAACAAGCTATTTCAGAAGGACTCATACGAGGTACAACAGAACATTTCAGGACATCGTGGAAATGTAAATAAAGACAAAGCAAAGTAGTTTTAATAGTCCTGGCGAATGAATAAAAGATACACAGTAGTTTCTGGTCGAGTTCATTTTCTGTTTATGCGTTTATAGGGGAATCAGGTTAGTGTCTCTCTTACTGCCGTACGGAACACTTGAAGAGACGGTTTGTTGCATAGCTATAACGCCCTGATCTTTCTCGCTTGCAATTGTCTAGTGCAGATCGATTCAAGGCCATGGATATTCAAAACTACCCACATCCTCTATTTCCTGGTATTCGTATGCCCGAGGTAACCGTGCATTCCTTTCACTAATGAAGGTTTTGCTATGTAGAGAGCTTAAGTGAATTGTTTGAGAAGAAAAGCAATAAATTTAAAAGAAGATTCTCAATAAATATTAATGTAAGGAATACATGCCATTTAATATTTATAACTTTTTTCATTTCTATATATTGAATTCTTTATGTGCTTTTTAAAATGGTTAGATAATTGCAGAAAGAATCCATAACGACCTACCCAAAAAATGTTTTTGCTAGAGGCAGTGGAGGGCTATTGATAACAACAAAAGCATGGACAATCGACAACCACAATGCAAAATGGAGGGTTATTCAAAGCGCTTTGGTGATGCGCCAAAGTGCAATGCTTCCCTTGGCGAGAAATAACTTTCAGCTTCTTTTCTCTCAGTTCACTGTCACAAGGAAATTCGTCGGTCTTGGTGGTGTAGTGGTAAACGTACTTGCCTCTTAAACCCAAGATAGCGGTTTCATTTGCGGCCAGGATCGATGGATTTTTTCGGGAGTAAAAATCCTAAGCATTGCTTCCTTCGGAAGGGAAGTAAAGTCGTGGATACCGTGTCGTACATTTACGGCACGTAAAAGAACCTCAAGCCTGAAAGAAGAGGCCTCTGAACAAAACTTTTCGGCCGTTTCACGACCTGAATTGAATGAGACGCTGATACCTGAGATATTAAAGAGCGTCCATAAATAAGCAAAATAAACAAAAAACCAAGGAAATACATGAAATTTATGCTTATTTATTTCCTTGTTTACTTGAATACAACAATAAACCATTACAAATACTTTTAAGGACAAACTATGGCATAATATTAAAAATAAACAATAGAATACACTCAAAGCTAGGTCAATAAAGCATACTGCTCTTGTGTCGAGGGGGGGGGGGTTGTACTAGCGCTAAGCGGACAATTACTAGACCGAACATAGTGTTCAGGGAATGAACAGGTAGTTTAAAATAGATGTAAGACTAGGTATGAAGGAAAGTAAAGTCATGGATCCCGTTTCGTAGATTTACGGCACGTAAAAGAGACTCAAGTCAGAAAGAAGAGGCCTCTGAGCAAAAATTATTGCCCGTTTCACGCCTTTAATGGAATGGGAAGCTGATTACCTAAGATGTTAAAGAGCGTCCGTAAATAAATAAACAAGTTAAACTTATGTATTACCCGTTGAAACTAAAGTTAAATGTAAACGTTTAGAAAAAGTAAGCATTCCATTTTGAAATTTTAGCTTGTAACACTTTATGTGGGCTACCTTGTATAAATTAAGCCGTTTTGCTTTGTTTACGACAAACTAATGCATCAAGAAATCCTTAAAAACGCGTAACTGGATTACAGAAAAACATTCCTTTAATTAATCGCTATCTCTAGGGGGAAGACAAAAGCTGGAATCGTTCCCCTTTCTGAAAACTTGGTTTTTATGTGACAATGATCATTATTTACTGTTCGTAACTTCGGAAACAAATTATGGAAATTCAGAGCTCACAACTATTCCACAGGAATTTTGTATACGTATCAAATGTGAGTTAAATAATTTATGTCTTAGACAGCTTGTAACGCTGTTATTTAATGCGCTGATTTGTTAATTTTTGGCGCTTGCGTTACCAGACATGAACTCCAATAAAATAGTTTAATGTCGTATTCCACTGTGGCATTTGCGCGTAAAATTATATAGCATGTAGTAAAATGGGTCCGCAGTGTTATAAATAGATGAAAAACGACCTTTTGCTGCAGTATAGCTTCCATTAAGTAACTGCGAATCACGCACTGGAAATTTTTGATACTTTTAAAATGTAGTGCAGATGTATGTTTCAGAATTTAGAAGCCAAAGGAAATGAAAGTGTCATAAGTTATGCTTTTAATATTTATTTTAGTACAAATATGAAACAGTTAAATAGCTATACTTTTGTTTATTAATAGCAGGCCAATTTTACTGTCAAATTGGGGATCAGGTGTGGGGACCGAAGGGGCCACAAATGCATAATTAGTAAGAATTTGTGATCCCCTCGTTCCGCCCACTTAACCAATTATGAGATTTTTTCCTTGGTAAATTAAAAATACAGTATACAAGACAACCCCACATGTCCTGGAAAAATTGAAGCAAAACATCTGCCAGGAAGCAGCGTTTCTTAGATTGATGGATATTTTTTTTAAAGATGTGCCATAAATACATGTACAATAAATGTGGCCAGTTTCAACAGTTTGTAAAGTTGTCAAGCAAAATCTTTAAAATAGTCAAGGAAACCGCTGAATGGTGGCGCCACTTTAATATTCCGTAGACGGAAATGAGCGCCTCTTTCGCCTGTAAGCAAAATACCGCAAGTTGGTTCATGGGGTAGCTCTGTGCGTACATGACAAAGAAGAATGAAATAAAATAATCTCCACGAGTTGCACAAAAATATAGTGAACTAAGAAATTCAATGAAAGTAAAAATCACTTATTAACAATGTAGTAGATTGCTTGGCGTGCCTTATCATAACCAAAGCCAGAAAGTTCAGGCATTTATTTTCGTTAAAATAGAAAGCGAAAATAGCACTTAAAATGCTGAAAACAAGCAGTAATATAAATAAAATAACCATTTGTTAAAGGTGAAAACATACAGTAATGTCACTCGTTATTAATGAAAATAGGTATTTAAAATATTTAATAATTCTCTACCACATAATTAAAGTAAGCACTTAAGCTTACTTTTCTTCGTTACAAGCAACAAGTGTTTTTTATAGGTATCAACTGTCATAGTCAGCCGCTTGTCAGAGAAAACATTTTCATTATGAAAAAAAAAAAGTTCTATTTCCACTGAAGAGATTGGAGCATATTTAAAACAAGCTATTTCGGAAGGACTCATACCAGTTACAATGGAACGTTCACCTTTCAGCACATCATAGAAATGTTCACTAAGGCAAAGTAAAATAGTTTTGAATAGTACTGGTGAATTAACAAAAGATGTGCAATGGTTTCTGGTTAAGTTCATTTTCTGTTTATGCGTTTAAAGGGGAATCAGGCTAGTATCTCTCTTACTTCCGTATTGAACACATTGTAGGGACGGTTTATTGCACAGCTGTACTGCTCTCATCTTTCTCGCTTGCAATTGTTTGTTGCATTTAAGCAGCTGAGAAGTTACCCCATCACAAATTTTCTAGAATTGTTTCGTACAAATCCATAAAATATTCAAATCTCCACGGGTGGCTGAGGTCGTTAAGGCACGGATTCGTGAGCGGGAGGTCTGGGGCTCGATTCCCGCCGGAACCGTCCTCCCTGACTGAGGTTTTTTCCAGGTTTCCCCCAGTCCTCATTAATGGCAAATGCCGGGAAGGTACCCTAAGCTTAGGCCTGGAACGTTACCATCGTTAAAAAAATCCTTTCCCAATATATCAGTTCATCTCATGTATCACCAGTGTCCACCGCCTCTGGTGCCTCAGTAGTAAAAACGGGCGTTAAACACTATTAAAAAAAAGGACTATTCAAAACTACAGTACTTCCATCTTTTTTTCCTTTTTCCTTATATTCATATGCCTAAGGTAACCGTACGTTCCTTTCTCAATGAAGGTTTAAAGAGCGTAAGTGAATGGGTTAAGGAGAACGTTTTTGACTATGTTAAAGAAAAAAAAAGTATAACAAGATATCAGTAGGTATTTTTGGGTGAGATGTACATGCTATTTTATTTTTATAACTTTTTTACTTCTATATATTGAAATTCCTTATGTGTTTTTAAAATGTGTAAATAATCGCAAAAAAAAAAACACAACGATAACACAAAAATAATAACAGAAGCCAAAATAGACAAAAAAGGCAAAAAATAAAAATTGGCCCTACCGACACCAAATGTACGGAAAGGTATTCAGTTTTATCTGACTCTTAAATATATCAACTCAGAAAAAAGAAATTTGCCTAACTTATAAGCTCTGCTTGTAAAACTTCTTTTAATTTTTCTATCTGAAAGCATACAAAGATATAACAGCGATAGTTTTTATACAAAGCCCCCATTCCGCTTGGTTTCTGCTATATTTAAAACTATTGTTCAATTTCTGTATATTAGTGTTTCACAGGCAACAAGAACATTATTATATTCCATGTTGTGCCTATTTACTTGATAATTATGCCATTAAGGATATCTTTAGTTTGAAATATTGGGATTTTTAAAGTTTGTTAACCTGTCATATCTTCTGTTTTGTTGAGAAAGGCTGGTATCAGATACCACCAGCACGAGTTTGATCTAAACATTGTGTTTACTTTGTGTCTCTGCTTGAAGAAGCGAATTGGCCCGAAGTATAATGTTATGGTCTACACAGATAACGTTTATTATTACATGTCACCACAATTATTACTTCTGTTTATGTTGCAGTTTATTATTAGGAATCGCTCTCAAATTTGTTACAAAGGGGTTACTAACATAACGGCTATGGCAGTTATTCCTATCAAAGCATAAACCCGACCTTTAAAATATAATTGCTGCTTCAAGTTATATGACAAACCTTGTTTGTTGATACAGTGTTGAGCAAAGGGTCATGTCATACAATAAGATAATTATATGTTGAACTATGTAAGGGCACGCACTGAGTTTTATATTTGTTTTACAGATTTCTTTAATTAATTTCATATTGCATTTCACCACGCGACATGAATATTATATATTTGACAATTATGCCTTATCGATTTATTTCTTTAAGTTTATTAACATTAGTTTTGTTTCTAAAGCTGATATATTCACTGTTTTGGAAGTATTTTTCAGTGGTTTTGTGATTTTTATTCCTTTCAACGACGTTTAGCTGACCAATATATACATGTTGCATTCTAGGCGTAACCTTTTTAAAATAATAGCAATTTACCATCGGTTCCCGGAAGCGGTAAATTTTACCCACGTTTCTTGCATTGCGTAGTTGTAACCGACAATGCAACAAACATTTTTCAAACTCATTGTAGCGTAGTGCGTGAGTTATTTGTTTATCAGCTCTTGTATCCGTATCTAAAATTTAGCTTAGGTTTTCTTTTTTACGTAGCTTTCATAGACTACTAATCACTCATGACTGATTATAAGGACTAAGGAACATCTAAGGCCGCTAAACGTAAAACATGTCAAATAGTGTTATGTAAGTAAAACAAAGACAGTTGTTTGACATGTAAAACTTTTGTGTGTGGTTCTTGTATAATCAAAAATTCGCAAAAACTGTCATTGCAATATCTGTGAGAATGTTTCATTGTCATATCTTTCTGTATAAATAGGGTTGATTTGGTTTATTTACGGACGCTCTTTAACATCTCAGGTCATCAGCGTTCCATTCAACTCGGCGTGAAACGGCCGACAAATTTTGCTCAGAGGTCTCTTCTTTCAGGCTTGAGGTTCTTTTTCGTGCCGTAAAAGTACGACACGGTATCCACGGCTTTACTTCCCTTCCAAAGGAAGCCATACTTAGGATTTTTACGCCTGCAAAAATCCATCGAACCTGGCCGGGTTTGAACCCGCGATCTTGGGCTAGAAGGTAAGTTTGGTTACCATTACACCACCAGGACCGACACGCAGGAGAGAGACAACAGTTTATGCAAGCAATCTATTTCTCTTTTTTGTTTGTTAGTACTGACCAAATAAAAAAAAAGCTGCATTAGAATGCGTCAGTGATAAGCTAATTCGATCAAAGTTGCCATTATTTTTAAGATTGAATTCTGAATTGAAATTTTTGCAGTCTTCAACTTTCCTCCAGAATTCAATTATACTCAATTTCAGAAGCCACCTGTGAAGTAATTAGGTAAATAATTTTAAAAAGATGTAAATCGGTTTTATACATTTTCTGAAAATCTCTATATTCCTTCGATTTTGGTAAATAAATCACTCAATCCCTTTTGAATTAAAATATCCCTTCGATGAGGCATTTACCCCTCAACATCGCATCAGTGGTCTTCATGATGGTGATGAGCATTGATAGGTACCCGGTATCTGAATTTTGTGTGCTTACACATAGCCTGATAAATGAAAATGGGGAAGTGTTTATCACCTCTAGAAGCAAGTACATTAGAATAATAGAGGATCTAATGCTAGTTTAAAAGTTTAATCTCATAATAATTGCTCGATGTTCATTTGACCAGAGCTCCGTGTTGATTGTCAAGCAGTACTGTGCAGCGGAGCGAGCTGCCAGGAAATGCTTTGAACTGCATTACGCAACTGTATAAACATGAGCTCCCTAGGAAACCGTCACCAACAATAGCGCACTATTCGAAACGAGTCGTTTCTGCCGCACCTTAACTGCAAGAGAAGTACACATTGTACTATGTAATAAGCGCATGCACTGAAGTTTATTTTGCTTTTATAAATGTCTTCAATTATACCATTATCAATTCTTTAGCTTAAAATTTTGGGTCTCTGAAGTTTGTTAACCTGGACTCGTGAGTGGGAGGTCTGGGGTTCGCATCCCGCCAGGACCGTCCTCCGGACTGGGTTTTTTTCCAGGTTTTCCTCATCCTCAGTCCTTATAACTGGCAAATGCCGGGGAGGTACCCTAAACTTAGGCCTGGAACGCTTCCTTCCTTAAAAAAATATACTTTCCCAATACATCATTTCATTTCATGCATCTTCAGTGTTCACCGCCTGTGGCGCCTCAGTAGTAAAAACGGGCGTTAAACACTATTAAAAAAATTACATGAAATGAAATGATAAACTGGGAAAGGATTTTTTTTTTTTTTTTTTTTTTTTTTTTTAAAGAAAGAAAACGTTCCAGGCCTAAGTTTAGATTACCTCCCCGGCAATTGCCAGTTATGAGGATTGAGGAAAACCTGGAAAACACTTGTCAGGGAGGACGGTCCTGGCGGGATTCGAACCCCAGACCTCCCGCTCGTGGCGGTGTTCGTTAGGTTGGTATTAGTCACCGTCACCTCCAGTTTGCCTTAACCGTTCTGTTTACATTCTACCTCTCTCTAACTGAAGAAGCATATTAGTTCGAAATACAGTGAGAGTTGCTAATTTTAACAATGACACGTTTTTATTCAAATTATAATTTTACTTTAATAGATAGACGAAAAAATGTAGTTGTTAAGATAATTTGTTTATTTTGTAGAATATGATAATCAGAAAATACTTATTTGAAGAATAAAATAAAATACAGTAGCCCTGAACAGGTTTCATCATGTGTTGTTTTCTATTAAGATAACGCTGGACCTCATACTGCTAGCACAGTGAGCCTCTATAAAATATCTACCAGCAAAGTTTGAACTAAAAACATTAGAGATTTAGTAAACAAATTCTTAAGGTACTCTGGGAGTGAAGTTTTCGCCAAAATCGGTCCAAAAATTTAAAAAGATTTTTTTTTTTTTTTTTTTTTTTTTTGCAGCAAATGGTTAGGCGTCCATGACTCAACATTTCCACGCCTCCCCACACTCCCTTCGGGTTCTACAGTCATTTAAAGAGCTCCGCGTGCCCTTTTAAATTATACTGTATCCCAGTATTTTGTTTCATAAACTAGCGTTTTTCTCAAAACTTCATTTTCACATATAACAGTCTTTGTTTAAATGCCATTAAAATTTCCCAGAATATGCAGACGAACTATTGTGACATTCATAAGTTCAAAATACATACTTAAACTGACAATAATTTGAAAAAAAATATATTTTGCATGAAAAAATATTAATTTTAAAGATTGAATTTTCCCATAGATTTAAAAAATTACTACAGTTCACTCATCAGATTTATTTAAAATGTCTTTCTCTACAACTTTTGTGGGTGGTTTAAAACTCCAATTGCAAAAAATGCCAACCAATTTTCTCAGTTCATGAACCCGTGGGACATTTTGATTTGCAAACTATTTAGGTACTAAAATTCATGAAATAATGTAAGCTCGCGTACTATTTATTCAATTAGAATTAAATCTAGTACAAATATTAACTTAACTTAACAGCAATACAATTCCAGTAAAGGTTTCAGAAAAGTTCACGCGTAATAGTGGAACTTTGAAAATTCACTCCCAGTGTCCCTTAAGGGCGTAATATAACGTATATACTGCATTATGCATTATTTAATTTTTAATTTATTCTTATGTGAAATTAAGAACAATTGCATTTTTTTTTTTTTTTTTTTTTTTTTCCAGGAGAGTGCCGCGCTGCCCTGGGCATGGAGGAAGGCCGAATCCCGGACACAGCTATCACAGGAAGCTCTTCCTACGAAACCCAATCTGTGGGGCCCCAGAATGCAAGGTAGGACTAGATACATCAACATTTGTAAACATGTACCTCCCTCGTCACCTGCAAATTAGCACCTGCAGAGGTGTGCCTCGAACTGTCCAAGTGAATATCGTATTCCTGTATTTGAACTAATCAGCCCGCAGATAACGTGACGTCAATACGAGGGTAGATCCATAAGTTCCTGGCCTAACCATTTTCTAGGTATGATAAAGACAAAAACTATATTTCACTTTTCAATATGGTTACTCTTTATTTAAATACACTTCTCACATCTTTGATTTAACATTTCAAACCCCCCTCCCCAAATAGGCAGAAGTCTTGTCTGTAAAATGGGCTTAAACAGCATCCATCATTTCTTCGTCACACACAAATTTCCTTCCTGGAAGGTCCTTCTTGAGTTTTGAGAAGAGGAAATAGTCACTGAGAGCAATATCTGGGTTGTAGGTTGGTTGGTCGATCTCCTTGAAATCACATTTCTTCACAGCTTCCTTTGCAACAAGAACTGTGTGCACAGGCGCGTTGTCATGAAGAAGACGCACACCACCACTCAGCTTTCCTCGCCTTTTCTCTTTGATGGAAGCACGCAGTCTGTGCAGTAGGCCAGCATAGTGCTCCCCATTTACTGTGGTGTTCCTTCTCTTGAAGTCAATGAAGAGTATTCCTTTACAGTCCCAAAAGATTGTGGCCATGATCTTCTTGGTTGACTGAGTGACCTTGGCCTTTAGAGGCCGTGCTTCGCCAGGTTTACACCTGCCGCTTCATTGATTCTCTTTTGAACAAGGGATCATAGTACAGGAACATAGTTTCAATTTATGTAGCAATGGTTTGCAGAACTTCTCTCTCTTGTTGCCACGGAAGGGCTCCAAAAATGCCTGACAACGAATGACTCGTTGCTGCTTTTTGACTGAGGAAAGAAGTCTAGGCACCCATCTTGCAATCTTGCACTAACTTTATTTATACTTAAATCTTCATGAATGATTCGAAGTACTGTTGTTTTAGAAAGACTGGATTTGCTGCTGTTTCTGTAACTTTGAGCCGCCGGTCTTCCATAATTTCTCCTTCCACAAGAGCGAGCGATGTTTTCAGGAGTGAGCACCTCCAAGGGCCGACTTGCACGCTCTGCATCTTCAATGCTTTCTCGACCCATTCTTTTACGGTAGAATATGAGAGAAATACTTCCCCATATATACCGACCAATCGCTGTTTAATTTCATGTGGAGTAAGTCCTTCTTTTGTGAAGAACTTAATAACAGCTCGATACTCCATTTTGAACATGTCACAATCTTCTATACATA
This sequence comes from Metallyticus violacea, assembly GCA_030762175.1. Lineage (NCBI taxonomy): Eukaryota > Metazoa > Arthropoda > Insecta > Mantodea > Metallyticidae > Metallyticus > Metallyticus violacea. The sequence goes on along the minus strand of CM060837.1, from coordinate 8,157,566 downwards.
GCCTTCTTTATGCAACTATATCTGAACAACTGAACACAGCGGATGCAGAACTTACAGTTGCAAGTATTTACCTAACAGATAAGGTGTGACACGAGATAAAGGTTTTGTGAAGTCGATAATCGTTATCAGCAAGACCGGAAACTTATAGACCTACCCTCACATCGCACCTTGCGAACGACATAGTTGTAAGAGATTGCTTGTTTTGGGATAATTTGTTTAAATAGTTGAAGTCAATAAACGTTTGTATTTTAACTTTCTTTGGTTAACATTTTGTAATTTAAAAGTGCATTGCTTTGTATTTAAAACCTTGTTATGCCGAGAATATAATGTTTCAACGACATGCTCAATAACAGCGGATAAATTATTAGTGATACGTTTATTAATATTGCGAACTTAAAAATAATTTACTAATTTTACAGAATATAAAGAGACACAGGCTGGGTCATTGTGAAAAGAATTTGACAAATTTGGTTGTGATGTTCCTATCGATTTAAATTACGCGTTTTACCGTCTTTTGTTTGCATCTGATAGTTTCTTATGTAACCAGTAAAGTGCATTGGTATTTAGTCAAACAGCCGATGTAAATTCGGCTGTGAAGACGTTTACAACTGCAGAATGGGTTTTTGCTGAAAAAAGTATTACAAAGGTCGCTGTAATTTAATATTTAATGAGTAGGATAAACATTTCAACCAACACGGAAGAAAGTCTACGATTTACGAAAACGTTTCGAGATCTGTAGCGGAATGTCCCCATGTCAGGTAGAACATCATTAAGTGATGAAAGTAAGCTCAACGTTTTACAAGCGGTTGTCCAGAGTTCTTGTGAACAGGCTGTTTAAACAACTTTTGTTCCGAGAATTTTACATGAGCTCAAATTCAGGTGTTACATATCTCGTCTTGTACACGGCCTATTGGCAGAAACTCCTGATCGTAGGGTACAGTTTTGCGAGGTTATGCCACATGAAGTGAGGGTTTATGATAATGAGTTGCTTTCCACCGAGGTCGTAAGGGCTCGAATTCGTGAGTGGAAGCCTGGGGTTCGATTCCACTAGGACCGTCCTCCCTGACTGAGGTTTCTTCCAGGTTTTTCTCAGTCTTCATAAATGGCAAATGCCGGAAAGGTACCCTAAACTTAGTCCTGGAACGTTTCCTTCCTTTAAAAAAAATCCTTTCCCAATATTTCATCTCATGTATCATCAGTGTTCACCGCCTGTGGTGCCTCAGTGGTAAAAACGGGCGTTAAACACCATTAAAAATAAACCGATTGTTTTATAAGATAATTTGAAGTGATGAGGGACAACAGGCACAACAACACCTATTGGAGTACCGAGAATTGTCTTTTAGAAGTAGCTGAATCATCCTGGTGTTACTTTTTCGGGCCATATCTCATGTCATGGAGTTATTGGGTCTCGGTTTTTTGATGGCGCAGTCACTGGCGAGAAATACCTGGAAATGTTAACTACCTGTGTCATTCCAAATGCATTACGATACTTTCAACACGACGGCGCTCCACCACATTGCGGAACTACATTAATGAGTCTTTTCATGGTAAAGTTATAGGAAGGTGAGGATCAATAGAAATGTAACCTTGGTCGCCAAACCTTACATCAATGGGGGGTGCCTTAAAGATTAAGTCTTTCCAAAAAAAAAAAAAAAAAAAAAAAAACACACACAAGCCCCTGAGGGCATAAAATAAGTTAAAATATATTTTAAGAAATCGATGTAAATACACAATTGTGCGAACAAGTATATCTAAGTGTCCCAGATTGTCAACAATACCCCAGCTATTAAATTACAAAATAATACCATTCTCTAAAATATCAAGCATTAATTCACACATATTGAGAATCAGCCACAGTGAGTCAAAATTGTTTGTGAAAAGACCCAAGTTTCAGACTTTTAAGAAAAAAAAAAACCACTGTCCATTTTAATGAAAAATGCAGTACCACTGAATTAACACTTTATTGAAGATACATGATTATTATTTATAAAAGTGTTTCTCAAATTGTTTTCGAGTAATCGCACTGCGCCCAACAGTAAGAACATTTCAGGTTTTATTTTGAATTAAAAATTTGCTAAATAAAATATTTGTATGATATGTTCTGATCCAAAAAATGAGAATATTCAGTACAATATGCTAAGAAATCATGCGTATTTTGAATAAGAAATGTTTCATATGCTTTAGGCCTTGGATTCTGGTAAAAAATAAACAGCGAAGTTCTAGCAAGTGAAACTCTGCTCGAGATGTATATTTGTTTATGACAACTTTCAGCACTAAAAGTGGCATCCTATGCATGAGAAGACCATGCTCCAAAATAAAAAAAATAATCTCCCGAACTACTATATTAACATTTCTCCCCCTATCTCCCTCCCTCGGGAGGGTGAAGGGCTGTTCCCGTTTCTGATGCGGATGTTTCAGCGGGAAGTAACCATCTCAAAAGTTCTTAATATATTTGATTGCGTGATGATCTCCCCTGCAGATTTTTCCTAGTGTTTGTTATTAAAACGTTTTAATATTTGTAAGTGTGTGCTGTGGACAGGAAGATCATTCTCTTAGCACCGAACTTAGAAAGAGAGGCAGCTTCATGGACAGGACTTCGACTCTAGAGAGAACTGTCGGAGGAAAAAACCAGAAACCTGCGAGCACAGAAAAGTTTTGACAGCTGTAGGGGGTTCAGTTCAGTAGACTATTGAAGTTATCAGGACTTCTAATAGAAAATAAATTGCCGCTTGAAGAATATTTTCACACAAAATTATTTTGTATAGCTTTAATTTCTCATTTAACATGGCGCAGTTTCAAAAACATGCATTTTCTCTTACGACATAGTGGCGGTAGAAATAATAGGAAGATCTCACTTACTGGGTTAACTTAAAAGTGTCGTTAGAAGCGCAGCTGTGATTAAACATCTGAAAATGAAGAAATTCATCAGCACAGGTCGGCAACTTTGAAGGAGTACGCTGTGCTTTATGAACAAAAAGGTTTTGTGGTTTTCAGACTTGAAATCTAAAATCATTAAAAGCTCGACCAAATATATTTTAACATTTAACATAATCACCATAGCAATCAAGGACGTTCTGCCAACTTGGTGGAAAATTATAAATTCCATTCCATCCCTTATGGTGAAAGGAAAAAGAAGAAACACCGTACAGATACTAATCTGGTGGCAAAATGTCTTGAGAGCATGGCACCGCCTCGGGTGGCCGAGGTCGTTAAGGCGCGGACTCGTGAGCGGGAGATCTGGGGTTCGAATTCCGCCAGGACCGTCCTCCCTGACAAGAGGTGTTTTCCTGTTTTTCCTCAGTTCTCATAAGTGGCAAATGCCGGGGAGATACCCGAAACTGAGGCCTGGAATGTTTCCTTCCTTAAAAAAATCCTTTCCCAACATACCATTTCATCTCACGTATCGTCAGTGCCCACCATAGTCGGTCCTGGTGGTGTAGTGGTTACCATACTTGTCTCCTAAACCCAAAACGCGGGTTCGAACCCGGCCAGGACCGATGGATTTTTTCGGGCATAAAAATCGTAAGTATGGCTTCCTTCGGAAGGGAAGTAAAGCCGTGGGTCCCGTGTCGTACATTTACGGCACGAAAAAGAACCTCAAGCCTGAAAGAGAGGCCTCTGAGCAAAATTTGTCGGCCGTTTCACGCCCTGCGTTGAATGGGGCGCTGATGACCTGAGATGTTAAACAGCGTCCATAAATAAATCAATCAAAAAAAAAAAAGTGTCCACCATCAGTGGTGTCTCTGTAGTAAAAACGTGCATTAAACACCATTCATTTTAGATTATGGTGGGGGCAGTCAAATGCACCCACCAAGACCGATAATTATTTCACGAGGCACCTTAGCTGTGCATGCATTATTATGCAACACAATAACCCTTTTGCGGTTTACAACTGGAGGTTCTTAAGTTATATTATATACCGAGGGTGCCAAAAATGTGTATACACTTTCACAGTAGATATCTATTTAATATATTTCAAAATTGGACTACACTAATGTGTAGTATGATGTTCTGTAAACAGATGTGACTCACATTACGTTATGATAGCGTTGCTACAACAAAATGGATCCAAGATTATCGTTTGAACAGCGAAAAGCAATTTTGAAGTGGTATTGGCAATGTTGTTGAAGTTCAAAGGCAATGAAAACTTGTGTACAGAACAGAACCCCCAACGCGAGTAACAATTGCATGCATTCAAGACAAATTTGAGACTCGTGGTACGGTATGCGATGTTAGCAAGGGAAGATATCGCAGAGCAACACGCCCCGCGTCCTCGGCTATGGTTTTGGGACGTTTTGAGCACTCACCGCAAAACATTGTGCACATGAAACTGGAATTAGCAGAAGCAGCTTACGCCGTATTATTAAAACAGCAAAGTTGAAAGTTTTCATCCCAAGACTTTTGCATGCATTAAATGAAGATGATCCTGAAACGATATAGCTATAAACGCTAAGAACACTTTCTCAACGTTGCTCAATCAGTTGCGGTGGCGCCGCGTCGCGTGAAAATGAAAATGTTTAACTGATGTATCGGAAAGGCATGACTGACAACCGCTTCTCAGCTGAGTATTTACTTAAAAACTGCCTAATTGATATTTTGAAACTTGATGTAGTTTGCCGCGTGTGGATATTATAACTGCGTTCCTCAGCAACGTCGAACTTATAACTGTGCCTCGCGGCGTGTAGACGTTGTAAACTGCTTAACTGCGTGCGACTCGCCGCGAGTAAAACTTCACACTGCGTACTAAGGAATTGCTTGTCTCTAGCCGCATATAGATCTTATAACTGGGTGCCTTAGCAACGTCATACTCATAATTGTATCTGCAAACTGCTTGTCCCGGCCGAACAAACGCTTAAATTCATATCAAATAATCACTGTCTTAGCAATTGCCAAGGGGCCACAAAGGCACGCGCAATCTTCGCGCCTGTCTTTAAACTTTCAAATATACATTTACTATTGGCTGGTTTAAATTCACCTGCATATGTACTATTCGCTATTTTTTGAAAGTTTAAAACATTTTGTTACCATTGGCTGGCTTAAACGTCAACAATACAACAGCCGGTCGAGGTCAAAGTCCCAAACGGATTTAAAAATTCTTGAGTTTATTAAACCTTCAAAGGCAGTCCTTTTAAAGGTAGCATAACACTTGTTCCTTTTCTTTGTATCGGGTCAATGGCCCTCGTACCTATTCAAGCTACAGCAACGGAAAGACATTAGAGGTTTCTATTTTATTTAGCACACACTCACACACACACACACACATATTTAACATTATAATTATATTTCAGTGGGGAGAAACTATTACATTTACTCCTGTCACAGTTACCAAGATTATACTAGTTACATAAATAACTAATGTATTATATATTACTGGCATTAAACACCTTGACATGTACTTGCCGTCTTTTGTTCCATCAAGGAGAGACTTTTTGCAATAGTAACGCATATCATCTGTTTTCAAGTCGTATTATGGCGGTCCTGGTGGTGTAGTGGTACCCATACTTGCCTCCTAAACCCAAGATCGCGAGTTCAAACCCTGCCAGAATTGATGGATCCTAAGTATGGCTTCCTTCGGAAGGGAAGTAAAGCCGTGGGTCCCGTGTCGTACATTTACGCCACGAAAAAGAACCTCAAGCCTGAAAGAAGAGGCCTCTGAGCAAATTCGTCGACCGTTTTACGCCCTGATTTGAATGGGACGCTGATGACCTGAGATGTTAAAGAGCGTCCGTAAATAAACCAAATCAAAGGGGGAAAAAAGTCTTATTAATTGCTTTTCATCATGGCTAGGCAACGCTACTTTGTTGAGCCAACTCGCTTTGTTAAATGCACTAACATTGTGAGTTAACATATAAGCCTAAAGTCAGTTGACTACGATGATTCTTGAAGGAATACTGTCGCTGCTACTGCCGATTAGCTCTTTATTTATACGTTTTACTCATGAGTTGTTCTGCTACTATTGCTCCCAAGCTGAGAGCTGAGTTATAGTGGCCGACACAACAACCCACAGTTTGCCTCGTACAAACAAAATGTCGCCCGGTATTTGAAGCAATGTTAGGACTGAATTTATTCGTACCGCTGTAGGTTGCATGTTTATGTTGCAGGATACGCTTTGATCTTGATTGCCAAACTTTGCCCCCGCCTCTAGCCCCGTCCAGACGTACTCTCACTGTTTCCTTTATGCCAGCATCCATTCCTTTTTCCTTCCCTTTCTACACGTGTTTCCTCTCATAGACACAGTACGTCCATTTGAATTCCCATCGTCATCAGCAATAGCAGCGCCAGCCGGCTTGGTCATTTTCCTGTTGCTTTGTGTGTGTTCCTGATGCGTTGAATACAAACATGCATTCGACCAAGTTTTCCCATCCATTTTCCATCTGACAAGCCTACCTACTTGCGGGTGCTTCAGGAAAGCCATTGGGGTGACATTGGTTAGCGTTTTATGTCATGACGAAAGGAAGAGTTATAGAGAGACGTTTCTAAAGATTAGTGCATTAACGTGTTTCAAAGGATGGGAATTTAAAACTGCAAATGGTTAAGAACTTTTAAGGTAATTACGTTAGATCTTTAACTTTTCTCAGTAAATGATTTTAATGTGTTTAAATAATTTTACTAATGTATATAAGTGCAGAAATAATTAACTAGATCTTGGGCTTACCTAGACGAGCAAAAGTTAGTCACGGTGGTGTAGTATTAACCATACTTGCCTCCTAAACCCAAGATCGCGGGTTCAAACCCGGTCAAGACTGATGAATTTTTTTTTTATGGCGTAAACTTTCTAAATATGGCTTCCTTCGGAAGGGAAGTAAAGCCGCGAGTCTCGTTTTGTACATTTACGGCACGAAAAAGAACCTCAAGCCTGAAAAAAGAGACATCTGAGCAAAAGATGTGAAGCATGTGAAGATCATGGCCACTAAATTTTGGGACTGTGAAGGAATATTCTTCATTGACTTCAAGGAGAGGAACACCACAGTAAATGGGAGTACTATGCTGGTCTACTGCACAGACTACGCGCTTCCATCAAAGAGAAAAGGCGAGGAAAGCTGAGTGGTGGTGTGCGCCTTCTTCACGACAACGCGCCTGTGCACACAGCTTTGTTGTAAAAGAAGCTGTGAAGAAATGTGGCTTCAAGTATATCGACCATCCACCCTACAGCTCAGATCTAGCTCCCAGTGACTATTTCCTCTTCTCAAAACTCAAGCAGGACTTTCGAGGAAGGAAATTTAAGTATGAAGAAGAAGTGATGGATTCTGTTTATGCCCATTTTGCAGACAAGGCTTCTGACTATTTGGGGGGGGGGGGGTATTGAAATGCTAATTGAAAGATGTGAGAAGTGTGCTGAATAAAGGGTAACTATATTGAAAAATGAAATATGGTTTTTGTCTTTATCATACGCAGAAAATGGTTAGGCCGGAAACTTATGGACCTATAATTTAAAGACTTCAAAACAGAATAAAAGTAGAAAAACAATACTATTAAACCTTCAGAAACTTGTAGCGATTTCCGCTGTTTGTAAAATTAACCCCCTACACCTCCAAAAACCAGATGATTGAAAATATGAAGAAGTTTGGCTTCGAGTGACATGCAGATAAGTTACGGCAATGAAGAACAATAAAAAAGAAAGTGTCCACAAATTGGCCGGACGCCAGCGAGGTTGTCTTTTCTTCTGGCCTGAACCCATTGGTAATGTGGTGAAAAACTGAAAGCACCAAAGTCCCCTGAGAGTGAAAAGACGGTCCCTTTTAAAAGTTTCCACCCCACATCAACAAGAAACTCCTCTAATTATCATTTTAATTAAAAGTGATTACAAGTGGAAACGCTCCTCAAGAAAGTAGCTGCAAAATGGTGAAATTAAAAGACAAGGGGGGGGGGGGGGTTGAGGAGCCTTAATGAGTGTGGCAGTGTTTTACTACGTCACGCTGAAGAAAGAACAAATTTTGAATTATAAGAAAGAAGACATCGCTGTTTATTTTTACAGGTTGGTTCCTAAAAAAATCTGAACGTAGGATCAAACGAAAGTTGCCATGGAAACTACACATCGCCTTTCGGGAGTTCCCAGGTTCAGAGCCCGGCCTTCTTACCTTGATTCTTTTCTTTCATAGTTTCCCCTGGTAGGTTAGGCGAATGTCGGTATGAAATTTTGTGTTTTTTAAGTCTTTCGACATTCTCTGTTATTTTGTTTATGTTTTATTTGCGTTTTGTTTACTACTCTTTTATATATATATATATACAGAGTGTGAATGAACTACACCGAAATATTTTCAGAGAGTGTAGAGATGTCGTATGTAAGCACTTTCAGTTAGGCAATGAATGGTCCACAGTTAAAAATAACGCAGTTATATGGTGTTAGTTGCTAATAAGTCGATGTTAAAGGGAAGATGGGTGAAAAATTAGTTTATGTCTTTAAAACTGCCTAGCGAGCATAGAAATGTTCGTTTACCTGAGTTCGTTATCAGCGTTTTCAAGATTTAATGCTATAAAATCCCCTAAATCATGTGACAGTGCGACACTGATCATCCATTAACTGTCTCCTTGCATTATATAGCCTACTCTAAAGGGAGCTCTTTGCTTATATAACGCAAAAACTGATGTTCCGCAAAACGCGAGTCCAATTCTTGGCATGACGTTAATTTTATTTATTTGTTTTATTAAATGTGAAGTACTGTGAATGTATTACCAACATACAACGGCTAACTAACATGATGCAAAAAATAAATAAATAAATAAATAAAAAACTTAATATACCTAATACACACTCAGGACACGATTCTGATTGATAAGTACAAATGCTGTAATTATAAGAATTAATGTATTAAGATGTAAGTGTAAATTAAACATCAACTTAAAACGTAGGCAAAAAGCGCCTTATTAAACCAGTCATAAAACAAACAAAATAAAAAATTGACGAACGAGAGTCGAACTCGAAAACAAATGACCATCTCTTACTCGTAATCTATTTTCATAACCATGGCGACAGAGTGATACTTCAGAAACCTGCATTCGTTATCGTGTGTTATGCTTTCTAGGGGCATCTTCATTAGTCAGTGGCGTACTGGCTCTTTAGAAACTTATAGCCATAGCTCCGAAATTTGAAAAGATAGGCATTAAGTTTACTATCCTAATTTGTTATACATCTCTACATTTTCTGCAATTGTTTCGGTTTAGTGCATTAACGCTCTGTATAAAGAAGTAATGTAGTGGCAGAAGTTCTAATAATATTCACTAGATTAGAGGGGTGGTAGAAGAAATCATATATCAGAAAACTACTGAAAGATCCAACCTTTGATTCTAAGTTCACAGCTGCTTGGTCCTGTTTCAAAGCAATTGTTAATGGCTTTATGTGAGACAGAAAAGATAATTATGTTTCCATAGTAATTGATCTGTTGAAGAACTACAATAATATGGGATCGCTTAAAATTCACGTTTTACGTCACACCTTGAAAATTTGGATGCCATAAGCGATGAGCAGGATGAGTGCTTTCATTAAGACATATTTACTATGCAATATCGTTATCAATGGACTGGAATCCTTCGGTGATGGCCAACTACTGTTGGTGTCTTCTTAGGGAGTGTGATGAAACACCATACGAAAGAAAAATATCATCGGCATACTTTTAAAAAAAAATCATAAACTACAATTATATTGTGAACTAAATTGTGCATCTTTCTACATCATATCCATATATGTAGTGGTAGTACAGTTAAACTAGGTATACATATATTGTACTTCACAGTACAATGGGTCGCAAGACCGTTCATGTTCTTGTAAGATACTTCATCATAAGATACAAAAGAAACCAACACCATTAATGAGAGCGCCCAGTTCTTCAATTCTAAAGAAACAAAATAACCCATGGACAAGAACTTTTAGAATGTTGCTTATCCTATACTAGATTCTATTTTTTAAATCCCTCAATCACACACATACACGTGAAACAGATATACATACAATAATTCTGATATTCATATACATTTTCTTATTATTTATACACAATGTTTATAGAACTTTCTTGTCCCTAAAACCATGTATTTCATTTAATAAAATGCCCAGGTTTTGGTCTATTTACAATTAATTCCCTCCTCCTCTTGGAAGTCAAAAATGAATCCTGGAGAAATTTTATTTTAGCATCTTCTATTTGTGCGCACTTATCCAAATGTGCACCCAGTCTTCCGGTTTCGAGCAAAATGGGAAAATCCTTCTGCCATGTTATTCTCGACCTCTGTTTTATGCCTAGCTCCATGATATAGTTCTATTTTCCCCATCTAGTTTTAATTTCGCTCTGCAGATCTAGAGATGACATCTGCATGCATCGCGCTTCTATTTCAACCAAACACTACTGGGTTCTAAGTCTGCATTTATTTGTTGTATTTAATTAAGTTAATGTTTCAGCAGTGTTTTTTTAAAAGTATGCTGTTTATCTAAGTACTGTGACATCAAAGGGAAACATGATTTGTTTCATTGAATTCTGCAACTGAAAATTACGTAAATCCACATATTTAATTCTAAGAGTAATTGCTTTGATGTGTTTGAAACCATTGTCTTGCATGCGTTTGTGTTAGTATTGTGTATCTAGGAAATACGAGGTGTTTTTCCACTGAATTCAGCATCCACCTTTTAGGTACGTTGATTTCATTTCAAATCAGATACAGAAAAAGTTGAAATTTGTTTTCTAGTGTTATTTATCCCCAGCAAGGCTGTCGGTCCTGGTGGTATAGTGGTTACCATACTTGCCTTCTAAACCCAAGATCGCGGATTCGATCCCGGCCAGGACCGATGGATTTTTTTCGGGCGTAAAAATCCAAAGTATGGCTTCCTTCTGAAGGGAAGTAAAGCCGTGGGTCCCGTGTCGTACATTTACGGCACGAAAAAGAACTGAGCCTGAAAGAAGAGGCCTCTGAGCAAAATTTGTCTGCCGTTTCACGCCCTGAATTGAATGGGACGTTGATGACCTGAGATGTTAAAGAGCGTCCGTAAATAATCCATATCAAAAGATGTATATATATACATACACACACACACACACACACACACACACACACACACACATATATATATCGCTATTGATAGCAATAAAGGCATAGCCAATCTGCAAATATAACACAAAATGAAGGGTTCTTCAAAATGTTTTGGTGATGCGTCAAATGTTCAAACTAATCTTATCATTAGGAATTACAAATACAGAATACAAAGAAAAATAGATACCGTGTATGTTATCCTCCCCCCCCCTTTTCAGTTGGTATTATAAAATCGAACGGTAGCGATTTTAATAGTCGACTTATCTAAATAATGTCCCCTTCCGCACACTGGATGTATTTGAGCCTGCAGGTTAAGCGATACTTTTTCTGCGCATTGAATGTCACTATTTTGTCTATCTATATCTCGAAAACGTCTGTTAACCATTTTCTAACTATTTTGTGTAATGTCCTCTCTCCTTAACCAAATATACCCCAATCCAATTTTGTCTAAGCCTTTCCTTATTTTTGATGCCCATCCCGTATCCTACCCTTCCTTTATTTGCTCCCTTAGGCTAACTGATGGTATCTGAAAAGAGAAAACACATTTATTATTATTATTATTATTATTATTATTATTATTATTATTGTTGTTGTTGTCGTCGTCGTCGTCGTCGTCGTCGTTGTTGTTGTTGTTGTTGTTGTTGTTGTTGCATTTGAGATTAAACCAGAAAAGTAATAGTATACTATTAATTAAATTAAATATATGACCACTGATAGACAAAGTTTTACTGTGTGGGTATTTTTAAACGATTTTATCGTAGGCATATTTATATGCTTATAAAATGTATCTATACCATTTTATTAACTTTTTGTTTTTTCGGTGCCTAGTAGGTATGATGGATGGATAATTGGAAATATTATTAAAACAATTTTATTATTACAATCGCAATAGCTTTCATTCCTTCGGAATTTGGTAAAAGAATATTAAAATTAAAAAAGCAGCAGGAAAGGTCTGATACTTCTAAAAGCTTTGTAACAAATGAAATACTTCATGGAAGTCCAGCATGCCAACCAGATCACATACTTCCAAATGCATCTTTGGAGCCACCGAGGAATATTTTGACCAAAAATAAACAATGACTTTTTTAATCGTTTGTAACTTGTTCACACATTGAGTTTGAAGAAATACCTTACGGATAGGCGGGCTGAGAGAGATGTCCCAGGGTTTAACTAGATCCCTGTGCATAATTTCTTTTGCCTGGCAGTACCACCCTGACAACACACACGTAATAAAGCCTGTTCCAACAGGCGGTGTCGCCACCAATGTCTGTAAGTAGATAACATATTATTGATCTCTAAAAGAAGGGGAGAAAAAGCAGAAGATGGTTGCAGATAACATTTTCGTCAGAATATGCCACTTGTTGGAGTAAGCAAGTCGAAACCATGGCAACGGGCATCTTGCACTTGAACTTGCCACGCCCTTGGAAAGCCCTCATTTCTGTGCCACAGGGAATCTCAAGAGATCCCCCAAAAAGTTGGGAAGGTAGACAGACAGACATTCTTGCACCGATGAGTGCAAATGCGGCTCCCTCGCTGGTGTATACAATTGTTCAGTTGTACCGAAACAGGTTTGTTACTTGCGGTGCGTTCAGTTCACTTTTTCCCCTCTAGGGCGCTTGTCTTTGAGGCAGATACAAGAGCCGCTCCATATGTCACACAGTTCCCTTCCTTTTGGAAATGTTGCATTGCATCAAGTCTGTTAATGATGGGCACGAAATGCTTCCACCTTCTACTGTTTTCAGCTGATACTTTCCAAATACTGAGCAAAGTGAACCACAATGACAAAGCAAGGCGTGTGTGTATTACATATGAAGAGTACAGAACATGACCTTACCCTAGATGGCTGCCTCCCACAGCTTACAAACTTTTCTAAACTCAGGGAGGTGCTACCCAACGTGAAAATGCAGATCCTGGATCAAATACGCACATTTAATTATTTAGACACGGGAGTATCTTATGATTGGAAACAGAGCTGAACTTTTTTCTAATCAAATGCTATGGCATTATGGACATATTTGCGTTCAAAGGATACAGTGACAGTTTAAAATCACAATAATGTCTACAAAAATACCTAGCTACAATGGACCTGAAGCTATCAAAATAGGTATAAGTGTAATTTTAAAATTGCATTGCCACTGTCGTACAGTCTGTTGAGCTCAGTCCTGTGTGTCAACAGCTGGTGAAAATCATGATTATTTTTTAAAAAAAGAAACTGTACACTCAACGTTTCCACATGCTGTAAGCTAAGTGAATCAAATGCATTCATTTGATATCATTGCACAAAGGGGGCGAGTAACTTTGAAAGACAACCCTCGCTCTGGCCGGCCTCGGGAAGCTGTAAACGAGAGAACAATTCAAAGGACGAGGAACTTGGTGAAGGAAAATCGACATATTACTACTGTTGAAATGTTAAGTATGGAAGCTGGTATCAGTGTTGGCACCATTGACAATATATTCCCTGATCATTTAAAGATGTGAAAACCTGTGCAAAATGGGTTCCACATTCCCTAACCAATGAAGAGAAGTAGAGGAGAAAGGAATGTACAAAGAAAGTGTTAAGTTTACTTCTGCCAAATGTTCCTAAACGTTTGATAGATACAAGGGCAAGTCTGTAAGTTTCCATTTTCTAGTATGATAAAGAAGATTATCCTCTCCCCAAATAGTCAGAAGTCTTGTCTGCAAAATGGGCATAAACAGCATCCATCACTACATCGTCACACTTAAATTTCCTTCCTTGAAGGTCCTTCTTGAGTTGTGAGAAGAGGAAGCTAGAACTGGGCTATAAGGTGATGATCGATCTCCTTGAAGCCATATTTCTTCACAGCTTCTTTTGCAATAAGAATTGAGTCGGTCCTGGTGGTGTGGTATAGTGGTAACCATACTTGCCTTCTAAACCCAAGATCGCGGGTTCAAATCCGGCCAGGATCGATGGATTTTTTCGGGCGTAAAAATCCTATATATGGCTTCATTCGGAAGGGAAGTAAAGTCGTGGGTCCCGTGTCGTACATTTACGGGATGAAAAAGAACCTCAAGCATGAAAGAAGAGGCCTCTGAACAAAATTTGTCGGCCATTTCACGCCCTACATAGAATGGGACGCTGATGACCTGAGCTGTTAAAGAGCGCCCGTAAATAAACCAAATCAATCAATCAATCATAAGAGCTGCGTGGTCGTGAAGAAGGCGCATACCACCACTCAGCTTTCCTCGCCTTTTCTTTTTGATGGAAGCATGTAGTCTGTCAGTAGGCCGGCATAGTACTACCCATTTGCTTTGGTGTTCCTTCCCTTGAAGTCAATGAAGAGTATTCCTTCACAGTCCCAAAAGATTGTTGTTATGATCTTGGTTGACTGAATGACCTTGGCCTTTAGAGGCGATGCTTCGCCAGGTTTACGCCTCTCCATTGATTCTCTTTTGGACAAGGGATCATAGTAGAAGGCCATAGTTTCATATCCTGTAACAATGGTTTACAGAACTTCTCTCTCGTTGCCACAGCAGAGCTCCAAAAATGCCTCACAACAGATGACTCGTTGCTGTTTTTGAACTGAGGAAAGAAGTCTAGGTATCCATCTTGCTCTAACCTTATTCATGTTTAAATGTTCACGAATAATTCGAAGGACTGATGTTTTAGAAAGACCCAACCTTGCTGCTATTTCTGTAACTTTGTGACGCCGATCTTCCGTAATTTCTGCTTCCACAAGAGCGACGTTTTCAGGAGTGGACCTCCAAGGGCCGACCTGCATGCCCTTCGCCTTCAATACTTTCTCGGCCCATTCGAAAAAGTTTGACCCATTCTTTTACGGTAGAATATGAGGGGATGTTTCCCCACATACACCGTCTAATCGCTGTTTAATTTTTTGAAGTAAGTCCTTCTTTTGTGAATAACTTAATAACATCCCCATAGTTCATTTGGAACATGTCACAATCTTCTGCACACAGTCTTCTTTATACAACTATATCTGAACAAAAAATTAAAACATAAATAAAAATATCCTTTCCTAATTGATCATTTCATCTCATATATCACCAGTGTCCACCGTCTGTGGTGCCTCAGCAATAAAAACGGGCGTTAAACACTATTCAAAATTCAAAAATTCAAAACCATCATCACCTGTACATTCTTGTCCGCGAACACAGGACGCTCACTTTGCGGCAGATCGGCAATTGTTCGCTAGGGCAGGGCAGGAGCACCGTGCTTCCTGTAGTTCTCTGTGGCATCCTCGTAGATTCCTACCGCGGAGAAATACTGTTTAGTATACTCATCCTTCTTGACTTTATTCTTAAGCACTGGCTCATTTACTGAACTTCGGAGCGTGCTGAGACACGCAACTCTGCTCACATACACCATCAAAAAATGCCATACATTTATATTTTTTGGTGTTTTTCCACTTTTGCGAAAGGAGGGGGGGAGGTGCCATGACTTATGAATTATGCCTTACATTTGAAAGCTGACAGTGAAAAAGTATATTGAAAAATGGTTGAAAGTGCGTGGATGTTGCTTTTACACTGAGGAGTGCTTGTCTCCTGTGAGCATGGCTTTGAATCAAACGAGAAGATAAGGATGGGCACATTACACAGAGGTTAGTACAGCGCTGTGTGTACTTCGTCTTTCTCTGCAGAGTTATATTATTTTAAGATCCTTCCTCAGACTGCACTTTTTAAAGCGTTTATTCTGTATAGTAATTTATCTTTTGATTAATAAGTTATTTCTCTACCGTGTATTGAAGAAGACGTTGATGAAATTAAGAGATGCCTCAATTATCCAAGGAGTAAAATTTCGCGTTTACACAGCACTTGAAGATGTCTTTCTTCAATCTTCTTCTTCTAAATTGAATAGAAACTGCTTGCGTCCGATGCGAAAAATAAAGGACAGGGGGTTGCCTTTTCTATAGCTGGAGAGAGAGTTTTGGAATGGTCGTTTAATAGCGTACGGTGTTTTACTTTCTTCTGTCTCTGTCTCCGTGTTTTTAATCTTATCCACTTCATTTCTAGAAACTCCGGGAAGATGGAAAGCTGCCCTGTAATATTGTTACCACTCCTAACTGTGAAGAGAAAATTTGCAGGAAGCTTAATTTGTCTTTAAACTACTCTGTTTATGTCCGTTCAACGTTTCTATCAGTTGCAGTAGGAAACATTTCCCCAGCTGTAGACAGGGCATTTTCGTCCAACTAGGTTTAATTGTTACGGGTTCTTCTAAGCAAAAGACGATCAGTAGCTTCGCCTATTTCTTTTCGAGGCAGTTTCCCCTGCGCTGAATACAAAGTTGTTTTCACCCGAACCACTAGAAGAAACACCCCTGGCACGCTTCTTTAGAAAAGAAAAGGCAACAACTAACTCTAAGTGTCTCTTCCCTCTCAGCATTTCTTTAACTGAGGTGACGCAAAAGTGAGTCAGATCTGAACTGTACGGTGGATAGTTCAGTAGCGTTCCAATTTTTGCAGGGATTCGGTAAAAAGATATAATAATGAAGCAACGTGGACTTTTGCTATGAAATGCCATTTACGAGAGGTATCCTAAAAGTTCTTGGCCTTACTAAGAGATGTCGAGAAGATGGCCAAATTACTATAAGTATTTCACTCATGTGACGTGTCTTAAAATCGACCAACGAAACATTGAATTTTGATCAATCACAGCCGGATTACGGAGTGAAATTATGGGGGGGGGGGGGGGGAGAGGCAAGGACTCATGAGCGGGTGATCTGGAGTTCGAATCCCACCAGGACCGTCCTCCATGACCGGTTTTTTTTTTTTCAGGTTTTCCTCAGTCCTCATAAATGGTAAATGCCGGAAGGTACACTAAATTTGGGCATGGAACACTCCCTTCCTTAAAAAAAAAAAAAAAATCCTTTCTCAATTTATCATTTCATCTCATATATCATCAGTGTTCACCACCTGTGGTGCCTCAGTAGTAAAAACGAGCGTTAAACACTACTCAAAAAAAAAAAAAAAAAAAAAAACTTAATACGCATCACTGACCACTTTTGCTAGAGGCTGTGATGAGGTAATGATAGCAACAAAAGCATGAACAATTGGCAATCATACCGCAAAATGGAGGATTCTTTAAAGCGTTTTGATGATGCGTTAAATGTGTAAATTGATCTTACAAACTACAGAATACAAAGAAATATAGAGACACTGTATGTTATCCTTTTTTTTTTTCCCGCTTAGGTGGTATTACAAAATCGTACGGTAGCGATTGTAATAGTCGACTTTTTTGTACCTCAGTCTCACGGTTTCTGAATAGAATAGATATTTATAACAGGTGTTAATATTCAGTATGCAATTTCAAATATATATTACTTTTATTCTTATTCTGTTCATGAAATAATCCTAATCCCGTATTTTGCTTTTTCAAGACAGAATGGGACTCTGGTCACAAATATATAGCTACTCTTAAGGTCTGCAGTTTATATTTTCAAGAAAATGATTTCAGTAAACGCACAAAAATAAAACAAATATTACCAAATAAAATGCTTTTAATTGCTTTACGAGTCATAAACAGAAAGGCGGGAGTCTTCAGGAAATGTTCATTTCCTATTCATAATACAGAGTCTGAAATGAAGAAAGTAAAATAGACCATAACTAATAATGATAGAGAAAATTTAATACCGGCACCAATGAACTGAGAATACATGTCAATTCGCCGGTCGTTTTCAGGAATCCAGCAGTGTAAAATGTAAATACATATGTAATAGAGAGTTACTGAGATATACTGTGCGTAAACTGAGAAGCAAAATAAGATTTATGAAGGAATCTAAGGGAAAAAAGGGTGTCTTTACTTGAAAACATCATTAATAACTGTAAAGAAGATAGAGAAAAATGTGAAGCAAATGCTGTATTTTTTTACATATATACATTAACTGAATTTCATCAATAAATTATTATTATTATTATTATTATTATTATTATTATTATTATTATTATTATTATTATTTCTTTTCAAAACAACCAGTAATCCTGGAATGATTGGTGGCTACTTAATTGCAGTAGCTGAGGAGAAAACGGGTTGTCTTGCGTATAACAACCGTCAAAAACTACTGACAGCCCTTTGATAATCTTATTAAGCTGAGAGACCGAGGAGAATTCAGTTACCCATCGAGAAATTTTGTATTCTTCCTGAAAAACATTTTAAAATTCATTTGTGTTTTAAAACACGTGGAAAAGTCCGCCCGGTGAAAACACTTTAAAGTTTTTACTATCCCCAAGTTTATAGAGAAGTTTCAATGCAGGAATTGAGGTCAAGAAAGACAAAGTGACATTCTTGTGACAAAACTTTTAAACTTCATTCTCCAAAATAAAGCACGAGGAATTGCAGAAAAAACTGCAGGATGAAGACTTTTAGAGCAAAACTAAATGGAAACATTCTCAAATTATAAAGAAAGCAAAAATATTTTGCCCAAGAAACCTATACCTTTGCCAACAATGTGTTAGTGTTAATATCATATAAATGTTAATTATAAATTTCTCTATTGTGAATATTTTAAAATAACGCTTGTATGCAAGAAAACCGTTACATACGAGCTGATTTTTTGTACACTTTTCATTTAAACTGCGGAAGCACATCTCAGTTAAGAACTGCAGTGTCCCCTGTTAAGATTGTCGCCTTTCCAGGCCATAGATAACCATGTTCCAGACCGTGTAATCATGTAGGTAACGGCCAGTTACTACCCTCTGTCGCTCACTTCTGGCTAGCCGCTCGGGCGCTATCAGAACAAGGTCACTCTTCATCCCTGTCTAATGTCAAGCTCTGCACACCCCTAGCGTTAATGGTGGTAAAAATAAAACAAATGAGCGAAGTATCCTATTATCAAATCGCCATAGCTGTTCGAAAATGTATCACGTAATTGAGCAAAGTGAGTTCTTGTCCACAGTGCATATTTCTTAGTCACGTCCACAAAAAGGACAGGTCAGGGGAGGGAAATGTGTCATTTGGGCAGAGCTGAAGTACATGCCACTGCATCGTAAGTCCACATTTCCTCCGTTAGCCCAAAAATGAGAGGAGCATTGAAAACCTAAAACGACCAGTAGTGGAATTATCATACACATTCCAGCGAATTGTGTGTTAATAGAATGAAGACAAACATTCCTCCTTAGAATTTAAATGAATTAAATCTATTAAAGTTGAACCTGCCTTAAAAATAAGACCTGTTTTTAAAATGAAATATATGGAAGTTGTATATATTAATGTTTTATCTGTATATAAATTATGAGCTGACATAATGGTGCCTACATGAAGCTTAAAATTTTAAATCATAAAACTAGGACTAAGATATTTTATTTATTTTTTAACAGTTGTCGTTTATATTTAGCGATTAATTCGTATTCACTCCTTTTTATGTTTGTCATTAGGATATGTGGGTTATGAATTTATGCATTCTACTACTGTGATTGATTTCATATTCAATTTGTTCCACTATCTTTATAAACAAACAAAAGAAGCACTTAATTATTCATTTTTCTTTCTTTTGTTTTGTTTTCTTTTTTTCATGATTTAGCCCCAATAAATTTATACCGAAGTATGTAGTATGGGTTCTTTTTGAAAATTTCTTAATGAGCATATTGGATATTCCATTTAAAATAAAACAGTTGGAATACTTTCTGGTTAAACTGAAAGTAGAAAAAAGTTGGTAATATGATTTTTAAGTTCTCAGTATATGGCTATCGCCACACACAGATTTCATGCCACTGAACCACAGGCTTCAAAGATATTTAGGACTTTAAACTAACCTTGTAATGAATAATAAAATAGTCATTGAATGTATAGTTATTGCCCTAGGTTCTGAAGTCAGTCCTGGTGGTGTAGTAACTATACTTGCCTCCCAAACCTAAGACCAGAGGTTCATTCCTGGCCAGGGTCGATGGATTTTTTTCAGGTGTAAGTATGGCTTTCTTCAGAAAGGAAGTAAAGCCATGGGTCCCATGTCATACATTTGCAGCACTTAAAAGCAACTCAAACCTGAAAAAAGAGATCTCTGAGCAAAATTTGTCTGCAGTTTCACGTCCTGAATTGAATGGGATGCTGAAGACCTGAGATGTTAAAGAGCATCCGTAAGTAAAACAAATCCAAATTCTAGGCTCTGAAAGTACTTTGCCATTATATTTTATAATAGAAGTTATATTCTTTTTCAGAAAACTACAGCTTCTTGGCATGGAGATACTCATTTCCTCAGTAATGGTGCATGGTAGTCCTGAAACATTTCCAAATGAAAGAATTCGACCTGGATAACTTTCTATCAGAAAGCGAGAAGGAACTTCACCCTTATATGTACCATTCAATGCAGATCCGGTAATTTGTTTGGGGTAAGTATATTCCTCCAAAAAGCACACATTTTTCAATATAGATCTCATTCAATGTATCAGAGTGATTGAAAAAGTTTTGTCAGCAAAGTATTTTTTAAAATATAAATGTTATTTCTTAACATAGTCACCATAATGATCTATACACTTCATGCACTGATTGGGAAAATAGATTATGTCAAGCTCTGCAAAAGTATTGACAGCTTCATTGAAGTGCTCGTTGAAAAAAAGATCTTCCCACTGAACCAAATGTTATGGGAAGAGGGAGAAGTCTCTAGTGAGGTTTTTCCAAGAATAATATGCAGGAGGAATCAGTTCAAAGCCCAGTTTGTTCAATTCTGCCCATTGAGACTGCGCTTGTATAAAATATAGATTTAATTTTTTAAAGTTATAACAGAATTAAACCCTGTGTTTTATAATATTACCATTTTTAATTACTTATGTAATGGAATCTCAACTGACCAGCAATGCTTAAAAATATTCCTATAAAATTAGTCATCTATGAAAGTAAGTAAAATACATGTAGATTTAATTTTTTAAAGTGATCACATAGTTAAACCTTCTCTTTTATAATGGCACCATTTTTAATTACTTGTGTAATGGAATTTCATCTGACCAGGAATGCTTTAAAATAATGCTATAAAATTAGTAAACTATGAAAGTAGGGCAAATATAAAAATGATAGTAAGGTAAAGATTAAATACTAAAAAGATATTGTATTTACGAAGCTGTTGACATTGGAGTGGTAATATATCCTAAACTTACGTATTCATTTTTTTACACTAAATTCCACTTACTTAAATAAAAGTAAGATGCAATTCGGGAGAATCTCTCTCATCTTCAGTTGTTCACCGAACCACTGTTACTCGAAATGATGGCTGGACAACCAGATGTTTCTGTGGTGGCCTCTGTTGGTTGAAATAGGAAATTGCTGAGTTCATCCATAGGAGGCAATTCAAAATTTATTAGTTTTTTTCTATTTTTTAATATAACAATTTTTTCCCAAGTGAATAACTCCAATGGGTTCTGAAGATGTTTCAGTAGTTTAATTTTCAGTTTTATTTCATGGTTTTTGGTACAAAAGTGAGCTGCTACTACTGATATGCCCATCTGCTTAAACCGAATATCCCTAAAATCTTCTTTCCTCCGAATTTCCAAATTTCTCTTTGTTTTGCCCAAAAAATGTCTTAATTTTCAAGTCATGGTATAGGTATGTGGGTGACATTTTTGCAATAATACAGAAGAAACACTCAATAGATGCCCTGAAACTTTTTAATGTGCAACATCAGTCTATACAGTTTAACCATAGAAGAAGAGAGAAGTGGGTGGCTACCATTTCTAAATTTAAAAATTATAAGAAATGGAGATTGTTTGAATTTTGGAATTTACATAAAAGAAACACACAGAAAATTACATCAAAAATGAGAGTTATAATCCCGTTCCACATAAATAAGCAGTGTTTCACAGTTTGGAACACAGATTGATGAATATTTCAATCACAGCAGCAGAGTACAAAATAGAATACCAACAAATAATAAAGATAGCTATAACCAATGGTTTCAACAAAGACACAGTGATAAAAATTATCAATAAATCTAAAAGACAAAAAGAGATAAGAGAAGTTTCCACACTTAAAAACACAAAAGGAGGATACAAATTCAAAAGTTTCACCTAACATCCAATTTACCAGAACAAGATCAAGAAAATTTTCAAAGAACATGGGATAATGTTAGCCCCAAAGAACAGATATAATATCAGGAATTTATTAGGTTGCACAGTAAAAGACTCCATACCAACAGAACAAAAAGCAGGAATTTATGTAATAAAATGCGCAGATTGTGAACAGAGCTGCATAGGGAAAACAAACAGAAATTTAGAAATTTGGAAGAAAGAACATTTTAGGAATATTCGGCTTAAGCATGTGGATAAATCAGCAGTAGCAGCTCACTTTTGGACCAAAAACCATAAAATAAAACCGGAATTTAAACTGCTGAAACATCTTCACAACCCAGTGGAGTTATCCACTTGGGAAAATATTTTCATATTAAAAAATATAGAAAACCTAATGAACTTTGTATTTTCTCCTATAGATGAACTCAGCCATTTCCTGCTTCAGTGAACAGATGGCAACACAGGAACTCCCGAGTGCCTAACCATCGTTTCGAGTAACGGCGGTTCAGTGAGCAACTGAAGATGGGAGGGATTCTCCCGAAACACATCTAATTTTATGTAAGTAAATGGAGTTCAGTGTAAAAAATGAATACCTAAGCTTAGGACATACTTTACTATTTGGATTTAGGTTGGTGAAAAATAAAACATTTATGAATGAATACAGAACTTGGGTTACATGTTTTACATTCTTCTTGTCAAATCCAGCTTTTGCAAAGGCTTCTCCTTTCAGTTACATTTTATATAATGATCATGGAGTATTTTATTTTTTAAAACATTAATGATATAAAGTATCTAAAAGAAAATGCTATCCATTTCCTGCTTCAGTGAACAGATGGCAACACAGGAACTCCCGAGTGCCTAACCATCGTTTCGAGTAATGGCGGTTCAGTGAGCAACTGAAGATGGGAGGGATTCTCCCGAAACACATCTAATTTTATGTAAGTAAATGGATTTCAGTGTAAAAAATGAATACCTAAGCTTAGGACATACTTTACTATTTGGATTTAGGTTGGTGAAAAATAAAACGTTTATGAATGAATACAGAACTTGGGTTACATGTTTTACATTCTTCTTGTCAAATCCAGCTTTTGCAAAGGCTTCTCTTTTCAGTTACATTTTATATAATGATCATGGAGTATTTTATTTTTTAAAACATTAATGATATAAATAAAGTATCTAAAAGAAAATGCTACCTGATACAAGTTATAATCTGACATGAGATAATCAGAGAAAACAATATATATATCCTTGCAAATCCAAGTAAAACTGCTTATTTCCACATTTTTAAATGTATTTGCAGCACAACAGAATTAAATGTTTAGCCTAAAGTGAGTTTTACAAAATTTCCTTTAGTTTTTTTTTTTAATTACATTTATTTCTAAAATCTCTCTTTAACAGCGTTAATGTTTGATGTTCATTTTCTTGATTTAGGTATAACCTCTGTATTTTGGATAGATATTTAGAGGGATATTGTGCTATAGTCATGATTAAACCAAGTCAGAATATAATATTAAAGTTACAACTCAGGTTTAATCCAAGAAGTTTGAGAAATCTTGGTTTTATCATTTTATTACGCAATTAGCATTGAATGTGACAAAGTATTAGTCTTAACAGGAGCATTGGAGGGATAACATAGTTTGCCTCCTCATGGTACATTAAATAGGCTAAAGCATTGTGTGCAAGCCAGCCAGAACAGGATATAAACAAGAAAGAGAAAGTGTGTTAATCAGAATATTAATTTAGATATAACAGAATAAAGAAAAATTTATTCTTTGAAATTTCAAGGACCACTTCAGTAAATGAAATTAAAAAAATGTTGAATCAAAAACAGTAGTTATAGTTAAAAGATTTTACACCCTGCCTTTTAATATGATTACCGATTTGAATTCTGAGGGTACATCCAGCATCTCTGCACTTTTAATTATTCATTTATCTACTTTGTTCATAGTGCAATGTAGGAATGACTAAGACTTTATATTCCTTAAGTTTTGTTTATTTCCTCATCATATCCATGTGCCTACTTTCCCTCCAATTACAATACATGTATTTTTTACATCAGAGGATTACCAAGCCTCTAAATCACCTTAAACTTGAAGGACTAGGGGTTTTATTTCAGACATTCCTTCTAGACAGATATCAACCAGGACTAAGGAATCTTGCTTTTCTCACCCTTTCAGGTTGCTATTCTCAGGCCAAAGGAAATGTGAAGCTTGTACAAGGGGTCACTTTCTAGACAAATTAGGACTACCACCAAGGATGATATCTACAGACTACCTAAAGTGAAGAGTATAAAGAAAAATGGATTCATTCTCTTGCAGCGGTTCTGCCTGTGCTGTTATACTTTGGTAAGTAATAAACTCCTTTTTTGTAAATGGTAAATATTTTATTGCAAGCTAAGTAAATTAAAAAGTTATGGATGTTACAGATTGTGACCCTCGTCAATTGTTATAGCACATCCCAACAAATCAATTAACACATAAACCAAAAGAATAGATACAAAAGCTTATTATTAATATAACAAAAGAATTATGTTGTAATTATAATATGCTAACAGTACAATGCTTTCAGTTGACTCAACTCTTTCTTTCTTTTAATTATTAATTCTTTTTCTGCTGTCCATACCCCTTTTATTTTAACTTAAAACTTTGAACATTCACCTAATTTCCCAATATGGTACATCTTCAAAAAGATTCCTGTATGCTTATACTTACTTTTCTTATTCTGAGCTATTTTTCTTTAATAAACTACTTTCTCCGTTCATTAGTTCAAATTAATGAATGCTGTTTAATGCCCGTTTTTGCTGCAGAGGCACCACAGGCAACATTAGTTCAAACAATACCCTATTTAAACAGATGTGATTGACAGTGAAGCAATATGTCATTCAATTGTAATAACACTATTATACCTCACTTATTTTTTTAAAATGCTGAAAAGCTGATGATGAGAGTGAATGCCTGTATTATAAGTAAGGTATAATAGAGTTACTATGCCGACTACTGTTCTTTGTTTATTTGAATAAAACAACAAGCGGGTGTATTTGTTGGGTAGAAAGATTCATGTTAGTGCACATTAACATACTCAGCCTGGTCCCTGTATACATATATTCCATTGCCAGTTTTTGGTAGGATTGCATTAAATGACTGGTTCTTGAATCCCAATTTACATGCCCATTTTCATGCAGAAAGAGTCTTCAAATGGATTTGAGTACAGCTGGTATATGTCTATTTGCACTTGCTCTTTTTAGAGAAAACTGTCTTTATTGGTATCAGATAAGGGCAATGCTAATGTTTGGTGGTTTAAATAAAATATACAAAGTTTTAGTTAAGGAGCATAAATGCTACTCATAACATGATGCTTATTCTTTAAAATGAAAATCTTAGCCCATATTGCTATTTCCCTGGGTTTGTTGGTAGCTTTCAGTAGTTTAGTATCTTTTGCAATGATATGATTACAAGTTCAAAAATGATCTGATACTGCCAATTTACCCACCTCTTTATATCTTACTTTTTTAAAGTGTTCTTTAATCTTGTCTCCCAAATTTCTTATTGTTCTGTCTATATATACCTCATCACAATCCAAACAATCTATTTGATACACTCCTGCTTTTTGTTGGACAGAATAACATCCTTTATGGTTATGTTCAAAAGGTTCTTAATGTTAAACTTATTTTGTGCCACCAAGCAAAATCAAATTTTAAAAAAATATTCACGAATGCCGTTTTTGCCCATGGATTGTGTGTGAATTTTTTAAAACTTTGTCCTTTATTATGGAGATAGTGGAGTGCTTTGAATATATTTAAGTTTATTGAAATGTATGATCTTATCTACTAATGAACGGTTGAATCCATTGTTGAGGACAGTATTGATGATGTAGTGGTACTCCACTGTGTATTGTTCCTTGTTCAGTGGAATTTCTACTTATTTATGAGCAAGGCTGTTTATAATGGCATGTAGTTGCGGTTTAGGATTGAAGCTATTATTCTTTATGTGATTATCTGTGCATGTGGGTTTCCTATATATACCAAATGAAATTATGTTGTTTCCTTTTTAGATTTTCAGGTTCAAAAAGGGCAAACATCCTTCATCTTCAATTCCTATAGTGAACTTATTGCTAAGGTCATGCAGATTTAGTAACTGTAAGGCATCTTTTTTTTTGGGGGGGGGGGGTATTGCAAATATGTTATCCACATAGCCAAGCCTAAATTTTTCTGCCAAAGGTGAGGAACTTTTGGTCTATGTGCAATTTTGTAACATTGGTGTAATCCTAAATTTCATCTACCGATACATCCATACTTTTAAGGAGCAGTCTTTGATTTGGAAGCTAGTGAACAAAAATGCAACATAAGAAGAGACAAGGGAATTATCTGGTGAAATCACTGCATTGTTTATTTTTTTCTACCAGTTTATAGGAACTGGTGGTGCTTCTGCTTTGAAATTGTTCAAAAGTTCTAAATCTCACTACCAGTCATTTAGCCAATTTGTAGGTTGGTACATTTATGTTATTAACTATTGGATGCATGCTTTTGCTTGGTTTGTGTATTTTGGAAAGGTCATAAATCCTAGGAAGCATTTAGTTGTTAGTTTTTACCTTCCATTTATCACTGGCAAGGTTTTGATCTGCCCGAGAGAACAGTTATAAGCTTTGACACACTCATAAAGGGAACATGCATTATCAGCATATGTTCCATATTACCAAGTAGGCTCTCCATTTGTTTAATATAGTCATTGTGGTCTAGAAACACTAATTTGTATCCTTTGTCTGCTTTTATTTGCATCAATGTTTATTGTTAAGTGGTCAAGTATGTATTTATTGTGTTGCTGATAAAGAGAGTTATTTCTATGCTGCTTTATTTTATGTATATCTGCCCACATTGGTTTTGGTGGCCGTTTTTATTATTTATTTATTATTATTATTATTTTTTTTTATTCGTCCTAATCTTGAATAGTAATTTCTGTATCTACAAAGAAACTTTCATTTTGTTGGAGAAGCTAAACCCTTATTTAGAAAGTGTAGATATAGATTATTGAAATGGTGTTTTGATCAATTAATTACATTGTCTGTGCAGATTTCTTGAGGTTGGTAATGGTTTCTTTTTTGTTTACTACACAATATGCAGATTTTTTCTTTAGTTTTAGTGTTTTATTTCTCATTAAGACATTTACTTTCATGTGGGGATTATATTCTAGATTTTTCCAAATTAGATTTCTAATATCCTAAACTTAGGTATTCATATTTTTACACTAAACTCCATTTACTTGCATAAAAGTAAGATGCATTTCAGGAGAATCTCTCCCAGCTTCATAAGTACAATATTTAGATTTATAATATTGTAGTTAATTTTAAATATAAATCATACAATTTTAGATCTAACTGACTAACATTTTTGTAGTTAATTTCACATAATAACACCTTCCTTTTGATCAAGTTTGTCAGTCCTGAAGTGAATTGTTGCTGAGATATTTACGTATGGGTGGGGGGGAAAGGAAAAAGAAGCTCATTTTTTCACCATTTCCTGGGTTTCTTTCCTTTTTTTTTTCTTTCTTTTTTTTAAACCTAAAATCTGTCTTGCAGATGTGAAATGGTGGCCAGATAGCTATATTTGGTAGGGGGGAAAAACCCCCTAGGTTCTAGTCTGTATCTGATGTGAACAGTTTAGGTATTTATATTTCTCTAGGCTTTCCTGGATCTGAAGATATGAGAAATGCTGATGTGGTAGTTATATTTTGGAGAAAAGAGAGGGAGGAATATATTCTGTGGGTTTTTCTAAGTTCTGCTGATTTTTATTTATTTCCCCCTCCCCTTCTAATTGGATGTGAATTGCTGGTGAGATATTTATATGTGGGAAGGGGAAAAAAAAGCAAAACATTTTTCCAGGTTTTCCTGCATTCCACTGTTTTTTTTTCCCTTCCCCCCTCTCTCTCTAGTCCTGTAGATGTGAAGCTGGTGAACTGATTAAATCTTGTATTTACCAGTTTGAGAATTATGAAGATTTAGAATGGAAATATTCAATTACATCAGTTGCTTGCAGATTTGTTTAATTGCAAAGATTTAGAGATGAAGAAAAAATGTATTAAAACTAGTAATTTACCTGATTTGAATGTTATTAACATTTAATAGTTTTCCCTATTAAATGTAGTATTTACTAGGCATATGGTCTACATTGGTAAATGACTAAGGTGAAAATTTGTAATGATTAAGTTGTGTTGAGGATTCCCTACACAAAGTATTTTGATTTGTTGCGAGTAATGTCCTTGTATGCGCAATTTTTTTTATAGGCTCAAATGTTTTGTCCATTTTTAAATGGTACAAATACTTTTTGTTGCTCATGTTCTAATGGCACCAAAAGTTTTGTCCACTTTTAAATGGTTTGAACAAATTTTGCTCAGTTCATTTTGCTTTCTGCATATTTGGCATTCTTTTAGCAATATTTTTTGCTGCTGCTATTACCACTACTATTGCCTTCTTCTTTGCTTTTGCCATTTTCCATTTCCAATGCTGCAATAATACCTTCTTCCTTTCTTTTCTCCAGTTTTCCTCATTTTGGACTTATATATATTATAAAAATTTTTTTTTCCGCCCTGCGGGCGGAACCTATCTCCAGAGATGAAATTTGCAAACGCTGGCTGGGAGACTCTGATTGGTAAAATAAATAAGTCCTATATACCAATACAAGTTCTTTATTCAACCTTGTTTCTTTCTTTCCTTTACATTCCAACCATATATATAATTCATCAGGTCTTCCTTGGCTCTACCATTTTTTTCCCCAGTAGGTGCTGTTGATGTGAATGACTGGTTTGGTATTTATATCCATGATGGTAGGTGCTTGTTGCAGAGCAGAGGTGTGTATATGAAGGTGGGGTAGGCAAATATTGAATAGGGTGTGGTTATTCAGTACTTGGTAAAGAAGCATGCCTATACAACAGAAATATATACTCTTTAGAGAACTCTGCACCACCATTGGCAACCATCTCTAAGTGGATCTTGGAGTGTCAACATGGCTGCGAATTCTGGGAAGATGACTCATGGAGTGGATGGGCAAAATTGATCATGACATGAGAAATGATGGATAATGTTTGGAGGATTGTGGATTAAGGATGTCTGGGTGTTTGAGGAAAATGTATATTTGCCATTTTGAGGGAAGACTTGTGCTTGAAAAATAACCATTGGCCATTGGGTTGCTATGACCGATGACTCGGGATTAACAGTGAATCAGAGCCTAAATACATGTTAGCAAAGTTTGGCCTATTTCAGAGAGATGGTGCCAACTTTATGCACTGATTTTATGACCAATGGAAGTGTCACTAAAAGAAAATAGTGATCAGTTTTTAACAATGGAAGCGTGAGGATTCTCCACTGCCAAAGAAGGGCAAGTGGGCGACATTGACTGATGAGATGATGGTATTGGTTTTGTGGGATAGGAAGGTGTGCTGCTAATGGATTATCTTCTCACTAGAGTGTATGATGGTATCCTTTTGGACCTGTTGAAGAGAAAAATGTGGTAAAACTGTCTGGGTTTATCCAAGAAGACAGTCCTGTTGCATCAAGACAATGCTTGCTCTCGTGCTGTTCATGGTAGTGGGGATAATGGCATATGTGCCATATTGGTTTGCATGGTCTCCATTGGATTTACATCTGTTCAGTAAATGGAGAAGATTCCTTGTTGGATGAATGGTCCATTGAGGTATTTTTTGCAGGTGTGGATAAAGGCTTTGGAGCATTGGTTCAAGTGCATTAGCATCAAAGGAGATTGTGTTGAAATATGAGAATGGTTTCAAAATGCTATGTGGTCATTTTGACTCTATTTGAGGAAGTTTTCAAATGACTCTGATAGAATAAATAGCAATGAATGGTGATTGCACTGGTACTTGCATTACTGAACATTTGGCATTTGGAGTTTGTCATGTATTGGTTATACTGATCTTAGTTGATGTATTTGTGGTTCATCTGAGCTGTTTGGAATCTGTTAGCAAAGTATGGTAAGTGAAAGGAAAATGGAAAGAAATTCATACAAAAGCACAAGATATTATTTTAGAAACATGAAATACAAAGAGAGAGAGTATTGTATAAAAATGTTGCACTTTCAGTTATAAATTTATAAAAGAAGAATGATTAAAATTAGCAGGAAAGCATACAGCATTAATTGGAGGGGTGGGGATGTAGAAATAAAGAGCAGATTATCAATTTTGAAGTTATAGCAGAAGATGATATTTTGAGGAGGTTTTGTGGAGCAAATGATGAGAGTTATAGTAGTGGAGAAGCAACATTTGGAATTTTGTATTACATTTTGCAATTTAGTTACTTTGCCACTTTTATCATTGTTACTCTGGGAATGTATTTGTCTAGCCACTGATGAATGCTTTCTTTGTTGACATCAATACATTGTAAGTTTCTTTGAGTAAGTTTTAAGTTTGTTCTTTTGGAATTATTAAGTGTTGTCAGTGCGTTTGAACCCTTAAAGCTCATTTGCAGGCTGTTGAATATTGGAGTATGGCTTTCTTCAATTTGTGTGATATTGATGAATTTCATGGTATTTGTTGCATTGTTTTAGCTGGGGAAAGTTTCTTTTTTCTGTAAGTTAGGGGTTTAATAATTGAATAAGTTAATGTTGGTAGTGATATTCCATGTTTTGAGAGAATATATATTAATGGTATTTTATAGTGTTTTCTTTCTATATTTTTGATTTTTTTTCTGTCCACTTTCACATGAGCATGTAGGCAAAGATAGTTTGGAGTTACTGAGGTAATGAATACGATAGGAAGGATTGGGGAAAACTTAAGTTTGAAACTACCTGCACCAAGTCAGCCTATTTTTATAAATAATTATGATTAATGTTTATTTGCATTTAGGAGAAAAATCAAAAGATTACAGTGCTGTAATATATGAAACATTTTACTGATAAGATATTTTATGGAATAATTATAGATGTCTGGTTTTATTTGGAGTAGCACACAATATTTCCTGTTGTCAATATGGAATGTGCTGTTTTTTATGCAAATATTTTCACTGAAACTGGCAACATGTTGCTTTGGATGATTTGATATTGAAAATAAGTGAATAGAAAGCAATATAAAATGTGCTCATTTTTAGTCACATGCTTCATTTGAAAAGAATAAACAAATGACATGGTCAAGATTGTTTGGGGAAGCGTGAGGTTATTCCATGAACATTTTGTTCAGGTACTGTTGGAGATTGGCAAACTTTTCTCATACCGCACCTATTGCATGCATAGCTTTTATTGTGTTGCATATTGAATAATGAACAACACAGTATTCTTCCCTGAAAGAAGAATATTTTTATATTCTACAATGTGGAAGGATATTCTTGCAGATGTAGATAAGTAAGGTTTGGAAGCTTTTTCATTTTTTGAATGAAAGAACATCCTTAATGAAAGTACAGTCACGTGCAGCTATTGACAAGTAAGGACTTTGTTAGGTGGCCAAGTGAAATGATTGATAATAAGATAGATAGTTGTTTAAAGGAGCATGTGCCTGTTTGTCTCTCATATTCCTTTTTAGCTATGAAGCATGATTTGAGTATTTGGGATGATCATTTCTTGCTCCATTTTCCTATTGAAAGGTGTATACAGAACTGAGATCAATGTTGATGAAAATGACACACATCTGCTTTTACAGGAATGACCTGTTTTCATGCTGCAATGATGGTTACATGATAATTAGGTTTATGAGGGTGAAGGCATGACACATTTTCCAGAAATAATGATGCAACCATGGCGGGTAATTGGGAGATGGATTTTTTCCTAATGACATTTGTGAAGACAAATATAATAAAGCAACACTGTTTTAAATGAATCATCATTGGTGGGTTGTTATTGGAATGTGTTTTTTTCTAATTATCTGTCATATACGGTCTGTCCAATGATGAGACCATATGCACTTTTACATTTAGATGTTGTTTCAGTCTCGAGTGAGCATATGGAGCATGTACACTTGAGGTCTCTCCATTGCCACACTCTTGATGAAATGAAGCAGTTGGTTCAATATAGGCCTGTTGCCGAGGCTCATAGGAAGTAACTATGCAGAATAAGTTTTATTGAGCCTTCTGCTTAAAATTGAAGTGTTACTACTTGTCTTGGACGAGCAATGCATAACTATAGATTTTGTGAAACTTTCTTTCCTATCTGTATACGTTGCTTTTTATTAACGGTCTTAGAGTACTTCCCTGACATTTGCCATGAATGTGAATGGAGGAAAACAGTCAGAGTGGGATTTGAACCTCAGACTTTCAGTTTTGTGAGTTACAGGAAATGTGCATGTGT
This sequence comes from Metallyticus violacea, assembly GCA_030762175.1. Lineage (NCBI taxonomy): Eukaryota > Metazoa > Arthropoda > Insecta > Mantodea > Metallyticidae > Metallyticus > Metallyticus violacea. Next base: position 8,125,313 of record CM060837.1, on the reverse strand, counting down.
GACAGTACACCTGTAATTGCTTTGTTTCAATAAATGAAGGGATTACTTGGCATCGTAGTCTCTGCTCTGCTCCATATGGTGCACCATTTGTAGATGGTTAGCAATATAGTTTGGTGTATGGTAGTGGTGTTATCGTAGGTGGGATGTGTTTTATTACTGTAACAGTATTGGTAGAAATTTTGGTATGTTTTCAGATGATTATTGTAATACTTTTAAGGTCATTAGCACCTATGAGATTAAGCAATATCATTAATGGTTAGGTCTAGTGATTTCTTGTTGTTGTTGTTGTTGTTGTTGTTATAGGGTTGTGCAGCAGTGTCAAGGAAATGTGTGGTTTTTTTCTGAATAGTTTTGTAGCCATTTAGGGAGTTTGTTGTTCATGTGTTGCAGTTTTTTGTTACATTTGGAGAAAGCAAATGTTTGGAAATTGCAGAATATTATGGGGAGCTGTTGTAGGGTTTTTGTTTTCTGGCATCAGATTTGAAGAAGGAGGGAAAGAGGGGTTTTTGTTGATTGTTGGACTTTTAGTAAGGAAACTTGATTTTCATTCAGGATGCTGTATAGGCCTAATTTTAAGACAAGCGCTGGTCTTGTGTGCTACATGTTATGAATCAGTACAAGATAATAGGTGCTGTGTTGTCTGGTTTACATGCTAAGATTGAAATTGATTTGATTATGGTTTCTGAATTGAATTTGGATTTGGTTGATTGCTGTTTATATAATGATTTTTGGTTTCATTTGCAGTTTTTCTGTTGAAGTTCTTTCAATGGAGGTTATTAATAGGGAAGCAATATGTTATTGGATAATAGTAACACTATTATGCCCCATTTATTTGTTTTAAATACCCGAGAGCTGATCATGACAGCAAATGTCTGTATTATAAACACTATGTGAGGTATAATAGTGTTATTATGGATGATTTGGATACAGAAGGTTAAATGGAATAAAACAATATGCAGGTGTGAACTGACTCATTTCATAAATTCACATTTTCATTTCAGAGGGTCTTCAAATAGATCTAAGTCTAGTATGTATATGTCATTGACCACTTTTAGGAAAAATTGTCTTTTATTTGCTTATTGCATTCCATTTTGTGTACAGATGAGGGAACTGCTTATGTTTGGTTTGAATACAGTATACATGGTGTTTGTTAAGGAGCATAAATGCAATTTAAAGACATACATATATTCAATGTCAACTAAGTGTTAATTTTGAATTGCTCCTATGCCGACTGTTGATATATATTTTGTTTCAATCATTCCTTGTATTGTTCAAGCATTGTGTATATTGAGGTAGTTAGTATTTGCCAATGAAGGTGATTTGTTCATATCTAGTGATCTGCTCTGCTGCTTAAGTTCTTTGCTTTTCAGCTATGTCATGTCAGAGTTGTATTAGAAACATCTTTTGTACCAACATTCAGTTGACAATGGAGTTGCCTGTATTGTATTATTTGGGACTTTGAATACCAGTATACATTGCTTGCCTTGTCTTCAGTTGTATGTGCTATGCTAAGCCTGAAATCATTTTGAATGTGGTTTCTAGAGTAAATTTTTATTCAGTATGATCCTTTATATGGTTTTATTTTTGTCCTTTATTGAAATCTGTTAAGAGTTTTTCTGTTGGTTAAGTTATTTACACAAAAGTTATACAGTGAAGCAATTTATTATTGGAACATCATTATACCTCATTTATTTTTTTCAAATGAGCCAATGTTGAGAGTGAATGTCTGTATTATAAACAAATAAATGAGGTATATAATAGCGTTACTATAGTGACTATTGCTTGATTTGGATACAGAAGGTTAGATGGAATAAAAGAATATGCAGGTGTATTTGATGGGTAAAATGACTCATGAAGACCCAGCCTGACCCTTTTTATGTGCATTCCATTTCCAGTTTTTAGTTGGATTGAATTCAACTTGGCTTAAATCCCCAATTAAATGCACATTTTTAATGCAGAAAGAGCCTTTAATTGGATTTGAGTTCAGCGTGTAAATGTCTATTTGAACATGCATTTTTACAGAAAACTGTCTTTTGTGTGCTTATTGGTATCTCAGATGAGGGCACTGCTAATGTTTGGTTGTTTTAAATGAAATGTACAAGGATTTGGTAAAGTAGCATAAATGCAGCTCATAACACAATGCTTATTTTTTAAATTGAAAATCTTTTCCCATACTGCTAATTCTCTGGGATTGTTGGTAGCTTTCAACTATTTGGTTTCTTTTGCATTGTCATGATTGTAAGTCTAAAAATGATCTGCAATTGACGATTTATCTACGTGTTTATATCTTACATTTCTAAAGTGTTCTCTAATCCTTATCTTCAGATTTGTTATTGTTCTGCTTACATATACCTGATCACATTCTAAACAACCTATTTGATACACTCCTGTTTTTTTGTTGCACAGAATAACATCTTTTATGGTTACGTTCAAAATATTCTTAATGTTAAATTTATTTTGTGCCACCAACACAATATCAAACTGTAATGAAAATGTCAGGAATGTCGTGTTTGCCCATGGATTAAGTATGAATTTGTTAAACCTTATTTACTTTATTATGGAGAGAGTGGTGGTGTTTCTTAATATTTTTTTTATTTGGAAATCTATTTATTTGTCATATATTAACATATATATTTTTATAGTAAAATAAACACAAATAAAAAAACATTAATTTTAAATATAACAATTAGAAGCAATGCCTTCTGCAATTTTTAATATCTTTAAGTCTTTGAAATGTGTGATCTTCTCATCTTCTAACGAATGGTGGAATCCATTGTTGAAGGCAGTATTAATGATGCACTGGTACTCCACTGTGTACAAGTAGAATGTTTACTAATCTATGAGCAAGGCTGTTTATAATGACATGTTGGTGCGGTTTAGGATTGAAGCTATGAGATAATTTATGTGTGTGCATTTCCTATGCCAAACAGAATTATGTGGTTTCTGAAGTAGATTTTAAGGTCCAAATAAGGCAAATATTCTTCCTCTTCAATTTCTATAGCAAGCTTAATGCTTTGGACTTGCAGATTTAGGAAACTTGTGTTGGGGGGGGGGGGGGGCGGTAGTGTTACAAATATGCCATCTAAATAGCAAAACCATGTTTTAAAGGATTAACAAGAATGCTTTGGTAATGTGTGTTTCTACTGTGCTCATGAATAAATTTGCCAGAAATTGACAGAGGGAATTGCCCATAGTCAAGTCATAAATTTGTTTTATTCTGTTGAAGATGAAGTTTTGTCTATGCACAATTTTGTAAGATTGATGTCATCCTCAATTTCATTAGTGATATGTTTGTACTTTTAAGCCATTTCTGTAGTTTCAGTAGCAGTCTTTGTTTTGGAAGCTAGTGAACAAAAATGCAACATCAGAAGAGACAAGGGAATTATCTGGTGAAATTGCTGCATTGTTTACTTTTTATATCAGTTTATAGGAATTGGCGGTTGCTTCTGTTTTGAAATAGCTCAAAAGTTCCAAATTTCTTTGTGAACCATTTAGTCAAATTGTAGGTTGGTGCATTTATGTTATTAATTATTGGACACATGCTTTTGCCTGGTTTGTATATTTTGGGAAGGAAGCATATAGTTGTTAGTTTTTAGCTTCCATTTATCACTGACAAGGTTTCGGTTTGCCTGAGGGAAAAGCTATAAGTTTTGACACACTCATTAAAGGGAACATACATTTTCACTACCTATTAGTGAAGCCAAATCCTTATTTAGAAACTGTAATTGTAAATTATTGAAAGAGTGTTTAGATGGATGAGTTACACTGTCTGTGCATATTTCTTGAGGTTGGTTATGGTTTCCTTTTTGTTTACTATACAAAATGCATATTTTTTTCTTCAGTTTAAGGGTTTTATTTATCATTAAGACATTTACTTTCATGTTGAGATTATCTTCTAGATTTTTCCAAATTAGACGTGTTTATTTTCGTGAATTTTAAGTGTAAATCATGTAATTTTAGATCTAACTGATCAAGAGAGTGTTTGTTAATTTCTCGCAATATCAACTTCCTTTTGATTGAGTTCTGAATGGCACTATTACACTTTATTTAATGACCTTTCTTAAAAATATTGAAGTAATTTTGTTTTTGACACCATTTCAGGCATCGTATGTCTGCAACAACATTCCTTCTTTTCCTTTGTAGCTTAAGGACTTAATGTCTTTATTGTCAAGGACATGTTCATTAAAGATAAAAAAAGTTAGTTTCTACCTCGTTGATGGCCATCTCGTATATCTGCTGTATCCATATGTTGTCTGTTTATTTAAACTTAGTATGAATTTGTAAACTTGTTAGAGACAGTGAAGTTGATTTGTTATACACATAAAGATATCTGCATTAGGTAATAGCATACTTCACTGAATGGTTAATTGATCATTAAAATGTTTAAATAAAATTATATTGTCTTGGCATCACAAAATAAAATGAACATTGGGAACCTTTCGAACAGAAACATAAAACAATTTAATCCATCCAAAAAAAAGGCAGGAGTGTGTCAGATAGATTGTTTGGTATGTGATCATGTATATAAGTGCAGAGCAATAAAAAATTTGGAGATAAGGATGAAAGAACGTTTTAGAAATGTAAGATATAAACAGTGGATAAATTAGAAGCTGCAGATCATATCATGACATTGCAAAAGAAACCAAACTGTTGGAAGCTACCAATCATTCCAGGGAATTAGCAATATGGGATAAGATTTACATTTTAAAGAATTGGCATTCTGTTATGACTTTGGACATCCTGTCAATGAACCTCCTGTTAAACTATAAATGAAACCACCAGGGCTACAGTGGTTAGAAAAGTATGGTTATGAAAGTATGGTGTAATACATACAAGTGTGAAGTATGGTCTTGTAGCTTTCTGTACCACAAAAAAAAATGTTACATGGGAAAAGTATTAGTAAAACGAGTGATGTCATATAAAAGCAGAATGGAAGAACTGCTGTTTGCCTTAAGTCGTCATATCTTGAATTAGGTTATGCCCACTCTTTAGGGATTTTTAATGCACGGAACAAATAAAGGTCATTTTTGAAAAATGGGTCTCTCTTTTTGCAGACATAATGATAATTCAAATTTTTATTATGTATTTATGGATATTCAAGTGTAATAATCCACTTTAAGATGACGGTTCCGTAAGGCTACATTTAGGAGCATTAATTTCAGCTGTCGAGAGATTGCGCTTCCCAATTGCTCTCTGGTCATTTTATTAGTCTATTTGATCCTTTATATTCATTTATTTGTTTATGTTACTTGACAATCACATACTCACAAGCCAAAAAAAAAGTGCCAAAAGGAATTATTCTAAAAGAGAATGAAATGAAACTATTTTTGTGGCATGTAACAAGAACCTTAAAAATACATTAAATAAGATACTGGTATAAAATATGCATTTGGAACAGTAAATATCAACATCATTATCAATAATAAGCTGTACTTTTTTGTGCTTAACCTAGCTTTATCAATATACACAAATATTTTTCTTTCTTTATGCACATTCCTACTCATTATCTCATCACTTTTGCTAATACTGGCTCATTTGGGTCCATTGGCTCCCAATATCATTAAAAAGGTAATACATTTTATGCTAGCATTTCAAAATACAAATGTTCCTTCACTTGTAAAGAAATTTATACAAACTACCAATGCCCGACTATGACTAATAATAATACTAATACTTTTGTGGAACAGAAATAAAATTCACTTGTACATTTGTAAGTATGGAGTAGTAAAGTACAAGTGTAGCAGAAATCTCTGTAGAACAAATTTTACTAATAACTACAAGTTACAGTTTTCATACACTTGTAATGTACTAGACCATCCTTTTGTGAAACAGGGCACAGAGGTCACTTGTTACCTGCCAGCATTAGTGGATTCCCATGGGCCTGTTTCACAAAAGTATATTAGTGTATCAGTGAAGGCCTTTGTCTTGTAGCTTTATGCTCCATGCAAGAAATGCTATTCTGGTAAAATATTCGTTACAAGTAACATCACAGAAGAATAAGATGGAGGAACAGCTGTTTCTCCATCTAACTCAGGCAGGAACTCGGCTAGTTGAGCTGAGCTGCTTGTTAAATTTTTTGGTAGCATCTATACATATAGTGCTCCATACAACAGAAATGGAAGGATCAATGATTTATATATGGTGTTTTGATTTTCAATGGCTTAATTTGGTTAATGTATTAGTTTAACACTACTTTCTGAGCGCGAAAATGAAGTGGTATCTAAATTTTAATTCACTGTCCATAATTATTTACTGGTATTTCATGACATGTTTGTCTAAAGAGTTGTTGTAGCATTTTCTTTCCTTCTTCTGCTTGATGATAAAAATGTATATTGTATTTGCTTTAGGAGATGGAATCAGAGGTGACATCATGCCAAGAGTCTAGATGGTCCTGGATGTGAGCTTTCTGACAAGACAGAAGAATTTACCATTAACATGATAGGACAGAATGAGGTAACTTGTTTAATCGGCTAAAATGAATGTAATCTATTTCAAACCTATATGGAATTTGTTCAGAAGTTACATATAAAAAGAGAGGCTAATAAGTTTTTTTGATTTGTAAAGAAAAAATTTATTTACTGTACCTGCATAAGTTTATGACATTTTTGTTTCAATTTCTTTAACTGTACAAGAAAAATTCCTATGGTTAAGCTGTGACACTCTCATAGCTTGAAAATTTCCCTTCCTGGAGATATTTCTTGAGATTAGGGTAGAGGAGGGTCTGAAGGGCTAAACCAGATGAGCAGCCTTTGTTTTAGAACTTTAAGTGAAGATTTGCAGATTCTGTATGAAATGGATACTTTTACAAGGATTAGCATTTTCCTAGAGAAACAATATTGCTTTTGAAAGCTTTCTTTGACGTTTGGAGACCATGGCCCTGTTTCACTAAAGTATAGTCTAATACATACAAGTGCATTAGTGCAGGTTCTTTTAACGTATGGATTGTAACTTCCGGTTCCACGAAAGAAATGCTACACTGGTAAAGTATTAGCTATATGGAGGAACAGCCATTTGCCATATGTCGGCATATCTTGAATTAGGTTATGTCCATTCTTTTGGGATTTTTTATTCACTGAGCCAATCATTGTCATTTCTGCAAAAGCAACTTGTTTTTTTTTCTCAGACATGATGATTATTTAAATATATTGTTATGTATTTAACAGTATTCAAGCATAATAATTCACTTTGAAACAACCATCCCATAAGGCTACATTTAGGAGCATCAATTTCAGCTGTTGGGATATGGTAGAAGAATCAAGCTTCTCAATTGCTCTTGTTCATTTATTTTACTATCCCATTTGATTCTTTATATTTGTTAATTTGTTTATATTGCTTGAAGGTCACATTCTCATAAGCAAAAAAACAGGAAAAACTGTGCCAAAAGAGAGTATTTTAAAAGAGAATGAAGAATGAAAAATGATTTTCCCTCCATGTAGCAAGAAACTTCAAAATACATTAACCAAGATGCTAGTCTGAAATAAGCATTTAGAACAGGATGTGCCAATTTTAAACATGAGCAGTACTTTATTTGCATTTAATCTAACTTTATGATTATACACAAATTCTTATTTATTCTTTATACATGTTCCTACTTATCAGTATTATCACCGTCCCTAATACTTGGCACATTTGAGTCAATTGGTTCCCAAAATCATTAAAAAGATAAATGCACTTTATGCTAGTACATGAAGTTACCAATGTTCCTACATTCTTAGAGAAATGTATACAAATTAACAGTGTCCAACTAATACCTAATACTTCTGTGGAATAGAACAACAAAAATCACTTGTACATTTGTAAACAGGAGTAGTAAAGCACAAGAGTAGCGGAAATTGTTGTGTAACAGAATTTTGTGATAACTACAAGTTACAAGTGCATGCACTTGTAATGTATTATACCATACTTTTGTGGAACAGGGCCCAGCTAAAGATGAGAGCGAATGCTCTTGAAACATGTTCTGATAAATTAATCAGTGAAGTATTTGTGTTATCCAATACCAATTTCTTTATGTATATAATCAATAACTTCACTGTTTTTGTTTTTAACTTCTATCAAGTTTAGAATCAGGTTGCAGTTATGAAATTTAGATTAGATACAGTGGTTGTTTTAGCATCTGCATTTTAATTGATGTGTGTTTAGGAATGATATGCACCCCAAATCCAGCTTGATTTTTGTTTTGTTCGAACAGAGTATTTGTATTGGAGGTTTCTTCTCATCTTTTAAATCCTAAGTATATATGCAAGATGGAATTTTTTGTTATGTTTTGAATAGATGAACATTTTCCTCATATATGATATCATGTGACCATTTCCCAGGTCTTTGCTCTTATATGTTTATCTACATTTTTTGCTAAGCTTTTGCAAGTTTATGTTCCTGTTATCATGGTCATAACTAGGAGGAGGACCAAGAAGAGTAAAGAATCTAATTTTACTCATCAAATTTGATTGCACCTTTTGTAACTGTAAGAGCTGCTACTAAGTTGAGAATTCCAGCTCTAAAGCTACAAATGCAACTGATGGATCATCATAGCTCTCACTTCTTCACTATACTTCCATACCCTATGTTGCCATATTTCCCAGGGCCCGATATACCCAAACTCGGAGGTTACCAAGTTATAGCACCCTTTGTACTATTTGAATGTAATCCCTGACAATCTACACTTTCTTTGTTGCCTTGTTTCCTATTTTGCTCTCACTTTACCTAAATAAAGGCCAATTTTCACCGTGACTTTTCCTAAACTTTTTCCCTGCAATTTCTTTTTTCGGAGATTAGACCATCTCCGTATTCCCAGCTTCTACCTAAGAAACTTGGTTTCCTTGTATTCTCATAATACATGCCAATTATTATCTTTCTGGCTACACAATGGACATTTATCCAGCTTTCTCTTTCTTTACTCTTAAATTCTTCAATTTCAGAACCCCTGTTCTCGCCCATGCAAAGCCTTCTCTTGCTGCTTCATCTCATATTGCAACATAATTTTCCCTGTTCCAAACTGCTTTAATTTCTCTGCATATACTCAATGACGTTTTGAAATGAAAACTAGCAAATATTTCTTGTCTTTCAATGTCTTTGATTCTTAATCTAATTTCTTTTGAGGAAACAGCCTTCTAATGCTCCTCTAGCTCTGCACATATCCAAAAAATCAATTTTTTCCTAGAATTTCCTTTACCTTGTTAAGCCAAGCAGCACCTTATTAAGCCTTTGCTGACCTACCAGGCACTATGTTCATTTTAAACCAGTATTTCAATACTCTTTCTATACCTATCCTTCCTAGTTCTACTGGGGCAATGCAATTGCAAGGCCCTTGGTAAGCCCAATATTTGTTTGCAGACGTTTCTGTGTATCAAATTCACATTGGCCAATCTTCCTCCAGACCCCAAATCTCTACTACATAGAGAATTTTACTTCACCAGCCCCATATACTCTCTGTAACCAATTTATGTGCATCCCTGATATTTTATCTAAACATGCCCTTATAGCTTTCAGAGAAAGCTTCCCTTTAGCTAGTATAGTCTTCTTTTGATCACTTCATCCACCCTTACCACTTAATCTTACTCTTAAATAATCAAATTTCTCTTCCTTGCCAACACCATTTCTCATCTTTCCTTAACTTGTTGCTATTTTTAAACACCTCAATTGATGATTTGCTTAGATTAATAGGTAAATTCCACTTTTCTCAAAAATATCTTTTGCTTCAATTGATTTCATTAATCCCACATTATATAAGACCTTGCAACAAGAACATCTGCTAATGACAAACCAGGTATTTTATTATTGTTAATTATTGAAACATGACTAATTACTGCATTAATTTCCTCTAGGATATCACCAATGAATAAATTGAATAGTATGGGACTTAATGTACAGTGTTTGTTTGGAATCACTGGAGTTACTTTGTTATTTGACATTTTTATACAAAACTTGTTATCAGTACATGGTCTTTGTAATATTTTTATGAACCTATTACTCATTCCCTTATTGCTCAATAAAGCTTCCCAATTTATTGTGTCCAAAGCTTTTTAAAAATGCACAAATAACATCAATAATCTTGTTGCTAAATACTTATTCACTAATGTATCTATAACAAAGATATTATCAATTGTTCTCTCATTCTTCGTAAACCCTGACTGATAGCTTATTCTCTTCTTTTGTCCACATTTGCACTCTTTCTGCTAAGAACTCTGTGTGTATCTTACCTAATATGGATAACAAGCTAATTGCCGTGTAATCAGAGGGGATGTTCACACTTCCCATTTTCTTAAATATTGGCAGCACTATTACAATTCCCCAACTTCTTTGCTTAAAAATGGAATTTAATATCCTAACTAATAAACACATCTAAGCTCTATGGTTTTCAAAACTCCCATGGTGTTCCATCTACTCCATTTATTTCATTCTTTATTAGTTGTCTAATTTGTTCTCATACTTCATCTACTACTATCTGCCTATCTGATTGATAAATAAAATATACATTTTCCATTACCCATAATTTATGACTATTAAGCTGTTCTACTCTTAAAAGAGTTTGGAAATATCTTATCCAATCTACCATGCTTATCTTATTTTCTCTTACTGCATCCTTGTAGATTTCCTTAATTATCACTCAGGATGTGTTCTTACAAATTTGAAATATTGTAGTACAGATATTTTCATAAAGGTTTCACATGTTTTGAGCATTTTAATTAAAGTACATTTCTACATTAAGAAAATTGTATAGATATATGAGAGACTGTATGCCCTTGTCGTGCCATCTGCTCATTTACTTCAGCCTGAAGGCTTGAAAGGTGAACTTCATTTTTAAAGAGTGGGAAGAAGCAGAAGAAAAAACAATAAGAAATATTCCTTGCTGAGTTTCCTCCTGAGCTGCTTGTAACTTTTTTGTAGCATCTATACATATAGTGCTCCATATAACAGAAATGGAAGGATCATTGATTTATATATCGTGTTTTGATTCAATGGCCTAATTTGGTTAATATATTTATTGGTTTAACACTACTTCCTGAGTGAGAAAATGACATGGTATCTAAATTTTAATATACTGTCCATAATTATTTACTGGTATTTCATGACATGTTTGTCTAAAGAGTTGTTGTAGCGTTTTCTTTCCTTCTTCTGCTTGATGATAAAAATGTATATTGTATTTGCTTTAGGAGATGGAATCAGAGGTGACATCATGCCAAGAGTCTAGATGGTCCTGGATGGGAGCTTTCTGACAAGACAGAAGAACTTGAAAGGACAGAATGAGGTAACTTGTTTAACCAGCTAAAATGAATGTAATCTATTTCAAACCTGACATAGAATTTGTTCAGAAGTTACATGTAAAAACAGAGGCTAATAAGTTTTTTGCTTTGTAAAGAAAAAATGTATTTACTCTACCTGCATAAGTTTGTGACATTTTTGTTCCAATTTCTTTAACTGTGCAAGAAAAATTCTTTTAGTTAAGCTGTGACACTCTCATAGCTTGAAAATTGCCATTCTTTGAGATATTTCATAGAGGATGGTCTGAAGGGGCTAAAAGATGAGCAGTCTTTGTTTTAGAACTTTAAGTGAAGATTTGCCGATTCTCTGTGAAATGAGTACCCTTACAAGGATTAGCATTTTCCTGGAGTCTATTCTTTAGAGATTTTTAATTCATGGAGCTGATCATTGTCATTTCTGCAAAAGCAACTTATTTTTTTTCTCAGACCTGATGATAATTTAAATATATTATTATGTATTTATCTATAACAAGCATAATAATTCACTTTGAGACAATGGTTCCCTAAGGCTGCATTTATGGGCATCAATTTCATTGAGCTTCCCAATTGCTCTGGGGTCATTTTATTACTCCATTTGATCTTTTATACCTATTTATTTGTTTATATTACTTGACAAACATGTTCTCATAAGCCAAAAAAACTGGGAAAATTGTGCCAAAAGAAATATTTGTAAAAGAGAATGAAAAGAAATTATTTTTGTGGCATGTAGCAAGAACCTTAAAAATGTAAATGAAGGATGAAAAGAAATTATTTTGGTGGCAATTAGCAAAAAATACAGTAACTAAGATGCAGGTCTGAAATATGCATTTGGAATAGGAAACACCAACATAAGCCGTACTTGATTTGCATTTAACCTAACTCTGTCATTATATACAAATACTTATTTATTCTTTCTCTATAAGTATTCCTACTCATCATTATCATCACTTTTGCTAATACTTTGCACATTTGGGTGCATTGGCTCTCAAAATCATCAAAAAGATAATACATTTTGTGTTAGTATTTGAAGTTACCAATGTTCCTACACTTGTAGAGAAATTTACACAAACTTGCAGTGCCTGAGTATGACTAATACTAATACCTTCATGGAACAGAACTGAAAAATTTACTTGTGCATTTGTAAGTATGGAGTAGTAAAGTATAAGTGTAGCAGAAATCTTTGTGAAATAGAATTTTACTAAGGACTACAAGTTACCAGTCTGTACACTTGTCATGTATAAACAAAGCTCAGTTGCTGTTTCAGTTTGTGATAAAATGAAATTAGTTTACCTATAAAAACTTCATTTTCTACAGCATGTTTACTTTAGGCCTGCAAGAAATATTTAATCAGGCTACATATGAAATTTACAGCAGATATACAAGAAATATTAACCTTTGATATAATGAAGTTGTGTTTATTAAAAGTAAGATGAAATAGGAACACTAACTCCACTTACTTACACAACATTTAGACATTATCAGCTGTTAATCGGCTGCTCGATTTGGTGACTGGATCTGATGGTTTGAACAAGAACTTGCCGAGTTCAGGGATGGCTGGAACCTAGAAAAAACCTATGAATTTTTATGTTCTACCCATTGATGAATTTGGCAAGTTTCTACTCAAACTATCATAGACCGCCACAGAAGCACCGTGAGATCCAACCACCAAATCAAGCATGAATCAACAGCTGATGATGGGAGTAATTGCCCCTGAAACATTTCCTAGGTTTGTGCAAGTGGGGTTGTACATCTTACAACAATGTTTAATACATTATTGTAAAATGTATCACTTCCTTCTTATACAAGGGAAATATGTAAATCATTGAGTGGTTCAGTGATCAAATAGCTTCTTTTGCCTTGCTTCATTTAAATTCCTGGTTGGGGCAATTTTTCTTAAGTTTGTGAAGGTGAATATCAGAAGTTGAGATGCTAAGTTATTATCCTAAAAGTGTTAATGGCAACTTGTAAGGGAAGTTGGCTATAAAACAAAGAAATGAAATAAAAAGCATTGCATAACTACAGAAACCAGTAGTGAAAATGTACAGTTACTCATGTTACATTGAAATATGTTTGTAGGCAACTAGGTGGATAAACCTTCTTGGGAGTATCAACGATGTATGGATGAGAGGAGAGAGCAGTCTCGGTGCTGAGGGCCACCAAGGATTCATGAGAAGGAAAGAAGCACTTCTGCCTCCAGGTAGAGAACTGACTTCTGCTGAGCATCAGCAATTAGGTTTAGTACCTGCAGACAGATAGGTAGAGCAGCAAGGTCGTAGCTACCATCCTTGGACTGGTTAATGGCTCACCTCTGGTGTTGGCCCTCTGCTGCTCATGTCTTTTGGCGCCTACAGTCTGCCTCTTTCTTATTTCTTCTTCCTTCCTCTTTTCTATCTTAGGTTAAGGATTAGATAGTTGTTTTTAAGCTTCAGCTTTAACAAGGTTCTTTGCATCAAGAGCAAATTGGGCCCATTAGGAATGCCTGAAGACTTGGTCTTATATCTTTACCATTAGTGTACAGTTTTATCTGACTTGGTGTAACTTTAAGATAGGGACAAGTTAATGTCACCAATAGACTTATTAACAAAGATGTTTAAGATGACGTGACATGACATGAAATAGGTTGAAAAGTGTCTCTTCCTGTTCCACTCCTTCCCCGTTTTTACTCCTGCCCCTTCTTTTTATTACAAATAGTCTATACACTTACCCATAAAGAATAAAGACTAAAGCAGTCCAGATAATTTACAGGTTAATTAGTGTTCTTGTATCCCTTAAAAAAATAATATTGAAATACATTAATCATCTTATCATCAAGCTTAGTCATGCACAAACAGTTTGCTCACGAACCCAGCATTCCATAACTCTTGAGCTTCATCATACAGCACTTAAGGATTCAATGTACATGTACATGAGTCCACCAGTCTAGTTTTGGTTAATATTATGTGCCTTCAGCCAGTTTGGCACTAAATTCTCAGACATGTTTGAGCTAATAGCATTATAAAAAGAATTGTGATTTCAGTATAAAGCTTGATCGGAATCAACACAGTAAAACGAATGTATTTGCTTTATATAAAACCAGTTAAAATCTCTTTCCCATGGGAATGGTTAAAATTCAACACTAGGTTAGAATCCGTTAAATAAATGTCAAAAAGCAATAAGTGAAACATTAGAAAGGAGCACACTAATTTCAAAACTGGATTGATACAAAATAAAAATACATAATCCTTCCTTAGCTAGAATTTTTGGCTTACACAAGATACATAAACCAGGAAGTAACATGAGAGCTATAATTAATAACATTAATACTCCATGCTACAACTTAGCAAATTAGTTAACTTCACAGTTCAATACATTTCCTAGATTTCAAAGCCTAAGTTTGAAAAATTCAATGGATCTCATTAAGATAATTAAATAATATCAATTATCTCCTAAAGAACACTTTAGTTTCTTTTGATGTCAAAGATCTGTTCCCTAGTATGCCACAAGACAAAGTCTTAAGTCTGTTGAAAGAGTGACTAACATCTTCCAATCTAACAGAACTATGTTTTAACTAAGCTTATTTCACTTATGAAGGAGAATTTTACAAGCAAAAATCAGGATGAGTCATGGGCATTCCTCTATCATCTTTTTTAGCGGATCTATTCATAGGTGCATTTGAAACACACATTGCAAGAGGTTTTGGTTTATTTTTAAAGTCTGGTATAGATGTGGATAACATATTTGCAATTGTTCAAAAAAGACACGCAGAAGATGTACTTAAACTGCTGAATCTACAAGAATCTACAATAAAATTTACAATAGAAATGGAAATGGATAGTGTTTTGCCATTTTTGGATTTAAAGATAATCAAAAATAAAGGCAGACTAAAATATGCCATCAATAGAAAGGACACACATATGTATAATTATATTAAGGCCAATGGTTTCAACCCAAGAACTCACAAAGAAGCAGCCTTTAACAGTATGATATACAGATGAATTAATGTGCCACTCAACAACATTGAATGTAAGAAGGAATATCCATACATAATAGACACAGCTATTTCTAATGGTTTTAAAAAACAGATGATAGATCAAAAAATCATAAGGTTTCAGAAACAAAAGAAAACTAAACAAATTACTACATAAAGTGCTTTATCCAAAGATAAAATGTACAAAAAGTTCACTTACCATTCACAATTGAATAATAAATTTCAAAAAAAAAATTTAATCAGTACAATGTGATACTGGCTTCTCAGAATAGATTTAGTATTTGGAAATTGTTGAAACTAAACAAAGTAGATGACAGACCCAAAGAAAAAAAGTCAGGGATATATCAGATAAATTGTAAGGACTGTGATAAGCTATACAAAGGAAAAACTAAGAGAAACATTGAGATCTGAATGAAGGAACACATGAGAAATATTAGACATAAACAAATAGAGAAATTAGCTGTAGCAGCTGCAGCGGTATTTTTTTATACATATTTAATGGAGGTGTTTAATTAAAGTACATAAAATATGTGGAGGGAAAGATTGTAATTTAATAGTTGTATCAAATCTCAGGGGTAAATAATAATTTTTCCCTCTCTGACGATGATTTGTGCTGACTTACTGCTCCGACTCTAGCTGGAATTTTTGTTATACATAGAAAACAGGGAAAGGGATATTACCCTGATTAAACTTGCGCTATACTCTCATGGGAAACCTAGCAGAGTTGCACACTGGACCCTCTCCTTTAGAACTTAACTCAAAGACTGATTTTGATGGTCAAGCATAAAGCCTTTACCTCTCAAGGAAGTGTCCGAGGGTGTATTTGTTAACAAAACAAAAGAACAGGTTTTCCCATCCTCAATTCAGCCAGCCTACTAGCCCCTTGGTCCTGAGCTCTGGTTGCAGGCATTCCAGAGCACAACCCAGTTTCCTAAAACAATTTTGTACTGCCCTCTGACTACAGGAAAAACACATAAACTAGCAATTATTATTATCTAAAATAACAATAACCTTACAGCTATGAATGTATATACAGATTACTTGATAATTATTAATTCATTTCTTATCATTTATAGCCTGAACCAATTATTTCAGCTTCACAGCACGTTTTTGGAACAAGCACCATGAAATTGACAAAAATATGAATTTCTTGAGAATTGTTAAACTTCCCAGAGAACTAAGCATATGGGAAAACATTTTTATTAAGGAAAATGAACACAGACTTATGAACTTTGAAATTCCCGAAGCGGATAATATTCTGTACAAGTTCTTACATAGACCACTAGAGCCCCTTACAGACACCTGCCTCTTGAACTTCAGCGTAACACATTAGTTCATCAATGTGACTGATAGGTCAGGAAACGTGTCCTGAATTTTAACAGATTAAAGAGTGAAACGCTTAATAGTGTTGATTTTAGCCATTTTAACCATTTTAGAATTTTAACCCTTCCCATGGGAAAGAGATTTTAACTGGTTTAAAAATAGGATTTATATAAAGCAATGGTGATTTAACACCGCAATATGCATGTAATAGAGTACTGGGTCAGCATATTGTGCATAAAGGTTAAAGCCTGCAAATGTCATTCTAGCATAATTATGAAACCTATTAAACACAGCCACCTAACCCATTCACTCCAACCTCCTGAGCTCTTTGGCATTAAAATTTCCTGTACCCACTGCGGACATATTTAGGTTTCATCATGGATCAAAACCTGACATTTTGCATATGCCCAATTGGGCAAGGCTAAGTCTTCAATAAACTTCAACATCTCTTTTAAGCCGAACATGGGCCTCATTCTATATAAAATGCTAACATATGTTACTTTAGTTTATAGTTATGCAGCACTTAATTCACATTAAGAGCATGCAAAATAAATGCTGTAAGTTTGTAAACTATCACTGAACAAGCAACAGCATAAACTTAACATTCACATACTGGAGTAATTCATCACGAAATTAGCATTTGACTTGTATCACAAAGTTGACTCCAACTAAAACCCATTGTTACAAACCTTAGATGCAATCAGACCACTACCAATCATCTTTTTCTCTGTACTCTGACAACACAAAATAAAAACTACAACTGTATCTAGATGGACTGGCTGACAATGACAACTTTAATTACAATTATATCTACACATTCTCCTGCTAAATTAACGTGTATCTATTGCAGGCCTTTTTCACTGGATCCTTAAAGCTGCTACAGGGGTACGGCCAGTACTTAGCCTCAGGCAACAGAGCGCACTCATGGCTCACACTTGGGAAAGTGAAGGTATAATGCAACAACTAATTCACCACTTAAATACCTTTCAACAACATATAAATTAACTCATAATACTAACTGCAATAGTAGAACTCTTTTAACATCACTAACACACTGATTAAAGTTAAACTTCATTGATATATTTGAGTTCTCAAGAGAAAAAAAAAAAACATAATTGAAAAAATATATTACTGAAATAGCATTTACTAGCATATGCAAATAAAGAACAATATACAGCATTGAAATAATGACACTACAAAATAACAAAAGTATTGCTATTATAACGAAAGGAGTAGAGTGATCACTTTACAAAACAAAATTTTTATTTTTTCCTCCTAATGAATAAACCATACAGTGAAATTGCATAATTTTGTTAGTTACATTATGATTTATAATAAAATGTTTAACAGTTTACAAAGCACTAACATTACCATTAAAATAAACAGGATTAATGGAGTTCTTCATCATCATCATCATCATCATCATCATCATCATCATCATCATCATCATCATCATCATCATCATCATCATCATCATCATCATCATCATCATCATCATCATCATCATCACCATCATCATCATCATCATCATCATCATCATCATCATCATATTTGCATAGTTCCTGTTTAATATCTGCAACTATTTCAGATATTCTCATACTTTGGGTGCAAATGATATTTGTGTTGACTTTCACACAATCATCAAATGCAGCTTGACTTCCCAGTTGCTCCCATTTCTCACATATAGGAATGCTGCTATCATTTTCATCAGCACTGCAATTTGCCACATCCTCCTTTTAGAAACAATGGCTGATTGTTAACTGCAATGTCTTATTAAGTAAAAATTGTACTTACGAAGCTGTAGACAATGGAGTGGTAATATATGTTACATTAATGCTTTCAGTTGTTAACACTAACTCCACTTACTTATTTAAAACTTTGGACTAGTTTCGGGAGAGGTTCCTCCCATCATCGGCTGCTGTTGACTGAGTGCCGTTGTTCGAAACGGGGGATGGACGCCCGTTTCGAACAACGGCACTCAGTCAACAGCAGCCGATGATGGGAGGAACCTCTCCCGAAACTAGTCCAAAGTTTTAAATAAGTAAGTGGAGTTAGTGTTAACAACTGAAAGCATTAATGTAACATGCAATGTCTTATTTCATGATGCTGTCATGTAATGCATAGCCTATACAGAATGATTAAAAAACTGTAACAAGAGAAAAATAAATTGTTTCATCCTTATTTTCATTTTCCAGGCAGTGTGGCATGGAATTAGACCACTGTCTTTACCAGCTTTCTATTTTAAAATATGTAATGCTACATACATTATTAATTTGACTTTTTGTGTATTTTGTATAAAATTCGCTGTATTTTTGTTCGGTTGGTTTACCTAGTAGAGTGGAAGACAAGACTCAATGGCATTAACTCTTGCCAGGGTAGATAAATAAATAAACAAACAAAAAATGTGTATTCAAAATATGTTAACATTGAAAGAATAGGAGTTTTGTCAGGTACTTTAAAAATTTTTTTAAAAGCATACAAATGGAAAACATAAAAAATAAGTTTTATGTACTAACTTGGAACATTTAATAGACTTAGTTATAACTTTAATCCTCAGTCAACACTCAGGTTGCATCACGAATGCTGCCAGGGAAACGACATGAATGCATTCCTATGAATCATATCTTATTCATTGGGTGGTGCAAATAGAAGCTAATGTCATAGTTTCTTGGTTAAAAGAGGCTTGCTTTACCCACATTTTTAGAAATAAAACTGAGGGTGCATGTTTTATGGGAAGAAGAAAATTAGGGAAAGAAATCATTTTTATATCACTGTACAGCATACATTGTGAGATGGTTTCAAATTTCAACATTTGAGTAATACTGAGATAATCAATAGTACAGCAACTTGTAAGTCTCCAAAGAGTATGTAATAAACAATAACATCAGTACTAGAACTGCTTAGTCACCAATAATACAAAGGATGCAAATATGAAAAGAAGCAAAAATGTAGTACACTGTATTGTAAAATTAAACCAATAATACATAGGTACCAAGTTCAATTCAAAGAGAATTCATTAAAAGTATATTCACCTACGTGTGACAAAGAATGTCACCAAATTTTGAAGTACATTGGATTTCTCTTGTTGAAACCATTAATAAAGTTCTTTAGCAGTGGGAAGCTTTATGGATTGTCACTGGATACACTAATTTTTGGGCTGTGGGCTGTGATCTATTAGGCTCCTTCTTCCCATACATTTTGTCTACATCTAAGGTAGACATCATCAGTGACAGTAGAAAGATTGTAGTGTTCTAATGGAGATCTTGATGCTGTACCCAGTGAGGATACCAGCCGTAAAAGCCTAAAACTTTGTCGTTTGTGTTTTGTTATTGACCCCAGCAGAAAAATAAGACTACTAAGCAGTTTGAAACTATAAAAACTTATTTACAGAACCACAGACCAAATTGTAGTGTTGTTTCCTGTTTTTTATATTTGTAAATTTGTTCTGAAACAAAATGTACATCTCTGTACATCTTGTGAGAGGAAAACTTGTTATTCCTCACTTACTTGTTTATATGCAGAACATGTTTTGTAGGCCATTGTCTGCATCCTCAGCAAATTGTTCAGGATGCAGACAATGATGTTCAAAACATGTTGTAAATATACACAAATAACTGGAACCACAGGAGTATGTCATTTGACTCTGTCATACAATAATTTAAATATATGATTTGCTTGACTGTACAAGTTGCAATTCACACTTCAAGTTAATAGTTTTTAAAGATGTAATATGTTTTGGGAGGCCTGTAATAAGTCTGTTCTGTTTTGTATATAGCAGGATGAAGCTGTTGGAATGGTGTAGCAGTAGAAGAGGAACACCAGCATGGACTTTGACAGTTTGGGTGCACCATGATGGACAATACATAAAAGGGGAGCTGCAGCATCAGGCTGTGGTTGGTTGCAGGTTGTTGGAGAGCTATGTGAGTGATGATGCCAGGTGGTGGGTTTCTGTATGTGTATCATTAGGAGCAGAGACAGAACTGTGGGAAGAGATTTAAAAATGAGATATTGCACTTTTATATGTGCAATATCCCTCCTGGAATTTTACTTTCTTTTTCGAAAAAAATTCTGGTACATTTAAAAAGGGAGTACAATGTTAGGATTTGCGTATAAATTCAAAAGTTGATATATATTGGTATGCATAGAATGCTTTGAAGTGAGTAAATGAAATGATTGAATATGCAGGTTTGACAGCTAAATTATTGAGAGAGCAGGCTTTCACAGTTGGAGTCAAATGTATAACTGTGATATTCTTTTGGGCTGTTTTGCCTTGGTGTGCTGGAGATGAAAATTTCAGATGTTTCGTTTGCAACTACCAGACATCTTTGGTGTCATGGTCTGAAGCTTTGGCTGTCAGAGTCGCTTTATTTATGCTGCCAGCTCTCCCTGCATATAGTTTTGGATTGGGCGGTGGTCTGTTAGCTGGTGGGAGGAGCCTGGCCTCTCCTGTGATAGGCTCGCTATGTTTTCAGTGTTGTATGTAATACTTTGTTGTCGATTGCTGGAAACCTTGCGGATTTTGATTGCTTCTCACTGTGGTCTTGCATGTTAATGTGTTATAGATGAAAGAATGCTGGTGTCCTGAAACTTGATGATGCATTCTCCCTCTGCTTCAATGGCATGTTCTGCTACTGCTGACTTATCTATCTGATCTATACGACAGTTCCTTTCTTATTCTTTGAGTCTGGTGTTAATACTATGTTGTGTCTATCTTATCCCCTGATCCTGAAGTTTGGTATACATCAGTGCAATGCTTCAGACGCGGTGTTACCAGAGAGGAAAACCTTTCCACGCCATCGAAAATTGTCTGCCATAGTTGTAGACGAAACATCTAGAATCTTCATCTGCAGCAGACCACAGCAAAACTTTTTGGAAGAATATCACAGTTATACCTAGGTAAATTAGTGTTGGGAGGAAGCTGAAGAACTTGTTGGTCATGTAATACAAAATTTGATTATTTATGTACACCCTCAAGCTTATAATGGAGAGAGAGATATCATTTCAGAAAGATGAGCAAGAGCTTTGGTGCTGATATGGAGATGATGAAAGGATAAAGGTTCCTAATACTTTTGAAAGATACATGCTGCATTAACAGAGAACAAAAATTGTGGGTTACACAGCAACAGGCACAAGTAAAACTGGAGACTTAATGGAAGGATGTGTTACTATATCAGTAAAAGTTGACATTTTGTTATATATGTACATATACATACATATCCCCTCTATACCTTAGGTCTTTTGAATCCAACTCTGGCTACATGTAGCATTTAGGCTAAGAGCACCTTTTTTTTTTCTTTCTTTTTCTTTTTTTTTTTAATCTTTTCTTCTCTTGTATTAGTTATGATCTTATAGCAAGTGAATATTTATTTTTATTGATAAAACAACTTTAATAGTGTTATACACACGTTGCAAAGTCTTTTATGAAAAGTTAACCAATTAAAGCTAAGTGAGCATGGTTGCAGTTTAAATCCTGGCAGTACCATGCTCTCTAATGTAGTTTTTTTTTCCATCCTCATCAGTGGTAAATGTCAGGAAGGTACATTAAACCTAGCCCTGGAATATTTCCTTTGGAAAATTCTTTTCCTAACAAATCTTTTTATCTTATGTATCATTATCTGTCCATTGTCTGTGATGCCACAGTCTAAAAAATGTACATTAAATACTACTAAAAACAAATTGAAATTTCTTCTCTCTCTCTCTCTCTCTCTCTCTCTCTCTCTCTCTTTTTTTTTTTTTTTTGAATGGTGTTTAATGCTCGTTTTTACTACTGAGGCACCACAGGTGATGATATATGAGATGAAATGATATATTGGGAAATGATTTTTTTTTTTAAGGAAGGAAATGTTCCATGCCTATGTTTAGGGTACTTCCCCAGCATTTGCCAGTTATGAGGGCTGAGGAAAACCTGGATAAAACCTCGGTCAGGGAGACAGTCCTGGAAGGATTTGAACTCCAGACCTCCTGTTCATGAGTCTGTGCCTTAATGACCTCGGCCATTTGCAGCGGTCAAAATCTCCTTTCGATGCTGGATAAATGGAAATAATCTTTTTCTTGCTTCTCGCTTTTTTGGGTATCATTGTCAGCAGTGTATGGTTTAGGAATGAAAGTGATGTAGTTCATATCAAAGTAAATTATCTTACTAGGAAAAGAGTGTGCAGATGTATTGAGCACTTGCATCATGATTCCTTTATAAAAATCCTTCTCTTTCATAAACACTCATTGTGATGTAGAAAAGTATGAAGCTGTTGATAAATACCCGCATTACACTATAGTTTCACAGTCCAACTTTAGATATAGTTTTGCCCTTTTGGTCTAACCCTTAGCTTTATTATTTCTGATTTTTTGTTTAATGTTTATTGTCTACAGTGGCATAAGAATCCAGATTTGTTTTGCTCTTTGGACTGAAATGTCTTACTTCATTGTTATTTGATTGGAGTTTGTGCCTTTGGAATTGTTGAAGGCACTGTTCCTATTTGTTATATTTAAAATTAATGACTTCTTTTTTTATTTGCTTTCATTTTGTTATAAAAACTTTTTATGTTGATGCATGAGAAATAAAAATTGAAATTCAATTTCTTCATTGTTCTACCAGATATTAAACTAATAGTATACATAAAATAATAACCACATTAAGATTTTGGGATGTATGAATAATTACAATACATTTTTACTGTAATAATATGCAAATTAATTTATGATGGCTCCTTTATTTTGTCCTATATACATGGTTAAATCTAGGCTACAGTCTTATTTATGTAAATATCTGTTTATACAGAAGAATGGAGGGAGATATTAGAGGTTTTATATCAATCCAACTAACATGTTAATAAATGAATTGATAAAAATTAAAACAACTATAAATGTGACCAATACTTATTACATATTCAAAAGCATGCAGCATGCCATATCCACCTCATTGTAGCAATGCAACTGCATTTTTGGCCTGAGCCTTAGGTAATCACAAATGCACCATTTGTATTGGTATTTTAACTGATAATTCTATAATGATTCCCCTAAACACATATTTTATTTAAGAAACAAGTAATGTAATGAAAATAAAAAGCATATTTAACTGCCTTGAAATATATCTAAAAAAGCATAACTAAATGCCTGGAAATATTTCTTAAATATAGTAAACAACATGTAGTTGTATAGCATTTCTTTTAAAAAAGATGCATTGTTTGTAAATAAATTTTAGAATGCAGCAACTGCTCTGATTGATGTCCCTATTAAAAAATTAAGAAATAAACTTGACAGTAAACAATCTTTAAAAAGAAAGGAGAAAAAATTGAAAGTTAACAAAAAGAGCACATATGAAAATGAATTACTGTAAAAACAGCATATCTAGCTAAAATGAATAAAACAGAAATTGTAAAAGATCTAAGTAACAAATGCATTTAAGTGTAAAGAACATATATATATATATATATATATTTAGATTACATAATATTATGGAGCATTTTATAAGAAGCACTAGAACCCAATATACAATCAAAAGAAAAAAAATTTGTTTATTGTTATGCAGCTGCATTTGAAAATACATGCTATATGTTAGAGTGACTTCCGACATGTTTTTTTCCAGATCTTCTTTTTTTTCCCTTTTATTTTTCTTTCTTTTTCTCTCTCAATTTGTTTTAATTACAATCTACTTAGGATATTTATTTACTTCTGCATTATGTGTGTACATATAACAATATGGCCTGGTAATATTCAACACATGTCAACACAATAATTTAAACAGATTGATAAATTATTACAATATTTCTAACATACAAATTGCCCTGAACAAACCCAATCCAAATCAAAAGTTCTCTTTCCTCTCCAACCATTTTCTTTGCTGCAATTAACAAATTTAACTTGAACCATTTACCATTTATCGGTTGTTGTCCCTTGTTTCTGAGCATTCAAACAGCATATGTTCTATATTTTCCACATATTGGACAAAATCCATGCTCACCTCTAGTTCTAAAACCCCTTAATGTTCAAATTCCCAATATAAATGAAGCTATTCCTTCTCTCTTATGTTTATTGCATCTTTCTCTTTTGAAAAGATGCTGGTGTGTTACTTATATCTGAGTAGGAGGGGAAAAAGTTCTTCAGGTTAGCCTCGGTTATTGATGTATCATTTGTTCCTTCAGGTTTTCAATGGTCTTGCCTATATGAAAAGTTGGTGAGGTACTTATATCTAGGGGGGGGGGGTATTTTTTTCTCTAGGTTTTACATGTTTCTGCCAATGGTTCCCCCCCTTTATTCCAAGTTTTCCTAAATTCTGCTATGTGAAATGCTGTTCAGGTAGGGAAAAGAAAATATCCTCCAGGTTTTCTGTGGTTCTAATGATGATTTATTTATTATTTTGTTTTGTGCAGATTTTATTGGTCCTGCCAATGTGAAAAGCTGGGGAGATATTTTCAAAATATTTGTTTTATTTTATGCCTTTAATGCCGTGTTGTTATATCTGGTATGGGAGGAGTTCTGCCCCCCATTTTATTTTTATCATCATCATCATCACCCCCCCTGATGTGAAGATTTGTTGCAGTATTTGGGAGGAAATGGGGGTAAAAGGAAAGAAATATTCCAGGTTTGCCTTGGTTTTGCTGATTATTTTTTTTCTTCTTTGGTCCTACTGATGTGAAATGCTGGTGAGATATGTATGTATGTATGTATGGGAAAGGGGAAAAAAAACTTTCTCCAGGTTTTCCTTAGTTCTGCTGTAATTTTTTTAATTTATTTTATTTTTTATTTCTTTTTCTTTTTTACTCTAGTTTGTGCTGCTGGTATGAATTGCTTGTTAGACATTTATATCTGGGGAGAAATGCATTTTTCCTGGGTTGGGCCTTCCCCCTTTTCTCTCCTCCCTCCCTCCTCCAATTGGCCCTACTAATGATATGCTAATGAGATACGTAAAGAACAAACAAACCAAAAAAAAACACATTTCTCCAATTCTGCTTGTGTTTTTTTTCTCCCCTAGTCTGTCCTGCTGATGTGAAATGCTGGTGAGTTATGTTCTTGGAGCGGGGGAAAGGTTTTCTTCCTCTTTTTCTCTTTTCTTTTTTTTTTTTCCCCCTTTCTTTTTATTTT
Organism: Metallyticus violacea; assembly: GCA_030762175.1. NCBI lineage: Eukaryota > Metazoa > Arthropoda > Insecta > Mantodea > Metallyticidae > Metallyticus > Metallyticus violacea. Next base: position 8,099,708 of record CM060837.1, on the reverse strand, counting down.
TTCCCCCTGGTAACTTAGCTATATTTGGGAGGAAAGAAAAAAAAATTGTCCTGATGTTCCTATGTTCTGCTTTTATATATATGTATATATGGGAGAGGGAAAAACATTTCTCCAGGGTTTCCCGGTTCTGCAGATGTGAAATACTTTTGAGGTAGTTCATATTTGCAAGCAGCGAAAAGTAAATTCTAACTGCTAGGCTTTGCTGATTTTTTTTTTTCAGCAGTTAGTATTGCTGATGTGAATTGGTGGTTTGGTATTTATATCTGAGAGGGGAAAAAAAACAGTTTTTCCCAGTTTTACTTCATTCTGCCAAATTTTCTTTTTCTTTCCGCTCTCTATCTGGTTCTGCCGACATGAATTACTGGTGAAGTACTTATGTTCTGGGGGAGGGGGGAAGTAAATGTAGCTATATTTGAACTTTGAGGTTTGTGGAGTGGAGGGGCAAATTAAATATCAAGAGGAAGGTTCTAGACTGAAACAAGAAAGAACTAAACATTTAAAAGTTTGAGTTGAAATTGTAACATATACTTCACTTAAGATTTTAATAAAAAGGAAGACTAGTTTCTGGAGCCATGCCCCCATTGCCAGTTCCTGGTCGACTGTCGTCCTTGCTCCTCATGGTGGATTGATTGGTCTCTGGTGGAGGTTTGATGAACCTCTGTATTAGTACACCACTTGGCAGGATTTCGAAATTAAAAACTTTCTACTTGTTCTTCCAAATATAAATGTTTTCCCAGACTGTAAGCTCAGTTTTCCCTTTAATATTTTTAAGTAGTTTGGGGTTTTATTAATACTATGTTGTTCTTTCCAAAAATGGCAACCCACTGCTTTTTCTTCTTGTCTTTGGTTTATATTCCTAATGTGCTTCTTAGCTCTTGTTTTTATATTTCTTTTGGTCTTTCCAATATAAACTTTTTCACAATCATTGCAGTTGATCTGGTATATTCCTGATTTTTCTTCTTGTTGTAAGTTATCTTCTTTTTGTTTTGAGTTGAGGATATTTTTAATGGAATAATTAATTTTTGGAATCAAAATGATAATATATTTTTTAAAAACTTTTGAAATTTATTAAAGATTGATGGATGATATGTGAACTTTTCGTATATTTTATTTTTTTTCTTGAATGGAGTAAGTGTACTGGCGTCTCTAATTTTCTTTTTATTCTTTGCTCTATTTATTTTCTTATGTACAACCTCTAGTTTAAAGTCATTTTGTATAGCTATATCCACCATATTATTCATTTCCAACTCATGTTCCTCCTGGTTCATAGGAACATTAACCAATCTGTATGCAAGACTATTTAAAGCTGCATGTTTGTGAGAAACTGGATTGAAACTGTTATATTTGATGTCATTATCCATGTGCGTAGGTTTTCTGTATATTTTTTTCCTTTAGATTGAATAACTTTATTGCATCATCCAAGTGTCTTTCTGGTACTATTGCAAAAATATCATCAACATAGCAGTACCAAATTTTAAATAGCCAAGGGAAACTTTTTACCAGTTTAATTTCCAATTTACTCATGAAAATATCTGCCCAAATTGGAGACAGTGGGCTACCAATTGTCAAACCAAATTTTTGTTTGTAATATTTGTTATTGAATGTAAAACAATTTAGTTCTAGACATAAGTTAATTAATGTAATATACTCTTGAATATCCTCATTTGTTATACCTATTTTTTGTAACCATTTTTTTTATAAAAGGGTATAAGTTCAATGTAGGAATACTTGGAAAAAGTGCTACAACATCAAAAGAGACCAAAGTATCTGTTTTTTCTATTTTGATGTCATTAATTCTTTGAATAAGATCCAGTGAGTTTTTATACTATGAGATTCAAATTTTGGAAAATTTATAAGTCAACCATTTGGCTGGTTTATAAGTTGGAGCATCTATGTTATTTATGATAAGTCTCACTGTTTTCCCTGGTTTGTGTACTTTTGGGAGACGGTAGATTGCAGGTATTATAGGGTTATCTACTTTGATTTTATAATGTTCCTTTTTATCTATTAATTTGCAATCAGTGATTGTTTTATTAAATGTGTTTTTGCATTGATTTAGGGAATTTTTTGTTACTGTTGCACATTTGTTGTTTTTTAATAATTGTTCCATTCTGTCTATATAATCATTCTTATCCAGAATTACTATGGTATTTCCCTTGTCTGCCTTTGTGGAGGTAACAGGTTTGCTTTTTAGTGCTTTTATTATCTTTGTTAACGGTTGGTATTTCTAATTTGTTGGATAATATTACAGCATTGACTTTGAATTGTATTCCTATCTATTTCTGGAAGATTTTTGGTAGCTATTTCTATGTCTGCTATATAATCTTCCATTTGTTTTGGAGAAATTTACACACATTTTTAAGCCTTTATTCAGAAAGTTGATTTCTGTATCTGTGAACTTTTGTTGTGAAAGATTATAAACATTATTTTTTGTAGTTTTTTTCTTTGGTGGTATTTTATCCCCTGTTTTTGGCATAAATTATCCAGTTTTTGTTTTAGTATTTGAGTCATATTTTTCATATTTTGATTAAGTACTGTTAAAATGATTTTCCCAGATCATATTGCCTAGTACTTTGGTTAATTTCAAATGTAAACTACACAGTTGTAATTCTATCTCACTTCTATTTTGTAATGTTGGCTTTTTTCCATTTCAAGAATTTTTCTCTCTGCTGCTTTTTGTTGTTTATCATCATTAAATTTTATTATTTTCCTAAAGATGTTGATGTTATATTTTTCATTTGGCACGAGTTGAGAAATCGTATATTAGCAGCTATTTCTTGTTCTTCCTTTGTAACAATTTTAACTCAATTTTTTTAAATGTTTATATTTGGCATCACTGTTACAAAAGACCACTATGTTATATTTTATTTAAGAAAGAATTAGTTGAGAAAGTGTACAGATATAGGTGAAGTCAGGCACAGGCTGGAGAGTTTTACTTCAGTACGAATTCTGTAATGCCAAGATTGTGTGTTTATGGAATTAATTAGTACACAGGGAATCAGACAAGGCTGGAGAGTCTCTAAGTTTATGAAAATTGTGTTTAAGTGGAAAGGAAATAGGATACACATAAGGATGAGGAATATATTACAAGCTACAATTGCTGGTTGGATATTGAGATGTTTAGTAAAAGGTGCCCAAATTAAGTGGAGAGAAAATGCTCAAGAGGAGAGTAGAGGGAGATTGATGGAACTGGGGGTGTTGTATAATGGGTTATTAGATTGAAAAAAGAAAAAAAATGCAATAGAAATGGGGTAGGCACAACAAATGTGGGAAATTAGCAGAAATTGTACAAAAGCTAGAGCAGGGAGACCCTGAATTGTGGAGCAGCAATGGATGGTTTATTTTAAAGGTTTATTTAAATTTAGGGATGGGGTGATGAGGGATTGGAACCTAGAATTAGAATTAAGATACAAGGAAGCGCTGGATGGAGTGTTTTCTTGTGAAGAGGTGTGAATGAGGTTCAGAAAGGGAAGAAGAATAAGGCAGGTAGGGAAAGATGGATTGCTGCAGAATATTTTAGGTATTGTGTCAGAAGCAAAACCAATTAGAGGATTATATACTATGCTATTATACACTGCACATATAAGAATAAAGGGGTTTATTGATGAAACAGGAAATGATAAGAGGAATTACTCTTCTATTGACTTTTGTCAAGGATTTTACTGACACTAAATGATTGGGTGGAAGAGAATACTGTAATCTCCCCATTTCAATCAGGTTTTAGGAAAGGCCAAAGAACTGATAATGTATGCGTTATTAAAACAGTGATAGATAAATGCTTAGGTAACAAATGGGGAAGATTATATACAGTATTTGTTGACCTAGAGAAAGCATACAATTGAATTAACAGAGAGGCATTATGGATAAGGAGATATGTAGGGAGATGATTGTTTTGCTGAAGGAGCTTTATCAGGGAATGTTTTCTCTGTTAGGTATGGTGAGGGTTGTGTGACTGAGGAAGTTACTCAAGATGGGGCTTAGGCAAGGGCGTAAGTTGAGTCCAATTCTTTTTCATTTATTTTTAGACAACAATGATAGGTTACAGCAAGTAAATATTCACAAGCCAATATTAAATAAGCTGGAGATCCCAAGCTTACTTTATGCTGAAGATTTAATGGTTGCATCCATCTCAGTAATAGGTTTAAGGTATGTATTGTCGGAAATTATGAGACACTGCAAAAAAATAGACTTTAAAGCTAATTAAGAGAAGATTATGGTATTTAGATCATTGTAAGTGGAGGAAAAGAGTGTTGACATGATGATCTGAATATACGATTAGCTCCACTGTGCTAAGTTATAATTAACATTTTTAGTTAAAATTATGGTATTGAAAAAGGGAAATAAGTTGAGAAGGGATGAGAAGTGGTTTGAGCACTTTGGGTTAATGGGAGAAACAGAACAAATCTACACTATCCAAGGTTTGCATGTTTGTTGCACATGAGCTGTCAGTAAATTGGTTGGAAAGATTATATAAAGCAATGGTGGAGTCTAGGTGGGCATATTGTATTGAAATAGGGGGGGGGGGGGTTGTGGTAGAGGAAAGCTGGAGATGGATAGATAGGGTAGTTTGAGTTTTTGTAAGATTATGTTGGGAATCCCTAAAAATGCTACAAATGCCAGAGCACTTGGAAATGGGGATGGTTGTTGCAGATCTTATTGGAAGAATGTTTATTATTCCAGTCTGGAAAAGGTAATTGTTATTGGGTGCACAAAGTTGGGAAAGAGTTAAGTAGGAATGGAATGGGGGATCAGAAGAGATGATTTGGAGAGAGGTTTCTGGATACATTAAAGTGAGGTTTGAGGGTATTGAATTGAATTTATTTCTCTTTACATCAACATAAAATTTTAAATATTACAATATGATCTACATCTTTGTCGATTGCATAATACTAACTAACAATATAAAATTAATACATATCATTGGACTCTATTACAATATTTTGATCCTAAACACTTCAACTATTATCCTATCCTCATAGCTGATTTCTGTAGGACTATATACACACTAACACCCAGGTTATTGATGTATATCCAGCAGTTGTCAAGTTGGTTAAAGATGGACAGGATGTCTTTTTGGAACCAGTCCTACCATATTTAATAGTAAGTGAAGCATAAGAGTGTGTTAAATGACAGATTAATTAGAATTTACATTTAAAAGGCTTTACTGTGCGAGTTCCAAAAGAATTTTTCAAAAATTCTTATTTTTCGAAAGTTCTTAAATGTATAATAATCCTGTTTCTAATGCTAATTTACTCCCATACTCTCCCCTATCTGACGATTCTTTAACATTTCTGCCTACCTTCTCTAAATACATTGTATTATGCATAAATTGTTATACCTCTAAGGTTATATTTCCTTTCATTATCCTCTTTGCCATTCTTATCTGGAATAACAAGGTTTAGATTGGAAATTTGGAGATTGGAGCTTTAGATTTTGTCCAATATGTGGAACATGTAGAACATATTCTGTTTGAATGCTCAGCAACAAGGGAATGGAGACAAGTGATAAATGGTAAATGGTTAAAGTTAATTGAAGCAAAGGAAATGGTTGATCAAAGTCAATTTAGGTAGCTGGGGCAATATTTGTGAGGAGAGAAAACTTTTCATTTGGATTGGGATTGTTTATGGCAATATATACGTTAAAAATATTGTAATAATTTATCAGTGTGTTTGTTAAAATTGTGTTGGCATAAGTTTCGCTATTGGCCTAGTGTAGAACTTTGGTTGTTGTGCTGTTATCTCTACATACTTAATGTATTCATAATAATATATTTGGGAGGAAAAGAAACAAAATTCTTCAGATTCCTAGGTTCTTTGATATTTTTTTTTCCCTCCCCTCCCTGTAGTTGGTGTTGCTGGTGAGATATTTATATCTGAAATGGGGGGGGGGGGATTCTAAGTTTTTGTTGTTGTGCGATTATTCTCTTGGTCATGTTGAAGTCAAATGCTGGTGAATTATTAATTTCTGGGGGGGGGGGGGGGGGAGGGAAGGAATTCTCCATCCTCTCTCAGTTCTACAGATATGAGATGCTCATAAGGTAGTTCATATTGTTGGGAGTAACAAAAGCAAGTCATTTAGTCCTGCTGAAGTGAATTGTTGGTGAGGTATTTATATCTGGTAGGGAGGAAAGAAATATAAATTTTTCCTCAGTTCTCCAGGTTTCCCCCCCCCCTCTGTTTTTATAAAATAGGTCCTGCTGAAGTGAACTGCTAGAGAAATATTTATATATATAAGAGGGGAGAGGAGACAACTTTTTCCAGGTTTTCCTAGATACAATTTTTTTCCCCCCTTCAAATCTGTCTGGTGATGTGATATGCTGGTGAAGTATTTATATTTGTAATGGGTGAAAACAATTAAAACATTTCTGTTGGACTTTCCACTTCTGCAGATGTGAAATGCTGATGAGGTAGTTATAATTGGGAGGAAAGAAAAAGAATATAATTTTCCAAGTAATTGTTAAGTTCTACCATTTCCTTCTTACTGTATTCACAGTTGGTCCTGCAGATGTGAAAATTATGGTGAGGCAGTTATATTTGGGGGAAGGGAGGGGAAAACAATTTTTCTTTAAGTTATGCTATTATTTTCCCCCCTCCCTTTAGTCCGTTATGTTGATGTGCATTGTTGGTCATATATATGTGGGAGGGGGAACAAAGAAAATTATTTTTCTAAGTTTTCGTAGCTTACTGGTGGTTATTTTCTCCTTGCCAGACTTTTTTGGTTGTGTACATTTGAATTGCTTATATCTGGGGGGGGAGGGAAGGAACATTTCTCTAGGCTTACCTGGTTCTGCAGATGTGATAGTTACATTTGTGAGGGAAGGGGGGGAAATTATCCAAGTTCTCCTAGATTGTGCCATTTCTTTTTTTCTCTCTCATATTGGTCCTGCTAATGGGAATTTGTAGTGAGGTATTTATATCTTGGAGGGGGGAATGCACATTTTTCTAGGATTTCCTTGGTTTTGCTGATTTATTTGAGAAGACAAATATAAATATATATATAAACAAATAATAATAGTATATTAAATAAAAAAAACATATATGTTTACGGAATGCCGGAATCCACACAGTGAAACTTTTGTTAATCTTATTTTGATTTAAAGTAAAACACTAAAAATCATGTTGTCACATTAAAATACAATTTAATACACTACTCGGTAAAGAAGAATACAGGAAAGAATACGCACATATAATACACACAGCAGAAATAAATGGATTTAACAAACAAACGGTAGATAAAAAAATAAAAAATTTAAAAATAAAAATTAGATTATACTAATCACTACACTCAGTTCTTCACTTAAAGAAAACACTTATCAAAAATTCACATATCACCCTTATGTTAACCATAAATTCCAAAAAATTTTCAAAAAGTACAGCATTACTCTGGCACCAATAAACAGATATAGTGTTGGTAAACTATTAAATCTAAATAAAATTAAACAAAAAAAGAAGAAAGAAGAAAATTCATGTATATATAGAATTAATTGCAAGGATTGTGACAAAATATACATAAGAAAAACAAAGAGAAATCTGGGGATAAGATTAAAGGAATGCTGGAGAAATATTAGACACAAACAAGTAGAAAAAATCAGCAGTGGCTGCACATTTTTGGAATGAAAATCATGAAATAGAGAAGGACATAACATTACTAAAAACAATTCAACATCCGAAAGAACTTAATATATGGGAAAAACTTTGCATAAAAAAATATGAATACAAACTTATGAATTTTGATATACTGGAAGCAGACAACATATTGTTTAAGTTCATTAACAGACCACCAGAGCAAGCATAGTAACATACATACTTGTGAAACTTAAAGAGAGTTTTAATGTGACAACATGATTACAACATGATTTTTAGTGTTTTACTTTAAATCAAAATAAGATGAAAAAAACATATATTTGGGTTTTCCTGAGTTCTATGTTATTTTCCTTGTAGTCTGTCCTGGCAATGTGACATGTTGGGGAGGTATTTATATGGGAGGGGACAAAAAAGAAAAAGAAAAATGTGTTCTTCAGGTTTTGCTAAGTTGTTGCTTTTTTTTTTTTTTTTTGCCCCTTCCTTTAGTTGGCCCTGCTGATGTGCATTGTTGGTAGCGTATTTATATCTCGGAGGGGGAAAAAAAATTATTTTTCTTGGTTTTCCTCTTTTTTTTTCCCTCCCCTGCCAGGCTTTTCTGGTGGACATTTGAATTGCTTGTGAGGTGTTTACATCTGGGGGGAATATTTCTCTAGATTTACTTGGTTCTGCAGATGTGAAAATGCAGGTGAGTTAATTATATCTGAAGAGTGGGATATATAAAAAAAAACAAAAATTCTCTAGGCTTACCTGGTTCTGGAAATGTGGTATTTGTGACAAAAGAAATAAAATTAACAATAGTTTTGAATAGCTGGAATTTTCACAGTGAAATATAGTATAATATAACAAATTATTATTGAGGAAATCACTCAAATTTCACTAATTTAGTTGCACTTACTTGGACATGTTTCAAAGGCGGTTGCCTTCATCGTCAGCATGATCCCAATGTCTGCTTCCCCGCGTGATATTAAGATGTTGCTTTGTTGACTTCACGAATTTAATGATAAGGTTACTATTGTTTGGGAGATCAAAATTAACCAAATTTTCTTTGTTTTTATTTATGAATATATTTTCCCACACTGTCAATTCTATTGGTTTTTCAAGAGTTTTGGTACCTTTTGGAATTTGTGGTTCTTTTGCCACAAATGGTCTGCTATTGATGATTTTTCCATATGTTTATATTTTACATGTTTCATGTGCTCCTTAAACCGTATGGAAATATTTCTTTTTTGTTTTGCCTATATATTTCATATTGCAATCTTTGCAAGCAATTTCGTTAATGCCTGATTTTTTTCTGGAAGAATTTTGTCTTTTGTGTTCGTTTTTAGGAGGTTTTTTAAACTACATTTGTTTACTGGAGTCAAAATGATGTTTGCCTCTTTAAAAATCTTCTGGAATTTTTGGTTTGCCCATGGGTGGAGTGTGAATTTCTTATATATATGATCCCCTTTGTAGCCTTTTAGTGTGGTGATATCTTTTATTCGTTTTTTCTTTTTGAATTTTTCTATTTTCTTGTTGACCAGATCTGTTGTGTAACTATTTTTCTGTGCTATCTCTACATTTTTTGGTACTGCAATTTGTATTCTGTCTTTCTTATTGGAAGGTTTGTTAATCTGAATGTGAGGCTGTTGATTATGGCATATTAATTGAGGCTTTTCCATATATATATGAATGTTATCATGTTGTCATGGTGATGTGACTTGTTGATGAGGTATTTATGGAAAGTAAAAAGAACATGATTATCCATGTTATCCTAGGTTATTTATTTATTATTTATATTTATTGTTTATGCTGGTGATGTGAAATCCTATGAGATATTCATATTTGGGAGAGGGGGCAAAAAATATGTAGGCTTTCCTGGTTCAGCAGATGTGAAATGCTAATGGGGTTGTTATATTTGGGAATATAAAAAAAGAGGAATATATTCTTCAGTTTTTCCTAAGTTCTGCTGTTTATTTATTAATTTTTTTTTTTGTAATCTCCCCTCAGTTGGGCTTCTGATGTACATTATTGGTCATGTATTTATATTTAGGAGAGGGAAGGGGAGAAAAAAACTGGCAAAACAAGGAAAACCTAGATTTTTTTATTTTTTCAAGCTTTCCTGGTTGTGCATGTTTATATATGGGAGTTAGGTGGAGAGAATTTCTGGAGCCCTACCTGGTTCTGTAGATGTCAAATGCTGGTGAGGTAGTTATATGTGGGAGAGGAAAATATAGGGAAAAGAAAAGTATATTCTCTAGGTTTTCTTTTCTTTTCTTTTTTTTTTTTTTCATTTTCCCCCCCTTTTTTTTTCTTTGTCTTTTTCCCTCATATAGTTCGGTAGTCTGTTCTGCATATGTGAATTTCTGTTGAGGTATTTATATCTAGGAGGGGGAAAATGAAATGTCCATATGGTTTTCTGTTTCTACAGATATGAAATGCTAGTGAAGTAGTTACTTTTCTGAGGAAAGAAAAAAAGAACATAATTATCCAGATTATTCTAGGTTCTGCAGATTTTTTTCATTCCTTTTAATTGGTCCTGTTGATGTGAAATGCTGGTGAGATATTTATATTTGAAAAGGGGGAGATTCTAGGATTTCCTGGTTCTGCAGATATGAAATGCTGATGAGGTAGTTATATTAGGAGGAAAGAAAAAGATATAATTTTCTATGTAATTTTGGGTTTTACTATTTCCTTCCTCCTCGCTGGTTGGTCCTGCAAATGTGAAATTAGTGAGGTAGTTATCTTTGAGATGGAGAGGGAGAGGGGGAAAAAAGACAATTTTATTCAGATTTTCCTAAGTTATGCTATTTTGAATTTTTTTTCTTTTCTTTAGTTGGTCATGCTGATGTGCATTGCTGGTCACGTATTTATATTTGGACGGGGGTACCAAAAAAGTATTTTCCTAGGTTTTCTTTGTTTAGCCACCTTGTTTTTTTTCCTCTTTTCTTTTCTTTTTTCCTTTTTATTTCTTTTCACTTCTTTTTTCTTTCTTTTTTTCCCCCTCTTTTTCGTGCCAGGCTTTTCTGGTTGTGTACATTTGAATTGCTTGTGAGGTGTTTATATCTGGAGGAGGGGGGGATTAATGTTTCTTTATGCTCACCTGGTGCTGCAGATGTGAAAATGCAAGTTAGTTAATTATATCTGGAAAGGTGGGGGGGACATTTCTCTAGTATAATCTGGTTCTGCAGATGAGGTATTTAGTTATATTTGGGAGGTAAGAAAAAAAACAATTATTCAAGTTTTCAAGATTGTGTCATTTCTCTCTCTCTAGCTTGTTGTTTCTGCTAAGGGAAATTACTAGTGAGGTATCAATATCTAGGAGAGGGTGCAAATGCACATTTTACTAGGATTTCCTTGGTTTTGCTGATTTATTATTTTTTTCCATCAAGTCTGTAATGCTAAAGTGAATTCCAATTGAAATATCTATTTGTGGAAGAAGACCCCCAAAACTTAATAATAATAATAATAATAATAATAATAATAATAATAATAATAATAATAATCACCGTAAGTAAATGAACTAGCAATTTTGAGTTCTGCTGTGTTTTTAATTTCCTTCTAGTCTGTCTTGGTGATGTGATGTGATGTGATGTGCTTGTGACGTATTTATGTTTGGGATTGGGAGGAAATTAATAGGCTCTCCCAATTCTCCAGAAGTGAAATACTGATGGGGTAGTTATATTTGGGAGGGGAAAAAAAGAAAAATATATTCTTCATATTTACTGAAGTTATGCTAATTTCCCCCCTCCCTTTAGCTAGTCTTTTTGATGTGGATTGTTAATCATGCATTTGTATCTGGGGAGGAACAAAAACATTATTTTTGTAAATTTTCCTTGCGTTTACTTTTCTCTCTCTTATTTTTTTTTATTTTGCCAAGCTTTTCTAGCTGTGCACATTTGAATTGCTTGTGAGGGGGAAACATTTCTCTAGGCTTACGTAGTTCTGCAGATGTGAAAATGAAATTTAATTTATTGATATGCTAAGAATAAACACAACAAATACAAACTACCAGGGGGCCTCCACCTATCTGGCCCAAGCCATTTTAGGGTATGTCCCCTCATAATTACAAAATATATAAATACAATAATTAGTTTTATTCCATCACCTTTATCTGAGTTCTAATATAATTGTTTGCATCCCATGATTTCATCGGTCCCCAGTTCATCAGCAGAAAGGAATTCCAGGGGACCAGGCTCGGACCCAATCCAAGGTCGTAAATAAAAATTTGTCATTATTCTACCATTATAGCCTATACAAACTGATCATGACTTTATTTCTCAAATGCATACTAAATGCTACATTTCAAATTTAATAAAATTATAACTCACTCCCAACCATAATCACCTTTATCTACATCCTAATATGATGAATCAAATGCAATTCTTTAAATTATTTGATTTACTTCCCTTCTTAGTATCCAATTCCATATATTTTTAGCTTTGCTCAGGAATTCCCCTACATTCCCGCTATGTTTACTTAAGATTTTCATTAAGGTTATTTTTCTATTTAATTTAGACCATTCCTCATTTTCAAACTTTTTCCTCCAGAGTCCCGTCTCTTTGCACTTCAAGATGTTCCATATCCTTTCCTGTGCATATTGGGCAGTGATTGTGAGGAAAACCTTTCCTTACCCTTTTAATCTCCATACGCCTGCTCTTAACCATGCAATACCCTTTCTTTGTTCTTTATTTGATTTATCAATATACTTCTCTCTTTCCCATTTGTTTTTCACATGTATATAAAATACTAAAGATCTTTTGCCCTCTATCTCGCTAAACAGTTTTTGTATTTCTATATCTTCCAATATCTTTCTTACTATTTTCCAAAAAACCCTTTTCATTGTTCTCCCTCCTCCACCAAATGTCCCCCATTCCATTATTCTCCAGAATTATCCTAAGACTATTACTCCACCCATTGCTCCATAGACTCTTTTCAAGAAACACTAAGCATTTCCTGAACAAATTTCTTTCATCTAAGTTTAGGAATCTGAACCAATATTTGAGAGCTCTTTTCCATAATCACACCTTTCCTTACCACTCTTCCCATTTCAATTTGTGCAACTTCTTTTGCTGTTGTACTTGGTGCACCTAAAATTTCTCTATAAAACATCCTATGCACAACATGCACAATTTCCCATCCTCCTTCCAGTCCCCATACAGCATTTTTGCCTTGATCACCATACTATAAATTTTTTCCAGCCACTTAATATTTATATATTTGCAACTTGTAACTGCTGCCATTGCTTCTTTTCCTTTTGCCAAAGCTAATTGTTTTTGCTTTTCCCATTTGCCACCCCCATCAATTTTAACTCCTAGATAAATGCAATCCCTAACTACCTTCTATTCTTTATCTCCTTTCCTCCACCTCTCATAGTTACTGAACTTTGTTATTTCTTGAATACTACTATTTGAGTCTTCTCCCCATTTACCTTCAAGTTCTAGTCATTACAGTATCTGTCTATTTGCTGCAAGGATTGCTTTAAGCCAATTGTTGAGATGGATCCAACAACTAAATCATCTGCAAATAATAACCCCGGGATTGTGACATTATTCATAACTGGCAATGAATTGTTATTATTTTTTATCTCTGTTAAACTGTCATCAATAAACAAATTAAAAAGCATTGGGCTTAACTTAACCCCTTCTCTTGAATTATTTCTCTGGTTACCATTCCTTCCCCAGCTTTCACACAGGTCTTTCTCTTGTACAATGCTTTAAGAATATTCACCATATGAAAATTTACTCCCTAACTGAGATGTGAAAATGAAGGTGGGTTAATTTTATCTGGGAAGGGGGGAGGAATCTGTAGGCTTATAATGTAGGGAGAGCTAATTACATCTGGGGGGGGGGAGAATCTCTTAGACTTACCTAGTTCAGGAGATGTGAAAATGTAGGTGAGTTAATTATATCTGTGGGGGGGGGGGGAATCTCTTAGACTTACCTGGTTTTGGTAACTACCTGCAGATTTTCTAGTTATATTTGGGAGGAAAGAATTAAAAACTTCTCTTAAGTTGTTGTACATTCTGCCATTTCTCTCTCTCTCTCTCCCATTGATCCTACTAATGGGAATTCTAGTGAGGTATTTATATCTGGGAGGGGAGGGAATGAACATTTTTCTAGGATTTCCTGATTTATTTTTTTTTTTGCCTTCGAATCGGTTATGCTATAGTGAATTGCTATTGGAATATATATTTGTGTGAGAAGACAAACCAAAATAAATAAATAACAAAAAAAAATATTTTAAATTTTCCCTGGTTTCTGCTGTTTTTTTATTATTTTCCTTCTAATCAGTTTGCATGAGGTAGTTATAATTGGGAAGGAAGGGGGAAAGGAAAGGAAAAGAAAAAGATAAGTTCAAGTTTTTCTAATTTCTGTTGGTTTCCTCCCCCCTTTAGTTGGTCCTGCTGATGTGCATTGTTGGTCAGGTATTTATATCTGGGAGGGGAATCCAGGTTTTCATGTTGAACTTTTTTTTTTAATTGTGTAGATGGAAATATCCCATTTTGTATCAGGGATTTTCACAGTGAAATATATTATAATATGACAAATTATTGTTATGAAATCATTCCAATTTCACTAATTTTGTTCCACTTACTTGGACATATTTTAAAGGCAATTGCCTTCATCTTCAGCTTGGTCCCACTGGCTGCTTCCCAGTGTGGTATTAAGATGTTGCTCTATGACTTGAACGAACTTATTGATGAGGTATCTGTTGTTTGCGAGATCAAAGTTAACCAAAATTTCTTTGTTTTTGTTTATAAATTTATTTTCCCATACTGTTAATTCTATGGGTTTTTGAAAAGCTTTTAATAGTTTTGTTTCCTTTTGGAATTTGTGGTTTTTTGCCAAAAATGGTGTGCCACTGCTGATTTTTCTGTGTGTTTATGTTTAACATTTCTTATGTGTTCCTTAAAATGTATGGTAATATTTCTTTTTGTTTTGCCTATGTATTTCATGTCACAGTCTTTGCAACCGATTTCATAAATGCTGGGGATTGCTTTCCTGGTGGAAGTTTGTCTTTTGTGTTGGTGTTTCAGTGGTTTTTTAAACTGAATGGATTTACTGGGGCCAAAATGATGTTTGCCTCTCTAAAAATCTTCTGGAATAGCATTTTTTGTGCTATATCTATGATTTTTTGGTACTCCAATTTGTTTCTGTCTTGCTTATTGGCAAGTTTGTTCATCTGAATGTGAGGCTGTTGATTATGGCTAGTATATGTTGTTTTGCATTGTGGCTCTTATTTTGTATATAATTATCTGTGTGGGTATCTTTTCTGTAAATTCCAGTGTATTGTCATAATTTATAATTTTTATATCCAAGAAAGGAAGAACCTTGTTGTTTTCTAATTCAATTGTGAATTTACCAATGCTGTCCTGTAGATTGAGGAGTTTTATTGCATTCTCTTTCCATTTTTCATTTACTATTGCAAAGACATCATGCACATAACGGTACCAACATTGATATATATGTGGAAAAGCCTCAACCCACTTTATTTTAAAAAATCTCATGTACATATCTGCCAAAAATGGCGAAAGTGGGTTTCCCTTTGCTAGATCCTTCTTTTGTGTATAACTATTGCCCCTAAATGTGAAGTAGGTTTGATTTATGCAAATTCTGGTGAGGTTCAGATCTTGATCTATGATTTCTCCAGGTAGGTTGATTGAAGTTAGCCATTTCTTTACAATATTTATTAGATTTTCTTTGGGGATGCTAGGAAACAAAGAGACTACATCATAAGAAACTAGCAAATCTCTCTTTTCTCATTTTACATATCTGATTTTATCTATTAATTCTGATGAGCTCTTTATACTTTGGCTTTTGTATTTTGGTAAAGTGTTACATTTTCTTAACAGGCAGTTGGCTAAATTGTTTGTGGGTGAATATTTTGCATCTACAATAGGTCTCATTTTATTAACAGGTTTATGTATTTTAGGAAAGCGATAAATTCTAGTGTCTAGTATCTTTTCTTCCTCACTCAGAATTGTTTTATTTGTGAATAGTTTTCTTACTGTACTGATATGTTTTTGTGTCGGATCTGTTTTCATAATCCTGGTTAGCTAGTAAACTGTATATACTGTTTTCATAATCTGCCCGATTCATTATTACTATTTTGTTCTCTTTGTCAGCTCTGCTATAAATAACACCTTTTTCTTTCAAAAATCTGAGTACCCTATGATATGGCTTTTTTTAATTATGTTCTTTTTTTTTAGTAGCCTTTGAAACATGTCCTAGTAAGTGGAACAAAATTAGTGAAATGTGAGTGATTTTGTAACAATAATTTGTCATATTCCATTTTGTGTGTATATCTTGGGGGGAAGGAAGGATTTCTATAGCTTAACTGGTTCTGCAGCTATGAAAATGTAAATGTAATAATTATTTTTTGGGGGAAGGGGGGAAATTGTAGTGTTTCTTGGCTCTACAGAAGTCAAATTCTGGTGAGGTAGTTATATGTGGGAGGGGTTTTCCTCCCTCCCCTCGGTATGTTTGCTGATGTGTAGTGTTGGTCACATATTTGTATCTGGGCATTCAGCCTTTTTGGCTTGTGCACATTTGAATTGCATGAGGTGCTTTTATCTGGGGGGAAGGAGGGGGCATTTCTCTAGGCTTACCTGGTTCTGCAGATGTGGTATTTAGTTATATTTGCGGTAAGAAAAAAAAATTAATTATCAAATTTTCATAGATTGTGCCATTTCTCCCCCCCCTCTCTCTCTTTGGTCCTGCTAATGGGAATTTCTGGTGAGGCATTTATGGACATTTTATAGGTTTTCCTTGGTCTTGCTGATACATTTTTTTTTTCCCTGGAAGGAAAAAATAAAGAAATAAAATAAAATCATGTTCTCAGGTTTTCCTGGGTACTTTTTTTTTTTTCTCCCCTAGTCTGTCCTTTTGCTGTAACATGCTGGTGAGGTATTTATGTTTGGGAGGGGGGGAATTTATAGGCTCTCCCAATTCTGCAAGAGGTAGTTATATTTGGAAGGGGTGAAAAAAAAAAAGAGAAAAATTAATTCTTCAGGTTTTCCCAAGTGTTTTTTTTTTCCTTATTCTTTTCTTTTTTGTGCCGCCCTCCATTTTTATTTGTTCCTGCTGAATGTGCATTATTAGTTATGTATTTATATCTGGGAAAGGGAAAATGTGTATATATTTTTAGGTTTTTCTTGTTCTAGTTTTTATTATGTGAATTGCTCATTCTGTGTTTATATCTTAGGGGAGGGGGGGATTTCTGTAAGCTTAATTGGTTCTGTAGGTGTAAAAATATAATTGAGGTATTTATATGTTAGAGGGGGGAAGGAATTTGGTAGTCTTTTCTGGCTGTACAGTTGTCAAATGTTGGTGAGGTATTTATATGTGGGAGGGGGAAAAAGAAAGGAAAAGAAAAGAAAAATAGGAAAATACATTTATTCTAAATGTAGGTATTTATTTTTTTACACTCAACTGCACTTAAATTTTTTTTTTTTCTTTTAAGACATGGTTAATGTTGGTTGCAATGTGTCTTATTCTGATTTGTAATTTTAAATACATTTTAATCTCCCATGTTGCATTAAAGGTTTACATTATCAGCTGTGAAATTGCCATTGTCTGGTAAAAAATGAATACCTAAATTTAGGACATGTTAATACTCCATTGTCAACAACTTCGAAAGTACTTTTTTTTTTGTTTGTTTGTTTTTTTTTTTTTTTTTTTTTTTTTTTTGCTGGTGTGTTTTGTTGGTGACATATTTGTATCTGGGTATGCAGGCTTTTCTGGTTGTGCAAGTGTGAATAAGGTATTTATACTTGGGGGGGGGAGGATTGTGGTATTTATATCTAGGAGGAGAGATTCTATCTTTCCTGGCTCTGCAGATGTCAACTGCTATGAGGTATTTTTATGTAGGATGGGGGGAAATATGTGTATATTTTGAAGCCTTTTAATCCGAAATGAAGGGGAAAATGAAAACCTGCTGGAGACAAAATTTTAAGTGTTCTTAGGGGAACATAGGTTAGTGAGATTAAGTGTGGTCCTTGTAATGCCATTTTCAATGTCATTTTGAGGTCAAATTGATTTTTTTCAATTGGAATGGTGTATTTTTTTTTTTTCCTGGAGAATGAAAAAAGCATTGTATTTTCAGTAGATTTGTCAGCTAGGGGTGATAGATGATGAGACATTGGGTAAATAAGACAGCAAATGTTTTTGACTTATTTTCACTTCTTTCTCTTTTGTTTTGTTGTTGCTCTGAAGGAAACCTATTTGTTTATATGCAGATGCTCATTTGTTGACGTGAGTACACAAACAAGTGCTTATTATTGTCAATTCATAGCTAAAGGGACATTATTCTCAGTCAGTTCCACTTCATTTTCAACTATGGAATCTCGATGTATGATCAATGAGAGGATGGATATGATTGAACATTTATGGCAAAGCTCACAAGAATGCTAGAGCAGCTTGCAACTTATATGGAGATGGATATTCCAAAAGAAGGCAGCCATTCGACTGGAATTTTCAACCATTTATGAGGCTATTCTGTGAAATGGAAGGTGTGATAGGAAAATAAACCACCATTGAATGGGAAGTGCTACTGAAGTTTATGAAAAAGTATGAATTACATCTGGTAAATATGTTAACAAATTAGGACAGTCTGTGCAAGAATCAGCAAAGAAATGTTTTGACATGTTCAAGGATCTTTTGAAGCAGGGTTTCAGAAATGCTTTGAAGTTATTGGTCATACTTTTAAGCATTTACTGAATTGAAATTGTTAGTAATGTGAGCATGACATGTTTCAATTATGGTTATAACTCAAGTGAACTGTACTGTAATGTATGTTAATTGATGCCACTAAAGTGAAAGTGAGGGAAAAACATTTGCTATTTAATTTGTGGAATATCTCATCATTTATCACGTGTAGCTGATATATGTAGTGGAATTTTTATACCAAAAAATGAATGCTCTTTCCATTCGTGGGGAAAAATGCATCATTCCATTTGAAACAACTAATTAGACCTCGAGAATTGCATATCAAGGACAAGTTAAGGTTGCTATGTTATGTTTCTTTTTAGGAGCACTTCAAAACTTGTCTGAAGCCTTTTTTGATTTTCCTCTTTGTTTGAGAGTAAAATGGCTGAGATAGTGTAAATGCCTCACTGTGCATACTAAGTTGTGATTTCTTCTTCTTCTTCTTCTTCTTCTTCTTCTTCTTCTTCTTCTTCTTCTTCTTCTTCTTCTTCTTCTTCTTCTGCTTCTGCTTCTTCTTGTTCTTGTTCTTCTTCTTCTTGTTCTTCTTGTTCTTCTTCTTCTTCTTGTTCTTCTTCTTCTTCTTCTTCTTCTTCTTCTTCTTCTTCTTCTTCTTCTGTTTGAGAGTAAAATGGCTGAGATATAAATGCCTCACTGTGCATACTAAGTTGTGATTTTTTCTTTTTCCCCTCTTTCTTCTTCTTCTTCTTCTTCTTCTTCTTCTTCTTTTCCTCCTTTGTTTGTGCTAATGGGTATTGTTGGTAATGTATTTATTTCTGGGGGGGTATTATTTTTCTAGGTTTTCCTTGTTTTACTATTTTTTCCCCTTCCTCTAGGTTTTCCTCTTGTGCATAGGTGTAAATTGCTTGTGAGGAGTTTATATATGGGGGGAGGGATTACTTAAGTCTTCAGGGTTTGCAGATGTGAAAATGCAGGTGAGGTATTTAAATCTGGAAGAGGGGGAAAATATTCCAGGCTTTCATGAACCTGCAGATGTTCAATGAGGAGGCATTTATATATGGGAGAGGGGAAAGAAAGAAAAAATAAGAAGGAAATATAAATTCTCTGGTTTTTTTTTCTTTCTTCTCCTTCGTATAGTTTGGTCCTGATGATGTGCTTTGTTCATAAGGTTTTTTCCCAGCATATGTGAAATTCTGTTCAGGTATTTATATGGGCAGGGGAAAAAATTTTTATTTATAGAATGCAATATTTATTTCACTTGGTCATGACATCAATGTTAAGAAATGCTTTTACATTTTGCAGATGTAAATTGCTTGTGAGGTGTCTATATTTGGAGGAGGAAAAACATTTCTGTAGGCTTTCCTAGCTCTGCAGATGTCAAGGTATACTTATATGTGGGAGGGGGGGGAAATATTGATGTATGTATGAAGTGTTCCTAAGTTTGGTTTTTGTTTTTCTTTAAGTCCTGCCCACATGCACTGTTCATGAGGTCCTTTTTTTTAAGTCTTTTTTATATATGAAATGTTGTTCTGGTATTTATATATAAAAGGGCAAAATAAACTTTCTATAGGGTTTTCTGGTTCTGCAGATGTAAAATGCTGGTGACATAGTTATATTTGGGAGGGAAGGAGGGAGGGAGGGAGGGAGGGAGGAAGGAAGGAAAATATGTTTTTCATGTGTTCTAAGTTTTGCCAAATGTTTTATATATATGGGAGGGAAGCAAAAAGAAATATTGTGTAAGTTTTACCAAGTTCTGCTGATTTTTTATTTCCCCCCTCCACTTGTAATTACCAGTTTGATGAATTAAGCTTTATTTCGGGAAAAGTGTATTGAATTTTAGTGTTTACCATTTTGGTGAATTGCGAATAGTTTGGGGGGGGGGGGAATCTATTGAATGTGGGCATTTACCAAATTGATAAAGTACTAACATTTTGGAGTTTTTTTCCCCCTGCCTATTATATGTAGTTATTTATGAGGCATAATGTGCAGATTGGTGCATGACTTACTTGTAATATAGAAAATGTATTATATTTTATTTATTCAATAAGATATAAGTAAAGTATAGTATTTTATTTATTCATTAAAATATGCTGTTTTCTTTATAACATCTTTGTATTGTACCATTTTGTACATTATGCCTGATAAATGACTATAGATTTCATAGGGGGGAAAAAAACCTTAATGAAGTATTTATAATTATGCTGGTGAATGAATAGGTTTATTGGTTTTCTTTGTGCATCTGGTAATTTACTAGGCAAATGTGCCGATTGGTAAGTGACTTAAGATTTAATAGGGAGAAACTTTACTAAATGTAGTAATGAGTAGGTTGTGTTCACTATTCCCTACACAAAGCATTTAGAATTGTGAATAATGTCCTTGTATGTACAAAGTTCCTCATTGCCTGAAATGTTGGATCAATTTTAATGGTGAAAATTATTTTTGCTGTTGATGTTCCTTCCGATGGTGCAAACCGTTTTGTGCATTTTAAAATGATTGAAAGAAACTTTGTTTTTTCAGTTCATTTTGCATATTTTAAAACCATTTGTTGCTGTTGCTATTACCACTACAATTGCCTTCTTCTGTATTAATACCATTCTGCATTTGAAATGCTGTAATAATATCTCTTTCTTTTCTTTTCTCTGGTTTTACTATTTTGGACTTTATGTACCAGCTTATCTCCAGAGATAAAATGTTGTAAACACTGGCAAGGCACCTGTAATTGTTGAAATTAATGAGACTTTTATTACAATAAAAGTTCTTTGTTATATCTTTCCTTTTGTTCTTACATTCCAACCATATATATAATAATATGGTTGGGGATATATATAATTCTGCTGGGTTTCCTTGGTTCTACTGATTTTTTTTCCTCCCAGTAGGTGCTGTTGATGTGAATGACTGGTTTGGTATTTATATCCATGATGGTAGGTGCTTGTTGCAGAGCAGAGGTGTGTATATGGAGGTGGGGTAGGCAAATATTGAAGAGGGTGTGGTTATTCAGTACTTGGTAAAGAAGCATACCTATGCAACATAAATATATACTCTTTAGAGAACTCTGCACCACCATTGGCAACCATCTCTAAGTGGATCTTGAAGTGTCAACAAGGCTGCAAATTCTTGGAAGATGACTCATGGAGTGGATGGGCAAAATTGATCATGACATGAGAAATGATGGATAATGTTTGGAGGATTGTGGATTAAGGATGTCTGGGTGTTTGAGGAGAATGTATATTTGCCATTTTGAGGGAAGACTTGCGCTTGAAAAATAACCATTGGCCATTGGGTTGCTATGACCGATGACTTGGGATTAACAGTGAATCAGAGCCTAAATACATGTTAGCAAAGTTTGGCCTATTTCAGAGAGATGGTGCCAACTTTATGCATTGCTTTTATGACCAATGGAAGTGTCACTAAAAGAAAACAGTGATCAGTTTTTAACAATGGAAGCGCGAGGATTCTCCACTGCCAAAGAAGGGCAAGAGGGCGACATTGACCGATGTGATGATGGCATTGGTTTTGTGGGATAGGAAGGTGTGCTGCTAATGGATTACTTTCTCACTAGAGTGTATGATGGTATCCTTTTGGACCTGTTGAAGAGAAAAATGTGGTAAAACTGTCTGGGTTTATCCAAGAAGACAGTCGTGTTGCATCAAGACAATGCTTGCTCTCGTGCATGTTCATGGTAGTGGGAATAATGGCATATGTGCCTTATTGGTTTGCATGGTCTCCATTGGATTTGCATCTGTTCAGTAAATGGAGAAGATTCCTCATTGGATGAATGGTCCATTTAGGTATTTTTTGCAGGTGTGGATAAAGGCTTTGGAGCATTGGTTCAAGTGCATTAGCATCAAAGGAGATTGTGTTGAAATATGAGAATTGTTTCAAAATGCTATGTGGTCATTTTGACTCTATTTGAGGAAGTTTTCAAATGACTCTGATAGAATAAAGAGCAATGATTGGTGATTGCACTGGTACTTGCATTACTGAACATTTGGCATTTGGGGTTTGTCATGTATTGGTTATACTGATCTTAGTTGATGTATTTGTGGTTCATCTGAGCTGTTTGGAATCTGTTAGCAAAGTATGGTAAGTGAAAGGAAAATCATACAAAAGCACAAGATATTATTTTAGAAACATGAAATACAAAGAGAGAGAGTATTGTATAAAAATGTTGCACTTTCAGTTATAAATTTATAAAAGAAGAATGATTAAAATTAGCAGGAAAGCATACAGCATTAATTGGAGGGGTGGGGATGTAGAAATAAAGAGCAGATAATGAATTTTGAAGTTATAGCAGAAGATGATGTTTTGAGGAGGTTTTGTGGAGCAAATGATGAGAGTTATAGTAGTGGAGAAGCAACATTTGGAATTTTGTATTACATTTTGCACTTTAGTTACTTTGCCATTTTTATCATTGTTACTCTGGGAATGTGTTTGTCTAGCCACTGATGAATGCTTTCTTTCAATACATTGTAAGTTTCTTTGAGTAAGTTTTAAATTTGTTCTTTTGGAATTATTAAGTGTTGTCAGTGCGTTTGAACCCTTAAAGCTCATTTGCTGCTGTTAAATGTTGGAGTATAGCTTTCTTGAATTTGTGTGATATTGATGCATTTCATGGTGTTTGTTGCATTGTTTTACCTGGGGAATGTTTCTTTTTTCTGTTAGTTAGGGGGTTAATAATTGAATAAGTTAATGTTGGCAGTGATATTCCATGTTTTGAGAGAATATATATTGATGGTATTTTGCAGTGTTTTCTTGCTATATTTTTGGTTTTTTCTGTCCACTTTCACATGAGCATGTAGGCAAAGATAGTTTGGAGTTACTGAGGTAATGAATGCGATAGGAAGGATTGGGGAAAACTTAAGTTTAAAACTACCTGCACCAAGTCAGCCTATTTTTATAAATAATTATGATTAATGTTTATTTGCATTTAAGAGAAAAATCAAAAGATTACAGTGCTGTAATATATGAAACATTTTACTGTTAAGATATTTTATGGAATAATTATGGATGTCTAGTTTTATTTGGAGTAGCACATAATATTTCCTGTTGTCAATATGGAATGTACTGTTTTTTATGCAAATATTTTCACTGAAACTGGCAACATGTTGCTTTGGATGATTTGATATTGAAAATAAGTGAATAGAAAGCAATATAAAATGTGCTCATTTTTAGTCGCATGCTTCATTTGAAAAGAATACACAAAGGACATGGTCAAGATTGTTTGGGAAAGCGTGAGGTTATTCCATGAACATTTTGTTCAGGTACTGTTGGAGATTGGCCAACTTTTCTCAGACTGCACCTATTGCATGCATAGCTTTTATTGTGTTGCATATTGAATAATGAACAACACAGTATTGTTCCCTGAAAGAAGAATATTTTTATATTCTACAATGTGGAAGGATATTCTTGCAGATGTAGATAAGTAAGGTTTGGAAGCTTTTTCATTTTTTGAATGAAAGAACATCCTTAATGACAGTACAGTCACGTGCAGCTATTGACAAGTAAGGACTTTGTTAGGTGGCCAAGTGAAATGATTGATAATAAGATAGATAGTTGTTTAAAGGAGCTGTGTGCCTGTTTGTCGCTCATATTCCTTTTTAGCAATGAAGCATGATTTGAATATTTGGAATGATCATTTCTTGCTCCATTTTCCTATTGAAAGGTGTATACAGAACTGAGATCAATGTTGATGAAAATGACAAACATCTGCTTTTACAGGAATGACCTGTTTTCATGCTGCAATGATGGTTACATGATAATTAGGTTTATGAGGGTGAAGGCATGACACATTTTCCAGAAATAATGATGCAACCATGTTGGGTAATTGGGAGATGGATTTTTTCCTAATGACATCTGTGAAGACAAATATAATAAAACAACACTGTTTTAAATGAATCATCATCGGTGGGTTGTTCATTGGAATGTGTTTTTTTCTGATTATCTGTCATATATGGTCTGTCCAATGATGAGACCATCTGCACTTTTACATTTAGATGCTGTTTCAGTCTCGAGTGAGCATATGGAATATGTACACTTGAGGTCTCTCCATTGCCCCACTCTTGATGAAATGAAGCAGTTGGTTCAATATAGGCCTGTTGCCAAGGCTCATAGGAAGTAACTATGCAGAATAAGTTTTATTGAGCCTTCTGATTAAAATTGAAGTGTTACTACTTGTCTTGGACGAGCGATGCATAACTATAGATTTTGTGAAACTTTCTTTCCTAACTGTATACATTGCTTTTTATTAACGGTCTTAGAGTACTTCCCTGACATTTGTCATGAATGTGAATGGAGGAAAACACTCAGTCAGAGAGTGGGATTTAAACTGCAGACTTTCAGTTTTGAGAGTTAAAGGAAATGCATGTGTGACAGCACACCTGTAATTGCTTTGTTTCAATAAATGAAGGGATTACTTGGCATCGTAGTCTCTGCTCTGCTCCATATGGTGCACCATTTGTAGATGGTTAGCAATATAGTTTGGTGTATGGTAGTGGTGTTATCGTAGGTGGAATGTGTTTTATTACTGTAACAGTATTGGTAGAATTTGGTATGTTTTCAGATGATTATTGTAATACTGCTAAGGTCATTAGCACCTATGAGATTAAGCAATATGATTAATGGTTAGGTCTAGTGATTTCTGAGCAGTTATAGGGTTGTGCAGCAGTGTCAAGGAAATGTGTGTGTGTTTTTTTGAATAGTTTTGCAGCCATTTAGGGAGTTTGTTGTTCATGTGATACATTTGGGAGAAAGGAAATGTTTGGAAATTGCAGGTGAGCTGTTATAGGGTTTTTGTCTTCTGCATCAGATTTGAAGGAGGAGTTTTTGTTTATTGTTGAACATTTAGTAAAGGAAACTTGAGGATTTTCATACACAATGCTGTATAGGCCTATTTTCAAGGCAAGAGCTGGTCTTGTGTGCTACATGTTATGAATCAGTGTTAGGTTGTAGGTGCTGTGTTATGCTAAGATAGAAATCGATTTGGGATTTGGTTGTTTATATAATGAATTTTGGTTTCATTGTGCAGTTTTTTTGTTCAAGTTCTTTGAAAAGAGGTTATTCATAGTGAAGCAATATGTTTTTTGATAAAGGTAACACTATTATGCTCCATTTATTTGTTTTAAATACTCCAGAGCTGATCATGACAGCAAATGTATGTATTATAAACAAGTATCTGAGATGTAATAGTGTTATTATGGATGAATTTTCAATTCAGAAAGGGTCTTCAAATAGATCTAATTCTAGTATGTATACATCAATTAATGTTTTAGGGAAAATTGACCTCTGTTTGTGTATTGCATTCAATTTTGTTGACAGATGAGGGAACTGCTTATGTTTGGTTTGAATACAATATACATATACAATGTGTCTATTGAGGTAGTTAGTATGGATGAAGGTGATTTGTTTGTTTAAGTGCTCTGCTGCTGTCTTTGGTTGTACAGGTGTTGCCTTCCTTGCCTTGTGTTGTTTATGCTTTGAGTGTGTTGCCTTTGGTTGTATATGCTTTGCCTTCGATTGTATATGCTTTGTCTTCAGTTGTATAGGCTTGGCTTCTTGCCTTGTGTTGTCTTTGGTTGTATAGGCACTGCCTTCCTTGCTTTTCTGTTCTCTTTGGTTGTATATGCTTTGAGTTCCTTGTCTTTGGTTGTATATGCTTTGAGTTTCTTGTCTTTGGTTGTATAGGCTTTGCCTTCCTTGCCTTGTCTTTGGTTGTATGTACTTTGCCTTCCTTGTCTTTGGTTGTATGTGCTTTGACTTCCTTGCCTTTGGTTGTATATGCTTTGCCTTCCTGGCCTTTGGTTGTATATGCTTTGCCTTCCTTGCCTTTGGTTGTATGTGCTTTGCCTTCCTTGCCTTTGGTTGTATGTGCTTTGCCTTCCTTGTCTTTGGTTGTATATGCTTTGCCTTCGATTGTATATGCCTTGTCTTCAGTTGTATAGGCTTTGCCTTCTTGCCTTGTGTTGTCTTTGGTTGTATAGGCACTGCCTTCCTTGCCTTGTGTTGTCTTCCTTGCTTTTCTGTTCTCTTTGGTTGTATATGCTTTGAGTGTGTTGTCTTTGGTTGTATAGGCTTTGCCTTGTGTTATCTTTGGTTGTATATGCTTTGCTTTGCCTTGCCTTCCTTGCCTTGTGTTGTCTTTGGTTGTATATGCTTTGAGTTCCTTGTCTTTGGTTGTATATGCTTTGCCTTGTCTTGTCTTTGGTTGTATGTGCTTTGCTTTGCCTTGCCTTCCTTGCCTTGTGTTGTCTTTGGTTGTATATGCTTTGAGTTCCTTGTCTTTGGTTGTATATGCTTTGCCTTGTCTTGTCTTTGGTTGTATGTGCTTTGCTTTGCCTTCCTTGTCTTTGGTTGTATATGCTTTGCCTTCCCTATGGTTGTATATGCTTTGCCTTCCTTGCCTTGTATTTGGTTGTATATGCTTTGCCTTCCTTGCCTTGTCTTTGGTTGTATGTGCTTTGCCTTCCTTGTCTTTGGTTGTATGTGCTTTGCCTTCCTTGCCTTTGGTTGTATGTGCTTTGCCTTCCTTGTCTTTGGTTGTATATGCCTTGTCTGGTTGTATATGCTTTGCTTTGCCTTGTCTTTGGTTGTATATGCTTTGCCTTCCTTGCCTTTGGTTGTATAGGCTTTGAGTTCTTTGTCTTTGGTTGTATAGGCTTTGCCTTCCTTGTCTTTGCTTATATATGCTCTGAGTTCTTTGTCTTTGGTTGTATATGCTTTGTCTTTAGAAATATCTTTGCTATTGGTGTTAAAGTGCAACACCAACTGGTGGCAGTGGAGTGTACTATGTAGTTGCATGACAAATAGCTTGGTGCATAGTATAGTCAAGCAACATCAGTAGCCTAGTGCTCGACTAATAGCTTAGTGCATAGTATAGTCGAGCAACATCGGCAGCCTAGTGCTCGACCAATAGCATGGTGCATAGTATAGTCGAGCAACATCGGCAGCCTAGTGCTCGACCAATAGCATGGTGGGTAGTCTAGTGCATGGTGCTACTCCTTTATGTATAGGAGTACTTGTGCATAACTAGTGTGCTTCTTTGTTTCAGAACAGCCATCTTCAAGCGTGCCATCGAGGCCCGTGCTCTTTTATCTCAAGAGCCTTTGTAAGTACCTGTGCTCTTTTATTTCAAGAGCCCCCCCCACTCCTTTATTGCAGGAGCTCATACATGTACCCCCTTAGTACTAAGGCAGGAATGTAAAGGAAAGAAACAAGGTTGAATAAAGAACTTGTATTGGTATATAGGACTTATTTATTTTACCAATCAGAGTCTCCCAGCCAGCGTTTGCAAATTTCATCTCTGGAGATAGGTTCCGCCCGCAGGGCGGAAAAAAAAATTTTTATAATATATATAAGTCCAAAATGAGGAAAACTGGAGAAAAGAAAGGAAGAAGGTATTATTGCAGCATTGGAAATGGAAAATGGCAAAAGCAAAGAAGAAGGCAATAGTAGTGGTAATAGCAGCAGCAAAAAATATTGCTAAAAGAATGCCAAATATGCAGAAAGCAAAATGAACTGAGCACCATTGAACAATGGACAAAACTTTTCTTCCAAAAAGATTTTGAACCATTGAAAAATGGATAAAACTTTCGAACCTATAGAAAATTCGTACATACAAGAACGTTACTCGCAAACAATTCAAAATGCCTTGTGTACGCAATGCTCGACACGACTGGTACGCTGCTAAATCTTTTACCAATATATGCACGGCAAATGATTACATGTAATAAAGAAAACATAGTAATTTACCAGGCATATTACTATGCCCCGTAAATTACTACGCTTCTTTAGTCGTAATTTGCCAATCTGCACGTCATGCATGGTAAATACCAGATTTAACAGAGGAAAAACATACCAAATCTTAGCACTTTACCACAATGGTAAACAACCATCATTTAGTAGGAAAATCCTACTAAATCTCAGCACTTTACCACTTTGATAAATGACAATTTAGTAGGATAAACCTACTAAAATAGTCGGTTACCAAAGCAATAAAGAACCAACATTTAGCACTCTTTCCATACTAAATCGGTCGTGTACCAAACTCGTAATTGCCAGATTTAATAGCATTTTCCACGATAAATCTTAGTCTTCCACCAAACCGATAAATGCTAGATTTGTTAGATTTTTCCCCACTAAATCCTAGTCATTTACCAAAATAGTAAATACCAGATTTAATAGGTTTTCTCTAATAAATCCTCATTTATCAATATGCACGTGGTAAATACCAGATTCAACAGTGCAAATGTCGTGTTCGGCATCCGCCACACAAAGCATTTTGAAATGTTGCAAGTAAGCATCCTTGTATGTACCATTTCTAATGGCTCACTTTGCTCAGTACATCTGCCTTCTACACATTTGACAAACTTTTAGCAACATTTTCTGCTACTGCTACTACCACTACTACTGCCTTCTCCTCTGCTAATGCCACTCTCCATTCCCAATGCTACAATAACACCTCCTTCCTTTCCTTTCTCCAGTTTCCCTCATTTTGGACTTGCCAGCCAAATGCGTCTACCATCCAGGATAGAGGAAAATAGGTTCTGTGCCATCGCAAGCAGCGATAGACATGGCCATATGAAAAGCAAATAGCTCCCCACGCAGACCAGTTCGACAAACGCACCATGTCTGCCGACTGCGAGCTAGCACAGATGGTATACCAAGGGTTCATGGACATGGCACAGGACCGTCGCCAAATCTCGCTTTAATAAGTTCTTTTCGTATTTTCGCACAATATGCCGACGGGCTGTGCATACTACTTCAAACTTAGCAAGACCGACAACCAGAACGAGCGCCATGTATGGGTTAAGGTAAGGGGCATCAAGGTGCGAAAGGATTCAAAATGTCTACAAACAAAACATTTGGCTGGCACTAAACTAAATTGGCAGACCACTACAGCTTACAAACTATTATGTGCACCACTGTTTACATTGCATTGTCAACACATACTTTTGTCAAAGAAAGACAAAGATTGTAATATATAACAATTTATTGTAAATAAGACATGCTTCACATGAAACATGTGTATTAAATTTACATAGCTTTGCTGAACATTTATTATTTAACATATTGAATTTTGATGAAATTTCAATTATTGCATTGTTCATTTTGCTTCACATTAATTGATAAAATTTACTTGTAATTGCATTGTTCATCTTGCTTCACATTAATTGATAAAATGTCACTTTTTAATGCATTGTTCATCTTGCTTCACATTAATCGATAAAATTTACTTGTAATTGCATTGTTCATCTTGCTTCACATTATTTGGTAAAATGTCACTTTTTAATGCATTGTTCATCTTGTTTCACATTAATTGGTGAAATAGTTCTTTTATCTTGCTTCACAAATAAAACATTCAATGAAATATTAATTGAATTTGCAATCAAACACTAAAAAACCCATTCATAATCTCTTCCAAATAGCATATTTAGACCACTCTTCCAAAGTTTCTTCTCAAAAAGATATTTGCCCCCAAAGTAGTACATATCGCACAGTCCCGCTGGCCACTTCCACACTGAGAAGCGGCCAATGGGACCAGGCTGAGGATGGAGGCAAACGCCTTTGAAACATGTCCAAGTAAGTGGAACAAAATTAGTGAAATTGGAGTGATTTCCTAATAATTGGTTATATTATACTGAATAATGTACAATGAAAATAATCCTGTAAAAATTTCAAATCCTAAACATATTTATAGTAAAGAACCAACATTTCATCATCATGAAATATTACAGGGAGCCAATAGGTCATTTCATGCATTGTGTCGAGATTTTAATTAAAGGATGTGTTTTTCATAGGGGTTCATTCATAAAGTGTGTCACGTTTATATATATATATATTTCTTTAACATGTGCTCAGTTTTTATTGTTAAAGCGAGCATTATTACTGGTTTTTCAAGTTTACAACTTATTGTATTAATATTGTTATATGGTAGCATGTAAATTGTTTACAACTATAAATTTGTTTTTATATCTTTTTCTGTTTGTGAACAAGCTTTCACCCTATCTGTATTAATTTCTATAAATCTTTAGTTCTTTTGGTTTAGTACAACCTTAATATATGTATTTTGTATTTGTTTTGTAATCCTTACATTTTAAAAATAAGTTATGAATTGTTTTATTTATTCCCTTTAATAATGAATATTCATTTATTTACATAATTTAATCTTAGACATATATTTGGTTATACTTATTTGTCTTTTGCATTGGTTTTACTAATATTTTGAGTTTGCATATTTATAATTTTGGGTACTTTTCTATAAAGACATAGTAATATGTTTTTATTTATGATTTTTATTATTATTTTTAAATTACTTAATGTTTTTTGGAAAAAGTTGCATTTCTACTTCATTGTTAATTTTTGGGTGATAGTATGGACCATAGCATTTGCAGATTGGTATTTATTTGCTTTTGGGTTTCTTAGTAATTTATTTTTAATTATTATTAATGCTGTTAATTATAACTTTTGCAGATTACATAATTTATTTTATTGTTTAATTTCTATTTTAGTTTTTCTTGATGGTATCCGCCAGAGCATTTGCACACTGGTACTTATTTATTTGCTTTTGTATACTTTTAACAGTCATTACCATTATTAAGAATTCTGAGATTTTATAGTGGATTCAAGTATTTCACTTTCCCTATAATATATACTAGTTTTGGACGGTGATTTCCATTATTCATTTAACTATGTCTATATATTTTGTTCATTTACGTTTACCAAAAGCTCATGTTTAGGCCTCCGTTTCTTGTTCAATAATTTTGGCAGGTGTCGTATTAAAATTAGGGAGATCAATATTCCTTCCATTATATAATTTTAGAATAAATTTTGGTGTGATTTATATGTATTATGATTAACAATTAAATTGGTAGGAGGATATTTTGTTACTTTCATGTGTTTAAATCAAATAGATATTAAGTCTTTAGTTATTGGAGGTTTAATGACTTTCAGTAGTTGGGCATTTTATACAGCTTTCATTTTAATATTGCACATACATTATGTTCTTCAGGGTTGTTTTGTCTTGCCAATATTACTTACAAGCAATTACAAAGTCATAGTAATAATTAATAAGGAGTTGACAAGATGAATTCCAACAATGACTTTGTGGTGGTTTTTATTTTTGTCTTTTAATATAGCTGCACCCCATTTTTTAAATTTATTAGGTGAAATGGCTATAATCAATAAAATAGCAGGATGGATTTATTATGCTATGATATTTTTAATAGTAATTTATTCTTTCAGTGCTGCTTATACTTTATATTTATATTCTTGTACTCAACATGCAGTAATTGATTGTGCAGAATCCAGCTATAATCCTAAACATTTATTGTTTTTACATTCATTTCCTTCAAATTGTTTAATTTTACAGACTTTTTTCCTATTTGAATGTACAACTTTAATAGTTTCATTTCAAGTTATGATTTGTGGAGTCATAATAGATACACATTTATTTTAACTTGTGATTTTTTTGTCCATTTGTTTACTTATTGGTAATATCTTCATTGACATTTGTTAACGATAAAATTCTTTTTATTGAATGGGAATTATTAACATTAAATTCTTTAAGAATTGTAATAACTTTACTATTGGATTGAATATCAGTTTTGTTTATTATTAATTTCATCTCTCGTTATTTTATATACAAAAGATTATATAAGACAGGAACCGTTATATTAATTATTAGACTAAATATCATTACAATTTTATTAGATTGGGATGCAATAGCTTTAGTATCACATTTATTATCAAAATAGAATATTGACATTATCAAATCATGTGGGAGATGCGACTATTCTGAATTATTCCTTGAATATTACATTTTGGTAGCTGCAATTATGTCCATTATTTAGAGTATATTTTTAATAAAGGTGAATTACAAATTATTGTTCTTCCAATTGTTTTAGCAGGAATTCCTTTTTAGTACAATTACCTGCTACAATTGCAACTTCTACTCCTGTTTCAGCATTAGTTCATTCTTCTCCTTTAGTTGCAGCAAATGTGTATTTAATTATTCATTTTGGTAAGATTTTTCCCAATTACTTATTAGAGATTTTATGAGTAATTTCTGTTTTAACTACATTTATATCTTGGTTCTGAACAAAATTTGAATTTGACCAAAAGATTCCTTCAGCTAATTTAAATCAATTAAAATTAATAATAGGAATTTTATCTTTCAATTTTGATTTACCCTTTATTTCCACTTGCTGTATTTAAAGTCTTATAGTTATTCATTGTTTAGGTAGTACAAGTCATTTAAGATGTTCATTTTATAGGGGGTTTATCTTACTTCATACCTTTGACATCCTCATGTTTTATCATTTTCTAATTTGGCATCATGTAGAATGCCTTCTTTTGGCTGAATTTTTCTCTAAGGATTTAGTTTTACAGGCCGTTAAAAAATTTAAATATATTTATGTACTTTTTATTCCGTTTTTCCTACTGTATGTTATATTTTTGCTTTATTTTATTCTATGTTTTGAGGAGACCTTCATTTACTATCTTTTTATAAATTTAATGAAGGTAATATTCATGTATTGTGTGGGATATTATGTTTAATATTTTTTTCAGCAATGGATCAGTTTTTCTAACTCCTTATATAATTTGTTTGCCTTTACTTATAAAGATAATACCTACTGTAGTAAGATCAATTGCTTTATCAAGTGTGATATAAGTGAAACCATAAACAGTGTTCTAAATATCCGACTTGGAAGAGATTAAAAACATTCATTATTTAACATGCTAATTTGTGATCAAATTTTTGTTCTCATGCCTTGTTTATCTTCCTTCACATTATTAATTCTTTCACATATTTGTGATGCAATTTCAGTTCTCATTGCATTTATCTTCCTTCACTTAAAAAAATAAAACAAATAAAATTCACTTGTATTATTTATCTTCTTTCACTTCAAAAAATAAAATGAACAGTTTCCTCCATACATAATTCTATTTTGTCTTAGCTTTGGTTACAATTTCATGTCATTTTTCTCTTTTTACAGTGGCACACATTTTTTACCCAAGGTACATTTTCTAGCACATTCTGTACAAAATGTCATTCCCAGAGCAATTTACTATTTCAAAATATACTCGTTTCATATCAAATGTCAATTTACGCTATTCAAACATTTTCTCATTTCAAACCTAATACCCAGTCATTGTATCTTAAGATTTTCTCATTTTAAATCAAATTGTACTCTGGATTTTGTGCTTTGTACCTCTTTTATTCTATCAAGACAAGATGGATCAATCTAAATGCCTCATTAAATCTTTCAAAATATTTGTCCAATATTCCCATAAAACAGCCAGACTCCAAAGATAAAGAGATTTCTCCAATAGATAGTAACCACCAGAAGAATAAAAACAACCACTTGAGCCATTGAAAGGCAAACATGGAGAACAAGCAAAAAATATCAAACTGTTAACATAGAAGAAAATATCATTCCATTATTGGAGGAACCAAAAATATATCATGGCTGCATATCAGAAGACTAACTTGACAAAAACAACTCCATGGTCTATTCGTCAAAACTTTAAAAAGTGAATGTCTGCAGAAGCTGACCAGCTTCTTTCATTCAAAATTAGCACAATTTATTAAATAAAGATGCTCATTTATTGCTCCCTCCTCCCACCAAGGAGGCTCATTTGAATCACAGATTTCAAATGGCATCCACCAAAAACAAAAAGTTTTGTATGAACAGATAACACTTTTTCATCAATGCTCTAAAACTGCCCCATTTTACTGCTGAGACATCAATGACAGGTCTGCCAAGAACAAAACAATATTTCATATGAATGGAATCAATAAGACTTCTTTCGGTGGTGTTTAATACTGTCTCATTTTACTGCCTAAGCAGAAATAACATGTCAGCCAAGAACAAAAAAAGTTGTATATGAACAAACAACAAGAATTTTCTTTCAATGCTATTTAACACTGCATTGTACTCTTCAGGCATCAGTGGCATATCTGCCAAGAACAGAACAGAAAATGTTTGAAATGAACACAGACAACACTTTGCTTTCAATACTGTTCTACTGCCCAATTTTACTGCTGAAACAGCAATGACATATCTGCCAAGAACAAAAAAAAATTGTTTTACATGAACAGAGACAACACTTTTCTTTCAATGTTTATTGCTGCCCAATTTTACTGCTCAAGCAGCAATGACACATCTGCCAAGAACACAATGTTTTACGTGAACAGAGACAACAAGACTTTTCTTTCAATGCTGTTTACTGCTGCCCAATTTTACTGCTCAAGCAGCAATGATAAGAACAAAAAATGTTTTATAAGAACAGACATCTCTTTCAATGCCGTTTACTGCTGCCCAATTTTACTGCTCAAGCAAGAATGACAGTCTGCCAAGAACAAAAAAGGCTCTATATGAGCAGAGACAAGACATTTCCTTCAATGCTGTTTACTGCTGCCCAATTTTACTGCTGAAGCAGCAATGACATCTGCCAAGAACAAAAAAGGCTTTATATGAACAGAGACAAGACATTTCCTTCAATGCTGTTTACTGCTGCCCAATTTTACTGCTCAAGCAGCAATAACATCTGCCAAGAACACAATGTTTTACATGAACAAACATAACAGACCAAGACCAATGCAACACACTAAAAAGCAACAAAATCTTCCCTTCCAAATAACTTCATTACATACATACATAAAGCATTTTGAATGATCCACCATTGTCTTATTTTTGTGGTCTGCCTTCAAATACTACTTGCTCATAAAAAGGATGTGCAGTCTACATCTATCAATTACAAACAAATTCTACACAAATATATCCCTGCTGCCATAATACTACCACCACCACCAATGTCCTGCAGAAACGTCCTGAAAAGCAAAACCTATCTAATTCTGCCTAACATTGATCTGTTATCATTCTAATGCAAGTGACCCCAACTGAAAATATCAATCATGATTTAAGAGGAGTCATTTATTTTTTTATTTTTCAAACATTCCACATTTTAATGTTAAATTAATTCTACCAGGATTGCCTTATAATATCTATCATTACTTCTTCTATGCCATAAAAGACTAAGCAAATAAATTTACTTTAAATCAAATCTGTGCTAATTGTTCAAAAAGGTTTCAGATTTTTTTTAAAAAAATGTGCAAACAAGTATTTTGAACATCTGTTTTATGCAAATGATATTTTATTTTGTTTTTACGATACTCTTATCAAAAGTTACAATTCTTTATAACACAAACTTTATAAAGTCCTTGCAAACTAGTTGCCCATTTAATCCACACCCCTATCCCTTCCATTCTACATTTTAGATCATTGATAATTAGGCCCTGAGCCAGCACAATCATGAAAGGCCTCTACATATGTTATCTGCTTTTATTGCAAGCAACAACCGTGCATTCATCCCACCACTTATACTCGATAAATGGTAAAATACTGTCAAGAACCATCAATTCATTTTTCTTGCAACTGTATCGAGAAATATATTTCCTGAACCCAACCTTTTGTCATTTTATAAAAAGCAATCGTTTCAGGCTGTTTGTTACTTCCCATTTCTTCATCAATTCATTTGCTGTTCTACATAGTAGACAATGCAACATTTTTCCCCTTAGTAAGAAAATAGGACAAGTATGAAATTTTACAATCACCCAAAAAGACTACAATGTTGTTCTCCGATGACAAATTATGGTGGTAGCTCCTGTCTGTTCATCCTCGGCATGCACATTGTTATTACTTTCCACTTTTTAAGCAGTTCTTACATAAAGGGATGCTAGAAAACCAATCATCTGTTTAAGATTACATCAAGTACCAGATATATTCAGAGTTAATCCTTTCACTTCTCTGAAGGCATTTGCTTTCATTTAAAAGGACAATCACATTTTTCCCAATAATATTTGAAACTAAACATATCCTTGAGTCGGCTTCGCCATATTTGGCAGGCTTGCTTCTCATAAACTGCTAAATGCACATCTTCCTCTAAAAGACCACAGTTGTTCATCTATGATTGTGTACTCAAGTATTGTTTTCTTGGTTCAGTTTTTGTATAAACATATCAAATAGTTCCCTGGTAGAAGCCACTTTTACCATTCAGACATCTTTCATGTCAATCTATCTCCTCATCAAACCTTAAAGAGCCCTAAACAGAAATCCAAAGCATGGAACATTGGCACCCAGAATCTTCAGTATGGAGATGTCTCAATTACTGCATAGCCTCACAAAGCAGCCTGAGAGTGGCACATGTTGCATCACAGTCTCGAGCATAGTGTATCCTCATCACTTCTATTTTGAGATTAGTATAGTATTTTGTCAATGAAGAAACAGAACCATCACTGTGGATTGGCGGCCCATTTAGCAGTCCCTTTCATCCCAAATACGTTGATAGCTTACATTCCCCATAGCCTCAGCTTTTGGCCATTTAGTTCTTCCCCCCCCCACAAGCTACATGTAATCTTCACTAGTCAATTTATCACTTTGATCTGTGTCATGAATTTCTATTTCAAGTCATCAACTCTCTCCTTCACATGACGCCTCTTTTTCTAATTTGCTACAAAGTCCACCAAATTCTCTCTCTTCATCCAGTGCATTAACAATCCAGGTACTGATCTGAACTAATTTTATTTACTCCCCGTGATAAGAAATATATATATATATATATATATATCAATCTCATAACACCAGGTCAATCTGTCCCATAACTGCACTAATCAGATTGCAATTGCCATGTGAACAAAATATTACATTCATTTTGCCATCTATTTTTCTTTCTCATTTTCCAAAACTGCAAATGCTAGGCTACCATTTCTCCATCATGGATCTTCCATGTCATACGTCTCTCCCAAACACGCTCCATCACAACAAAAATACTTCATTCTATATTTGCACAATGTTTACAAATATAAATTAACAATTGTCCAGTGAAGTTTTACAAATGATATTTCAATTGCTTTTCATTAAACATCACTTATTTTCTCTGTGTTCGATTGTTATATTTAGCTTCATCTTGTACAATATTCTTCCCTTATACCCATTTAACCTGATATCTGGTCACTTATTTGCTACACTTTATCATTTATTGCTTTCAATCTACACCTTTCATACAGTTCACAAATTATTTTGCATATTTTTACTAGTTTGATTTGAGAGTTTGCCATTCTTTGAAACTCCATTATGATTACAATTATTCCTGCAATAACACAGGACAATTCATAACATATTTCTATTAGTTTTATGTTTAATAACCTCTGCACTCTTCGCAGCTTGGTAGAATTTATTCCTTTGCTCCCAGAATCCATCCATACAGGTTTTGCATAAGTAAATGTGTTGTTGATTTGGGTTATTTATGGGCACTCCAACATTTCATGTCATCAGCTTCCAATTCAATTCAGGGCATGAAATGGCTAACAAATTTTGCTCAGAGACCTCTTTTTTCAGGCTTGAGGTTCTTTATCGTGCCATAAATGTACCACACGGGACCCATGGCTTTACTTCCCTTCCGAAGGAAGCCACACTTCAGAGTTTTAGGCCCAAAAAACTCCATGGCAGAGTTTCCACCCTCTATCTTGGGCTGACAAGGTCAAGTATGGTTACCACCAGGACAGACTATTTGCGTAAGTAAGGAGAGGTAGTATAGCTCCTTTACAAATATCTTAAATACATCACTTTTTTTTGGTTTTATTTACAGATGCTGTATAACATCTCATGTCATCAGCATCCCCTTTCAAATCATGGCATGAAACAGCACATAAATTTTGCTCAGAGGCCTCTTTTTCAGGCTTGAGGTTCACATCGCTCTTCAAACCCCAATTTATTCTCTCAGACTTTGCTGGCAAGAGCCTACCTAACACCCATTCAAAACCCTTAATGTGCTCAAGCTCCATACATCATGAACTGACCAGATATAAACTTGAGAGTTCTAAAACCAGAGAAAGATAACACAGCTTTCAGAGCAAAACAAATTAATCCTCCATTTTTAAAACCAACTAAATATTTCAACTTTACTTCAGCAGGAGCGTGGGATACTCTTATTATTATTATTATTATTATTGACAAAATACTAGAGACCTACCCCACACTTACTAAAACCAAATGAAAGACCTAGCATCAATGCATTTTCATCACCCAGATCTGCGTCCAAAAACATTATGCACATCAATCTGAATAAATTCAAACAGTTGAGCCATTACTTTTTTCTGTTGCTGTACCCATTCAAAGACACTTTACCTCCTAAACCCTAATGCCTTCCATAGTCTACCTGCCAAAACTACATTTCCTTGAAACAAAAACTTTTTAATTCTAACCTGAACTCATTTCTATTTATTTAAAAAGTTCCATTTCTGAAATCCTAACTCAAAAATTTGCAAACATCTACTTGTGCCTATCTTATTAAAACAGGAGTCTCTTGTAGAAGCTGATGATCCATTCGATGTTCTGAAAATACAACTTGCACATCCTTGTCTACAAAACAGAAAAGGTGGCTTACAACTACTAGTTACATGTCGGCAGTGAACACAATTCTCTCAACTCCAACAATAGTTTCATCAAACAAATTTTATTCCACCCAACCCTCACCCTCCAATTGTTTTTAATTCATAAAAAATTTTAATATCAAAAATGACACCCTATACATACCTATAACAATTTATCTTGCCAGATTAACATTTCAT
Source organism: Metallyticus violacea (assembly GCA_030762175.1). Taxonomy (NCBI): domain Eukaryota; kingdom Metazoa; phylum Arthropoda; class Insecta; order Mantodea; family Metallyticidae; genus Metallyticus; species Metallyticus violacea. Next base: position 8,060,856 of record CM060837.1, on the reverse strand, counting down.
GACATGAATCAATTATATTACTCAGATTTCATTTTATATGTAAATATACAACATTTGAAGAACAATGAAACCGGAACAGTTTATTTATTTATTTATTCTTTCTGTAACATTTTCAATTTTAGCCCTCAATGCCACCCATAACTATGTTTTCATATTACTAATAAAGGATTATTACTTCATTGCATTAAGATGAAAACATTTCAAATTGGAATGAATATTATTAGTTACCCGTCTTATATTACTTTTAGTATTATAAAGTGAAATTTGGAGATAATTGAAGTGTATGGTGAGAAAATAAAGTGTTGTAACATTAAAGTTTTAAGGTAACTATTACTTTTTTAAACTTTGGTAAGGTCTTGAAACTTAAAATAATTTGGTAGTTAACATCCTGCAGTGAATCCCCCCCCCCCTCATGTTCCTGTTTAGAAAATATTGTTCTTCGTTAGGAATTTACAACTTTGGAAGAAATATTTAGCACCATATCATGTTCATTGTTTAATTCATTTTAAATGAATGGTCATTTCTTTTTAAATATATTTTTTAATAAATGAATTTAATTTGGAAAATTTTTCCAATAATTTTTTTTTAATGCTAAACATTTTTAAGACAGCCGTCATATTGATAGAAATAAAACGCTTTTACATTTAAAATTCCTCATTATTTACAGAAAAGTTATCATTTGAGGTGTGCTAATAATTTTATTAACATATATTTTAGTATTCATTTCATTAGTATGATGGGTTCCATATACATGACTAACACAAAAACTAACCCACATGCACCGTGTTTCATTCAAAGTGGCTGGGCCTGATGCCCCACTCGCTACCAAGGTACTCCAAACATCAGCATAGTTTTTACATGAAAGCCACTAAAGGTCAACGTTTACTGGACATTATTGCTCTATTTATTAAAAATAGGACTTCTTGATATAACATTTTACCTGCCCACTGAAAAATGTTCAGTTGACAATACTCATTTCGCTGTGCCAAGGTAGCTTTATTATTAGCTTTCAATGGAGGCTGCAATGAAAGGTTGAACAAGGCAATTTCCATTTTATAGACATTTCAATATATGTCCAGTTTTGAGTTACAAATAACCTTATCAAGGGACGAAAAGTGATGTTTTCATTTGACATTAAACTCGACATTTCATCAATTATTGAAAAAATATATTTACATTTTCGTTTTGTAAATGTATTTTTATATCATTCATCTACACTTTTTGTTTGACATAAGATACATTTTACTTTAGGGAGAACAGACATTTCTTTTTAATAGTTCTTATTGAAAGAAAGGGTTGTGATATGAATGTTGCATTAAAATTGATATTATCCCTGTTCAACTTTTCAAAATCTTATACCATCCTCTGAGCCAGATTGCTTTCTATCTTTAAATAATGAAGTAAAGTATCAAAAAATGTTACATAGTGATTCTCGATACTATACAATTTTCGTAGAGATTATAGTACAGTAAATTTGGACATTATAAATATCTTCAGTGATAAACGACTTATTAATTATTATTAATATACGACTATTATTAGTACTTTTTATGATGGTAGGAATAGCTTTTTGTTTTATTTTATTACTACATTTAAATGATACTATCAATCTTAATAATCTCATTTAAATGAAACCTAAAGTATGTTCTAATATTCCAACTGAAACAATGTTAAACAAAAATGAATTTGTTCAAATTAAATCAGATCCATTAAACAAATGTATCAATTTGTTGAATGATGCCATGCAAACAAGCACGGTCATTCCAAATGCAACTAAATACAAATTAAAACAGAATAATCCCATAATAGCAAAGATATGCGACTTGCCTAAAATTTGCAAGCCTGGAAAAAATAGGCGACCCATCATTAATAGTGTTAACACCCCATCATATTTTTCAGAAAAATGGTTAACCAACAGATTTAATGCTACCAACTTCCAAGTAGAAGTGTAAAGAACTCTTTTCAACTAATAGAACAGATAAACAACATATTCTTCAATGTAGTTTCACCATTTCAAAGTATATCAACAGAAATTCTTCCATCTCCCTTAGAAGAGTCATTAAACGAGATTGGAATTAATGAAGAACATATACAACTTCCTAAAATTTGCACAAACCATTATTTTTTTTTCAGAGGAAAGTTTTACCAACAACAAACTGCACTTGCTATGGGTAGCCCTTTATCTCCTTTTTTAGCTAATCTCTGCATGAGTAATTTTGAAACTCCTATCACCTCTGCCTTCCCATACATTTTTAAAAGTTAATATAGATATGTCACCATTTTCTCTATGGTCCAAGCCTTAAAACTCCCAAATATACAAGACAGAAACATCTCATACATATTAAACAGATAACATGCTGCCATTTTTACACATTAAAATTGTGAAGAGTACAGGAAAGACCCAGATAATTGCATCAAAGCAGATGGTTTTAACCTCTTCATGCATAAACACGAGTTTTTAACAGTTTGACATGCACATTGGTTCATTTGCCAATTAGTAAAGAAGAGTTTATAAAGATGGAAGATATTGCAATTTTAAATGGTTTTAATACAAGTTTGGTACCAAAAAAGTTTCAAAGCAAAAAACTTATTACAGATACCGCCACGTTATCGGATAAGTAAAAACTCATTTTTAAAAAATTTACATACCATCCAAGGGCAATGATAAGATTCCAAATTGTTTTTGCAAATTTTAATATAAAACTTGCACCTATCGATAGATTTAATTTGAAAAATATTCTGAAGGACAACCCAGTTAAAAGGACCTCTCCAGAGAAAAAAGCAGGCATTTACAGATTAACTTGCATAGTGTGGAAAGATTTATATTGGGAAAACAAAGACAAATATATGTACAGCTTTAAAAGAACATTTTACTAACGTAAAATATAAGCAGACTGATAAGTCGACAGTGGCTTATTTTGGACTGAAAATCATTATAAAAAAGGTGGAATTGTTAATAGCAGTACAAGGACCTATAGAACTGGATATATGAGGAAAAATTTACATTTATAAAGAACCTCCATATTCCAAGGGAAGAAAACGTCAACTTTAATTCGTCAAAATCCACCAGAACAGAACCTCCCTTCCACATAGCCATTGGAGTCTACAGCCAGTCATCCCAAGGCCAAATATGAAGACCAATTGTCTTAAAAACCGGTATGATACTTTACTACAAGTGGAGCAATAAGAGTGTTAAGTTCATATATCTCAAATTATTATAATCTTACATTGACTATTTTATCTTGTGAATTAATATTCCTTAGTGAAATCTATATTATGAGTACTTATTTTACTTTTGTGCTTATGTTTATCTTCGTCTAATATTTTATATATGTATTTCAGAAATAAATCCAAGTCTTTTGGATTTTGCACATGACATGTATGAATTTGTTTAAAATTTCAATATGGAACAAAAGGTTTTTATTTATGACAAATATTAATGGGCATTTTTTCCTCCTCAGCGAAGGGGGCCATCTATGAATAATTTGATGTTTTATTATGTCAGGACAATTAGTGCTTATTGTACAAAATATTACTTTCAAAAGGATGATAAACCCTTTCATTATTGTTTCAAGACTTATCCGTTTGAAAATGTTTTCACAACATCTTTATCATTAACTTTAGGATGCAAAGAAGGATGAGCCTCTTAAATTGGATTGTGTATTGTTGGGTTCTTTCATTCTTTTACCCTCCCACCAAACCGATACCAGCTGGCCAGCTGATAAGACTAACAAGCACCGCTCCCCCGAGGCCAAACACTCCGGGAGAAAACAAAAATGATCACGCAATAGAATAGTTCCATTGTTTATGGGTTCATTATACATATTTCATAAAAATCCATTGTTAAGTATTTAAGTAAAAATATATTCCTCAATTTTTCCTACATAAGTACCAATTGCATTATGAAAAACTAACTGCATTGGATAGAATGCAATCAAATTGAAAGAGTAATAAATAGGTTAGTAAAACAGTTCCATTGTGTATAGGTTGATAAGCAATTATTATTGAAGTAAACATTTATTTCTCATGTATAATTACAATTGCATTATGGGCGGTTACCATTGTGATCCAGTTAAATAAGCAATAAATATCAAGCTGGTCGAATAGTTCCATTGTTTATGGGTGGATTATATATTTTTAATAAAAAACCATTATTATTGTTAGCATTTAAGTAAAAATACATTTCCCCTAAATAATTTCAAATAGCACCATAGAAAATGAAAACCGATTGATATAAGAATAAAGAAATATTTTATTCAGCATTACACCTGTGACATCAAAAACATAGTCCTCCAAGAAAAGTATGGCAAAGGGTAAATAAAAGTAAACATCTTGAAAGAAATGGAACCTCTGAAATTCATTTCATAAATGTCACAGAATGGTTTTAATCAAAATATTCTTTTTGGAAATTAAAATAATGGTAGATTTTCTTTTCAAAGATTTATTTTAAACTATTAAAACATGTTTATTTACTTGCTTTTTTTTTTTTCTTTCCATTACGAGACTTTACTTAGACACAAAATATTTATTCATTTTATATATATAAATGTATACAAAAGTTTGCACTTTTCAATCCTTTTATGTTTTAAAAATAGTATTCATTCAAAATATATTTGTTAGTTTCAACTTTATTTACTAATTTAATTTCTTAACAAATATTTCATTTTATTCCAATTTAAGCCTATTTTTTGTAAACTAAGTATATTAGTTTTGATTATATACATTTATTCTTTTAAATCTTTTTAAGTTTTAAAAAATGATAGATTCAAAATAATTCCAACACTTTTTTCATTTATTTTTTCTTTTTAAAAAATAACATTTGACTTCTTATTTCAGTTTAAACTTATTTTGTTTAATCTAAGGATATTTAGCTTTGATTTTATGAATTCATTCTTTTCAATTCCTTTAAGTTAAAAAAAAAAAAAAATAATTCTTTCAAAATATCTTAAAAAGTTTTATTGCAATTATTAATTTTTACCATTTTTTTAATTCTATTACAATTTATTTCTACTGTAAAGATATTACTTTTCATTATATAAATATATTCTTTTTAATCCTTTTTACGTTTTAAAAAAATATGAATTTAAAATTATTATTTATAATTATATTCACTAATTTCTTTTATAAAAAATATTTTTCTTATTTCAATTTAAAATTATATTTGTAAGCTAAGGATGTTAGTTTTGATTACATGAATTTGTCATTTTCCAACCCTCAAGTTTTAAAAGAAAGATGATTTATTCAAAATATATCCAATATTTTTTAATTCCTTTTTTGAAGAAAATTGGCAGTTTTTAAATCAATTTAAACTTTATTTTTTTGTAATCTAAGGAAATTAGTTTAGATTTTATGAATTCATTTTTTTCAATCTTTAAGTTTTATAAAAAAGACAATTCTTTCAAAATATCTCCATTTTTTATTGCATATATTCATTTCAGTTAATTTTTATAATGTATTTTATTCTATTTTAAATTTATTTCAATTTAAACTTATTTTTAAGCTATGGATATTAGTTTTGATTACATGAATTTGTCATTTTCAATTTCATTTTTTGAACAAAAATTTGCAGTTCTTATTTCAATTTAAACTTTTTTTAAGGATATTAGTTTAGATTTCATGAACTCATTCTTTTCAATCCTTAATTTCTAAAGAAAAGACAATTCTTTCAAAATATATTAAACATTTTATTGCATTTATTCATTTCAGTTAATTTTTCCAATATTTTTCATTCTATTTTAAATTTATTTCTACTGTAAAGATATTACTTTTCATTATATGAATATATTCTTTGCAATCTTTATGGTTGAAAAAGATCATTAATTCAAAATTTATTGATTATTTATAATTACATTCATTAATTTAATTTTATAATATTCCAATTTAAAATCATAATTTTAAGTTTTAAATGGTGTTTAATGCCTGTTTTTACTACAGAGGCACCACAGGCAGTAAACACCGATGTTGGCTGAGAAAAACCTGGAAAAAACCTCCAGAAAGGACAACGATCCTGGCAGGATTTGAACCCCAGACCTCCCACTCAGAGTCCCTGCCTTAACAACCTCGGCCACCCGTGGCAGTATGATTTTGTAAGCTAAAGATGTTAGTTTTGATTCCATGATTTTTAATTTCATTTTTTTTTTAAAAATATTTGTATTTCTTATTTCAAATTAAACTTATTATTTTGTAATCCAAGGATATTACTTTGGATTTTATGAATTCATTCTTTTCAATCCTGAAGTTTTAAAAAAAAGACAATTCATTCAAAATATATTAAAAAATTTCTTGCATTTATTAATTTCAGTTAATGTTTACAATATCTTTCATTATATTTTAAATTTATTTCTACTGCAAAGAAATTACTGTTCATGATATGAATATATTCTTTGCAATCCTTATATTTGAAAAAACTCATTCATTCAAAATATATTTATTGTATTCATTAATTTAATTGTATAAAAAAATTATATTTTCATTCCAATTTAAAATTATTTTTTAAGTTTTAAATGGTGTTTAATGCCCATTTTTACTACAGAGGCACCACATGCAGTAAATACTGATGAGGACAGAGGGAAAACCTGGAAAAAACCTCAGGAAAGGAAAACGGTCCTGACAGGATTTGATCCCCAGACCTCCCACTGAGAGTCCGTGCCTCAACGACCTCGGCCACCCGTGGCAGTACGCTTTTGTAAGCTAAAGATGTTAGTTTTGATTCCATGAATTTTCAAACCCTGAAGTTTTAAAGCAAAATTGATTTATTTAAAATATATCCAATGGTTTTTAATTTCATTTTTTTTTTTAAAAAAAAATTTGCACTTCTTATTTCAAATTAAAATTATTATTTTGTAATCTAAGGATATTGCTTTGGATTTTATGAATTCATTCTTTTCAATCCTGAAGTTTTAAAAAAAGGACAATTCATTCAAAATATATTACATATATTTCAGTTAATGTTTACAATGTTTTTATTCTATTTTAAATATATTTCCATTCTAAGGATATTAGTTTTCATTATATTAATATTCACATCAAACCTTTTCATGTTTTAAAAATTTATTAATTCAAAATATATTCACTTCATAAATTTCATTTCATAAAAGATTCATTTTTTCGTTTTAATTTAAAATTAATTTTGGAAGCTGAGGATATTAGTTTTGATTACATGAATTTGTCAATTTCAAACCCTTAAGTTTTAAAACAAAGATGATTTTTATTCAAAATATATCAAATTATTTTTAATTCAATTTTTTAAAAAAAATATGCAGTTCTTATTTGAATTTAAGCTTTTTTGTTTAGTATTATAAGGATATTAGTTTGGATTTTATGAAATCATTCTTTTCAATCTAAGTTTTAAGCAAAAGACAATTGCATTATTCATGTTGGTTAATTTTTATAATGCTTTTTATTCTATTTTACATTTATTTCAATTTAAACTTGTTTGTAAGCTATGGATATTAGTTTTGATTACATGAATTTGTCATTTTCAAACCTTAAGTTTTGAAACAAAGATTATTTATTCAAAATATATCCAATATGTTTTAATTCCATTTTTTTTAAAAAAAATTTTGCACTTATTTCAAATTAAACTTATTTTATAATCTAAGAATATTACTTTGGATTTTATGAATTCATTCTTTTTGATCCTGAAGTTTCAAAAAAAAGACAATTCATTCAAAATATATTAAAAAATTTATTGCATTTATTCATTTCAGTTAATTTTACATTGTTTTTTATTCTATTTTAAATTTATTTCCATTCTAAGGATATTAGTTTTCATTATATTAATATTCACATCAAACCTTTTCATGTTTTAGAAATTTATTAATTCAAAATATATTCATTTCATTAATTTAATTCAAAATATATTCATTTCATTAATTTAATTTTATAAAAACATTTTATTATTTAAATTTAAAATTATTTTTGTAAGCGAACGTCATTAGTTTTGATTACGTGAATTTTCCATTTTCAAACCCTCAAGTTTTAAAAAAAAGATGATTTATTCAAAATATATCCAATTATTTCTTTAATTCATTTTTTTTAAATAATTTGCAGTTATTTGATTTTAAACTTTTTTTTTAGTATTCTAAGGATATTAGTTTGCATTTTATGAACTCATTCTTTCCAATCTTCAAGTTTTAAAAAAAAGACTTCTTTCAAAAATATATTAACATTTTTATGGCATTTATTCATTTCAGTTAATTTTTAGAATATTTTTCGTTCTATTTTCAATTTGTTTCTACTCTAAATATAGTATTTTCACTATATGAAAATATTCTTTTCAGGTTTTTAAAAAATTACTAATTCAAAATATCTTGATTAATAATTGTATTCATTAATTTAATTTTATAAAAAAAATAGTTTTTTATTTCAGTTTAAACTTATTATTTACAAGCTATGGATATTAGTTTTGACTACATGCATTTATTTTCCATCCCTTTAAGTTTTAAAAAAAGATAAGATGATTCATTCGAAAATCTTTTTTGTTGCATTTATTAAGTTAAAATTGTTTGTATCTTAATACTTTTATACACTAAGAATCATAATTTTGATTATATGCATTTGTTATTTTCAAACCCATCAAGTCTTTAAAAATAATTCAAAATGTATTATTAGTAGTATTGTATTAGTTCGTTTTTACATTTTTAATCTAAGGATATTAGTTTTCATTATAATTGTTCTTTTCAATCTAAGTTTTAAAAAAAAATATATGATTCATTCAAAATATTTCATTTATATTTCATTGTATTATAGTTAACATTTTACATATATTACTTAATTTTTCAATTTAATTTAAAGTTACTTCTTGTAATCTAAAGATATCAATTTTTTGTATATCAATTTGTCCTTTTCAGTCCCATCAAGTTTTAAAAAATAATTCAATTTATATTCATTATTTTTAATTGTATTAAAGTTCACTTTTACAACTTTTTGTTTGTAATTTAAAGATATTAGTATTAATTTGTTCTTTTCAATCTGTTTTAAGTTTTAAAAAAGATGATTCATTCAAATTATATTAATTATTTTTAATTATATTTATTAAAGTTATTTTTTTTACAAAAATTTCATTTTTCATTTTTATTTAAACTTAACTTTTGGTAATTTAAGGATAATTATTTTCTTTATATCAGTTTGTTCTTTTTAATCCAATTGAGTTTTAAAAAATAATTGAAAATATATTAATTAAAAGTCAATTTCAGAACTTTTTTGGATAATTTAAGGATATTAGTTTTGATTATATTCATTTGTTCTTTCCAATCTGTTTCAGTCTTAAAAAAAGATAAAAGACAATTCATTCAAAATATATTCATTATTTTCTATTGTATTAAGTTGATTTTTTACTAAAGTTGTTTAATTTTTACAACTTTTTTTGGTAATATAAGATATTCGTTTTCATTATAATCATTTGTTCTTTCCAAACTGTTTTAAGTGTTAAAAAAGATAGACGATTCATTCAAAATTATTTTTTATTGTTTTCATTAAAGTTAATTTTTTTACAAAATTGTTTTCATTTTAATTTAAACTTACTCTTTTTAATCTAAGGATATTAATTCCTTTATAAGAATTTGTTCTTATTAATCCCATTAAGTTTTAAAAAATAATTCAAAATATATTATTTCAATTAAAATAATTTTTACAACTTTTTTTTGATAATTTAAGGATATTAGTTTTCATTATATTAATATGTTTTTCCAATCTCTTTGTTTTAAAAAAAATTTCATTTAAATATATTCATTATTTTTTATTGTATTCATTAAAGTTAATTTTTTACAAGTTATTTATTTTTATATTCATTATTTTTAAGTGTATTAATGAAAATTAATTTTTACAACTTTTCTTGGTAATTTAAGGATATTAGCTTTAATTATATTAATGTTTTTTCCAAACTATAAGTTTTAAAAAAAAGATTAATTCCAAAAACATTTATTATTTTTATGCTTTAACTTTATTTGTAAACTAATCTTTTGATTGTATAAATTTGTTTTTTTAATCTATATAAAAATGATTCATTCAAAATGTATTAATGGTATCTTTTTATTTACATTAAATTTTAAAAATGTTTACATTTTTTTATTTAAACTTTTTTGTAATTTATGGATATTAGATTATATTAATTTCTTCTTTTCAATCTGTTAAAGTTTTAAAAAAGATGAGAAGATTCATTCAAAATATATTAATTATTTTTATTTGGATTTATGAAAGTTACTTTTTTTAGAAAAATTATTTTATTACGTTCATTTAAACTTAATGTAATCTAAGGATATTCATTTAATTTATATGAATTTCTTCTTTTGCAATCCCTTTATGTTTTAAAAAATAATTCAAAATATATTCATTGTATTAATTTAAGTTCATTTTCACAACTACTTTCATTTCAAACTTTTTGGAATCTAAGGATATTACTTTTCATTGTATAAATTTGTTCTTTTCGATCCCATTAAGTTTTAAATAAAGATTATTAATTCAAAATGTTGTTTATTTTTATTGTATTTATTGATTTACAAATATTAAACCTTTTTTAGCAATCTCAGAATATTAGTCTTAATGATTACTTCCCTTTCAATTTATTATTTTTAAATTTTTCCTGGGAAGTTGAAATTTTATAAAAATTTACTATTTATAATTATATTAAGATTGATATTTTGAAGTTTGATATATAATTTTGTTAAACTTCCATGTAGGTATGCTGGAAAAATTAAAATGTTTAACTTGTGTACAATAACAAAAGAGAAATAAAAACATTATTAGGAGATATGACTTATTTAAAAGTTATTACACCACCCACCCACCTACCTATCCATCCTTCCAAAAAAAATCCCCTCTGCTTTTATAGCTGAAATGAAAGGAAGGGAAAATTGTGACATGTGCTTGCACTTTTATATTTGCTAATATTGACACAACGATATCATTATCTAAAATATACTTTCTGTAACTTCCAGCCATGGACAATTTCTTCTTCCAAATTGTTATGCAGTAATTATACTTTAAGCAATAAATGGCATGAAAATGAAAGTGGGAGAAAACATTTTATATATATTTCAGCAATTCAGATACATATCCTATCTACTTCTGTAGTCATTGAACACCATGTCTAATAAAATTCATACTTGCTTACCCACCATTGCTAACACCTGGATGTCTAAAAAGCCCAATTTCATTCACAGTTACCGCAGAGACAAAAACTTTAAACTGTGCTAGAAACAGAGCACAAAGCCCCCATCTGAATGAATGAGATCCAACTTTTAACTGTAGAAATATAACTTCATTATAGGCCACCTTTTCTTCTATTTCTACCTCAAAATAAGGAAAAACCCACCACCCTAATGAAATGTCAACTTGCCAATATCCAGTTTACCACGATCCATTCCCATGGTGCTATCCCACGAAGGTAGAACTGTCCCACGAAGGTAGAAATCTGTCCCACAAAGGTAGAAATCTGTCCCACGAAGGTAGAAATCTGTCCCACGAAGGTAGAAATCTGTCCCACGAAGGTAGAAATCTGTCCCACAGTGCCATCTCATGAAGATACAACACTGTCCCACAGTGCCATCCCACGAAGGTAGAACACTGCCCCATGGGCAGTGCATCTTTCCAGGGCTTCAAGAGCCCCAGAACAGCCATGAAACATCTCTAGTGCCAGGTTCAGATGATGCTTCCTCCTTTCCAGATCCTGCAGCCTCCAGTCCAGGACATCAGGGACCAGAGGGCCTAATGTCGGTCATCCTTTGCACAGCCCATCGTTAACAGCTCAGTCCTAGACATCGGGTAGATCAGCAACACATCTCTGCTTCCCTAAAATTTAAATATTCCATTTCAAGTTTTCCATTTAAATGTAATACAATCTAACTTTACACTACAAAACTTTGACTACATATGCCAACTATCTCCCCACTCACTCGAAAATAATTTTTTCATTTATCAATGTTAATTATGCTCTAAAGCAATAATAAATTGATATCAAAATTGTTCCCAATTTCTATTTATCTTTCATATTTTCTTTTAAGAAAAACAAAAATTGTTAAATGGAAACTTACCAATTTAAAAAATGTAGAAGGCAGGTTTTTATCCAACGGCGGACGCTGAAATATTTCCAGAATATTCTCGCACTTTCCATGCAAAACTTTCACTGCAATTGTTCTCATTACAAAATGTTCTTTGACTTTTTTTTACCGCACGTTTAACACGCTATTTTCACTAAGGAAACCATTCGTGTGCAAACTGTTTTAAGCTCTTTTAGAACTTTCATTCATTTCTTACGTCAATGCACAACACTGCCAGGTCAGTTTTTCACTTTCATAAAAGTTTCACACGATATAGCAACCTGTTAACAAAGCCCACGTCTTTCGTATTACTAGTTTTAGTAATACACATGGTCGGTTGCCTTGAATGACGCCACGAAAGTTCCTTGAACAATTCACTCTTCGCCCTCGGCCCGGCCAGTCCCGCCCGTCCGCGTCGGTACGAACCGTTTCATTGTTCGAACACCCGGAAAGTTCACCCAGGCCGCGGATGACCGACACCGCTACTGCGCGACCGTCTTCAGACTAAAAGCTTCGCCTACTCCGATTTTGACTTTATATAGACTTCTGAAACATTGCGTAGAGGGGGGATGGTTCAAACTTTGCCAGTAACCTTGCACGACCTTTTTGTGTTCCGGTTCGTTACTTTTCCATGACCTGGCCTGATGTTTTTACTTTGGCCAATGACAAGACAGAAAGAACATTTTACTAAAAGTGTCTATTTCCCCGTACAAGCACGTAATGTTTCTTCATATGAAAGTAGAACATTACACAACGCCACAAGTTTCAAAAATAAATCAAATTCGCAATAGAAAGCAAGAAGAAAACATTGCCACATGTAGTCAGAACGTATACCTCATGCTACTTCCTTGCTGTATAATTTTTTCCCCTTTTTCCATTTTCCCCCATTCTTTTGCAAGATTACCTTGTCAAAAATTACATTTTATAATGCTCCTATCTACCACAAAAGACTCATTACAAAACTGTTCAATAAATAACCCACTGAATGGATTAAGTTGGGTTTCTTTGTTAATTATTTATTGACAGACAAAATATACTGGACATTGTAACAATAAAACAAATCATTGACAAAAAGGGCAATACAATACAATAATGAAATGATCCTTATAATTGAAATGAACATGCACATATATTTATTGAGATATTTTTGCCCAATTTCTATGTATTGCGTGATGACTTCAATTTCCATAAAACGCAAAACAAAGACATTTCTAGTTCAAATGCCAACGAGACATTTATAAGATAATAAATAAAGCCAGCTATTCATAATTACATCCGTGTCGCAAACCTTGGAACACAACTACAAAACAATACACTAAAAACTTCACAAATTCGCTTTTATCGAACAACCTAGAATATCATATTCAATGATCTTTCTTTCACGTTCCTAAACGGCCCATATGTTCTGTTCCATTCTGTTGAGCCCGCGATCTTGGGTCTACGAGAGAAAGGGGGGGGGGGAGCCGAAAGAGAATATCCGATTTTTTTATTCCCCTTCCTCTTCAAGAAACCTGAACGCTCTTGCCTTCTACACATACATTATACTCCGTTCATTTTTAAAATGAAACAAATTCTATACATTCGCCCAAAACAAGTCCTGTACACGCCAGATCAAAATAAGACATAAATTATTGAACACATTACTATATAGCAAAAGTTACACCGAATGAACTTAATAATTGAGCATGTTACCTTGTGGAAACTGCCTAACAATGTTCATCGTTCTCACTGTAGCTTGAGGAGGTCGATTCAGCTGCTGTGATTAACAGTCCATTAACAACATTGCCGCAGAGACATTCATTTTCTTCTGCTGTCACAACGTGTTCAATGCATTGATAACTGCCGTTTTCTCAACACTACTTAAAGCCTTACCCCCTTTTATATTACAAATAAACATTCACCACAATGTACCACTTTGTTCTATTGAACTAAACAAACATGTTTTTATTCTGACACGAATAACAAACAGCTGTTACTGGGTCGTGCAGTTGTTTAGGAATGTAAAATATTGAAGTAATTGAAGTTTGTTTCTCATGTTTTACTTTTGCGGGAGTAGAATGTCATGCTGTTAATGTTTACTTTCAGAACGGAGTACAATATGAACTTTTGTTTAACGTCCATTTTTACTGGAGGCATCACAGACGCTAGACACTGAGGATACACGAGATAAAATTAAGCATACATTGGGAAATTTTATATTTATTTATTTATTTATTTATTTATGAAGACTGAGGAAAACCTGAAAGAAAAAAAAGTCAAGGAGAACGATCCTGGCGATGATCGAACCCGCAGACCCCAGACAACAGTGCAATGACTTAAAACACACTTGCAACAACTGAAATATAAATCCTTTATTTAAAAAATGACCGAGGTATTTGCGTCTTTGCACATCTTTTCATTATTTGAGCCGGCAACGAAACACCGTCGACATGAACTATCAGTAAAGGTTGACACTCTGAAATCGTCAAATATGGAATTCCACAAACATGTTTTACTACATTGAAATAGGAATAAATCATGCACATATCCGCTTATTGTAATGGCAGACGATTACAAAGCTGCTAGCAAACGCCAGCCACACACCATTGAAATATGTCGTAAGTGTTCAGTTCTTTAAAATCAATATATTGTGCTGTTCTGCACGGTATTACTAAAAAGAAAGGCCAGACCTCCTGTCGAGAGGCATTGAAATCAACACAATATAGGCGCTTGTAAAAATAAACATCTGAAAGCATTAGATCAGCGGCATTCCACAAGCAGGGTACGCATCCAAACTGAAAGCGATCCTTATACTAAAATGTCTCCATAACGGGGACGACTGGAACGTGTATTGCAAGGGTTTATCATAATATACTTTAAACATCAAATGTTGTTCTTCAATATAAAAATGACTATAACGTCAACCTATCGGCTTTCCCTTTTGACATCTCAATGCATCATACATTATTGTTGTTGTACCTGTACAATGTGTTGAATAAGACAAACATAACAAACGCATTGAATCAAACAAGTTTTTTAAAACACGTTGACAATATATCTGGGCACAGCCTGGCTTCCTAGGGGGTTCTAGCGGAGCGAATGGAAAAGGCGAACAAGGCCTAAGAAATCAATCCGGACCCAATATTAGATCGGTTTAATTGTTCATCTACACTCGTGCATCCTAAACAACATTCCATTGTACATTGTGAACATCGCATTTCATTGAATCGAAGGTTTTAGTACACAAGCACAAGATACGCTCTCTCCGCTATATAAACGTCTCTCCTTTGCACAAGCGAATGCCGATGAAAAGAATGACTTCTACAAACTGCGCTCAATTAAAACTGAAGGAAGACAAGGACGCGAAATGTTCTGCCCCTTTCGTGTACCCTCTAATATGGTAGTGAATACCCACAATTTGCGATAATTAGGGAAAGGTCAATGAACATTTGCTAAATTCTAGAAAATACGTCGGGTAGGTTATTTAAAGCGTAAACTGGTTTAAAACCAATCGTTACAGGTTCCTGTCGAACCATTCAAATAACTAACATATCGCTCTGTCATCTTCAAATAACGAACAAGTAGATTCCGTTTAATCATCTCACAGGACTGAAAAACATGACACGCATTTTGCCAGCGTTCAATAAAAAAAGTCCCATATGAATATTTCCAGTGAAAAAGTCAACCCCAAAATTGCTCCAAAGAGTGGCAGACCCAGGTTAATGGGAACGACCTATTTTGACATGTATCCATGCTCCTTTAAAATTGTTTGCATTTACAACAGCTGTAGGCCGCACATGATGGTAGTTAACGTGAAACAGCAGCTAGAATCCAAATATTCTTAAACAGCACCACGCGAGAAAAACGACGAAAAATATTGAAATTTTGCACGTTCGAACACCACCCCTAAACATGGCACGCCTATTATAATTTACATATTGCAACTTTTTCGAGGCGTCTCTTTCAGTTCGTTTCAAAAGACTCGTGTTGCACATAACCGAAATGAAGTTAATAAGTATATTTCACATATGTACTTAGGTAACGTTGCCGCTACGAATTTACATACGAATACGTTGTTCTCTTCTGACGAGTTTAGACATTCTAGACCCAAACAAAGATACTTAATAATATTCGTTATCAGGAATAACGAATAATATGTCTTTCAGGTAACACAACAAATTCTCGTTCTACTTCTTAAACGACAACAAAAAAATGTAACGCGTTAATACTCGTAAGAGAAACTTGTAATCATTTATTTGAAGTACCTACGTTAATACAATCTGAAACATTTGCAAAAATAAAACTTGTGTCGAAATGTCTTTTCGCATTGCCGGTTTAATGTAATATTCTGCACATATGCTAAATTAGAAATAACGAATGATACATCTGGTTTTAAACATACATGTGCATTGCTGCCTGTGTATAAACAGATTACAATGGCCTTGTACGCAATGAAACCAAATGCCTGAAAACAATTTTACCTTACCGAAAGCTTCTATTCCTACCACGTGACAATGGGATATGCTATAAGGGCACACAAATGCGTAAGAATCACAAAAAGAGAAAATACTCCTAAATAGGTTACCCATTTCATCCAGAGTTGACACTTAAATAACATGAGAACAGATGTCAAACTACTAGAATGCTAGAATAGTTTAGCATTAAGTTGAATCGTTTAGTAAATGCACCTAAAGTAGGAAGTTAAAGATGAGAAAAAGGTTGTAATAAAAATAGCTGTTGGTGTCCAGCTGGCTTGTTATGCATTTTAGATATAAGCACCAGCCCGGTTGGGGGGAGGGGCGGCAGGAGAACAGGTTATTGCGAGCTCTAGCTCGATTTTTAAATAAACTTTTTTTTTTTTGTTTTGTTTATTTACGGACGCTCTTTAACATCTCAGGTCATCAATTCAGGGCGTGAAACGGCCAACAAATTTTGCTCAGAGGTCTCTTCTTTCAGGCTTGAGGTTCTTTTTCGTGTCGTAAATGTACGTCACGGCTTTACTTCCCTTCCGAAGGAATCCATACTTAGGATTTTTACGCCCGAAAAAATTCATCTATCCTGACCGGGATCGAACCCGCGATCTTGGGTTTAGGAGGCAAGTATGGTTACCACTACATCACCAGGACCGACTAAACTATTGTTAGGAACCATCTCCAAACTCACAAAGTGTGTCTGCTGGCGGACAGCATTGTACACTTCGTTAGCAAATATGAATGCGATACAACTGTAATGACATACAACGCATGGAATTGCAGAATAAACCAGCAATAACCTTCTTTTATGTATCAACAGCGCTAGCCAAGGTCGTATAGACATGGACTCGACTCGTAAGCAAGAAGTTCCATTCGAACATTTTTTTTTTTTTTTTTTCCCCAGGTTTTCCTCAGTCTTCGTAACTGCAAAATACCGATCAGATGTCCCAAGTCCCAAGTGACGGTTCCTTCCTTCCTTCCTTCCTTCCTTAAAATTCCCTTTCGAAATGCATTATTAGTGTCCATCAGTGTTAAACCCATTAAAATATTCTAGTTAAAGATACAATTTACGTCAGCGACAAACCTATTTATATCAATTTAGAATATCTTTAATTTTAAATATATGTATATATATATATAATCTTTGTATGGTCCGTAATATATGAACTTCAATAAAAAATAAATGTTGCTTTCAAATATATTTCCCTGAACGAAACAGGACTAGAAACTCAGTAATGCATATTAAGCGACCCAACGTTTCATAATACTTGTTTCATTTGCTATCTTCATTTATAATAATGTCGCATAAAAACAAAAAATCACATTTTCACCAAATGAATGCATAGACTGTAATCTATCAACGCACACATTCCTCATTGTCGATGAACAGAGGCGGGTGTTTGTTTAAGAATGAGCGTTGACTTTTCTACTTCTCTCTTAGTCCCAACATATTCACCACGAGATCGAAGCAACACAACACAAGTCGGGAACCGTTCCCCCACAAGGTCACACCGGTGACTATGCAACATGGATATATTTCCGGGTTCGAAGAACGTACGCACATTTTCTAAAGCCGTATTTCGGAATATATGCACCCAGCTCATGAATGACTTTGAGTATCATGTTTAACTTGATATACAACTTTGTTCACTTTCAAATGCATGGATTGCGATTACAACAACATTCACTCTAACAAAACTCAGTTTTCATTATTGGCAACACGTTAAATAAAAAATTCAAACATTTTTATTACCAATTTAGACCACCTCCTCTATACACAAAAATGCCTAATTATCTTTCGGCAAGAGCTTTAGTTTGACAAAGGCTACCTTTCATATTTTATTAACAACATATGTGCTTAAAAGAAATTATTACAAATATGCCAGTGTTTCTCACGCATTACATACAATTTCCTTTATTGCGTAGTCATATTTGTGATTTCCCACCACCTCCCAATATGGACAATGTTTCTTTGAGCGAGCACAGATAACAGTAAACGTATTTGAACACGATGACAGTTTGTTTCCCAGTTTAACTACTTTTGTGTCAGTAGAATGTCGTGCTGTCTTTAATGTTTACGTTATAGCATTGACTGTTTTAGTAATCGTCTTTTACGCCCATTTTTTACTACTGAGGCATCACAGGCGCTGGTCACTCGTGATACACGAAATAAAGTGATAGCTACATTGGACATTTTTTTTTCGTTCCAGGTCTAAGTTTACAGTAAATTCCAGTCATTTGTCATTTATGAAGACTGAGGAAAACCTCGAGGAAAAAAAAACAAATAACAAGTCAAGTAGAACAATCCTGGCAAGACGCGAACCCGCACACCCTGGACAACAGTACATTCACTTAAAACATACATTCGTTTCATCTGAAATAAATATATTTTGATAAAACAAAATGACCAAAGTTTTTGTATCTTTACCGGCAAGAGATACTGTCGACATGAACTATCAGTACAGTGTGATATTCTAAAATAATGCTGTTTTATAGCAAACACGCCATTGAAATATGTATGAAGTTTTCAGTTTTTTAAAAAGGTATTGTCATGTACTGCATAGTATTTCTTATAAGAAACGGCAAAAACTGAAATCTAAAGACTCCTGTTGAGAGACATGATATAGGCACTTATCGTTCAAAAGAACAATAAATATAAATCTGGCCTAATATAAAAAAGAGCATTAGATCATGTGAGGTAGCCCACACATCCAAACTAAAAGCGTTCCTTTTATTAAATGTCTCCATAACGGGGACGAATGAAAGGTGTATTGTAATGGTTGATAACAATATACTTTAAATGTACGTTTTGGCGTACAGTCACGTCATCCAGTGTCCTCTACAATATAAAAATGACTACAACGTCAATGTTTTGAAATACAAGAATGACCTGCCAACTTTCTCTTTTGACATCTGCGGCGGTTTTAATTGTTGGGTTCAAGTCGGGGGGGGGGGTGCATTTGGACCAAAACTTTATTATCTCATCACCCCGTTGAGGCACCAATTTAGTGGCGGTTATGGTTAATTACAAGCAGCCACACTTCGACAAACCATTTTGGGGTGGATCGAAAATGGTGAGTAGGGGGATGCGGAAGTCTGAACGATATGTTCCATTAACCAAGAATTCGGTTAATTTTAAAAGGGTAACGTGTAGATTATCTTCTCCATCCACTCACCGCTCCTTTGATGGTGTCTTGATGCTGGGTTTCCTCGCAGCTGCGGCTAATATTGTACTGGTATTTCTTGTCTCGAGGGAAAGGAGATGGAAGATGTCTGTTGCGATCATAACAGCCTTGATTCTGACTGTCTCAAGGTTCACAATCTGGAAACGTTTTATAGAGCAAGTCTTATAGACGTGGGCACCAACTTTTGTCTCTCACCACTCCAACAGTTTTTATAAGGAAAGTTCTCCGCACCAGCTTTTCGTCCTTTCTACCTAATAAATGACTACAGATGGACTTTACTTAATTATTCGCAAAAGTTCTTACCGGAGGCTACTTTTCTGTTACCTCACTTTCACAATGACGCAACTGTTTTCCTGTTCTATCGAATATTCTCCTTTTGCTTCGAAAAGCATCTGCTTTCGTTCTTAGAGTCATTAAGCCAAGGTTACTCTTACCGTTTTTGCCCAAGTCTCCTATTGGTTGCATTTCCTGGTCGCGATCTCTTCATATCTGCGATTGCTATCCCTAATGGTTGTCGTTTATTTATAACGAACTGCAAGTTTGCCGGAGGTAAAAGAGCGTTGACCTTAGTGATCTAACAAATAATGAACCTTTCAAATGCAACTTAGGATATTATGGCTAGTCCGCTCCGCTCCTCTAAAGAATTCTTAAGGCTTCTCACCCCAACTAAAGTTAACGGTCCTAGGGCGACTTTACCCAAGTGACGGCCAAGAGAGCGGCAGGTTTACTTGCCGTGCCTAACATAAAAGGAAACTTAGCTGTTTATTGCTTTCCTGGCAATAAACCTCTGCAGCAAACACTTTGGCATTTCTACTAAATGCAATCTTCGTACATTTCAAATATGATGAAAATATGTAAACTTAATCTACACAACAATACATACACTTAATTCAGACAACGATAATTGCCTAGAGGGTTCGAATCTGGTGGTCATCTCAATGCATTGTCGTATTGTACTACTACAAAGTATTGAATAGGACCAATTTTAGTTAACACAACAAACACTTTTTTTAAACAAAAATTGCCAGGAACAAATTAAAAAAGTCGGTGCGAATGGAAAAGGTGAGCGAGACCCAGTGTGTCAACCGGGGCCCTTTATTAGTTTGGTTTTGTCTTTTATCTGCATTCGTACAGCATAAATAACATCATATTCATATAATTGAATCGAATGTTTTACTACACAAGATACCCTCTACTCTGCAGCAAGCTAATGCAAACGAAATGAATGATAGCTACAAACTGCGATCACTTAAAACTGAAGGAAGACGAGGACGCCAAACATCCTGCCCCTTTTATATAGTAGTTCATATCCGCGCGTTATGACAAATGAGTCAAAGATCAATGAATATTACGCGTCGCTTGGTTATTTAAAGCGTTAACGCAACCAGGCTTGAAACGAATCCTTTACACATTTCTTTGGAACCATTCAAATTACTTAGTCCTTTCCAAATAACGTATGAGAAGACTCTCATAATACTTACTGAAACACTTGTTGGACGACAGCAAAAAATGTAACGCGTTAATACTCCGAAGAGAAACAGACAACAACTGTAATCGTTTATTTTAAGCACACACGTTTACAAAACCTGAAACAAATAAAGCCTATGCACAAATAAGTCTTTTCACATCGAGTCAAATTTGCTGATTTAGCAAGCGGAATATGACGTAGTATTCTGCACGTGTGCTAAAATAGAAATAACGTACGTACATCTACTTGCTTTTAAACATACACGTGCCATTACTACCTGTGTATAAACAGATAGCATGGCCTGCCTTGTGCGCAATGAAGTCAAGTGCCCGAAAACAATTTTACCGCATGCTTTGATGCAAATGTTCTGTTCTTACCAATGTGACAATGGGATGTGCTGTCCAAGATGCACAAAAAGAGAAAGTACTCCTAAATAGGTTGATTAGTAAAATTAATAAATTTGATCTAAAGTTGACACTTAAATAGCTAGCGTATATTATGTCAAACTACTAGAATGCTAGAATTGTTTAGAATTGAATGTGAATGGTTTAGGAAATGCACCTAAAATAGGAAGTTAGAGGTGAGAAAACGGTTGTAATAATAATAGCTGTTGGTGTCGAGCTGGCTTGTTATGCATTTTAGATATGAGGACCAGTCCGGACAGGGGCGGCAGGAGAACAGATTATTATCACTTTATAAATAAACTCGATTTCCGCCTATAGTCTCTTAGGACCAACTTGCATCGACAGTGTACAATCTGTAAGCTCTCATTTAACCCAATAGCATGAACTAAGACGCTGCGCAGTATCAATTCTCTTTGTCCAGGCTGTAAGGGCAATTCACCCACAGCATTGTACACTTCGTTTGCAAATATAAATGCATATAGCCCACTGTACTACAGAATAAATTCTTTTATATATCGACAGGGGTCGATAAGGCATGAACTCGACTCGTGTTCGGCAGGTTCGGGCAGGGGTGTGTGTGTGTTCGATTTTAACAATTTTTTCCAGGTTTTCCTCAGTCCTCATAAATGCAAAATACCGCCGAGATATCCTGAGGTACGCTTCCTTAAAAAAAATCGAAATGCATCATTAGTGTCCACCGACGTAAAAAAAAAAAGTGTTAAACCTCATTAAAAAGATTTATTCTAGTTAAAGGAACACCTTACGTCAGCGACAAACCTACTTATATCAATATATTTCATTTCAAATATATATCTTTTATCTTTGTATCGATCCGCAATATCTGCACTTCAATACAAAATAAACGTTGCTTGCTATATTTCTCTGAAATAAACAGGGCTTAGAACTCATTAACTTTATTTATATTATAATAATGTCGCATAAAGGAACAAAAAATTAACATTTTCACAAAAGAAATAAATGCTTAGATTGTAATCTATCAACGCACACATTCCTCATTGTCGATGAACAGAGGCGAGTGTTTGTTTAAGAATGAACGTTGACTTTTCTACTTCTCTCTTAGTCCCAACATATTCACCACAAGCAACACGCACACAACACAAGTCGGGAACCGTTCCCCCACAAGGTCACACCGGTGACTATGCAACATGGATATATTTCCGGGTCCGAAGAACGTACGCACATTTTCTAAAGCCGTATTTCGGAATATATGCACCCAGCTCATGAATGACTTTGAGTATCGTGTTTAACTTGATATACAACTTTGTTTACTTTCAAATGCATGGATTACGACTACAACAACATTCACTCTAACAAAACTGCATTTTGTATCTTATTCAATGTTATGTCAACTATAAATTCAAACATTTTTATTACCAATTTAGACCACTTCTCTACACACACAAATGCTTCATTATGTGTCGGCAAAGCTTTAGTTTGACAAACGGCTGGCTACCTTTCATATTTTATTAACATACGTGGTTAAAACAAATGACGTTATTGTACGTTTCTCATGGTTACATTGCAATTTTTTGCTAATTATTTGCGATTTCCCAATGGGCAAAATTGTGTTCAGTGAGCACAGATAACAAAAAATGTATTTCATCAGTGGCGGCTTGTCGACCCTGTAAAAAAGTGGATCAGGGGCATAACTACATGGCGCGAGGGAAAGTCTCTTTTATGAAAACTTGTACTCTTTCCCTCATAACTGTATATTTGTACTATAAACTTCTATTTTATAATAAAGTAAAGTGCGCCTTAAGTTCTGCAGTCAATTCAGAAACAGCAATGAATGCTACGAATCTTTCAGCCGGTTTACCCTCACTGATGTACCGTAATATCTGTCGTTTCCTCGACCTTTATGTAAATACTACACTGGTAATGTTTACACCAGAAGGTCGTATAAAGTACGCATACGCATGTGAATTGTATCTGAAAAGTACAAAATATCTTATTATTGCTACAGAATGTTTATATTAAACTTTCTGTTAATGGTCAAAACCGTCTATAACGACGACTTAATATAGAAACATTGTTCAAACCCTGTTTTATCTCTCCCCCCCCATTTTTTTCTTTACTTCTTTCGAACCTGAAAAGTGAACATTAGACGCTATTTAGACCTACTACATTCAGTCCACAACCTGCAGGCATCGAGAGAAGACCAATGCAATTAAAGCCACAATAAATATAACAACATTAAACGCTGAAGTCCGGATTCATTTGCGTCCCCATTTGACCAATTCCATTCATCGTCTCGCAACACCGTACCAGCACGCACGCGCACACACACGCACACACGAACACACACACCGCCATGGGTGGCCGAGGTCGTTAAGGCGCGGACTCGTGAACGGGAGGTCTGGGGTTCGAATCCCGCCAGGACCGTCCTCCCTGACTAAGGTTTTTTCCAGGTTTTCCTCAGTCCTCGTAACTGGCAAATGCTGGGGATGTACCCTAAACTTAGGCCTGGAACGTTTCCTTCCAGAAAAAGAACAAGAAAGAAAGAAAGAAAGAAAGAAAGAAAGAAAGAAAGAAAATCCTTCCCCAATATATCATTTCATACATCACCAGTGTTCACCACCTGTGGTGCCTCAATAGTAAAAACGGGCATTAAACACTATTCAAAACGCGCGCGCGCGCGCGCGCACACACACACAGTGCCTATTCATTTTCAAATTTATGTTTTTTTTTTTTTTTTTAGTTCTGTTTATTTTGTTATAAAATGTTGTATGTTCATATATGAAAAATAAATAGATTCAAATATATAATATTTATTTTCATTTTAATGCCAAATATTTTGATATTTTACCCTTTTTATATTAGAAAAACGTATGTCAAACAATGCTTTGGTTTAAAAAGACAATTGAATATATAAAACAAAGCATTCCATGCTCTATGCTCTCTTAAATGCTCCATTGAACCAAATGCAAATCTTTACCACATGCCTCCTAGGGAGAGAAAGTATTTTGAGAACTTTCACCTAAGAAAGTACCCTATCGACAGCCCAAAAATACTCAAATTTTGGACATATTTTGATCAACATCTCTGTCAACCGAAAGCATATTTTATTAACCACATCTCCCAAATGCTGGAACTTATTTTTCTGTGTAGGACACCCCATTTTCCTCTATTTTACAGTACCTTTAGTTTAAAAAAAAAAAGAATAACAAAATTAAATTTAAAAAAATATTTGGGATAGTGGAGGGAGAGACAAACAAAATATCTTGCATAAAATGTAAAATTACAGGGATGCCATTTATATTTTTGGATGTAATTTTAGGGAAATCGAAGCATATTTATAATCACAAAATATTAAAAGCCTAAAGTAGATTTTTGTTTTAAGAACATGTGCTGAATGCCAGGGTTCCATTCTATCTACAGCCCATGTCATTGTCATCTGTTTAAATTTAATGTTTATTTTTACCAAGGCTTTAAAAAAAAAAGTCTACTGAGTGAATAATCTCTAATTTTGTGCAGTTTTACAATATCTGCAGGTAAATGATCAAAACCAGCTAAAACAACAAATTAATATAGAAGCACTATTCGAATCCTGAGTTTTTCCCCCATTTTTTTTTTTTTTTATTTCTTTCAACCTTGGAAAAGTGAACATTAGAGACTATTTGCACCTATAGCACAATCTAATGACGTTGCAAGAAGACCATTGCAGTCAAAACAACAATATACAAACAAATTAATTGATTAATTAATTCATTTAAACAAACATTAACTCCTTAAAATGTAAATTGCAACTTGCACAGTTAAGGTAATCATACAATGATATCAACTAAACATTAACTCCCTTGCTGCACCATTCAATCAATTCCATGCATTGTTTCAAAACACCTTAGCAACTGGCCAGATGCTAAAAATGAAAAGAAAAGGAAGGGAGGGAGGGAGGGAGGAAGGAAGGAAGGATAAAATATATAAATTGCAAATGTGCCTAGTGCTTTTCATTTTAATGCCATATCTTTTGATATTTTTACTGTTTTTATATACACAAAACATTCTCTAAACAGTTCTTTTGCTTCAAAAGAAATCAGTATATAAATGTGTTCTTTACTGTCTTTAATGCACCATTAAACCAAATGTAAATGCTTTTACCACATGCCTTCTACAGAGAGAGATCTAGAACTTTGGGAACTTTTCCTATTGAGAAAGTGCCCTATTAACAGATAGAAAATTTCCAAATTTTGCGCACATTTTAATCAACATCTCTGTCAATAAATTTTAATAACCATAACATCTTCCAAACGAAAATGCAGGGCACTCCATGGTCTTCAATTTTACACAACCTTCAATGAATTCAATAGACAAGTAAAACACCAATTTAAGAAAAGAGGGAAAGGGAGGGTGGGTGGGGTGGAATTGATGGACAAAATATCTTGCATAGTCTGTAGAACTAAAGGAGTGCCATTTATATTTCTGGGTGTAATTTTAGGGAAATCAATGCATATTTAAAAGCACAAAATGTTTAAAAGCCTAAAGTAGATTTTTGTTTAATGGACATATGCCAAATACCAGGGTTCAATTCCATCTACAACCCATGCCATTGCCTTCTGTTTTAATTTATAGTCTATTTTTACCAAACCTTTAATTTTAAGAAAGTCTACTGATCAAAATGCTCTCATTTTGAATATCTTTTGATAGGCATCTGTTATTTTTGCAGGCAAAAATTCTAAATATCTTTCTCTCTTTTTCATTGTTCATTTGCTTCTTGTATTTCTGACAAAAGCAATTCATGAGATATTCAGTGGGTGGTTCAAACACAAAACTTTCCATTGCACTTAAATGTGACAGAATAGTACTGGTAAATTCACCCAAAGTCTATCCTTATCTCTCTCAAAGTGCCAAACTTATTGATGACAACCTCATTCAAGTTCCTTATCCTGTAGTTGATAAAATTTCTTTCTGTGGAAAGAATAGCTAATGCAGTTCATCTTTTCCCTGATGATACTATGGAGCAATTTCACTTGGACATTTATTGCATGAAGGTAGATCCATAAGTTTCCAGCCTAACCATTATATAGGTATGATAAAGACAAAAACTATATTTCAATTTTTGATATAGTTACCCCTTATTGAATTAAAATTTCAATCCCCCCCCCCCAAATAGAAGTCTTGTCTGCAAAATAGACATAAACAACATCCATCACTTCTTTGTCACACTTACATTTCCTTCCTTGAAGGTCCTTCTTGAGTTTTGAGAAGAGGAAATAGTCACTGGAAGCTAGATCTGGGCAACTGTAGGATGGATGATCATTCTCCTTGAAGCCACATTTCTTCACAGCTTCCTTTGCAACAAGAGCTGTGTAAACAGGTGCATTGTCATGAAGAAGGCTCACACCACCACCACTCAGCTTTTCTCTTTGATGGAAGCACTACCAGAATCTACAAATGTAAAATGAACAGTAATGCAATGGAAGAACCAGTCTAATATTCATTGTGATGGCAGCTACAGAGCTGTATGTAATTTAAATATGCAGTGAATAATTGTGAACTATAAAACAGTGATTATCTCAGGAATGAATAGCACTATGACAATATTTATTTTAAAACAATTCTGAAAACAGCAAGTTATATTTCACATTAAGAGTAAAGTCACACCTGCCCTTCCAACCTTGAAGCTTTAGATAAAATGTGGTGATGTGGAAGATTACTATGCTGAATAAAATGTAATATACTGCAGGTGAATTTGCAATTCAAATACCAGAGGGGTGTCATTTTTTTCTATCTGATTTAAATTCCAAACCTAAAAATTGGGATTGCATTACTGGCATAATCTTTAAAATATACAAAATACTTGTCATTATCCCCATTTGAGCAGATATCTTACTTAACACACACAGAAATACAAACTTATAGCAAGAGGTTCAAACTATATCAACAGAAAGACACTGGTTGGTTGTAATACAGCTTATGACATTAAAACTGAACTTGGCAAGAAGATCCAATAAGAACAAAAATTATCACTGTATAAAGTGTGTGTAGCTTATGTTTCTGTGTTAAGTAGCAACATTTAAAACAAAAATAAAATTTGGATGCACATTAGAATTGATGGCACATTAGATTCAGTTGTAAACCTAAACTGCCTCTGTTTACCAAATCTCCAACTTCCCAAGTCAAGTGCTTGACATCTTTTATTAAATTTTGGATAAACAGTGCATTGTTACTGTTTCAAATGGAGCAGTGGGCATAAATTGCATTAAAATTTATCTGAAGATAAACGACAAACAATGAAAAATGACATGACAACTGTGAACAAGCCTGTAACATGAGTCATATATGTTATATAAATGGAGAGTGAACATACGCAGACACCAGGGTAAAAGTATAATCACAACTCATTTGCTTTTGCTAGTCATTCTTTCAATACACTAATGTATGTCCAAGTATTCACTAAAATACCATTAAAGGAGCCTGAATTTATCATTAACTTAATTCAATAACTAATACGATGGGCAGACATATTTTTGCTAATACTATTTGGTGCATATTTTAAATAACCTACACTACTACTCTTACTACCACCAACTGTGTGCATCGGGATCAGATGTAAATAAATAATTCTAGAAAAAAAATTGTAATGGTTAAGATTAAAATTATTTTTAGACCTCATTCTGTAATGGATTAATAAAGTATGCATATTTGAATGTAATATATTAAGTAGTCCATTGGGATATTTTCAATAAATTTCAATTTCATACTACCACCATACTACAAAAACAGATGCTAATTGTCTGTCATCATATTCACCTCTTCAAACTAATTAAAACATGATTCAATAATATGTTAACTGCTCATTAATCATTTTACATTAAAATAGAGCTATATGATAGATTAGCTCAAATGAGAGAATCAATGGCAGAACTGCTGGTGCTACTTGAGCTTACAAACCATAAAATCCTTTATTAATTAATATAGTTCAGGGAACAAACAGTACATATACTAAAATTTTATACTTTACTTCACTTTGATCATATGCACTAAAAAGCATAATGAATTAAAAGCAACTTTTGAACCAGAACTTTCCTCAAAATTGAAACTCATGAAAAGATTAATTATTGAACAAGAACAACAAAAACATAAGGTAAAACTATATGAAGATGTAAATACTTTCACACAACTTTTATTGAAACCAAGAAAAATTGGAGTTGCCCAATTGTACTTAATTGATGGGCATGATTGCCTTTCAGAACATCTCTTTAGGATGAAATTATTCAAGGACCACCATTTCCCATTATGTAAGAACATGATTATTATCTTAAACAAAGAGCATCTACTGATGTGCAGCCAAATTTATAGAAAAAAATAAATAATAGAAACTCTTTATTGGGGAGCTAGGGAAAAAATAATAAATATCAGCATCAACAATGGCCACTAGCAAATAACCAACAACCCATCATTTTGACCATAGGTATTTTTGATATTGGAAACTCTCCCTATAGGAGAGTAAAATATTAAGTACACTCTTCCAGGGGATTTTCATAATTCTTATAACAATGCAACAAATATTCAAAAAAGTATGTATTCATTTTTATGAGTTTAGGCTGTTTTTACTTGTGAATTTTCTATTTCAAATATTACCATTAGCACATTTGATATGAATTTACTTCATTATTTAAGAGTTTTCAAACCAATGCTTTTAACTGTAACAAAATCAACATATAAATTGTTCAAAGGACTACTGTATGCATTTTCTATTAACATTTTTATATCAATTGCAATAACACCTGTAAATAACTAATAAAATGTGTAACCTTGCAATGCCTGGATAAATGTCTACCTCATTTTTTTCTACAAAGTGCAAAGATATGAAACTTTAAGCACTAACAATTCTAACAAACCTTTTCCTAATTAAATATATTCCTATTAAATTTTCAATTCTATCCTCATTAATACCAACAAGAAATGATTGAGCAATGCTTTCATTGCATATTTCAGTTTATATCCCTACATTACTTATGAATGAAAAATGTTTTTAAAGAGTACATGCCTGCTTACATCTTTTTTCATTAATTTCACAATCACATATTTTACTTCTTGTGCATTAAAATATGTCTGCCTAAATTAGATACCCTGGTAAAGCTCTTGCCACAAATTTCAAAGTTATGTGGTTTCTTACCCCCAAGAATCATAAGAAGTGCTTTTAAATTAGATTTATGGGTAAAGTGCTTCCCACAAACTGCACATTTATGTGGGTTCTTATTACTTAAATTATATGTTTGGGTAAAGTTCTTCCCACAAACATCACATTTATGTGGTTTCTTACCCCCATGTATCAAAAGACGGCCCTTTAAATTAAATGCCCAGGTAAGGCCCTTCCCACAAACTTAACATTTATATGGTTCTTATCCTCATGCTTCAAAAGATGTCTCTATATGAGAAGTCAAGGTAAAGCTTTTCCCACAAACTTCACATTTTTGTGCATTCTCCCTCGTGGATCATAAAAGTTTCCTTAAATTAGATACCCAGGAAGCTTTTCCCACAAACTTCACAATTATGTGGTTTCTTATCCTCCTGCAACAAAAGATATGTCCATAAAGTAGATAACATGGAAAGCTCCTCCCACAAACTTCACAGATATGGTTTTTTTTACCCTCATGTATCAAAAGATGTGACCTTAAATAAGAAGTCCGGTTAAAGCTCTTCCCATCTCACAACAGTTTCAATTATGTGCTTTCCCGTAGCTTTTTAAGCATCCTTCAGTTATCGTTTTATTTTTTTCATGTTCATGAATGGATGTATAGCTTTGTATAGATAAAGTGCTGGTGTAAGTGTTATCATGTAATTTACTAGATAATACCTGCTTCTTTGTGTTCTCTTTACAATCCTGTGTAACTTCAATAAAAGATGTGCTGGATGAGTTTCTCAAAATCTGGACAGGTCTTCCTTATTTGGTCTGGAATGTGAAAAAAAAGAGGAATTGTTTTGTTGCAAACATAAAAATTAAATTTAAGTTTAAGTTTAGACTTATCATGGGAAATAGGAAACTACATCCAATTAATGCAAATATTTATTCAAATTAGAATAAAAATTAAACCCAAATGGTGCTACTGCAGTTCACTCATGTAGTTTGTTACACTTATTCTAATCAACCCAATGAAACAGCATGAAATTCAGTGCTTTTGGTCAATGCAGAATAATACTCCAGAATTTTAAATGCTTACTATGGTCTTAATTGAATGTGTTTAGAGAATGAAGTTTTCATGCTTCTGTACACCCATACTAAGAAAATTATTATTAGTACCCTCATTACTTAATTTCAGTCATAATTAAAATTGTCATCCATCTTTTACACATAGCATTTTCTACATTTTAAGCATAATAATTATACATTTGTATATAAGAAACTTTGAAGCAAAGGCAGGCTACTACATCGTAGGTGCTAAGTGAAACTACATTGAAAAGATTGTCTGCCAGGCACCAGAACTTCACTCCTAAGTCCATGATGATGAGGTGTGGAACTGCATAAACCAGCACTGCCATTTTGCCAAAAGTAACAGAAAATCATAAAAGAGAATAATGTTCAACTTATTCATTAAGCAGAAGAAGGTAATACCAGAGAGTTGTAAAGTTAGCATGAGCATTCTAACATATAAAAGGGAAAGGTGGTATAAATAACCCGATTAACTTTTGAGGAATTATTTTACTATCAATGTAAAACATAAAGGCTATATGAGTGGGCAGAGATGGAATGCAAATTACCAGAATTTCAAGCAGGTTTTTGAAAAGGAAAAACTATAGATAATATATTCATAATTCATGCTATAATGGGTAAATATTTCAGAAATAAATGGGGTAGGGCATACATTTTCTTTGCAGATTTTGAGAGAGCATTTGATTCAATATTTATTGAATTTATTTATTTAGGAATGCATTGATATATAAATTGAGATGTAAGGGAGTTAGAAACAAATTTATTTTAGGATTTCAAAAATTATATGAAGAAAGCAGGTATTGTGTTAGTGCAAAGGTTAACAGATCTACAATTCAAAATTTGGGTTTGAGACAGGGATGTAAATTGAGTCTGATATTTATTTATGGACTATATCCTAGATAGGTTTAAGGAAAAAACTAGACATTGCCCAAAGAAGAAAGTACCAGGATTGCTTGTTTCAGATGATTGTATAACGGGAACAGTAACTTTAATAGGATTATAACATATCATTGATGAAATTATTAGATATTATGCAGAATGGGCCCTGAGGATAAATAATAATAAATGAAAAATAATTTAAAAAGGGAACAAAATTAAGAAAAGATGAGAGATGGTTTGATTATTTTGGGGATGAATTTACCAGCAATGGAAGGTGGGAGGTGAGTCTAAATGTGCAAAAGCAAAAGGTAAATTAGCTATGAAAGCTGTTAGAATAAGCTTGTATAAAGTTCCAACATTGTCAATGAAATGATTAGAAAGACTATATGAGGCTATGGTTGAGTCAAAGGTGATGTCTGCAGTGGAAATTTGGGGAGTGTTAACAGGATGATGAAGTGCATAGAATGTTTTGTAGAGAGGCTCTGAGGTTACCAAAAAAGTTCACCATGGGGGGCAAGTATGGTAGAATAAGGAAGAGTAGGAAGGAAAGGAATAATAGTGCAAAGAATCTTAAAATATGGTATAGATTAATTAATTAATATCATTGTATGATTCAGTTGAACCACACACTCTTAAAGCTTCACTTACTTTTCATAAATGTATGGAACCGGTTTCAAGAACCTTTAAGAGTGTGTAGTTCAACTGAATCATACAATGATATCAATTAATATGATTAGCTTCACTGTGCAAGTTCCAATTTACATTTAAGTAGTAAATATGGTATAAATGTTTGAAACTAAACAATAATGATGTACTAAAAAATGTCTTATGTACCAAAGAGGTGAGAGTGTTGGCTTGGAGAGGTGGGAAAACCATTAAAAGAAATTGGAGATGTATGGGGATTGGTTGAAAATTATGTTTGTGAATTTTAGGAAGAAGTGAGAAAGTGGGAAGAAGATAAGCAAGAAATCTCGGCTAGATTAGAGGATAAAAGCTCCTTAGATTTATATAAGGTAGTTAAAAGAAATTGGGGATGGGAGAAATATATAGATATTTGGAACCAATTTGGAAGAACAGTTTTGCATGGATGTGTAGAGGGATATTATTTTTAAAAGGAATAAGGATAAATTGTAAAGAAGGATGCATTATATGCGGAAAAGTGGAAAGTTGGTTCCATTATTTAATTGAATGTGAAATGGTAAAAAGCTGGAGATTTAGTATCCGAGATGGAAAATGGGACAAATTATAACAAGAAACAGTAGCACCAAAAATGTTATCCAAAATGACTGTAGAGAATATTAAAATGGAGTAAGGGATAAGTGGAGAAGAAGTATAAAGAAGGAGCTTGAGGGCACACCTAGTGATGAAAATTAGTAATTCATTTTAGGTCCTTTACCATGCAAATAACCTGGTGATTGGGATATGGGAGAGCCCTAGTTTTGATGCTGTTGAACTTTTGAAGATTTTGTATTTATGTGAATTGTGTTATGTGAAGTAAATTGTAATTGTGTAATTTTGTACTGCATACTTTGCTTGATATTTGTAATATCGAATATTAAATAAATTCATTCATTCAAACTAATACTTTATCAGTGCTGCACTTCTTTTGTAGAACAAGTTACAAGAGCATACTTTACAAGGGCCTACACTTATATGTATTAGACCATATTTTTGTGGGATAAGAGCCAGATGAGCATGTAGCTCACTCATGATGACATCCACATGCTACACCTTTTCAGTTCAATCAAAGTGCTCATGCATTCATTCTGAATATATATGAAATATTCTTCTATTTTGTTGGGATCAAATTATTCATAAGAACTATGACTGACTATTGCAACAACCAAAGTTTGTCAAATCACAGAATTAGTAAAATTTTGGTACGGTTTGTATTTGTAAATTTTACAACAAACCACCCACAAAATTTAATGTTATGTATGTAACATAATGATATTTCTGTTTCCTTTTTATAGACACAAATGTTAGATCCTTATATAAGAACAAAAAGTATACATTTTTTTAAGTATGGCAATATTTACAACCACACATTATATCTCATTTACCTCATCTTTTAACAAAGCATTATGAGAATCTTCCTCTTGAGCTTCTAGTTTCACCTCAATGGAATGTGTCTCGTAGTTAAGCAATTCTTCTTTAATTTCTATTTTGTCATCCCCTTTGAATTTACTCATCTTCTTCTGAAACTGCAAAAGAAATACAAACAGAACTATAAATAAAGGACACCAACAATCTCAAAATGATTAGTATCACAGAATTATACATTTTGGCAAAATATAAATGAATGAGTTTGCACAAAATAACAAATAATGAATTATACAATTTAAATTATTCAGTTTAAATATATGTTTAAATATTTTTTCTTCTGTTGTAAGAGGTGTCAGAGACTTTGATCTCCAGGAGGCACTGACTCCAATCATGGCTGTTGATACTTAAAAGGAATTCCTTTGCCCCATTTGAATTTAGCATTATTAAACACTCGACAGTCCAGAAAAATTCTTGAACACCAATGTTGACACTTCAATGCACTTCAATGCACAAGACTGACAGACCAGCCCATATAGATTACCAAATTCATTTTCAATTTTTTTTATATTCTAAACAAGTTCTAATCTACTAAGTTCAACAAAGGCCCATATCAACTAAATGTCCAGTAACAACTTTGGAACAAATGCAAACTCATTTATAACCAATGTAATAAAATTTGTTCACACTAATTCCATTCACTTACATAAAAGCTGGACATATGTTTTGGAAATGAATGGAGTTAGTGTCAACACATTTTATAACATTGGTTATATATAATCCACTCCACTTTCAACAGCTTCGTAAGTACATTTAATTGAGGAAACTCATTTGTTTATTACTCAAAGTCTCAACTCAAATTTTCGTGTCATTTACATTTTCAGGCAAGAAAGAATTAAAATATGCAGAAATAATGGGAGGAGTGATCATTTTTGTAATAATATGAACTCTAAAATTGTACATAGATACATGCATTGGTGAATTTGTGTAAAGAAAGTATGCTACAAATATGTGAATTTGCTTTAAAATGTGTATATAGAAATGCATACCAGAAAAGTATGAGGCTAAATGATTGCTTTGATGCTAGCGTAGGAGTATGCAAAATTTGGTAACAAGGGCAATGATTTTATGGAGAGAGAGCAAAGGGAGACAGGTGAAGAATGGTAGATTTAAAAGACTTTCAAGCTGATGTTAGAGATGAAGGGAGAATTGGGGGAGAAGTAGAAATCATGATGTTGAAGTTAAAATAATATCTGGAGGTTATAAGGAAATTGTTTAAAGTAACTTTTATCAAACCAGCACATTGGATTAAGTATTTCGAGGATCTGTCTGAAATGGAGTAATATGTTTTGGATGAATTTAGATCTGCATAGTGTATATATATATACAGAAGAATTGGATGGACCCTTTTGAAAGGAAGAGGTTTTAAAACACAAGTGTGCATTGGCAAGTTGCTAGTAGGGTTTTTTCCAGTGTGGCATGAAGATAAAAGATACAACATATTTGACCAAACTTTTAAACAGAATAAAGATAAAAGGGTATTCTCAAGAGTTTGGAGGTGGTATAATTCAACCTATTTATACCTTGGAATGAACACATTTCACCTTATGTAATAAATTAAGTCACATATCTTATGCAATGAATATATTAAGTAGCAGCTGCACTGAAGATGTTTTGGAAATGTATATTTTGACTATGTACATTCCATATTAGCTTTTGGTATACCCTTTTGGGCAACAGCAAGTTTTATCATCTTTGGTCTTTAAATGGCAAAAGAAAATATTAAGAATAATGCAGCAATTACCATTCCATGCTACCAGTACAGCAATTTTTAAACTGTATCTGATGTTAATAAATATAAAGAGCCTTTTAGAAATAATGAGGATTATCATCTGCATTACACTAGATCAGCTGGATTGATGCACTTACAATGTCACAGACTTACAAAAACCAATCAAAAGGTGCAATGCTATACAATAAAATACAAACTTATGTAAAAGCTTTTCCAGCACTACATTTAAAAATGTGTTAAAAACATAATTTTTAAACTATGGAGGAATTCTTGGAACTAAATTATACAGTTAGATATGTATAAATAATAAATATGTAATTATGTATTCATATAAATGATAAAGCCATTGTACATAATCTTGAATAAAAAAATGAAAAGAATATAAAGGTGAAAGAAAACTGTGTAATTATAAAGGTATGTCATTGCTGTCTAAATTTGGGAGAAATAATAAAATGCTGAGCAGAAGACAGTAAAAGATTATTGCCATTTCAATCAGGATTTAGAGAAGGTAAAACAATAATGATTAATGCTATGATTATCAAAACATTTATTGATAAATGCTAGTTATTAAAATATGCAAGCTGTATACTGTACTTGTAAATTTTTGAGAGAGCTTATGATATAATTATGAGCAAAGCATTGCGGTATAAATTGAGAAGTTAACTGCAGAAATGTTTGAGATACAAGAGTTACAAATTTCTGCATAAAATGTGACAAGGACAAGTCATTCAGAAACATGTTTACACATATTTAGCCTGTTTACACATACTATGTTAGGCTTAAAAGATGTCAATAAATAATGATGACTTACTGGTGGAATCAACATTAGTTATAGGATTAAACATTGAAAGATATTGTAAAGGGTGAGGATTCAAAATAAAGAAAAGAATACTAAAGCCTGGTTATTTAAATTGTACTTAGCAAGCCATAGAAAATTGAATGATTATGTATTCTATTAGAATTTATTAAATATGTTAACAATAACCTCACTTACAACATATTTTTTTTTTTTTTGAATGGTGCTTAATGTCCATTTTTACTACTGAGGCACCACAGGCGATGAACACTGATGATACATGAGATGAAATGATATATTGGGAAAGGATTTTTTTAAGGAAGGAAACCTTCCAGGGCTAAGTTTAGGGTACCTCCCCAGCATTTGCCAGTTATGACTGAGGAAAACCTGGAAAAAACCTCAGTCAGGGAGGACAGTCCTGGTGGGATTCGAACCCCAGACTCACGAGTCCGGCCACCTATGGCGGTGTTACCTACACAAGCAAAAGCAGTTAAACACTGGGTTATTCTCTTGTTCTCATATGAAAATATTGTTTCTCAATCAATATAGAAATTCTTCTTATTGGTTGCTGAACTTTGCTGCTTACAGGAATGAATCATTCAGAGATAAACCTGCTCTCATAAGCTACCATTGGGAAACCTCTCTCCCCCTAATGAATGCATTCATACTGTGCCCTCCTTGTGGCAGTGAAAGTTTTGAAGTCAGACTGCAGAGAAATCAGGGAGACTGAAAGCTTATTTGACGGCTTTATATACCACATTAGGACATATTTCAAGAGTAAATTGTCTGTTAGAAGTTGACAGACACCTCCCCTTAGTTCATACCAACATTTTCTGTACTGCTAATTTAATTCCTAAATAAACAAATAAAATCATCTA
Organism: Metallyticus violacea; assembly: GCA_030762175.1. NCBI lineage: Eukaryota > Metazoa > Arthropoda > Insecta > Mantodea > Metallyticidae > Metallyticus > Metallyticus violacea. The sequence continues at coordinate 8,023,747 of CM060837.1, read as the reverse complement.
CAACTTGTATTTCTTTAAACCACTACTGTTTTGTCATTTCTTACATTCTTTAAACCTTACATTCTAATCAAATTTATTATATATGTTAACACTTAACTCTAAAAACATTATGATATATTTTGGGATAAAATGGCTCTTGTTATCAGCTGCTCTCCCACTGCAGGAGCCTCATCAAATTTTCCTTTGTTAACAATAAATTTTCTAATTCTGGTTACTCATCAAGGAAAATACCAGGGTGTTGAACTTTTTCCTCTAATTTTGTTACTGCAAATTAGAGATGCACTATTTAAGGATATGTATAATGCAATTTGCTCCTGCAATATTTGTATAATTTCTTTGTTGCATAGAAGTAGTAAATAAATATGTTGTGTTCTAATGTAAATCTCATAGTAGGCATAATGACACAAGCCACATACACAAATCTTAACAAAATGTTAATATAGAGTAAAAGGTGCATTCAACCTGTTACTTTATTCAATTCCAGCAGTTGCAGCTGATTCAACTGCAATAAGAAGGTACAAAATTTCTTGCACATGGCATGCAGGTTTTATCAATCATTAGAATGAAGATACTGCATAAGACAAATGCCAAACAAGTACAAAAATAATTCAACAGTGCCAAAGATGTTTTGTGATCATTAGAATTAGTAAAATTCTGGGAAATGATAGAAGCAACTGAAAGCAGGATTGTTTATTTAGCACTAGTTTTACAACAAAATTTATTGATAAAATTTCCACATACACAAAGCAAAAAAATTTATATCAAAGACTTACTGTAATCAAAACCTGTACAGATTTTAGTTCTAGAAATTTACAATGAACATTTGTACTTTTAAAACTATATTTTTGCTGCTTACCTTTAACTCTGGATCATGAGCAGCATCATTGGAGTTTTCTTCATGAGTTTATGGTCTTTTCAACTGAAGTTAACATGTATTAATATCCTTTTGTTCTTCTTTAATGTTTAGACTGCTATTCATTTTCTTGTCACTTTTAACTTACAAATTTCTTATACTGCAAAAAAAGAAAATATAACATTATTTGTAATGAAAGTCTAAAATATGAGCATAGCATAGAGTACATGCAATGATGACCAAAGCAAAATGTTGGGCTGCTAATAGGAAATGTCTCTTTTAGTTGTCACATTAATTTCAAATTAGTGAAATACACGGCTATTTCTGCACGAATACACACACACACACGTGAGGTAAGACATTAAGCAAACTGCAAATTTATGTTGATTTGGTTTATTTACAGACTCTCTTTAACATTTCAGGTCATCAGTGTTCCAATTCGAGCGAGAAACAGCCGATAAATTTTGCTCAGAGGCATCTTCTTTCAAGCTTGAGGTTTTTGTGCCTTACATCTATGACATGGGACACACGGCTTTACTTCCCTGCCAAATAAAGCCATACTTAGGACTTTTACATTAAATTAAAATCCATCCGCCCTGGCCCGTGATCTTCAGTTTATAAAGCAAGTATGGTTATCACTAGACCACCAGTATGGACCCAAATTGATGCTATTTATTATTTAACATCTCTGATCATCAGCGTCTCATTCAAATCAGGGCGTGAAACGGCCAACAAATTTTGCTCAGAGGCCTCTTATTTCAAGCTTGAAGTTCTTTATCGTGCCACAAATGTACGACATGGGATCCACGGCTTTACTTCCCTTTCAAAGGAAGCCATACTTAGGATTTTTAGGCCCGATAAAATCCATCGGTCCTGGCTGGGATCGAAATGGCAATCTTGAGTTTAGAAGGCAAGTATGGTTACCACTACACCTCCAGAACCGACCCCAAATTGATGTGGCATGCTACATATTTGCATGAGACACCTGAGATATTTCCTCTACATAGTAGCATTAATCTGGTGGAAATTAATGATAACACAAGATGTTGATATTTACAATAGCAAAACTGCAGTTGCAAGATGGCAACATCTCTGAATGAATGTACAACCCTCAAACTGTGCGCCATTGTGCAACTTTTGTGGGCAAAGGTAATGGCATCAAAGACAATTGGGTGCAGAAGTCCCCTGAATGGTGGATACATATCAAAAATGAACACTGCATAGGCTGGCTAGCAAAGATGGCCAACAGGCAAATTTGCAACCAATTGAAGACTTAATCCAGTTTATTCTTCTGAGCAAAGCCAGAAATTCAATAAGTGTAGCATTACCATCACCAATAGGGATCGTTTTATTAGCAAAATAGATGTAATACTAATGTGCCTGGAAAAAGAGGCCTGCTTACAATTTTTATTTAATGATGACCTACAGAGGACAGCAATGCTAGCTGTTCTCCATCACGTTACAATCCCGGCCACATCGTTTAGATTGATGAATGCAAAATTGGACAAAGCAAGTTTAATCCAGGCCGCATTGTAAGGGGCAACTTGCATTTTCAGTCATTGAGAACAAATTAAGGATGGAGAATTGTCCAAATCACATTACAATCCCGGCCACATCGTTTAGATTGATGAATGCAAAATTGGACAAAGCAAATTTAATCCAGGCCGCGTTGTAAGGGGCAACTTGCATTTTCAGTCATTGAGAACAAATTAAGGATGGAGAATTGTCCAAATGACTGGAGAGAGACCAACACGCTGTTCAATTTAATTGAGCAACATGTAAAGTTTACCCGCACGATTCATACACATGCCTGGGAAGATTATTGTGAGCTAATGGCAGGCGGATTTGGAGCACTTGACGTTACAAGCTGGATTGAAGCTGCAATTCACCAAGTGTTTCCTCCTTCCTGCATTAACATTTCGAATAGGGAAACTTCATTCTTGAAGGGTGCTAGGCAACTTTTCTGAGAACAACATGCAACAATCATGATGGAATAGGGCAGGGTAAACGCTATAAATATCTAACAATGTAAAACCACATTCCAGACTTTGTACTCGAGCTTAAACTTGATCTCTAAATTAAGTTACTTTTAAAAATTTTTTTAAAAATATCCACACATATAGCTGTCAGTGGTTACCCATTTCATTTGTGATTTAATCTCAATAATAATAATATTAATCATAATTGAAAAATTGTGATTTCTCTTTTGTAATATTCTTCATAATGGGCACAGAGACGAGCGATGCTCGTTTTCCTATGGAAAAAAAGCAAGTGAGCTATTCAGCCTTAAGTTATGTTTAGTTCTTCTGCTATTGCTAAGCTTTCATTTGGAACATTTCAATGGTAATGACACTCCCAAACACTCTCTTTTCAGTTGCGTAGCCATATAATCTATTTTCTACATATGGAAACTTTGCTTTGTGTCTGCAAAATGCCTGCCAGTTAATCTGTTCAAGAAGAGCTTTATTTACTTCAGTGCTTTTTTCCTGGGCACATTTTTATTATTAATTTGCTTTCTCAGTGTAATGTATGTGCTACAACAGTCAGGTGAGGGAGAAGAAATGCTGACAAATACTACACTTTTACTTTGTATCTGTCATCTACTGTATTGTTATACAGATTGTGTAATTATGGATACTCTTTTAATTATTTCTGTTGTAATTAGCAGGCAAATTCTAAATGATCACTCTTCTCAACAAATTTTGCCTATTTTTTGTCTCCTTCCCTTTTCTCTTTAGGTATATCCCCTATTAAGAGTGCTTTCACGGTGGAGTTTACCCTTTACTTAGAGATGCCAGGAAGAACTGTTGGCATACTGCAACAGCTGCAGATTTTGTGGTGGGCATATAAATCAAATTTTTAAAATAAAAATAATTACATTCATACATAATAAAATAATACATGAAAGAAAAGTAATGTAGTAAGTATTACTGAATCCTTAGATTTATCTTTCCTGAGCGAGCCTTTTCCCCAGGCCTGACCTTTACTAGAGGATATAACATGGCCCTACATGACCACCCCAGTGCTGGGAATTGTGCCAATACCCAGACACCAATGCTGTGTGAGCATCCATCAGACAAGCCAAGGAAGTAAATATGAAAATTAAAAAATACGAGCTCAAAACACTAACGTGTAGCGCAACTTTGGACTTCTAACACACAAAGAAGGTCAGCAAAAAAGAAAGGAAAGAGAAGTCAAAAGGCAAGATGAAAGTAAATTATGGGAAGAAAGGTACTAGAGCCTAGTTATTATGCTTTTCAGCATTAAGAAAAAACATTTAAAAATATTTCTTGCTAATTAGTAATTGCCAAAGAGCCCAGCTTCAATAGGGAGAAGCAGAGAAAAAGAGTGAATATGTTATGAACAGTGGAAAGGAAAATGATTGTAGAGTCAGGAAATACTTATGCAATACTAACCCTAGATGTAGAAAATCCAAGCTCAAATCAAAAGAAAAAACTGATCAAGAATATAACAATATAAATGGTGGTAAAGCAACATCATCTCTTGGGAAGTTCAATGTTATGATTTTTGGCAAGTCATGCCAGTCTTGCTCTTAAAATAAATGAAATTATAGTCAATTTTCAGATGTTAGGCTACGTGAAACCTGGTGCTAAATGTGCAGTAATTTCAAATATTCACTCTTGTGTTAGAATATGATGCACATGATACTAAAATAAAAGTCCTTCACACTGGAGCTGCACAAACTATGTGAATTCCTCAGTAAGTAGGGTACCTAACTTTTAAAAGAATGTAAAATCCAAATTATGGCTTTATTAAGTTTTGGCATCACTGTATGTTAATTATCATGACAATTCTAAAGCTAACTAATAAAAGAAAACTGAATTATAAATACATTACTCAACTAGATTTGCCCTTGTTTTCCCCTTCAAAAATCTTTGAAGGGTTTTTTCAAATATTCTAAAGTCATGGGAACAAAATTGGAATTATTGCAATCTAAAAGTATTACAAAAGATAAATCACATTTTTAGAATTCTTCCTCTTACTATTATTGAGATACCACAAAAATTAAGGGGATAATATTAATTAAATGCAATATATAATCTGATAAATAAAGCTACATTCTGTAGGTATTTTGAAATATAATCATATATGAACTGAGCCATTGGTATCATCTTTACATTCACTAAAAGAGACAGAAAGTATCCACTTACCTTGTGTATTTAAGATGTTCATATGTCAATAAAAACAAATGCTACTATTTTAAAAAAATTACTATATACTAAGAAAATATATATGATCAACAATAAACAATTGAAAGTTCTATGGATTTTCAGTGGCTTTGAAATTTACTTTAAATGTTATTGTAGCAAAAACAAGTAATCAAAAGTTTTCTGAATATTATTACACAGCACTCTTATATAAAAACAATTCTGATAAACAGAATATATTTCACAGTTGGTACCTTCAGGACAATGCTTTCATTAAATATAACCCATATGCATCATAGTTGGTCCTGGTGGTGTAGTGGTAACCATACTTGCTCTAAACCCAAGATCGTGGGTTCAAACCTGGCTAAGTATGGCTTCCTTCGGAAGGGAACTAAAGCCGTGGATCCCATGTCATATATTTATGGCACGATAAAGAACCTCCAGCCTGAAAGAAGAGGCCTCTGAGCAAAATTTGTCAGACATTTCATGCCCTGAATTAAATGGGACGATGATGACCTGAGCTATTAAAGAGGGTCCATAAATAAATCAAATCAACATATGCATTGTTATAAATGTAGTTTATATGCTGAGTTAATTTGTCATTTTATTTTGAAACAAATGCGAGTATATTTTAGAGAGCATTTTAACTTTTGGTTTTCAGATAATGTCCTTACTATTTTATTTAAATGGTATATACTGAATTTTTTGTGCAAAAACAGATATTGGACTGCTAGAGCAATTTTTATTTTTCGTTTTCAGGCAAACCCCCAATCCTAGTAATCTCATTTTATTAATTTTCAGATTTTTTTTTTAATTATATGGTATATACCGAGTTTTGTTGAGAAAAGACAAATATTGTGGGCACTAGAGCAACTTTTAAGTTTTCGCTTTAGTTTAAACCCTAATCCCCAGTGGTCTAATTTTGCTGGTTAATGAAATCAATGAAATTAGACCAGGGAACATCACACATCTGAACTCTAGAGGTAAAGTTTATTTAGCATCAGTGTTGATATAAAAAATATAAATTAACTTAAATAAATTGTCCAATGGCATAGCAGTAAATGCGTTAATTGAAAATTAAGATCAGCAAATAATCAAAGCACAAAAAAAAATGCAAATGAAACAGTTAAACAAATCACTTAAAGTGTTGCATCAAAGTTTACGATATTTTGATACAACTTATTAGAAAAAATTTTAGCACCTGCAAATCCTCATATATTTTTTAAGAAGAGTCTCGATAAGAAACAGCCGAAATATGACCAATTTTAAAATTATAAATAGATTGATATGTTTTGCAAAAAAGTGCAGAAATGATGTAGTCCAAAAGAGTTCAAATGCAGTAAAATAAAAATGTTGGAGAAATATTTAAAGAAATAACCTTTGAAATAATAGGTGCAAGCTTTATGTTGATGATAGTAAAATGTTGGTGTTTGGAATTTACAGATCTCCAAACTCAAACCTAAATGATTTTTTTATGTATATATGTAGAAGAGCTCTTTAAAAGATAATTGTTACATTATAATAATGGGTGATCTTAATGTAGAAAATGCTAACAAAGAATTTGTATATAGGTTATGAGTAGTTAAGATAATTGTATAATTGAGCGGAACTACACACTTTTATTGTCCCACTTACATGTTTATGTAGCACTAGTGCTACAGTCGAAGGGCAGCTGAAGATGCAAGCAATGATTCGTGAAACTAGTACCCTTATGTAATGGGTGATATATTATATAACAAATTACCCAGAAAATTTAATGCACTTTCTGGCAATAGATTTAAAATAAAACTCAAGCAGCATTTTTTTTCATAAATGTTTTTATGATATACACAAATTATAAATACTAAGTAATAACAAACTTTTATATAAACTACTTTATATACACACATATGTTTAAAAATAAAACATGTTAATCATAATATAGATAAAATATTAGGTAGACATTATCAAACAAATAAGTAATACTTTACATACATGCAAACTTATCCACGTGCTTTATATATACACACATGTTTAAAAATCGAAATTAAAAAATGTATTTAATTAAAACATGCTAACCATAACATAGATAAAATTTCATATAGATATTGTATTATGCTCAAACAAATAAGTAATACTTTACATACACACAAACTCATACATGTGCTTTATATATACACACATGTTTAAAAATCAAAGTTAAAAAATGTATTTAATTAAAACATGCTAACCATAACAGATAAAATTTCATATAGATATTGTATTATGCTCAAACAAATAAGTAATACTTTACATACACACAAACTTATACATGTGCTTTATATATACACACATGTTTAAAAATCAAAGTTAAAAAATGTATTTAATTAAAACATGCTAACCATAACAGATAAAATTTCATATAGATATTGTATTATGCTCAAACAAATAAGTAATACTTTACATACACACAAACTTATACATGTGCTTTATATATACACACATGTTTAAAAATCAAAGTTAAAAAAGTATTTAATTAAAACATGTTAATCATAAGATAGATAACATTTTACATAGATATTGTATTATGCTCAATACCATGTGCATTACACTAGAGTAACCATGACAACAGCAGCAACAGAATTTTTTTCAAATTATATTCCAAACACAGTTCGGCTGAGCTAATACACTTATATCACAGACCAAAATCATTTAAGAGCACTTCAAACACAAAACGTTAAAAATGTGTATAATTTTTATACTGTAAAGGAATTCTTGGAAACTATGTTACAGAGTTAGATATGCATATATAGTAAATTTGAAAATATGTATTATATAAAATACTCAAATAAGGTGAAACATTCAGAACCAAATTTTGATGAAATTGTAAATATGTGATTACATTAGATAGTGGTTGTGATGAAAATGATGCAGGCATTGATCATGATACCTCTTCAGAAGTTGAAGGTAACCCAGAGCATGCAGCAGATCAACATGAGGCAACTACTTTCATGGCAAAAGTGCCTGCATCCAGTGCTGTTAGAACTCTTTATCATAACATAATAATGAAATTTGTGATCACAAAGATAAAAGATCTATTTTCTTTATGGGATCTATATTATTTTGATGATGAAGCTCTAAAATATATTCTGCAATAAAATGGGTGCAATTTCTTTTCAGTTTTCTTACTCCATGACATTTGAGAAATGTTCCTCCCCCCAAAATGCAAAAAAAACAAACAAACAAAACAAAAAACAAAACAAAACAAAAAAAAGGCCCAAGAGATGGATATGCCACAGATGCCAATTCAGCCAACCATTAGTACAACCAACCACTCAGAATGACCTCTGCATGGAGCTCACATGCACTCCTTATCGCTACTTTAACACACAGGATCCTGCAAGTTACCGATAGCTTTTGAAGCATTCGCCCTCCTGTTCTCCGGGAACTAGACGCCCCAGAGTGGTGAATGATACTAGGTCTAATACCATTTCGTTTTGCATTTTGGAATGCCATTCCAAACCAGATGAACGAACTTTGGTATTTTGCCTACCAGTTCTCCCTACACGCCATTTAAATCAGCGAGAACATAAAATCAAACATCTCCTTCCATCTTCCAGACTACATTACTCTTTGTAAAGACCGCGACAGCTGAGGTGGAGGAACAGCAATCCTGGTCACAGACCATTCCCCAAACCCTAGAACCCAATGGCCATCTATTTGGAACCCAGGGGCACTGAGGTATTGTTAGTGTCTGCATACCACCCCCTGGCCAAGCATACTTTCCAGCTGACTACCAAACCATTTTTGCCCTACACCATAACATCATTCTAGCCAGAGACCTCAATACCAAGCACTCCTTCTGACACTGCAATCGCTGAGAAGACATAAGAGGCAATGCTTTATAGATCAGGATCCACCACTCAGAACAGTCATACCCTGGTAACTCACACATCATCCACAATGTTGAGGATAACCATCAGTTGTTGACATTGTGATAAACATTTCCATTTTCATCTCATGTTAATCAACACACTTCATTCCGATCATAATCCTGTGTCGGTTGAAATCAACACAAGGGTTGCCAGCCATGGTGTCTCAGGCCTAACTCCAGAAGCCAACTGAAAAAGCGTAAAGGATTCTCTCCATGCTTCCATTCCCCTATCCAAGAATAACAAACATTCTTTCCTTAGAGGCTGCAGTCTCATCCTTCACACACACAATTTACTCACAGTCTTACAATCCGCATTTTTCCCTCCCCGACCCCAAACTATCTTAGGCCTTGACGTAGAGCTTTTCATCCACAGATCCTGGCCTCCCCACAGACTCTACCAACTACATCCCACATTACACTATGATGTTTGTGCAGCGAAGTCATTATGCAAGAGCATAGAAGGCACACAATGGCCAGAGCAAACTTAAGTAGCAGTGATGTGTAGAAAGTCACCAAAATCTCCATGGACAGTGGGCAAGAAACTCATATTCACTCCATGTCTGGCACAAGGCAATGCAAATATCCATGCTGATTAAATAGAAAGTCTTTTTATGCAATAAATGTTACCCAGTGACAGTTTCTCAAGTTGCGTTCATCGAGACATACATTGATATTTCTGATGCATCAGCTGCTGGGGCAGCGAAAGCAGCTGCCTTGAACTTCCGAAACAAGGCATACATATCTGTTGTATGTGGAACCTGGCATGGCAGGAATTTACACAAACTCATTTCTCTTGAGCTCTCCAAAACACTAATTCTCATACTCACTCCTTTCTAAAACACTGCACCTTCGCAGTAATAGCAGGTAAAGCACCAAACTTGGACCTACAAGAGATGGAATCCCTGAAGACTCTGTACTTTTATCCAACATCTAAATGAAGTCTCACTTATTACGGCAATTAACGGAATGTATACTATGCCAAAGATGTACAAACACCTCTCCAAACGGCACACAACCAGACCAAAGGCAGAACAAACAAAGGGTGAAGGGACAGCTTTAAGAACGTCAAAGATCATATTGATCATTTACTCCAGTGCCACAGCATCAGAACCATTTTCAAGCCTACCAGACAACTGATTAGTTTACCCCAGGGAACCCACCCACTTAAGCTGGCATGAACCGAACTCCCTACTCCTGTGGTGCAGTTACATAGGTACAATCCAGTATCAACACCACACTTTGGAGCACAGGAGATGGTGCAGCCTGGCTCAAGCAGACGATCCACTATGGGTAAGGAAATATATGATTCAGCAACAAGCCTCCTGTTGTTTTGCTCGCACTACCATGTTTGAACAAACAACATGAGACAATAGAAATTTTCAAACAGCCTAACAACTGCAACGACTGTAATAACCAGAATGGGAAGTAATGGTTTACAGAATAGATGACTCTCAACCCCTTATAATGTGCCTTTTGCAGAAGATACCAAGACATCATTGTTGATTGAGGCAAAGGAGTAGTAGTATAACGTTTACGGCTCTGACTATGTGTTTGTCTGTTCTGAAGAGTAGGACATCATTAGCTATGTTGATGTTCTTTGCCAGTAAAAAGTCTGCCATTTAGATGTTAAAAACAATCGGGTGAAAGTACAGAGCATTTATGGGTTCCACTTCTTAAAGGTCCAAGTGCTGATGTTTTTAATATTGTTACAGTAAAGCTATGGTGTAGTATGAAATGTTTTGGGGAGCTCAAGAGAAATGAGATCGTATAAAAACCTGCATGCCAGATAAAGAAGTCTTTTCCACATACAGTGGAAGTGCATGCCTTGTCCTGGAAGCCCAGGATAGGAGATTCCACCACTGCAGCAACTGATGGACTGTAGGATGGCTTGAATTTCTCCTAAGAAAGGAGTCAGGTGAACTAGAATCAGCTTCTAAAAATTTGGGAGGGGGGATGGATAGGAGACTAATGGATTAATAGCTGGATGGGTGGCCTGGATCTTTCTTAGGTTTCATTATGCCTCTTGAGGGAAGAAATACAAAGTTATACAGATATTGAAAACCTTGGTGAGAAAGAATGCCACTCTGAAGGGTGATTAGCCCATCAGGTCCATCAGCTTTCCAGGATTGAGGCACTTAGTGAGCTAGGTTTTATGATGAGAATTTTCATCTGGCAGGCATCAGAGATATTGACACCCATCTCGATGAATGCAACTTGAGAAGTTATCATTCTTTCTTGCCTAAAAAGATGTTTTAAATAATCAGCATGGACATTTGCATTGCCTTGGGATTCACATCCCAGACCAATAGTGCTGTTGAATGAGTATCAGTTTGTACTCTCTGTCTATGGAGGTATTTGGTAACTTTCCACACATCGTAACTCTTAAATCAGCTCTGGCCATTGTGTCAAAGTTGGTCATGGATCTAATTGCAAAAGCTTCTTAGCAACTGTTTGTAGTGTAATGTGAAGCGTAGCTGATAAGAGTTTCTGGGCTGCTCAGGATCTGCAAATGAAAAGTTCTAGGTCAAGGGGTAAGATATCTGCATATGGTGTGGGAAATGTATGGATTGTAAGGCTGTGAATAATTCTTGTGATGAATGAGACTACAGATTCTAAGAAAAGAATGTTTGTGATTCTTGGTTGGGGAGGATAGAAGCATAGAGGAAACCTTTAAACTTTACCAGTCAACTTCTCAAGTTAGGCCTGAGACACCATGGCTTGCAATCCTTGCATTGATTTCAACCAATACAGAATTATGATTGGAATGAAGTGCATTGATTAACGGGAGATGAAAATGGAAACATTTGATTATTGCAATGTCAGCAACCAATGGCAGTCCTTAAGATTGTGGATGATGGCAGGTTGCCAAGATATGCCTGTTCTGAGTTGTGGATTCTGATGTATGAAGCAAACTATTGCATTGCCTCTTGGCTCTGCTCAGCAATTAGAATGCCAGAAAGTGTGTTTGCCATTGAAGTCGCTGGTTAGAATGACATCATGGCGGAGGACAAGAACAGTTTGGTAGTCAACTGGTATGTATGCTTGACTAGGGGGTGGTATGGAGACACGAACATCACCTCAGTACCACCGGGTTCCAAGATGGCTGGGGCTTCTAGGGTTTGTAGGGGAATGGTCTGTGGGCAATAGGATCTTGCTGTTCCTCAGCTGACGCTGTCGCTGTCTTTAGAAAGACGAATGTAGCCCGTAAGGTGGAAGGAGATGTGTCTCACTGATTAAAATGACGTCTAAAAATCTAGGGTGAACCGGGAGACACCATGCCAAAGTAGTCCATCTGGTTTGAAATGTTTGCATTCCAAAATGCAAAACGAAAAATAGACCTAGTTCCATTTGCCATTCTGGGGTGTCTGATTTCTGGAGAACGGGAGGGCGAGCACTTCAAAAGCTATCCTTGCAGGATCCTGTGTTACCGATAAGGAGTGCATGTTGTCACAACTGTAACAGCTTTTAGCTCCATGTAGAGGTCATTCAAATGGTTGTACTAATGGTTGGCTAGCATCTGTGGCATTTACATCTCTTGGGCCAAAACAAAAAAAAAAACAAAACAAAGAAACAAAGAAAGAAACAAAAAAAAAAGAAACAAAGAAACAAAAAAAAAGAAAAAAGAAAGAAAAAGAAAGAAAGAAAAGGAAAAAAGAAACAACAACAACAACAACAATAATAATAATAATAATAATATTTTGACATATTAAAATAAGAAATATTCCACATGCATTCCAGCCATAAAAGCATAAGCCTGTATTTCATATGTATGGCTTTACAAAATGCAGCACTTTCTTAATGCATGTGCCAAAAGTAAACTAGACAGTTCTAGTCATATCATCAATGTATTAGAGCCCAGCTGTAGTTTCCTTCAATAAAAAGCCAGAAATCAATCTTACTATAATTCCACTAAAGGAGACGTGAATGAGTTAAACAAAACAATATTCTATATACTGCTGCAAGAACCTTTTTGAAAGAGCTGGCTCAATCTCTTATGCAAAAACATAGGCAAAGAATTGTACAGAATCCAAGATTTCCACAGGACGTAACATCTCCGGCATTTACATCTCTTGGGCATAAAAAAAAAAAAAAAAGAAAAAGAAAAAGAAAGAAAGAAAGAAAAGGAAAGGAAAGGAAAAAAAAAGAAATAATAATAATTGTCATACTAAAATAAGAGATATACCACATGCATTCCAGCCATAAAAACATAAGCCTGTATTTCATATGTATGGCTTTACAAAATGCAGCACTTTCTTAATGCATGTGCCAAAAGTAAACTAGACAGTTCTAGTCATATCATCAATGTATTAGAGCCCAGCTGTAGTTTCCTTCAATAAAAAGCCAGAAATCAATCTTACTATAATTCCACTAAAGCAGAAATGGATGAGCTTGACAAAAAATATTCTATATACTGCTGCAAGAACCTTTTTGAAAGAGCTGGCTCAATCTCTTATGCAAAAACATAGGCAAAGAATTGTACAGAATCCAAGATTTCCACAGGATGTAACATCTCCGGCATTTACATCTCTTGGGCATAAAAAAAAAGAAAGAAAAAGAAAGAAAGAAAGAAAATAAAAGGAAAGGGAAAAAAAAGAAATAATAATAATTGTCATACTAAAATAAGAGATATACCACATGCATTCCAGCCATAAAAACATAAGCCTGTATTTCATATGTATGGCTTTACAAAATGCAGCACTTTCTTAATGCATGTGCCAAAAGTAAACTAGACAGTTCTAGTCATATCATCAATGTATTAGAGCCCAGCTGTAGTTTCCTTCAATAAAAAGCCAGAAATCAATCTTACTATAATTCCACTAAAGGAGACGTGAATGAGTTAAACAAAACAATATTCTATATACTGCTGCAAGAACCTTTTTGAAAGAGCTGGCTCAATCTCTTATGCAAAAACATAGGCAAAGAATTGTACAGAATCCAAGATTTCCACAGGACGTAACATCTCCGGCATTTACATCTCTTGGGCATAAAAAAAAAAAAAAGAAAAAGAAAGAAAGAAAGAAAATAAAAGGAAAGGGAAAAAAAAGAAATAATAATAATTGTCATACTAAAATAAGAGATATACCACATGCATTCCAGCCATAAAAACATAAGCCTGTATTTCATATGTATGGCTTTACAAAATGCAGCACTTTCTTAATGCATGTGCCAAAAGTAAACTAGACAGTTTTAGTCATATCATCAATGTATCAGAGCCTGGGTGAAGATTCCTTCAATAAAAAGCCAGAAATCATATCTTACTATAATTCCACTAAAGGAGACGTGAATGAGTTAAACAAAACAATATTCTATATACTGCTGCAAGAACCTTTTTGAAAGAGCTGGCTCAATCTCTTATGCAAAAACATAGGCAAAGAATTGTACAGAATCCAAGATTTCCACAGGATGTAACATCTCCGGCATTTACATCTCTTGGGCATAAAAAAAAAGAAAGAAAAAGAAAAAGAAAAAGAAAGAAAGAAAGAAAATAAAAGGAAAGGGAAAAAAAAGAAATAATAATAATTGTCATACTAAAATAAGAGATATACCACATGCATTCCAGCCATAAAAACATAAGCCTGTATTTCATATGTATGGCTTTACAAAATGCAGCACTTTCTTAATGCATGTGCCAAAAGTAAACTAGACAGTTCTAGTCATATCATCAATGTATTAGAGCCCAGCTGTAGTTTCCTTCAATAAAAAGCCAGAAATCAATCTTACTATAATTCCACTAAAGGAGACGTGAATGAGTTAAACAAAACAATATTCTATATACTGCTGCAAGAACCTTTTTGAAAGAGCTGGCTCAATCTCTTATGCAAAAACATAGGCAAAGAATTGTACAGAATCCAAGATTTCCACAGGACGTAACATCTCCGGCATTTACATCTCTTGGGCATAAAAAAAAAAAAAAGGAAAGAAAAAGAAAAAGAAAAAGAAAGAAAGAAAGAAAATAAAAGGAAAGGGAAAAAAAAGAAATAATAATAATTGTCATACTAAAATAAGAGATATACCACATGCATTCCAGCCATAAAAACATAAGCCTGTATTTCATATGTATGGCTTTACAAAATGCAGCACTTTCTTAATGCATGTGCCAAAAGTAAACTAGACAGTTTTAGTCATATCATCAATGTATCAGAGCCTGGGTGAAGATTCCTTCAATAAAAAGCCAGAAATCATATCTTACTATAATTCCACTAAAGGAGACGTGAATGAGTTAAACAAAACAATATTCTATATACTGCTGCAAGAACCTTTTTGAAAGAGCTGGCTCAGTCTCTTAATTTAATATGGGCTATATTGGCAACCATAAATTACCAGCGTTGTTTTCAAACATTTTTTTTGCATTTTGTAATTAATTAGAAACATATGTGTTGCCAAATTTTAAAAATTGGATAGATTTAAAAAATTATTCAAGAAAAGGAAAGTAGGCCTTGGAAGAAATAAAATATCACAAGTTGATAGTGTAAATAGTCTAAAAAATATTATAAACAATGCAGAATTTACTTACAATAGTAATAGTGTTAGAGTTAAGTGAATGAATTAGTCATTCACCTAATGCGATAAATTGTACATTACCTCAAAGTGCTTTTAGATGAAAGTTAAGTGATCGTAACCTGAATTTAGGGAACATCAATAGAGTATTAGAAGAATAGCATTGTGTAGCCACAACATTGGACCAGCATGAACCAGATCATCAAAATAATAACAAAGGAGATGAATAACTGATGATGTGAATGATTATCTGCAAAACATGTCCTAATCTTGTATAAGTAAGTGAAGTGTGTGAACTTGTAATATATTATAAATGTATTGCTGCTGATTTTGCCATTATTACTGCTGTTTCTGTTGCTGTCATGCTGCTATTGTTACTTCTGTTGCTATTAGCTGCTATTATTGCTGCTGTTGTGGTTGCTTGTGTTGCTGTTATGCTGCTATTGTTGCTTCTGTTGCTATTAGCTGCTGTTGTTTCTGTTGCTGTTGTGGTTGCTGATGTTGCTGTTATGCTGCTATTGTTGCTTCTGTTGCCATTAGCTGCTGTTATTCCTGCTGCTGTTATGTTGCTGCTGTTGTATATGTTTGATAAATTGTTCCATTGGTTGTGGTGTTGTTGTGGTTCTGTTATTCTTCTGCAAACACAAATCAAACATATAACATATTTAAATATTGTTCTTAGGAAGCTGTTGACAATGTAGTGGTAATATATCCTAAACTTAGGTATTCATTTTTTAACACTAAACTCCACTTACTTACATAAAAATAAGACGCATTTTGGAAGAATTTTTCCCATCTTCAGTTGCTCACTGAACTGCAGTTACTGGAAACGATGGTAAGTGGAGTTTAGTGTAAAAAATTAATACCTAAGTTCAGGATATAACATATTATTGCCTTTTCTGATACAGATGGCCACATATTTAAAAGGCACTGCTGTTGTACAAGCTGCTAATATTATATTAAAATAAACATGGGAAAATTATACATTTTTGTGGGGGAAGGGCAGAGAAAAGTTATAAAACATCACATTACAACAAACTGACACATATAAGTTATAGTCATCCATTTAGGTTAGTTATGCAATATTTTTTATCTTAATCTTTGTTTTAAAAAATGCAAAAGAGTTTTATAGCAGGATATATCTAAATCATTAACAGAAACAGGAATTTAATGATATTGAAAACTGGCCACTTAAGGCTACAGTGCATGCAAGTGCACAGAACTACAACAAATACAAGCTTCTGTTACTAGCACTTGAAGGAATTGCTTGTGCTATATGAGAGGAGAATGGCATGTAAGACTTGCTCCTGCTTTGAAAGAGTGAGGATATATCTTTGTGTTATACAAATTACAAATAGGAAAAATAAGAATGTTATCAATCTCTAATGTTAACATTGCCGTGAATTATTTTCAATATGGAATTAAATCCAGGATGGGTGAAAGGTGTTGTTGAATGTTAGAAGGCATTACTTAAGATACAGTGCATTTAAAAGAAAATAGAAAAGAGAATTAAGCGGAAGATGAGTGGAAGTGATTAAATCATGTTAATTAAATTTGAAGGAGAATTTTAAAAAAAAAAATGAACATACAGAATTTAAGAGAAGAATGTTCAATATTGACAAAGCCTGAATTAGTTATAAAAGATTAAATTTAACTATTTTTATAGTATGCCAGAAAGTAGAAGACATTTTAAAAATAAATTACTGTAGGTTAATGGTTCCTTTCATTTTGCCGATATATTTCATATTGCAGTCTTTCCAACTGTTTTCATAAATTACTGGCAGAATTTTCTTTTATATTGGTTTTTAGGTGTTTTTTTTTAACTTTAAATTCGTTTATTATTTATTTGTTCACTGGAGTCTAAGTAATATTCACATCTTGAAATATCTTCTGGAATTTGGTATGCCCATGGATGTAATGTGAATTTGCATATGCTATCCTTTATATATCCTTATGTAGCTATATCTTTTATTTGTTTTTTGTTTTTCTAATTTTCTGATTGACCAGATCTATTGTGTAGCCATTCTTCTGCACCATATCTATGACTTTTTGATATTCAGGTGTGTATTCTGTCTTGCCTAATGGTAGGTTTAATAATCTCAATTTGAGGCTGTTGATTAATGTATCTGTTTTTTGAAGTTAATGTAATTTTTTTTTTAATCATTTGTGTAGGTATCTTATCTGCTTACACCAAATTCCAATATATGCCACCATCTATGATTTTTATAACCAGAAAGGGAAAAATACTTTGTTTCCCACTTCCATTCTGAACTTAAAGGTATTTCTTGTAAGTTGAGTAATTTTATTGCATCCTCTTTCCATTTTTCATTTACTATTGCAAAAACATCATCTACATAATGATACCAACATTTGTATTTATATATGGAAAAGAATCAACTAATTTTGTTTCTAGGAAACTCATGTACATATCTGCCAAGAACAGTGAGAGTGAATTTTCAATTACCAGAGCATTCTTTTGATGTAGACATTGCCTATGAATGTGAAGTAGGATTGATTAATGAAATTTTTTGTTCTATCACTTCTCCATATAGGTTTAAAATGGTTAGCCATTTCTTTGCAATAATCAGCAGTATTTCTGTAGAGATGCTAGGAAACAAGCAGACCATGTAAAAAGAAGCTACTATTTTCTAATTCATAAAAGAACTTTCGAAAAATAAGACATTTTTAAAAAATTCTGTTGGAACTTACACAGTGAAGCTTGTTAAATATAAATGTAAATGATTATAATTAATCTGTCGTCTAACACACTCTTATGCTTCGCCACACTCTTATGTTTCAAGTGAAGCATAGAGCATGTTAGAAGACAGATTAATTATAATTTACTGTTTTGCATGTTTGATTCTTTGTATTTAATCTGATGAGTTTTTTATAATTTGGCTTTTGTATTTTGATATATGAAATGTTTTCAAAAGACAATTGCTAAGTTGTATGTGGGTGAATTTATTGGTTTATCTCATTTTATTACAAGGTTTATTTATTTATAAACCTTGTATATATATTTATAAACTTGTCTTTAATTAAAAACATTTTTTTTTCTTGGTGTAGGTTAATTTGGATTGATTAATTACATTGACCATATATTCATGTTTCTGAGAAGTTTTAATTGTCTTTTGTTTAAGGCATAAATTCTAGTTTGTCTTCAGCTTAAGTAAGTAGTATTACTACTGTCGAATGCTATTATCAAATAATATATTGCTTCACTATCAACAACTTCTGTTTAATACATCATTTCATATTGTTTGTCTCATATAGCATTGGATGAAAGTAAATAAAATACATATGTAACACTTCTAGGCCTTCAAATGTCAGCACAATATTGTAGAAATAGTAAGGAAAAAAGAGGACAAATCATGTATTTTAGTTTAAGAGAATACTTAAAATAAAATATGTAGGAAAGTTTGAATATTTTAAAGGTAAACAACTTTTGTAGCTTGAATTATAAATATACTTAAATTGACAATTATTATATGTATATACAGGTCATCTAAAGGGATATTAACAGAAAAATTGCAATTTATTTTAAGATATTAAAATAAGAACTATTTCACTTTCACTTATATGTGATGTCATCTTTAAATCAACCAATGAAATGAAACAAAATTTTGAATTTTGACCATCACCAATTTTTTGAAGTTATCAAAAAAAAATATATAATCTGTTTTATCTCACGATGTCCATTAGTCTTGTGGTCAGTATATTTTTTTTATTTGATTTATTTATGGACGCTCTTTAACATCACAGGTCATCAGCCTCCCATTCTATTCAGGGCATGAAATGGCTGACAAATTTTGCTCAGAGGCCTCTTCTTTCAGGCTTGAGGTTCTTTTTGTATCATAAATGTATGACACGGCACCCATGGCTTTACTTCCCTTCCAAAGTATGCCATACTTAGGATTTTTACGCCCGAAAAAATCCATCGATCCTGGCCAGGTTTGAACCCGCGACCTTGGGTTTAGAGGGCAAGTATGATTACCACTATACCACCAGAACTGACACGTGGTCAGTGTAGCCAACTCTACACCTCCACCATATAATTCCTGAGCATGCATCACTGACCACTTTTCTGTATTTTCAGTAATATTGTAAATTTAAATAAATGCATATTCACTCAAGCAATTATTTTTGCCTATTTTGCCAAACAGTCTGAAATCATTTTATAAATGATGTAACAATATCTACCTTAGCAACTTTAAACCTTAATAAACACTTGTTCAAAATGGTAAAATGTTTTCTCTATTTTGTTTTCCTCAGCTGGTATTAGCAAATCTAATAGTAGTGACTGTAATAGTCAAATTTTGTCTATTTCATTCCCACGGATTCTGAATAGGTAGATATTTGTAAGTAAGTATAACATTTTATACAATTGTTAATAATCCGTCAATGAATTTCAAATATATATTTCTTTTATTCTTATTCTATTCATAAAACAGTCTCAAAATCTATTTGGCTCTTCTCTATTCGCATTACTGACAATTGAGATTTGTCTTGTTACTAGATGGCTTGAAAAGGGTATCCATAATACAAAAGGGTATCCATAATTATTACAATATTGTAAGCAAAGTTTATGGAAATTAAATTTAAATTCTTATTTTATTATGAAATAGTCCTAATAAATATCACTCAAGGGTCTGAGCTTTCCAAATAAATTCATTCACAGTTTATTAGCAATCTCACACCCTCTTGTGATATTACTTCAGATAAAATATTTAAACAGTCAGGGGTTTTAATTTGGAGTTTACTATGGTAAAAATATATGAGAGAATTTTAATGAATTATTAATAATTCACAATTTACATCTATTAATAAACAAGCCTATAAGAGTTGCACTAAAATAAATAGAAATTATTGACCAAGCTTTCATAAATTCAAAAACAAATTGAATGCAGCACATATTTGTACTCTACTCTTATTGCAGAAAGGGGCCTTCATGAACAAAACTTAATGAGCTCCAAAGGTAGGGGTGGACTTCAGAAAGCAAACAAATAATTCTTTTTAAAAATTATATATGGAACTAAACACAGTGAAGCTAATCATTTGATTTAATTTTATGTCATCTAAACACTCTTAATGCTTCACTTACTTGTGTCAATTTTGTGTAATGTTTTGTTTTTTCTATTTGGATTACTTTCTTTTCTTACCAAGTAAGTGAAGCATTAAGAGTGTTTAGATGACATAAAATTAAATCAAATAATTCTATATTTTGATAAGCAAAAAAATATGACCTACTGAGAAAATGAATTACATTTTATATTTCAGTAAGCCAGCATGCAATATAAAATAAAATCACAGTTATATGATAATGCAGTATCATATAAATCTGTAATGCATTCAGGTGTTTTTTTAATTTATGAAATTTATTTTAATTTATCAACAATCTCTTTTATTTTGGAGTAACTCTTGTAGGCTGATTTATTAATGGATGAAAATTACAAATTGCTATCATTTTTGTCTATTTTTTTACCATGATTAAAATCTAAATTAAAATCCTCAACTGTTCACTTTTCATCCTTGCAGTAGCTTATAATAAATTACAACTTTCCTATTAAAACATTAATATCCCTTTAGTTCTTCAAAACACATTGATACAGGTTAAAGAATAATGTCAGCTACTTACTGTTTTTTTTATAGAATGCTGCTGGGCTTATACCCTTTGACCCTGTAAATAAAAACCATCACACATAACACAATTAGAATTTATTGTCAATACATTAATTAAAAAAATTACTGTTGTACAAGATGCCTAAGAACACAATATATTTCAATTAGTATATCAACTTTTCAGTATGTGAAGAAAAGTTAAAGGACACAGGAAAATAGTTTGTATCGCCCAGAAAGCATATACATATTCCTAACAGAGTGAGAAACCTGGAAAACTTTGAAAAATATGTAGTATGGCACAGTGTTTTTGAATTCTGTGACAAAGGGGAATTTCCCATAATGAAGAAGTTAACGAAGATAGGGTATGCAGGTTCTGTTTCTTCTACTAACAGGGTTCTGAAATGTTTAGGATTTAGATATAGGAAAACCCACAATGGGCATCAGTTTCCAATGGAACGAAGGGATATAGTTGAGGTAAGACTGAAATTCTTGCACATCATGCATGATATCAGACAATCAAGTGACACTCTGCCTATATCTATATATATAGATGAAACATGGGAAACCAAAATCACACAAAGTATGTCTGGCAGCATTCCTCTAGGACTGGGGGTTTGAAAGTGCTGTTAGGGAAAGGAAACAGACTTAAGTTTCCCATGTAGGATCAGCTAACACAGGTTTCATTTCAGACACCAAATGGACATTTAAATTGAAGAAAACAGATGATTATCGTAGAGAAATGACATCCTATTCATTCCAAAAATGGTTCTTAAAAACAATTTTTTAATTATCTGGAGGCAGGCAGTATAATATTTTGGCCAATGGGCGATATCACTCTGCTTATGTACAGAAAATTACCAATACTTCCTCCAGAAATGACGATATAATTCAGTAGTTAGAAGAAAAAGGCTTTGTTTTTTGCTCAATTGAAAATAAAAGCTAAGCTTTTACAAAGAGTGTAGCCTTTCAAACACAGTAAGAAAATTTATAAACTTGAGCTACTGGCCAATGAAATGTGGCATCAGGCTGTAAGACTTCCTCCTTATCACTGCCAGTACAATACCATAGAGCGTGCATGGGCTTAAACGTTTTAGAACAAAGTATCATTAACTTAAAAGATGATAGTAGCAGTTAAACTGACAACGATGACAGCGATATTGTAGATGAGGATAGCAAAAGACTCATAGAAGAATGTTTTTTGTGCATTACATTTCTATTATTATATCTTTTGTTGTTTTCTTTCAATTTTTAAGCAGAAAATGTGATGGCATTTATCACAAACATAGATCATTGTGCCTAAGGAGAGTGAAGTTTGGCAATGATGCAGTTGCACCATATTGGTTCTCAAAACATCAGTAGGTGGTGATTCATGGGCTGTGTGGTGTGTGGCATGAACTATCAGCTTGGATTCAGTTTGTTCATACAGGTCATTTCGGTAATGTCAGAGCAACTTGCAATGAAGCTTATGATGGCAAAAAGAGAAACTCTTTCTCTCAAATTAAGCAAATGCAGATGAAGAAATAAAACCACTAACATTCAAGTAGCAATGTAGAAATTGTTCAGACCTTTATCATCACATCATTAAATGGAAAACTCTGTTATAGAAAGAGTAAATGAAATGGACATTTTGATTATGTATATAATTTTGAAGCTGTTTACAGTGAAGTTATTATAATTTAAAATGATACACTAAATTGGAATTTGGAAAAACATAGTAAGTGAAGTGTGTAAATAAGTTACCCATAGTGTATCATTTTAGACATTTTGAATTTAACATACAACAGTGCTAAGAAGGTAACTGCAATCTTTGATTATTTTGAAAAATGAGGCACACTTAAAGTTATGTAAATGTGTATAAAGGCACAGCTTGCCTATATGTAAATATTTATTTTGTAGACTTTTGACATTATATTATAAGTACTAGGAAATTGTAATCTTGGACTGCAATATTTATGACATAGAAAAAGTTATGTAGGGTGCATATTCCCTTCTGTTATTGTTGTTATATAAATAATGCATTTTGGTACCATATTTGCTAATACAAAGATTTATAGATATGCAGGCATTTTGCTGAAATGTAAATTTAAGATAAGCCCCCATTTTAAAGTAAAATAAAATGTCAGGTCCCTGTAAAAATATTAAACATAGGTTGTACTATATTTCTTAGGCCTCTGGTAGGAGGCTAGTTAGACTGCTGTACCAAAGAACTTTCTTTCTACAAAACAATGCAATATTTTAGGTAGAATCATTATCTATGACATAATTTTAGCTAGCTAGCTATTAACCCTACACTTTGTGATGATCAACTCAAGAATAAAAAAGTGGAGAGGAAGCAGAAATGAAGAGATTTATCTTCTTATATCTGGAACTATAAGGTGAAAAGGTACCATTATGCACATTACTAATTATCTCAAACAGAAAGTTCACGTACTTCAAATCAAATACATTGAATACATACCTATGTTACATGAAGAAATTTCACTGTCTCCATGTGGTTTTGTATGCTTTGCCTCCTCCTGCTGTTGCCTTGAAGATCGACACTCATCAGCTGGATTGGTTGCGGTAGGATAAGTTGACTTATCTAGATTTTTCTGGCATACGAAAGGAATATTAGTTCCAGAGCATCCATGGAACGACTTAAAATGTTTCATCATCTCATCGGCTTGCCTCTTTCCAAATTTCTTTTTCGATGGCATACTTGTTACATTTCTTGATCCTTTGGATTTATCGCCAGTTTTAATTTCGGAAGAAGGTTTGGCTCCTGTAGGAATAGTTGACTTGTCTACATTTTTCTCGCATAAATTTGGAACATCAAAGCCAGAGCCTTGATGGAATGCCTTTACTTGTTTCATCTTCTTCCGCTGCTGACCGCTGGAAGACGGGGACTCATCAGCTTGCCTCTTTCCAAACTTCTTTTTCGATGGCATACTTGTTACATTGCTTGATCCTTTGGATCTATCGCCAGTTTTAATTTCAGAAGTAGGTTTGGCTCTGGTAGGAATAGTTGACTTGTCTAGATTTTTCTCACTTAAAAGTGGAACATCAAAGCTAGAGCCTTGATGGAACGGATTCAACCGTTTCGTCTTCTTCTTTTTCTCTTGCTGACTGCTGGATAATGTGGACTCCTCAGCTTGCCTCTTTCCCGACTTCTTCGTTTTCTTTGGCGTACTGGTTAAGGAGGGTTTAAAAGCGAATTCTGAAGCCAGCCTTGACCCTTTGAGTCTTCTACTATGAGTTTTATTAGCAGAAACTCGTTTGGTTTTAGAAAGAGCTGTTGGCTCAATGTTTATAAAGCTATCTACAGACTCTATAGTTGGAAAAACTTCTATAGAATTTGGAGAAGCTCTAACTAGCTTCACAAGATCTTCCAAATCTTCTGCCTCTTCAATACGTGCAAGCAATTTCAGCTGTTCAATTTCCAGTTCAGGGAAAGCATTCCTCACCTCAGGTTTAGAGTTATTATCACTCTGCTCTGTTACAAATACAGTCAAAAGATCACTATTGCTTGAATTATCATCCTGACGATCATTGACGACAGTTGCAGCCTCTTGGTCGATGTTTATTATGCAAGATGAGCTTTCCTCTGCTGTAAGCTTCATTTTTCTTTCTGGAATTCCTGCAGCTAATATTGGATCTTCTGACTCTGATTCACTGTTTTTTCCCTCATCACCTTCTCCCAGTGTCTGTAACACACGACGTGGTATGCTCGATTTTCTTTTGTGTCTAGGCTTAGCATTTCCTGAGACAGGATCCTCTTCAGGAATAAGTTGTTCAAATGATGGGTTCTTCTGAACCCCTATTCTTGGCATCTTAAACAAACGGCATGGATTGTCAGATTTTCTCTTGTGTCTAGGCTTAGCATTACCTTTTGAGACAGAATCTTCCTCTGCAATGAGTGATTTTTGTTCAGATGACTTTTCCTGAACCCATGGTGAAGCAGCAGATGCTGCATGCCCCAGGCCTATGCTACAGTCATTGGTTGTAGTTACGGTTGATACAACAACCACTGGAGTTGTCAAGCTGGTTGCAGTCTGGGGTGCCTGCCCCCCTGTCACTGCTGAGTTAACTTCCACATGATTCTCTAGAATTGAATTGGTCTGTTTGGTTTTTTCACCCTTTGATGGTGAGTGGATTGACGGCGTACAGTCTTTAGATGCTTGAGAGGGAATGGACAACGCATCATCTGTCTGCTTGGCTAGTGAAGACGATGTAGCAGCTTCTCTTTTTGATTGTGTACTGATATTTGATGTACTGGGTATTACCAAAGTACTAATTTTTTCTGCTCTGTCTTCAGCAGTTTTAGATACAGAACCTTCTTTCTGAACTGATGTTACCACTTTCTCAGGAGGAGGACTAGATGTCGCAATTACAGGTGCTTGTGCTGTAACACTTATTGATTCCTCCATCAATGATATATTTCCTGGTAAATCAGCTGTTTTTAGTTTACTTGAGTCTGCAATTGTGCTTGTCGAAGGAAATGAGAGGGAGGCCTCAGCAATAGGGACAAAATTTGTGTTCCCACCAATATCGCTATCTAATCTCATTTCCGCATTTAAGGGCATGGATACAGAAGTTTCACTTGTGTTCCTTACAGCTGATGTTGAGGTAGAAGAGTCAATGATGCTGCAATTTCTTGCAGATGTCTGCTCTAGTACTGGTTGATTAATATTGCAAGTTAAAGAAATTGGTCTAGTTTGCTCAGGTGATAACCTAGAGTAATTCTCTGCACTGCTGTTTGTCTGAAAAAGATCAACAGTTTCCTGTTGTTGTACCACTGATGCTGCAGTTTCATGGAATAAGCTGCCCTGCAACAGAGCTGCAGCTGCACTGAGGTTCAATTCCTGAGACATCAGCATTTGTAGACTGAATGATAGACTCCCTTCATCAGCATTCCCCAAGGAACTGTTCTGCTGCAGATGTGCAGAAGGGGGAGGTGAACCACAAGGTTCTGATGGTTTGGTAGCAAGTTCTTCTGCCACAGTATTCAATCCTGGTGTTGGTGAATGTCTATCTGGCCCAACAACTAAAGGATGTGGTTCAAGATCTTGTTGAATATTCATCCCTATAATCAATATTTTCATTAAATTGTAAAATTATTTCTCAACAATTTTGCAACATCATTAATAATTTTAAAATATACTTTCAGATATTAAAATTCAACTTATAACTGGTTAAGGGAAACGTTGCTAAAGAGAACACTACTTTTTGTCTTCAGATGTTAAAAGCTTATGCTTGCTGCACTTGACTGTGATAAAACAAGACTGGGCTAGTCATATTCCATACTTAAAAACTACAGGCTTGAGATAACATGTACAAAATTTAATTGCAAATCTGCAGGAAACTGATTTGGAATGCAGAGGAGGATGACGAGTTCGCAACTCCTCTATAATAAGTCACTTTCAAAAATTCAGGTATGTTGTTTTCAGTTAATAGACACATTAATATGCAGCATTATAAGTTATAATGCTATGCGGAAACATTAAGCACATGCTTTGCTGCATAAGTTTATGTCCTGACTATTCATGATGCAATGAATGTTACTTCAACAATTCCTCTTAGCTCTCCCCACCTTACTTGCTCTCAACACAAGTTGCTAGCATGTGTCGGCTGAGCTCATATACCTTCTAAAACTGTACCCCATTGCTCAAAGTGTTACTTTATTTTTCATATATATATATATATATAGCTTTGTAAACACTCTGATAGACTAAAGATATGTTTATTATAATAAAGAATGGAAAAAAGCATTAAAATTTCAAAAATCATTCGTGAAAAAGAGGATTTGGCAGCTAAATGGTACATTATGTTGTAGTTAATATATAAAATAAAATATATAATTTATAAAATGTTATGTTTCTTCTACAAAAAAATCAAATTTAACTGAACAGTTTATACCAAGTTGCAAATAAATTATATTAATTTTGAGTTCACTTTTTTTAAATGTTGAATATATCTTTGTAATAGATGAATTTATTCAACCTGAATGAAAATTTTGTTTCCTTCTTAGATTAATTATCAAATTGTATGTCTATTAACAATAATGTGAACAAAATGCTTTAGGCTGATTAGATTAATTAACAAATTGTGTGTCTATTAACAATAATGTGAATAAAATGCTTCAGACTGCGTAGGTTACAGGTATACAACCATTATTTGTTTTGGATTGCTCCAATGTGTTCAAAATTTTCTAGGCTATAAGTGGACCCTGCAACTGCCTTATGCAAAAACATTATCCACATTGACCAACATTTACAAATCAACAATATTAAGATAAAAACAAAACAGGGAAAATATCTTAAACATAATGTGTTATTTACAGCATATATATATATATATATATATATATTTTATATTTTAAGAAAATATCTTGGTTGCCTTGCTTAAAATAGAAAACTTCCATGTTAGAAACAAAACATCACATAAAACAATTCTGGGAGTTTAAGTGTTTAAATTAAACGGGAAAAGGCAACAGATATCAACAACTTACCTGGCAGCAATTGTTGTTTTAGCTGCAGCAACAGGTGCTGCAGTTGCCGCTGTTGTTGCAGTTGTTGTTCTTGGACTTGTTTTTGTTGTAAATACAGTTGTTGCTGCTGTTGTTGGATTTCTGTTTGTTGTAATTGCAGTTGTTGCTGCTGTTGTTGGACTTCTGTTTGTTGTAATTGCAGTTGTTGCTGCTGTTGTTGCATTTCTGTTTGTTGTACATGCAGCTGTTGCTGCTGTTGTTGTAAGAGCATCTGCTGCTGTTGAAGAAGCTGCTGTTGATGCTGCAGGTCATGATGTTGTGGTATTTGGTCATCTTGCAGTTGTTCTGCTGCTTCTTGCTGCTGTTCTGCTGCTACAATCACATATAAACATATCATTTTTTCCTGACACAAATTAATACATGTTTATTTCTCTCCCATTTTGGGGGGGGGGCAATGTTATAAAATGTTAGCTTAACAACAGAAAAAAGTAATGCTTAGAAAGTAACAAGTTACAGTTAGGCATTTAGAAAAGTAATGCTACATTTTTTTACCTTAATCTGTGCTTCAAAAATTTAAAAGAAGTTTTTTTATAATTTTACCTACTAATTAGAAAAGTATTTGGCTGTTATGGTTGCCAGTATCAAGATAACATTCTGTACACATTAGTAAGATATATCTAAGTTCTCAACAGAAACAGGAATTTAATGATATTGAAAACTTGTAGCCTAAGGCTACAATGTATGCGTATACTGTGTGACAATTATAGCATGTATAGAACTGCAACATCAGAAGCTAAATTTGTAGCTAGCTTCCGTTACTTGCATTTAAGGAATTGCTTGTAATATATTAGATGAGAATGGCATATTAGACTTGCTCCTGCTTTGAAAGATAACATTTTAAGTACTAGTGCAATGAGTGAGAATTGACTTGCTTTACGTTATAAAGTACTTTTATGGAACAGAAATATGTTATCATTCTCTGTTTCATTTTGATGTTAACAATGCTATTAATTATTGGCAATGTGGAGGATGGGTGAGCATTGTTGTTAGGGTTATGTTAGAAGGCATTACCTAAGATATAAAGGATTTAAAATAGAGAGAAAATTTTAAAAAATGAAAATACAGAATCTAAGAGAACATTCCATATAAAAAATGCTTGATGTAGAAATAAAATATTAAATTTGATTAATTTTAAAGTTAAAGACAGAAAAAAAAAAATAGTATGGCAGAAAGTAGTAGACACAAAATAAATCACAATTCAAGAAATAATGCATTTCTTCTGAGTTGGCAGAAGAGGTTTAAGACACAGACTATTTCTTGTTAACAATGAAGTTCAAATGGATAGTCTTACTTAGGAAAGGAAGGGTCTGAGCTACTGCAGGTGATGTCAACATCAGATTAGCTGATTGAAGAGTAAAGAAAACAGATGCTGCAGTGTGGACATTGAGAAATGAGGATATGAGGAGGTGTATGTGATATGGGGAAAATATAAACAGAAACAGAATGAAATTATTAACAATTATTATGTTTGAAAGCACATTGATTTGATTTCTTTGTAACTACAGAATAAGAAAAATGCTGTCCTGGTTAGGGTGACCAGATTGACTAGATTAGAAAGATGACAGAAGGATATTGTTAAAAAAAATCCCATTTATATAAGACATATCTTAGACTTAAATTATGTGTATATTAATTTATACAAAATATAATAATACTTAATAATCAGTTAAATACAAATGAAACCAAGGAAAATATGATGCCAAATAATTTATTAAAGGCAACAAGATAGCACAATATATGATTTTAACAATACTTTGTAATACGTTTGAGAGGTATGAAGTTCCAGGTCAACAATTACATTCAACTTCAAGTTCGTTTCTTCTTTTTCTGGCTAAGGTATCATTTTGGCACTACAAATGCATGAATAACTAACTGAATTTTATAACCTCACAGTATAAAATATGTATATGATAGAAAATTTCCATACATATACACAAAATGTGGGCGGACTGTAAGAATACAGTAAAAAAACCATGTACAATTGCACCTCAATCCACTTTTATCTCTTAGGGAGGGTAATGTCAGTCGCCTACATGTAGTGTCCCCTGTTTACGCTAAATGACTGACAACTTATTGCCTTGAAAGCAGCCTAGCATACCAGACAAGTAAATTATGAATAGTTGTTTAAATAAGAAAAAAAAAAAAGTCTCCAGACTATGACTAGGCCTTTTTTTGGCATGTCCTTTGTAATGCTGGTGGTTTTACCTTTGACAAATTCTATGGATTAAAGGTTTTTATTTTTAAACATAGCATAGAAATTGTTGAGTGTGGTGCTTCAGATAATCATCTTGTGAACAATTCTCTCAATATACCCGTTTTGGACAGTAAGGTAACAATTTTGAAGGTGAAACAACAGCCATTAGAGCATCTTTACAAAATCTACTCTATAGACCTAAAATAAATAAAACAATTGTTATCTAAATTGGCTCTAACGCAGCACTACAAAGTATAATGGATTACAGTTACCCACCGACATACACTATAAATTAAAACTATCATACAATCCAGATCAGAAATACAGAAATAATTTTACAATGTATCCAGAGCTATGTGGGATTGAAGGGTAATGAGATTGCCAATACTTTAGCGAAAAAAAGGAGCCATTATAAAATTGAAACCACTTTTTGAACTAGAACTTCCCTTTAAATTGAAACTCATTAAAAGATTAATATCTGAACAAGAACAACAAAATATCAAACAAAAACTTAAAAGGAAAATCATATGAAGATTTAAATGCTTTCAAACATCTTTTATTGAAACCAAGAAAAATTGGAATTGCCCAATTCTGCTTAATTGTTGGGCATGATTGCCAGTTAGAACATTTATTCAGGATAAAATTAATCAAGGTCAGATGCTGTCTACTGTGTAAGGATGTGAATACTATCTTAAGTAAAGAATATGTACTGAAATGGGGCCAACTAGACAGCAACAAACAAATGAAAAATAATTTTAAAGCTCTTTATTTGGAAGGTAGGGAAAAAATTATAAATATCAGCATCCATAATGGCCACTAGCAACCAACCATAAATTCAACAAGTTTCATTTCCTTATAGATAAAGTTTACTATGCTATTGAAGATTATGTAAATTATAATTAACTATTATGTTACACACTATTTATGTATTATATTACCGTATAATGTATGTATATATGTGCAGGGAAATTGAGTGATTTATAAGTTGGCACTTTTATTAAAAATGTTATTATTTTGTACATTGACATGGCTTAATTGTGTACAACATCATGTTAAGTTGAAATAATTGAAAGGAAAAAAATGTATTTGATTTTCCTTAAAAATAAGATTGGAATGGCTGTATAGCCAACATTTTAAATTGCCAAAATATGCAATTGCACACTTTCCTAAAGAAACTAAATAGGCATTTACCTAAACATTTGAGGTTTAGTTACAACTCACTCTCAGCATGGGTTTTGTTAAGTAAAGTTCATTGATACAGAGTATTTTCAATTATATAATGTATGACTTGCAATGTGAAGAGTTATATCAGTTAACTGGAAAGACTTTACAAATATGGAAACAGAGGAATGTATTTTATCATATAACAAATTATTATTGAGGAAATCACTTAAATTCCACCAATTTTGTTCCACTTACTTGGAAATGTTTCAAAGGCTGTTGCCTTTATAAATGGCGAGTTTAAAACATTTTGCTCACTACTAAAAATGGAATAAGTCATTATTGGGGTAGTGTTTAATTACAGAGTTAAAAACAGCATCTAGCCCATATTTCAAATTAAACCTCTTCCGAACTACACATGCCAATCTCTTTGGACATTTCAATATATCATTACATGTCCATAAACAAATGAAACTGTTTCAGTTCAACCTTCATAACAACCAACATTGTCATCGATAACATTACTGTTTCGTTTAAGCAATGATGAATGTAGCGTTATCACTCGTTAAATATTAATATTAATATTAATTTGATTTAAATTCTATACGCAATACAAGAGTAAATATATTTTACTCACTCATGGTAATAAACAAAAACCCACTTTATTCTCTTGTTATGTATATAATTATTAAATACTCTAGAATTTAATAAACGGTTACTCTATTATTTCTACCACCGACAATTGCCCAACCCTTCTGCATAATGACACATCAAATAATTGGATAAGCCTGTATTTTCCCCATATCAATTTTATCGTAAAGTGTTAACTACACACAACTCTCTTTGTACAATTTCATCCTCTAATTAATATTTTTTTCATTGTTATAATTTAATTTTTATCAATAACACATCTCTCTTTGTGAAATAATGCAATTTAAAATTCCCTATAAAAATTATAAAACAAATCCGAGAAGTTACTCATACATCCAATACACAGCTCTTTAAAGTATTTAAAATTATATCTTTGTCCAACTTCACTGCAGATAATTTTTCGTATGTTATATAGGGAAAATAAATGTAATAAAGCATATTAATTTCAATATATTATTCTTTTTTTCACATATTTTAATTTAAATGTTTTCTATTTATTATAAATTTTAATAATATGAGTAATGTATTGTATATGCCTTATATTAATAATTTGAAAAGAAGATCTTTTATAAACGTAATATTTTAAGCTGACAGAACAGCATAAAGTTTGCTGACATTAATATGAATCAGTTCACATAAAAAATGTATTTGTTTCAAGAAATCTTTTTCAAATAACTTAATTCAAGCATTTGGCTAACTTTAATGTTATTGTTACTAGCTTTCCACAATTAACTAAAATGGTTTACTAATTTTCACTCACCAGCCCTTCTACGTCTCCGCCTCGGAACATATGGCTCTGTAACAATAAGAAATACAACAATTTTAGTTTACCAGCAGTTACAAATAAATATACTCTGCACTGACTTTCAACAGGGGGATTTTTGTTAAATTTGATCTCCAAGACATAATGCCTTCTAAAACGTTGGATGCAACAAATGCTTTGTGGTAACTAGCAACATTATTATTACGTATGGTATACTTCCCTTACACAATACAGAAAATAAAATACTCTGCACTTGTTGTACTATATCTAGTTAGTGAACATACTTACCACCACTAAGTACTCTACCGCTTCTCAAAATCATTCTGCAACCAAACAAAACAGAACACTATGTTAATGGAAATTATGCTTAACAGAATAAATGAGCTCACTCCCAAGCTACCATAATAGTTGAACAGCCAACACTAAAGCTACTCAGTTATAAAAGGCATTATTCGCGTCAACCGAAATACATTCAGGTTATTTCAGATATGGGCCGGCAGAGCATAGCTACGTGCTGGGAGAACCCAGTCGTAAAAGGCCTGTGCGGATGGCAGCTTGCAGTTGGTCTTTGTCCGCGTGTTTCTCGGTGCTTTTCACTGGGTGTATAATTATTCTTAGTTAGTTTTGCCTTTATGTCTTGAAGAACGGGTTTTTATGTTATTGCACATAAGTTGTAAGGCGATTCCCAAGAAAATATCCTGTTTGCGAACTTGTTTTAAAGTTAAAAGAGACAGGATCTCTCAATGACAATAACTGCCGTGGTCTTTGGATAAGGAAAGTTAATGGAATTTTCTACCCAATGCTCGCAATGTACAGGCTACATTTTCAGCACGGGTTACTGCTGATTATTATCGACTTTAAATACATTATCATTTTATGCTTTCAGTAAAAGTAGATCTCCGCGCTGATGTGACCCATAACTCCAATAACGCCACTGATGAATAAACCATAGACATTTTAATCATTAGAAATTGAAAGAAAAATATAAATAGCATAAACTTTTTAATACGATAATGTACATTGTAACATACGATCTTATGGCGTTTCCACAGCACATTCCAGTCAGAGCACCTGTTTTCATTTCTTACAATAAAGCATCTTTCTGTATGTTATTGACTAATGAAAAATATACCTCCATTACCCAATGATCATACAACCCTGGCCCACGCTAACAATTACCAAATCTATTCATAATTAAGTGCTATATGTAACATACAGTTAAGTGTACTACCACCTGATACGACCATCAAACCAAAAGGTTTCTTGAATATTTTCTGTCTTCCAGTTTTACTTAAAAATATTCGGATACGCAGCAGCTGCGTAAACTAGGCTAATTCCTCAACAAGTGGAATACAAAATCCAAATTGTGGCCTTATTAATTAATGAAATAAAATAAGTTATGGTATTACTGTTGATATTAGGGGAACAAAATTAAAAACAAATTTTGCAATCTTTTAAGTATTACAAAAGAAAAACTAAATTATAATATAATTATTATTATTATCATTATTATTATTGTTGATGTTGTAGAGATTAACACACAATTAATGGCATACTGTTAATTAAATGAAATATACGACCACTGTTAGGTACAATTATTCTGTGTAGGTAAAAACATATTTAAATTAAATCTGTCGTCTACCACTCTTACATTTTTAAATGTAACCATGTTTATGAACTGAGCCCTTGATATCATCTTTACATTTACTAAAATAGAGAGAAATAACAGAAAGTTTCGATTTACATTGTGTATTTAAGATGATGTTCATATGTTTCAATAAACAAAAACATTACAATTAAAATCAATTACAATGTACTAACACAATCAACAATAAACAATGGAAAGTTACATCGATTTCCAATGACTTTGAAATTTAATTTAAATTATATTGTAGTAAAAACAAGCAACGCAAACATTTTCTGAAGGTTATTATAGAGCGGCTTATACACAAATATAATTCTCAAGCACATATTAAATTTATATTTCACATTTGCTATCTTCACGACAATGCTTTTGTTAAATATAAAATATATACAACGCTATAAATTAAACGCAAGAGCGCTGTTTAAATTCCAGTTTTCAAGTATACCCTACTCCTAAAAGTTCGGTTTCCCTAATTTTCAGAAACTAGTTTTCTTTATTGATTGTAGTGGTATATACCGAATTTGTTGTGAAAAACAAATATTGGTACCTAGAGCGATTTTTCAATTTTGAATTTTGGGTAAACTCTCACTCTAACTGCCCTAACCTGATATTCAGAAACAATTTTTATTTGATTTGAATGGAATATGAAGACTTTTGATGTGAAAACAAATCATTGGTGCTGCTAAAACGATTTTTAAAGTTTCGGTTTCAGGTAACCCCCCCCCTAATTATCCGATTTCCTTGATGTTCAGAAAATACTTTTCTTATTTTATTACAATTGCACATACCGAGTTTCCAAAAGAAAATATAAAAAATGCGGCAGCTAGAGCGAATTTTAAATTTCGCTTTAACCCCCAATCGTTTTTCAAATATACCCGCACTAATAATGGCCCGAGTGCCCTGATTTTCGGAAATTACTTAATAAATTTATTAAAGAAACGTACCGAGATTAGTTTCAAAAAAGTAAAAATTGCGGTCTGTAGAGCGATTTTTAGAATAAAAAAATTGCTATAGGTTAACACCCTTTCCCAATAATACAAGTTTGTTGGTTAAAAATTGGACGAAACTTTGTTAATTGTTGGTTAAATGTCGGGTGTTGTTGAGCAAAAACAAATATTGAGACTACTGGAGCTTTAACAGACACACACAAGCACCCATAGATACATTTTTTTCACTGCCTAGTACATAGTATGGAGTATGATAAAAACTTTCCTTTTTTCAAAAATCTCTTTATGGATACAATCGCAATAGCTACTACATTCCTTCAATTCGCTAATATTAATATGTTTACATTGTCTTCCTTCTTGTAGCATCTGCAATTACACGGCATTGTGGGGAAACTCTTTTTACAGAACCAACAACCTGTGTTAACGAAAATGGCGGAAGACGGGTTCTTCTCAGCGTGAGAAGCGTCCACTATTTTTACCACTTTAACGCAAAACCAAATATAATCACTCTTTTACTTAGAAAAATGAACTAATTTCATTTCAAAATAGTGCTAAAGTCTTTAATTATTTTTTATTCATCTTATAAATAAATAAATAAATAAATAAATAAATAATCAAATATCTTTGATATTTTTCGAAGTCGCAAAGGAATGATGCAATAATCGTCACTTTACAAGCTAGGCAATTTGTTCAAGTTATTTAGTAAACTCTTAAAAAGCAAATGAATTGTTTCGAACGCCTTGAGACGCCTGGGTACACCACCGAAAACCAATGGAGAATATTCGTAAAACATTGCAAACATTTATATAAATGTTATTTCATTTCTTAAATTACTTCGGAATTACCTACTGCTGTTAGTTAATTTGCTTATCTATAGAGCCATAGCGGTACGGTTTAGTGGTCACAAGCAAAGCGCTCTTAATTCACCTAAACAGAACAC
The DNA here is from genome assembly GCA_030762175.1 of Metallyticus violacea. Lineage (NCBI taxonomy): Eukaryota > Metazoa > Arthropoda > Insecta > Mantodea > Metallyticidae > Metallyticus > Metallyticus violacea. Next base: position 7,987,889 of record CM060837.1, on the reverse strand, counting down.
CATTCTCGCTTAGTTACAATTAAAATGTGTGGTAAACTAACCCCCTAGGCTTCTACGACATACTTTTTGAAAAAGTTAGCTACAAATCAATTTGGAAAAAATCTTTTTACAGAACCAACGAACTGTGTTAATGAAAATGGCGGAAGGCGGGTTCTTCTCAGCGTGAGAAGAGTCCACTATTTTTACCACTTTAACGCAAAACCAAATATAATCACTCTTTTACTTAGAAAAATGAACTAATTTCATTTCAAAATAGTGTTAAAGTCTTTAATTATTATGATATTTTTCGAAGTCGCAAAATAAGATGATGCAATAATCGTCACTTTACTAGCTAGGCAAATGACGCTAGACAATTTGCCCAAGTGATTTAGAAAACTCTTAAAAAGCTAATGAATTGTTTCGAACGCCTTGAGACGCCTGGGTAGACCACCGAAAACCACTGGAGAATATGCGTAAAACATTCCAAATATTTATATAAATGTTATTTCATTTCTTAAATTACTTCGGAATTACCTACTGCTGTTAGTTAATTTGCTTATCTATAGAGCCATAGCGGTACGGTTTAGTGGTCACAAGCAAAGCGCTCTTAATTCACCTAAACAGAACACCATTCTCGCTTAATTACAATTAAAAGGTGTGATAAACAAGCTCCCTCGGCTTCTACGACATACTTTTTGAAAAACTTTGCTACAAATCAATTTGGAAAGCTGCCTCCCTCGCTTACCTTGTTGAACAATCAAGCGCCTGATAGAGAATGGCTGGGCAATAAGCGAAACTGATCGCAAATCCCACGCTTCGCGTTCATTGGCTGGAAAGTTGAGGCGAGTGTCTGATTGGTAAAAATAAAGTGTCAGCAGTTTATTCCGCGAGTAGCGAATCTAAAACTCCACGAACTTGTATTCTTTTTCCCAGTTTACATTAAAGATAATAAAAGTCATTGTCTTAAATGTAACTTATTATAAACCAAAATACCCCGAGAGTGTTGTTTTACCAATGAATTTCCTGTTTTTTATTATTTTTTAATTGAGCAGCCTAAAAGAATAAATTGCTTTGTTTCGAAGTATTTAATGATACTTGAAAATCAAATAATCCTGAGGAATTTCAGTGCAACTTCTAACAACGGATAAGATTTATCTTTTATATTCTTCCGTGCTGTCGACCATGTTTTTGGTACCAGACTTTTTTTTTAATGGTGTTTAACGCCCGTTTTTACTAATGAAGAACCACACAGGTGGTTGGTACTGATGATACATGAGATGAAATGATATATTGGGAAAGGATTTTTCTTCTTCTTCTTCTTCTTTTTAAGGAAGGAAGTGTGCCAGTTCTAAGTTTAGGGTACCTCACCGGCATTTGCCATTTATGAGGACCGAGGAAAACCTGGATAAAAAAAAAACACCAGTCAGGGAGGACGGTCCTGGTAGGATTCGGATCCCAGGCCCCCCGCTCGCGAGTCCGAGCCTTGACGATCTCTGTCACATATGGCGGTTTTGTACCAGTGATCAACATTTCAATGAGCAGTTAATTTATAAATAGGAAAGTATTTTCGGCATTATTGGGTTCCGCCCCTCTCAATGATTTATTCTGCCATAAATGTGCACGGTAGATCGAAACGTTTGCAGAATGACAAAAAAAGAAGAAGAAGAAGAAGAAGAAGAAGAAAGAAAGAAAGAAAGAAAGAAAGAAAGAAAGAAAGAAAAGAAAAAAGAAAGAAATAAAATAAAAAGAAAAAAAAGAGCATTAATTGTATTTAAGATATATTTTATTTGTTGTGCTCTCGAAAGCTCAACACACTAGGTATAACGTTTCTCCAGTTTTTCGATTTTTTCTTGAAATGAATTTCTTCATTCCATTGTAGTTGTGGGAAGAAATGGACATCCGAGGAGCTATATAGGGTGAATATGGTGGATGCGCAAGGATTTTGAACGTAATTTCTGTTATTTTTTTTATGAACTTTTGCATTTATATGAGAAGTTTAATTTTAAAAATTACAGGCAACTTTTTCGAAAAAAACTATAATCACGATAAAGCTACCTGAAACATTAACAAATCATGTTATTGTGGTTGGAAATAATAATACTACTACTAATAATAATCATTATTATTATTATTATCATCATCATCATCATCATCATCATCATCATCATCATCATCATAGTACAGATAATTTCAAATTGCCCCGACGATAATTAATTTTGCGAAAAACGCCAATTTCCACCGACATTCATAGAAAATAAGGAGTTTCAAATGTTGTTCCCACAAGCAAATAAATAAATAAGTGTGGGTGCATGCGTGCATGCGCGCGCGCGTGTTTCCCTTTTCACAAAAAGATACTTGTGGAGAAAACACGGGAAACACTAGACATACTCATTCATTGCCTGCGATAAAATTGTGTGATATTAATTAATGAAATAAAATAAGTTATGGTATTACTGTTGGTATTAGTGGAACATAATTAAAAACAAAATTTGCAATCTTTTAAGTATTACAAAAGAAAAACTAAGTTATAATATAATTATTATTATTATTATCATTATTATTATTGTTGATGTTGTAGAGATTAACCCACAATTAATGGCATACTGTTAATTAAATGAAAAATACGACCACTGTTAGGCACAATTATTCTGTGTAGGTAAAAACATATTTAAATTAAATCTATCGTCTACCACTCTTACATTTTTAAATGTAACCATGTTTATGAACTGAGCCCTTGATATCATCTTTACATTTACTAAAATAGAGAGCAATAACAGAAAGTTTCGATTTACATTGTGTATTTAAGATGATGTTCATATGTTTCAATAAACAAAAACATTACAATTAAAAACAATTACAATGTACTAAAACAATCAACAATAAACAATGGAAAGTTTCATCGATTTCCAATGACTTTGAAATTTAATTTAAATTATATTGTAGTAAAAACAAGCAACGCAAACATTTTCTGAAGGTTATTATAGAGCGGCTTATACACAAATATAATTCTCAAGCACATATTAAATTTATATTTCACATTAGCTATCTTCACGACGATGCTTTTGTTAAATATAAAATATATACAACGCTATAAATTAAACGCAAGAGCGCTGTTTAAATTCCAGTTTTCAAGTATACCCTACTCCTAAAAGTCCGGTTTCCCTAATTTTCAGAAACTATTTTTCTTATTTTATTTCAATGGTATACACCGAATTTGTTGTGAAAAACAAATATTGGTACCTAGAGCGATTTTTAAATTTTAAATTTTGGGTAAACTCTCACTCTAACTGCCCTAACCTGATATTCAGAAACAATTTTTATTTGATTTGAATGGAATATGAAGACTTTTGATGTGAAAACAAATCATTGGTGCTGCTAAAACGATTTTTAAAGTTTCGGTTTCAGGTAACCCCCCCCCCTAATTATCCGATTTCCTTGATGTTCAGAAAATACTTTTCTTATTTTATTCCAATTGCACATACACATACCGAGTTTTCAAAAGAAAATATTAAAAATGCGGCAGCTAGAGCGAATTTTAAATTTCGCTTTAACCCCCAATCGTTTTTCAAATATATCCGCACTAATAATGCCCCGAATGCCCTGATTTTCGGAAATTACTTAATAAATTTATTAAAGAAACGTACCGAGATTAGTTTCAAAAAAGTAAAAATTGCGGCCTGTAGAGCGATTTTTAGAATAAAAAAATTGCTATAGGTTAACACCCTTTCCCAATAATATAAGTTTGCTGGTTAAAAATTGGACGAAACTTTGTTAATTGTTGGTTAAATGTCGGGTATTGTTGAGAAAAAACAAATATTGAGACTACTGGAGCTTTAACAGACACACACAAGCACCCATAGATACATTTTTTTCACTGCCTAGTACATAGTATGGAGTATGATAAAAACTTTCCTTTTTTCAAAAATCTCTTTATGGATACAATCGCAATAGCTACTACATTCCTTCAATTCGCTAATATTAATATGTTTACATTGTCTTCCTTCTTGTAGCATCTGCAATTACACGGCATTGTGGGGAAAATCTTTTTACAGAACCAACAACCTGTGTTAATGAAAATGGCGGAAGATGGGTTCTTCTCAGCGTGAGAAGCGTCCACTATTTTTACCACTTTAATGCAAAACCAAATATAATCACTCTTTTACTTAGAAAAATGAACTAATTTCATTTCAAAATAGTGTTAAAGTCTTTAATTATTATGATATTTTTGGAAGTCGCAAAATAAGATGATGCAATAATCGTCACTTTACTAGCTAGGCAAATGACGCTAGGCAATTTGCCCAAGTGATTTAGAAAACTCTTAAAAAGCTAATGAATTGTTTCGAACGCCTTGAGACGCCTGGGTAGACCACCGAAAACCACTGGAGAATGTGCGTAAAACATTCCAAATATTTATATAAATGTTATTTCATTTCTTAAATTACTTCGGAATTACCTACTGCTGTTAGTTAATTTGCTTATCTATAGAGCCATAGCGGTACGGTTTAGTGGTCACAAGCAAAGCGCTCTTAATTCACCTAAACAGAACACAATTCTCGCTTAATTACAATTAAAAGGTGTGATAAACTAACCCCCTCGGCTTCTACGACATACTTTTTGAAAAACTTTGCTACAAATCAATTTGGAAAGCTGCCTCCCTCGCTTACCTTGTTGAACAATCAAGCGCCTGATAGAGAATGGCTGGGCAATAAGCGAAACTGATCGCAAATCCCACGCTTCGCGTTCATTGGCTGGAAAGTTGAGGCGAGTGTCTGATTGGTAAAAATAAAGTGTCAGCAGTTTATTCCGCGAGTAGCGAATCTAAAACTCCACGAACTTGTATTCTTTTTCCCAGTTTACATTAAAGATAATAAAAGTCATTGTCTTAAATGTAACTTATTATAAACCAAAATACCCCGAGAGTGTTGTGTTTACCAATGTTTTTTTTATTATTTTTTAATTGAGCAGCCTAAAAGATTAAATTGCTTTGTTTCGAAGTATTTAATGATACTTGAAAATCAAATAATCCTGAGGAATTTTAGTGCAACTTCTAACAACGGATATGATTTATCTTTTATATTCTTCCGTGCTGTCGATCATGTTTTTGGTGCCAGACTTTTTTTTTTAATGGTGTTTAACGCCCGTTTTTACTAATGAAGAACCACAGGTGGTTGGTACTGATGATAAATGAGATGAAATGATATATTGGGAAAGGATTTTTCTTCTTCTTCTTCTTTTTTAAGGAAGGAAATGTGCCAGATCTAAGTTTAGGGTACCTCACCGGCATTTTCCATTTATGAGGATCGAGGAAAACCTGGATAAAAAAAAAAACAGCAGACAGGGAGGACGGACCTGGTAGGATTCGAACCCCAGACCTCCCGTTCGGAGTCCGCGCCTTGACGACCTCTGTCACCCATGGCGGTTTTGTACCAGTGATCAACATTTCAATGAGCAGTTAATTTATAAATAGGAAAGTATCTTTTGGCATTATTGGATTCCGCGCGTGTCAATTATTTCTTCTGCCATAAATGTGCACGGTAGATCGAAACGCTTGCAGAATGACAAAAAAAGAACATTAATTGTTTTTAAGATAGATTTTATTTGTTGTCCTCTCGAAAGCTCAACACACTAGGTCTAATTTTCTCTAGTTTTTCGATTTTTTCTTGAAATGAATTTCTTCATTCCATTATAGTTGTGGGAAGAAATGGACATCCGAGGAGCTATATAGGGTGAATATGGTGGATGCGCAAGGATTTTGAACGCAATTTCTTTTAATTTTTTATGACCGTTTGCATTTATATGAGACGTTGAATTTTAAAAGTTACAGGCAACTTTTTCGAAAAAAACTATAATCACGATAAAGCGACTTGAAGACATTAAAAATCATGTTTTTGTGGTTGGAAATTGTTATTATTATTATTATTATTATTATTATTATTATTATTATTATTAGTAGTAGTAGTAGTAGTACTAGTAGTAGTGGTATAATAATAATAATAATAATAATAATGAAAATAATAATAATAATAATAATAATAATAATAATAGGAAATTACAGGGAATTTGAAATTGCACCGACGTTGATTAATTTTGCGAAAAACGCGAAATTCCGACGATATTCATAGAAAATAAGGAGTTTTAAATGTTGTTCCCCATTAGCAAATAAATAAATAAGTGTGCGTGGAGTGTGTGTGTGTGTGTGTTTCCCTTTTCACAAAAAGATATACACGTGGAGAAAACACGGGAAATGCTAGACATATTCATTGCCTGCGATAAAATTGTGATCCGTGAAACAATACAATTAAATTTGGAAACAAAGTAATTAATTTTTTTAAAATGTGAAAAAGTACGAAATTTGTCGAGTTTTAAAGCATTCAATCAGTCTGGCATGCTCAAAGACACAATGCTGAAACAAATAGAGAGCATTTGGTGACTAAAACGGCACATTCGGAATTTAGTAAAGCTGTATTGAAACTGATAATAGATGGGTGATGAACATCTGCCATTGTGAATTACCATTAAAATACAAAATAATAAATTAGGAATATTTTATTTGATTATTCGATTATTAACATTGTTGGTACATTTTAGGGAATTCCAAAGGAATTAAGTTGTACCCATATATATATATATATATATATATATATATATATATATATATTTTAAAGATCTTCAAATCTCTACCTACTAGGCACCGAAAATGATGATTTAAAAGTTATATATTATGTAGACAAAATGTTATTGAACTACATCGAAATAATTTTAGAGTGTATATATATAATTTGAGATATAAAACCTTTATTTACTTCTTTTCCCTATTGTTTCTTCTGCTGCTTTTAATATTACATTTTTGAGGTCATTCCATTCCTCATTTATAACTTTACTTATCGCCCTTTCATCTATATAATTTGTTGAATTTATTCCGTTAACTTTACAATTTGTAACAACAATATATGCTCAATTTACAATAACTATAACTTGACATATATTTTTAACCTACTCTTTTTACTCTAGATCCTACCAGCGTCCTCCAAAATACAGTATCCTACCTCGTTAACCACGTGACTGTCTACCTTCTTTTACTTTATTCCTATTTTGTTCCCACTTCCCTTAAACGTTACATAAAAACTCTTCCATTTTCTGAATGTTTTTTATACTCTTGTTACTTTTTGTTAGCCGTGTTTGGTATAATATCCTTAAACTCTCTTGTCGCAGGAAATGTATTTTATAGCATTTCCTTGGGTCGACATTATTTTTGCTTTGTAACTTCTTCCAATGTGTTGGGATTTTATTGTTGATTTTATTAAAAAATTGTCTGAATTTACATCGCACCTTCTGTGTACTCCGTGTCTTTTATTTGTACAGCTAATTTTTGGTTTGCTAATACATAATCTATTATTGACTTTGAACCTATCACGCCCCATGTATTTCTTTATGTCTAAAGAAACTATTTGTTATTTTTGATGCATTAAAAGCAGCAACGTTTCCCCGCATTGCCATTTTCATTTTAAATTGTTTCGCCTTGTGCCCCTTAAATTTTATCTATCGCTTGTTTTCCTATTCTGGCATTGAAATCTCCACAGACTGCTAAGAAATCCGAAATAAGTCAGGTTTAATTGAGAAAACTCAGTAGCGAAATAATGTCCCCTGGCCGAGCGCTTTACAGGGTACTTCAATAATAATAATAATAATAATAATAATAATAATAATAATAATAATAATAATAATAATAATAATAATAATAATAATAATAATAATGCTTCTAAAATGCTGTTTCTCTTTTGTAATATTTGTTTCCCTAATACCACACAGTAATGCCATAATTTATTTCATTTCATTAATAAATAAAGTCGTAATTTGGATTGTTTAAAATTACTCTACTAGTTGGGGAATTCGCTTAGTTTATGCAGTTCTTGCGCAACGGACATTTTTTTTTTTTTTTTTTTTTAAATTTTGACAATACCTCTTATAAAAATTTATATAAGGTAAACTGAAATTAACAAAATAATGTTGGAATATTCCGCCAAAAAATTGCGTAATTAGAAAAAAAGCACAAAAATACCTATAATAATAGCCAAACAATTTTTTCTTAACTGTTTCCGATGGTTGTTCCTTGTTCTCCTCGAGTGTTGTTGCCAAAGTCGTGTAGATTTTAACTCCATTTTTTATGTGGCCGTCACTTGAGTTCATAAAACTCAAAATTCACGGTAATCTCGTTTTTTACCATTACTAAAAACACTCAACATGAGTCATTTGAATGCTTGTCAAAACAGTTGCAGTGAATACGTAAAAAAGCTGCCTTAACAACGCAATAAGAACGACATAATAATAAATAAAAAATAATAACAACCATATGCTTCTGATTATATTTATCACTTGAAATGGAGTTGTATTTTTATAAAAAATTCACAAGACACGAAAATTGGGAGGAGAAAATCTCTAAACACTGTTGTTTTACTGTTAATATATGATCTGAAAAGTTGTAATGGATAAACTATATTGTATATATAGGTATATTAACAAATACAATTAAAATTTGTGATTTGGTTTGGTGTTTGCCACGGTAGAATGTTAATATATAACAGTTTAAACTTTAATTATATTTTGAACTGCGTAACATAAACCTAAAATTTCATTTCTTAAATATCGTTCTTAATTCTCAGGAAGTAAATGTACTAGCATGTACTCTCTGGTGATATCTGCATCTGTTCAATGCTCTCATTATGCTGTATATTAGAATGCTCTTTTACGAAAACAAATTTGCGTTAAGTTTATGATGTAATAAAAAGTTCGGAAAATTACGCTTATCTAATAATAAAATGAATCTATAATCTTTCATTTTCTCTTAAAAATTACAAGCAGCCCAAATAAAACAAACACTACTTAATTATCACTTGTTGCTCTTGTTGGCACTTTTATGAAACAGAAATAGATGAACGGATGGCATTTAAAAACGTCATTTGATTTTTATGCATCACTAAAATTGTTGTTTACTTACATAGGTTTGTTAATTATGCATTATAATGTGTAATTTTAAAATTTCCAGGGTATATTACCTATCTTGCTTGAAGATGATTATTAATAATGCAATTAACCTTTATTTGCCGATAATTGTGGCGTTAATTTTTCATTTTAGGAACAGTTCTTTCATTATAGAATTGGAAAATGTTTTCTTTATATGAACTTTATACTAGGTAGTGACAGGAACACATTTTAAATACGAAAGTTTGCAATTTGTTTAGCTAATTGCGAATTTCCTTAAGAGAAAACGGCTATCATATTAGATGCAACGAAAGAATTTGATTACAACTGTCATTGTCCGTGTTACAGTGACCGTGAGAGCATTCCTGAGTTGGATAAGAGAGAGGGGCAAAGGGGGTGTCTTGTCGTCTAATTTCGCTTAGCTAGTCTAAGAAGCGGGTCGGGTGTCACACACACCGAAAGGGGCTACGTGACAGCAAACAGATACATTTCGAAGTAAACAGTTCTCTCCGTTTACTTCGCGAGCTCTCCATGTTTGAACAGCGTTGACATTATCAGCGAATGGTATCTGAGGAGAAAATAAAATCTTAAATTGATTTGTCTTTACTACAGTCTGCTCTAGTTAATAAAAATATTATTACACTTACTGCGCTACTGCTAAGAATATTTTCCTTTAACTTTCTCTGAAAACCAGATATTACGATAATTTTAGTTTACTTTGGTATCAGAACATTTGTAATTTTTCAAGATACGAAATCAAAAAAAAAAAAAGTCGTCACACAGGAGCTACGTAAACTAAGAGAATCTCTTTAAAAATTATTATAAAAGCCAAATTATAGCCTTGTTAATTATTGAAATGAAATAAGTTATGGTATTACTGTATGATATTAGAGGAACATAATTAGAAATCTTACAATCTATGAGTAGTACAAAACAGAAATCACGTTTTTAGAATTTAGCATTGTTATTCTTGAGAATTAAACTACAAAAACGAATAGTATACTATTAATTAAGTGAAATATATGACCACTGACAGACAAAGCCAGCTTAAGTGTAACCATTTTTATGAACGGAGCCTTGGCTATCATCTTTATATTCACTAAAATAGAGAGAAATAACAAAAAGTTTCGATTACATTGTGTATTTAAGATGGTGTTCATATGTTTCAATAAAACAAAAACATGTTACTATTTAAAAACAACTACAATGTACAATGTACTAACACACAAACGAAAGTTACTTCATTTTCAGGGGCTTTGAAATTTAATTTAAATGTTAAGGTATTAAAAACATGTAACGTAAACGTTTTCTGAAGGTTATTACAGAACGCTCTTACATACAAATATAATTCTGAAACATGTATTACATTAATATTTCACATTTCATGAGGATGCTTTTGTTTTATATTAAACATATGCATCGTTATAAATACAGTTTAAGTGCTGACTTAATTTGTCATTTTATTTTAAAACAACAGAGAGAAATTAAATGCAAGAACGTATTTTAAATTTCGTTTTTCAAGTATACCCTTACTCCTAATGGTCCGATTTCCCTACTTTTTGGAAAATGTTTTTCTTATTGTACTTAAATTATATATTCCGAATTTTGTAGTGAAAAAAACAAACATTGGTAATATCATAGCGAATTTTAAATTTTGGGTGTCAAGTAAACTTCCACTCCTAATGACCCGATTTCCCTGATGTTCAGAAACTATTACTTCTTATTTCATTTTAATGGCATATGCTGGGCTTCCTCTAAAAAGGTTTAAAATTGCGGCCGTTAGAGCGATTTTTAAATTTCGCTTTAACCTCCACTCGGTTTCAGGTATACCCCTGCTTCTAATGTCCTGATTGTCCTAGTTTTCAGAAAATATATTTATTGGTTTATTCTAATGAAATATGCCGAGTTTTGTTGTGGGGAAAAAAGTGCTACCGCTAGAGCGTTAACAGACACATACAAATATTTTGTTTTTTGTTTTTTGTTTTTTTGTTCATTGTCGTTTTCGGTGCCTGGTAGATAAGGTCCATGGAGGTTAGAAGAAATTTTTCAAAAATGTTTTCATGGATACAAGCGCAACAGCTGCTTTATTCCTTTGGAATAATAATAAGCTATATGCTTTTTTTTAATGGTGTTTAACGCCCGTTTTTACTACTGAGGCACCATAGGAGGTGACACTGATGATATATGAGATGAAATGATATATTGGGAAAGGATTTTTGAGAAAGGAAACGTTCAGGCCTAAGTTTAGGGAACCTCCCCGGCTTTTGCCTTTTATGAAGACCGAGGAAAACCTGGATCAAACGATCCTGGTAGGAATCGAACCCCAGACCTCCGCGCCTTAACGATCTTGGCCACCCGTGGCAGTGCATATCTTGTCCACCAGCCGTTTACATTCACAGCAGATGCCTCCATATATGATCCCAAATGCTAAGCAATTCTTCCAGGAAGGTAATTGTGTATCTTTCTGCTTTGTGTCGCGTTTTCATTCGATGCTGTGCGTTTTCTTGAAGTTGCTGGCTCAGTACTAGCCTCTTCCTGCCCACACATGGCGTAGGAATGTAAGGAATGATGGAATGAACAATTCGCTTAACCAACCTACCTAAAGCAAAATGCTACTTTTAAGCCTGATGTAGAAACTACCAACCATTTTTCCCAATAACATTATTGGTGGACAATTTTTACGCGAGTTGGAAAAGTTTAAAAATAATCCAATAAAATCTACACCGATTTATGTGAATTGATCCATAATGTTAAGTTCCAGGTTTGTATTTTTGACCCCACATTGTGTCCTCGAGAACAACCCCCCCTTTTTTTTTTTTTTTTGTAATTCTTTCTTTTCTTAATTTTGGGGATTTATTTTTCTTCCTTTTAGCGAATTCCGAAGATATGTAGATAGCTATCGCGGCTATGCCCCTGAAACGATTTATCAAAAAATTTCTTCATATCTTCGAAAGTGACCATGAAAAAAATTATATATACAGAATGAGGCATCTATAGGTCGCTGCCATTTTCCTCCGAAACTACGGGGAAAATCAAAAGAGGCTTCAGACCAAATTTGAAATTCTCTTAGGGGGACATAATTTAGTGACCTCTAAACTTACTCTCCTCTCGTTTCGGAAGAAAATGACCGTGACATTATAAATGCCTCACTCTGTATGTATAAATATAGTGTGTCCGTTGACGCTCTAGTGGTCGCAATTATTTTTTCTAGACGAAACTCGGCATATAACTATCAATTAACAAACGATTCGTTGAGCTTGTTAATCAGCAACATTAGACCATTCATTGCAGTGCGGGTTAACCTAGAGCGAAGATTTAAAAAATTAAAAAATAAATAAATAAATAAAATCGCTCCCATGGTCTCATTTTTTTCCCCCCTTAGTGAAACTTAGTACATTTCTTTAAAATAATTTAATAAAAGTAGTTTCCGAAAATCGGGGCAATCGGGACATTGAGTGGAGGTACCCTAAAAACCAACTGCGGGTTAAAGTAACATTTAAAAACCGCGGTAGATGTCACAATTTTAATTTTTTGAAGGAATGCAATACGTATATGCAATTTACGTAAAACAAGAAAAATAATTTCTAATCAGTGAAATCAAATTATTAGGATTAGAGGTTTGTCTGAAACCCAAAGTTTAAAAATTACTCAAGCTTTCCAAAAAAATCACCCCCTCTAATGTTATGACATAAAGGGGTGAATTGCATAATCGTTATGAGTTGTGTAGAAGAGGCCATAATCCGTTCTGAGAAATCTGCCACCTATATACAAAGTTTCAAAATGTAAATATTTTATAGTGTTTTCATTTTATACATACCCAAACGTGTCATCCTGCATATATCTACGATAGAAATACCTATTACATAAATCTGTAAAGCTAGAAACATTTTTTTTATGCAAGGAGCATAATAATCTTTAAGAGCTTTTAGTACCATTGTTTATGTCAGAATATCCCTAATGTACTGCAAATACTTTCAAATGGAATGCGCTAACCAGCTGCCTAGCTTCTAGCGCAATTTCATGCAACACAAACTGGAAACAGCCACATACATAAACATTACGTTCTACAGAAATTCATTACCTGATATTTTAATCCTAAGGAACTGCTGGTAGCCGTTCTGTGACGTCACCACCACCAGTTAAGTCATTGTTGTCTTTTTTCAGCATGTTGCAAGCAGGATTTCCAGTCTTTTTGCGTCCTTTTGTCAATTTCTTTGGGAACAAGTCGATTTACGTCTTTCCGTTTAAAAGTGGTGTTTCTGTTTGTCACACTATGTTTTATTTGAGTCACACAAGCTCAATTGGGTTGTTATACTGACAGTGGTAAGGAAGGAGGTGTCCCTTTTCATTAGCAAGTATATCCAACTGATAAAATTTTCCTGTTTTTTTTTAACAAAAGTACCCGATGCAAAAGCTCAGTTTTGGTTTCTGATGCCAAAAATTCACCCCCCCCCCATTTTGTAACCATTCCATAATTTTTTCTTTTCTGTTGTATTTGCAAATTTATTTTGAACATCTGCATGGCATGGTGCATAATTTATTATTATTATTATTATTATTATTATTATTATTATTATTATTATTATTATTATTATTGTTATTATTATTATTATTATTAGGAGTCCGATGCTTTACCTAATGTACACCCTTTGACTCTCCCCCAAAATAGTCGTCCCCAGATCCAAAGTGTCCACCGCAGAACTTTGGGGACGCTCGTAAACACTGTATTCACAAGCGCATGCGGCGACTGGCACACTGCAGTGAGCGCTTTACCTGTAAACGTAATGGACACAAAATCCTAAACATGGAAATAGAACGTTAGGGTAGAGTAGCGGCGGACGAGCAGATTAGAAGGCATTGCTTTTGTGTGTAAGTTCCTGGGTTCAAATTCCCTATAATTTTTACAATTAGTTTTATAAATATAATCATGGTGTCTTAATATCATATGTTATTTTAGCGTATTATTTGAGTTTTATTACACTGCCCATGTACACATAAAAACGTAATCACAAACTAACGTATTCTTCACAAATAACTAAATAAATACATGAACAGAGACATTTATGTTCTAAAGTGAAATCACACAGAAATAAACACAAAATAATACCTTCAGCATGTATAACTACCTTAATCTTCGGGGGTATAGTTGATATCAGATTTCTACAGTAGTATGGGCGAGAGGCTACAACATCCTAGACTTCTTGAAATTGTGTCCATAAGTCATCTTTTGTCCTTCGTGTATGTGCAGCTTTTTGCATTTAGATAGAACAGATACGAAGGGAAATATTATAATGTATGTTAACGTTAACAACATTAGGAAACTAATTTGTTACAAACTGCTTCATGCCTGGAGGTGAACCTGCGCTCTTAACCACGGCATCACTGCACACACCGTATACATCTTTGGTGCATTCCGTGTTGCAGTGACTACATTCACAGCTTTGCTGGGTATCTTGTGAACCGCGCGCTGTAACGGGTAGGACTTAGAAGAATTTTGCGTTCAAGAGATGACCCCCCCCCAGACCATCTATTTTGGAAGAGTCTTGGTAGTTTTTTGTGTTGTTTTTTATTCATCTAAATCTGGTCTAAGTAAAATACAGATCTCGCTACTGACAAAAATTCGAATTTCGTGCATTTTATGTAAGAATATTATCGCTGGTGCAACAATTTCCTTCCTCTCCATTAAAAATTTAGCTGAACAATTGTCTAAATATATATTTGAACCCTAAACTTCACGGTATTCTATAGGTGGACGAAAGTGTATGATATTTTAGATCCTAAGCGTCAAGTCTAATACAGTCCTTGTCACAGTCACTTAAGTTTATAGATCCAACATGTTTTCTAGGCGACACTAAAACTGTGGTACCACTAGGATCAAACTTTCTAGCCTCACTGCATAAAAAACAAACAAACAAACAAAAACACATACACACACTCTAAACGTGTTTTACTTAGAGACTGTTCTCGCACTAAAAGAAATCAACAACTGACTTGACGACACACTTCCTTCGAGATTTTGCAAAAGCAGCACCCGATCCTGTTGCACGCCTTTCAGAGAAACTTAATGGTATCACACATGATGTAACTGAAAGGAATTGTTACAAAATCCTGTCCAGGAAGTCCTTAAGCATAAACATTTCTTGGAAGGAAGTGCGAATTAGTTCATAATTTTAATAAACAAATTAATGCCCGTATTGTTAACAAGATATTTAAATGACCTTAATAAAGGATATTTAAATAAGTACAAGGAAGCACACAGTTTTTTAAGAATATGTGTACCTTCAGTTTTCTAAACCCGTTTGTAAAGCTTGAAAAGTGCGTCACGCAGGAACTGAGTCACTAAGCGAATTATTTACCAACCTCAATAACTTTAAAAAATGAATATAAATCCAAATTAGGCTTTATTAATTAATAAAATGAAATACGTTAGGCTTTACTGTGTGGTATTAGGGAAACAAAATTAGAATTCTCGCAATCTATAAGTATCACAAAATAGAAACAATATTTTAGAATTACTATTATTATTATTATTATTATTATTATTATTATTATTATTATTATTATTGAGATTAAATCACAAAATTAATGATTACTATTAATTAAATAAAATACATTACCACTGTTAACAAAACTATACTGCGTGGGTGTTAATAAACATTTTTAAATATAACCATGTTTATAAACTGAGCCCTTGATATCATCTTAACATTCACTAAAATAGAGAAAAATAACAGAAAGTTGCGAGTTACATTGTGTATTTAAGATGTTCATATGTTTCAATAAAACAAAAACATGGTACTACTTAAAAACAATTACAATGTACTAAGTAAATAAAAACAATCGAAAGTTACATCGATTTTCAGTGGCTTTGAAATTTAATTTAAATGTTATTAACATGTAACGTAAACGTTTTCTGAAGGTTATTACAGAGCGCTCTTACATACAAATATAATTCTCAAACACATTTTAGATTAATATTTCACACTTGCTATCTTCACAACGGTGTTTTTTGTTAAAT
This sequence comes from Metallyticus violacea, assembly GCA_030762175.1. Taxonomy (NCBI): domain Eukaryota; kingdom Metazoa; phylum Arthropoda; class Insecta; order Mantodea; family Metallyticidae; genus Metallyticus; species Metallyticus violacea. Next base: position 7,971,913 of record CM060837.1, on the reverse strand, counting down.
ATAAAACATATGCATCGTTACAAATATAGTTTACATCCAAAATTAATTTATCATTTTATTTTAAAACAATAGAGAGAAAAATAAACGCTAAAACCCTTTTTAAATGTGAGTTTTCAAGTATGCCCCTATTCCTAGTTGCCCGATTTCCCTGATTTTCATAAAGTATTTATCTTATTTTATTTAAATAGTAATCACCGAGTTTCGTTGCGGAAAAAAAAATTGGGATCGCTATAGCGATATTTAATACCCAACCCCCGCTTTAGGTGAACCCCACCTCCAATAGTGTAATTTAATTGGTGGTTATGTGCTGGGTTTCGTTGAGAAAAAAATATTTGACCGCTAGAGTGTTAGCAGATATATATAAATAATAAAAGTAGATAAGGATAAAACACTGAGAAAAAGTCACACTTGAAATTGCTATATTTCGAACTACTGCGAGTTCTTCAATGGCAAGAAGCTAGACAAGTGAAAGTGATAAAAGTAAATATTGAGTATCGAAGGTAACGTTATGCATGGAAACAGATGAAACTATAAATGAGAGTGTGGGGGAAAAAAAAACTAATATGTAAGATTTAAACCAGGTGGTATACGCGCTTTATGTAAAAATATAGCTGCCATTTCTCTATCTCTGAGTAAAAGGCAGCTATATTTTTACATAAAGCGCGTATACCACCTGGTTTAAATCTTACATATTAATTCCCCCCCCCCACACACACTCATTTCTAGTTTCATCTGTTTCCATGCATAACGTTACCTTCGATACTCAATTTTTACTTTTATCACTTTCACTTGTCTAGCTTCTTGCCATTGAAGAACTCGCAGTAGTTCGAAATATAGCAATTTCAAGTGTGACTTTTTCTCAGTGTTTTATCCTTATCTACTTTTATTATTACTGTTAATTTGTTACATTGTTGATAGTGTTACTTTATTATTATTATTATTATTATTATTATTTTTTTTTTTTTTTTTTTTCATTTATATATACATATTCGTTTCCATTTTCGGTACCTAGAAGGTATAATCAATGGAAATTTGAAGAAATTTGTCAAAAAACCTTTTTATTTTCACAACCGCACAAAATACACGCTTTCCACTTTTTTCAACGTTTGTTGCTAAATCACACATCGAAATTGTTTCCCTCAAACACAGTATTGACGGCCTCGCTTATACCGTAATTTTACAATAGAATTTTAGTGTCTTATTTTTCTCCAACATTTATACTTATGTTTCCTTATTTTGGGAACAACTCCACTAACTATTAAAAGAAGCTGCGATAAACGGAAGGCATACAAAATGGTTATTTATTCAATGAGAATACTGTTAAATGTGCTACCAGCAGTTTCTCCAGCTGCGACCAAATATATGGGAATATTTACTCGTCTGCTTGCGCTGAAATATCCTGGTTTTCACAGACATATTGCAAAATGTCGTCTGTACTTTCCTCTCAGATAGATTATTACGTAATGTAAATTGTATTTGCAAGAGGAGATCTGGAGAAAGCGCAGGTGCTGTTGCTATTGGCAAAGTGACCGACGCATCTACGTAGTTATTAAATAAACAAGTTTACATTTTGTTTAGCTGTGCTTCAAAACTTCATTAAACAGAGTAATATATACATTAAAAATATAAACTCCTGGTGTATGAAACATTTACCTCCTTACTTATTTTTAACTATGAATTATTTAAGTTCAAAATGGCAACCCTCCCCCATCAAAAAAATAATAACCTTTGCTGAAATGACCGCCATATCAAATGTTTTCTTAACACAAGAACCTCTTTGAAGCATTTATCTGCAATAAGGGAAAGGTATACACATCCAAAGTTGACATTTTCAAATAAAAATACCAGTAGAATAAACAAGAAACAAAGCTTTGCCCAATTAAGCCGTGCCATATAGGCAACTTCTGTTGCCCCCATAGAGTACAGCAGCAGCTGCAGTAGGAGTAGTAGTAGTAGTAGTAGTAGTAGTAGTAGTAGTAGTAGTAGTAGTAGTAGTAGTAGTAGTAGTATTAATATAGTAGTAGTAATAGTTATAGTAGTAGTAGTAATAGTAATAGTAGTAGAAATAGTAGTAGTTGTAATAGTAGTAGTAGTAATAGTAGTAGTGATAGTAATAGTAGTAGTAATAGTGGTAGTAGTAATAGTAGTAGTAGTAGTAGTAGTAATAGTAGTAGTGATAGTAATAGTAGTAGTAATAGTGGTAGTAGTAATAGTGGTAGTAGTAATAGTAGTAGTAGTAGTAGTAATAGTAGTAGTAGTAGTAGTAGTAGTAGTAGCAATAGTAGTAATAGTAGTAGTAATAGTAATAGTAGTAGTAATAGTAGTAGTAGCAGTAGTAGTAGTAATAGTAGCAGTAGTAATAGTAGTAGCAGTAGTAGCATTAGTAATGGTGGTGGTGGTAGTAGCAAAAGCAGGTGTATCCTTATTGTTATAAGATTCTATATACACATTACAAATATATTTTATGCACGCGTCGTAAACCGTACATGCTTGTGTATGTTACATAATTAGAAATAATAATAATAATAATAATAATAATAATAATAATAATAATAATAATAATAATACTTTTAATAATTAAAATGGAAAGAGTGATATTTACAGATATTTATAATGATATTAGTGTTATTCCGTAATAAACAGAAAATAAATTGCTTCGAGCACTTTGGTTAGCAAAATTCACGTATTCAACCAATTAATATTGTTCGCACACAAGTCCCAGCATGCCAATCTACCTGTAATTGTCTTAAAAAGATTTCTGGGAACAGCGTTTTTCTCGGGTGTTTCCAGCCGGTATATTCGGCCAGAATATGTATCCATTCCTCATCCCTCCCACTGTAACTGTCCGTTATTTTTTGAGTCTTCCTATTTCCCAGTCTCTAAGCTAAAGGAGACTTTCATGTTACATTCTGCCTCGATTTCCTGCCTGCTGATATGCTCTAGCCTTGTTCTAACTTTCTTCCGTATATTTTATTATTACAGTGCCTCGTTGCCATTATGTTTATTCCAAAATGTGTCCCTCATACATGCGTAATCTTTCTCCGATGCAATTAACCTTAACACTTTCACAGTTTGAGTTATTATTTTGCACATTTCGGCTTTGTCTTTCTTCGTAATTTTGACGGAAAATAGCCAGATAGCTCTTCTTTATACTAATTAATTAAATGCAGCAGTGTCACTTTGTTTTGAATACGATGTGGCAAAACATAATGCTATTTCTTGGCTTGAATATAAGATTTAAAATACATGCCGCATCAATAAACAGTTCACGGAGTAATAAATATCCCCAAAATAGCCTTCTCCATGCTCGGTTAAAGTCGCTACACTAGTAATTTTGACAAGTGACTAACGACCAAATTTTACGATTCCACCATTGTGAAACCTGTCAGTGCTAATGGTAATGTGTTTTTTTTTTTTTTTTTTTTTTGTGTGCAGTAAATTTGTTGATGTCAAATATCGTAAGCCATATAGTATTTTAATATCTCTTCTTTATAGAACTCTCATCTTTTCATATATTGCTTGCTGCATATACCTATTCCATATGTGTTAGTTTAGAATGTACCAGAGCTAATATATAACCACTGATCGGTTTTTCAGAAGTCGCCCCTTTTAATCTACGAATAATTCCCAATATTGAAGAAATTTTTCCTGTTATGTTCATTATGTGTCTCATGTCAATGTACTAGCAAATGACGCAACAATATACATTTAGAGGGACAGCTTGATTCAATTAAGACTACGGACATTTACCACACTGCCCATAAATGTGAACAATTTATAGTTAAATTGGAGAAATATTTTTCCCCTAATGACATCACTGTCCTTTCAGGCTTTTAGGATGCTTTCCCACACTGACGAGAGTGTAGCCGACTTCTCAGGTTGGGATGTCTGAAAGACGAGGTTGCATTATACCTATGATAGCTGTCGGGGGGATAGATGATAATTTGGCAAAATAAAATCCGGGGACTTTGTGACCCAAGTCTCCCAAACATTCACTTTAAGACCAAGGGGAAAACATTAGGAATCGAACTCGAGCCAGTCGCTTAGAAAGCACGAATGCTATCATTAGGAATTCTGTTGCCTACATTTACCAAGCAACAAGGCAAATATTTGCAATAACCAGTAATTGTGAACAATTTCCACTGTAACCATAATTAGGTTGAAGTGTATTTTATTAGGCTGGCATGTATATAATTAGTTTGACATGTATTTAATTATGCTGGCATGTAATTAATGAAATTGAAATATATTTAATTATACTGAAATGTTTTTATTAGGTCGATTAGTATTTTTTAGGTTGACATGTATTTAATTACGTTGAGATGTATAAAATTAGATTGACATGTATTTTATTAGGTCGATATGCATTTATTAAGATGAAATGTATTTAATTTGATTTAAGTGCATATAATTAGGCTGATATGTATTTAAAATAAGTATATTTAATTATATTTAAATGTATGTAAAGAAATTGAAATGAAATGTATTTAATTAGGTTGACTTGTATTTGTTTAGATTGAAATATTTTTAATTGTGTTCAAATGTTTTTAAATAGGTGACATGTAATGTTACCATAAATTTAATTAATGCTAACCCATATTTAATTTGGTTGACATTACTTTAATTAGGTTAAATGTATTTAATTGGTATGTGCATGAATTTTATTAGGTTGGCATGTACATATATAATTAGGCTGATACTTGAAATGTATTTAACATTGTATTGACATGTATAATGGTAGTACAAGCTGTAAATGTTGTAATTGCAGATGTAACAAATATATGCATACGACAACAGTATATTGTAGTGTAGAAACAATGCGATTGTATTCTTTCATAGCCTTTCCAATTAAAATTGAACTATTTTGAATGTCATGTTAAGTAACATTACAAAAAACGGCATAACGTATTTAAAAAAAAATCAATGCAAGTGCTACAGAAAACGGTAGATGGGACACGATCGCACACGAATCAGTAAAAGTCCATCTACTTACATATCTTGCCAAGAAAATAGTTAATTTTGTTCGTCAGGTTGGTAATATTGGGCTCGTTGTTTTCAAATGCAAACTAAAGTTCACGAAGATGATTTCATTTGTAAGTTATGTCTTTCCCAGCAGAATTATATCCCCACTGCTGCGTTAACCGTCAGTTTCCAGGAATGAAGACGTGGCAGTCTCCGTAAAGTGACCTGGTCGGGCATTCCTTCCTTTGAGTAACTCAACGCGTAGTCTGATTGCTTCCTGCTAGGGTAGAAAGTTACGCAACGTCATTGTTGCCAGAACGCTGAAAAGGCATTCTAACACCTGACAATTACATCACGCCATCAAACATTTAACACCTCACAACAAGCATTCAGGCTATACTACACCCCAAGGACCGTTAAGGCGAGGGCTCTTGGTTCGATTCCTACCACGATCGTCCTTCCTGACTTGAGTTTTGCATATTTTCAGATTTTCTCAGTCTTCATTAATGGCAAATGTAGGGGAGTTAGCCTAAACTTAGGCTTGGAACATTTTTTTTCCTTAAAAAAGGAAAATCCTTTCCCAGTTTTCATTTCACCTCATGTGTGTATTGTCGGTCCTGGTGGTGTAGTGGTAACCATACTTGCCTCCTAAACCCAGGATCGTGGGTTCAAAACCGGCCAGGATCGATGGATTTTTTCAGGCTTAAAAATCCAAAGTATGGCTTCCTTCGGAAGGGAAGTAAAGCCGTGGGTCCCGTGTCGTACATTTACGGCACGATAAAGAACCTCAAGCCTGAAAGAGAGGCCTCTGAGCAAAATTTGTCGGCTGTTTCACGCCCTGAATTGAATGGGACGCTGATGACTTGAGATGTTAAAGAGCGTCCGTGAATAAATCAATAAAAAAAAAAATTATACATACTGGCTGAATCAACTACAACTTCACCGCGATATTTCTGAAACGTAAGGTGCTGGTTTCACATAATTAAAGTTTAGGGAAGAGCTCTTAATTGCAGTCCATACACGGATGCTAATAATTATTAGAATGTGTATTTCTTGAAATAAGTTGCATTTTTTCAAATGGAGCAATGGCTATTGACATTAAGAAAATAACTCTAGAGGAAATTAGAATGTCAATGATGTTTTCTTTCATGGTTGTAATGAAGTAGTTTACGAGCTATAGTAATATGAACATTTTAAATATCTATAACCTGCCCATACACCATACTTGACCCTTTAGACATTTCTCTGTGGGGAAAGTCAAAAGACACTGTCCACAACAACATACAGAATACACCAGAAGATATGAAACGACGTATTACAGCTGCCTGTTCTGAAACTTCAGCTGAAATGCTGCAACATGTGCAGCATTCTTTACATGACAGACTGGAAACTTTTATTGTAGCTGGTGGTCATCTTTTTGGCCATAAATTGTGAAAGCCAGTTTTCTCTTTCTTCTTCAGAATTCACAGAATTTGTTTATTCACTTTCGTATTTCTTAAGAGAGTTTTTTTTTTCGGTATGATTTATTTATGGACGCTCTTTAACATCTCAGGTCATCAGCGTCCCATTCAACTCGGGGCGTGAAACGGCCGACAAATTTTGCTCAGAGGCCTCTCTTTCAGGCTTGAGTTTCTTTTTCGTGCCGTAAATGTACGACACGGGACCCACGGCTTTACTTCCCTTCCGAAGGAAGCCACACTTAGGATTTTTACGCCCCGAAAAAATCCATCGATCCTGGCCGGGTTCTCTTAAGAGAGTGCTGGCACACAAGCACAAACCGCAACATCTTTTTGGAAGTTCAGAAGGAAAGAGGGAGGGAGAAAAAAAAAACACACACACACCTACACACTAAATAAAAAACGGAGGAGCGGCGTAAACTAAGCGAATTCCTCAAAAATTGAATAATTTTAAAAAAGTAATATAAATCAAAAAAAGGTCTTATTAATTAATGAAATGAAATAAGTTATTGCATTGCTGTGTGGTATTAGGGGAACAAGATTTCAATTCATGCAATCTATAAGTATTAACAAAAGAAAAAAAAACATTATTATTAATTAAATAAAATATATGACAACTGATAAACAATGCTATACTGTGTGAGTATTTTTAAACACTTTTAAATGTAACCATGTTTATACTGAGTCCTTGGTATCATCTTTACATTCACTAATATAGAGAAATAACAGTAAGTTTCGAGTTACATTCTGTATTTAAGATGATGATGTTCATATGTTTCAGTAAAACAAATTCATTATGATACTATTCAGAAGCAATTACAATGTACTACCAAATATACACAATCAACAATAAATAATTGAAAGTTTAATCTATTTTCATTAATTTGGTATCACAGACATTATTAATAATATTTACGAGTATATAAATTTGGAACACAATTTATGAAGAAAATTATTAAGCTCATTAGATGTTATCAAAAATTTTGTCTGGCTTGTGTTCCTGTCCAGTTGGCGCTTTTTTTTTTTTTTTTTTTTTTTTAATATTCCGTTATTTTTTTACGTTTATTAAGTCTTTTGTACTAAAATAATGATTTCCAATTTATTGTTTTTGAATAATTTTTATACATTTTTTATATCTATTGACACCAGCAGAATACCGCCATGGATGGCCGAGTCGTTAAGACGCGGATTCGTGAGCGGGTGGTCTGGGTTTCCATTTCCGCCAGGACCGTCCTCCCTGACTGAGGTTTTTTCCAGTAGTCATAAATGGCAAATAACAGGGAGGTACTCTAAACTTAGGTCTGCAAGGCTTCCTTCTTTAAAAAAAAAATCTTTTCCAATATATCATTTCGTCTCATGTATCACCAGTGTCCACCGCCTGTGACGCCTTAGCAGTAAAAACGGGCGTTAAACACCGTTTAAAAAAATTAATAGAATACTCCAGATTTAGCGGAAGTGCGAGGGATAGTGAATAACTACTGATAAAGCTTTTTTACTTGGAAGTATAGATACACTAGACAGGATCAAGGTTGGTGTAGTCCTTTTTGAAGATTTGTATGTACATGACCCAACTTGTCTGCCAGACTTGGAAAACAATTTAAAACTTTCTTTTATGTCGTCTTCTGAACTTCCGCAGTATTTAAACGACAGCTGTTGGTGAACCAAAATACTTGCCCCACAGTTCGTTTTTCAGACGAAGGAACTGAAAAAAGTTCGTCAGGCAGGAGCTGCGCAAACTAAGCGAATTCCTCAGCAACTTAAATAACTTTAAATGAAAATGGATATAAAATCCAAATTAGACCTTATTAATCAATGAAATGAAATGAGTTATGGCATTACTGTGTGGTATTAGGGGAACAAAATTAGAATTCTTGCAATCTATAAGTATTGAAAAAGAGAAATCACATTTTTAGAATTATTATTATTATTATTATTGAATAATTATTGTTGTTTTGTAGACATTAAATCACAAAAATTAATGATATACTATTAATTAAATGAAATGTATCAGCACTGATAGACAAAGCTATACTGTGTGGACATTTTTAAAAAAATTAAATATAACAATGTTTATGAACTGGGCCCTTGGTATCATCTTTACATTCACTAAATTAGAGAAAAATAACAGAAAATTTCCAGTTATATTGCGTATTTAAGAATATGATGTTCATATGTTTCAATAAAACAAAAACATGTCACTATTTAAAAACAATTATAATGTACAAATCAGATAAAAACAATTGAAAGTTATATCGATTACCATTGGCTTTGAAATTTAATTCAAATATTATTGCAGTAAAAACATGTGACGCAACCGCTTTCTGAAAGATATTACAAAGCGTTCTTAAATACAAATATAATTCTCAAACATGTTGTATTAATATTTCACATCTACCTTCACGACGATACGTTTATTAAATGTAATATGCATCATTATAAATACAGTTTATACGCTGAGTTGATTTGTCTTTTTATTTTAAAACAAAAGAAAGAAAATAAAACTAAAAACACTTTTTAAATTTAGGTTTTCAAGTATATCCCTACCCCTAAAGGTCTCTTTTCCCTAATTCTCGGAAACTACTTTTTTATTTTATTTAAATTGCATATTTCGAACTTTTTTTGTGAAGAAACCAACATTGGGGCCGCTAGAGCAATTTTAAAAGTTTGAGTTTCAGGTAAACCCTGACTCGTAATGGCCTGATTTTCAGAAATTGTTTTTCTTGTTTTTTTAAAAGGTATATACCGAATTTGCGAAAGAAACAAATATTGGTGGCGGAAGAGTACTTTTTAAATTTTGGAATTCAGATAAACCCCCCACTCCTATTAATCTGATTTCACTGATTTTCATAAACTATTTTTCCTATTTTATTTCAATCGCATATACCGAGTTTCGTTGAGAAAAAAAGTTGTGGCCCTTGAGCGTTTTTTTAATTTCGCTTTAATACCCACTCTTTAAATTTCAGTTTTCAGCTATACCCCCACTCCTAATGGCCCGATTTCCCTAATTTTCGGGAAAAAATATTTTTTAAATTTTATTTAAATGGTATATACCGAATAATGTGAAAAGCAAATATTGTTCATTAGAGGGATTTTTAAATTTTAGGTTTTAGGTAAATCCGACTTTTTTATATGATTTATTTATGGACGCTCTTTAACATCTCCGGTCATCAGCGTCCATTCAAATCAGGGCGTGAAACGGCCGATAAATTTTGCTCAGAGGCCTCTTTTTTCAGGCTTCAGGTCCTTTATCATGTCGTAAATGTACGACACGGGACCCATGGCTTTACTTCCTTCGCATACTTAGGATTTTTACGCCCGAAAAAATCCATCGATCCTGGCCAGATTTGAACCCGCGATCTTGGGTTTAGAATACAGATATGGCTACCATTAGACCACCAGGACCGACCCAATATCCCTGCTTTTCAGAGACTATTTTTCTTGTTTCATTTGAATGGTATATACAGAGTTTCGTTACGAAAAAACAAATATTAATTCCGATAGAGCGATTTTTAAATTTTGGGTATCAGTTAAACCCCTCCTTCTAATAGTTCGATTTCATTGGTTTTCAGAAACCATTTTTATTATTTTATTTCAATAGCATACACCGAGTTTCCTTTAAAAAGTTTAAATTGCGGCCGCTAGAGTGATTTTTATATTTCGCTTTAACCCCCTTCTAATGCCCCGATTGCCCTAATTTTCGTCAAGTATCAATTTATTTAAAACAATATGCCGAGTTTCGTTGGGGGGAAAAAATTGCGGCAGCTAGAGCGATTTAAAATTTTTCGCTTTAGGCTAATCTCCATCCCAATTGTTCAATTTTGCTATGAATTCGACCTATTGTTTATTAATTGATAGTTATATGCCGAGTTTCGTTGAGAAAAAACAAGTGTTGACTTTACAATGCTGACAGACACACACTTGTGTATGTTACCTACATAACTTTTTTCATTGTCATTTTCGGTGCCTAGTAGGTAGGATCGGTGAAGAATTGAAGACATTTTTAAAAATCGTATCAAAAACTACTTTCCTTTAGACCTTGCATATAGAGAATCCTGCACTAACTGGTTGAGAACGTTCAAATCTGAACCGTCACTTAACCCCGTACTCTTTAGGCAACACGCACAACGCTCGTGACATACAGATTGCAGCCTTGACCGGTTTATGTAATCATGCTCAGCTAGATTCTGAAAACATCCAAGAAGGTGAGAGGGGTTGTTCTTTGGGTGTAAAATGCGGACGAAAGTGAACCCGTTAGTCATCATACAAATTTTTTAAAGTGCAACAACATGCAGTGTGTAAATGCAGATGTAACGCGTTAAGTTGCAAAATAAAACATACCAATTACAAAAACGTGAAGGATTAGCCAGTGATGTGTGGAATAATTTTTTTTCTTGTTGTATATGATGATAAAACCCCTACTGGTTATGTATAATGTGAAAATTGTTCAACCCTACTAATATTCACATCTAGTACTCTCATTTAAAAGCACATTCCTTTAAAAATAATGATGATAGACCAATTTCACATCTGACTACAGAAGAAAAAGATACTATAATGAGGGAGTCATGGTTCTGTGTGCTAAAGACCTACCTACGTCCCTTAATATCATTTATAGCAAATTATTTGAGATGTTGAGACAAGAACTCATCATTACTGATGACATTTCAGCCCATCCTATCACATTTGCTCACCATGTGAAAGATCAGGCTGATAACATAAGAAATATCATCCCTCGGGTTATGGCTGCAGCTGAAAACAGAACTTGTGCAGCAACTGTCGATTGGTGGACTGCTTCTTTCAATATCAGAAACATTATTTAACATATAAATGAAAATTGGAAACTACAGAATAATGTGCTTTTCACGACTAAGTTTCATCATCTGCAAAAAGCTGGGAAAAATTTATCCTAGATATTCAAGAAGAAATGGATGAACTGGGAATCCATGATATTCCAAATAACATTCATTGTGTCTGCTAGCAATCAAGAACTAATGTTAAAAAGTCCATCACGCAGGAACTGCGCAAACTAAGCAAAGTTCTCAGCAAGTAGAGTAACTTTAAAAAAAAACATATAAAATCCAAATTATTGTCTTATTAATTAATAATATGAGTTATGGCATTACTGTATGTTAATTAGCATGACAAACTCTAAAGCTAATCAATAAGTTAATCAATAAAAGAAAAACTGAACAAGTTTACATTACTTAACTGTTTGTTTTTTTCCCTTGAAAATCATTTGAAATAAATGTGTATAGTATAATTCTAATCTTCAAATAGTGCATAGAACAAAATTATAATTCTTGCAATCTATAAGTGTTACAACTGATAAATCACATTTTTATAATTATTATTATTTTTTTTGAGATTAAATCAGAAAAATTAATGATATGCTATCAATTAAGTTAAATATATGACCACTGACAGATAAAGATAGATGCTACGTGGGTATTTTTATATGTCACCATGTTTATGAACTGAGCCCTTGATATCATCTTTACATTCATTAAAATAGAGAGAAATAGAGAGAATAACAGACATAAACCTCGTGTATTGAAGAAGTTTATGAGTATCAATAAAACTAAAACATGTCAATATTTAAAAATAATCACAATGCACTAAGCAAATACACAGAATATTAACAACTTACAATTGAAAATCTTATTGATTTTCATTGGCTTTGAAATTAAATTTAAATTTAATTGCAGTAAAACATATAATGCAAATATTTTCTAAAGGTTATTACTGAGCACTCTTACATACAAATATAATTCTCACACACATATTAGATAAATATTTCATATTTGCTATTTTTACAATAATGCTTTTGTTAAATATAAAACATGTGCATCATTATAAACATAGTTTATATGCTAATTTAATTTATCCTTTTATTTAAAACAATTGAGGGAAAATTAAACTGTATAGCGCTTTTTAAATCATGAAAATATTTTTCTCGTTTTATTTAAATGGTATTTAATGATAAGCAGACCATACAATTAGAGATAGGACAATTACTCATGTCCATCTATAATTATGATTGGTGAATTAGAAGAAATTATAGCAGAACAATCAAATACCATTACAAATACTCTTAGCATATGTTTACGGAATTTGGGAATCCACACAGTGAAACTTTTGTTAATCTTATTTTGATTTAAAGTAAAACACTAAAAATCATGTCGTCACATTAAAACTCTCTTTAAGTTTCACAAACACACTTATAAAAGTAATTTTGGTACATGTTTCGTGAGGTACATTCCTCACATTGTCAACCAAAACGACGACTGTGAGGAATGTACCTCACGAAACATGTACCAAAATTACTTTTATAAGTGTGTTTGTGAAACTTAAAGAGAGTTTTAATGTGACGACATGATTTTTAGTGTTTTACTTTAAATCAAAATAAGATTACTCTTAGCATATTTAGTTTTTGATTATTAAGTAATAATTTAACATTAAATGTGCAAAAAACCAAAGCACTTATGTTTCACTACTGCAATAATAGACATAAATGTTATAATTAATGCAGAAGCAACAGAACAGGTTGATCATATAAATTTCTTGGGAATCATTGCTGATGAACAATTAACTTTCAAATGTCATGTAGACTATTTCTGTAATAAAGTGAGCATGTGTATATATTTATTCAGGAAATTGTCATAATATTTAAATTCAGATAGTCTAAAGTTAGTATATTGTGGTTTAATCTATCCATATTTTTGTTATGCAATTGAGGTTTGGGGAAGTACATATGGTGAAAAAATGAACAGACTACTAATCCTTCAAAAAAATTGTTTGAGATGTATATATAAGGTAAACAGGAGATTATCATGTAGAAGTATTTTTAAAAAATCTAAAATGTTAACTATATTATCATTATATGTCTATAAGGTAGTTCAATTTGTCATTAGCAATGAATAAGACAAGACCCTAAACAAGAACTGCCATAACTATAGCACTCAAACTCAGAACAATCATCATCTAAATATAAACAAAAAGCTACTGAAAGAGATCCAAGAATTATTGCTAACATTTTGTATAATAAACTGCCACTAACAATTAAAAGTCAAAGAGAGAAAAATTCTCAAACAGAATTGAAAAACTTCTTGATAAATAAATGTATGTATAGGATTAATGAATTACAAATATGTATATGAAATATAGTTGAATATAATTGTTTATAGAATAAATGGAAATATTCCATTATTATATGAGGTAAATTTACTTCTTGTTTTTAAATTACTTGGTTTATCAATGTATTTTGTGACTATTTTCTGACAATGACTGAAATTCAAGAGTAGAGTCTATGGTCTGCAATAAAATAATAATAATAATAATAATAATAATAATAACAACAACAACAACAACAACAACAATAATTATTTCTCCATATATCAATGTGTTTTTAAATAGAATTTCAGTGAATCATATGCAATTGGCAAAATTTTTATGGGAAAAGCTGGGGATGACAGCAAGTGAAACATCTGATAGTACAAGAATAATGAGTTCATCTTGGAAACAATATATAAAGTTAAATAATGCAGCACATTTCTTATGAATATTGAGTTGGCAACTCATTTTGTTTTATACAGTACTGGAGTTTGGCGATAAACTGTAATAAATTATGTAATATACACAGAACAAATTTGGCATGTTCTTAATTAGCTAGTGAGTCCATTTAATAATCTTATGCTCCACTTACTGTTGAATCATGCAAAACTAGTTGGCTTTTGCCTGCGAAACTAGTTTTGCATGATTCAACAGTGAGTGGAGCATAAGATTATTAAATGGACTCACTAGGTAATTAAAAACATAATAGTCGCTTCACTGTATTGGTTCCAACACGAAATTAAATGTTATATTTTAAATCTGATATATTTTAATGCCACATTCAGTTTTGTGTCATACATTTTGAAGAGAGAAAATTACATTATTTGGTGTTTCATATAGATCTCAGTTCCACTCTGTTCTTCTACAGACACACACATTAACATTTTAACGAACACTGTCTTCAGCTGGGTCCTATCTTAGAGTGTTGTCCCATAGGCATTCCAACAGGATACTGTGGCCCACCTGGCTGCTGTGGTGGTGTAGGCTGTTGCTGGGGTAAAACTACTATGCTGCCAGGCATTGGGGAATGCATCTGCATTGCTGGTGATCCCTGTGCTGGGGAAGATGCCATCTGTACAAAAGTAAAATGCACAGAAATTGTCTAGTATGAGGGTCATTTAAACAGTTCTCGGAATGAAGCAAAAAATAGATGGCATCCTTTTTTTAAAATTATTCTTATTTTTCACCATAGTCTCCCTTGACACCATGGCACTTTGTCCAGCGATGCTCTAATGCCTTTATCCCACCACAAAGATTAGATTCCTCCAGACCTGCAAAATATCCTTCAATTGATGATTTAAGCTCTTCATCAGATGAAAATCTCTTATCACCCAGGAATTTTCTCAGTTTAGGAAACAGATTAAAGTCAGATGAAGCCAAGTCAGGGAATAAGGTAGATCTGGCATAAAATCGTACCCCGATTCATTAACTTTTGCCAATGCAATAACACATGTGTATGGATCAACATTGTCTTGATGCAAGAGGCCTTTCTTCTTTGATAAACCTGGCCTTTTTCATATATTTTTATCTTCAAAAGGTCAAAAAGGTTAGCATACTATGCTCCAGTGGATAAATAAACAATTAGCATTCCCAGCCCAGGCACTTGGCCTTCTTTGGCAGTAGAGAATTGTGATGCTTCCATTGTTTAGACCAGAGGTTCCCAAACATTTTCCATACACGACCCCCTTTTCCCATATAAAATTACTGGCAATCCCTCCATACTTTGCTGCTTAGTAATAATTCACTTTCAAGTTCATGCACTGCCTGATGTGTAGTTTAGAAGAAATTAACTGTTTACATACATTCTGTACACTTACTGTGAAACAGAATATTTACATTAAATAATACATGAAACTGTTTAACTGAAATACACAATGGGTGACTGACATTGTCATCAGCTGACAGTGTGACTAATAGGTCAGGAAACATGTCCTAAATTTTAACAGTTTAAAAAGTGAAACGCTTAAGAGTGTTGAAGATTTTAGCCATTTTAACTATTTTAAAATTTTAACCCTTCCCATGGGAAAGAGATTTTAACTGGTTTAAAAATAGGTTTTATATAAAGCAATTGCTATGTTTTACTGTGTTGATTCCGATCAAATTTTATAATGGTGTTAGTTCTTTTTTGAGTAGATTGAATTCAAATCAAACTCCTAGTAGAAGCAAGGCAACAGGTTTATGCTCATAATATACAGCTCAAATTTGGAAGTGTGACCAGCTTAATGGGGATTTGCTTGCTGGCAGAGTCAGATATTCATAGCCCCTTCACTTCAAGCAATACATTTTTACAGTTCCAAGTCAAGGTTTGCAAAATTACTGATTTCTGTGCAAGCTTTCTCAGAGATTTCTTTGGCTTTTGTTCTAACTTTTCTCTCATGTCATACAGTTTTTCCTTTTTAAGAACATGGCGTTTTACTTTGTTTCGTATCAAGAACAGATCCCGTTTCCCTAAATATATTCACAAGATTATGAATAGTTTCTCTACAAGGTGCATGAACAGCAGGGAATCTATCTTCAAATCACCATCTCACTTCTCTACTCATGTTTGTTGTCACATAGAAATCATACATGAAGATACTATGCTAAAGAAACCTTTTGGCATTATAACAGCACTAACATACAATAACACTGAAATATGTGGTCTCACAATGTTCACCTTCTACAACAGCAGACTTTGTATCACCACATAGAGAGGCGAGAAGTAGGGGGGACAGGACTGATTAGAAATAGGGCAGGTTGATTCCCCTTAAGCTGGCCACGCATCCAAATAAAAGCTCTGTTGTTGTCACCTGGTGCAGCTGACAGGCTAACACATTATCCACAGATCTAATAGAGAGTAGTTCATCAGTTTCAGCATGTAAACTGAGAATGGGGGGAGTATAAAAAGCCCCCATAAATAAACATATATACTAGTGGCGAATGCTGTTCAACTTACATAAAATAAATGGTCTAGCAGGAGAATAAACAGTACAACCATGATCCAACTTGGATTGTATTAGACTACAATAGAGCCACAACATCACTTACCTGTCTATGAGATGAAGGAGAGAAGGGCTAAAATTTGTAAAGAATATTCACATTTCCCACATAAGAAGTGAAGGGGAGCATTCCAATTCAGTTTATAGCAAAAAATAAAGCCCAAAAACAATGTTCATCCACAAATGGTAATATAGTTGTTCCAAAATAAGGGAGTCATAAACTCCTTTTGGTGGCAAAAATTCACACACACTGTTTTTCAGTCGAAAATTTAAACTCATGTAAAGAGACTCCAATGATGTACAAGGTTTCAGCTTATGTTAAATGAAGCTGATATATGGACCAGTACAGTATAAGCAGTGTAAAAGTTATAAAAATTAAAATACTGTAAAGGCATTACTATTTCCATTAAGGTATAAATCTATGTGTTATACTACAGCAAGGTAATGTACCTGAAGAGCCTGGCTCTGTTGGCCAGCTATCATATTCAGGGAATAATGAAACATTCCTGCTGTGACACACCAAACTCTGCAAAACGCTTCAGCTGATGGTTGGCAGCAGTGGTTGCAGTGGCAGGACCTGGATCTCTTTTCTCAGCTAGCTGCGTCAGGTTTGTACTGACATCATACACAAGAGGCAGCACCATTCATTATACTTGGATAAGATTCTCCAACACTGGTTATCTGTAACTGTTTACCACGTGTCTCTTTGAAACATAAACTTATATGCCTTTAATACCGTGTTCTTTTCCATAAGACATAACTTAAAATGCAACTCTGTTAAAATTCACATCATTAGTTAAATACTTCAAACTGTCATATCTTCTGCAACAATCCATACCTTTAATAAGTTGTACACTTCATTTTAAGAATAAAAATTACCTAAAATAATAATTACACGGATATCTATTTAACATTTTTTAATTCCACCAAGCAGATGGTTATAAAACTGTGCCTATTTTTTTCCTAAGTAATCTCCCACACTTAATAAAAATTTGCATCTTCCAAAACCAATTAATAGCCATGTTCACACTATATACAGTATAGACATCTTAAGTATTTTGTGAAATCAAATTGTGATTGTGCCTGTCACAAAATGGGTTTATTACCTACATTCCCCTTTAGAGGGCTCTGCTTGAATAAAGGATTGGCATGATTAAACACAAACTGAGAACATAAATTATTACTTTTTTAATAAACTAAGCAGGTATAATTATTACTGAATATAACCACTGAAAAATATGTAGTCATGTTGTGATGGTATTTTCGTGTTCTGTGTGTCCGAAAACATATTAATTTATATTTTTGTGTTTGAGAAGAACTTTCTGTATTGTTATCATGTAGGACTTGCAGCAAAACAGCATAGACACCCTTTTGTATTCATTTTCTTTATTTTATGAAAATGCATGCTGTTACCATATGGACATAGTAAGTAAACAATTTCTAGCTATGACAACCAGTAGAAAAAAAATAATAAAGGACCCACATTTATTTTCATTTCAAAATTATCAATTAACTTAGATAAACAAAGTCTGTATGTAGAGTAAATATATGCAAATAATACTAATTGCAATATAACAATGTAACTTGCAATGTAACTTCAATGTAATATGACTCCTTTTTTAATAGCATTGTAATCATGGAAATACAACATTCTTTGATCATTTACAACAAAATGTTGAATTACTAAATATACTTACAAAGAAAAGTATCTTGGTGCGGCAGACCATAACAGCTGCCATGCTGACTGGTACAATGGGTGTGGCACAGGGTGGGATTCTGAGACACCACTGTACTGCCCATTTTAGCTGCTGCTACTGGACTAGGCCAGGGACCTATAAAAGTGGGATTTCAATAAATGCTTTCCATAGAATGCAAATTCACAGAACCTTTGTTATTTGAGGGCTTATTTCTGGATGTATTAAAAATCAGTGTGGTATGACCACTTCGCAAAAAAGGTTCAACTGCAGATGTTAGTAACTATAGACCAATCACTGTAACCTCTGTTTTCAGCAAATATTTGAGAAAGTAATAATGAATAGAATAAATAACTTTTTAAAATCTAATAACACCTTTAATAATTTTCAACATGGTTTTAGAAATAATTATCGACAATCACAGCTATAACAGAATATGATGTGAAAGATATTCATAAAAAAGCAGCAGATATTATATGAGATCTCTCTATAGCCCTGGACTCTGCATTTCATAATAATCTCTTCTGAGTTGGATATTTATAACACTTTATCTCATTATTTCTGTATCTATGATAACCTAATTTCAAAAATTGGAACATTACGGTTTTAGAGGACTAATCAATAAATTACCAGCACCATACCTGAAAGTCATGTACAATGTACAGAAATAAATTAGCAAAAAGGCAACCTCATATACACCATTAAATCTGACTATAATACATCTAAAATAAGGTACCACAGGGATCAGTGCTGGGACTTATGCTTTTCTTAATCTATATAAATAATTTACTTCAACGAGAAAACAGAAATGTTATCTCTTATGCTGACAATACATCTATAATATGTGAACATCTTACAAGCAAACTTGTGAATACCAATTTGTTTATATGCTACAATGACTGTTCTATAGTAAACAGTGAACATGTTTAACATCTTCTTGAAATAAAAACTCAGAAAGTACCTAGCAACTCCAGCTTCATGATCTGGACAAAGTCCTTCGGAACGTTATATGGAACATTCAGCATTCGCCCAAAGCCTAAAAGTGCATTTGGCTTGTGTGATGGTGCTGCAGCTCTTGTGTCAAAGAACTTTTCAATTATCTGTAAACACATGAAGATAAATATATAACAAAAGATTAAATAAGTCATCGTCGTGGTTGTTACTATAGAATTAGTTAACATCGAGCAAGAAAAAAATTTTCTCACCTGCAGTTCTTCAGCAGTCCACTGTTCCTTGTGGTCTGACAGGAGGGACACCTTGATCTGAAGTGACTGTAGATGCTGCAGGTTCAAACACACTCTACACTGCAAGCTTTCCTCCTTGAACGTCACAACTTCAGGCTCATTGTTTGAAATATTTGTCAACTGCAAGCATACAGAATACTCCATATGCATAAAAATAATTTCTATTTATGTTCATTGCTATAATGTAATGATAGTGAAAGGGTTAATGTATTACAGACATTGAAATGCTATTAGGAACTTGTACAGTGAAGCTAATCATATAATTAAGATTAAAACTGGTAATCGTATGCAACCCATCATTAACAATATCAATACAACTTCATACTACTTAGCAAAATGGCTACATAATAGATTCAAGACACTACCACATTTTTCAAAGCTGGAGCATAAATAATTCATTTCAGCTAACAGAAAAAAATAAGAATATTACTGACAAATTAATATCTTTCAAAGTAAAATCGCTGTTTCCAACCATACTGAAAGATTAACTTCTAACATATCTACACGATTAGCTAATTATTATTGAGTAGCGTTTAATACCTGTTTTTACTACTGAGGCATCACAGTGAGTGATTAACTAACTAAGTGGAATTAATGATGCAAGAATATATAAAACTCATTGAAATTTGCAAAAACCTTTCTATTTTTTATTCAAGGGCAAATTCTATAAACAAGAATCAGTACCTATTATGGGCAGTCCCTTATCTCCTTTTCTAGCTAACCTCCTCATGAGCAGATTTAACACACACATCAACAGCATTCCCATACATATATTTAAAATCTAGTATACATATGTTGACGATATATTTGCGATATTTAACAAAAAACACATTGACAATGCCATAAAACTTCTGAATATACAAGAAATATTGCTCACATATGAAACAGAAACAGATAACATGTTAGATGTAAATTATATCTAATCTGTCATCTCACACACTCTTATGCTTCACTTAAGAGTCGTCAAGCTGGTTAAAGATGGAGAGGATGTCTCTTTGAAACTGGTCCTACCCTATTTAAAAGTAAGTGAAGCATAAGAGTGTGTCAGATGACAGATTAGATATCATTTACATTAAACAAGCTTCACTGTGTGAGTTCTAACAAGAATTTTTTAAAAAAATGTCTTATTTTTTCGAAAGTTCTTAAATGAAATAGATAATATGTTACCATTCCTCGACATTAAAATGATAAAACATCTAGGGAACCTGGAATTAGAAATCTACAGAAAGAATATGCATGTAAAAAATCACATCAAAGCTGACAGATTTAATCCCAAAACACTTAAACATGCAGTGATCAACAGCTTAACACTCAGGCTTGTTAACCTATCCATTAACAAGCAAAAATACTCCAAAGAATACAAGCAAATAAAAAGAACTGTGATTACAAATGGACTTAGCAAAGAATTAGTTCACCAAAAGTACATTCAAGAGGCAGAAACTTATTAAGGGAGCCACAACACTTTCAAGATAATTTTTAAAAAATTCACATATTTAAAATTTTCCATAATAACAGTTTTTGTCTGAACACTCTTCAATGGAAAGAACAAATGTCAGTATTCCATCAGAGAAAAAAGCAGTTATTTACCAAATAAAATGTGCAGAATGAAAAAAAGTCTGTAATGGAAAAACAAAGAGAAACATAGGCACAAGATTAAAAAAACACTTCAGGAATAATTATAAAATACAAACAAATGGAGAAATCAGTAGCAGCAGCTCATTTCTGCATAGAAAACAATGACATAATGAAAAAAGCAAAATTATTAAAATCAGTACAGGGACCTACAGAACTAGTAACATGGAGGAAAATATTCTTCTCATTTGGCACTACAACCCAAGGTGGTCCTTGGCCTGCCACAGCAACCTCTACTTCCTTTGTGTCAATCTTACGACTTCACTGATAGAGGGCAGCATTCCAGGAGGACATGTGATCAGTATGTAGGCACCTTGCAGGTCATCCTATCACATGGCTTTCGTCATCGAAAAATGCCACTCTCCATGAGGCAGCTTCCCAATTGTTCTCATTAGGCTGGGTGGACCCCGTTCCAGACCTCCCTAATTTAGAAAAATTCCCAAGCAGGTACCAGGAATCTAACCCAGCCAGCAGTCAGCAATGCTAACCAGTGAACCAAAGAGGTAGTCTGGGAGAAAATCTACATTTATAAATACAGAGACAGATTAATGAACTTTGACACTTTCAGGGATCAAAACGCAAATTTTAAGTTCACCACACTTCCACCAGAACAAAATATACACCCCCAAAGCAACATGAATTATCCAGCAGTCAACCGTTAGCTGAGGATGCAGACTGTGGTCTGCAAAACACGTTCTATATTTAAACAAGTAAGTGGAGCCAACAAGAGTGTGTAGTTTGACTCAATCATACAATCATCTTAATTATTATAGATATGTTCTGCACACATTTCACCGAAAAGATTAAACTAAGGACAAATAAGATTTAAAATTCAAACCAGAACAGGGTTACTTTCTCGTGCACCATTTCCTCAAGAAATATGAGGATCAATCCAAAATGCCTTATCCTTGCCACATAGTTAATTATGGTCAAAACCAAGAGCTTATCAGACTAGTTCTTACAAAAGTGTAACAGACTATATGAGGGGTTCCGAACACAAGTGCCATATCTATACTTTTTCCTAAAATGGAGTTATTACTTTACTTAGAAGTATGGAAGATTATGGTTTCAGTGCTGTAAGTACCTTAAATCCTACATTACAAATTTTTACATAGATGGCAGCACTTTATTTGTGCTATAAATGTTTTTTTTCTTTTGTTCAGAGTAGTAACTAAGCAACTCATTCCTTCAATGATATAAATGGTGATAATATACAAATGTACCTGTGGGATGAAACAGAATGAGACCGAGGCTCTCATGATGTTATGTTGCATATTGTGAAACACTTAAAATAGCACAAAATTGAACAATATCTGCATTTTCTGATTTGTGTACTGGGCAGAACAGGAATTGCAACATTTGTGTTTCCATGTTAAAGTTACTGCACGAACCAGACAGGGAAATGGTAGTAATAAACCACAGTTTCAGGCTACCTACCGAACAATGCAGACTTCAGCTTACATGAATTAGCTAGCCATAAGAAACAATACATTTCCCCATTGATACTTGGGTAGATATTGTAAGAACAAGTAGAGAGAAGAATCTTTTGTCGTGTATGTAATGAAGAGAGAAGAGTTTTGGTCCACAAACAGAGATACTTAACTATGCAGTTTGAGGAAACAAAACCATTTACCATGAAGTTCAAAGAGAGTTTCAGCCCAAATGAATAATTGTCTGGTGGATGGGTGATCAGTTGGTTGGTTGGTCCATTGGTTACTAGTGGCTGGGATGCTGATATTTTATCACTTTTTTCCTAGCTTCCCAATAAAGAGCTTCTACATTATTTTTCATTTGTTTGTTCCCATCAAGCTAGCTGCATTTCAGCATATGTTCTTTGTTTAAGATAGTATTCATATCCTTACACAGTGGGCAGTGGCTGTTCTTCATTAATTTCTTCCTGATCAGATGTTCTGAAAGGCAGTCATGCCCAACATTTAAGAGGAATTGGGCAACTCCAATTTTTCTCATTTTCAATAATAGATGTTTGAAATTCTTTAAATCATTATATGGTTTTCCTTTAAGTTTTTGTGGATTTTGTTGTTGTTCAGTTATTAATCCTTTTATGAGTTTCAATTAAGAGGAAAAGCTATTCAAAAAATGGTTTTAATTTTGTAGTGGTTCCTTGTTTTGCTAAGGCATGAGCAATTTCATTGCCCACATGGGATCCATTGTAAAACTATTTCTGTATTTCTAATCTGGATTGTATGATATAGTTTTCTTATTTCATTTATAGTATATGTTGGTGGGTAAGTGTATTTATTATACTTTATAGTGCTACTTTAGTCACTTCAAATAATAATTCTTTTATTTATGTTAGGTCTATACAGTAGATCTGCTAAAGCATTCTAATGGCCATTATTTCTGTATCAAAATTGTTAGCATATGTCTCAAATGTGTATATTGAGAGAATTCTTCACAGTATATTCCAAAGCCTGCTTCTCCATTTTAAAGAGATCCATCTGTATACACTCTACACCATGTATCACTCAAATGATAGTTGTTTAGTGTACTAAAGTACTGTCAATCTTAGGTAGGTCTTTCTTCTTGGAGACCATTGTACCCAGATTTAGTTTCATGCTGATATTTATGATGAATTCTACAAAATTTGTGATCAGTGAAACAGGAGGTTCTCTACAAGACCAGACGTTTTGTGACAGCAGCCAAGAAAAAAGACACAATAGATCTTCTTCCTTACATTTCTCCTTTGTATCATTCATATTTCAAAAAGATATTATTCTAGCAGATATGAATAAATTTCAATTCATATTACTACATATATTGCAAAAGTGTATTGACATATTCCTTAATTTTCTATATAAATTTTCAAGAACATGCTTTCATCTGTAGATCTGCCTAGATGGAGTTACACACTTGTGTACTTAACACCTAATATATATATAAGCACTTGTCTTACCAGCTGAGGCAAGAGGCAGGGCCAGCCTACTATATATTGTTTTACAAACTATAGCTATATAGAAATGTAAACTTTGCTGCTGCGTACTGCATACTTACACAGTCCTCAGCCTGTATGAACCTCTGAAGTTGAAGTCTGCTGTAGACACAGCCCAGAAAATGCTCCAATGGGGACATCTCTGGACCAAGAAGATGTTGAGGATGTGGTGAAGGAGAACACAAAAGATGCAGGCCTCATGTGTGAGCAGTGTAGGCACTGCACCTGCCCAAGATTGCTGTGGCAGTACTCGGGCTAGATGACCCAAGCCTAGACAAGGTTGACATTCTATCAGTGTATAGTAAACAGTATTTTCACAGCCATTCTCCTTAACAAATGTTACCTAAAATTAACTAACAAATCTCTCTCAATTTTACTTTAGCCTCAAGTGGATTTGAACATATATTTTCATTTTTAACTACAGCCTCAACTTAATGTCCTGTGACATCACACCTGTCTGCCCTGCCACGGCACAACTTCAAGTATTTCATGGCAATCTATGTCCCAGTAAGTTATAACTCAATAACAGAATCACTTTATTTAATTAAATACATGTCTTACACTCATGTTAATGTATTAAAAAGCAAGTTATCTCCCACACAAGTAGGAAAAATTCAAACTTTACAACAAGTAAGTGTAGCAATAAGAGTGTTTAGGTTGACATATCTCAAATGATTTTAATCATGAAAAATTCACTTAACATCCAGAAGCAAATAACTAAATTAAAAGCTCTTTAAAGAATGTAACATCATTGGCTTCTCAGAACAAATTTAGTATTAAAATTTATTATCATATCAGTGCCAAATTACAAGAAAATCAGTATTTATCAACTTAGTCATGAGAATTTCAAAATAATATATACAGGAAAAACAAAGAGAAATCTTAACAAAAGAACATTTCAGAAATATTAAATACAAACCAGTTTAAAATAGGTAGTTACAGCACATTTCTGTGCCAAAAATCATGACAGGCGTCTAAATTATTAAAAACAGTAAAAAATGCAACAGTTGTCAACTTGAAAAAAAATGTTATTATAAAAAACAAAACCTCTGCCATGAATTTTGAGATTCCACCATTGGATTGTTTAAATAAATTCACTCTACAGTTACCAGCTGATGATAAGAACAAGTGCTCTGAATTTTAAACAAATAAGGGAGGTATAATGGAGTTACTATACTAACTGCTATGATCAAATTATATATAGCTCCACTATTAATAACTTCTGTTTAATTCTTCATTGTCTTATTACTTAAAATTAGAAACAATAACAATTTTTGTATGAACATTCTGAGATAATAATCTCTGTGAGTCAGAATATTAGAACACTTTTTCTGGTTTCACTTAAATGAGATTTTAATCAGGATATATATTTCGTGGAAATTTTCCACATCATCAGCTGTTCATGACTAATGGATCATTCGTAGAAGTTGGGTAAGCAGGAATCCTGTTGGACTCTTGTGGTCTTGTGATGAACTTAAATAAAGTGTTGTCTGTTTCTGGGATATCAAAATTCATAAGCCTATGCTCATGTTTTTTTTTATATAAATTCTTTCCCATATATTTAGTTCTTTTGGTTGTTGAACAGTTTTCAATAATTTGATGCCTTTTTCTATTTCATGGTTTTCATTCCAGAAATGTGCTGCCACAGCTGATTTATCTATTTGTTTGTAAAGGATGTTTCTCCAACATTCTTTCAACCTAATGCCTATATTTCTCTTTGTCTTTCGTGTGTACATCTTTTCACAATCCTTACAATTAATTGGTAAACACCAGATTTTTCCTCTTTGGGCCTGGAATCAGTTTTGTTTAATTTCAATAAATTTTTTACACTGTATCTATTTTGAGGTGCTAAGATAATATTGTACTGCTTAAAATTTTTTTGAAATTTCTTATTAGATGATGGATGATAAGTTAATTTTTTAAAAATTTGTCATTTGTTGAATCACTCACAGTCATTATTTAATTCTTTTTTTTTTTTTTGGAATCTTTTGATTTTTTGGTTAATCATCTGTTTGTTGAACCCATTAGATTTAGCTGCTTCTATTATGTGTAGATATTCATTCGTGTATTCTTCTTTGTTCAGAGGTATATTATTAATCTGTATATCATGCTGTTGAATGCTGCTTCCTTGTGTTATCTTGGATTGAAACCATGGGCTTTGATATAATTGTATTTATGTATGTCCTTTCTGTACATGCCAGATTAAAGTTTATTGTTACATTTTATTTATCTTCAGATCCAAAAATGGTAGCATGTTGTCTGCTTCTGTTTCGACGGTAAACTTAATAGAAGGTTCTTGTAAGTTTAAAAGTTTTAGTGTATCTTCCATATACTTTTTGTTTATAATGGCAAAAACATCATCTACATTTCCATGCCAAACCTTAAAAATATGGGGAAAAGACTTAGTGATGTGCATCTCAAAATAGCTCATGAAAAATCGGCTAGGAAGGTGATAATGGACTACCCATTACAAGTCCTGCTTTTTGTTTAAAAAAAAAAATTCCTCAAATATAAAAAATGCTTGATTTATGCAAAACTTAGTGAATTCAATGTATTTCTTTGATGTGTTCTTCTGTTAGGTTGGCTGACAGCAACCATTTTCTTAAGTAGACCAATAATTTATTCTGTGCTATGCTGGGAAATAGGGCTTTGACATCAAAAGAAGCAAGTGTGTCGTTTGGTGATAATTTTATATTTTTAATTTTATTGATGAGGTCCATGGAGTTTTTTACACTTAAGCTATCAAATTTTGGTAGTGCATGGAACTTCAATGATAACCAACTTGCCAAACGGTAGATCGGAGTGTTTATGTTATTAATAAATGGCCATAGAATGAGGTTAGAATCCCCAAATTTTGTTTGCCACAAAATCTTACCCCCTTGTTACCTGTTCCGCCAAAAATAAGTTCCTAATTCTAATATTACCTTCCATTGTGTGATATTGAACAGTGCCCATGCTGGAGCCTACCGTTACACGTTTATATTCACAACAGCCGCTCCTTGGAAACAATCCAAGCTTGGTATTTTGAAACCTAATAGCTCTCATAACTGCAAAAGAGCTAAAGGTAGAGTCATGAAACGTTTACCAGATGTAGCGCAGATCCAGACGCTCCTACTGGTACCTAAAACGTTGCAAACGGTGTACAGTGAGCGGAGATATTCGTGGTTTTCGTGGCAGATATGTCAATTTCCGCCTCCAAAATCGGTCGAAATTTTTCAACCATCTCCGATTTCGATGAAATTCACACCCAACATACATTTGATGCTCAGGGTCTCAGATCTGGTTTTCGTTTCCCGAAAGTCCTATATTTACGGCATTATGGGTATTCCTTTAATATCCCAAATACAAACAAGGAATATCTCATCCATCAAGGAGACCATTAAACCGAAATGTAACAAACCAACTTGAGGTGGTTCACACACACACAATAATTTAGTAGGTTCCGATAATTGTGGCGCAAGCGATGACAACAATAAACTAATTAAATATCTAGGCGCCAGAGTTAAAAAAAAAAAAAAAAAAAAAAAAAAAAAAAAAAAAAAACTGAAAATGATACCGCTCATGAAAATTACTATCCATCATTTGCTCTTGCGTATAAAATCCGATAAATCCTGTCTTTAAACCGTAGCAATAGCAGACTCAAAAGTAAAGTAAAATTTTTGAGATCAAAAATAAAGGAATTGAGCCGAAATTATACTATAATTAGTGAAAAACTTAAACATACCAGCATTAGAAGCTGCAAAAGAACAAGAAGATATCAAAGCTTTCTTTCTTAAGGAACAACTGCAAGCTCTGGGGCAAATGAAACATCCGAGGAGCTTTTTTTTTGAATAACTTTGAACGCCATCATTACTACTGAGGCCCCACATGCGGTGGACATGAGACTTTTTTTTTTTTTTTTTGATTGATTTATTTAAGGACGCTCTTTAACATCTCAGGTCATCAGCGTCCCATTCAACTCGGGGCGTGAAACAGCCGACAAATTTTGCTCAGAAGCCTCTTCTTTCAGGCTTGAGGTTCTTTATCGTGCCGTAAATGTACGACACGGGACCCACGGCTTTACTTCCCTTCCGAAGGCCATACTTAGGATTTTTACGCCCCGAAAAAATCCCATCGATCCTGGCCGGGTTCGTACCCGCGATCTTGGGTTTAGGAGGACATGAGATGAAATGATATACAGGGAAAGTTTTTTTTTTTTTTTAAAGGAAGGAAACATTCCAGGCCTAAGTTTAGGGCAGCTCCCAGGCATTTGCCATTTATGAGGACTGAGGAAAACCTGGAAAAAACCTCAATCAGGAAGGACGAACCTGGCATGAAAACCCCAGACCTCCCGCTCACGAGTCCGCGCCTTAACGACCTCGGCCATCCGTGGCGGTGGAGCGAACTAAGCATTATATTTGCATATTATAGCAGAGTAAATCATCATCAGCTTACAATTTCGCTTAAAATGTACCGTTTATATGCAAGAGCAGCCGATCGAAATTAATTTCATGAACGGTATCATTTTCAGTTGGTTTTTCTAATCGACGCCTAAACATTTAATTAATTTATTGGCAAGGCTTGCGACTCAATTGTCGGAACCGACTAAATTATTGCTTTGTTTCTTTGTGTGAAACTCTTCCAAGCAGGTCAACTTTGAAACGATAAACTGGGGCTTGCACTGTATAATAATTTAAATAAAAAAAAAATTAAAAATCACGTTTTAATTTTCTTAATTATAATGAACTAAAAAGTATAAAATAATTCGTCCTAGTCAAATGCAGATTTATAACCCCATGCGAATTCATAATCTCATAAACCTTTTTAGAAAAATTCTTCCAAACGAAAAATATGGGGCGCGTGCAACAGTTTGTCTGAATCTTTTGTGTGATTAATTTAAACTATAAATATCCTTAACAGTTATTAATTTTATCTATTGCATGCGTCCCACGTTTTTCGTTTGGAAGAATTTTTCCAAAAAAGTTAATGAGATTATGAATTTGCATGGGGTTATAAATCTGCATTTGGATAGGATGAATTAGTTTATACTTTTTAGTTCACTAAGAAAATAAAAACCTGTTTTTTGTTAAATTTTTTTATTTAAATTATTTTCTACTTTTTAGTCTTCTGTGCACGTAATTTTGCAATCGGTATTAGACATCTCGATTAAATAATGACAAAAATTGAGCAACTTTTAGATTTAGTTCACTTTGTTTTCTCTTGATCACATCTAAAATAGAAA
This sequence comes from Metallyticus violacea, assembly GCA_030762175.1. Lineage (NCBI taxonomy): Eukaryota > Metazoa > Arthropoda > Insecta > Mantodea > Metallyticidae > Metallyticus > Metallyticus violacea. The sequence continues at coordinate 7,942,665 of CM060837.1, read as the reverse complement.
ATTGTTTTATCTACTCCGTTGATATATCAAAACAGTTTATTAATTATTGTTTTTAATTAAAAACAAAATACAGAAATACATAGTTAATTTTGCAAATTTTTATTTCAGTATTAAATACATTTGTACCAAATCCTAAATATATAGAAGTCAAAATCTTTGATAATGTATGTAACTCATTATATTATATTAAGTATAATACTCACTCACTACTTATTTACACATATTACACATTAACACTAGCGCAATTGAATTTATGTAACAGAAATCAGATTTATTAATTGTTATTTGTAAGGATTTAAATTTGATGTTTTTATTTGAAACGTTACCATGGCGATTGTATTGTTATCAAAATATTTAGCATGTCGTTACGTATCATTAGCGAGTCGAGAAGAACGTTTTTCCATCCTCTTAGTTGATCGCGCTTGAGCCATGCGTTTCTTGGAATTTGCGCGTTTGACATCGCGCCGTTTATTTGAGTAGTTGCCATGGTGACTATTGTTATCAAAGTATAACAAAAAGAATTCTAATTATTTTAGATTCAAATAAAACTTTGAATTAAATATAAATCAAGTTACATTATAATTTATTTATTGTATTCATAAATATAATACTCATAATAGAAAATGTTCTTATTTTTAAATAAAGATTATTATAAATTTTATATTTTTACGTGTTATTAACGAAACTACAGAAATATGTTCTTACTATTCAATCTTACAATTTTTAAAACCTTTGTGTTTAATATTGCGCTGCTTTACTTTCAAAACTGCGGAACCATATTTTTGAACCGTGAAACCATTGAACCATGATAATTACCGTATTATATTGTATTGTCATCCATTTCTGACCTATGTGCAAATTTTCAAGTTTCTATCTCATTTAGAAGAGCATGAAAAAGTAATTATAAAATTCCACCCGAACAGACAAGAAAGCGAGTTAATAAAAACGTTTGAAAAAATACCATGAGTCTAATCTCTCGACGGTTATCTGAGTTGCGTAACTTGGTAGAAGACGAAGTGACTTTTAGTTTCCTTATAATTGTAGTTCTGGTTAACACATAGTTTCTTGGTACTGTTAAACATGATTTATGTTGGTATTTTCATTGAAATGAAATACTGCATCTGCGTTTACGGTAGCGCTCCAAGCGGCAAATAATGGAACCATGTGCGAACAATCAAATTCATTACTATCTGAACAAATGATCAGGTCTTATATATTGATGTAGGTTTATGTGTGAGTTGAAAACTGCCCGTGCAATGTTATAATACTACTGAAATGAACCAAAGGTGGAGTATGTAAATGAACTCTCGTACAAAATGGCATATGTCACTCATGCAGTCTTCGCATTGCACACGCACGTAGCATACAAAAATCTCAATCAACATAAATGCCGTCAGCAAAAGGCATGCAGGAAATCTCTCGTATTTCCAGACGAGATGAATTCAACAGCAATTCCCTGCATCTCTACTCGAGCCGCAGCGACTCTCAAAGAGGTTGCCTCTCTGACTATCAGACGTCTCTTAATTGAATTGAATTAGCTTTAAAACAGACACCGCGACCCGAACTGGCCATGCGGCACTGATTATCATTAAGGTTATAATGGGATAATGCGTTCAAATTCATGTTGTCGCCTCCGGGCGCAGCCGAACACAATAAACCCTTTTGTACTTCAGCGGTGCGCCTATCAAATAAAACCGCATTTACAAGTGCTTAACATCAGCGAGGCTTGTGAGAACAGTAAAATCTGTTGTCACTTTGCAGCAGTAGAAGCGCATTACTTGCATGCATGAAGTAGGAAATGAGCTTATAGTTGGATGAGAGAATTTTGCTTTTAATAGAAGTTGAAATAATATTCATGTTATGAAAATTAAACTTTTGATGTGTAAAAACAGCATTCATTTGTATGGGAGATAAAGTAACCGCGTTCATTCGAATCCCTAGCCAGCAGTCAAACGCTAGGCGCTTACCCCCATCTCCTTAAAAGCCATAAACGGCACGTGCAGGGTTTTTGGTGGCATATAGTTGCCACAGTTCACTATAGACATTTTTCGTTGCCTGGACCAAGGACGCTATACAGAAATGGATGCAAAAACATTTTATACTACGGCCATTTTTCAAATTACGAGAGTTTTCTTTTAAGTTGTTACAAACGACCACTAGGTGGCACTATAAAGATGTCATTACTATTTTCGAAACAATTGACATTTGTTATTGTAAAGCAGTTGTAGCTTAGAAACTGATCGAGTAGTTTATTTACAACGACCGTTTAAACAAATCAATTTTGCAAGAGAGAGAGAGAAGAGGAGAAATTTCACGTGAAGGTTTTCGTTGGATTATTTTTTTACAGTTTTAGTAAAGGTCTAATTCAACAGCAATGAATAGAAGCTCTAAACTGCTTGTCATTCAAAAAAAAAAAAAAAAATCCATACTATGCGGAACATATTGAAGAAGATCGGCATGTGACTTACAGTGAGATAGAGGCATCCTTAAGCATATCGAACACTGCAGTACATTCGATTTTGCACGAAAAGATCTGTTCCCGATGAATTCCGCATAATTTGACCCAAGTTTAAAAAAACTCATGTTAATTTGTGTAATGAAATGCTTAAAATGAACAGAAAAATCCGTATACAACATCGTAACAGGTGTCCAAAACTTGGATATATTCGTATGAACTGGAAACTAAGCAACTATCCACTGTTTGGGTGTTCCAAGATGAACCGAATGCCACAAAAGTTGTTCGTTCACGAAGCACTTCCAAGAAAATGATCGTTTGTTTCTTCGGCTGTACTGAAAAAGTTGCAACCATTCTTTTAAAGGATCGAAGAACTGTTAATGTTGAATGATATACAACAATTTGTTTGCCAGAAGTGATTGACAAAATCTGTTTCTCCCATTTCCAACCCCCATCGATTTTAACCCCTAGATATTATCCACTTTATATTCCTTATCTCCCTTCTTCCACTTTTCATACTTGCTTAATTTAGCCCCTTTCTTAAACACTATAATGGGGTCTTTTCTTGATTTACTTTCAAATTCCAGTCATCGAAATATTTCTCTATACCCTGCAAGGACTGTTTTAATCCAGTTGTTGAAGCTGAACCTATCACTAAGTAGTCTGCAAATAACAACCCAGGAACTGAAACCTTGTTTATAATCGGCATCCATTTGTTGCATTTACTAATCTCAGTCAATATATCATCAATAAACAAATTAAATAATACTGGACTTAACTTACACCCTTGCCGTAGTCCCCTCATTTGTTTGACATCTTTTGTTACCACTCCTGCACTTACTTGTATACAGAATGTATTCTCCTTATGTAAAGCCTTAAGGGTGTTCCCACATGCTGACTTACGTCCTTACTCAATAGTTTGAACCATAACAAATTAAGATCAATGCAATCATATGCTTTCTCCAAATCCACAAATGCCATATGCAATTACCCCTTTTTTTCTTTTAGGTATTTATCCACCAAAATTTTAATTATGAATAAATAATCTACTGTTCTTCTCCCCTTGCGAAATCCTATTTGAGATCCGGAAAGAATGTTATGTATCTTCACCAAATTTTGTATCCTATTTGCTTGGATTCCTGTGGAAATCTTGCCAACGTTTGATAACAATGCTATACCTCTGTACTTTTTAGGTTCATTCATGCTCCCTTTGCCTTTATATTATGCCTGTGAATTATAACTTTCCTCCAATAATCGGTACATATCCCTTAACTTTAATTACATTAAACAAGTCTGTGAAAATCTTGACTTTATTTACATCACTACACCATTTTTTGATAAATTCAGGGGGAATATGGGATATATAAGAATTCTAATTTACATTGGTTGCGGTCAAGATGTAAGCAGAAAAATAAGCACAACAATTTGTTGGTTAGATTTGGAGAAATGGTGCATGGAAACTGTAAATTAAAGGAAACGACGAATATACAAAACGTAGTAATTTTATGTGTTTACTCACTTTTTGTAGTTTTTAATAATCTTCAGCTCCACAATCTACATCCCTCTTCTTTTCTCTCTTCTGTTTGGCCCTGGCTCCTTTTCTTTTTCTTGCTCTTAGCTGTTTCACATTGCTTTGGCATCTCTCATGCGAATGGTGTACAATTTTTTCAATATAATGTGGCATCACACTCCAGAAACAATAACCATTATATCAAAAATATGTTTTGTTGTAATGTTTCCATCATTGAAGCAGGCTATTACATAATGCAGTCATTTCTAATTTTTTTAAACCTATAATGATGTTTTTGGACATCTATCACACATCATTGAGTTAAATGAACCATTAATATTTTGGGGCTTGCCATGTAAACATAACAGCTGCACTTGGTTGCCTTTTCTAGATACTGCACAAATATTGTGTTCCAAAAGTTTATAGGGAATTAGTCTATACCTTTAAACACATTTTTAACTGTTTGCATCACTCATATCCAAACCACAACAATCTGTATTGCTAGCACTAACATTTCTAACCTCAACGTCATTCTCAGTAATTAAGCTTTCATAAAGTTTCAAACGCTGATGACCTGAGATGTTAAAGAGTGTCCTTAAATAAAACAAAATAAAGCTTCACACTAATTGCACACTCTATACTACAGAGGAAGTAAACCATAACATGTCCTATTTTTCGACCATACATTTTTCGAACTCACACCAACAGTTGTTTTGTTTACAAAGATTTGAATAGAACACATTGTTTGAGTAGCGGTCTTCAGCTTGTTCAATGCAGCCAATATGCTGCTTTACAGCATTACCAAGCAACCAGTAAAAAATTTACTACAATTAATGACAGAATTTCTTAAGTGGAATGTAAGAATTTGTCAGCGAACAATGACTTCAGCGTTTCAATAATAAAGACCCCAGAAAATCATAGAGAAGTTTTATCATTTACCATATTGCTGACAGATTTATCAAATGAGCTGTCGCAGATGACCAGGGACCAGCCTTTAACGTGTATTTCTTACGCTACATACATACTATCACATTTCACCGTCAGCTGTTTCCGTCCACAGACAATGACTAACTGAATTTTTCGAACATGACCCACAGTCAACGGTGAGGCGCACTGTCGGACACTGTAAAAAGTCTGTTACGCAGGAACTGCTAAAAGAAGTTTTTTTAATAGTGTTTTACTACTAAGACACCATAGGCGGTGAACACTGATGATACAGGAGATGAAATAATATATTGAGAAAGAATTTTTTAAGGGAGGAAATGTTCCAGTTTAGGGTATTTCTCCGGCATTTGCCATTTATGAGGAAAACCTGAAATTAAAAAAAAAAAAAAAAGAAAGAAAGAAAAAAGAAAGAAAGAAAGAAAGAAAGAAAGAAAGAAAGAAAGAAAGAAAGAAAGAAAGAAAGAAAGAAAGAAAGATTCAGAGTCCCAACGGAATTCGATCCCCAGACCTTCCTCTCGATCCCACGCCTTAACGACCTCGGTCACCCGTGTTGGTATAAGTGAACTAAGTGAATTCCTTTCCAAGTTAATAACTTTAAAAATGAATATAAAATCCAACTTAGGGTCTTATTAATTAATGAAATGGAATAAGTTGTGGCATTACTGTGTGGTATTAGGATAACAAAATTAGAAATCTTAAACTATAAGTATTGCATAAAAGAAACATTATTATGATTATTGTTGTTTTGAGATTAAAGTGCAAAATTAATGGTATACTGTTAATTAAATAAAATAATTACCACTAACAGACAAAACTACACTGAGTGGTTATTTTTAAACATTTTAAAATGTGACCATGTTTATGAATTATTCCTTGATATTATCTTTTGATTCACTAAAATAACTGAAAGTTTCTACTTATCTCCTGTATTTAAGAAGAAGTTAATGTTAATTAATAAAAAAATTAAAGACGTTACTATTTAAAAACAAGTACAATTTACTAGCAAATATTCACAATGAACAATATACAATCAAAACTTCCATCGATTTTCAGTATGTTTGAAATTATATTTCAATTTTATTGTAGTAAAAACATGTAATGCAAATGATTACTGAAGGCTATTACAGAGTACTCTTACATACATGTATAATTATCACATACATATTAGATTGTTGCTATCTATAGGACCATGCTTTTGTTAAATATAAAATATATGCATTCGTTATAAATAGTTTTAATGCTGAGTTTATTTTGAAAGAGTTGAGAGAAAATTAAAGGCTAGAACGCTTTTTAAATGTCGGTTTTCAAGTATACCTCCACTACTGATGGTCCAATTTTTCTAATTTTCAGACAATATTTTTCTAATTTTATTTAAATGGTATATACCGAGTTTTGTTGTGAAAAAAAATAAGTATTTGTGCCGCTAGAACAGTTTTTAAATTTTGGGTTTCACGTAAACTCCCACTCCTAGTGGCCATATTTTCCTGATTTTCAGAAAATATTTATCTTCTTTTATTTAAATTGTATATAAGGAGTTTCGTTGCGAAAAAACAAACAAATATCGGTGCCATTAGAGCGATTTTGGGATTCAGGTAAACCCCCACTCCTAATAATCTGATTTCCCTAATTTTTCGGAAATTATTTTATTACTTTATTTCAATGGCATATACCCAGTTCCTTAAAAAAATTAAAAATTGCGGTGTCTAGAGCCATTTTTAAATATAGCTTTAACCCCCCACTCTTTAAAATTCCATTTTCAGATATATCTCCACTCATAATGACCCGATTTTCCTGATTTTCAGAAAGTGTTGTTTTTATTTAATTTAAAGGGTATATACCGAGTTTCGTTGCGAAAAAATAAATATTGATGCCACTAGAGCTGTTTTTAAATTTTGGGTTTCAGGTAATCCCCCATTCTTAATACTCTGACTTTGACCTTTTTCGGAAACGGTTATTACTAATTTATTTCAATGGCATATACCAAAATTCACCGAGAAACAACTAAAATTGCCGCCGCTAGAGTGATTTCTAAATTTTCGCTTTAGATTAACCCCCGGCCTCAATGATACAATTTTGCTGGTTAACGAGCTCGATGAATCATTTGTTAATTGATCATTATATGTCAAATTTTATTGAGAGAGAAAAAATTCGGACGCTAGAGCATTAACAGACACATTATATATATATATATATATATATATATATATATATATATATACATACACATATATGCATAGAGTCATTTTCATGCCTAATAAGTAGGATCGATGGAGATTTTAAGACATTTTCAATAATGTTTTCATGGGTACAACTGCATTAGCTGCATTTCTTCGGAATTCGTTAAAAGTAAAAGGGAGTCAAGTTTGGACCATACGGTGGGAGTTTCACCAGTGTCACTTCCAAATCTTGCAGAACTTCCTATTGTTTTCAAAGCGGTGTGCTCACAGGCATTGTCTTGATGAAGCAACAATCCTCTTAACCCAGACTTCGATCTTCTTTTTTCTGTCAGTAAACTGTGATGTAAATGTTGGCAGTGACTTTATTCCCCTACTTAAAAATGAATGGTTAGAGTATGGTCGCTTACTGAGAAGAAACTGGCAACCATCTTCTGGCCTACGCTTCAACAGCTTTGGCCACCTTTAAAACATTGTGGATGTTAGATGCTGTCATTTGTGGTGAAATTTAATGGTGTATAACGCCGACGTTATTTTGTTCCAAATTTGCAACGATATAGGCGTGTCGTCGTAGATGTCGTTCACTACTACCACCACGATATGCTCGGCTAGCTCATAGTTTGTTATTACAGCTGCATTTTTCAGATTGATACTTCTGGGGTGAAAGGAGTGTGAATTTCAGTATATCAAGCCCACACTGCAAAGTAATCTATGGAGTTTATTAATGTCTTATCATTAATACACAACTGTGCACTTTTTTCTGATAAAATGAGTTGTGAGAACATTATTAGATGTACACTGAATACGAGATAGACGTGAAGAAATTTATATTCATCTTCCGACAAATATGCTTTAATGACTGATTTTACTCCATACTCTGCGCAAAGTCTCTTTTTATTACTAATAGACATTTAACATGCTTTATTGTATCTTTGTCCTGGTATAACTCGTTAAATATATTCCTATACTGATATTAATTCGAACTCGTGACTCTTATTATTCACGACTGATAATTTGTAACTTCTTCCCACGAAATATAACTCGCAACTCCTCTTTACGCAGTACGAACCACTTCTCACGGAATACAAACTTCAACTAACTAAATATTGAAATATAAACCGTCTCTTGTTACAATGGCTTATTATTATTATTATTATTATTATAATTATTATATACATTACAATGCATTATATTTTCAACATACGTTAGTTAAACGAGTGAGATTCGTTAATTTCCATTTAGTCGCAACAAAGCTGTCTTTCTTGTGTTTCATTCTTGGTACACATTATTAATGTTGTTACTCTTTCCATTGGTTGATTCATTTAATATTAAAACTTTCTTTATCACTTCAATCTTTACACATTCTTGGCCAAGTATGTGTTACTTTGAATCGTTACATTTTTATATTAAAAACATTGTCATATAGGCCAACGGAAAGCGATATCTGGAGGCATATTTAGGCAGAATGCAGGGAAACGGAGATTTTAAGAAATGAGCATTTACCACAGCAATTTCTGAATTCCAACAGAAGTTTGAACTTTTGCCGGAAAGTGTTGGTGCATGCGAGATACACGAATAGAGAATGTTTCTAGCGACCTAGAAGGTTAATGGCCATAGAGAAGAGGGGGGAGTGGGGGAGGAGGTGAGTAAAAGTGCCCCTCGCTCATAGTAAACGTGTGATGTTAAGTATACAGATGTGTACGTAAGTATGGCCATTTTGATTTTTACAAGGACTGTAAAACTGCATATGCGACCGTAAGGCCCATACGACTCTTGTACTTACCTGCGTGTATTTTTAACCTGCTACAATAAAACGTTCACTTCTATTACTATTGAATGTCCCTTGTGTTATTCACTTCTAAAACAAAATATTCATTCATTCTGTCACATCATGTATAGTTGGAAACGTTTTTAAAAGGAAACTGGAGAGGTAAACTGCTGTTTAAGATTTTAAAACACACATTGAAAAAGAAAGCAGAACATTTATTATCGTGTTATTTACATGTACATATTATTTACTCTTGGGTGTAACTTGAATTAAAATAACATTCTCCAGACCATATATCAGTCCAGTGATATGTAACTGATTGTGCCACACTTAATATTATTGTTTTTTTTTCTTCTTGAAACCCTGCAATTACTATATAAATGCAATAAAGTAAACTTGTTATTTAGGGTGTTGGAACACTGAGATGAAATACATACAAATGTTCATTTCTTAGGAAAATGAATTAGTTTATTTTAGGAAGATTCACAGCATATTGTGTTATTCTTCCTGTGCAATATAGCGAATTTGTGTTGGAGTGCCATAAATTGCAAAAAAGATGCATTCTATTACACGAAATGTACTTCTCTTTTGCATCACTTTGAGAGCGTGTGTTTACACAATTCAATAAAAGTAACACTGTAGTCCGGGCTGGATTACGTCGCAAATCCAAATTATTTTTGGATTACACTATCTTTTTCATAACTCAAGCTGCTTGTTTTACTTTGAAAATATGTAAATATGTATAGTTAAAAAGCAATGTTCTTAAAGGTTTGATATTAGAAGAATACATTTCTTTGTGCACTTAAATATCGCTAGAGGTGAGACACACGAGAAATTAATTTGTCTCAATATTTTTTATTATTTTACTTATTGTGACCTATTACTGTATACTAATTGCTTTACAGAATACTGGAAAACACATATGGTCCTATGTTCATGAGCTTTCTATATATGAGATATCTGCATTCAAATTATTTTTAGTAAAAAAATCTTCCTCCAAAGAAAAGTTAGCTAAAAGTTAAAAGCCAATAAAAATTACTTTGATAAAAAACATCTAGAGTTGCCCAAGTTAAGCTGGAACGATTTTCAGTTGTTTAATTGTGCTGACGACTAGGTGGAAAGTGTGAATAATGAGTCGGCGTCATTTGGGATACGCAAATTTCACACGTTACGGGTAAAGCAATAAAATTGTTTATAACTATTATTCGTAATATTTTAAATTCAAATATATATACATAAATGAAAAATAAAAATAAAATAACACTTAACATGTAACAAATTAACAGTAATAATAAAAATAGATAAGGATAAAACACTTAAAAGTCACACTTGAAATTGCTATATTTCGAACTAATGGAGATCTTCAATGGCAAGACGTGTTTTATCCTCATCTACTTTTTTATTATTACTGTTAATTTGTTACATTATATATATTTAAACACTGCACCGCCCCTTTGATTTCCTCCTTTTGTACTTTTTTGCACAGTCCAAAGTCCCACACTATATGCGTCTGCTGTCTTCTAATGAGGTATGGCAACATTGCATCCCTCCTCCTCCACCCCCCCTCCCAAAATGCCTTAGCGTCTCCTAATACACATTTACAAAATATTGCTACACTTTACACAGTTTCTTCACTTGCCTTTGTAATAGCATGCCTTTTCTTTCCCTAGTCGCACACACACAGTGAATTCGGAATTTGCAATTAATTCTTTTTTTTTTTAATTCAAACACAAATAGATTAGCTGCATTTACCAATGATGCTAATGATATAAGCGGGAAATGAGACAAAAAAAAAAAAAAAAAAAACCGAACACTCCAAGAAACTGGTCAAAGTAGTATTGTCAACAACAAGAACATTAAGCTTGTGAACACATTAAAACGAACACAACAAAGAGCGGCTCTAAAATGGAAAGTTACATGAGCTTAACCTGGCGTGTGATCGATCCCGTGCCACGTACTACTGCCCAAAAGGCTAAAAGCAATGTTTCAACTTCATCCAGAAACACACACACATTTCTTCAACTGATACGTGGTGACCGCGGATTTTCAAAGTTGGCGATAATGTGTCGATTAATGCATGTATTCAATGTCATGGATGCTATTTTCGAAGAACACATTTCTTTCTTATGTGGTCACGACGAATATGCATCACCTGGATAGGGCACGCGGTCATTCTGCCAAATCCCATGGAAGGGCCTGGTATTAACGGTGTTAGACGGAATCTCACAGAGAAAAAGATACAATATCAGACGGGCAAACTGGACCCTTCTTCAAGACGATACACAATTGCCAACACCAGAGCAATAACAAAGTATAAGAATTAAAAAGCATTCCAAAGACGAGGAACAAGAGAACGGAATCGCCGGATGGCAAGAAGGAAACGTCAACAATCGGTAATAGCCACGGAATGAGATCAGCATCAGATATAATACAGGGAAATTGGGAGAAATTGAATTAAAAAAAAATTATGGCAGAAGAGCATCTGACCCCTACAAACGTATGTGGCGAATTCCATATAAAATAGTAACAAGCAAGGCTATACACGCTGGAGAGTATTTATACCAAAAGAGGAAGATGCACCACGAAATTGGCAACAATGGGACATATTTTTTCCAGAAATATTACTTCCAATAGACACAGAAAAGAACGATACAGAACTCATAAGAAACTTAGAGAAGATGTGGTTCATTTTTAGTGAAACGCTTGAAATTAGTTTACTAAAGTTCATAATTGTAAAACTGATGCGTTAGTTTAAGTAGTAGTAATTAATAAATTCAATTCATTTGGGTACCAGGTCACTGTGGCAATAAATAGCTGATGAATTCGCTCGACAAGGAGTAGCTTTAACATGAATAGGACCAGAGCTGGCTCTTGGAATACCTGGATGTTCTATAAAAGAAACCACTGCACAACAACATAAAACGTGAATTCAACTCCTGGAGTTAGATGTGATAAACATGAAACGACAATACAAGAAAATACCTGAAAGTACTTCAGTGTAACAGTGTGTATATATAATTAACAGTAATTATAAAAGTATATCCATAGCTCTTCTCTTGTCAGAAGAGTTCATCAAGTTCGAAATATACAGATTTGAAGCGTGACTTTATCTTAGTGTTTTATCTTTTTCTACTTTTATAATTACTGTTAATTTGTTACATTGTTAATAGTGTTACTTTATTTTTCTTTTTCTTATATATATATATATATATATATATATATATATATATATATATATATGGAAGAACAATTCATGTGATGTATTTCAATATGATCCCGTCAAATCACTAGATGATTGATCTAAGGATCTCTGTGGCCTTGCTTCCAGCCATCAAATCACTGCTGAGAATTTTTAGAAATTCCCAGAAATTTGGGTTAATGTTTCCCTACTGTAGTACATCGCAGTTTTCTCTAATGGAAACTGATGTGTAGAACATTACAGAAGGGAAACTCGGCGAGACATTAAATGTATAAAATCCGCTCAGCTTAAATAAGGCAACTTCATATTTTTAGTAAAAAATCTGCCTCCAAAGAAATGTTAGCTAAAAGTTAAAAGCCAATAGATACATTTACTTCAATAAATATATGTAGGATTTGTGATTGCAAAAAAAAATATTTTTCAGAATGATCTAGTCATGGTCCACTGCCGTGAAGCCTTGTCACTGATAACCATTAATACGCTCGCGGAGAGCACCTGTGGGTTATGACTGGATCACTCTGTATATGGCAACTTTTAAAATCTATGTTCAAGATTAGAATTTTAGAGTTTTCAATTAAGCACCAATGCCTCTAAAGGAGAACAATTTTAAAAATACATAAATAGCCACTTTTCTGAGGCACTAAAAGTAAAATAAGAAATGCCATTGCAGTTCAGAAATGATGTATCTTATAAAAATGTACATAGTGTGTTATTAGCACCATTTAAAAAAAATACTAGCAGTATCACTTAGATAATTAGAATATTAAGGAACATTACATAATTACCATAATATAGAAACTCTGTTCTAAAAAAGAAAACAGTCTAACAGTCTTTTATGCTTTAAAAATGGTAAATGAGAACACTTTTTCTATGCACAGGTATAATTACTTTTAAAATTCATCATCAGTAGCACAATTCCAACATTTTATGCAAAGCTCTGAAGCTGAAATGAATGTAGCAGTAAATGTTATTCAGTGCAACATTATGCAAAAACGTACTGCGCACACATAATCTTCCCCCAATAATTTTCTTTGAATATACACTTACCCTGCATCGAATATGAGGCATTGTTGCCAAATTTCAAGATAAAATAAACCATATCCATACGCTTCTTTATACCATTGCTTTGCCATTGTTTACTACCATTTAAATGAAATGTGAGCTGAGTCGGTCATAAAAAAATTATTAAAGAAAGTACTGAAACATATGGCAGTAGAATTTGGCCTTCTTTTCTTTTCAGTGTGACTAGTTTCAACCTGTGTTACAATATAATAGTAATATGCTTAGCTTTAATTATTAACTATATACATTTCGAGAGCTTTGTACACATTTTTTTTTTTAAACTGCAGTCGTTGTTATCTTTATCCTAATTTTTAATGTTACAATGCCTCTAAAGTAAAACACACTTCAACGTTAAAATATTACGTTTTTGTATGTACACATTTTACGTGTAGGCTTAGGGAAACTATAACCAAACACTTTCTTAATGTATGGTTTTCTATTTATATAATATTTATATCACATTGGTACTTCAAGATGGGTATAGAAAGATACAATGTTCATCAAATATGAAATCTGCCTCACTATTTTTGGTTTCCCATCTTCATAGAATTGCAAACTTGTGCATTACTAAGACACCCATGAATCGTTATATTTATATATAATTATATACACAAACAATTTTCTCATATTCTGTATAAATGTATTATATGTTGTTTTAATGACACCAACATTCATTTTACCATGTTAAAAATTACATTAAATTAGTGTCTGTACTTTAAGGAGCAAAATGCAAAGAACAAAGAGAATATAGCCTCCAAAAAGTAAGTTTATATTTTAGCAACATTTATCTTAAAATAATGAATTGCTATTGCTATTAATTTTATATAAGAGCACAACTTCTTCCAGAAATTATCCAACATTTCTAATACACCGAAAACTTGCATTAACTACATTTACAATATATTTTCCCCATGTTATGACTTTTTTAAATGTATAACATCACCCCAAATGCCACCCCCTACAGCCCAAATACAGCTCACTGTCAATTCCAACATTTTTTTGCCAAAGTGGAAATTTTTCCTGATCATGAAAAATATTAAAGGGCAGGTGAAAGTAGTCCCAAATGCAAGGTAAGCTAATGTCTTTTAATATTAAATATCTTTACTCCCCCCGATAGACCTCAAAAGATCAAGATAATTATTACATTTAGAGCAACTGTTGAAACTATAAATATATTCTATAAAAACTTAGTTTTATTATCATGCTGTTCTAAAAGTTTACTACTGGTGCATCAAAGACTGTCTGACAAGTATCGCAATCTGTAGCAATGTTTCTTCCCTCATTGTTTTACACAATTACTTTACATTCTTTCTCTGCATGGAGAGATGAGATTACCTTCAGAATAAGAATAATATAAACAACTATAAAACAAAATACTTTTTTAAACTACCTTAATTTTATTGATATTTTTTAAAGATGTGGTAAATATCTTAAAATTGTAACAAAGAATATAAAAACAATTATAATCATGCAATATTTAAGTGATATTTTGTTGATTTTAGTAGTATAGATTCCTTAAAAGATAGGCATCGATTCCCTTAGCCCTTGAGAGCCATAACTTCAAAAGTACCATTGCTTAAGTCAAATCTCTTTAAACTACATAGTTTACCATTAAAATTGCAGCACATTGTGCATGTTTACGGTAAATAATAGCCATGTGAAAATGATCTTTTTGTTCGGTTATTTGACAGGGCTGTTGATATCCTTCACATCTGTTTGTTTGTCCTACCTTATCCACTTATACCATACTCATTTCACTATAGACACATTAAATTTTTGAAATGACATCCTGCACTCTTTGTATGCCATGATTCTCCCGTAATCAAATCGAAATACAGTAGACTCTTTTTAATTCAAAGTACAAGGACATAAGAAAAAAATTAAAAAAAAAACCCTATTCAATTCAGTAAAACCATATAAGTATTTTAAAGGTAATTCATTAAATAAAATTACTTGACACAGAAATACAAGTTAATATTCAATGGAATTTACCTTTAAAAACTAACATATTTTGTGTTGTCCTGTAATGCAAGAAAAAAACCTACTCACAATAATTATGTAAGCAGCAATTGAAATTATTTTTAATATAGGCTGATAATGTGTAAGTAGTATTACATAGTCTGTAGTGACATAACATTTCCTCCTTACACGTATTTCCATTTCTTTTAGAACTCTTATTACTTTTTTTATAATGGTAAGCTACAATGTGTGCCACACTTTGATAATGTCAACAATATACTGTACATGGACAAATCATAGCTGTCTTTGATTACTAACTTCAATACAATAAAGAAAATTTTTACAATTTTTTTTGTTCTTACACATCTTAATGAGGGGTTTTGAATTACGGGAATTTTCACAGTGAAATATAGTATAACATAACAAATTATTATTGAGGGGGTTTGAAGGACAAACATATGCATAGAAAAGAAATGGAAAACTTACTCTATTGAGGAGAGAGTGAACATAGGTGTAGTATAAGTGAACAGAAGCCACTTCCTTATAACTAACTGTCTTTAGATAACTGTAAGCTAGTGAGATTGAATTATTTTTTTTGCTGTCTAACCACTGCTAAAATTCTTGAAAATACATGTAACAAAGCATTAATTAGAATTAAGGAATAAGTACTGCTTTTTGCATAAATAAAATCCTGCTTTCAAATTATCTGAATAAAAGGTTCAATATTTAAATTAAACAAGATTTTTTAACATTGTCTTCAATAGGGATTTCAAAGGAATTAAGCTTGTGTTTCAATTATCTATGTTAAAAAAAACAGCTCACTGTAGTTTAAAGAAAATGTATGTCAACGAGAAAAAATTGTACCATCAATAGTTTCAACAGATTGAACATTGACCAATTTAATTTAGTTAAATACTGTATATAGATGAATTGCACACTTTTTTTGTCCAAATGTAGTATTCAAAAGTCGTGGTGTGTATTAGATTATAGTGCAAATCCATTCCCTAGTTCTCTAATAACTTCATTCAAATTTATTGTTTGTTACATCGTAATGCATTGCTGTAATTCTCAACTTGGTTATATTTATTGTTGGTATATTTATGCATAGAGCATTTGAATAGTAGCTAATCACAAAATGGAGGGCAAACAGAAAAGAACATCTTATGATACTACTTTCAAGTAATTCTTTATGCTGAAAAAAATGGTAACAGAAAGGCAGGAAGACAGTTTAATGTAGCTGAGAGCCACATTTGCTTGTGGCGGTAAAAGAAATTGGTATTATTTGCAACTAAAGCTAGTAGGAAGACATGCTAATATTGAAGAAATTTTTTTTGGAATTTGTACATGAAAGGAGGAAGAACGACAGCCTGTGACTAGTGACACCATAAGAAAATAACTTTTTCTCATTTGACCTACACCAACTGTCCTGGCAAGAACACCAGTGATGGCTTTTGTCCTACATGCTCCAAGATGTAACAATATTCCATTTTTAAATTCTATATTCTGATAATTTTATGAATCAGATAAGCTTATTTCCAAGATGCTGTACAACAATATGCCGAAATCTTTTCTTATGATTAAAGTTTTAATTGGGGTGCATATTACATTCAATGGCACATTAGATTTGTGTAAACACAGTATATTTTTTATAAAGTTTCTTTTCTAATGCAAGATCAATAGATACTCTATAAGATCTAACATGAGTAATTTTCTTCTTCCATTTCAAAGCCTTTGAATTCTACATACAATATTCTCAAATAAATGAAACAAAATTAAAATGATTGCATCATGTTCCCTCATCAATGGACCTCAATTTTTACATTGTTGCTGAACATGCAGAGCTAATCTGAAAGCAGCCAGGAAATTGTGTTTGTAATATGATATATCTTATGAATGGTCATATCTAAGGAGGCAGAATCATTAAAACTGCACAAAAAAATCAAGAATTAGCTAATAGCAATAGCATGACATCAGCTGTTTTTGAGTTTACCTATATTACACAATTTCTAGTAACATGGCAAGGGGAAATTATTAATATATTCTCTTTGTCCTATGCACTATTCATAGCTCCATGTGAATACATATAACACACACATATATTTATACAAACTAATCAGTCGTTGTTCGAAAAGAAGTGTTTACAGTGGGTAATCAATCAGTTACAGCCTGGTGCAATATAAAGCAATTTGGCAGCAGGAATAGAACCAGAAACCTGGATGTGTGAGAGGAAAAGTTTACTACTGCAGAGATATTTAAATTAATTTTGACGAACATGCAAAAATGTTCACAAATGCAATCTAAAACACTGATTAATATTTCACCTCTTTAAGATGATGAAATGTGCATCAGGTCATGGAAAACGCATGTTGAAGGTACACCATATAAATATTGCAGAAAGTTAGAACTTATTGCAAGTTTTTCAAGCAACTGTACAATACACTATGCTATAAACCAAAACAGATTCAATCCCCTCATTCTCCAGTTTTGGATCTCAACCTGCTCGAGGAGAATCTCTTGAAATATTTTTATGCAAAATGCTAATACCATTATCTCTGACTGCAAAGCATGAATGTCTTCTTAAAAAAAATACTATCTGAATTATAGCCACAAAACCCTCTATCATTATTATTTCACTCCAGATTGTTAACGGCTTTGTACCACAAGAATAACCTACATACTTATGCTTCAAGGAATTTCTTTACATCTACAAGATCTTTCCGAAACTACTAATGTATAAATAACACTTTTCTTTTTTTTGTGTGAAACAGTCCTGATTCCTCTGGAATGCACTCATCACCTGTCTATTTACTCTTTTTATAAAAAATTAATAAATAGTTTATTATCACTATACATATATTATTGTTTGTTTCTGACACAGTTTGGTATTCGCACTGTATACCTACAAATATTTTCACATACTTACTATGTATGAGGCACTACAGAAATTCTGATGCTACTACATGTCACAATAAGTTCGCTAATATACATTTAAAAGAAATTATTGACAAAGCAAATGATGTTATGTGTAATTATAGCTTGGGTAGAAAATGGAGCCTACAAAGCAATGGTTGAGCATTTTGAGTTGTCAAAAATACTGCCTAAATGAAATTTTGTACCGGATTCCAGAAGATGCATTAATTCAACTACCTACAGACATCTGAAAATATAAGGCAACAGCGTGTTCATACCAAGAAATGATGACAGAATATTTAGTTTAATT
Source organism: Metallyticus violacea (assembly GCA_030762175.1). Lineage (NCBI taxonomy): Eukaryota > Metazoa > Arthropoda > Insecta > Mantodea > Metallyticidae > Metallyticus > Metallyticus violacea. The sequence goes on along the minus strand of CM060837.1, from coordinate 7,924,373 downwards.
CCATTTTGAGCAAGAAGAGTTAAATGCATTTATTACGCAAAGGCTGCCATTCCTTAAGACAAGTAATCATTTTCTGTATGCTATACAAGCACATAAATACAAATACCATACTGAAAGCAATGAGCAGTGATGTGCTATAGTAACATTTATAATAAGTGTAAGCTTCAGTAATATCCATAATTCATGATGTCAACAGTTTGCATCACCTGACACATTAAGATATCCCTAATTAAAATATTTGTCAGACTTCCAGTATTCATATGAGAGGTAGATGCTTATGTTGCTGAGATAAATGTTTATTACCAAGAGACAGTCAATCTATATTGCAAGATGGAGCTGTCAAAACACGAATTTCATGCAATCATTTTCTATAATGAAGAAAAGGGTTTAAAATGGAGCAGTGCCATGAAAGTGTTACAGCAATTCTTGGGGATATCATACAATGATATCAATTAATATGATTGGCTTCACTGTGCAAGTTCCAATTTACATTTAAGTATTAAAGCTAAAGTTAAGTGAAGCTTTAAGAGTGTGTAGTTCAACTGAATCATACAATGATATCAATTAATATGATTGGCTTCACTGTGCAAGTTCCAATTTACATTTAAGTATTAAATTCTTGGGGAGTCTGTTCCTTCATGATACAATTTTTAGCTGGTACAGAGAATTAAAGAGAGAGAGAAAACATCAAGGCTGTGAGGAAAAAGTTGAAAGAAGGTCCTTTCTTGAGATAGAAAAGATCTTAAACATAGTGTCAACAGCTGCCCAAGCCATTGTTCAAACATCCGGAATCTTGCACTTTAAAGATGAAGGACAACCAACAAAAGTCAGAAGGTGCCAAAGTGTTGAGGAAAAAAATAAGTGCATCATTTTTCTAAGTAAAGGAGCCATGTTGCAATAATTCCTCTCAACAATCAATGCACTGTCACTGCAGAATGGTTCCCTAAGGGTTTCATAAAGGAGCAGCTCACAGGTTACCTCCTACTCCACCACAACATTGCCTCTGCCTTCTTCACTGCAAGAACAATGGCTTGTTTTGAGTGGGTAGGGTGTTTGAGTGCTACTAGATTAGCCCTATTCTTCAGACATGGTCCTCTATTACTTTTCTGTGTTCCTAAAAATGAAAGAAACGCTCAAGAGCACTGATTTTTATCAGATTATGAAGCAGTTGCTACATATCTGGGTGCTATAGATATGCAGAGTTGCCCCAGCTATGCTTGGATGATTTTAAATCTCTCTCCCACTCCTTCCAGTGGGACATGAAAGGCAGCAGTGATACAAGAAAACCTCCAGCATAAAGAAATATTGCCAACTGAATTGGAAAATCAAAAGGGAGTGTTTATAGGACAATTCACCAACATTTGAAAATGGCAGCATAAAGCAAGCAGGTATGTCTTGAAAGTGCAGTATATTAGAAAATGCTTTATCAATGCAAGAAAACTGGCAGGTTAAAAAGTGTCAAGGATGGTGTCTTTGGATGAAGCATGTATTTTTATAGATGAAAAAAACAAACCTCACGCTTTTTACTACCATCAAGTGGGCCAAAAGGGGTGCTCTAACTTCATCAGGGTAAATAGGGGAAAGATTTCCAAGGGGTTTATGGTGGTTACTGGTTACTGCACTAGTGAGAAACTAAACATTCATAGAGTTGCCAAAAAGTGCAAAATTAATGCAGCCTACTATCAAAGCAATGTCAGGACCCAATTTTTGATGAAGGTATTCCCCAGTTGTATGGTGAGGAAGCCCCAAAAGTTTGGATTAGCATGGATAAAGCATCCAGCCCCACTTATCAATTATCCCAGGACTATTACCACCAGAAAGCTGTGGAAAAAGGGCTTGAACATGACCATTTAAAAGTCACCAGATGCCTTACCATGGATTTTTGTGGATTTGGTCTGTTGAAACAGCTCCTTGCTTCTGAATGTCCCACCATGATTGAGGGTCTCTGGAAAGTTTGCAGGATGATTGGGCTAACATTCCCATTCCTGTTCTATGGTACAATTTTCTATAATAGAAATTGCATTGTAGACCATAGTTCAAGCCCATGGACCCCAAACTGAACACAATTGGTGGTGGAGAAAGGGAATCTCACCATGAAAGAAGTAAGTAAAAATCTCCGAGTCTAACCGGGGGAATCCTCTGTAGCATTTAAGAAAAGTGTAGCATGGAACATTTTCTAAGTATATGAAAGAATGCATAAGTGTATGGAAAGTAAAAATACTTTGGAAAAGTGTGAAGGTGATTTTAAAATAATGCAGTTTTTGTGAGAATCTAAAAACGTTCAGCATATAGAGATGCAATAGATGCATTTTATATTGGAAAAACAAAGAGAAATATAGGCACATGTTTAGAAGAGCATTTCAGGAACATAAAATATAAACAGACAGATTGATCAGCTGTGGCATATTATTTTTGGACAAAAAAACCATGAGATTGTGAAGAAGGTGGATTTATTAAAAGAGACTCAGGGACATATCGAACTAGACACTCGGGGAAAAAATTTACATTCATAAATACAAAGATCGATTAATGAACTTTGATATTCCAAAGGTAGAAAACACCAACTTTAAGTACATTAAAACACCACCAGGGTGGCGCTTCATCTCTACAGAGCTGTTGGATTCTCAAATCAATTGTGCCCTTGGCCAAAGATGAATACGAAGGTCTTTGAAACCGGTTCCAAATATCACACAAGTAAGTGAAGCAATAAGAGTGTTTAGTACGCCATATATCACATGAATTTATTCATATGACTTGGCTTCACTGTGTTAGTTCCATATATATTTTTAAAATAATTTATTTTTTAAAAGATATATTTTAATATTGCTTATGTGTTTTTAGTTAGATATGAATTTGTGCAATTGAATATTTTACAGAGCCCTTGTTTGGATGTGGCTGGCTTAATGGAGATTTGCTTGTCACCAGGAAGCATGCTGTTTGCTGGCAGAGTCAGACATTCATAGTCCCTTAAATTCAAGAGCATAGATTTCTACAGCACACCAAACACCAATTTTTTGATCAAACAATGGCATTTTGTGTATAAGATCGTGTTTTTCTGCACTTTAGTATCTATTTTTTGTGTTGCTACATGGCCATGTAAATAAAAACATGCTTTATTCATAAAAAAAATTAAATGCTGGTTAGTAGAGCAAGTATTAACATAATGCAACACCCAATTACAGAAATTAACTCTACTCACTTTATCACGTGGTTGCAATTCCTGAACTACAGTTATCTTATAAGGTTTTAATTTTAAAAGTTTAGTAACATTCCAAGCTATGGTTTGTGAAATACCTGATTCCTTTGCAAACTTTCCACAGATTTCTTTGGATTTTGTTCTAACTTTAATGTCATCAAGTTTTTCCTCTGTAAGAACATAGTGTTTTACTTTCAGATTCTTATCAAGAACAGAGCTTGTTTCCCTAAATCTATTTACAAGACTATAAACCATTTCTTAGTGACGTGTCTGAACAGCAGGGAATCTATCTATAAATTGCTGTCTCACTTTTCTACATTTTGTTGCCACATAGGAATTTTACATGAAAATTATGTCATCTAAAGTATACAGACTTTTTAGAATTTTAACAGCACTAACACACAATAACACTGAAACATGTGAACTCACCATGTTCAACTTCCGTACAGCACAAACTTTAAGTCAGCACAAGGAGAGGTGGGAAAGTGGAGGGGGAAACAGAACTGGTTACGAAAAGGACAGGTAAATCCCTGTTAAACCAGCCATGCATCCAAATGAAGGCTCTGTACACTGATAATAATAATAACTGGTCATCAATGTCAATGGGTGCCTTATTATCAATTCATAAATTGTGTTTATGTATTTTTAATATTAATTAATGATAAAATAAATGTGGTTTTTGGTTAAAGCTATGAAACTCAAAGGGATATCTTCTTGTGAACTTTAATTTTATTTTAGTAACTGTTTCTTAACATTTTCACAAATATTTAACTGGTAGTCACCTTGATTTGTATAAAATGAACTTGAAATTTCATGCTAATATAGGTATCATATTGCCATAACCTAAAAGGTGTTAGTTAAAGAACAGGCTAATTAAATATGCTACCACTACTTACAGAAATGTGTATGATTATATATTGAGGTTTCAGCAGTACCAAAGCATGCAAATATGGGAGCAAACTTAATATTTGAAAGGAAAATTAGATATACTAACATTTATCACAGTACACTGGTAAATATGCAGCACACTTGCCAGTAAAAGTGGGAAAACAAAAATACAAAGAAATAAAGAAGTGCATCAACAGAGCAACTGAAACCAAATTCCACTGAAACTGAAATTAAAAAAACTTTATAACTGAGAAAGAAATATGGAAAAAATTAAGAAATTTGCCCTTTGCTTTCAGTAGGATTTGTATAAATTTATCCCTTCCTCAAAATCAATATTATGAGCACCTATAACTATTTTAATTACAACAAGGAATGAATGAGACTGCATTTAACTTATGAACTTAATCCAAACCCATTTTTTTTGATTTGAAATAAAAATAAATAAATAAAATTAACACGTGTTCTTACATTTGTACTTATGGTAACAGTAATGTATTCATTTTTACTAAACAGGCATGTCAAATTTTGCTGGTCTTTAGTACTATAAATGAAATTTGAGCCTAAGTACATTCTAGTGCTTGAAATATTATTTTTCAGCAAATTGACTAAGCTATTTTTATCTGCAAATCATTTCAAATTGAAATCCAACTCATGCATATATTTAATACCCAAGCCACATCAAAAGACTTTCATATAAATTAATTTAAAAAAAAAAGTTAAAAATTTGATTAAATGTTTTCTTAAAAATAGTAACAGTTTTTTGTATTTTTCTTCCATGCATGAAATGCAAAATTTGGAAGATAATGGGGAATACTAAATTAAAATTTTATAAATGTTACTCTATACTTTTAAATTAACTTTCTTATTTGTGTCCTTACAATTTTCAACTGGGGAAGAAGATAGAACTAGAATAATTTGAAACTAGTTTTTTTCTAAAATGAATGAAACCTGAATTTTTGGCAATATGTATCTAATTATACTTAGTAAGATTAAAATTAATAGAAAACATTTCAGCTTTCTTTATTTGAAGTAATTTATATTTCTTTAATAATAGAAATAAATTATGTGCTAACAAAGAGCTTACAAAAATGAAAGATTATTTTTCTATATCAAACCTTACCAGTTCAATTTATCTTAAACTCCATACTATGCAGAATCAATGCTTTGGGCAACCTGAAATAATTTCTAATCCATAAGATCCATTTCTATCCCTGCCAGTCTACTTATCTCTATATACCTATATGTAGATAAACCACTACCATGCCTTAGAAACTTAAAAAAGATCTGCATAAATATTGACTGTTCATTTTCCATATTCTGTGCATAGCTTACATGATTTATATATATATATTTTTCTATTTTATAGCATCTTCATTTCTTAATTATCATCATAAATTACTGGTCCTTATCAACATATCCAAGCACTCTTGAAACCTTATTTACAGGAATTTTTCACAGATTATATACAGCTAATATACACTAGTTGTATTGTCCATCTTAAATAGCACAGGGATATTCTGTCTACACTTAGTAAATTGTTAACTTCTTTCAGCCACATAGGTCAGTATAGCACAAAAAGGCAGTGTTTTCAAAGAATCTAAGAAATTAGACATTAGTAATGATGAACCTTTTTCTTTTAGGACTTTACCTACACATATTTTATGTTAAACCTCTATCATTTTATATAGAAGCTTTAGATTTTTTTAAGTTTTTGACCAATCAAATGCTATTCTTTACTCTGGTTATATTATGGTAGCAAGTTGAAAAGTAAATATCTCCTATTTTATTTAAGAAACCAGAAATATATATACAAGATAAAATATTTATCTCCTTTGCAATCTACATATATCTGCCTATGTTTTGCCAAATAGAACTGTTAAAATTGCCAAGTGCAGCTCCATTTTCAAGGTTTCATCTAAATTAAGATGGATCCTCTTAGCTCCCAAATACTCAATTGGTAATGCTTTGTGAAATTTTACACTGTTGCTCTTTATTATTAAACATGTGCCTATTTATGAATCAGTTTGAAGTTTACAGTTCATTTTCTATGTACAACATTTGAATTAAAGTTTAAATTTTCTCTTTTCAATGCTGCAGTTCTTGCACTTTCCTGCTTGTATAATTTCCATGCTAAAACAAATTTATGTTTATCTTTTCTTAGTTTCAGGGTTTTGCCGCATCACTGTAGCTTAAGGAAATAACATTTTGTGCCTCCTCAAATCTTGTTTTAAATGCTGCTTGTTACATAGAGTTAATGATGATACCCTCCTGCTGTCTGATTGGCTGAGCAATGGCCAGTAATTAATCGACTGCTTCAGGAATTTTTCACATATTATTGAAATTTCAATGTCTATAGTCCTTTTTTATAAATCTCTTAGGTTCCCCTTGCATTTCTTTCTGTCAAATTTCTTATATTCAGAAAGTTAGAGATAAAGTACAAAATTACTTAAAGAGGGTAATATAAAAACAATTATATCTAGTGATATTATAAATATAATTACAAACTTTTGAGGCATTTTGTACAAATGGGTAGGAGATAATTTTTTTTTCACTGATTAACAATTGAAGAATCCTTCAACTGCCAAAATAATCGAGTTTATGTCTGAACCTCAAAAGAATTTGAGACAAAGTCTCAAGAGTCCTCAGGAGCCCATTATCATGATATGTTGGGGTATGTCTAATGATGGCACTATTGAGCTGCATTTCTCTAAAAAAAAAGAGTTAAAACCTCTGCCAAAGTGTATTGAGATACTGCGTTAGAGCTTGTAGCTAAACCTCTGAGCTACACCTTGTTCAATAATGAGCATTGCAGTTTCAACAGGATTAAGCAGCAGTGGCTTCAGGCAAATATAAAAAGTGCCAGCTGATGCCTTCTAGCATCTCAATTTGAACCTGTTTAACTATAGATTAGAGGCAATATTTGAAGAAATGGACTGCAAGAGCAGTCCCCCCAATATTGCAAGTTTACAGCACTCCCTGATGAAAGTAATGGCAAATTTCACATTAGAGATTGTGTGCTGTGCCGCTGATAAGAGACTTAAGAACTGTGTGAAGGCTGGAGGTGACCATTTTGAAAAGTGGTTGGTGCTTTGTGTAACAATACATGTAAATACCTCCCGTTTTTGTTGATTTAGTATATAGGTGGATGCTCTTTAACATCTCACGTCATCAGTGTCCCATTTTATTCAGAGCATGAAACAACCAACAAATTTTGCTCAGAGGCTTCTTGGCTTGAGGTTCTTTTACGTGCCATAAATCTATGACACAGGACTTTACTTCCCTTCCAAAGGAAGCCAACTTAGCATTTTTAATGCCAAAAAACATCCACTGACCCTGGCCAGAATTGAACCAATGATCTTGGGTCTGTATTAGCACTAGACCACTAGGACTGACAAAAATACCTCCTGTAAAAAGCATATTGAAGTATAATAAAAACACTCTATGTATTTCATTAAAAACTTTGTAACAATGTTTGTGATATACCTTTGTAGAATAACTTGCATATTATAATCATTCTTCTGCTCAGTTAAGGACCCTAGGATCTATTGTATTCCATGCAAGTGGTAAATCCTGTATAGGACAAACAGAGTACTTTATAAACATAAGAAAAGCTGAACATAATTTGCCATGTTCAACTGAAAAATCAGCATTAGCACAGAGTTCATTTAGACTAAATATTATATTCATTAGCATTAGTTGCAAGAGTTGATATTTTAAATTTAAATATAAGGGGAATTTAAGGCAAGAAATGTGAACTACAATGATATGGAAAAATCTAGAAGCTAAGAAAAGTCTTATTACCTATGACCTGAAAGTCTGAGAGAACACATATTCATGTTACGTAATTTGGAGAGATACTTGTCAGTTCATTTCTATTTTATTTAGGAGTCATTACTGTTCAACCTGTCCTTGTATGTGATACTATTTTCAAATATCTATTCCAGGGTTAAATAAGTTCATTTTCTGTTTAGAGATTCCATAACATGATCTTGATGTTAGTGTATATCCAGTGATGAAGGTGAATTTCTTACTGTGTAACTTCTGTTATACAGATATTGCAAGCTTTATTTTAACCTGTTTATAATTCATCTTTCCCTCAGATTTATCTTAAGGAGGTATTACACCAAGGCAACAAGAGCCATTGACATTTTTCTCAGGCTAAGAGCTGCAAATATTCCGATTAAGTGGGAACAAACTTTCCCTCAAGCTTCAGAAAATGAAATTTATTATTATCATTATTTAGATGAAGTATGGCAGTGAATTTAAGATGCCTAGTGCATGAACAACTCTTAAAAGGATTTAAATGGGATCTCCCAGTATATATAGATGAGAAATATGGATGAAGCATTAAGGTAAAAGAAAACAAAATTTTGGGGATTTCAGAAGGTTTTGGTGAGCATGAATTTTAAAATAAAGAACAACTTTAAATATAGACAGGTTTATAATATAAGGAATCTAAAAAAAATTAATGCTTTAGAATGGTTAGTGAGCAAAATGCTCATATAACAATCATTTTCTGGTTAATAATGGGGGTACTGAGCAATGCCCTGGTCATCCCAGGATAGCCATCATTGATGAGAAGGTGGATCACAAATGCCATTATTTGTAAAAGCAGGTGCACTTATTTAGAAGTCCTGGCCAGGGAATTGAGTGTTATCATTGTCAAGTACTGCAAGCTATTTGACTGGAAAAAAAGCATGCAGAGGTCACAACCTTGTTAGTGATACGGTTGTGTGGATCTAATACTGGAATGTTCAATGACTTTCAACAGTGAATGGCGATAGTTGTTCAGTTATTCAATGATGTAATGAAGTTCCTTGAAGTAGAGGTGGATAGTGCAAGTGCTCTAGCAATATGTTTTCGAAACTGGAACAACCTTTGTGGATCAAAATAGAAGTTGCATGAGGTTATGGTGCTCAAGATTGTTATCAGGAACTATGGTGATGCAGCATTGCCATATTGCACAGTGCCAAGATGAATGAAAGTTATTCATGCAGGCAGGGATGCTGTTCAGGACGGCTCCCACTGACAACTGCACAATTCAGCTTCTTGCCTCTGTATTGGATGTTGATCACTGATGGACTGTCCATGAATTAGCTGCAGAGATAGGCATATGCCACAAAACTATATCCACTATCTGCAGGACATTCTTGGGTTCCACAAAACAGCAGGATACCATATGTCATCACGGAGGTGCAACAATGGCATCATTACGCAATTTTACAGGACTTCCTGAAACATTATATAAGAGAAAGTGACAATTTTCTTGGAAGAATTCTCAGTATGGACAAAACCTGGGCTCGTTTCTATGCATCACACTTGAAATGGCAATCAAATGAATGGAAACATCCCAGGTCTCCTCATTCAAAGGAACATGGTATGAAGGTGATGGTTATTGTGGTATATGAAATTCATACTGCACCAGACTGTACCTGAAAGGCAAAGGGCAAATGCTATTGCAATTGCAACACCACCTTCATCCAGCAATAAGGAGAAAGTGATCATACTTGCTGGCAATTAAACCCATGATCCTTCATGACAATGCAAAGTATCACACTGCTATGGTTGTGATGTACCTCCTATGCTGATAGAACTGGGAGATATTGGAAGATCCACCATAATCACTCAATATAAGCCCATGTGATTACATTCTCTTCGCAAGCTATAGGGCAGTAACTTCAGGACATTAACAAAGATCCATATGTATGGCAGAAGATTACATTTAAGAAATGTACTTAGCTTTCCTCGGCTAATAGAGCCCTCAGGGCATTAAAGCACTGTTGCTATTACTTTTTATCCAATATGTATATATGCACAGTGAGTTGGGTACCTTGTAAACTGACTACTGAGCACAAATTGAGTGCCTTCTGCGGTATGAAAGACTATTTTTAAAACATTATGTAAAAGGATGAAACAATGCATAGTGTCAGATAGGGTGCAATGTTGGAGAAACAACTGAAGTGGGCAAAAAAGAGCATCACAGGGCACTTATGTCTAAAGGACTTCTTCATTATGATGCCTGTTGACACCACTCAGAGATTTTAGATCTTAAATATCCCTCATATAGTTCCATCTTGCTCCCTGAAATTATTATGCATTTTTGCGCACCTGAAGGATGCTTTGAGAGGAGAAAGATTTGAAGTCATGATGAGGTCAAAGTGGTGCATTCCTGGTTATAGGCGTAACCAAAACTTTTTTCCATTTGATACATTAGTATGAAAAGTGCATTGAAAAGAAGGGTGATTATGTATAAAAGTGGCATAATATGTATATATATATATATATATATATATATATATAATAATATTAATGAAACATAAAAATAAAGAAACACTATTAACAATGTAACAAATTAACACTAAAATAAAAGTAGATAAAGATAAAACACAGAGAAAGAGTCACACTTGAAACTGCTATATTTCGAACTACTGCGAGTTCTTCAATGGCAAGAAGCTAGACCAATGGTCTAGCTTCTTGCCATTGAAGAATCGCAGTAGTTCGAAATATAGCAGTTTCAAGTGTGACTCTTTCTCTGTGTTTTATCTTTATCTACTTTTATTTTAGTGTTTATATATATATATATATATATATATATATATATATTTAACAGAATTATTTATTTAAAATATTCAACTTGCTGTTAATTTTAGAAATGCTTTCATATAATCAAATATGTCATTGCAGCAATTAAACTAAATTAGCAAAGTGAAGCCTTGGTGTAACCCTATTGTTATTCAGGACTACTATAAATAATTCATGGATTCTAAAAGATTGTATTTTCAAAAGTATTACACATATAATAGTGGTTGATACCAATGGTGGTGTCTCATTATTCAAGCTTATTTTGTTCAAATAATAATTTTCTTATTCTTATGTTTTGTGCTTCAACATTAATCAATTTGCATGTTTGAAAATTGGTTTTATTGTTCAGTGCCTTTGCTGTAGCCATGTGCTCAACAAATGCTTCATAGAGATAAGGTCAAATTCTCCCATGCTTGAATTTAAAATATAACTTTTGATTTGCTTATTTCAGGAGAAAACATGTTACCACAAAGTGAAGCACAGTGACTTGTATCTCTATGATTATGCTTACAAAACAACTTTGTGGCATACAACCACTCTTGCTGCATGTAATATATACATTTCTAATAAGATGCATGTATTAGTTTTAGTTTGAACACAAGCTTTGCATTGTCATTTTGGTAACGAATATAATAACAGTTAAATGCTATTGGCACCATTTATCTCATCTTTCATAATAATCGATAGGCTAAATATTGCTAAGACAGCCAATAAAATTTGTGTCCAGAATACTGGTATGAACTAGGTAAGCAGTTAGTTGAATTACCCCATCTCTAGACAAACTCTGGAAGAAAAAGTAAAGTGAAACTGCATGGGAGCCAAATGCCAACTTTAAATACATTGATAAATTCAGCAGTGCTTCTTCCAGAGACTTGAGCAGGTATGCTGGTTTTACATTGAAAGCACCTGGCACATGGCATACTAAATGTAACAATGTTTAGTTTCTTCTAATTTCCAATTTACATGTAGCTATACATACAAATATTATTCTTTTACAAATTCTCCTACCCTCTTCGAAACAATATCAAAACCTAATGTTTTATATCAAATTTCTCCTACTAATACATCTATAAAATGTATTTAATTTTCACAATTTCATCTAATTAACTACTGGGCCCTCGTCTTTGGTTCATCAGCAGTTTCCCACTGGAATATCTGGAAGACTTGCACTCAACAAATCAAAATAACATATCTACAATCAATTTCTTACTCCTTCTGATCTCTGCCAATTTCCTATACCTCAACTTGGTTCATCCATAGTTTAACTACCTGGTTTTTTGATCTATTGCAGATAATTTTCTTTTTTGCTCACTAAAAATGATGTACTTTCATACATTATGGTATAAATAACAATATTCACATATTCTGTTATACAAGCAAGGAACTGGTAATGCTATAGGGTGAAGTAAAAGAGTCTATTTTATTAATCTGATAATACTCCTGAAAATATATCTGAAAGAAACACTGAAAAGGAGTGCTGCATAGACTTTATATTTTGAATTAGAAGAAGTTCTTTTTCCCATTTGCGTAGCACACTCAATTATTTTTCCAGCAGCCTCTACTAGTTGATACTGAAAAAACCAGAAACTCTTCAAGTTTTCAGCATGATGCACCAAGTGGCAATATGAGTGCAGTACATTAAAAAAATGGTGACAATAAAGATAAAAGCTTTTAAAGAGAATGTCACTATTCACTGTCATCTAAGCAATAATTTCCACATCTTGGATAGGACATGGTGGTGAGAATGACTTGGCTTTGATCTCATGATCTAATGCTATGCGACTTGTTCCTTTGGGGTGTGTTAAGGACCACGTTTATGTAAACCCACTGCCAAAAATCATGACAGAGCTTAGGGAATGCATCACAAATGCTATGATCATCATTAACAGGAGAATGCTACAAAATATGTGGTCTGAATGCAATTACCAATTGGATAGTGTCCGGTAATCAAAAGGTACACATAGTCCATGCGTAATATGTGATGAAAATTTGGAGGGTTTTCAATTCTTTCCATATATTTACCATTATTATATGGTGTAATACTTTGGAAAATAGCATTTTGAAATCTGACGAATCAATGAATTTTTCTCATAGTAAAGACGCAGTTATTTATTTATCACAACATGGAAATGATGTTAAGTTTCATGGTACATAAAGGCACTTACTAGTTCATTTTCTCCAAGTCTCCAATTTCAGTTAAGAGGTATCAAATATTTGCCCAAAGAATTATTTAGTGGTGCCTTCTAACCTCTTTCTGCATGTTCATCATTTTAGTTAGGTATATATCCTGTAGCAGAAACAAGATCAGAATACAACTATCTCTGCAACCAGAAAAAATTAACATAAAAACGTACCCTGTTTGGTTCATCCAAAACGTTTCAAGATTTCTAACCTGTCCTTTAAAAAAAGTTTCAGGTGTGAAAACATTTCTGCTCAACTTGTTAATTACTGATCTGATATGGAGTGCGTTATGTCACTGATGAAGTGTGTACAGTATGCTAATGATTGATCTTAGTACATGAGCAATGTAATTCAATCTCAGTACCATACATTTAAGGAACGTGTCAATATTTATTATTACCACTCTTAAATTTACTTTTTAGAGCATTTCTTCCACTTTGAAATTGTATCAGTTCATAATCAACAGCAAAACACTTTTGACGCAAACTGCATATAAATAATGTTATTTATTTTTTTGCATATGATATTTGTCAATTTCATATTAAGTTATGTGATATTTTTTCTGAGACTCTGCAATTTTTACAGGCATCATATTATCTCCGACTGTATCATTCATATAACATTTCTTAAAATCAGATTCAGAATTAAGATATGTGCTTATTCTCTCCCATGTTTATTGCAGCCTCTGATTTTTGTATCAAGAGATAGAAAACATGGAATGGCATTATAAAAGTCCATTGTAAAATTTTAAGAGCATCACTTTAAATGCTCCATAATTTATATTAGGTTTTTCTGCTAAAGCTTTTGTTATAATATACAGTGTTTCCACCAGCCTTTATTTTAGGCTTGAATTAAATTTAGAATTATAAATAATTGTAGAAGTCCACGTTTTTGCTACATACAGCTTACTCTAGTGTTTACACATAAGGAAAATGAAAAATTAAGTTTAAGGCATAAAGTAGTTGCATCTATAGAAAAGGGAACTATGAGGGTAAGGCCATCACGTGATAGGGGCATAGCCAAGGTTCTTTCGTTGCAAGAACAGATGAATCTCTCGGAAGCTGGGTCGCTCTATGTCATGCCGTCTCCAGCACTCACACATCAAATCATAGATGTCCTTAGTGCATGGGGGCCGTGGAAGGTAAGTGAATTGTCCATCGTCCCGATGCATATGGGCCAAATTCTCAACCACCTGAGGGTCAGTAATTGCCTCAAATGGAGGTCGACGGGCTAGGTTCAGGATTTCCCACAGTGTTACTGCAAAAGCCCATACATCACTCTTCGTAGTATACTTTCCCTGTAATAGACGAAAAAACAGAAACAGCATAAGACAATGGAATTCATAATATATCACAAAAATTAAACCATTAGCATAAGTTTCTCTATTAAAGTTTTGAAAAACAATCTGCAATAATTAGGTCAATGGACTGGGGTTAAGTTATAACGGCATATGCACAATGACTTGGCAGTAATCAATTTCAGATATCATGGCAAAGCCAGTATGAAGCAACAAGTCAGCAAAGAGGCTAACTATATTTGGTGATTTTGCTCAATCTGCAGGGATTGACGATCCCTGAGTCATATCCTATCGGTCATATTCCAATCGGGAATAGGTCGATGGTCTTTAAATACGGAGAGGCAAATGTTATTGGGAGGGAGGTTGTACGGATGTACCAGGCAAAGAATCCCCGCCATCGGCAACCGCGTCATAAAACTTTGCAACAGTGTTTCGCCATTGTGTGAGACAGGTTATAGCTTATGGCAATGGGTAACCATGAAGGAAGGATATGTCAGATAGGTACACCGGCCTTGGAGAAACGTGCGCTCAACATTTACGATGATTCCCGTGCAGCTAACCTCCAGTATGGGGTAAGCCAGACGACCGAATTTGAAATATCACTTATAACGAACGCGTGCTGGGCTTTCTTCCGCGGGAACGGTTTTGCCCACTATTCTAGCATTTATGTCATTCATCCTATTTACCAATGAGGCCACCTTTACGACCACCACAATATTCACCTGTGGGTCCGGAGATGGCGGCAAACCACCAGCACCGGTTCGGACTCAATGTGCGGAGGGGATTATTGGTGATCGCGTCGCTCTGGACCAGTCGTTCTTCCACAAAGTCACTAGCAGATTTACACACACACACATATATATGCAAATGATATGGCAATGTCATCAAGAAGTAGGTACAAATTATGGAGAGCCATGGATACACTAACAATTTGGGCAAAAAGAAATTAGATAAATATTGAATCAAAGGGAGATAGAGCTCATAATCCTCAGAAAAGGCGGAAGAAATAAACAGTAATTGAGAAAGCCTTTGAAGAAGTAATTATTTTAAGCGCTTGGGAATCACTGTGCAGACGACCAGAAGATGCTTCTTATTAATTTAGCAGACAGATTAGCAGCAGCGGTCAGAAGCATGAAAGAGATCCAACACCTTTGCCCAATATCACTAGAGACTGCAATGAATTTGTTCAAGGTAAAGATCACCTCATGTGGAACATGTGGGATACAGATAACCCACCATCTAATCAAGAGATAGCTAACAGAGCTAGAAAAACTGAAGCTAAGAACCTAAAGAAGGTTCTGTGCAGACTGGAGTACAAGGTCATTCATGCTGGTGTACACACTGGTGAGGGAGATTTTCTACCTGGAGGATCTGAAAATGAAATACCTGTTTCCTCCAACTAACAGCTCTGAGGTGTAGGGGAAAAGGGAGGTGATTATCATGAGTTTTATGGAACATCTGTCATGAATGAGAAAAGATGAGCGGACGTCTATTTTGATCTCAGAGCATTCTGTACATAATATGAAGTGCATGCAATTCTGAATGTCTGTAACAGCAAAAACGAAATATCAATCATTTATAGGGATTGCTGTTTTAAAAAATTCATGGAAGGCAAAAAAAATAGTCATGATTAAGACCACAATGAAAGGCAGACTTCCAAAAATGTCATTCTTGAAATCTCAGTATTGTTGGACAAAATTTTTGAGTCATTATTGATGAAATTCATAGACTTCAATCTCCTGGGACTAAAATTGGATGTTTATCACAAACATTCTGCAAACAACTTTAATATGAAGAAGTTTGTGCCATGTTTACTCACATTTTTTCATAAGCAAGAATATGTAATACTATTATGCATGTATAAATGCCATTAATATTGTTAAAATTAAACCTTCCCAGGTTTTGGTTTTAGATCACAGCATAATAGCCTAAGAAATTTTAATTTTAAGCAACACGTTTTTCAGCATTAATTAATTTAATAATTCTTCATGCTGAATATCAGCAGCATTTCCAATTTATTCTGATGAGGGATTGGTGTGTTAACATTTGCATTACTGGCACTGGTATAGATTTGACAATGCCTGCAATTAATATTAGAGTTGAATTTTGTAAGTGTGTGATCTTTTTAAGATTTGCATTTATAAATACTTCACCACAGACTGAATACTGGTTTTATATGAGTAAATGTTGCATGTGGTAGAGAGCATCTCTCTTGAACATCTGTTCATCATTCTTGACAAACATTTTAACAATAGTAAATACTTTCAGCTTCATTTGTTATATATGCTACAATGTAGCCCAGGAAAAACTGGTTCTCCATCTCACAAATAAAATGGGAATTATACCTTATGCACGTGACCAGACAAAAGGTTCTAAGATAGACAGGGCTTGGATTTTTTCACCTTGTATGCTACTTATTCACAAAAACACCAATACCAATTCCATGTTTTTCTAATAAAAGTAGTAAGCAAGCACACATAAAATATTATAATCTTTATTGCAGAAGTCTTATGGCACAATTGTGAATTTCCTTGCAACAAAAATTGATATTTGTTGAAATAGCAACAATTTCTTTTATTTTCCTTTCCCTTCTCTGCCAGTATTCCTTCATTATCTGGTTTGCTGTGACCTTGGCTGTACACATTCTTAAGGTTGGCTTTCCATGCACAAAATGCACTTTATGAACCACTCAAGTAAATTTAATTTAAAAAAATCACTCCCAATTATTTAACTGAATCCCATCAAATATTAATTTCATTTTATTATTTTTTTTCCTTAACGAAAACTTGGAAGTTAGATTTCATGATATTAATTCATATTTTTTATAAATCCAATTTATGTTCTTTCCAAGAAGTGAATTTTGGGCTTAAAATTCCTATTTCTTGATTTGCAAATTACTACATTTTGCATATGAAAAAAAAGTTCATAACACAATTTTTATAGTTCAAATTGCCTACTTTCTGAAAAACAGTATTTCTCAAAACTATGGACAACTTAATATGACAAATTATTGTTACGAAATCACTTAAATCACTGGGAAGCAGCCAGTGGGACCAGGCTGAAGATGTAGGCAAACGCCTTTGAAAAAAGTCCAAGTAAGTGGAACAAAATTAGTGAAATTTGAGGGATTTTGTAATAATAATTTGTCATATTATACTATATTTCACTATGAAAATCACAGATACAAAAAACTATGGATAACATAGTTCCATTTGAATTTTTTTAAGTTTTTACAATTTTTAAATTTTTTTTTAAATAAATATGGATAACTTGTTTATAAGTTTAGAAATTATAATTTAAACAACAACAACAAAAAAAAAAAGGAAGTTTACACTTCACTTTTCAAAATCATCCCTGCCATATTCAAACAGTTTAAAATAAAGTTAAATTTTTAGGGAATTGGAAAGATCCCTTTGTAATAAACTCTCTTTAAGACTGAATGCAATACCCCATATAAGTGATGTGAAATTCTACATTAAAATAATTAGGCGTAAACATATGTTCTGTGCTAAGGTAACATCACACAATGTTGGCTATGTGACAATATATTCATATTGTCCTTAAAAAGTAAATATTATTAGTAGAGACTCACCTGGAAGATAGATTCCCAAGCCATCCAACGGATTGGAAGGGCCATTGTCCCATCTACCTTGTAGTAGTCTGCAGCATATAGTTCATTGTCTGTACCAAAGTCCGATATCTTGATCTGGTAAGCTTTACCCACCAAGCAATTCCTGTAACAATGAGCATAATTTAGATGTTATGTCAAATGAATGTTGGATCTATCAGGTGCTTTTACTTATTTCTAATTTAAAGAAAATAGGCACTTTTCTTTTGAAGAAAAGTTGAATTATGAATAAGGAATCTTGACAAGGTCTATAAAAAATGATAAAAAGTTTTAAAATTTTGTGCCAAAGAGGTATTGTAGCAAAAATCTTTTGCTAGCACTGATTAGCTCTGGCCTTGAGATGCCTGATGCAGTCATATTTCTGTTGTTTCATGATACTTTTGTTGCAACATTGTTGTGAGTGCTCTGCAATTATCGAGATGGTGGCTATCATGAGCAGAGCATGAAACTTCGTAAATACTTCACTGAGACTCATGAGATGATGAGAAGCATCATCACAAGCAGTAGTGAAGGCTGCAGAGGCGATTTTTAAACACCTGTCAAAAAATAGTTTCCAGCACGTCTTTGAAGACTGGCAGAAACGCTGGGACAGATGCATTGCATCCAACGGGAACTACAATGGGAATGATAATTGAAGGTATGATGTAAAAAAAATTAAAATTGTTCTTTATTGAACAATATTCATATTAACTAAAAACTATTAAAGATATCTCATAAACCATAGTCAAAATGTATTACTATATTGATAATAGTATCAAGATAGCTATAAGAATTGACCACTTTAATTTTGGGAGCACGCTTTTATGAAAAAAATCATTGTCCAATGTTACTTAATATTCTACTGGATGTCCCATAATGAACAAAATTTTTGTTTTAATAATAAAACCCAATTTGAAAAATGCTTAGTCAATATGAAGCGAAAGGCTGCCATTAAGTATAAAACAAAACATCAGGCAAATGTCCTCCACGGCTTCGTTGGCACACCTTCACTTGTTGGCAATATTATCAACTACTTCTGACCAAAGTTCCGGCTGAATTACATCCATGACATGTCTAATTTCGGCCTTTAATTGAGGGATGGTTCGTGGATTGTCCACATAAACACAAGATTAAAATTCGCTGTAAACTCCTTCTGGGAGGATTAATTGTTGAGAACGGGGGCGAATCGACTTCACTGGGCTCGTAGCAACACACTATCTGACGAAGGCAACATTCTCTACCGATCAACGAGAGCAAAGACGTCCAGGTAATTTGATGTTCTCTATCGGTCCTGTATCTTCAAATTTCCTTACCAATCTCTACACTACACTG
Organism: Metallyticus violacea; assembly: GCA_030762175.1. Taxonomy (NCBI): domain Eukaryota; kingdom Metazoa; phylum Arthropoda; class Insecta; order Mantodea; family Metallyticidae; genus Metallyticus; species Metallyticus violacea. The sequence goes on along the minus strand of CM060837.1, from coordinate 7,905,290 downwards.
TTGACACGTTAAGTGCATTTCGTCTACCAAAAATTACTCAAAGTCTTCGAACGGTCCCTGCATGACAATCATCGTACTCAAATTGCACTTTCAGAATCTGAACGCGTTGATTGTTCGTGTATCGCTCTATTTTAGCTGATAAACAATAAACACAAATGGCTATCTTTAACAGCAATATATACAGATGATAAATAAATAATGTTAAATTTCAGGTGTGGCAACTTAACAAACCGATAGAGGAACTAAATTTAAAATTTGCGTTCATATGGGACACTCTATATAAAGCGTCGTCACAAAAATTTAATAATAAATGTAAGTAATATGTGAAACTTATCTTGGAAACAAGCTTACCTGGTGGCAAGATCCCGGTGTACGAAGTTGAGCGTCTCTAGATACCTCATACCTGACGCAATCTGTGCAGCCATGTACAGCAAACAATTAAAGCTGAAAAGAACAATACGAGTTAGCATGCTTTGGAAACTATCTGCGCATTTTATTGAGCCAGGCAGCATACAATTAATAACAACTGTCAAAGTTCTTTTGGACGGGCACACACCAGACGGCGTGCACGGAGTTGATGTACATATTCAGGGCTAGGGTTACAAACACGGCAGCTTTAATTTACCCCCACAAGAAGCAGCAGGTAGTTAGATCTGGTAACCATGGAGACCATGGCAAGAGCAGTTGATCTTTCTCAGCCTATGCTCAGAATAAAAATAGGAGGGTAACTATTTAAATTTCTACAAAGTAGAAGACCATAACTCGACCACATTGCTTCTTTATTTTCGAAATAGTCTCTCCCACTCTGTGAAAACAGCAATGCCATGCTTCTTTAGACCTCTTCTTGGTAAGACGCAACACCTTCTTTGGGACCACAAAACTAATGTCCCCTCAGTTTTTTCTGACAGCTGGGAGAGAAAAAAAAAAGGTCACAGGATGGCAAATCTGGACTGTACGGTGGGTGGTTCACCTGTGTCACGTTGTCGTGGTCAAGCAGCAATTCTCACAACCCAGACCTCGGTCTTCTTTCCGTTAGTGCTCTGGAGAGGCAAACTTAGGTGTACCAGTTGGTAGTGACTGTTTTTGTTTCTGGAGTGGAATAGCTGCCTCTTGCCCAGAAGAAACTCGCAACCATCTTTTGTCCCTCACTTCGACACCGCTAAACTTTCACCGTGGGGCCGTCATTTGGGAAGGATAAGATTGCCGATTGTATTTTTGATTCGGGTCGTATTAAAAATTCAGCTTTCGTCACACGTAGCAGACACGTCGGTAGCGGCCATTGTTTGAATCTACGCTCAATTTCCTGCACCATATTACTGTCGCTTCTTTCTGCTTCTGTGTTGTGCAGTACGCTGCGATAACAAGCTCCGTCACACTAAGACATTTGTTTAGAGTTTGTAACACTTGCGGTGTTTCGAGACTCTTCAATCTTCCTGAAGGTAGCTAGCGAACTGTTCTTTACTACGGTTTCTACACTAGCGATGTTTCCACCTGTGACTAAACCTTCTATGCAATCCTCGTCTTTTAAGGCTATACTTTCTCGCCCAAACTCTACAAACACGTTATAGACTTTTGTACGAAAAAGAACAAAGTCTGAAAAAGCTCTTTCTAATTTTTTACATGCATTCTTGTTGGCTTAGGCTGTACAAAGAGCTTTCACGTAAAAACTATTGCGCAAGCGCAGTGTTTTGAATCCCGTCGGCTGCACTTTTTCCTCTACAAGTCTTCCTTCCTCCTCGAACGTCGCTTCGAAGCAGCGCAGTAGTTCAGCTTCACCAAAATGAAACAGCTGACTCTAAAGCAAAGCATTTTCGTGGGTAAATGTTACACAAATACAAGTCAGTGCAGAACTTTGTTTGCAGTTCCCTGTCAAGTGTCTCCTTCCAGAAAAGAAATTCACGATATTGCGAATGTATCTGATTCTACTGGATCAGTGCAGAACAACAAACAGACGCAGAAACATATATTTTTACAGAGGATATTAAAAGTCAAACCGTATAAGTGTACATGTGTCCATTGTATAAAATAAGGCGACTCAGTAGCAAGAGTGCGTTTTATTCATTTGACGGTTTAATGGTCCAACGCTTTTGTTCTTTTCATATGAGGCCTGGTTTCATGTGTACGGCCGTGTGAACAATCAAAACATGCGCTACCAGTGTACCGAAGATCCACATCGTGTACAGAAACCCCCTCTTTAATAGGAAAGTTGGAGTTTGGTGTGCCATTAGAGCAGGGCGTATTATCAGTACGATTTTTACGAGACGACAATAGTTGCAGAAAGGTATAGAAGGGACATTTTGACTCCATTTTTCAGCAGCTTACAGAAGAACTGAAATCATATGGATGGCTTCAACAGGATCCTACAGCAGGGGGGTCCATGAATAAAATTAAGGAGGTGTTTGAAGACAGAGTGATTAGTGCCCGTGTATGACCCTCTCACTCACCTGATTTAACAGTGATTTTTACCTGTGGGGTTGCCTAAGGACAAAGTTTATAAATCAAATCCTCACACATTGCAGGAACTAAAGAAAAATATCACAAATGAAATCAGAAAGTTTACAGCGGCCGAAATTAAATGAAATGTGATAATCAGAATGTGTTTTCTCGGTATAATGCCTGTTTAGCCGAATGGGGACGACATTTCTAGCATCTTCTATAAGGTAACGTTATATACACAATTTTAGAAGCGAAGTTAAAAATATCGGCCGGCCGCGACACGCCCAACCGCCGAGAATCAAAACATCGCGCGGGCTAGTTTTTATGTGAAAACCTGATATAGTCGTATTAAAAAAAAAAAACATCGCACTAAAACACTCTGGAGTCTTAGAATATGAGACAGCAAGCTCACGATACTATTCATACTTTTGTGAGTACCGCGCGCTAGTTTTCACTGGTTATTAATGGAGATAGGCTCTTTTCAGTGCTGCTAACAGAATCTTACATTTTTTTACAGCTTCTTCAAAACCCGAAGATTAAATAGCAATCCTCGCATAGGTGTTCTTATATCTGGGGCATCAGCGGCAATGCCCAATTATAAAGTTTTACGTAAAGAAACAGGCCCATAAATCGTGTAACGTGAAGTAATACAAACCACATATGCATGCAGGGTTGTTATCTAAATGCATTATAATTACCAAAGGATAATTTCTTACATCTACATTTAATAAAATATTTCTAACACAAATAACACCGTGGAAGTCCGCTAAAACATACCTTTTCGCAACTGAGAAACAAAACAATAGAGCGGTAATTTACATTTTGAGAAGCAACAACAATGTAACGTTACTGCGAGGGCATGCAGTGTAGCCAACACAGTAACGGAAATATTTTGACGATTAATAGGTTGGCTAAACTTAAATATAAACACGATATTCGTTTATTCCTTACTTCAGAGCACTTAGGCCGTTTGTGTACTATACAGTGGGTTCAATGTCAACAAATGGTATCAATTAATCTTTCTGAATTAATAACCGGCACAACAAGAACAAAAGAGCAGCGAGATGAATTACTGCGGTCAGTAAAATCTTCCAAAATCAAAATCACGCCGTTTAACCCTTAGGGTGACATCGTCTCGTTTAGATGATCATTCCATCCACTTGAAAAAGAACAACACAGGCTTTTAATGGTCGCGGGGAATCTCAACAGCGCGTTGGCGTCGAGCAGCCGAAGACAGGAACTAAGCGCTTTTAAAGCTCCTTTGCTATGCGTGAAATTAGGGCACGATATGGCCAGTTAGTTCGCGCTTGCATTATCACGTGTTCAACAACCGTTTTAAAGGAGATACATCACGATACAGTGAAGGGCGGGAAAAGAAAATGCACTCAATGTTACACACAAAGCAGTGTTGCCAGTTTGAGTATTTTACCCGACAATGGGTTTGCAAAAGCTTGAAGTGGTGCTGTAAGACGATCCAGTATTAAACATGTCGCATTGTTGACGATGGCTTGGCGGGCGCCAGTATACCGCGCGGGAATTCACACTTTCTCGAGAAGACCCTTTTAAGTAAAAATGCGAAGATAACATATCGCGGCTTCGGTCTGAAACTAATGAACACAAGAAAACAATTTACCTGCTATTTACAGTGACAAGCGTGCAATAGTTTTTTTGTATATACACTACTGGAAAAATTTAATACATTGTATTTTTACCTTGGCTTACTTAATGTCGAACAATGAATGGGTTCATTATTTTAGTTTTGTTTTATCCATATGTGATTATGCATTGTTGTATGTAAGAGAACTTGTAAGCATTTTCTATTGTTGTGATATATTGCCTTTATTGTTGGTTTAATAACAGCTGCACAAAATGGGTAAATGAACTGAATTAACTTCTCGCAAAAAGAGTGTAATTGTAGCGTTAGCTTCTGAGGGACTTTCTACTCGACATCGCATCAAAGAGAGGATTTAATCAGTTTACGGTGTCAAGATTGTGAGCTAAATACAAGAAAACTGGCAATTTGAAAGAGGCGCTGCTAATGCCCGCGTTTTGAAGCGGATCTGTCTGAAAAACCGGCGTATGACTTCAGTGCAGTTGAAAAGAAAGTGGGATGTGGCGCTTTGCAGCAGAACCATCAAATACAGACTTTCAGAAATGGATCCACCTCCTAGGCGTTACAGAGAAGCCCCTTTTGACAATTAATGAAAAAAGGTGGATAAAAATAGGGCAAGGAGAACCTGTCCATGGAACTGAAAAGGTTGGAGTAAAACCATCTTCTCAGACGAATCAAAATTTAATGTCAGAATGTTTGGACTCAACAGTGAAGTTCCCAGATGATCTGGGGGTTGTATTTCCAGCAAAGGAGTGAGTGTCTTACACTTGGTTGAGGGAACAGATGCATACATAATGATTTTAACAGAAAGTTTAATGTCAACAATTGTGGAAAAGTTTTATCAGCGGAAAATTTCACTTTCCAGGATGACTCCGCAACATGTCATAGCGTAAGAAAAGTGGGTACCTTGCTTAAACACGGCTGATTTTACCAAATTCACGTTACATTCACAGAATTCTAAAATAAGTTACAATTTTATGCTACAGCTTAGAAGTTTTCTTGAAGAACAAGGGATTTCCATCCTCACATGGTCAGGGAACAACCCAATGAGAACTGTTGGAAGAAGATTGGCAACACTGTAGCAAAGAAATACGAAAGAATTGGTTGAAGCCCTCTATAGGATGTGGTTCAGTCAGGCTTGATCAGGTCAAACATTTAATACTTGCAATGCCCAGACGATGTGATGCCATAATAAAAGTCCGGGATGAAACACAAATGTCAATTGAGCATTTTACGATGAGAAGGGCTTATTTTATGTTTGTAAAAGACTTACTGTTATAATTTTTAAAGAGGAACTCGCCAGGTTTATGCAATTTTAATTAAAAAGTGTAGTTATAAAATTTGACATTTTGTACAGTTTTACTTTTTATATCTACTTTTAACAGATGTGAAGATGATTAACACCAAATTTTCATACTTTTTGACTTAAAACTATTCGGGTTACTCTAGAAACACAATTATAGTAAAATTTCAAAATATTGATATTTCTAGATCAGTATAAAGGGAAAACATAAATATTTTGTGCGTTATGCAATAAATAGTTCCAGTATTATAAATATATGCGAACTGAAATGAGTTTGCAATTAGCTAAAGTTGCGAAACACTAAATTTGAGGCATTTTTTTAGCCCAGAGAGGGTTTTTCATCAGTAAAAATTTACAAAAAAACTTCGTCTCTGGGAACTAGTGATACTTATGCCACTTTGGTTTAACCCAACACTCAATATTTTTCTGAATTCTTTAGTTTAATGCATTTCTTTAAAAATTGCAAAGGCTTTGCACTCTTAACCGAACATTTCACTTACCTCAGGGTCTTGACGCCGATGGGCAGAGTGCGGGTGCCCTCGGCAGGCACGTGTGTCTTGAGGAACTGGTTGAGATCGCCATGATCCAGATATTCCATCACAACACAGAGCGGCTCCTCATGACTGCACATTCCCAATACCCGGGCGATGTTCACATCTTCCAGGGCTGCCAGAATACGAACGTCGCGATGAAAGTCCATCCTGCATGAAAATCACAGTTCGCTTACGGGATATCGTTTCCGGAATTTGTCGCAGGGCAGAAACAATTATCTTTAAAACTGTGATGCATCACAATTAATTGTTAATTTTTCGAAAAGTCGATAATTGCTAAAGCATAAAATTCCCCACTTAAAAAAAAAAAAAAAAAAAAATTGAACATGGCACGAATAATTCAGAAACATTTTAAATTAATAATACAAGAGTATATGAACATTTGATTCCAATAAAAATATGACGATCATTTTAAAACTTCTCGAAAAGCAGCATAAAAATTAAGGCTGATTCTTTTATAATTGTTCTTGTTTCTCAACATTTTCCCCTTCGACGCCAATGTCTTTATTTCATCAACGAAGTCAGAATTTTCCAGGCCTACAAGTTGCCCATAACTTTCTTCATTGGATGGCATCTCAGCTTTGGGAAGAGATAAAAGTTCGATATGACCAAATCTGAGAGACAAGGCTGATGGACCTGCAAATCACAGTTCTTCAATTTTTGCCATTTCAATGACACGCGTGAAGACGATTCGACTTGATGCATGGCATGGTCACTTCTTTCTTTGATGAATTCAATCTTTTCTGGCATATTTTTGCCTTTAGTAGGTTCAAAAGGTTTTTTTTTGGGGGGGGGATGGTGTTTAACGCCCGTTTTTACTACTGAGGCGGTTCCAAAAAGTTAACATCGTATGCTCCAGCAATAGGCAGATAGTCAATCTTTAGTATCCCAGAAAACTGTGTCATGATCTTTCCATTTGGCCCTCTTTGAGAATCGTCATACTTTCACTGTTTTGTTTTCGGTGTGCAGTAAACGCGTTAAACTCAGCTCAAAGATTTGCATAGATTGCTTTTTGACCGGGTGTCAACAGCTGCGACACCCATTTTACAAATATTTTTTTTCATGCACAATTCTTCTTTTAAAATGTGAAGTATCCTTTGGCCTAATAGGCCCAAAGTCACAGTCACTTCTTTCACCTTTAGTATACAAATCTTAGTACCGTATTGTACTAAAATTTCCGGTATGGTGACACTTTTGCTCTCCACTACATACGTCACTACCCAAATTTCACGATTGCGCTTGAACTCGGTAGTCCACTTGGAAACAGTTGAAAATCTTGACAAAGAGTTCCACAGAGTATTTAATATCGCTGCCATAGCCTTCTTCACACCGCCTTTGTAAATAAAATTATAAATGATGGAACAATTTATCTGCATCCGTCTTTGAGGGTTGTCCTTCTCTGACAAGATTTAAAGGTAACTTAAAAATATATCTGTGATAAGATTAATTTATATAAGCAGAGCCCGAAAGTTTGACAAAATGCTTTTTCTATCTGGGTGGATATATATTTAAGTCAGATAGCAATGATTTGAGATCAGTAGGGCTAGTTTTTATTTGACCCTTTTTGGCTTCTGTTTCCTATTTTAAGGTATAACACTTTTCCTTGCCTGTTTAGGATCGTTATGAATTTTTCTGCGATTATTTACGCATTTTAAAAAGCACATGCAGAATTTCAATATTTCAGAGAGGAAAAAGTTATAAAATTAAATGGCATGTTCATCTCACAAAAATATCTATTGAGAATCTTGTTATACATTTATTTCTTTTCAAGCAGTCAAAAAGTTTCTCCTCAACCCAATCACTTAAGCTCTTTAAATAGCAACACTTTCATTAACGAAACGAAAGTACAGTTACCTCGGGCATATGAATTATCAGGAAATAGAGAGGACGACGGAAGCACTATAGTTTTGAATAGTCCTGGCGAATGACTTTGTATGGATCTGCGCCAGACAATTCTTGGAAAATTGTAGTAGGGTTAACTTCTCAGATGCATAAATGAAACAAGTTAGAAAGATGAGAGTGGCACAGCTATGCAATGTGTTCAGTACGGAAGTAAGAGAGATCACTCGGCCAGAAACCACTGCGCATACTTTGCTCATTCGCCAGGACTATTCAAAACTACTTTATTTTGCCATGATCTACATTTCCATGGTGTCCTGAAAGCTGAATGTTCTGTTGTAACTGGCATGAGTCCTTCCAAAATAGTCTGTTGTTGTTGTTGTTGTCGTTGTAATAATAGTAGTATTTATTGTTCCAATTAGACTAGGACATATATATTGCACATTATTTCTTCCATTTCTTCAATTCTAAAGATACACAATAACCCACGGACAAGAATTCTCAGAATATTGCTAATCCTATACTAGATTCTATAAAACCACACACATACACATGAAATAGACATATACAATAAATCCGATATTCCTATAAATTTTCTTATTATTTACGTACAAAGTTTACAGAAATTTCTTGTCCTTAAAACTATGTATTTCATTTAAGAAAATACCCAAGTTTAGCCGGTCTTGTCTATTTACCATTAAGTCCCAACATGCCAGCCTCCTTCTACTGGAAGTCAAAAATGAATCCGGGAGAAATTTTATCCCAGCATCTTCTGTTTGTGCGCACTTAGTCAAAATGTGCACCCAGCCTTCCAGTTCCGAGCATAATGGGCAAATCCATCTGCCTTCCTCGTCAACATCCTTATGTGCCTTCCAGCCTCCCAGTCTAAGCCATGCTATTCCCGACCTCTGTTTTACGCCTAACTCCATGATATAGGTTTCTTTATCCCATCTACTTTTAATTTCGCTCTGCAGGTCCAGAGATGACATCTGCGCTTCTATTTCCTGCCGGTTTATGTCAGACAGGCCTCTTTTGACTTTTTTCCCTACACCATACCCTTTTGCCAAATATCGTTTAAATGATTTTTGACAATATCCGCTGTACAACCGCTGCCCAGCATTTTGGATGATGCATGTTGTTTAATTGGCGCCGGTAGCATATTGCCCTCAGGGTTGTTTGTTGTCCTTCAGTTATCCTTAGCCAGTATCTAATTACATATATTTTGCTGGAGACTGCAATTTCCCAGCATGACGACTATGTCTGGTTGTATTTTATTTGACAACATGAAGAAATTTACGCAACTGTTGGCGTAGTACTCCCAAACAATGATTTCGTGACACTGCGATGAAGTTACAACGGTGCATTGACATTGGTGGAAATCACGTGTGCTTAACGACTATAATTGTACATTCTTTCATAACAGTTAATATGATTTCCAGACCTGGCTCGTCCTGAAGACTTCGCCTCAGTCGATACGTGAATATCCAATCAATTTCACACGAAGGCTTCACATTATTCCTATCTCTCGAGAAAAGCATCCCTTCCAAATCCACAAAACATAATATATATTTTTAATAAAGCAAGGGAGGTTTTCTCCAACCCCCTAGCATTTTTATCCCTCGTGCACGCACCCTTTCTCATATGCCCACCCCCCGCCATCTTACCGGGCCATAAACTCCCCCGTCTGCCCCATTTCTCTAGAGTCACGCAATTCTCAAGTGCCAGATATGACAGTAATTATCAGAACAGACTGTGATTTATGCACGGCGCTATGGCACTACGTGAGTTTGCATCTAATATCATCCTCCCCAGGCGTGTGTGCGTATGCAACGTTCCCTTCTGCCTATTTATTTAATGTAAATATTGGCGACGTAGTTTTCCTCCAGCGCTCCATAAAACTTCCCTCCCTATTCTTCCGTTTTCTTAAAATGTTTACCTTCTCGTGCCTTTTTATTTTTTAACTCCTTTTTAAGGATTAGAATGCAGCTGGGCGAGGGTAACGTTGCCTTTTGCTCGTTTATTTATATGACGATTTCGTTTTATAAATCAACATGTGCAAACGTACGCAGTGCCTTAAACGAAACTTAAGAAATATTCACATTCAGAGGAGGAGCCGGGTTATTTGCACTCGTTTTAAAGTTTCAGAGAAGAAGGAGGAATATATGGGATCAGTAAAGAAAATAAAAAAAGTAACTTTATCCTATATTTTAAACTGCTGTCCAACAGTGAATGCTAACATGTCCGAGAGGCGTTCTAAAAGTTTTCGCCCTGACCAAAAGTAGTCCGTCACGCGGGAGCAGCGTAAAGTAAGCGAATTTCTTACCTAGAAGAGCAACTTTAAACAAATATACATATAAAATCCAAATTATGACATTGTTATTAATGAAATGAAATAAATTATGGCATTGCTGTGTGATATTAGCGGAACAAAATTAGTATTCTTGCAATCTATAAGTATCACAAAAGATGAACCACATTTTTAAAATTATTATTATTATTATTATTATTATTATTATTATTATTGAGATTAAACCACAAAAATTAATATTATACTATTAAATGAACACTGATAGATAAAGCTATACTGTGCTGTTATAAATGTAGCCATGTTTATGAATTGAGCCCTTGATATCATCTTTACATTCACTAAAATAGATCAAAAAAGAACAGAAAGTTTCAAGTTACTTGCGTATTTAAGAAGTCCATGTTCATATATTTCAATAAAACAAAAACAAAACATGTTACTATTTAAAAAAAAATTAGATATACTAAGTAAATATACAGAATCGACAAAGGACAATCGAATTTTCATTGACTTCGAAATTTAATTTAAATGTTATTGCAGTAAAAACATGTAAGGCAAATGTCTTCTGGGCCAATTTTCCTAATCTTCATAAACTAACTTTATCTTATTTTATTTAAATGGTAAATACCAAACTTTGCAGCGAAGGAACAAACAATGGTGCCGCTAGAGTGATTTTTAAATTTTGGGTTTCAGGTAAAACCCCCAATCTTAATGGCCCGATTTCCCTGATTTTCAGAAACTATTTTTCTTCTGTAATTTAAATTGTATATATAGGAGTTCCTAAAAAAAATGCTAATGCCACTCGAGCGATTTTAAAATTTTGGGGTTCAGGTAAACACCCCCTTCTAACAGTCCAATTCCACTGATTTTCAGAAACTATTTTTTTAATTGTTTCAATGTCAAATACTGAGTTTCCTTTTAAAAAATTAAAATTGTGGCCACTAGAGCGATTTTAAAATTTTTATTTAACCCCCACTCATTTTTCAGGTATACCCCCCACTCCTAGGATTGCCCTGATTTTCGAAAAGTAATTTTATCAATATATTTTAAAGAAATATGCCGAGTTTCGTTGAGAAAAACAAAACACTTATGTAGATTTTACGGGTACAGCCGCAATAGCCTACATTCCTGCGGAATTGGCTGAAACTCAAGGTTTAAGAGATTTTTTGTTTACTTTTCAATATATTCACTTTGTAAATCAGTACATTTAGTTCAATGACTTTCCAACTTTTTAAAGCCGTGAGCAAAATAAGATTTGTTGATAAGCTGTAGAGTCTGTTTCAGCTTCAACCTTATCATTATCCACCCAGCTATTTCTTCATAAGGTTGTTGTATTTGGTGGACTGTTCATAGTGAATCGCGGCCAGCTGACCAAAAATCAACGCCATTGTGTACTCTAATCAGCTAGGGACGAGTCCATGAAAAGCTGAAAACCAATGAGTCTGCACAAGTGAAACCGTCCATCTTGGATGGGAGACTCTAGTGCAACTAACATATTACTCAGACACTACCAGCTGCTCGTCCTATGAAATTGTTTCATGATGTTATCGCGTTACCAGAAGCTGATGCTTTGAAGTGCCTGGTGAGAATCCGAAAGAACGAGAATGATTTTTCAGTGAAACAAATTTTCATGAGAACAGATCTCACGTGATTGGTACAAAGAGCGAATGTTTGCAAGCATATGGCGATGTTCTGCCACAGTCAATTCGGTGGTTCAAAGAGTTTGTTTCGACAACAAAGCATCTGGACTAGGGCAGTCCAGCCACTGTAATGAACATATTAACACAACGTACATGTTGTACATTTCCCACGGTATTGCTTTCACCACTCTGCACGATTGTTTACACATGAGAAGCACTTGTAGATGCCAAGATTGCTCACACCTGAACAGAAGCTGGTGCGAGTGGATATGTGTCGGGAGTTTCCGCATCTGGTAGCGGAACACGGTGAGGGCATGCCTGAATTGTTCAGATTTGGCTTCACCATTACGATCCCGAAAGCAAACAGGCGAGCTCGTCTGGAATCTTCTGTTTCTCCAACACCAAAGAATGTTCGTTCGGCAAGAAATGTTATGATGATTTCATTCTCAGACTGTTGAGGAATAGTTAAAAGTCTCCCCGCTGCAAAAAACGGTTAATGGAGAGTACTACAAGAGTGTTTTAAGCGTGCTGGTTTGAAACATCCGACGAAAACACCCTGAGCTGCATTCATCTGGTTGATGCCTTCATCATAACAATGCACCGCCGTGTCTCGATACCGGCCAAGGGGGGGGGGAAGTGTGTCCCAGCCTCCATACAGCCCAGAGTTCCGTATGACTTTTCTGTTCCCTCTCTCAAAATAAAAGGAGCTGCGAGACAGCGTTTTGGTTCATCAACAGCTGTCGTGAAAAGGCAGCGGGGTTCCGACGATGTCGAAAAACGGTTTTCAGCCACTTCTTCAAAAAAAAACTCTACTGATTAGTAGTAGTTATTTTAAAATTACACAAAATTACATATAGCATCAAATGCAACATTAACTCCATAACTTTGCTTAGAGCTTAAGCTTTATGTCTTTAAACTACACGAATGAATAATTTTCATTGCCAAATTTCTAGCCCAGGGGTAATTCTCAAAATTATCTAATGGTCCTTGCTGTTCCTCTATAAAAACACCATTAAGACAGATATTACAGTTCTGACTCTCTGATTTGGCTTGTAATAAAGTAACTAATTAACCAATAAATCTATAAAAACAATGTGTTGCGTGTTTTGTTTTTCCTTGCTTCAAATCCCGCTACGCTGCAGCACTTAAATACTGGTTCGAACTAGCCATCCTTTTTCCCCTCCCCCATTTGCCTCCACCCTCCACCCGTCGTGTTTCACTGCGATTCTGTTGGTAAATCAAGTTTGTGCTCTTTCAACTTGATTGAATTATCAGATGAATATCATTCAGCATTCACAACGTTTTTTTTTTTTAAGCGAGGAACATAGGTCAAGTACCATAAACAAATCAATTGGTATCGAGTTGCAAAAAAAAAAAAAAATAAATAAATAAATTGGAACAAAAAGCTGGGAGTCATCGTAAATGCATTGGATCATATAACAAGCACTCTTCACCATTTGTGACTCGCATATCATTGTTTGCTCATGTCCGTCCATGAAACAAAACACTTAATTTTTTATCGATAACCTTGGATTGGTTATTCTGTTATTCTCAGCGTTGAGAGTTAAGATTTGCATTAATGTTTGCCACGGAAAATGTGTTGCTTACAATAGGCGCACTATTATTTGCTGAACTAAATAATGCATGAAGGGCGAAGGTAAATGTCAGGTGAACGCTGCCCGCTGCTATCGATTACCTGGGCTGTTGCGGCAGCAGGTACCATAAAGAGAAATAAAGCAATATCCATACAGGTAGTGACATTTAAACAGCGCTCCAATGATAATAGTGTGTCCTCGCTACGGGAGAAGCTTTATGTTTCAGAGGAAGTTTGTTAATGGACAATGATGCATTAGAGTGGGCTCAAGAGATTCACAGAAGGCCATGGAAACGAATCTCATAACATAAACATTCATTTGTTCGCTAAGTTCCCATTTTTAAGCCCATTCACATGCTTTTGTTTTTACATTAGTTTAAGCTTCAAGCAATATGTTTTATTTCTTGTCGCTTTGACTGCATTGGTGTTCTCGCGAGGTCTGCAGACTGTGCACTGAATGCTATAGATGTAAGTCTGTAAGGATGAAAATGATGGTGCAAATGAGCTCGGAGTCCTTGGCGTCTTAATGTGATTTGGCATTTCTTCTCAGGGTAAGGAAAACCTCCAGAGAGAGAGAGAGAGAGAGAGAGAGAGAGAGAGAGAGAGAGAGAGAGAGACCTTACCCAGACAGCTTGACCTGACCGGGATTCGAATCCATAACCTGCTGATTAGTGATCGCAATATTATTTTTACAGCAAATTATACTTTTAAAGTTGTTGCTTTCAGATTTACAAACACATTTAAATCTACAAGTCAAAGAATGAAAGGACACAGCATTTTGGATGCAAATAATTAGTCTAGCTATAAATGCCGTCAAAACATTTTAATGAAAGTTCCGTATATGCGAATTGGTTTTAAAGTTACCTAAAATAAAAGTCCGTCACCCAGGAGCTGCGTAAACTAAGATCATTTCTCAGAAAGTAAAATAATACACCTAACTAGCGTCGGTCCTGGTGGTGTAGTGGTTACCATACTTGCCTCCTACACCCAAGAACGCGGGTTCGAACCCGGCCAGGATCGATGGATATTTTCGGGCGTAAAAATCACAAGTATGGCTTCCTTCGGAAGGGAAGTAAAGCCGTGGGTCCCGTGTCGTTCGTACATTTGCGGCACAAAAAAGAACCTCAAGACTGAAAGAGACGCCTCTGAGCAAAATTTGTCGGCCGTTTCACGCCCTGAGTTGAATGGTACGCTGATGACCTGAGATGTTAAAGAGCTTCCGTAAATAAATCAATCAAAAAAAAAAAAAAAAAAAAAAAAAAACTAACTAGCTTTGTCTGGTTTTTTTCCCCCTTCAAAATCGCTTGAAAATAAACTGATATAGTGACATTGCTGTAATTTTCAAAAGTAAGGAAACAAAATTAGAATTCTTGCAATCTATAAGTTTTATAAAAGAGAAGCCACAATTTTAGAATTATTAATGATCATATGATCATGTGACAGAGTTCTACGCAAGGGATTTCAAGGCTTGTGAAGTGATACAAAAAATGCCTGAATGTACATAAAAATTATATTGAAAAACAATTGAAGGGTGTACTCTTCACTTGTGTGTAGTAAAACAATTAAAAGAACTTACTTTTAAACTTGCTCTCGTAATTTATAAAACTGAAAATAATAACAATAATAAAAATTTAAGACAAAATATATTTCTCACGTTACACGCACAGTAAACACAAATAATACCAAAGGAGAGAAAACCTGGGAGCACTATTGGCACTTACTTTTCCCTCTCGCAAGCGTCATGTAGCAGAAACTTGACGGCGACCAGACGTTTCCCTAGGGAGGCTGCAGAACCGTACTCCGGGATCCCGTCAGCTTCTGCCACGTACACCTGCAACAGGGAGATCGAGATAAATGATGCCGAGGGAAATAATTACCGTGAGGGGCGGTAAAATAGATTGATGACCGGAGTGTAATGTAACCTGGTTCAAAAAAAAAAAAAAACGGTTTTGCCGGTTTACTTAGAACAGTGCCTTCAAAGTTTAACAAGGGCTTTGTTAATGCCATAATGGCCTTTTAAGGTTACATAATGGACTAAACTTGAAGTGTAAAGACGTCAATTTTAGAACTTAACAGGTGAAACTGTCTGTTTAAGAAAATGTAAAATGTGTTTCGACAAGAAAATATTTTGAATTTAATAAGAATCCGCCACGCAGGAGCTGCGTAAACTATGCCGATTCCTCTCCATATTGAATGTAATGTCCTTATTAATTAATGGAATTAAACAAGTTAATGCATTACTGTGTGATATTTGGGGAACAAAATTAAAATTCTTGCAATCCATAAATATTAGAAAAGTTAACGCGCATTTTAGAATTATTATTATTTTTATTATTATTCACTCAGATTAAACCACAAATTTATTGGTACACTATTAACGAAATAAAATATATGATCACTGATAGACAAAGCTAAACTGTGTGATATTTTTAAACATTTTTAAATGTAACCATGTTTATGAACTGAGCTCTGCATATCACCTTTACATTCACTAAAATGGAGAAAAATAACAGAAAGAAAACTTGTGTACTTAAGAAGATGTTCATATGTTTCACAAAACAAAGACATGTTACATGACCTCCCGCTCACGAGTCCGCGCCCGAACGACCTCCACAACCCGTGGCGATTTTTACAATGTACTAAGCAAATATACATAATTAACAATTTACAATCTAAGGTTACATTACTTTTCATTGGTTTTGAAATTTAATTTAAATCTTATTATAGCAAAAACATGTTAGGCAAACATTTTCTGAATATTATTACAAATATATATTATATTAATATTTCACAATGATACTTTGTTAAATATAAAATATATACATAGTTATAAATACAGTTTATATGGTGAGTTAATTTGCCCTTTTATTTTTATATAATTGAGAGAAAATTAACGTTAGAACGCTTTTGAAATTTCGGTTATAACATGTATCCATACTCCTAAAGGTCCGATTTCCCTAATTTTCAGAAAATAGTTTTATTTAAAAGGCACATATAAATTAACAGTAATTATAATAGTAGAAAAGGATAAAACGCTAAGAGAAAGTCATACTTGAGATCGTACACACACCCCCACACATGTATGTGTCCAATTTTGCTGGTTAACGAATCCATTGGATCGTTTGTTAACTGATGTTATATGCACAGTTTTATTAAAAACAAACAAAAGAACAAAAATTGCGACCGCTAGAGCGTTTTATGTATATAAACTATTTTCGGTGCCTAGTTGGTACTCGATGGAGATTTGAAGAAATTTTTAAAAAATCTGTAATAGCTACATTACTTCGGAATTCGCTAAAATCAAATAAGTAGATACAAACTAATTGTGCAGGTATTTATTATACATCACCTCTTTCTAACGTACAGAGACAAGTTGGAAATTTTCTTGATGGTGTAACCTCTTTTTAATATTTCACTTCAATGCACTTTTCATATATGCGAATTAACAACAAAAAACTTTTCAAAATAAATACAGATTTTCTTAAAAATATTTAATTATGACACTTTTCAGCTCGACTATAGAGTTCGTGTTAATATTATGGAATCAAGAATCCTTCACTGCGGCGGTGGCGGCAACGTAAGTTCGAGGTGCATAAATTTACTACTGCTATTGCTGAATATAGGCTGTAAGGTTCTAGATTCTCAATAACCAGAAACAATATCGTATAACGCACCTATTTAAAAATGAATTCTACTTGGAAATGAATAATCAGACTTGAAAAATTCGGGCCAAGGCCGGGGTTCGAACCATAGGTCTTCAGCCTTCCTGGTGACGCTCTACCAGCTGTCATCCTCCACTCGTGATGCTACGAGTGCTTAAACCAGGCTTCTAGTTTAACCATAAAGTGCGTACGGGTTAATTTATATATATACAGAATGCAACAAAAAGGCATGTCAAAACTTTGGAAAAACATTCCTTGCATACAGAGGAATGTAAATATGTTATATGAGCATGGGTCCGGAAATGGTTTATTTCCTTGTTAAAGTATTTTGTGTACGATCCGCTTACACGGTGTGACATTCAAGCCAGAAAACCACAACATAACAGTTGCTTAATACGTAAGTAGGTAAACATTCGCTTTCACCTCTGGTTAAATGGGGTGGGGGTGTTGTAACTACTTAGCTCCTAGGTTTACCGTTACAGTGATCGTTTTGTACCACACAGTCCACTTGTTATACTAATCACTTCATTGCTTGACCGAGCACGTAGTGTCAGTTCTGTGTGTTTACGGACCTCGTTCCAGAAATAGTACAATGAAATATTCAAATGCAGATAATCTATGGGTTAGCTGAAGGTGTAATGTGCTTGTATTCAGCAAGGCTGTCAGACAGTACGAGATACTCCAGGGATATATCAGCACATTAGGGAGTCCATGGGAGGGCGGGTTGATGGAGGACATTTTGAACATTTGATATGATCTTCTGTTTCCCACAGTTCCGTTTTTGAATATTCTGCTATGTGGCGCAGGTAGAAAAGGGGCTCTAACAAGGAAATAAAGTAATTCTGAACTCAAGTTGACATTATATTTTTTTTTATCTTGTATATATATGATGAATGTTTCTCCAAAGTTTTGACATATCCTTTTTGTTAAGCTCTATATATGTCCTACACATAGTGTAAAAGAATAATTTCCATATACATATATTCATTCTGTTGTTTTTCATGGGAACAAATTAGTCGAAGGCTCTGAAATTTGCAGGATAAATTTTGTCTGTATAGAAGACACTTCCTGTTTTGAAGTCACAGTTTGACTCAAATTAATACTTGGAGTTGATCTACCTAGTTAATTAATTTCAATTGGTCTCAAAAGAATATAAGTTTTGTATAGCGTTCATTTTCTTTACATTCAATTAACACGAAATAATGCAACTAATTCACAAATTCCTTTACGACTGATTATTCATTTCTGGAGAGCATCTGCATGGGAGCATTGTTACTTTAAATATAATGTGTTTGATATAGAAATAACTGCAAGTTATCCCATGTTAAATATACACTGCCCGGCACAAAAAAAAGGGGGTAACATTTAGAATTATTTTTAAAAATAAGTCTTTAGAATTTATTTGCTAAATTGATAAATAATTTTCAGTTAGCGAAAAACATTCATTTGAGCAAATAAACAATTTGTATATAAATTTCACGTATATTTTAAAACGGTATTAACACTATTTTTATTTAGGAAGCATTTTAATGTCCAAACGTATCTGGTTTATTTTTTAATATTTTCTTTTCAAGTGGAATAAACTTTAATTAGAACCATACATATTCGTAAGGGGTGTTACCACCTCTGGCTTGAATAACAGCTAGTGCTTAAAATCTTGGTATAAATATAAATTTGCTGAACTGCACCCTATTTCTGAATAAGGGCTACCCGAAGATTGTCCAATGTGTGCTAAACTCGCCCGAGCAAATCTCACACATGCTCGATGGGATCGATGTCTGGACTTGGAGCAGGCCACCCCTAAAGCGACGATCCATAAACTGTGACACACACTGAGCGTTATGAGATCGAGTGTTATCGTGCAATAGAACGGTGTTCTCGCCGATGTATGGAGCACCTGCTCAATATATCGGTGTGCTATTTTCAATGAAAACGAGCTAAGAAACTCCACTAACAGAACATCATGCATATCACAGAAGTAGGTCATCGCCGAATGAGTCACCTTACACCGGTACACCGTACCGTAAGAAACGCTGAACAACTCTGACAAGGTTCGCTGATAGTTCAGAATTGTATTCTCAATGGTCATGACATTCCGTAGAGTTGCAGCTGTGTCTGGTCGTCCGGAAAGCGGAGAGCCAACACAGTTCACACGGCACCACCTGGAGATGTTGCTACGGTCCAAACAGTCTTCGCCTATACGTCCAGCATTTCTCTACATCACTCTTTACAAGTTGACAATAGCATGTGCACCATTTCTATTGCTAGAGCTATACTTGATATATCTAGCGCGAGCGTTCCAGTTATAATAACATCGCGGGAAAAATTATTGTGTGCCTTACTTAATTATCCACTCTCGCACTTTAAGTTAATGTTTTGTAAATATTATAGATGTAAAAAATTTAAATTACTATTAATATGTATTTTTCTTTAAAATGGCATTTCAATGTAAAAATGACCATTTGTGATAAACCCTACGCCAGAGCTATTTCACCAAATGTACATTTCGACGAAATCTACATCCTAAAGTTATCCCAACTCTTTTGTTGTTGAATTAAACTCATATCCACAAAATGGATAAACTGAAATCCACGATGAAAGGTCGAAGATTGGACTCAACTGAGATAAAACAAAATTCACAGACAGAATTCCGAGTAATTTCGAAAAAACGCTTATCAGAAGCTCAAATGTCATTGGGGCAGGTGTATCAATAGGCGGGGAGATTACTTCAAGAGAGACAAAGCTCAATAAGACGCAGGCAAGCCCAAATTATATACGTTAGGTAATGTTTTGAACATTGGTTGCTCCTGCAAAATTCACTGGCATGTTTACAGAGCCCATTAGGAAGCTTTAGCCATGGTGTTGCCAGTGTCTCTGTCTGTGGGAAATAGTTGGGCAATGTGCAATGTGTACGGATCACACAAAAACCTTCCCAATTCGCATTAAATGACTGATGCAGGACAGAACGAAATATTTCCTAGAAACATCTTGTACTCTTCCAGTACTTTCAAACAAGAAAGACTAAATTCGCACCTTAAACCTTAATGGTGGAGTCAGTTTCGTGATAAATACCAACAGCTGCAATTTTATCACCGCATTTAACAGCGTATGAAAATTGTGTGAATCAGTTACAGGAACAGCCACCTGCCAGTAAAAGTGTTATTAACTATCATCATGGGTAAGTTTACGCCGAGTGACAATCTGATACTGACAGTAGCAGTAAATAACTCCAGCTTGCCTATTTAAGACCCATCCTATCATCTGTCACGGGGGAATTACGTACAGGTTTCCCAAATTGGTACCGGCCGCATCGTTAGCCTCGACCCCATTTGCTCTGTCGTGCCGCTCATTTATCTTTTTTTTTTTTTTTTCTGTCAATTGGTCCTCGCCTCATCCCTCCCTACCCACGCTCTAATCGCCTCATACTTTGCTGTTTGAATTTATCGTCACTTGTTTCAATTGCTCCTGCAGCTAGTGGCGTGTTGCAGACTTGCATGGATAACGAAAGAACTTCTCGGAAAGGGAGAAATTGTCGATGAAAATGTGAGGAAAAGCTGAACTTTTAATTAAATCCGGAGCCATGTTCTGAGAATTTGCCGGTGGGGGAAAACACGGGGGTTAGTACCTCATTTCCTGCGTTTTGTTTATCTTAGCAGGGGCAGTATAATTTACTGCCCGCATGTCCGCAGCATGGTCCAGGACAGCTGACACAAGCCACTGTTACCAACTTTAAAAAAGTATACAATTGTATGCTACTGATGGCATCGAAATTATCGATTGTTTAAAAAACGTAGCTCCAAAATTGTATACTACAATAGCGGGTATATTTACATAAAGTTTAGATCCTGAACATACATTGTGACGTTTCAAACGTATATCTCGGTGTGTTCTGCAGATGAAAAATGTGGTGGTAGGGAAAAGATGATCTCACAGCTTGAAGGCTACCAGGGTATTAGCATAGGATTCCGATTAAGAAAATGATTAACAGCCTTGTAGCTAACACCCCATGGATTCTTCATGCAAGCTAAAACAATGACATTTCAATAAGTGAGGACTTGACTACACGGCGTTCCAAAATTCTGATACCAGCGTTTAGAACGGCGATAGAACCATCGTTTCAACACAACACACAACCGTGTTTTATGGCAGAGATATATCTGCACTACATGGGTAGTGTAATCGAGCACTTCATTAATGTGCAGGCAAGTACGTGGAACATGTTTACAAAAGTCTGCTTCAATCAATCAGGCCATTAAAATTGCAACCCAAAGGCTGTTGGGATCCTTCACGTTTGTGCGTTTGTCCTACTTCGATCCATTGATCTCATATTCGTTTCGCTGTGGAAGAATTTCGTCCAATTTCTCGGTATGTCACAACTTTTCCTTATCAAAATCGGACACCTGCTGGTATTGCCGTTGTATATTCGAAAAGTCATATTCGTTTCTTATGGGTTGCAAGTTTAATGGCCAGCATTGTAATTAATTTTATTTCCTTTGGAATAGCTTCCTAAAATAAAACATTTTAACACTTTCTTGCCAGTAAGGATTGCACATTTCTGGCAAATAGTACGACAGCACGGCCAGATTTAATATTTTTGGTATTTTATAGAAACTAAATTAAATAAAAAAATGGATATATATATATATATATATATATATATATATACTTTTTAACATACTTTTGCGATATACAAAACCTTTTCCTCGTCGAATAGGAAATTTATGAACACTATTATCTAAGAAACAATGGGGTTCGGTTTCCAGCCAGTTTTCCGCGAATGTTCCCTCACCTTTGTAGTTGTCGAATTGCCTATCACTCAATGCTTAAGGTGTTTCAATGCTGTCAGGTGGATTTCCTTGAGTTTTCCCCTTGTTAAAGCAGTTGTATGCAGATGGGCGTTTTCATGGAGAAGAAAATATCCAAGCGATTGTATACGTCTTTTTCGTCGATGAGGACATTTTGCTTCGACTAGAAACAGCATTGACTGTCAATAAACCCTTCCTATCGGATAGGCAAGTTTTTGCATTGACAGAAGCGGTCCTCTACTCCATGTTCGCTTGCTTCGATCCAGGAATACAGCGGTGCACTCATATTTCATCACAGGTTGCAATGCCATGCAGAAACATTTCTCCTTGATCCTGGTATTGAGCCAAAGCCTGTGACCACCCCCCCCCCCACGTGTGATTTTCAGTAAGAATTCGAGGAACTTGCCTTGCTGAGGCTTTTCGTTAATCCAAGTCATTTCCATAACTTATCTCACATTTAAAAAATTGTCAAATGTCGGTCACAATTGATAAGATCCCTAACGACCCGAATGTTGTACACTCGTCCAATCGACGTTATGACTTTCATTTTCCACAGTTGCACCCTAATGAGACACTTTTATATCACTCATATCTTAAACTATGCCCTTAATATTTGCAAAATTTCGGCCGGTTTTGCCCTTCCGCTAAAAACTTAATAATGATCTTTTGCGCAATCGACGAGCGTACCTCTTGCTCAGGCATGGTGCTACTGATAAACGAACCGCTGTGTGAAGCGAACCAGTTTCCCCTCTTTTCATAAAATCCCCACACATAGCATTTCGAAAGTATATCTCGCTTCGTACTCCAGAGCGAGACATAGAAAGTTCTGAGACACGTCAAACTGGAAGTGGGTAGACACTCTTTGACTGTTGCTGTACTCTCCAATATACTCTATATACTTTCTCATGCTCAAAAACCACCTATCAAAGCAGCCTGCTGTTCATTTCCCTTAAGGGTAAAAAGTTCATTTTCATAAGCAGCCACAGCCTCTTCAGGGTGTCGGTCCTGGTGGTGTAGTCGTAACCATACTTGCCTCCTAAACCCAAGATCGTGGGTTCAAACCCGACCAGGATCGATGGATTTTTTCGGGTGTAAAAATCCTCAAGCATGGCTTCCTTTGGAAGGGAAGTAAAGCTGTGGGTCCCGAGTCGTACATTTATGGCATTCACTCTTTAGTTCAGTGCTTTTCTTACATTTCTGGATTAACATTCCATTGTCCGCAAATGCTGGAAAACAATGTCCTCCAAACTCAATAACGTAAGATATGATAGATAATAGTTACTGGGGGCAAGGTGGATGAGGCAGATCTTTGAAGCCCATATATCCGCTGCAGCCTTGAGGGCTAGTGCGTTAACGTAAAGCAGACGAACTTCATGATTCAGCATTTCACACTTTTTTCCGTAAAGGCACTGCGGCATTGATGCAGTAACTCAGCAAAGTGCGTTCCTTTCTTTGCAATCTATCATCAGAGTTCTTCTGCAGTCCCAAAAAGATTGTCGCCATGGTCTTCTTCATGAACTGCATGGTTTTGACTTTCTAGGGTGCATCATGTTCTTCCACCACTCCGTTGCTTCTCTTTTTAAAAGAGGGTCATAGTAGAGGATCATAGTTTCATCTCCCATGACGATGGATTGCAATATTGCCCTCTCGTTACCAAGGCATATGTTTGAAGACTTCTGACAACATTCCACGCTCACTTGCATTTCCCACGATGCAATCGTTTATTTTGTCTTCGAGTTTCCTTCTCGACAAAGAGATGTTTTCTTGTGTCAACATTCCCTGGATCTACCTTCAAGTGGATTATCTTCAAGATTCTCTCTGCCCTGCGAAATATGAAGAGGAAGCTTCCCCATACGCACTATCAAGGCATTGTTAAAATCACTGGGGTAAAGTTATTCTTTAGCTAACAACTTAATCACGACTCTGTATTTAATTTAGAACGTTACGTTGCATTAAGCAAACGAATATTCTAGGCGGAAAGGAATCGCAGCGTTTACATTCCTGAAAAATGTGTGTATCAGATAGCGCGAGCATCGTAACAATGAATCATGCATGGGTCTTCTATGTCAGACCGGAAATTTATGGACCGTACTTCCTATATACAAAATTAAAAATGTATAGTTATGTTGTTATTAAATTTAAAATTTATATTATGACTTTGTAACTAACATAAATAATTGCAACATTTAACGAAAATTCGTTTTAGCAGAAAAATATCTACAATATGAGACCTAGCTTTTAAATACATTTGAAAACTTTGAAAATGTCATTAAAACTTGCCTTACACATATAATTTGTCACTGAAATAGAATTTTACAAATTAGTGAGCCAATCTTTGGATATCCTTAATACGAATTTTGTATCAAACTTTGAAAAAGAGCCTTTGTTTATATTAAAACTGCTTTTTAAACAAATGAATGTTCTGTGAGAGATTATTGAGGGAACGATTTTACAAAACATACTATCGTGGCAAAAGATGGAATGGAATAAACACGGGTAAAGCCACATGTAAATCACTTCCATATAAATTATTTACTTCGAAGTGATACACGCCCTTGTAGCTGTACCTACAACGTGTTCACCAGTGCTTTATTTCGTCGTGTCAGAACTAACGAAGTTGTTTTATCAGCTGGCTAACTCGGTAGCAAATTCCTTGCTCTTCACACTGCACTGGGTTACTTGCTGAGGAATGAAAAAAAATGTCTCTATTACAAGGGTTGCACGAAAACTACTGTGTTCATGTGCATTGCTCTGATTGGATGATAAATTTTAATAAATGAAATTATGCATAATTATAGTAAATTTCAAAGGAATCACAGGATATCAAGTCTGGACTGTATGGAGGGTGTCGTAATGTGGTGATGTTCAATCTGTCTATTGCTGTAGACTTGACACTATCGTGTTGTAGGAAATAATTACTTTGTTTGTAGTTTTGGGGCGTCAAGATATTTTTGACACACCTAAGACAAAGAACTAATGTCACGACTTTTCCAACTGAAGTTTATGTTTGAACTCCTCTCTCTCAACATGTGTGAAGAAATATTCGATCTTATAACTAGGGCTCAAAATTATATGTTATAAGAGGTGAAATGTGCACATATTTATGTATTAAAACGGCAAAATCTATATTAAAATGCCACATTAGAAGAATAAATGTTATTAAAAACGGAGATTTACAAGGGCTGTTCAATAAAAAAGTATAATACTTTTTTTACAGCATACCTTTACTCAATCTCACAATTTTGACGATATTTCTCAAAGTATCCCCTGTTGGACGCAATGCACTTGTTCCAGCGTTTCTGGCAGTCTTCAAAGACAAGTTGGAAGCTATTTCTTTCACTGCTTCTGATGATAGAACGCGGCTCCCACGGATCTGTTTCTTCAATTTTGGGAAAAGAAAAAAGTCACACTCGGGTAAATATGAACTATAGGGAGGGCGCCGGGCATACTTCACATTGATTTTTGTGAGATATTGGGATATTATCACGGTGCAGCATTCAGCTTATTGCATATAAATGTGGCCTTTTGAGCGTGATATGACTTTACTGTAGTAGTGCCCAGTTACAGTGATAACTCCTTGAATACTGAAAAATGAGATGATAATAGCTATCCCAGAAAAGCAACCACTTTTGCTGTTTTTTGTTGGTGATGATAGAAATTTCCACTCCCAGCTTTTCTGTTTGCACTCAAGGGTCGAAATGATGTATTCAAGTTTCATGAGCAGTAAAGAAACCCTGCATCATGCATGCAAACCTGCACCAACGTCCTTTTGTTCGGATTTCAGCATTCTTGGAACCCACCATGCACAAACACTTGTCACAGTCAACTTCTCAGAATTTCTGAAAATGTTCTTATGCTATTCCACGATCCTCTCTCACAATAACAATGTTCTGTTTGAGCACATATTGGAGCGTCAGGTCCATTGATTGACTCCCCTCTTTAAACCACTTTAAATCATCTTCGAGTTGTGGTATGCGAGACACGAATTCTCCATAGGCCTCAGTTAAAGATTTGTGGAGACAACAGCGGAATTTCAGATTTTGCTGTAGGGGAACTGAACATTCTCAACCTGCACATCTTTAACAGGTATGTATCAGAAGTGAAACAACGAAACCAGTACCACTAGTGCATTAAGCTAACAACATATTGTAAAGTTAAATTGCCTGTAAAAAATATGATCATTCTTTACTGAGCAGCCCTCGTAGGGGTGTGGGGGTGGAAATAAAGTCATATTGAGAGAAACGTTAAACACGAAGCATTGTCAGCAATTAAAAATAACTCTCTTAGATAAAATCCTTAAGTGTGTGCGGGAAATTAGGATTGATATCAACATAGGGGAGAACATTATAGGAGTTCTTATTGGAAAAGCAAACTACCTTACGAGTATAGGAATTACAATATAAAATTGTAAGGCTAAATACGAGTATGACAGGAAATGAAACATAAAAAAAATCATACTTTTTAAATGATTACAGTGTCCACCAAATCATCGTGATCTAAGACCTCGTTTAGTTTCTTCGGAAGTGATGCAACAAGACAGGCTCAATCTTGTCTTTTCACACTTGATGATGTCTTCAAACCTTCCTCTCCTTGCTCTTTGTAACTGACAATCCAAAACTCTTACAAAATCTTTTGATTAATCGACTGCAATCGGGGGAATAAAATTAGAGCATTCCCACCTCCCCAAAATACGTCCTTGCGTAATTTCCGATTAACAAAGCGTCGGTGCAATGCTGACTTAGCGCGGCAGCTGCCTGTCCCCGATGCATGTTTACTAAACATTCTGTGAAGGCGAGGGATAAGTTAAATGTTGAGATGTGGTATCTTTTGCCCATTTTAAGCCTGGCATTCTTTTTTCTGTCGTAGGTTGCAAGCCTGGTAAACTAAACTTAGGACAATGGATTGGCTATAACGTATAGCCACCTCTATAAACACTTAGTACCTTACAAGTTACAGTTCATTTTTAGAAGATTTTTATCTTTTTCTTTTATTTTTAGCTTTTCCTAAGCATTTTCTACATCAAGCTATTTAAAATAAATCTATCATACCATCAGAATAGCTCCAGAATACACACACACACACACACACACACACACACATATATATATATATATATATATAAATTAATTTGAGAATGATTGTGGACATCTAAATATTTCTTTAGCACAACATTTAGGGATAATGTCGTTCTCCAGTTATTTCTATTGCTTAGTTATGAAAAATTTCTAACTTAAATTTTCTTTTTTAGGCTATTTACGTATCACCTTCCTACTGCTTTAATTGAAGTATTCTTTGGCAGTTGCTGGTATCGTACAACTTCTAAAAGAGCCTTTTCGCTCCAGCCGTCCAAGATATAATGAACCTATGGTGGAAACCTACCCAAAGTAAACATATCGACCGTATCGACTTTTCTCGAATTCTGCTGAGGACATGTCTGGGTTTGTTCGTCTCCAGCAGCTGGAGCCTTCTCGACCACGAAGGCCACATAAAGTCTGGCACCACATCGGATTTAAAAGCAAAACAAAAGAAAGTGAATCTTGTCCTGGAGGTCTGGTGGTGTAGATCTATCGGTGTCAATATATTACAGTCCATTGTTACTTACTCCACCCAGTGACATCAATAACACAACTTCCCTTCTACCTTCGTTATGCACTAATTGCTTCCTATTATTTCAATGTTTGTTCTTAAATTGTATTTCACATTTTTGTAACATTTGTAATTTTGGATATATCCATCTAACGTAAACAACACACAAAATTGTGGGATATAGGTACTTTACTTTATTTATTAGAAAGAAAAATTAACAAAATAATAAAATGTAACAAAAGGAACTGAAGATAACTTAAAAACTTACAATATAGTTTTTAATTGAGTATTTAATGAGATTAAAAATTGAATTTTTTTTTGCAATAATAGAAATTAATCTCTTCTCCTTGAATATGAAAGTACAAATCAAAACGGATAAAAGACCAAGGAAAAGGACAGAAAAGTTAAGGTAAAGAAATGGAAGACGAAGCAAAACGACAAAGTATAGAATACAGAAGGGAGAGAATAGAGAAGAAATGGGATAAAGATATACAGTGAAAGTAAGGCAGGAGTAAAAAAGAGGCGAATGAAAAGATAAAGAGGAATAGCAGTAACAGAAAGAGGTGAAACGGAGAACAAAGGAAAAAGAGGAACAACTGAAAGGAGTAGAGGAAAGATAGAAGTAAAAGTGGGGGGGAAAGAGAAGAAAAAAAAACATCTGAAGTAAAAAAAGAGCGTGAATATATAAAAAAGACCGGAAAAAATAGGAATTAAAAAATAAGAGCAAAAGAAGTAGGAAGAAAAATCAAAGACGACTGAAACAAGAAAGCAGTAGAAGAAAGAACTGAAAGTGAAGAGGAAGAAGAAAAAAGAAAAAAATAAATAGGAAGATATGAGAGCGGGAGGGCACCAAAAAGGTAAAAAAGGGAAGGGGTAAACAATTAGGAGGCCAAGGCGATGATGATGTTAAAGAAGAGAGAAAACAGAAAGAAGCAAATTTAAAAAAGAAACTGCAGAGAGGAAACAATGTGAAAGAAAAGTGCAGAAAAAGTAAAACGAGATAAAAGGAAGAAGTGAAACAGGACGAAAAAATAGGAAGACTAAAAGAAGTAGGAAGAAAAAATGAAGAGAGGAAAAACAAAAGGAAACAACGGTAAGAGGGGACAAAAAGACAGAAGCAAAGAAAGAGTAGAAGAAATTTGAAGATAACAAAAGAACAAAGAGAAATCAGTGATGAAGGAGAAGCGAGGTAGAAGAGCACTTGATAATACTAGTCAGTATAGCAGGCTAACAACAGTAACCCAGACCAGCAGTACTAAACTTCTTTTCTTTCTGCAGATGAACCATTTTCTAGATTGTCTCCAGCACATCCCAATAACAATGTTGCCAAGTATACTTGAGCAACTCGGCCCATTTGCATTTATATCGTCTACTTGCATGCTTGCTTCATTAGCAATGTTAATGCAAAAATATTACAAAAGAAACTACCATTAACGTACACCATGGCTTTTGTAGCCTGCCTTCTTACACCAACAACGAGCGCTGATCAATCAACAGGTTGAACTGAGGAACAACTTTGGCATGCAAGTCAATTTTATTTCACAAGAGGCCAAATCTGGAGTAGGGTGGATGCGGTAAAAACTGAAGCAATCGCTCAAAAAGCTCATAACTTTTGCAGTAGCTACGGGCGGAAGCAACATAAAATATCCCACCTTTGACCTTGGCTTGTGCTTCTTCCATTGTTGAGTTTTCAAGAGAACGGTTACTCTGTGGTTTTTTTTTAATTTCAAGCGCACGTTCTACGGGAGGGTCTTAAAGCCGACATGTAGATTTACAAGTTAGAGAGTTTCATACCCAAAAATAGAGGCAAACGAACCAAATTACTGGCCATTTCACGTCCACGTAATACCTTAGCATCGAACTAGATGACACTTGAAGCGATGGGTTGACTGTCTATCCCTCTAATATTTGAAGTTGCTAAGTGTCATTAAATATGAACGGTTCATAAGGTCCGGCACAGCCCTTAGACCTAATCTCAGTATAAGTTGATGGTGTTGGAAATGAATTCTCAACAACATACGAAATGGATTGTTTTGAAATCGTAAAAAGTCAGGGATCTGATGAGATTCACATTCCACTATGCAATGATGACACATTAGAAATGCTTTCCTTCCTGAAGATTCAGCAGGTTTAAGTTTTCAGCTTACAGTATACAATTGTTTGGTTGGCTGGCAACAGTCCACCAAACCAGAATGTAACCTGTGATTGTTTGAGGATAAAATGGGGTCGTAGAGAGTCCACTTCTCAGCGCATGTTCGCAGCAGTCTTTCAAGAAAGAGATCCTTCTGTTGATGTGACAACAATTTGTCAACTCTTAGCGACCGAGTATCCATTGTGTTGGTCTTGCTGTCTCGGAGGTTTTCCTTGCCTTCTTAGAACTTTCAGAGCCATCTTTGCACCGTTCATTCACAGCAGACCTGTCATCTTTTCGCTGCAGTTGCATTATTCCTGGTTTAAATTCATAGAAAACACAAGCTTGTGTATAATTATGTTCAGGATGTTCATGTTTGACCGCTCTTCTCCGATTACTGGCTACCAGTAGGAAAAATTTAACCTACTAGCTAAATTGTTGAACTGTAGGTAACAATTCATTCCCACCTTAAGTTTACTTGCCGCGCATTTAATTTTTGCCAACGCTTAAATTTTGAGCGTTGCGAGAAAAGCAATAGAACCTTTTTGGTTAATTGTATACGAGAGACAATCAAGTAGAGTGTTGTGATGAAGCAAGGAAACTTTGGCGAAACTTTTGAAGCGTTTTTTTTTTTTTGTTATTGTTGCTATTGATTGCCTCGATTGTCTACACTTCAAGACAGTAAAATATCAATTTTGTTGAGCCCAACTCAATAGGATTAGAGAGGATACTTTTCCTTACAATAATTACACGATGTAACATTTTGCTCGACACAGTTTCTTTGATCGTAACGTCGTTTACATTGGCAAGTGTTTCTAAAAATAACCTGGTTCGGCGAAGTGACGTTGACCTACATCCTACTTTGATACTGAGACGGTGATTAGAATCTGACTTTCATCTTAGAACTGCACCTGTCCTCGCGTTTGGTTCACCGGCCCTCTAAAGTTTACGATACGTAAACTTTCCACTACCCACACGACACTACAGTACTGATTTTTCTGAACGAACGAGCCATCAGCAATTTAACTCTTAACAATGATCACATGGTTCTTGCAACTGTAGTAACAGTAGACAGATTACATCGAAAATGGGATGCTTCTAAGTGTTCAAAGTCTTGAAAAAGTGAACGAGAAGTGATTCCAAACGAGACGAACTACCGCCTTACGTACCCCCGTGAAAAAAGCACTTCCAAATGGTTTACAGACGCCCGCGGGGTCACAAATGTAAGTACACGCTGGCCGCGACAACTCAAAATATGTCTTATGGCGCGAAAACTCAGCTTCCTGACACGATCAATTGCAATCATAACCATCATCCACTTGGTCATTAAACTTGCCTTTCCTGTTCACATTTTATTTCATCATCTTGAAATTCTACCATCATTGAGTTGTATAACAGAATTATCATATAAAAACTTATTATCCTAACATTAACGGAGGCATGTGTTAAATAGTGCTTCAAACTGCTAGATCATCATGTTTACCCTCCAGGTCTAGCTCCCAGCGATTTCCTAAAAACTGAAAGAAACCGGTGGTTTGCACAGGTTGAACAACCTTCCAGAAAGCTGCAGAAAATCGTAGGGAGAAGTGTATCAGTATGTTGAAAAAACAGATGAACTGAAATTGGTTAGGGGTGGGGTATGCAAATCAAACCTCATATTAATTTTTTTAATGATATACATTTTTCAATGCACTTTGCACCAAATATATTTGAAATTGGAAGCCTCAAAGCAGACTTGAGTATTAAAACATTTTACAGACGTAAACGTATATGGAAGACATATACACGAAGAATAATTCACAGGTATATGTCAAGTTTTTAGTAACTTGCCACCCCTGCAGTCTATGAAACATTTTAAAGGACACGGGTAGTATAATATCCTAATATATATTCATGATTTACCGCTGCTATTGAAATTAATGTAGATTTGTAGTTGAAAAACGTTGAAACGCTCCGATAAGTAATGCTGAGGGATGGGGCTGCTTGCAGTGAAATATTGCGGCGTATAACTTACCGTGCCAAAAGCTCCCTCGGCCAGCTTGGAGAGCATGCGCAGTCTGTGTCTTGGGAACTCCGGCACCGCAGTTTGCTCCAGTCTCCGCTTGAGTGCGCTCAACACCTCTTGCTGACTCGGCGACTGCAACCAGCAAAGCACAGCATTGTATTTGACAAACAGCCTTTAAAAATCTCGTCTCTTATCAAAACTGTTAAATTAAATTAGCTTTATAATTTTAAATAAAATAAATTTGTGGTAAAATGCCCTTAAAAGAGTGTTGAAGTGCTCTTGTTTCTAAATAACCTAAAACATAATTTGTTCACTTTTTTATTTTGTTCATAACTTTGTCCACAGATTATTTTAAAGCCTAACAACCATTTGAAATGCAGAAGGTTTATTTGTATCCGAAAAGATATCCACAAATTGAAGATTGTTCTTTATTTAAAAAACACATTGTCTTCCAAAACTTTTTTTGTCCTCAAAACCCCACTTTCCTTGAAAAGCCCATATACACTAAGCGGGGGAAAAAACCACTTAATTTTTAAACATATTTTTAAACAAAAATCTATGTTTAATGAAACGAAGACATAAATATTAAAATAGAATTTCTTTAACAATTAGAACTATTTTATTATCCAAGTAACGCATAAGGAGTATTTTAAGCAAAATTCGTGCGTTTGTCTGCTGTTAATCCTAGACTGCTATTGGCTACACATGGAGTTTGTCTGCTGTTAAATCCCAGAATGTTATTGGGTGAAGGTAAAATAAGACAGAAGATTCTGCGGTAAGACAAAGAATCTCTATTGCTATATTATCAAAGGCTCTGATAATTACACTGGCTTGGCCCGTCTTCTGCAAGAGAAGGGAAATGGCTAGAGCTGAGTGTTTTGTATTGCGGGTTCCTGGTAGTAGATACATAGTCACTTCTTCCTCTCAATGTCTGTGAACGCAATATGTAGCTTCTCTGCTCTAGCGCTCTATAATAACGTTCACAGATTCAACTTGCTGAGAATTCACTTAGTTTATGCAGCTCTTGGGTGACTGATGTTTATGGCTTTAGTCTATTGTTGCAGTTGCAGGTGTGATAGTTAAACTGTTATCTGATTGTTTCACTGCAAACGAAGCTATTTACTGCCCTTGCTTTCGATTAATCAAGATTTTAATGCAAAAGTTAGGGCGTTTCTTGAAAACGGCCCTGCTCTGAAACAACTTGCGGTGAGCCGTCAGAAAGTCATCCAGTAAATGTTACCTCTAAATAACAAATAGCAACAATGAAGTTTACTGGATAAGATATTTCATTAGAGTATGTTGTCAGTTCTGAAGCATTTGCATTTAACTGTGCGAATTACTTTCACAGTAGTCCAAATTGAGTTTAACCTCTCTGGATATGAGCATGCAGAAGGTTCGATGTTGGCGAGCATGGTTCATGCAAGGACAAGATGAATAACGGAGCTGAAGGCCGGTTGCAGTGACGGTGTTTTGGGACTGTCAAGGAAATTTTCTGGTGTTTTACTTGCCTCAAAGAACCACAATGATGTTCTCACTGAACTTAAAACAACCTCAAACATTTGACGCGTCAAGTTCTACTACTGTGCGGCAAAGCTCGGACACTTCATCTGAAAGAAGTAGCTTTGGTAAATTCAAATGATAAATATTATTCTCCGGTCGGTAATCATACTTGCCTCGCAGACTCAAGGTCACAGGTTCAAATCTGGCCAGGGTCAATGCATTTTTAGGGCTTAAAATCCTAATCGTGACTTCCTTGGTTGGTTCCACATCTACAGCACAAAAGGGAACCTCAACCCTGAAAGAAAAGGTCTTTGAACAAAATTGATGAGCCATTTTGCCCTGTATTGAATGAGACGCTAATGAGATGAGGTGTCAATCCGTAAATAAACACAATACTAACTTATATCTTCCGTTCTGCACCAAATTCAAGAAGCATCTCGGTGACCTTCGATTAATACGTGAAAATTGTAGTAAGCAGATTGGAATCGACAAGATATCGAACATTTCGTAGTACCGAAAATGCTTGGAGAAAATGGGATATTGTGTAGAAACGGTTTAGTAGTTAAGTTAATGAATTTATTTCAAAACATAAAGACGAATTAAATATTTTTCCCACTAAAGTGAACTTGTTTATTGGATTCCTTGGTAGCTACACGAACACCGTGTTCATTTACCACACTGATTGACCTCACGCTTAAACCCAAAAGATGAATAAGTAAGTACACATGCTTTTAAAACGTTTGTGCCAAATTTGACAAATGTAGAGAGTGGTTTTATTTAAATTTACATACTTCTCACGGAATAATTTTATTAAAATCGCTTAAAAATACTTTTTATAATAGAAAATTGGGTGACTACCAGATTTGAACCCGGTGCTTTAGATTCGAAAAATGTACGTTAAATCTATTCCCCTGAAGTGCATTAAACTTTTAAGAGAGACAATTTCCAGTCTGTCACAGCTGTGGTTTCGCAAGTCTTCCATTTCAAAATAACGACTGTACCTTTACGTTGCCAATTTTACGATAAAATAGGAAAAAGAAGGAGAACAGCTGAGCCAATTATAACCGGACTTCCCAAGGAAAGGAAAATGAGAAAAGGAGGAAATTAATGGGAAAGTTAGGGCGGCGAAATCGATCAAGACGCTTTCTCAAGAAGTGTAGCGAAGTTTGTCCGTGGTTCTGAAAATGTTCCCGAAGGAATGCTACCAGCGAACAAAATTAAAGTGTGAAATATTATTCAGGGAGGGGGTGAAGGGGTGTGGACGTGATTTACACCGCAGTTCTGGTAAATACCACATAATAACCTCAGCAGGGAAGCAAAAAGCCGACTGCGGTTGCTGCAAATATAAAACAATTCATCTTGCCCTAATTGTTCCGAATATCTGCATGGCGTGATGAAACCACAGCGGTTCTTACGGGACGGCTTGCAGTGGCGCACTGGCTATCACTCATTCATCTTGATTTAATGTCAAAGGTAGGGGAGTCCAGAAAGGTGGTCAATTATGGAATGACATATTTTACAAATGCTCTCCGCGACGTTCAGACAGACACTGTCGTATTCTTCTGATAAAAATTGCAATATATTATGATATAATTGCGCCTGGGATACGAGGTAACAAAAGACGGAATGTCTATGCCTCAGCAGACATATCCGCTTTCTCAATACGGTCTCCATTCAGTTGTACACACTTGCGCCACTCTAGACACTTCTGAAACCACTTTATCAGAGTATGTCGCACTCACGTTTGGACAGCCGTTTGCAGTTCCTGCATGTCCAGGTAGAGGCTTCTTTAAAGCTGCGGGTAGGCGGTAATCCAAAGGGCAAGGAGGACGGAATTATGGAGAATAATATATTTACCGGGCTCATTTGTTAACAGGGGTAGGGGACAAGGGCAGTGCTGGACTCTGCGAGCAGATAGGAAGGAAGAGAAGGGAGTAGATACATGTTTAAACAAAGTGAGACAGTTCAGATCGAAGAGGGCAGACAACTGGGAAGGGGGGTAGAGTAACACTATTTTGGAAATATTTGTACATATATATGTGTAGGGTTGTAAGTTATTTGCTTTTATACTGTTTTGCTCAGAGGCCTCTTCTTTCAGGCTTGAGGTTCTTTTTCGTGCCGTAAATGTACAACACGGAACTCACGGCTTTACTTCCCTTCCGAAGGAAGTCATTCTTAGGATTTTTACGCCCGAAATCCATGACCCGCCGGAAGTGAACACGCGATTTTAGGTCTAGAAGCAAGTACGGTTACCAGGACCAACCCCAGTTCCGGAGTGGAGTTATTTTCCACCAGTACATTAACTCCGCCGTTTATTTTTAAAACATCCAAACCCCTTAAGTCACCAATAAAGACACAAGAAGACTAAACATCAAGCTATTTCCTAATTTTAAGCCTCGTTGATCCAATTAAGTTCTTCAAAAGGCCGTCAGCAGGGTATAATCTCGAGCCAGCACCAAGGTTTTTAAAGACGCCAGCTTTAATCCAACTACCGTCCTTGTTTTTATTTCCTTCTGCTGCAGCCCCTTCATCTTCCCAGATGATTAATGAACAATCTGGAGCGGGTCGCTGTTTCCTTAAACATATGATCCATTTATTCACTACCTCCTAGACGGTACAAAGCTTCAAGTAAAAAAATGGCATAATTCATCATAATAGAAATAGTGACATCCTAAACACTTTTTCTAGAAATTCGTTCTCTTTCAGTGTTACTATGACAATCTCTAAGTTATCTTCTTTTTCAAGTGTTTTCGCTTTTGTTTTGTTTCTTGTCGCTTTGACTGCATTCGTTTGCAGATTGTGGACTGAATGCTATACATATGCTTTAGGGATGCATGAAATGAATTGATTAAGGAAAAACTCCGGGGGAGGGGAACCTTACTTAGACAAATTGATCTGACCGTGATTCGAAGCCACGACCGCCGAATTAGTAGTCTAAAATACCACCACTAGACCACAGAGGCACGTTTTTAATTTTATACACTGCAATTCAAAAACAGAGGGAAAGAACTTCATTTGATATGGATAAAATGCTTTTCTGGGTATGTACAAGGATTGCTCAATAAATAAAGACGATAATTTTAAAATATTTTGCTAGTTTAATGGTAACGTGGTACTAAATTCATTGATTCACTGTGTAACTTTCGATTCCCGCCCGTGAGAGATGTTCAAGTTGAGAAATGTTCAGTTCCGCCCACAATGAAATGGCGGTGACACGCGACAAAACAATAAGCTGCTTTTGTCTTAACAAATCTTCAGCTGAGGCCTATGCAATGTTACAGGAGATAATTCTGAACAGTTCACTGAGTGACACGTACATGTTTGTGCCAGATGGATTTTAAAAATGAGTTGAAGATGATGTTATAGGAAGATCTCGATTTTCTTTCAAAGATTATCACTGCAGATGTGTAAATCTTCGCTTCTGCTGGGAAAGTTATGTTCATCTCATTTTTCGATATTCAAGGCATGGTTTACCAGCATTCCGTACTTGCACACACAGTTGTAACTGGTACACTGCCCCTGAAAACTCTGCAAGACCACAGTTGTGCAATAATCTGAATACTGCACCACAATAATCCATGGCAGCACATCGCAAATGTTTCTGAATATCTTTGAGAAATGAATAAGAAGTGTGTTCCTTATAATTGAGATTTAGCTGCTAGTGAATTTTCCCTTTTCCCCAAATTGAAGAAACACCTTCGTGGGAGGCATTCACATAGTCAAAACCAGTGAGGGCTACGGAGGAAATTCTAAAGGACATGTCTTTGAAAACTTGTAGAGACGCTGGAACAGGTGTATTCCATCCAACCGGGATGAGTATAGGACTGTTGTAAAGAAAAAGTAATATCTTTTCCAGCTTAGGCGAGGTCCTGTACTTATTTAAAAGATTTTCCAGCGATACAGCTTTCACTCGAGGAGGTTTATTCGGTGCTAGATCGGGGTTGTGTGGTGGACATTCAAACACCTGGACCTTTTCCGCTCCCAGTATCTGAGGACGCGCGATAAATAATGGGAGACAGCAGTCAAAATGCCGTGCGATCAGTGATGCTTTCCTCCGCGGAGCGGAGTTTTCCTATGAACGAGCTCCCACTCGTTTGCCACGCCGTGGAAGGAGTGGAAAATCTGCTTGCTTACTTTTGACCTTGCTGACTGTCGCAGTCGTAGCGCAGCTGTATGACGTGTTGTTCGTTTCTTATATATATAAAGTGTGTTATGCCTAGTCTGGGTTAAAAAGAATCTTAGGACCCATTCTTTTTGAGCGTACAGTTGATCCTGTTACTTATGTAAATACCATATTCACTTCAGAGAATTAAACGACAGGGAGCGTGATCATGCATTTTTTTCAACAGGACTCTGCCACTGCACACACTGAGAATAATTCCATGAGAGCAATTCACAATGTATTTCCACAAGACAGAGTAATTAGTAGGAATTTGTGGCTCCCTTGGTTCCCCCGATTTAACAGCTTAACAATAAATGTCTTATAATGAATTACAGCGAGTGACAATAATTTCCTAAAGAGATGCCAAAAATGTGTGTGGAGAATGAAGACGGGCAGTTTCAAGCCTCGTATGATAATTTGGTAAATAATGGGATCTCTTAAATTTGTCTTATTTCTGCAGTATGCTAGTACGGATCTTATTGTTGTTTGACAAATTCCGTTCTTCATTTCTCGCCAAGTATGCAGACTTTCGAGAAACTGAGGTTAAAGTTAAAATTTAACATTTGTACGAATTTGTCGCTGTTTTCAAATTATTAAATATTTTTCAATTTATTCTGAAGATGATATATTATCATCAGAAAAGAATGGCGATTATTTAAATACAAAAGCTAAAAAAAAAAAAGAGAGAAAAATTTTGACATATATCACATACTTCCCTTAAAGAAAGAGGAAGAGCGTAACAGTATGTTAAACCAAACGCATGCATTGTACCTTCAACACCTGCGTGCACAGCTTATAGAATTAATTACAGAGCTCCACTCTTTAAGTTCCCATGGCAACTTGCGAAATACATTTAGCCGCTCAGTTGCGCCATAAATAATATTTAAAGAGACGTGTTGAGGCGCAGGCGTGGGTAGGCCAGTTCTTTGAACCCCTGAACCGTTCTTCCTCGTCCATCTTCATTAGTGACACTAAACAGTCTGCCCTAAAGCAGATTGCATCCCCTCTGGTTAATATCGGACATTTTGGGAAGGTATAATATATTGGTTCACTGAAATGATAAAGCCTCAGTAATTGCATTAGAGAAATCGCACAAATTTCCTCGTCAGATTTCCCGTAGAGACAGCGTAATTATTAATGATGGCGCGTAGGTGAATCTTAGAGATTCCGAGAAGTCCAGTTGACAAGCACTTTGGGCATCTTGTTACTGTCATACTGTCAGGTATTTTAAAGCATTCTAGCGAGATAGTTTCTTTATAAATAGATACAACATTTATATTCATTTGTCTTTTATATAGTGTGACACAAAGCTTACCCCAAAAATATTAACAAGTACAACTACTTCTTGCTTTTGTTGTATATTTTTACAGAAATTGTGTTACAAATGGGGATCATGATTCTGTATTTACAGTTCAAATAATTTAGTACTGATTCAAAAGAATAAAACATTACTAGTGATTCATATTCAAGTTCGGCAACAGCTGTTCCACCAAATGTTGCAAGTGATTCAGCTCACGTGAAAAAGCAAATGGTGTGAGAGGTGCCATGATGGTGAATGATGGAATTGCTTGGTTAAGAAGTTCCTCATCTCTAAACCATAGTGAGGTGATGCTTCATCTTGTTGTCATCATGTCAACAGAATCTCTGCACAAGGAGCGCTATTATGAGGTTCTGGAATATCCGTGTCAAAACACAGTCCGAAGATAGCCGCTTCAAGAAAGGTCAATTAACCACTCGTCACTATGAACATTTTGAGACACATCAAATTGGGAGTGGGCAGACTCATTCTGACTGTTGCATCTTTTCAAAATACTCTCCACCACACTCTATGAACTTTCTCTTTGTCAAAAACCACATATTAGTGCACATTTTCCTCAAGGATGACACGTTCATTTTCATATGCAGTCACAGCTTCCTCAGGGATGGAAAATCGCTTTCCTCGCACGTAATTTTTTACCACTGAGAAGAGAAAACAATTTAATGGATCCAGGCTAGGACTGTAGGGGAAATGAGTCACGAGTCTGATCTCTATGGACTACAATGGTGATGTTACCCGTGTGAGCGGAGGCGTTGTCGCGGTAAAGCAGGATCTCCCTCAGTCCTGAACCAGGAAGACGTTCTCGGAGCAGACTGCGGTGTATCACTGAGCAGTAGCCGTCCTTTGCTCCTCAAGAGGAATTGTGGCCACCGCTTTCTTCCCAACACTTCGGGCCCTCTTCACGTTCGTTGGTGGATTGTCATCTGACTGCCGACGGTCAGATGACAACAAGCATTGAGCTCCCTCTATCGAATCTCTGCAGCATTTCTCTAGATCAATTCGACGGGATTGAGTTTTGCGCCTCTGTCAAATTGTGAGGACTCAACGGAAGGAAACCTTCCTGACACAAAGACGATCGTGCTGGATTGTTGGTATTGCTGGTGATCTAATCTGAAAGGCTGCCTCGGTATCGTTAAATGTACGCGATTGTTTTCGCATACCAATCCCCCCACCACCACCGTCACTACCCTTGCCGGATAGCCATTCTCTCCTCGTCTTGCAGTGAAGTTTGGCCCCTTTTAACTGCCGCAAATCAGCAGAAAATTATTACCCTAGAGGGCCAGCGACCAAGGTTTCCAAAAGCCTGTTGCAAGCTCTCAAGGCATTGGAACTCATTTAAACCACTCTTGAAATCATAAAGAATCATAGCGCGAAAATGCTTTCTCTCTCCAGCTCCATCGTAACGTCTGGTTGCCTGTACACCGGAGGAATTGTGTACCCTCACACTTTAGAACGTGGGAGTGCGAATGGTCACTACCTGGTACAGTTTCACTCGTAAGGGATGGAGCTACCTCATTCAACATTCCTTTTAAATGGGCCAACGTTCATTTTTCTTAATCTCAAAACTTACGTAGACCCTCGTACTTGCATAATAACTTCATTGGAGAATTTCGCTAACACTGTAAGCAGAACTATGTCGGTTCGCAACAAAGTTAAGCTTACAGGAAGCCTCATCAGCCCCAAATGTTCTTTTTGTCCTAAAAAGCCACAGTTTAATGTCACATAATTCAAGAAGACGGTTGTAAGAGGTGCGGTCCATAAATTTCCGGACTGACTTCGTGGTAGGAGATAAAATAATAATACAGGCATAATTTTTCAGCCTAATCTCCAATACATTTCTCAAATCTCTGGATTAACATTTCAATCATTCCATAAAAATAAGTTTTGCTTGCAAAATGCTGGGGCTTCAACGCATCATCCGTAAATTTTTGCTCTTAATGGTAAGACTTTAGTTTTTAAAACAGGTAATAATCTTTTGAAGCAAGCTCTGGGCTGTAAGTTGGATGATTGGAAGCCACATGTGTTAACAGCAGCAGTTTTTTTTATGGCACTTAGCAGTTGATGCAGTAGCTCAACACAGTACTTCCCAATCACCGTTGTTTTCTTTTCTTTGAAGTATATCATGAAAATTCCTCTCAAAAATTGTCACGTGGACTGTGTGACCTTGGCCTTTCTTCACCTTTCTTGCGCCACTCCATTAATTCTCTTTTGGAAAGAATTATAGTAGTTTCATCTCCTGTGACGATGTGTTCAAAAATGCACTCGTTACCACGACAAACGTTGAAAAACTTCTGACAACATTCCACGCGCACCTGCATTTTATCTACTGATATAATATGAGACAACTATGTGCAAATGTTAATGAAGGATGCGCAGCACATGTTTTAGAAATCCCCAACCTTGAGGCTATTTCTTTTATCTTCTCTTTAAGAGCGAGATTTTCTTGTGTTAACATATTGCATGGGTTTACCTCCACATGCGTCATTTTCAACGCTCTCTCTGCTAAACAAAATACTTTTTACCACTTCTTCATAGTGGGATACACTAAGTGAGGCACGGTTAGGTCTCGTAAAATTGTTACACTCAAATCATAAAATATCAATATCAATGATGATGAAATTCAGTCTGCAGGCTCTTCAACTATCTATCTAAGTAGCAAAAGATAAGAATATGAAGTATTTACTCGCACTTCAAAAGCAATCACGTAAATTTTAATTATTGCTAATATGGTATTATTGCCTACCTGAAAAAATGTCTTCATTAATTAAGAATTATGTGTTCACCTTTCAAGGAAGTTTTCTCCTCTGCTCTTTAATATTTCTATTATGCCTCTCTTGTTGCTTTTAATCATTAGCAGAAATAAAAATGGTAGCCTTTGACGCACACAGTTCTCGTAATATACTTTACTCCAAGGATTGCTTAATAATAATAATAAAAAAAAACGTTTATGGGAAAGTTGTATCAAACACCTTCACAAGTTTTCATAATTAACGGTGCTTGACTTTAGAAGTATTTCAATTGCTCTTTTATTAATTTCTATATCTCGTAGGTAATCTTTTATAACCTTCTGTCTTCATCATAGAAATATCTGTGTTTAATTTAACCTAGCACGAATTCATTCCCTTCCTTAACACCTTATCCCACATAAAGTGTCTCTCTGACAAAATATGTTTCAATATTATTTTGATGATTCATCAAGAACGATTCCGGTAAAAATAATTTTGTTAAAACATTTGGAACAGAAGGGTCTTGCGAGTTGCTTACGGGGCCGGATGATACTAGAGGGCATTCACAATTATAGTGGAATTTTATTTTCTGTGCTAGGGAAGAGTGGCAAGAGGGACGTGGCCGTAGTGATAGTTACATGGGGGATGTGAGGAGGGGAGCGATACAACGGATACTTCAGCAATGGCGGTTCTATCGCCAGAAGCGCTATGTCTGAGCAAGAGGTTGCGTCCATTGCCAGCGGATCATTATGTTTTCTAATCAAAGAAGGAGTCAAACCAGCCGAGATTTTACCCAAACTTCGGGCACAGTTTAGAGAAGCTACGCTTTCACGAACCCAAGTGTTTGACTGGCTCTGGAAGTTCCTCAGCGGCCGCGATGCAGTGAAAATGAGAGTCTGCCATGTTGTCCTCAGACAAGTGTCACTCAGGCCGTTGTGACCTTTTGGGAGGTCATCGACGTCTAAATTTGTTAGACATTGCTTTAGAGGTAGGCATAAGATGTGGAAAGGGCACACGCCATTCTTTTTGAAGAACTTGATTTCGGAAAATGTTGGAGAGGTGAAATCCACGTCTATCCCCCTTGAACAGAAAAATATTGGAAAGGACATCTATCAGAGGCTTCTGGATCGGTTTTAGGAAGAAGGTGAGCACTTTTTGATCCAAATTGTGAGCTATGATGAAACGTAGGTACAGCGCAAACTCCCAAAAACAAAAGAACGAGTTTGGAGGAGGTGAAGTC
Organism: Metallyticus violacea; assembly: GCA_030762175.1. Classification (NCBI taxonomy): domain Eukaryota; kingdom Metazoa; phylum Arthropoda; class Insecta; order Mantodea; family Metallyticidae; genus Metallyticus; species Metallyticus violacea. The sequence continues at coordinate 7,862,875 of CM060837.1, read as the reverse complement.
ATAAGTCGGGATGAATTCTGCAGACTCCTATAACATCCTCCATAAAGTCCCCATTTATCCCCTTGTGATTGCCACATATTGGAGCCACTGAACGAGGCATTGGGAGGGACGCACAGATTGAGCACTTTGTGCGCGATCGATGAGCGCATTTTCTTTCTTTGACGAGGGAATAACGAAACTACCCATTTGGTGCACAAAATGCACATGTTGAAGAAACTATGTAGAAAAGTAATAAAGTTTGTTTTGTAATTGTATATGGTAAGAATAAATATATTTTTAAAAAATTCGTTCATAATTGTGTGACCCTCGTAGTTTGTTTTGAAAACTCTATCAGTTTGAAAAACAGACATAAGCTTGAAAAAAAAAATCTATAATCCCTTTACCTTGGATAACAAATCTGAAAACTAGATTTACTTTACTTAGTACTTTGTAATTCTGTCATATTCTATCTTTCGCTGCCTTTGAGGGAAAATTGTTAAAATATCCACAACACGAGTTCTTCTTCTAATCATGTAAATAAACGACTTAAATTGAACATATTACTGTGTTAGTTTTAAAATGAAATATTATTCACATTTTTATTTTAAGGTATTTGAAAGCTGTGTCTCTGTTAAATTGGCTGAAAACCGTTAGACATACGGATGCCTGATTCACAAAAATCCCTCTTTATTTATTTACCTTACAAGAGTTAAGGCCAATGGGCCTTCTCTTCCACTCTAACAAGCGAAAAAAACAACAAAATACAGAGTATTATATACAATACATAAAAAGCCAAATTTAATACATATAATGCAGGCAATTATTACAAAATTAATATAGTTAGAAAGTTGATAAAAATACGTTAGAATTCCACTTGATCCTCAATCACTTTTCTCGAGTACAAGAGGGAAGGAAGGAGGAGAACGAGAGGAAAAGAAAGAAGAAGCAGCAGGGAGGGGCTAACTGTTGTTATTCCTAGAGTTGAGATGACAATTTTATCTACGTTTAAATTGCTTTGTTCCCGACAATCTCTGACTTCAGGAGGAAGGGAGTTCCAAATTGTGAGAACTGACATGCTGAATGAGGTTAAATAGAAATGTGTTCGGTGAGAGGGATAGACAGAATTGTCATATTTCGGATTCGAGGTAGGGACAGGATACGATATAATAAAAGTTGAAGGTACAGGAGCATAAGGAAATAGACACCTTTATATATTATAACAGTAAAATATATATTAAATTTAAGTTAATAATGGATTACATTGTGTAGAAAAGAACTAAGTCATAAGAATAAGTAGACATTACTAGTAATTAATGAAATTCAAAAATAATTTTATTTGTATGAATATTTTATGTGATCTGTAACACTTGTAAGTGAATAATTATTTTATGTTTAACTTTAACAACAGTTTTCACAGGTTAATTCCTTTCTCTAGAATGTGCTCCAAAGAATCGCCACAAATTTAGATGTAGCCTTTCCGAATGGTGTTTCTATTTCAAGGAAAACAAAAGAAGTCCCTACCTTCTTTCCTTTGGAGTCCTCTGACTTGCTGCCCTTTGAGGATGAGCCCTTGGAGAAAACACTGTCCTTGTCACTGGCCACCACGGGGAGGGGGAGGGTATTCTCAGGGCTCAGGAGGGGCATCGTCCCCATCTCTGGCACGGCATAGTCGTAAGAGGTGTCTGCAACAAAAGAGCATCTCTGGCTATTCACGGGGAAATAAGCTGTGTTACCATAGAAACAAAATACTTCAGATTAAATTTTCTTATATTGAAATACAGCCCTCACTTTGCATTATCTATTAATCAGTTTTGCTGAACTAATATACACATAGAGTTACTAGTGAGTAATTTAATAAAATGAAATCCATTCTAAATTTACAACATGTACCGGCGCAATTGCTCTGAAACCAAGGCTGCTTCACCACCGAACTGTATTTTTAAGATGAAATCAGACTTCTGTCATTAAGAAGAGCATGGGGTCCAAGATCAGAGCCAGTTGCAACAAGTACCTGAGTTGTTCAATTCATGTACTGCGCTCACGCGAAATGCTCGGAATCGAGTTCTTTAGCACACGATGACATGTTGTGCAGTATACAAAAAATTGCTGAGATAATCCTCTTTTCGATTTTTGGGACTTCTCGTTATTTCCATGCGAATTCTGTCGAATACCGCCGGGGTTTTCACTGTCGCACGCTTATTCCTCTTCACATTCGCAATTGATCCTTTAATCCTCCATTTCTTATACAGATCTTGAATTGTGCTGGTCGTGGGGAGCTTCACTCAAACATCTGATGCAAAAATGTTTAACATAATAAAAATGCGTTGTGTTTAGTTGTGGACCGTACATCGCTTCTATACGATATCTCTATACTCTCTGAAATTATTTCGGTGTAGTTAATTAACACCCTGTATATGAGGCGAATCTCTTGTCACGTAAGCTACATTGTTTCACCACTGTTAATGAAACTATCATTTCCAACTCAGATGTAGGTAGATTTGCGTGAAGAGAGCCACAAATCCCCCGTCTCGAGGGTTGTACATGTCTGGAGAGGGAATTTGTATAGGTTCGCGTGTACATTTTATTCCTTATCTGTTGCTTTACACGACTGCACATTAATCCTGCAATGGACTCCCAATTGGGTTCCTCTTAAACATCGTAGGTGGAGTCAGTCTATTCCAGGTGGTCCTCTGGAGTTATTGTTGTCGTGACCAACAATCAACACTTTCATGCGACATGACTTTACACGACAATTCCTTCTTGATTCATGCAAACAATGGCCAATGTCTACAAGTGCGAGAAAACACACCAAATCTCCTGGGGAAAACTCTGACGACATAGCCACTGTGAACTGCTTAACGTCGCTGGTCTTCCAGAGGTAATGAATGTAATGAAATCACTACCAAACTTGCCCTATATTTGGCAGGTTCCTTAGGCGAATCCAGTCAGCAGATTTCCTTGAATATTTGCAGTGTGCGATTTGCAGGGGGTGGGAGGGTTCCCCATCGCTGATTTTAAATGACCCTTCCAAACCAAGGACGCTTATTTCCCACTCACTGGATATGTAACCTAAGTACTTTAACACTTAATAAATTTGTGGAGTAGTACACAATAAGCATACATGCTCTATAGCTATTTCAACATTAATATATATTTAAAAAGCATATAAATATATTATATTAATCTTGCTCTTTACTTTTGGAAATGTATTTAACGGAAGTATTAAAGGGAAGGGGGGTCAAAAATCATATTTTTGTTTTTGTGCCATTTTAATATTTGGAATTTTCTGTTTATTTTGATATGCTTTTCATTAATGTTCCTTGTTTATCAGTATTTTAATAATAACTGTGTCACTGCAGACTATTATTTCGCGAGAAATTGTTCAGTTAAACTTTTCTATCTTAAGAACTAATTGCTCTAGAAGGCTTGAATGATAGAACAACTTGTTTTTCATATATTGGCACGTTTGTTTCCATGACATCATCCTTTGTTGTTTTACAATGTTGGAGGCTTTTAGCTAGTGTTTCCCTCAAGAAGTTAGTTTTTCTATAAAAACATTTTTGGGCTGCATTTATTAAAAAACTACATTTTTTTTCACACGTTTCTAATTTTTAGGATCTGTATAAGCTATCACTATGAAACTTTTACCACTTAACCATGATATTGTGGATCTAAAATGGTAGAGCTAGGACAAAATGTAACAATGTAAAAAATGAAATTTTGGAAAAAAAATTAGAAAAAAGCAAAATATAGAAAATAATTTATAATTTATTTCAGAGCAATGGTATAACAGCGAACACAAAAAACTTCAATTATGCGCATCGGTATGCTGTAAAAAGTTTCATTTCATTAGCTTTAATATTTCTTGAGAAAATGGGAACTGAAGTTGGAGATTTGTTTTATTTACGGACTGTAGCCGGAATTAAAGGCCGTCTTTGATTAAACTAACATTGTTATAATTAAGGCTAGTAATAATTAACATAAATATGATCATCTGATACATGTATGTAGTTTGTAGTCATTAGACAGCACCTGTGCTAAACAGTAATAAAGGTCCATTGTGTATTTATGTGAATGGAAAACGGTTCGGGTCGTTAAGCTTGGAAATGGTAAAAGTTTTGACCTTGGGGAAAAGGGTTATGTCCTGAAAAGAGGCAATTCTCTTTTCAGAGGGTTTAAAGAAAACCATTTACCGAGACGCAGACAAAAGCAGAGAAACATATTCTTTCAATAACTAAGGGTAAAGGCACTAATGACTTTACGGGTGGATTTCTTTCGAAGAAGGAACAAATGTCAATCTCAGATGACAGCTCAAGTTTATATCCCCTCATGACAATAACATTCAAACGTCGACAGATTTTGACATGACTTTGCAAAACAAAAGATGTTCCTTATTTATGGCCGAGGTTTCATTGTGAGCAAATTTGAAAGGACAGAAAAGTGAAAGGATATGTCGGATTATAAAAATTTCCCAACATTTAGGGCAGGAATGTCCGTTCTTAGGAATATTATAACGTGAGAGGTATTTCCAGAAATTGGTCCCACACAACCAATAGAAATCGTACAAAATTGAACGAATCGGAGCGAGCATGCATAATTACAGATACTAAGGAACGACCAATAACGCAGAGAGAATCGAACTGAGCTCCATAAATTTCGCGGATTTAATTTTCACGATGGGAGGTTCCTAATAAACAATAAACTTGACATCTGATATATAATGATGTAACGGACACAGAACAGGAGAGACTTGGAGAGAGAGAGCAGCAGAACTTCAACAGCAGTGAGACTTAGAGAGAGAGAGCGGCTGGACTTCTACAGCAGGGAAAAGTTAGCGGTCCGGGATTCGAGGCTAAGAGCTAAAGGTTGGATAGTCGGAGAACGGAACTGTAAGAGTCAATTTAAATAAGCGGGCAAAAGAATAGACAATCCAAATCAAAGTGAGCGAAGGCGGTAGGAGAAGAAAAATAGTCAGTCAGTTCAACACATTTCCAAGCTTACGCGAACAATCCAGTATTCTGTTAAGTTAAATAAATGATGTCAGATAAGAACTCCAGTGTTTCCGTGTAACTTTATAGATTTCCTTCCCTTCCCTCTGACTCAGACGAGTCACAAAATTCCAGAGTTCCCTGAGGTAAAGGTTCCTGATCCCGACACAAGGGGCATCCAACCCAGAACTCAAAGAAAAACAATTAATCGACGACACCTCTTCCCGCGAGCGGACTGCTACCAGCTCATAATTTCCATAAAACGGCCCCAAAAATGGCGCACACAACGTGGGTCTTCTAAGACTGGAAATAGGGCAAGGAAATAATCACGGAAGAAGCGGACGACACCAGACTGCAGACGCGGACGACGCCAGAGCAGTACCAGCAGTAAGTGTAACTTACTGAGTCAGCACAGCAGACTGCAGACGCGGACGACGCCAGAGCGGTACTAGCAGTAAGTGTAACTTACTGAATCAGCACAGCAAACTGCAGACGCGGACGACACCGAAGAGGATCCTGCTGTGAGCGTAAAGCTTACAACCGCTGCCGAACACCAAGAAGAGGATCATCAGACAACAAGGAACAGGAACCGCAACAGCAGCAAACACAGAATAGAGAAGGTACAGACAAAAATTGAACTTTTTTGTAGAAACTGTGTAGCATAAATAGGAAGGAATATAAAATTACATGTTATTGAGAAGTAGGAAGATTAACATGGCAGATCAGGGCAGAATAACGAACGAAGTAACGACGGTAGGAGTAGATAGTAGGCAAATGGGGGAAAATAGTAAGACAAATAAAAACCAAAGTAAAGAATTAGAAGACAGTAATCAATCAGATAAGAGTAATAGGGATGATAAAATATTAGAAATGATCAGTCAAATGAAACTACAAATAGAGAATTCACAAGGAGAGTTAAAAATAGATTTGCAAAATGCACAGAAGGAGTTCCAAAGTAGGCTAGATTCTAGACTAGAGAAAATAGAGAATTCACAGGGAGAGTTAAAAATAGATTCACAAAATGCACACAAGGACTTTCAGAGTAAATTAAATTCTAGGTTAGAGAAGATGGAGGAATCACAGATAGAAAGAATTAACAAGATTTTGGATACCAGGTTTGCTCAAATAGAAAATTCTCAGATAGAATTTAGTATTAGGGTCAGTAGCGCTCTAGAAAATAGATTAGAACAAATAGAAAAAGCTCAGGAAGAATTTGGAAACAAAATAAATGATTCGCAAACAAGTTTTCAGAGTAGGCTTGAGAAGGTAGAAAAATCTTTGTGTAGTCAGATAGAAAATAAGTTTCAAGAAACTCTTAAAATTCAGACAAATTTTTCGAAACGGTTGCAAGAAAATAATGAGAATTGGGAGAAAGAAGTAGGAGAGAGAAATAAAGACTTTAAGGAAGTCAGAGAGAACATGAATAAAATAGATGATAAAATAATTGAAATTGAAAAAGTAGGGCAAGAGCTGAGAACAGCTGTTAGCAGTAAATATTCAGGGTTGGAGGAGCGAATGAACCAAGAGCTCAGATCAGTAAAATTGATTGTTCAATCATTAGACCAAAATCAAAGCCAACTATCGAAAAAAATGTCTGAATTGATAGAGAATAGACATAATGGTACTGTAGAGAATACTGACGGTAGTAATGTTAGTAGTGGAACATCAGAATCTCAGCCATGCGACACATTTGTGACAGAGGTAAACGAATCTCAGTCCAACGCCTCGGCTGGATTACCTATAAATGTAAATGTGAGTGCTCAGGTTACTGGTTCACCAAGAAGTTCTTGTATTTCTGACAAAAATATGTGTATTAGATCCGGGAATAATTCATGCATGCCCAACATAAGTTGTAATTCGTGGCCTAGCCAACTAATAAATGAAATAACACCCCCGGAGTTCTACGAGGAACGAAACGATAATGCAAGGATTTTTGTCTCAGATTTAGAAGATTATTTTCGTTTAAAAGGAGTACCGGAAGAGATGAAAATTATTTTCGTTAGGAGAAGTTTAAAGGGTCAGGCTGCAAATTGGTACAGGCTTACGTTATCAGATTGCACTTCCTTTAAAGATTTCAAATTTTTATTCTTATCACGATATTGGAGTTCGACACACCAGAACGCCATTCGTTTAGACATATCAAATGGGAAATATGACGCCAGAACCGGCATAAGTATGGTAGACTATTTCTTGGCCATAGGTAAAAAGAGCAGGCTTTTAGATCCACCACTAACTGATAGAGAATTGATGACATTGGTATCTGGACATTTTCCTGAACACATCAGAAATCACCTGATTGTGGCCAAGCCCACAACGTGTTCAGAAATGATTGAGCTTTTAACTGCCTTTGACCTCCAAAGGAACGACTACCATGGAAACAGAAGGGAAGAAAATCGATATGACAATTACAGAAATGACTTCCGTCCAGCTAGATATTCTTCTCATGGGAACGGGGCAAGGTCCAACAGATTAAGAAATAATGGAGAGAATCAAAATTTCCGACGACCTCAAATCAACGCACTTCAGACAATTCCTGGAGGACGGATGCCGATGGAATACTCGAGCAGAACACTGCCATATCAAAGCTATAGAAATCAAAACGAACCGCCAAGAAGATGGAGTAGAAATATCAGGACCTGGCGTCAACAAACTCCATGGTACGGAAGGAATAACCAAAATCAATGGAGGAACCCAGAAGACCGGAGATCGAGAACTGTGGATACTAATGAATATGTGAGGTCGAGGTCACCAAACGATCAGAACGAAAATGGAAGAAGTATGGGTAACCAAACCGTCGATCGAGACCAGGGAAACTTACCAGTCAGTCCACAGAGACCCATGTAGGATTGGAACGAACTTCTAACTTACCGGAAGACATGCTGGTGGGACAGAGAACGGGTCACACTAATTTATTAACAAAGGAAGAGGAAACTTCAACAAGTCAAAATTCAAAGGAGGAACATGTAGAAACACCTAAAATTAATATACAGATCGGGAATATCCAAACACTAGCTTTACTTGACTCGGGAGCCACTAACACAGTGTGCAGCTCTACTTTCTACGAAAAACTTATCATGAACAAAGTAAAGATGATGTGTCTGCCAATTTGTGGTGTTTATTGCTCTGTTGCAGTAGGCAAACGTACGGAGAGGGTAAATTATCAAGCTATGTTAAACATCCAGTTACTAGGTCGTGTTTTCGAGGTGATGTTTCTTGTTGTTCCAAAATTAACTACAGAAGTCATCATAGGATGCGATACATTATACAGTTGGAAGGCCATTCTTAATTTTGAACAAAGGATTCTAGCGATACGAAACTCAGAGGAGCTAATCTCAGCGAAATTTCACGAAGAGAGAGATCAAAACGAAATTATAATGTCACATGATGAGCAAGAAGTGGTAGATGAGATATTTTTCGTGGAAAGAATAGATATTGGTATCGCAAATGCTGTGATTAAAATAGACGAAGAGAACCAATCGTTCACAGTTGATTATAAAAACCTGTGTAGTCATCCGATGATTTTTTGTAATGATTGCAAGGACAGTATGAACGGAGCCAACGTAGCAACTCGGAGAAAGGAGGAAGGAAATCTTAACAACTTGAGATTAGGCAGTCAGTGCGAAACAATGGAAGTTTTGGGAGCAAAAGTTAGAGAGGCATACAGGGTGAATACAGCACAGAGAAGGCGATAATAAAGAGGCTAGTAAAGAATTACAAATTTTGTTTAGACAATTTGAAATTAATGTTTCTTCTTTTAAGCTTGTTAAGTCATAATGTTCGTTCAGAGTAATAATTGGTTAACCCGGAACTGAGCACCTGCATGTTAGTCTGTAAGAATAAGATATATGTATATTATTGTATATAGGTTTTCCTAGAAAATTCAATGCAGTATAATGGAAGATAGTGACAAATATAAAGTGCAGTGCTAAATAATAATTATAGTGGTAAATATGAAGTGTTAAAATGGATAGGAAGTGTCGTGAAATCAGAGAAATAACTGAAGTCAAAGTAATAAAACCTGAATAAAAGTGCATATATACATGTATAAATACAGAAAGTGTAATAACTTGAACGAATCAACAGTGTGTGTATAGACAAACATAATTTAGCAAATATAAAGGACAATGATGCAAATATTAGGTAAAATATTGATGAAGAACCGCGTTTCTATGAAAGACTAAATTACAACAACAAAGCCAATTATGTAAGAATATAATTTAGAAGGCTCAGAAGGCCAGAAGTTGTATTAGGAAACCACATTGACATTTGGATGTATCTATATGACTAGCATAGAGCCTAAAAAGATCAAGAGTATATAAGATAAGTAATAAGGTTTAATTTCTCACGGGAACAACATATTAAAATTTATATGTCTTCCGACATATAAATCTTAATATGGGGGCATGTTGTAGCCGGAATTAAAGGCCGTCTTTGATTAAACTAACATTGTTATAATTAAGGCTAGTAATAATTAACATAAATATGATCATCTGATACATGTATGTAGTTTGTAGTCATTAGACAGCACCTGTGCTAAACAGTAATAAAGGTCCATTGTGTATTTATGTGAATGGAAAACGGTTCGGGTCGTTAAGCTTGGAAATGGTAAAAGTTTTGACCTTGGGGAAAAGGGTTATGTCCTGAAAAGAGGCAATTCTCTTTTCAGAGGGTTTAAAGAAAACCATTTACCGAGACGCAGACAAAAGCAGAGAAACATATTCTTTCAATAACTAAGGGTAAAGGCACTAATGACTTTACGGGTGGATTTCTTTCGAAGAAGGAACAAATGTCAATCTCAGATGACAGCTCAAGTTTATATCCCCTCATGACAATAACATTCAAACGTCGACAGATTTTGACATGACTTTGCAAAACAAATAGATGTTCCTTATTTATGGCCGAGGTTTCATTGTGAGCAAATTTGAAAGGACAGAAAAGTGAAAGGATATGTCGGATTATAAAAATTTCCCAACATTTAGGGCAGGAATGTCCGTTCTTAGGAATATTATAACGTGAGAGGTATTTCCAGAAATTGGTCCCACACAACCAATAGAAATCGTACAAAATTGAACGAATCGGAGCGAGCATGCATAATTACAGATACTAAGGAACGACCAATAACGCAGAGAGAATCGAACTGAGCTCCATAAATTTCGCGGATTTAATTTTCACGATGGGAGGTTCCTAATAAACAATAAACTTGACATCTGATATATAATGATGTAACGGACACAGAACAGGAGAGACTTGGAGAGAGAGAGCAGCAGAACTTCAACAGCAGTGAGACTTAGAGAGAGAGAGCGGCTGGACTTCTACAGCAGGGAAAAGTTAGCGGTCCGGGATTCGAGGCTAAGAGCTAAAGGTTGGATAGTCGGAGAACGGAACTGTAAGAGTCAATTTAAATAAGCGGGCAAAAGAATAGACAATCCAAATCAAAGTGAGCGAAGGCGGTAGGAGAAGAAAAATAGTCAGTCAGTTCAACACATTTCCAAGCTTACGCGAACAATCCAGTATTCTGTTAAGTTAAATAAATGATGTCAGATAAGAACTCCAGTGTTTCCGTGTAACTTTATAGATTTCCTTCCCTTCCCTCTGACTCAGACGAGTCACAAAATTCCAGAGTTCCCTGAGGTAAAGGTTCCTGATCCCGACACAAGGGGCATCCAACCCAGAACTCAAAGAAAAACAATTAATCGACGACACCTCTTCCCGCGAGCGGACTGCTACCAGCTCATAATTTCCATAAAACGGCCCCAGGACTCTCTCTAACATCTCAGGTCATCAGCGTCCCATTTAATTCAGGACTTGAAACGGCCGCAAATTTTGCTAAGAGGTTTCTTCTTTCTGGTTTGAGGTTCTTTTTCGTGCTGCAAATGTACAACCAGTACACCTGTTGAAGTCTTCGGGGCGTTACTGTGCTTGCAATGAGAAAACGGTTGCAGTAACACAGGATAAACCTCTTTACAAAACTGCCTCGTCACTGACAAAAGTGAATTTACTTATCTGCTAATTATGATTAACCAGCACACTCTGCGTTTAATTTACTAATCATTTCTGTATAACTAAATCTCAAGAAAAAGGCTTAATCCTACACACGAAAATGTTCAAGTTAGCAAACATGAACTGAGTTTGCAAGTACAAGATTCTAAGTGTTGAAAAGTTGCCCTTTGAGATGACGAAAGTCTTCAACAGGCTGCCCTTTACTGTCACCGCCTGCTTCAAATCTTCACTGTGTATCACATAAATCAACACTTGTTATTGCTTCCCTCTGAATGGAAATTACATTGACTGTTGCTGCGATCTTATCTGCTACAATTTTAAAATGTCTATTTCCTTAATCAGGAAGATAACAGACATCGATTTAAGAGACTTGTCAAAACATTCGATGAAATTTAAATAAAAAGAATGAAGGGAAGGACAAAGAAAGAAGAAAAAAAGGAAGGAGGGTAATATTTCTGGCGATGAACACGATAGTGAAAGCTGGAAGAAAGGAATCAAAGAAGCGTATATCAGAAAGATATATTACCCTTGAATTAGGTTTCACCATACGGTGAATATTAATGGAGTGAATTATCATAAAGGAGAAAGGAGGGAGTCGGAGATAGATTTCGTTAAGATGAGAACAAATGATTTGAAGTGGCAAAGAACGGTTTGGGGTTAGTGGAGCATGCTCTGCTTGACTATGTTTAGGCACAGACTTTTGGGGATGTAAGCTACAACATATTTATAAAAAAAAAAAAAAAACGGTGACTTGCCTTCGCGAAAAACAACTGATAGACTAGAACAACTACTATGTTCAATAGATGGACTAAATTAATTGTTAAATTTATAACGCTGGTGTTTGGTGCTCTGGCTCCGCAGTCTGTGATTTTTATTTGTGGCGTAGTCTGAAGCATAAAGTGTACAAAACAAACCTCACACATTGAAAGAACTCAAGGAAAGCTGAAACACTACAACGGTAGAACTAAATTTTGTGTGTTTATCCGGTACAATGCCTAGTTGCTTGTACAGGACATTTCCAGCATTTACTATAAGGTAAGATTTTATACACTTTTAATTAGCGAAGTTAGAACGACCGGCTGTGGTAAGTTAGCTGCCGAGATGCAAAACTCTGAACGAGCGGTAAGGACATATTTTGGAACTCCTGTAGTTTTTCTTAAAACTGTCATGATCCAGGCCTCTGCTCTCTTGCCCCGCTCTCCTGAGGCCTATATATTTAATTTGTTAGTTTATCTACATACACCGGCTTTAAAATGATGTTGGATGTTATTATTTACATATTTAAAACCTCTTTTTTATGTAGAAATCGTATGCATGAGTGTGTGTGAATGTTGTTTAACATTATCCTTATAATGTGAATGTATGAATTTAGCCACTTGTCCTATCCAGAGCTGGGACCTCCGCAAGCGGAGGGCTCATACGGTGAGCTATTGTTCCTATAATGTTTCTTATCCTCTAAGTTTTTATATCATAAGTTTGGCATCACTTTCACTATTGGCTTCATTTGTTCTCTTCTTTCTGCAGTTCTGTTCCAGGTACTGCTGCGGTTTTGTGCTACGCTGGTCCAGTTTGGCCCGACTGCTTTCCTGAAGGAGTCTGTCCATCTCGTTCTCGGTCTCCCTCTTCCTCTCCTACCGATATGTAGATTCCATATGTCCCCATCTGTTGCTTGGTAGCCTTGCTAATGTCCGCCCCATTTCCACTTCAGGCTGTTTACACGCTGAGCCACATCGTTTGGTCCCGACATCTTTCTCAATTCCACAGATGATATTTTATCCACGAGGAATATCCCTAGCACTTTCCGCTCCATTTTACGTTAGCAGATGCTTTTCCACTTCTGTTAGGCTCCAAGTTTGGCACCCATACAACAGTGTTGGGAATATGCAGGAATCCAGTAGTTTTACCTCAGTTTTCGGCTCAGAGTATTGTCCAACAGTATGAATTTCAAGGAAATCTTTTGTTGATTTCTTTACCCATATGATGCTGGAATGCAATTATTTGTCCTAAGAAGACACGCTCTGTTGAGTTGAATGTAACTTTATTCTGTACAAACTTTTTAATTAATATTAGGCTAAAATATTGTGCGATTACATGGCATACAGTTAGGAGTAGACAACCCAGCTAGACACTAACTGCGTAAGCAAGTCACAGCATACGGTATGCTCATAATTCTCACTGGCGGAGGTGAGCGACCTCTACCTTAGTCTTACATCTTCGTTGACAGAGGACAGTATTACAGCAGGCATGTGATCAGCATGCCGGTAGCCTACCACCTAGATCGATTTACGCCACCTCTCTATCAGGCAACTCTCCAGTTAGCCTCACGAGGCTGGACCTTCCTAACTTAGCAGGTACAGGGAATCGAACCCGGCCAATAGTCAGCAACGGCAACCACTAGGCCAAGTAGGTGAATGAATGAATAGTGTTTAACGCCCGTTTTTGCTACAGAGGCACCACAGGCGATGGACACTGATGATACATGAGATGAAATGATAAATTGGGATTTAGTTTTATGGAAGGAATCTTTCCAGGCATAAGTTTAGGGTACCTCCCCGGCATTTGCCATTTATAAGGACTGAGGAAAACCTGGAAAAAACCTCAGTCAGGAAGGACGGTCCTGGCGGTATTCCAACCCAGACCTCGCGTTCACGAGTCCGAGACTTAACGACCTCGGCCACCCCTGGCGGTGGCCCAGTAGGTGCTCTACAAAAATGTCTATAAAGTTTATTTAGAAAATTTTCTTTTTAGTTTACTTCGAAAAAACGAAACTAACTATAAATTGTCTCAGTTGGTAAGATTTTGTTTAAACAATTTCATATGAACATTTTCTAATTGCGTTTTCCACATACAAATTCAAAAATATTTTTAAGAGTGAATACTAAATTTATTAGTTTAAATAATATACTTTCAAAATCTACAAGTATCCTTTACTTGAAAATGTTTTGTTAACAAAATACGAATTATGTATGTGAAGCTTGATAAATGAAGTACATAATTAAGCGACTGCAAAGGTTTAAAAAATAAATATATTAGCAACGCTATTTTCAGTTTTAAGTGCTGATTTTACAGTTTATTTTTTGGGAAAAAAGGTTTAATGCCTAAAAGTTGTCTGTTTACTTGTCAACGTCCCCTGCCAATGATGCCAAAATAGTAAAAAATGTATAAAGACTCTATTAAACTTTGGGAATCAGGTAAAAATACAAAATTTCCACATTAAATTATAATGTTTACATTAAACATGGTTACTGAAAAATATTTTACGCTGTTTTTGGCGAGTAATTTATTGCATTAAGTTTTATTAATTTTTTTGTGGAGCTGTAACCAGCTCTCAGAAATCCGCTGCTTATCGACAGTTACTACCCTAAAAAGCAGTAACTAATACCTAGATAATCAGTAGAATGTTAACAAGATGGTGACCGCCGAAGATTCCAGATGTTGATACAACAAACACATGGGATTAGAGAGTTTAATGGAGGCAGACGGTATGTTTCTTACAAGGCATTCCACTCCGGTAATTAAACTGCTTCTTGGCGGCGAAATGATCAACAGCCGGCGTTAAGGGAATTTTCTTGTGCTCACACCACAAGGCAACTTCTATCAGATGCTTTGAAACTGCTGGAATTAAAGCTTAAATAAAGTAATTGTGTGTGATTGATCAATCCGTAACGTATACCATTAAAACCCACCACGGATTCACCTTCTATTTAGACTGCCACGGGTGGCCGAGGTCGTTAAGACGCGGACTTGTGAGCGGGAGGTCTGGGTGTTCGAATCCCGCCAGGACCGTCCTCCGTGATAGGTTTTTTCCAGGTTTTCCTTAGTCCTCATAAATGGCAAATACCGGGGAGGTACCCTAAACTTAGGCCTGGAATATTTCCTTCCTTAAAAAAAAAATCCTTTCCCAATTTATCATTTCATCTCATGTATCATCAGTGTCCACCGCCTGTGGTGCCTCAGTAGTAAACACGGGCGTTAAAGAACTTTCATTCATTCATTTACCTTCTATTTATTTCATCATTCGTATTAAAGCAACCAGCGGTATATTTTGCATTGGATCTCAGAATTTTATAAAGCTATCAATATCAAAATTTTATGAGATATTATGAATACCTAACTAAAGATGGTTTGTAAACTTTAATTTTCTAATGCATAATAAAAAGTTTTTTAAATAAAAATAAATCTTATATCCCGAAAACTGAAAATTTTGGCATAAATGTGCATTTTTCTTAGGAATGGCTGGTCCTATCTTGTTGAAAATTTGCACACACATAATGTATGCAAATGTGAAGTGTGGTAACTAGATGTATTTAAATATATAAGAATTAAACATATTTCTATTTTTTTTTCAAACGGTTTAAGTTAAGTTTAAAAAAATTGCAATTACACCAATAGTTTACAAGAAAAATATGATTGTGCAGTGTTTTCAGTTTTTTAACAAGATTTTACTTTGGTTTAAAAAGTTTTAAAACGAAAACATTGGGTCATCTCCCTTTATTCAAACCACACTCATGCATAAAAAGCGAAGACTATAAAAAATACAATAATTTTAAACAAAACAATACCCCAGCTGAAGCAGTACTTTTATTTAATATTGCATTTATGCTTCATGATTTCTATTTCCCAGATTCCTCACCGAAAATGTTTTATTGCTGATAGTTTTCAAAGTATGACTCAAAATTACTCTCCAGGATGCATGAAGGCTACTAAAGAACGTTACAAGCTTAAATGTTATTTCATTTAGTTGTTGAGGAACAAAGGTCACTTAAAATTAGACCTCTAATGCTTTAACAAGTTGCTTTAGTAAGGGAATACAGAGGGAGAACGCTAACAAACTGTGTCTAGGAAAGGCAGACCTGTCTGACGGAAACTGCAAACTTGAGGGAAGGTTAAATCCCACGTGATGTGGGAAACGGCGAGCAAGCTAAACAGATTTCAAATGCAAATTCCAATTAGGACGTGACTTAATGTCTGTAATGGATTCCAGATTCTAAATCGGAATGCTTAAGTTTACCTTTCCCATACAGGCGGAGCATAAATTCCACAAATAAAGGTGTAATACTCAAACAATCCTTTGTTCGCACAAGTTTAGGTGTTTTCTCTATTTTTAGCGTATGGAAAGAAGCTCCGAGAAGAATGTGGGAAGATTTATAATGCTTATCAATCTACAAAGCGAGAAGAGCCTAAGGTCTGGTTCCTGTGATCACTCTGTTCTGAAGGTCAACAATTTCATGCGATATTTGAAAAGAAATACCCATCCAAATAATATGCAAAAATAATATCAGAAACAACAGTTGAACACCGAAGAATGACACCCTTAGAACAAAAAATGAGCAAGTCAGAAAACATCGGAAGCATTTGCTGATAATGTCAAAGTTAAATCATGCCATAGGGTCAGACCGTGTGCTTGGCTGACGGGATAAAAGCATATGCTTTAAGAGGAGCACCTAAGTTCAAGCTAAGAACTAAATTCGAAAACCTATCCTCACAATGCTTTAAAGTACTCTCCATCTCTCTCCACACACAGTAGTAGAAGGTGCAACCACTTGTCAAAAGCACTACGGTACTCGGACTGAGATATCCTTAACAGAGCTGAAATTTATAGCTTGAGCAAAGGCCTGCACTCGTTTTCTAGCAATGCAAGATTTCACTCGAGGAAACAAGTGCACGGTGCAAGGTCGGAGCTGTAGGGTGAATGGTCAATCGACTGGGCTTTGACGACTTCCACGTTCCTCAAATTTGCAGTTGTTCTTTGAGGAGACGCATTGTCATGCAAAAGCAACAGCCTTGAAGTTTCTGTCTTTGGACACCTCCAACTCAGCTCTTCAAATAAAGTATCCAATATGTGTCATAGTATTCTCCATTCATTGTCATTCCTTCTGACATACAGTCAACCACTAATGGTTCTTCATAGTTGAAGAAAACAGCGAACATTCGCTTCCAGAACTAAAATCTTGTCAATAACAACTGGTCTTTGGTCATTCTCATTTACCCACATGCAGTTCTGAGCTTTATTTGCGGTGATATAGTAACAAAACCAACTTTCATCACAAGTGCATATATCTGTCAAACGTTTAGCATCATTTGGTGAAAACATGCTCAGCGTTTCCTTGTGCATTCCTTTCTCCTCTTCTTCTCTCCATTGGTTAGGCTATATGGAACCCATTTTGCACAGGTTTTTCGCAGCTTTAAATGTTCATTGAATATACTTTCAATGCTGCCAACATTGATACCCGCTTTCATACTTACTATTTCAACAGTAATATGTCCATTTTTCTCTACCAAGTTTCTCACTCTTTAAATTGTTCTCTCGTTCATAGCTTCCCGAGGTCGGCCAGAGCGAGGGTTGTGTTTCAAAGTCTCTCGCCCTTCTTCAAATAATCGAACGCATCATGCAATGTTATCAAATGGACACACTTACTCACCATGAACAGCTTCCCAGTCCACGTTTTTTTTTTTTTTTTTTTTTTTTTCCCCACCTAGCTTATTGCGTGTAAGTTTTCTTTAGAAATATTCATGATTTTTTTCACCAGCTATTGACACAGAACTGAACTCAACAGACTGTTCGACAGTGACTATTCAAGTTTAAACTTGCGCTTATGCATATTTTGATAGCTTAAGGTTAATTTTTGTAGCTGTGTTATTGCATTTTTGTAGAAATTAATGTTCAACAATAGATATACTGGTTGCAAACTTTTTTGAACGCCTCTCCTAGTGATAAGAACTACGTACTTGAATTCTCATTTATTTGTTATATTTTACAAGTAATTTAATGCTTGACAACATGTTTGAATTTTAAGATATTTACGCTCAAACACAACCACGCAAATTAATTAGCTTTGTATATATTTGTGCAAGCTTCTAGACACCTGTGCTGAATAAAAGTTTACGGTCTTCTCTATACTCTCTAAGTCTCAGTCATTCTTCACTATGGCTTCTACATAACGATGTTTTCATCTGTGACTGGAACTGCTGCTAGACGCCGTAGTATCTCCTGACTTTCAAGGTTGTTCTCGTTCGATGCGCAAGCCTGTCATAGACTTCTGTATTTCCAGAAGCAGAGTATAAAAAAAGCTCTCTATTATTTTTCCAAGCATTGTTGTTGGCTTAGGCTGCACTTATAACCGTAAAAAATTATCGCTCGAACTGCTCTCGAGTTACTTCCATCTTAAAAAATCAGATAGCGAGCGCACGACTATGATTAACATATTCTGCAGCTGCAAGTAACTTAAGACACGTTCTTTATGTCTAATTTTTTCAAATCTAAAAAATTAAATACAGAGTCTGAGGTAAAATAACTTGAATAATATTTTAAAACATAAAAATGCTTTCAGTTGTGGCACCCCAACTTACCGGACTGGGCGGCCGAGCACTTGTTCAGCATGTCCTTCATCTCTATGACGACCGTACTGTAGGAGTAATATGGGGCGTACTTGAGGGCCTGATACGGTTCCTGGTAGTCATCCAGTTTCACGTCGATCACGTGATCCATGAGCAGCATGCTGCCGGTCTTGTCCGGAGGTGGTGGCTGAGGGGGTAACATGGTCGTGGTGGTAGACGCCCCTCCACAGCGTCCAGATTTATCGTCGACAACTTCCTTGACACCGTATGAGCACATGGTGGTGCCTTTCTCGGCCGTGCCGCAGCCGCTTCCCGGAGGAAGATGCTGGTGATTGTTGGAACCCGGCAGAGCTGGCTTAGCGGCCAGAGGACTGGCGAAGCACTTCCGTTGTCGGTGTCGCGACACGATAAGGTAGATAGCAACTGCCAGCAGCAAAATCACCACCATCAGCACTCCGATAATGACTGCCATTTGCGTGTGATCCTCCTCCTTGGCAGTAGACACTGCAACACAACAAAAAATATCAGAGAGAGGTTAGCAAATTAAACATTTATGCAACTAAAATGCACACATAAAATATTACATTTGTCCAAATTGCAAAAAGCTATAGAGCATTCCGAATATTTTGCAGGAAAAAAAGTAATCTATTCTTAGAATTTCATTAATTTCCAAGTTTCAAATCGTCTTACTAGGAACAATATTTAAATAATTAGGTCTATTTTTAGAGAGTCAATTACTGCAGTATGCACACAACAACAAAACAGACCGCAACTCTCCTAAATGCATAGTTTCTCGCGCTAAAATTTAAATTTACAATATTTTGTTACTTTAATGCGCGATTTTCTCGAGATGTTCAATAATTAATTAGATATAGTGACCAAAAAGTTATTTTACAACCACTTTTACATTACTCAAGTTACACGATGATAATGTGATCAATTATCATCAGAATTCCTAATTTTATATGATAAGAGTACCTAAAAATAAACCTTTTATCGTAATAAAGTGGTGTCCAGAAATACTTCGTTTGCAATATAAAAGACAAAGCTCAAGGCTGCATTGATGTTTCAGCTATTCTTATTACCATGGAAATAATAAACAACAAAAGTTAGAGGTTATGTATGCCACAAAATATCTTCTGTGAGATCTGTTTATTTACTTTCATGGTATTAAAATGCATCGGTATACAAATATTGAATTTGCTGACATGCATAAGGCATTTGGAGCAGCTTACGTCAATACTATTTTGGCAAAGTGAATATGTGAGGAGCAACACTCTCATCTTGACATACAAGATTTCCAAGACTGCATCAACATCTTCGAAATATTGGACGTTCCCCCCCCCAAAAAAAAAAAAAAAAAAAAAAAGATCCAGGAGCGAATCGAACTGTGCATATGAAGTGTTGCAGAGGTTTGAAAATAATCCACAAACTAGCACTCGAGCTATTGCCCATATACCAGTCATATGTCTGTATGGAGAGCCTTAAGTGAGTATGAAAAACATTCATTCCATATCCAAAAAGTACAAACATTAATCCCAGATGATTATCGTAACAGTCAACAACGAACCAGATTTTGCTAGGTACATATTATGGACAGATGAGGCATCTTTCAAGGGATGGCTTTTTTAATACACACACAGTCAATGTGGAGTGACACTAGTCCTAAAGCTGTGGAGAATATCCGCAATCAATGGAAGTTTTCTGTAAATATTTGGGTTGGATTTGTCAATAACTTTCTAGTGTGCCATATACCTGCACGATTGAATGAACACGTTTGTGGTATTGTTCTTGCGGAAATACTTCCGAAGCTGCTTGAAGATGTCGGAAAAACACGATCTTTCAACACGAAGGTGCACCCGCATATTTCGGTTTAAGTTGTCGAAATTATTTAAATGTACTTTTCCCGAATCGTTGGATAGGGAGAAAAGATCCAGTTGCTTGGCTGGCACGTTCCCTAGATATATGTTTGTGTTTGGAGTCATATTAAATTAACTGTTTAAAGAACACCCACCGACACAGCAGAAGAATTAGTTGCTAGAATTATTTTTGTTTTTGACGATCTTCGTAACCTACCACATTTTGAAGGATTTGTCGTCTCTATAGTTTGTTGTTGTTGTTCATTTAGTTTATTTATGGACGATCTTTAACATCTCAGGTCATCAGCGTCCCTTCAATTCAGGGCGTGAAACAGCCGATAAATTTTGCTCAGAGGTCTCTTCTTTCAGACTTGAGATTCTTTTTCATACGGGACCCATGGCTTTACTTCCCTTCCGAAGAAAGCCATACTTAGGACTTTTACGTCCGAAAAAATCCATCATCCTGGCTGGGTTTGAACCCGCGATCTTGGGTGTAGAAGGCAAGTATGGTTACCACTACACCACCAGAACTGACTATAGTATGTCAACACCCACTTTCTTAAAATCCGGTTTTAAAAAAAAAGTTATTGTGTAAGCACAGTTAATAAAGTAACTTTCAATGCTGAAATTCAGTCATTTATTTCTTCATACCACTATAACTTGTAAACGAAGCATTTTTGGACATTACTTTTAAAGCAAAAATATTTATTTTTATGTCCTTTATCACATCATAAATTAAAAATAGTGATTCTGATCCACTATGTATAAGGTAGATAAATAGATTAATCCTCCCTTTATTGCGATAAAGCTTACAAAAATGGAAAAATGTCAGTAAGATCGAATAAACGTGGTAATAGAATAAGATTTTAATGAAAGTAAAAAACAATACATCAGTGAAACTTGTGTACCTAATTCACATTCTGGAAGAACGAGATGCAGGGAGGAAAAGAAAATGTAGAGAGAACACTGTAATAGGGAAAGAAAGGGGAGTATTACATTCTAGAAGTTCTGTAGAAAACAAAGGGAGAAAAATGCAAAATGAAAAAGGAGAAAATATGAATATTTAAAACACAGGGAAAGGAAACATTTAAATAGGAATAACAACACAAAACGAACACGACAGAGGACAATAAAATACTCGTATGAGGAAACGGAGTGAAACATAGTGAAAATAGAAAATCGAAAGATAGCTCAGAAAAATAGAAAAGAAGTTTACCAGTAGTGGAGTACACGAAATGAAAGATAAAAATGTAATATGGAAATGAAAGCCAGAGCTAAAAGAAGAGGTGGAGTTGTGAGTTGAAATTAACAAGCTATTGATACAAGTGAACAGTGAAAACTGACATACCTCCTTGTCCAGTTGCATGCTTTCTCTCGATGTACACGTCACTCTGTACTGGAACGTCCTGTGGTGGTGGAGTTTCTACAGTGAAGTTCCCATGAGCCACATCTGAAATGATAGACACTTTCTCATAATACCCCAATGATAAAATATGAACATTTTGCTAAATTAATAAACCGCATGTTATTCATTGCTGCAGCACATGTTATGACAATAGAAGTCCTCATTTCGAATTTGTTTCACTAATTCACTTATGTGACCTCATCATAACATCGACCAATAAAATCAAACAAAAATGCTGAATTTTGACCAATGTCGCGCGATATTATCGTAAAGTTTTACCGCTCGAAGTGCATTTGTCTTCTGGTCAGTGTAGCCAACTCTACACCCCTTCTATTTATCTTGAGCACGCATCACTGATCACTTTTGCTAGCAGGCGATGAGAAGGTATTGAAAGTAACAAAACTATCAATATTGTTCTTGGCGTATTCAGTCAAACAATCTGAAAGTTTATAATTATTTAACTGCCTATAACCATAAATTGTAACAAACACGTTATTAAAAACGATAAAATGTTACGTCTGTTTTGTTTTTCTCAGTTGGTATTAGTAAATCGAAAGGTAGCGACTTTCGTCTATTTCAGTTTCACGGTTTCTGAATAGGTAAGTTCATAAGTATAACAGCTTATGCAATAGTTAATATTCTGTGCGCGAATTTCAAATATATATTACTTTTATTCTTATTCCATTCATGAAATAGTCCTGAACCGGTATTTGGCTCTATTGGAACTATTGACATTCAACATTCGTCTGTTGCAAGATGGTTTGAAAAGGTTAAATATCCATTTTTTTTTATTTATTTACTTACGGACGCTCTTTAACATCTCAGGTCATCAGCGCCCCATTCAACTCAGGGCGTGAAACGACCGACAAATTTTGCTCAGAGGCCTCTCTTTCAGGCTTGAGGTTCTTTTTCGTGCCGTAAATGTACGACACGGCACCCACGGCTTTACTTCCCTTCCGAAGGAAGCCATACTTAGGATTTTTACGCCCGAAAAAATCCATCGGTCCTGGCCGGGTTCGAACCCGCGATCTTGGGTTTAGGAGGCAAGCATGGTAACCACTACACCACCAGGACCGACTAAGTATCCATAATACAAATATACAATTATTACACTTGTAAGGAAATTTTACCGCCACGGTCGCTAAGGCGTTAAACATCATTAAAAATGTTATTTTATTCGTGAAATAGCTCTAATAAATATCTCACTATGTTGGTGAATTTATCGGCAATCTCAGACTCTCTTGTGATATTACTTGTGGCAATTTTACAAACATGTCAAAATATTTTCGACAAATTGTCACTTCATACCAATTACATTCAACTTTTTATGGAGAGAATATGATAAATATGTGTGAAAATTTGGCGCTTTTGTAAATTTTTTACGTATTAAAAATTGAAAAACAAATGCTTGTCACGGTTTACGCCCCTGTGAACCGCTTCACCACTATTGCCAACTCTAATCTCTGAAACGGAGTCTTTTCATTCTATCCTCAAAGTTATACTCAGATGTTAATTTGGAAAAGGTCTGCATAATTTCTTCATGAGTGACGAAAGGCATTTCCGTCTGGTGTATTTGCCAAGTGAAATCGCTGCTAATCTCAACTCCAGAGACGAAGTCTGACCAGATTTCCTGCTCCTTTCACACTTTGCGCTAAAAGCCAAGTCAGCGCTGTTGACACATCTTTTCTGCTTTTTGATCGCTGTTTAGTTTGGAGAAGAGGATAAGAATACGGCAGATCTGACACTCACTTGTTTGACTTGTCGCTTCTACCAACTCTCTCGCTTGACGTTACGCAAACATCGACATGGTGATATCGCGCGAGAGGGGTGGGGTGAGACAGCCGACGCACAATGACGACCTCCAAAGCTTTAACATTTAGCAAATGTAACAAGCTAAAACTATTCCGTCTACTTCGCTTCACCGACAAAAACGACGAAATGCCTGAAACCTTTGGAGTGACAGATGATTCTGATCAGCTTAGTAAAATCATTAGATAGACTGGAAGCACCTGTAACTTTAATTTGTTTATGGGTAACTAGGTGATCTGCATAACAAAATATTACTTTTCTAAATGTCGTAAAAACATAAATATAATTAGAACAGTAACAAAAGAAAACCGAATCTATTTCATATTACGATCAGCATTTTGGTGTAATGAACAAGATCTCTGCTTCCCATACCTGGAGTCATAAGTTCGATTACTGGACAAGGCTTTCAGGCTAAGGATAGCATTTACGCCACTGCCAGGCAGGGAGTTCTAAATGCCCAAGACATAGTTTTAATATAATTAATATTTCGTGATATTTAATCCCGAGGCAATTTTATTCTTTCCTTTATTAAATTATTTTTATGCATTTAATCTTTATTTTATATATAGCAATATGACCAGAGCTCCAGAAATTATCTTGAGAGAATTTTGAGCTTGAGTTAAATTTATTTTGACTATTTAGCGCATAAAATGATAAAAATAAAATAATATGTCCATAAAATGCGCTTACAGTTATAAATGTCTCGTTCGACGTTTTAATTTCCGCCAACAGTCGAACAGATGAAGTTCGAAATTAAAACTTTTTATGTTTTTTTCATTTCAAGTCTTTGGTAATAAATTAAAGACAACTGAAGTATATAACAACACTAATAATGTGCAATTATTAAAAACACAGTTATAAAAGTAATGACATTAGTTACAACGATTGCACACACTATTTATATATTGCTAAATTTGCACATCTGACGTCTGGACTGATGTTTAGGACAAAGAAGCTATAAATACACATTTCAGGGCACTGTTCTGTTGAACTAGCACATAAACACTGCATAAAGGTGCGATAAAAAGACAACGATAAAACTGTGGCAAAAGGCAGATGTTAGTAGAAAGTACGATTACATCATATACGTGAAACGTTCGTGACATTGTTTTAGAGTTTCAAAAAGAGAATTTCTTTTCAATGTTCTTTGTGAGCTGTATGTTCGCAAGTATTCATGCACACTTACAAGGCGTGTTTTTAAAGCAAGTACCGCTTCACAATTATTCCACGTCAGAGCTTCAGTAGCGATTTTGAGCATGCGCTATCCATCCCGTAAGAAGCCGGACGCAGCTGTAAGCTGCAGTCATTTTGTTTGCTTCATGTGTGTGTGTGTGTGTGTGTGTGTGTGTGAGAGTAGTGTTTAACGCTCGTTTTACTACACAGGGTGGTGCCTTGGGAAAGGATTTTTTTTTAAGGAAGGAATCGTTCCAGGCCTAAGTTTAGGGTACCTCCCCGGCATTTGCCAGTTATGAGGACTGAGGAAACTCTAGAAAAAAACCTCAGTCAGGGAGAACGGTCCTGGCGGGATTGAAACCCCAGACCTTCCGCTCAGGATTCCGCGCCTTAACGACCTCGGCCACCCGTGACGGTGTATTTGTTCCGAAATGTGCAAAACAATCGAACGACACTCCGACTGTGAAGTCAGATCAGCGATTCGTTTTTTGAATGCGAAAAGTGTCGGTCGGCAGACATTCATCGCCAACAGTGTGAGGTACTTAGGGAAACAATGAGTGATGGAACGATGAGAAAGACGGTCGAGAAAATGTGCATGATGAGCCGCAGAGGGGCCAATCACCTGTGGTGGATGATTTCCGCCTGTTTTTTTCATCTGAAGAAATTCCTTGCTGGAAAACATTTCAACAACGATGTTGTTAAACAACAAGTGCATTTGAATTTCATCACAGGTAGCAAAGGCATAAAAAACTGGTTTCCTGTATTGACGGTAACGTCGGAGACCATGTGTAGAAATAGTGTAAGGTAAGAAAAGGAATGAAAATAAAATATTTGGAAAATAATGTTCTGGTTTGTTACAAAAATTTAACGGTACTTACTTTAAAACACGTCCCTTATGACACTGGACAGGGAAAACAAAGCACAGCAGCGAGCATTTCCCCTGCTATATCCCTGACGGTCACTCACCGATCTTCCAGCAATTACATCATGTACTTTATAATTTTTATAATTATGTTTTCTTCTACTATGTCAGTTTGCCAAGAACCTATCCATTCTCAGCTTCACAGAATGACGCTGAAATGTAAAACATGCATGAGATCTGTGTGAAACGTGTCCTATTTTATTTTTTCACGGAGAAAATAAATGTGATAGATTGGCAACACTGTGCTCAGCATGCGTGTGCACGATCCGCCAGGAGAGTAAGGTATGGCTGTGTATTTTGAAATGTTGCAATCTTTCACCTTGCCTCCTTATTCTCGGGATTACTTTCGGCTATTCGCAAAGTTAAAGTAACAGAAGAAAGGAAATGCGCAAGAGACGGCGCAGTTGAGAGCAATTTCAACAGATGCATTCCCGAGGTGCTTCCAGTAATGGAACAATGGAAGGTTTTTGGGTTGTGTGGAAAGTCCAACGGGTCTACTTTTAAGGGAATTAGGAATGGGTCACAACATTTTTTCCCCTTTATTTCAGCATAAGGTTGGATATTTTTAGACATATCTGGTATTAAAGGTTAAAGAAGATCACCTATATACTGTAAAGATGATACAAAGTACGTTTATTTAGTTATTGCAGACATAAGAACGATAAACCTTTCACTCCTTAAATATCACCAGTTTACGGAATCATCGTACTCTTAGAAGTGTTTCCTGCTACGCACTCTTTTACCGAGTGAAGGTAAAACAAATACTGCTTCCCTATGCCAGCGATAATTAAGTCTTGTGCACGCGACCAAGAATCGATCTCTTTGCTCCACCCTTCCTGTTCAACTCTCAACTCCACCCAAAGTGTTTTCTGACGGATGTCCGCCTGGTTCCACTTTCATCTGACGAGAACAATCATACAAATGTCAGTTTTTGTGATCATCTTCATTTAGAATCCAGTTATGTATGTCTTCAGTTATGTTTCCTTATTCCTCGATGGTGGAATCGCAAATCTGTCCAAAGAAAATTTAATTACTACCTTATTACCTAAACGACTAATGCACAAAGTTCAAATGTGAACATTTTAAATTTGTTATAATCAGAAAGGATTACTACTTCATGGCATTTTTACAGACATGCTGCAAACTAGAAGTTTGTGTTAAAATGGTTTAGTGGTAATCGTAAGCATGGCTTCCTTCGGAAGGGAAGTAAAGCTGTGGGCCCCGTGCCGTAGATTTACGACACGTAAAAGAAGGTCAAAGCTCAAAGAAGACGCCTCTGAGCAAAATTTACCAGCCGTTTCAAACCCTGAATTGAATAGGACGCTGATGACCTGAGATGTTAAAGAGCGTCCAGAAATAAACCAAATAAATAAAATTAAATGAAAATGGTTCTTATAATTTTACAAATATTACAGCTTGTACTATTTTATTTTGTAACTAATTCGCTAATACTGACAAAATGTCAATAGTCTGTAAAATAATAAATTCTTAGGCAGTGTCAAAAAGTATGTTTTCCGGAATGCGCAGGAGTTGAGAATGCGACAGTGAAACAAACTATCCCCAACAATTGGACTGCATTGGGTTGTTGGAGTCTAAGGAGGATATTTCGGTACTTCAGCCTTGCTCAAGAGTTGGTCAAGGGAGGAAGGATAAGGTGAAACACGGGCGGTGCATGGACGTACACAGAGTCCCTTCAATGTTTTTAGATAGAACACCCTCACGCCAAGTTCAAGCTCCTCGGAAGGGTCGCTTCCATACCATTCAGCATTCATCTAGGTGACCAGGGGAAACCATGAAAACATCCAATTTAAAAATGGATATGCCAGAATTGAAGGACACCAAAAAGTGCAATCCTAGCAGAAGCTATTGAACAAATATGATATGCTATTGATGACCAGCGAGTTAAAGTGCATCATACTGCTGAGGTTATAGTTATTCAAAGGAAGGTAGGTGTAGGTTATAAGGTGCGTAGTAAAACGATAAGGCCAGGTTGAATACTTCGAACGCAAACGCTTTTCTGCAGCTGTGTCCGTCTGTTGTATTTATGAAGAGTGCACGCTTAAGTAAGTATGGGGTTGTCAGTTTCAAACAAGAAAGCTTGGCAGGTCACCACGCGCGATAAATAGCCTTCTGAAGCTAAAAAATAATCATGAAATGAAAAAATCGACTGGAATGCCCCCCCCCAAAAAAAAATACGCCTTGACAAAAGAGGCAAGTGATTAGAAACCTCAATACTGGTGGATAATGGGACAACTCTGTCAAAGTTCACTATTCGACGTTGTCCAGTCAGACAAACAAACATATTGAAATACAAGAAAAGCTGTCTAATGGTTCATCATAAGCAGATATGGATTGACTGGACGCATCATTGGGAAGGAAGAATGGAAGCGTATAGCTCAGCGATGACAAGAAATTCAACTTGGATGGTTCTGATGATTGGACATACTCCTCGCATGACATCAGGAAAGAAGAAGAGGAAGTGTTTTCAAAGAGGCAGCAAGGAAGAAAGTCTCTGATGGTATGGGAGGGGGGAGGAAAGTCATATGGAAGTCATACAACATTAGACACTGCTTAAATAGTACATTTTGCCTGTTTCAGAGACTATTGGATATTTCAAGACAACGCAATCATCCACACTGTCAGATCCACAAAAGTGTTGGTATCATGGAATGGCCAGCCAATTCCCTGGACCCTATGGAGAGTGTATGGGGAATGTTACTTCAGTTATCGCGATGGGAAGCAATATGCCAGTGTGCTGAAATATATCTGCATGAATGATCTTGACAGTCTGTGTCATAGAAGATTGGAGAAGGTGTCACGGATTATGTGATTCATGTTGTTCTGAAAAAGAGTTCATTTACAGGATATTAATGACAAATGTTGTTATTATTTTGCAACGCACGCTATTTTACACGAAGACTTGCATATGAAGAAAACACTTTGCGCAATGGGTGCTGCGCTTGCTAAAAGCAGGTCTTCATTTTCATTTGGTTTATTTACGGACACTATTAACGTCTAAGGTCATGGATCCCATTCAATTCAGGGCGTGAAACGGTCGATAAATTTTGCTCAGAGACATCGTATTTCAGGTTTGAGGTTCTTTTACGTGCCGTAAATGTACAACACGGAAACCAAAAGAAGCCGTACTTAGGTTTTTTAAGCCTGAAAACCTTGGACGGGATTCAACCCGCAATCGTTGATCTACGTGGCAATTATCGTTACCATTAAAGCACCAGAATCCACGCAGCAGATTAAACACATATTCGTATCACAAACATGTTTGGAGAGTTTTAATAGATACAGAACTGATTTTGTGCGCTGGACATATAGCTGTGGATGAGTCTTAGATCCATCATCCGAAACAGAAGTCAAATCATTTGACAGCAGCCGGCTGATCAGGCATATTCGCTTCCATCTGCAGGAACCAGCCTTTGGAACCCCAGTGGAATTTTACTAATAGCCTTCAGAAGATTAAAACCATTATCAGCAAGTGTTAAACGTTGTAGACAAAACGATTTGTGACAGGTGGACCTCCCATTTTACAGAAGATAATTATTTTCCATCAAGAATTGCGCACAAACCTTTTTAAATGGGGAAATTGAGAATTTGAAACATGAATCGTTGAAGTTTTTACACTACTTCATCTGTTCCCAAAGCTCACAAATCTTCCTCGCTGATCAATGTTTTTCATCAAGTCAAAAGGCTATTGTAGTTAGCTGTAGAAGACCATTTTGCAAAACATCTGAAAAAGCACTTCAGGGACAAGCATTGGAGCATCCCTGGAATAAATGTATAGGCCTTAATACATGTATGTGCAAAAATGCAACAATATTAAAGTTAAAAACTAGTTCCTTTACTTTTTTTACATTGTCCTCGTACGACTGGGCTGCAATATTCCATCTCAAATTGATACCTCGTTCTTAAATCTTGGAAACATTTCTTTCACTTATAAAGGACCACGTGACTCAGACGGTAATGCGTCTGCTTGCCAACTGAAGGATCGGGGTTCAATCTTTGGTGGGCACATGTTGTTTGGGTAAACTTTTTCCCGGAAGTTTTTTTCCCTTCGACACAATGGAATGCGAACATTTGCGTCATCTTTTCATCTATTCCATTAATTTCTCGAAAGACCGTAATAGTTGGCGAGGCAAACTATTAAAAAAATTAATAATCATAATGTAAATATATGTTGGCAGTAATGCAGTCATGATTCACTTAATTCTGTGTCAACAACAGAATGTCTGCCTTTCTGAGATGGAAAATCCCGAAGTATTTGCGCATATGTTTCAAATTTTATTTTGCACTCAAGCTACTAGTAAATCTGTAAAGTTTTCTACCATTTCATTTTCTCTTACGAAAACTCTGTGCTGAGCTATACAATTCCTCCGTGGATTTCTTCAATGCCTCCGTTAAAGAACAATACAAACGCCAAAGCCATTAAATTAATTGCAGGCAGAGGAACAGAATCGCGTGGAAGATATCGACAATGTTCTCTGTGAATGTTCACCTCACATGAAGAGAGGAGGTATGAAAAAAGTAAAGAAAAAAAAACTGCTGCTACTGCCAAGAGAAGTAAGTAAACACTTAAGATGGAGTGCTGAAGAAAACTCCTGATTATTTATATTCTAATTAAACACGCAGTTAAGACATTTAATTCGAGGTCTACGTACATGTAATTTTAGCAACATTTTTTTTCGTCGAAATGAAACCTGTATATCGTACGTTACCTGCTGTTCATTCAGGTAGTTTAAAGAGATGCAAACAATTAAAACACTGTGCGAGTACAATGTCTCCCTCCCCAAAAAGAAATATACAGAGCTCTTATACAGATATATGTTCACTCTCACAAGCCACTTGCACTTTTTTGCTAACATCTTTGCTTCAAAAGTATTGATAGGTCACTTAGGCGATTGCTGAGATGGATCTTTCATCTCCACTATTTTGCCGCCCTCCCATTTCATTTCTCCGGTTCTGTTGCATAATGGAAAGTGTCAGACGAAGTGAGCTGTGTGACGGAGGCTGAAAGGCACAGGAACAGCTCTTTTGAGATGTGGGTTCCTTGAATAGGAGGGTTGGTCCAGCGTCGCGGTGCTCTTTCAGGAAACAATGTTAGGCACAGTTCGTGCTTCATTGCCCCTGGATCCTGGGCACCTTCCTCATCTCATCCCTTCCTCCTGGGATTGCTCATTGGGGATGTGGGCACAAACGGCCAACCCTCAAGTACGGAAAATTCCTCTTCTGTCCCTATCAACGAATGAGGCTACCTAAGGGCAAAACCGCATTTTTAAAGAAATTAAGGCGATTCCACATAAAGATCGCCAACTTTTAGAGTTTGTGATATATATTTCAGCGCAGAGCTAATTATGAAAAACAAATTCTTTCATATTGGAAGGTAAAAATGTGGGAACACCCAGGGTATTTCGGAAATTGAAACCAGGAGCAAGCATCTCTTATATTCCCCATGTTATCGAACTATTTTACAACGATTAACTGTCCATCCCGGAAACTATTCAAAGTTCCTGCTGAGCACGCAAATTACTCTTTAAAATATAATTTATAAACTTTTGGACTATCAATCACCTTCATAAGTTTAATATTTTGTTTTGGGCGTTGGCAGACTTTCAATAGCGGGAGAAAAAAAAAATTTAAACCAAATTTTATAACCTTTCTGTTCAGTCAACATTTCATTACAACAATTATTATAAATCGTAAAACAGTTGAGCTATTTTCTCATATAAAGCAATGCAATTACGTTGTCAAATATTAACACATCCAATGAAAGAATTGTTAATGTAAAATTGCTACCATCCTAGGAACTGAAATACAGATATACATACTCTATGATAATTTCTCACATAATATACCAGGTGATATAAAAAATTTGCCGGACTACTTATGTAGTGCCAACAAATGGCAGTACAGGGTTACGCGCATAACGCTAGAGAGCTCTGACCATGTGCCAAGCGATTAGTAGTGAAATCGGCATTTTCGTGCATGTACTAGCCTGCGAAGAGTTAACGTGAAAGTGTATTTTAAACTTTGAAAATCGGCCAGAGAGACATCAAACATGCTTCGGCAAGCTTACGGCGATGTTGCAATGTTTCGAATGATGCGGGCACTTCAAAAGTGGAAGAATAACCCTCGAAGACGATGAGCATCACCCGCGAAAATGTTGAAAATGTCGGGGAAATTGTTTATGAGCGTTGTAGAACAATTAACGACATTGCCGATATTGTTTGGCAGTGCAGACAAGGACGAGATACAGCGTGTCGTAGAGGGTTCTACTCTCACAAACAATGACTTTGAGACCGCGTTCCAATGGCAGAAACGCCTGGACCGACATATTGCTTTCTAAGGAGATTGTGTTAAAAATTAGGTAAATTAAGTCGTTTCTTTATAACAGAACATTTCCCTAGCACTTCGTAGACTATTGTTTGATCTTTATTAATTTCCTTTTACTTTATATTACCATTATTCAGGTAGTGGTCGCAGCCCTCTCCCAAAGTATATATAATTAATTCGTGAGTTTATATATACTGACATTAAAATGATGTTATGTTTCAATTAAATGTCTAAAAACAGCCTCTTCATTTATGTAGCGCGTGTATGTACGCGTTCTTTAACATTATCCTAATAACGCAATTATTATTCACCCTTAGGCACAAAACACTGTATGATTGCATGACACAGTAGGCACTAGCGCTGCTGCACATGAGTCACATGATGCCAAGTATAATGAAAATAATTAAGTAACGGTTTTGGAATATACCTTACAGCCCCTTTTATTGTGAGAGGGCGTGCTATCCTTACGTCTATATGACGTAACGGTATGTACGGACTGCAGAGCAAGATTCTTTCCCTCTCTATGAACTCTCACAACAGCAGATTTACCTGAGGGTTCTTCACAATTGTTCCCTCATGGGGAACATTTCGCTCACTCTCCGCTTTTGGAGGGCATTAAAACACGCCTTCCGAAATTGGGATTCCACGCTTTCCTCCTCCACAGGATTAATTCCGCCTCCTCTCTACTTTTTTTTTTTTTTTTTTTTTTTTTGTCTCGCGTACCTTCTCAACACTACCGCCACCCTCCACCCGCCCATTATCGCACCGTCTTCTTTTTTCTTGCTGTCTCGACGATATTGGTTCCCAAGGCTTATGAAGATATTTTATTGTTTCTCTACCCTCATTCAGAGTGACAATTACTCTGTTTTTGTTATTTTCTTAGAACTAGAAACCAAATTCGACATTACGTTATATGACACTAAGATAAGAAAAAAATTAAAGTCGCTACCAAGGATCATTATATACAGTCAAATAAAAAAAATCTTATCTTGATATTCAATTCCTGCTTTCTTAAAATACGAGGGAAAGTAATTAAATAACAGGTAATATTTTAAAGGGGCATTTGAAGAAATTCTTTGTGCCTTATTCTTCGAATTAACTGGCATACCTTCCAAATGCTTTCGAACTCTTCAAATATTTTTTTTCCCTTTGTTGTAGCCTTTAATGAATTTTGGCTATTTTCATCTGTAAACTTCTGTCCTGTTCTTCCTAAGGTCCAAATAATAGAAAGACATGGTGTCAAGTCAGGGCTGTATGGTGAATTTTTCAACATCTCAATGTTTAAATCATTTAAAAAGGCGCTTCAATTTATTCATCAAATGTCACTGTACCCAGCATTAGTGATATCTTTTTTATTTAAGTAGGGACTCCTTCCCGTCCCAGCAAAGTACACACCTGGTGTCATTCTCCCAGTGAAGGCTTGTAATATGTCAAAATAACTTTGGGTTTTTCTAAATGCCTGCAAAGTTTTTGTGATATGTTAAATAACGTAGCTATAGTAAATTTATGATACCGCTCAAGTATTAGTTATTCTGAAGGCTACCTGCTCTTGCGCTCGCAATCGTCGCTGAGTTTCCAGGAATTTCACCCAGAAAACCAACACATTTAGAGGCATGTTCAATGAAGCAAACACCTTTAAATTACTCCCACAATTGCCACAGTGTTTTATTATTATTATTATTATTATTATTATTAGTAAGAGGTTTCATAAGCAATTAAATGTTTGAAAAACATTCTTACATAGTGTATTTAGGTCATTTTATTTATTAATAACTGAAATAGGAGGTAGTAATGCGGCTTTTGTGCTGCACGTGGCATCGCATCTCAGCGTTAAACAGAGAATAGTGATCCTTAATTTAGCGTGCTAAGTGTTGCGTCATACGAGTGCCGCATTTATAATTAAAACTTAAAACTACTATCATTGACAAGAAGGGGGTTGAAGAGCCTGCCTAAAACCTATGCTTGGCGACAGAGGCATTGCAAGCGGTAGCAAGTCTAGCCGTAGGCTGTTAAATACCGCACCCTCTACAAACAGTATCGATACAACAAAGGAGGCACCTGGACCGCCATGTTCATATCGAACATTCTTCAACAGGGTGGGGGTGGGTGGTGGGGCTAAATAATATGCTACGCGATATGGAATGCGGCCGGAAAAAGGGTTAAAAGTTAAAAATGTGGGAGGGGTGGTTTGTATCTGCAATACAGCAGGGTCTACGGTATAATGTGGGTTATATGTGGGAAGCTGCATGCTTTCGGTAAAGGCATGCCATGAATCTGTTTACAACAAAGGTGCATGAATACCAGTGATATTAGAGCCGCTTCTGTGCGTCTGCCGGAATTGGTCCAATTGGTAGAGCAGTGGGGCGGCTTCCACTGAATTCTATAGTCGGTTCCTCTTGATAACAGTCCCACTAATTCTGGAAATATATTATTTATGTCCATACAATTCTTCTGAATCTTCTTCTATTCATTCCAATATAATTCTCGTACTTTGTCTCTCTATTTGTAAAACCGACATGAAAAAACACGTTAACGGATAATGCTCGGTTCGATTCCCGCCAGAACTAAGGTGTTTTCTTTCTCAACCCTCAATAGTGATGGCAAATGTCAGAAAGGTAAACCTAGGCCTGCACCCCCCTCCTCAAACCCTTTTCCATTTTATGTATGATTAGTTTCCACCGTGTGTGGAAACGGGGTTAAGAACAGCAACTTTTCCTCGGTCGCAAAGTATTTACGAAATAACGGCTACATTTACCACTCTGTGCTTCTGCGAGCAATATTTTATTATTTTGGTGTTTTATTTACACTGTAGTATTAAATAAATTTCCCTTCTTTTATTTCAACTCATTTTTCCCGTTGGTTCTGTAATAGATAGCAAGTGCCAGATGAGGTGGCTGATGCTACGTGCGGTGTGACGGTGGCTTGCAATTTAGAAGTGTTTCTGTCCGGGCGTCTGGTGTGGTAGCGGCCCTTATGAGAGGCTTAAACTCCTAGGAGGCAGGGTGGAGTGTTCTAACTGTAAATAATGTTCCCTCTCAGCTCTTCTCTTCCTCAAGGATGTGACGTATTTACAAACGGCTAGCCCTTCTCCAAATCTCTACCATACCAATCCAACTGTGTTCTCTGATTACTCATCAAGATCATTTTTTTATAAACTTACAAAAAATGAAATTTATTTGATTCTCACTAAAGCCAATACATCCATACACAAAAAATATAACTCTATACTTCTTTCCAGTTTCGGGTAACGCAACCCAAACAACACGATCTTTTTCGACACTGAAAAAAACTTTATTTTCAATTCACCTATCAACACATTCTACTTGAAGACTAATGCACTTGCCTCAGCGATGCTCTAATAGTTCTACAGCTCTCTGCAAGAATTGTTGTACAACATCTGCAACAGCCGGTTTCATAATCTGTTGAAATTTTCTTCTCTCGAATGATTTCTTTCAGTTTTGGGAACAGCCAAAAGTCGCTGAGAGAGTAAGCAGAAGGTTTTAGCAATTCAAACCCTGCTTTATCACAACACGAGACTTATTGTCCTGAAAAAGAGCATACCACACACCCACACACACCGCCACGGGTGGTCGTTAAGGAGCGGACTCGTGAGGGGGTTTAATGCCACCATTACCGTCCTCCCTGACTGAGGTTTTTTCCAGGTTTTCCTCTGTCCATATAAATGGCAAATGCCGGGGAGGTACCCTAAACTTAGACCTGAAATGTTTCATTCCTTAAATTTAGAATCATAGTGAAGAACGCTTACTTATTCATAGTCACAAACCTGTCAAGACTGCCTGACTGCGAATGCCATAGATATTACTTACAATGCTTTGTCTCTAATTCTTGAGTTAAAGTACATAAAGACTGACGTCCTGATCTCAAACCATTGGCTTTCTATGCACTAGGGTTGTTTGAAAAGTAGTGAAGGAATTTTAGAAAAATTTAACTTTAGAATTTCTCTACATAGTTTCGCAGATATACTTCTGCCAAACCTGGTGCTCCAGTTTCCCAATTCATAAATTAAAAAAAAAAAAAAAAAAATTGGTCATAACACCATGTCAGTTCATGATAGCGTTGTGCTTTCAGTTGTCTAAAAAATGATAGAAACACATGAAATTTGGAGGTACCAAATGCGGCGAATAAGGTGGGTGGGGTAACATTTCAAAACCACGTTTATGGATTGCCAGCAAGTAGGCACGGACAGTGTGACAGGGCGAATCATCTTGGAGGCAGATAACGCCGTTTTTCGATAATTGCGTTCCGCATTCTCTGCATGAGGTTGCAGTATTATTGGGAGTCAATTGTTTACTCTTTGTGTAGGCAGGCAAACAAGGTGGCAAGTGAAATTTCTTCTCATCAACAACGAAATTCTGAAATTAAAGTAATTATTCGCAATATTTTATTATTTTTTCAGTGATTGCTCACAAAGGTTAACCAACTAAGACGTTGAGATGTCCAAATGACATGAATAGTTGTTAAGTATCATCCTTTTATAGCGCTCTGTAAAGTTTCAGACGCGTAAGTGTAGTCACTTGTTTGTGATTTATTTTTTTGAATAGTGTTTATTGCCCTTTTTTACCACAGAGACACCACAGGTGGTGGACACTGATGATACGTGAGATGAAACGATATATTGGAAAGCAAATTTTTTTTTTAAAGAAGGAAACGTTCCAGGCCTAAGTTTAGGGTACCTCCCCGGTATTTGCCAGTTATGAGGATTGAGGAAAACGTGGAAAAAAACTCGGTCAGGGAAGACGGTCCTGGCGGTATTCGAACCCCAGACCTTCCGCTCACGAGTTCGAGCCTTAACGACCTCGGCCGCCATCGTTGTTCGTGATGATCGTGTAAAAAAACTTGTGTTAATGTTTCATACAAAAATGGATACAAGTGAAATACGAGTTGTGATAAAGTAATGGGTCTAGCCCCAACAGAAATTCAAAAGCAGTTAGAATGCACATTAAAGGACTCCTCCTCTGTGTTTTATGAATGGATTGTTGAATTTAAGTATGGTCGTGCATCCATTCAAGATGATGAGCGCCCAGGGTGTCCTAAAACTGCTACGACACATGAGATTATGACTAAAATTCACAATACCGACTGTTAATTACATTTTACACGATGTTTCTGGTATGAGAAAGATTTCCGACCGCGTTTGTTAACATAAACAAAAAGTATTCGAATGAAAATTTAGCAAGTGTTTAAACACAATTCCAGTGAGTTTCTCCATCGTTTCATAACAGCAGATGAAACATGGATTCATTACAACACGCCAAAGACGAAGTAGGTGGCAACAGATGAAAGTGCACCAAAGAAAGCTAAAACGGTTTCAGGTGCAGGAAAAGTCATGGCTACCGTTTTCTGGTTTCTCGTGGTGTGGTACTAGTAGACTACCTCCAAAAGATCACCGAGGAGTATTACTGGACCAACTGAAGGATGCTATTCAGGCTAAACGTTCACACCTTGGGAAAAGGAAAGTTCTCTTTCACCACGATAATGCGCTTTCACACACGTCTGGGATTATTGCTGCTGTCCTTCGCTTCCACATCCGCCATATTCGACTCCCAGCAACTACCTGAAGAAATGCCTGAGTGGATGAAGATTCACATAAATGCTGAGTTTGAAGCTGAGACAGCCGCTTATTTTTCACAGCTGGACAAATCTTATTGTACTGGGAAAAAAATAGGAAAGCGTTGGATTTAATGTATTGATTTACAAGATATGTTACAAGAAGAAAAAAATCTTAAATTTCGTGTTTTCTTTTCAGGTCAAGAACTTTTTGAGCGCCCCTCGTAGTTATATGGTGGATTTTGAGGAGTCATTCCTCAGTCAGAGACACACGGAACTCCAGATGGAGGCATCTGCACCTGCCATTTAACTCTGGACAGCAGGCAGCAAGAACAGAATCAGAGAGACCGTACAAAGCGAGTGAGTGATTTCTACTGTGGCGATGTAACGTTTTACCCAAGAGCGATAAATGCTAATGTGGGTAATAGCCTCGCTCGGGTTGGAATTTCAGCTATATCTCCTCCACCCTAGGGCAGGTAAAGCATATCGATTGTAGGTTCGTTTATGTTACCTTAGCCATCTGCCAACGCTGTAATAGACCATTTTACTGCTGCTGCAGGAATATTCCTGTCAGCTCTTTACTGCAATTAATTGTGCTGCAATGCATCTAAGGTATGAAACGTGCGATATGTTTACGGTATAACTTACTTTTAGGAGGTAAGAGAGAAAAAGAAAAAAACTACTCTCCGTTTATCTCAACACGCTTTTCACGTCTTTGAATTACAATTTCTATAATCTTCAAAAGATAGTCTGAATTACTGGTTGCATAATACTCTAAAATGACTTCCTTAACCTCATTTCATCAATAAATTTGGCGGAATCGCACACTTAACTACAAGAATGATTCCTGCCGTGACGTCACGGATTTCATATCCAGGCCTGTTTAACTTCAAAACGGGCTCTATTGTATTCTTCTCTCACCCCTTTTACCAACATTATGTAATTGTTCATTATTGTCTTTAGCCAACATAACTTAAGAAAATACACGAATAGCTGCGATTTAGTTCGCTTTGTATTTAGCAGTTTAACGTTCCCTCTAGAATAGAGTCTTCTAAGGTGAAACACGCGAAACAAAATTTTGAGACAATTGAGCATTATTGCACAGTGAAGCTTGATAATCAGTTTCTATAACAGCAAACAGGCTATTTCCTGTCTTTTTCGGTATGTCAATCATCCTCCTATAGTGCAGATTTAGCCCCGTGTGGCTGATTACGAAGAAACTGGCAGAAACTCCGGCACCGGTACACACGGGGACTACATTGAGAAAGATTATAAAATATGTTGACCATTCATTTATTGAACGACCTTGTACAAAGACTTGCAAGACCTATTGAAGTTCGGTAGAAATAAGTAAAAGGTGTGCTTATTAAACCTTAACAGAAAGTGTTCATTATTGCATCAATATCACGTGTAGAACATTGACTTTTTATTATTTTGTACAAGTTAGTAGTTTGCTAAAAGCGGTTTAACTTATTTGTTCTTTAAAGTTAATGTGAATTTTAGAAATAATAATATTTACAATTATTGTTACATAAACTTTCAAGCTAAGTAAAGGCAGTGATAAAACAAGTTATTGCAATGAGTCTCTTATTTTCCACAAATATATCTCTAATGAAGTGTGGTGTTTTTCACGATTCGTTGTTAATTTTAATCTTTAATCAATACTACATACTTTTGTATTAACATCTTTAAATTATTAAATGTTCTAAATGCCTCCAAAAGGTTTGTAACACGTCACCCAACCCCACCTTTCCCCTATAACCTTCATATCCTTTTATCATTCTTAAACCTTCTTTAGGAATTTTTGTTTTTTCCCCACTTTGTCATATTTTTTTAATATTTTACTGTTTTTTTCATGATTATTTGAACTGTACTTCCATTTCGAAGGGATAAAATTAGATATATACGAGGTCTCTTCAAAAAGTATCGCGAATTGTGAATTTCCGCGGGCTACGTATATTCGATTGTTTTGTGGCGTTATGTTGGTACTCATGTCCCTCACTAATGTTGACAAGCTCGGCCATTTTGAATTTTCAGTTAATTGTTGACAGCTATTTTGCTTGGGCGTGTTTTGGCTCGTCTTCGAGTTTTGCCTATTCCAAAAAATAGAACAAAAATCTGTATCAAATTTTGTGTGTGAAAAACAAAATTAAGTGCGCGGATGCATTCAGAATGTTGACTGTGGCACACGGTGAAGCTACCTTGGACCAAAGCACCGTTTATCGGTAGCACAAAATGTTCTCAGAGGGTCGAGAAGATGTGAACGACGCCCGAGCTCGTCAACAACAGACGAAAACATTGAAGAAGTGAAGAAAACAGTATTGGCCAATCATCGAATCACCGTTAGAGAAGTTGCTGAGGACCTAAACATATCGATTGGCTCGTGCCACTCGATTTTTACGAATGATTTGGGCATGAGACGGGTCACCACAAAATTCATACCAAAGTTGCTCAATTTCGACCAAAAACACCATCGCATTAACGTTGCTAAGGAGCTGTTGAACTCTGTCCGCGACCACCCAAATTTACTCCAGAGGGTCATAACTGGTGACGAATCGTGGGTTTATGGTTATGACGTGGAAACTAAAGCTCAATCATCCCAATGGATGCTGCCACACGAGCCAAGACCGAAAAAAGTTCGGTCGAATGTGATGGTTTTGCTTACAGTTTTCTTCGATTGCAGGGACGTGGTGCATCATGAGTTCTTGCCATAGGTAGAGCGGTCAATAAGGAAAATTACCTGCAAGTTATGCGCAATTTGCGCGAAGCAATCCGCCAGAAACGCCCGGATTTGTGGAAGAACAAAAATTGGTTTTTGCACCATGATAACGCCCCTGCTCACACATCGTTGCTTATGCGCGAATTTTTGGGCAAAAACAACACACTTATGATGCCGCAGCCACCGTACTCCCCAGACCTGGCTCCCTGTGACTTTTTTTTCCCCCCCAAAATTGAACAGGCCCGTGAAAGGACGACGCTACGCCACGATTGAGGAGATAAAGGCGGCATCGAAGGAGGAGCTGAACAAGATCACAAAAAAAAAAAAAAAAAAAAAAAAAAGATTTTTTAAAGTGCTTCGAGGATTGGAAAAAAATCTTGGCACAAGTGTACAATACCTTGTGGGGATTACTTTGAAGGGGGCAAAATAGATATTCATGAATAAATAAATACTTTGTGAAAAAACACAAAATTCGCGACACTTTTTGAACAGACTTCGTATAAAGTACTAAACATTTCTCTTAGAGATTTTAAGTTTAAAGCAATGCAATGGTTACTCTGATTTACGAAACAAAGTGTAGCAGTACTATATTTATGCAATATTATGACAAACGTTTTATTTCAAATATTTGTTGCTGAATCACTTGAAGAATTTTGTTTCTTTTGGCAGTTTTCTTGTTATTAACGGTGTGTGTGGAAGGGAGGGGAGGGGCTCAACAGGACCACACAGCAACACACGTCACCCATTCTGTCAACACCTTGCTTGTTTTCACATCCTCTCCTTGTCTCTTTGCGTACTGTGGCACGGGTCTTAATGGTTGGTACGTTTATTTTTATCCGCACGTGTTTCAGCTGATGTAAAGCGTCGTATTCCTGTGTCGCTATTTTCGCATATTATTCTGATAAAAACAAGTTTTGTACGTATTTACAGCTTTCTGCAGTAACTGCCCTCCTTCATTTCGTGTCCTCCGGGACAGTTGAGTACCGATCAAATTACTTACGTAACTTTTTAGAGGTATCTTTACGTCTTTCCAGACCGATTAAATTAATACCTAAAGCGAGATGCTTGAAAGTGTAGAAAAGCAGTAAAAGATGTTCAATGTTATTTTATACATTAAATGTAATTTTTACCTTGTTTGTACATTTTTTTTTAAAATTTAACAAATTAAGTGCAGAATCATTTCTGTCCTTCCATCTTACTTCCGTTTTGTAAAAACATTTAATGCTTATTCAATTTTAATTTCTTCTATACGTATATATATATATATCGAATGAGTCTTTTGATACCGCGAATTAGGAATGTATAACTTTCTCGTAAACACTGCGAATTGGCTGCTAGTTATGTGCCTCTCGGTGTGTTTTGACTCCAAGCTACATGTGCGCGCACTGGGCTAAAGCGGTGAAGGTCCGAGGCTTAAACCTGACTCATTTATATATATTTTCTCCTGCACGGAAGAGAGAATTAATGTTATTCTCTCTTATTTATTAATATAAAAACCCTAATTATATAAAATTCAATTAATCACAAATTACTATAAAATATGCTTTATTGAACACAAGTAAATGCAAATTGACTTTACATTAATGTACAATGCATAAGACATTGAATGACATTTTAATCTTTGTAGATATTCTTGTGTGTGTGTGTGTGTGTTTGTGTGTGTGTGTGTAAGTGCAACTGTTGAAACATTTTCTGTAATAAGCACAGAGAAACAGAAAAAGAGCAAACATATAAATAATATCACAATTTTCGCCAATTTCGAACAGTTTATGTTTGTCTTCAAAGGCAGAAGACAAGTGAACATGGTAAAAGTAAATATTGCATTTCATAGGTAACGTATTGCGTGGAGAAAAAATATTTAAACAAACAACAAGAAGAAAGCGGCGGAGGAGAAAAACATAGAGAAATATATTAATAATTGAAAAAATACACACAAATAAAAATAATTACAAAGTAGAACGAGGAATATTAAGATTTAAACCCCGTGGTGTACGCATTTTATGCAAAAATACAGCTGCCATCTCTCTATCTCGGAGGTAACTTTCAGAATTATGAGTCAGTAACACATCAATAAGAGTTAAATTAAATGCATAATCAAAATGCTTACAGTGAGACAGGGCATGTTGGGTAACCGGCAAGAGAGACTTGGTTTTAACAGAACGTCTATGATTGTTCATGCGTAGCGAAACAACAGTAGAAGTTAAACCAATATAAAATGCTTAGAAGGGGTCTTATATTCTCTGGGTAAAATAGGGCTGTGGAACGAATGACATGGCATAGTGAACGCAACAGTTGTGCATTTAGGGTGTGAACCTGCGGCCGGACGGGGTAATTTGCATGGAGATGTGTTGCAGCGGAGAAAAATTTATAAAAATCCCTTAATAAAGCAAATTGTGACATTGTTTCAAAACAAGCGTGATACTCTCAATTCCAGGAATGTAAGCAATAACTTCTTATTGGAAGTGTTTGGTTGCATTAGAATTTTTTGTGCGCTGGGATATGGGATTGAAAAAGGTAAGAGCAATATTTTTGGTTTGAAATTTTTGGAGTACGTTTCTTATATGGCTATCAAGAGATGAAAAGTTGTTAACAAAGACGGTGACAAGCTGCTTGAAAGAGAAAAAGGAATA
This sequence comes from Metallyticus violacea, assembly GCA_030762175.1. Lineage (NCBI taxonomy): Eukaryota > Metazoa > Arthropoda > Insecta > Mantodea > Metallyticidae > Metallyticus > Metallyticus violacea. The sequence continues at coordinate 7,820,143 of CM060837.1, read as the reverse complement.
GATTTTGGTATTCAGGGTATGGCATCTATCAAAATGAAGATATTGTTGGGCTTAATGTGCACGGATGTATAGAGATAACACTATCTAGGAATGTCGCAGCATTGGAATAGACAGAAGAAGCGAACTGAACTGAAAATTTGGAGTTGAGACTGGTAAGGAAGTGATCAAGAGCTTCTGAGCCATGGGCACAGGGATAAGAAGATATTTTGAATAAATCGCGTGCAATACCAGGTTAAAATATTATGTATTAATATTTCCTTTTCTTCTTTATCACTATGATTGAGTTTGGAAAATTTTTCTAATTCTTCCAGGTATTCTTGTTGACTCAAACAGAACTTTATAAAAAAATTATAAAAAAATCATTGCAAAAAAATGCTCTCGAGTCAATTCCAATCTTAGAACATGAGTGAGCGCACGACTACTGTTAACATTTTGCTGCAGCTGCAACGTAACTTCCACTGCCAGCAGTACTGCAAAGGAAACACATCTCTCATAGTTTCTCCAAATTCTGAAAATTAAATACAGACCCTCATACCAGGTTTTCGACGGTAGAACATTTTATATTTCAGTAACAATGCACAATCTCATGCTGCCCAGTACTTTACGCACTAAACGTCAATTTTCCATACCTGCCAGAACTTCAGGAATTGGAGGAGTCTAGTAAGACATCCTGCGTGAATGTGTAGGAGAACTGAAGGCGGTACTACTGCCTACACTTAATATGAAGCTAGGAAGTTTGTTTACGCTTTTAGATACACTATGATAGCCTAAAATGAATAAAGTGTTGCATATACTCTATTGGAAAAGCATCTAAATATCTTCCATTGGTGTGATACTATTGCCTTTACTGTTGGTTTTAATTTAGTGGTCAGTGATGTGTGTTTAACAACAGCTGCACAAAATGGGCAAAGGAATTGAATTAACTCCTCGCAAAAAGAGTGTAATTGTCATATTAGCTTCTGGGGGAGTTTCTACTTGACATATTGCATCAAAGAGAGGATTTAGCCAGTCCACTGTGTCAAGATTATTGATTAAATACAAGAAAACTGGCAATTTGGAAAGAATTGAATGAAGAGGAAGTAAACTTTCTTCTACTGCTGCAAATGACCGCGTTTTGAAGCAGATCTGTCTGAAAAACGGGCGTGACTTCAGTGGAGTTGAAAAGAAAGTGGGAAGAAGCTTCTGGTCTAGTGCTTGCAGCAGAACCATCAGATACAGATCTTCAGTGAATCAACGAACATGCCCATTGGACTGAAGAGACGTGGAGGAAAACCACATTTTCAGATGAATCAAAATTTAATGTCAGAGGAGACGATAGAAAAATATTTATCCCTCACTGTGGAAGTGAAGAATTTCTGCCAGAATGTTTGGACTCAACAGTGAAGTTCCCAGAAAGTGTGATGACCTTGAGTTGTATTTCCAGCAAAGGAGTGGGTGCATTGCAAGTTGTTCAGAGAACAATAAATGCAAACATATACATTATGATTTTAAGAAAGTAATTAATGCCAACAATTATGGAGCAGTTTGTATCATCAGAAAAATTGCACTGAGTACCTTGCTTAGCACTACTAATTTTACCGAACTAAGTTACTATTTTACCAAATTAATGTTACATTCGCATAATTCTAAAAAAAAAAAAAAAAAAATAATTTTAATGCAACAGGTTAGAAGTTTTCTTGAAGAACAAGAGATTCCACCCTCATATGGCCAGGGACAGTCCAGATCTCAATCCCATTTAGAAGTAATGAAAAATGATTGACAATGCTGTAACAAAGAAAAAAATCAAGAAATAAGAAAGAGCTGATTGAAGCGATCCATAGCGTGTGGTTTAGTGAGATTTCGTCTGACCAAGTCAAACACTTGATACTTTCAATGCCCAGACAATGTGATGCTGTAATAAGCTCGGGGAGGCAACCTTAAGTATTGATTCAACATTTTTACGATGAGAAAGACTAATTTTTTATGTGTGTAAAACACTTTCTAACAATTATTAAACAAGAAGTCCTTAGGATTATGTATTTATAATTACATTGTGGCTATTTAGTTATAACATTTGACATTCTGTTCACTTTTACTGTTTACATGTATTTTAACAGATATAAAGATTATTCACATAAATGTTTCATATTTTTAGATTTAAAATATTCCGATTATAACTAGATATGCAATTACAGAAAAAAAAAAACAGAATCAAATAGTTTTAGATGAGTATAAAGGGGAAAAAAAACATAAATATTTTGTGTGATGCAACAAAATGTCCAGTATTGTATACATTGGAATTCCTTGGGAAATTAAAATCGGTACGTTTATCTTCTGATGGGCAGTATATTACACATGAATATTCTCTTGTCTGTTCCTACCGACCCGAATAACGGATGTTAAATTAAACACTTCACTCAGCAAGGGGCGAGCAGAGCATTTCTCATTATCTTTGCGCCACATGGCTATCGTTTTAATTTGATCATTATGACGTCATAACGCGAGAGAGGAAAATCATTTCACTGTGAGCGTAAGCTACATGGTCTGTTACACTTTTGCCGACGTAGCTTTGTTACTTAGCGGTGCAGCACAGCTAAAACCGCCACAAGAGAATAACCTGCAAAATATAAAGATGAACTTTAGAGCTTAAGTTATTTTGTTTGTCTATTACTGCCGAATATCAGACAACTGTACAGAAAAAAAAAAAAAAAGTAGTGAAAGCAACGTATGTTACTATGGCGACAATAGTTTGCACATTACCCAATACAAGTACAGAAAAGAATCTATTGCACAAAAGTTTTCTTTTGTTATTTTTTTTTTATGAAAGTGGCAGTTTTAAATTAAGGGGAAAAAAAAAAAAAACTTTTATAGATATCAAAGTAAGAGTGTAAATATTTTGTTTCGAAATCTGTGTTACCAGACTTTCTATCCACTCTTTCGCACTTTTACATTCACCAGTATGTGTCCTCGATTCTCCCTCATCGCAGATGGGGCAATTTTTCCGCTTACAGCCGTCGGTAATCTTAATCATTCGCCAAGCCCTTTGTCTGAGCCATGCAAGCACCTGTTTGATCAACTGCTCCATTCCCATTCGGATGTTAACTCGATTTTACTTCCACCGCATGCTGCCTATCCATATCCCTCAAGCCGTACTCATACTTCCTCCTTGCGCTCTTTCTTTTTCCCCGACCCTCCAACCAAATTCAGCCCAATCCTATTGTTTCGAGTTTCTTTCTTAATTCGGATGATCGTGTCGTGTTATCTCCCATCCTTAGCTTCATGTCCTAATTAAAAGTATGATATAGCAATACATTAATTTCCGAACGACCTTGTAATCTAAACAAACAAGACATTTACATTTTTTATATTCACCCACAAAATTTGAACAAAAATGTGTTGATACTGACAGTGGCCGGTTTTTTGATCTTATAATAATTCCGACCTTTTGCTCGAGTTGCCAGACACTACACTAAACACAGCACACTGGGTTGCTATGGAGATTACAACTGTTTCACTGCAAAAAGCCAGCACGAATCCTGCACAGCATTACGTTTATTAGGACGTTGCTTCCACACAATTTGCTGTTGCCTATTAACTTCACGGGTATCCTTCTATGAAAACAAGAAACATTCAAACTTAAAGAAAAACACGGCTCCACAACTCGCCACTATATTCCTTTGGCTTCATCTCTCTAGAGCAGATCCAGCAGTTATAATTGTATAAAATAACAAGCTTTAATTAAATTTCCTTCACCACAAGGCTCCTCGCCAATAGAAAACCTTTCCCCCACCCTCTCCATTTTTTGTCTTCTTCCACCTCTACGGCTCAACAACACAGCATACATAGAGACCTCATTGGACCGTAACAGTTGCTCGGAGCAAAACGGGTTCACATCGCTTCTGCGCGCGCCGGCAAGATGCAACACTTCCAGCTGGACAGACAATTGGCATTAGAAAGTTTTACGCCACATCAGAGATGTGTTCACTGTTTAGTCTTAAAAACTTCGCAGTCTAGTAAACAAATGCAACTGTGCATTATTTGAAAATCTTCTTTCACTTGATGTGTTGCCATGATCACGACAAAGATTGAATCCCCATGACGGCGTAATGACAATTTTTAGCGGACAAAGTCAAATTTGTTTTTTCTCAGTGTTTCCCTTGTTGCTACGATTCACTTAATTTAAAACCGATTTGGGCGACTTAGTCGTTAAGCTTGGGACTCGCATTCTGGAGGTACCAGGTTCAAATCTCTTGGAACCAACAAAATTTATCGTGGGTTTTTTCATTATTTCCCTGGTCGCTTAGGCAAACGCTTTCACGAATTTTCAGCTCTCTCATTTTATGCCGTTGATTCTGTTACATGGTCGAAAGTACCAGGACAAAGTGGGAAGGTGCGGTATGACGGTGACTTGCACTTTAAAATATATCTGTCCCATTATGTGGTATGTAAGCGACCCTTAGGAAGAGCTCGAACTCACTGGGAAGAGCAGATTCCACCGGCATCATGGTGTTGGATGAACTTGCTCTAATCTTTAGTTGATTCCCGAAATTTAAGAAACATATCCTTTAAAGAAGAAGGTTACCAAAGATGATGTTATAGAAATACCTCGAGTGTCCGATAAGGGTTTAGAGGCATATCTTGATTCTGGATAAAATAATTAAAATAATGTTACATCATAATTTAAGAATCAAGAAGTCCTTTCTCGCTGAATGACTCATAAACTCAGCAAAGGGCAGAAGGTGCAGCGAAATATCCAAAGATACAACTAACAGGAGTTTTAGTCGCGTTCCCGTAATCATATAACGTGATGGAATGTGAATCTACCATCAAAATCCAGAAACAAAATGTCCAGTTATTAGTTTGAACTTTTTCCAGACAGCACACCCCCCAACGGAAATCAAGAGGGAAAGAAAATGATGGTGAAACTATTTTCTATTTTTTTAACAGTGTTTAACACCCGTTTTTAATACGGAGGCATCAGAGGAGTGGACAGTGATGATGCATGAGATGAAATGATAAACTGGGGAAGGATACTTTTTTTTTAAGGAAACGTTCCAGCTGAAGTTTAGGCTGCCCCTCCCCCCCGGAATTTGCCATTTATGAGGACTGAGGAATAGCTGGAAAAAAACCTGTCAGGGTGGAAGGTCCTGGTGGGAATGTAACCCCGATCTTCCGCTCACGAGTCCTCGCCTTAAAGACCTCGGCCACCTGTGGCGGTTCTCTATTTGTGGGCATATGCCAATATTTAAATTTAAAAATTGAATGACAGTTACCAAAGAATATTATAGAAAAGCTTTCCAAAAGGTATGTCAAAAACAGCCGAGAAACGGAAGTGATCGTTAATGGGCTTTTAAAAGGGTTGCCTGCCCTATTTAACTGCTTAGATAGACCTAACGCACACAGTCAAAGGCGGACAACTGCTGGAGTATCATGTTAACTAAACTGTATATCCTATTCTAAAATATTATTTGGATGCCTATTATCTTAGCACACAATGGATGTTTACTTAAAAAGGATAGCTGCTGCAGTAGGTTGTGCGCAGGCGCAGGATGTTCTATCTCTCTCTCTCTTTCCGACAATAACGAACTCGCAAGTCAAACTTACCACACTGGAAATGCACCGCACATTTCTGCCTACCGGAACCGTATGTGCGCGTTGGTGTTTCCTTTAGAGTGAGAATATTACAGGATGTGTCCTAGAACTAGGACATGCTAGATGGTATTGCTTACCAATGAAGAAAATGTCGATATGTACAGGAAGAATGCCGTGAGGTATATGCTACTAGCTTAACTACTTGGTGCAAAAGGCTCCAGTGACATTAAAATCGCATTTAATTTTTTTTTCTTTAAGTGAATAGATATTGTTTGATTTGAAAAATGTAAGTTAATGTTAAAAACACACTTTCTAATATTGTATGGGTTTTATTCATTTTGTGAAAACAGTATGTCAATTACACTTTTCGTTAGAGGAATATTTGCGGTAGTAGCTTTAGGAGGTTCGTCCTGTGCATGAAATATTTTTAAATTTGATCATGCCTCCTACTCTTTCAAGATTCTGTACTGGTTAAAACTAAAAGATCAATGAGTTTTGCACTCTTTTCCAAATTCTGCATATTGCTACCCCAACCTACTGGGGTCAGAATTTACAAAAATTTATGTGCATTTCATGAATTAATGGTTCCTTATATTTGGTCGTAAGATATATTCATGTTATTTATCATATATCATCTCCGTTACTAAACGTCGGAATATGGTTCCGAGGGAAGATTGGAGTTGCAGGGCAATATAATTGTTTTATACAAACTTTAACAATTTTTGCTTAATAAATAAATTTCCTCTTACTTTTGATAAATAATTAATGTAATTATCATCTGTTATTTCACCACATTACTTTTATTGATGTATCTTCTTGGCTGCTATGATGAATATTTAGAATTTATTTTTGTCTATATTTATTACATTAATTTACTATTTACGTATTATTTCATTTAACGTATAACCACAGCTGTTACTTCCTTCAGTAAGGCATAAACTGACAATTTATATACAGCATATTCGGGAAGTCCATATACCCCTGTACATTGCTCGTCTTTTGTTAGTATATCATATTATTATTAGTAATATTGTTGGTGTATTGTTACCTTAGCGCTACTCAATCTCACTGTGAGACAGACACAAGTCGTTTTCTGTTGAAGAGAGTGTATGGATACACGAAAGTCCTTACACAGGAGAGACAATTAGCACCATACAAGAATTATTTAAGGAACTGTTTAATAAGCATCCACCGACCAAATGAACAATGATTTCCTGGGAAAGAAAGGTGTTTATGTCAGGAATGTGAAAGACTGATCGAAAAGTGGAAGGTTGGAGACATGTGCTGAAGTTGGTGTGTCAGTTGAGCGCTCCCCCATTTAATCCATTTGCAAACGGCTGCTGACCTTGACATTCCACGATCGACTCTTTTCGATTACATGAAGAAGGACTTAAAGGTAAGGCCGTATCGTCCGGTGTTCATCAATGAGCTGTCTGACGCAGATATGAACAAGTGTCTTGATGCACGTCTGTCTAGCAATATTCCAAACCGACATATCAAGGTCCAAGGTTACGTTCATAGATGAGCGTGTCATATACCGCAGCACACGAAAGAGAAATGTGGGTTTTTTGGAGGGTAGAAAGAAAATCTTCACTACACTTTCGATCTTGAACACAACCCAACACATGTTATGATGTGGGCAGGAATGACATCGCAGCATCTCTCTGGACCTTTTTGGTGGTCTTGAGAATCCTGTAAACTTAGCTTATCCCCCAACTGGAAGACAGAGGACTAATGAAAGAGCTGTGGATACAGCAAGACGGAGCTCCAGCACACTTCTTTCTTGAACGTGGGCTCCCAGCATTACCACCATGGCCTCCACGTAGCGCTAACCTGACGACACCTAATAATTCGTTGTGCGGTTACCACGCGTCGCTACAGAACCAACGCTGAACATGAACAAGTAGTGTGGGATGCCTTCCGTACGATGACACCTGAGTAATTTTTTTCGGGCGTAAAATTCCTAAAAATCTGAAGGAAGGGAAGTAAAGCCGTGGGTTCCGTCTCGTAGATTTACGGCACGAAAATGAATCTCAAGCCTAAAAGAAGAGGTCTCTAAGCAAAACTTTTCGGCCGTTTCACGCTCTGAATTGAATGGGACACTGAGGACTTGGGATGTTAAAGAGCGCCCATAAATAAACCCAATCAACAACAAATACACATAAGATTACAGGCTTACTGGTGGCTCAGATCGATAACTGCGGGTTATAGTAGAAGCAGAAAACAAAAGACAAGTTCAGTGCGTGATAGCTCAATCAGAAATAATACACCAAGAAATGGTGTGTTTTTAACAAGGCATTAATATAATTCTGTAGCTTTACTTTATAATTACGGGCGGATTGCGCTTACGAAATCGCATGTAGTCCCACTGGAAATACCCCAATCGGAAGAGTACCCCAGGAGAGTGTACCCAGTAATAATCAGGAAGCGCTTAAAAAAAAAAAAAAAAAAAAAAAAAAAAAAAAAAAAAAAAAAAAAACTCGGGGAGGCAGTTAATACTCGGGAGGACAAATTAGGGCGAGTGTCTCAAATTTTTTCAAAAGTATTCAGATATGTCACACAGCTGAGGGCAGGTATCGAGCAACTATTATGATTATGAGTGCAATTTTTATTTATATTTACTAATAATAAATAAAAGAAAAAAAATGACGCGCATTATGGGTCCCGACCATGCAAAATGACTTCCCTTGGCAAATATCAAGACTGCCGCGCAGTAGCTGTTTTTTTGCAAAATCATTTTCCGATTGCTTAGTGTAATGAAGATGCTGTCGATTCGGTTAAATTATTAGTATTATTATTTGCAAGGGCTCCTGGACGTTAAAAAGTGACACTTCTTTAATACTTTTCTCTTCCTAATATTAAATATTATTACTTAGTATTTTATTTTTAGCTCATTGTATAAGCTTATGTCCTTTGCAACAATCACTATACCATCAACATAGGCAAATACTTAATTGTCTTAACCCGTAACCGGTATCGGGGTCAAGAGGATCTCAGCGAACTTTGTTAACTGTGTAAATCAGAGGCGCCCAGTATGCTTTGTGCTGCAGCAAGATAGTATACGTCGTTAATAATACTTTTTCCCCTCAGTGGGGTCACACCATACTGAAAACGTACGTATATCATTTCGAGTTGCGATATGTTTCAGCAGGAAATGGCGTCATCAGCATGCAAACAAATGAAAGCTGATGAATGATAATGAGCTAAAGAGTGACTTTGATCTTGACTCGGACTACGAAGGTGTTATGATCAGAACTGGAAGAAGAATTACAAACTAGGGATGAAGAAGTGGTCACGAGTAGTGAAGAAAAAGAAGAAAGGGGCTCCATCATTTGCACCTAACTATTATAGAAAGAACAGATTAAAGCGGAGCTCCATATCACTTGCCACAAACGTTCCAACTTTTGTGCACATAATTTATTATTTCATCTGCCAGGAGCCATTGGACCCGCCAAAGGTTTCGGTGGGTCTTGCGCTGAAAAAGTAATGCCTGGTCATGTGATTTTTTTTTATTGATTTATTTATGGATGCTCTTTAACATCTCAGGTCATCAGCGTTCCATTCAACTCAGAGAGTGAAACGGCCGACAAATTTTGCTCAGAGGCCTCTCTTTCAGGCTTGAGGTTCTTTTTCGTGCCGTAAATGTACGACACGGGACCCAGGGCTTTACTTCCCTTCCGAAGGAAGTCTTACTTAGAATTTTTACGCCCCGAAAAATCCATCGGTCCTGGCCGGGTTCGAACCCGCGATCTTGGGTTTAGGAGGCAAGTATGGTAACCACTACACCATGTGAGATAACAAGTGATATTTAATGCAAATCGGTTAGAGAACAAACGAAAAGCTAGTAAATTAGAAAAAGGCTATTTGACAACAAATATCAAGCAGTAGATACAGACATAACAGAGCTGAAGCCATTTTTGAGCTTGTTTTTCTATTCAGCAATATTTAAGCCTAAATTCAATTAACTGGGAGAGAAGTTTTAGATAAATGATTGTTCGTAAACACCTGTTGCAGTTTTGTCCAGTTGTTTGAGACACTATTATTAGTTCCGTTATTCTTGAATTTTCCATTTCTATTTTCCCAGAGTAAACCATGTAATTCAGTTCAAAATATTTGCATGTCGATTTATGAAAATCTCAAATTTTGGTAGAAAGGCTCACTATGCATGCACGAAGAAGCTTACGATGTAATTGTTGCCCGAATAATTTCTAAATACAACTAAATATTAAAGTTATTTTTAATTCATTGTTATTTATTATCCTTGAATGGGATCAAGCCAGTTGTGCTACAAAAATGCACACTACTGTTATGGATTAAATAACATAGCTCCTTTAAAAACTATTTATTAAGTCTAAAAGTTGCATTCCATAATTTTCCGACATGTCATAGAAAGCCCTGATTCATTGTTCAGATGTTTCAGCTGCATTATACTTGCTCCATAATGCTGTGCGACCTTCAAAATCGAATAGAGCAGTGATTTTTTTTTTTTAAATAAAGAAGGACTTTCACCAAGTCATATTAAAATGTTTTGAAGTTTCCCCTTCATGTTATACTGTGCAGGAGTGGTGAAAATTATTTTGTTTGGGCACAGAGCCTTGAAGATGACTCATGTGAGAGGGTAGGCCAGTGGCTATGTTGACAGGCGTCTTAAGACAAAAAATATCTACAAGTTTAGGGGGCTTTATGAAACAGCTGTACTTCGCTTATTTCATCATTATTTGCATTTGCATATGATAAATGCAAAGATAGGTGCACCGAATTCATTCAGCAGCTCAAATGCAAGTCCGCGTGGAATGTTGTCAGAAGTTTTTGAATCTTTGTCGTGGTGACGAAAGTTATTTTTGGAACATATCGTCGCAGAAGGTTCTCTGCTTTAATTCTTTCTAAATAATAATCAATAGAGTGGTGCAAGAAGGGAAGCAGCCGTAGAAAGGTCAAGGTCACACATTTTTTTTTGGAACTGCTGAGGAATTCTGTGTGACACACTTCAGAGAAAGGGACACGACAGTGACTGGGAAGTGCTGTGCTGAGCTATTGCATCAATTGCGCAATGCTATCGAGGAAAAGAGGCAAGGAAATCTGATGCATACAACGCATCGATCTACACAGCTGCTGTAACATGTGACTTCCAGAAGCTGGATCATACACCATACAGCCCAGAGCTGCCCTTAGAGGTCGCAACAATGAACTGAAGGACGCTGTTTAATCCGCACTTTGCAGGCAAAACTTAGAAGTATCTTTTTAGAGGATGTGAAGTGTAATTCCAGAGATGTTAGAAATGCATTAAAGTAAAGAAAGTTTTCCTTAAAAAAATCCCGTCACGCAGGAGCTGAGTAAACCAAGCGAATTCCTCGGGAAGTAGAATAACTTTAAAAAAGAAAATAAAAGCCAAATAATGGCGTTACTGTGTTAATTAGCACTAAATCTAACTAATAAAAGAAAAAATTAACTATAATATAATATTTAATTAGGTTTGTCTGTTTCCCCCCCTTCAAAACCACTTAAAATCAAGTGACTACAGTGAAATTACTCTAATTTTCAAAAGTAAGGGGAATATAATTAAAATCACGCAATATTCTTGTTATCTATAAGTATTACATAACATTTTAGAGTTGTTATTATTGAGATTAAAACACACAATTAAATAGTATATTATTAATTAAATAAAAAATATTACATATGAAGTTATACTGTGTGGTTATTTTTAAACGTTTTTAAATGTATCTATGTTTATGAACTGAGCCTCTGATTCACTAAAATAGAAAGAAATAACAGAAAGTTTCGAGTTACATGGCGTATTTAAGAAGACGATGTTCATATGTTTGAATAAAACATTTAAACCAAATTTTCAAAAATATTTTCATGGGTTTCAACTGCAATAGCTGCATTTCTTCCGGATTCGCTAAAAAGTTAACTAATTTAGCCAGGCCGGAAACTTATTGACCGCACCTAAGAAAGGAAAACAAGGAAAGTTCAGATATAAAACTAACAGAGTCTATTTACATTATAAAAAGGCGCTACACATAGCTGTAGGAATGTTGTTACAGAGAGGTGTCAGCAGATTTGGACCGCTCTTGCTCTCAGGTAACGACTGCAGAAAAGGAGAATTTGTTTCCAAATTAAATACAAAATCCGCCCACCCTAGCTCCAGCAGTACTATAGGTTTATTTTCCAATTTTGAGAGTCGGCCTTTTCACTAATTACTTTTCGCTTGGCTTCTTCACAGCGGGCTTTCAATATGGAAAAAGTAAAATAGCGCTCCTCTCCCTTCCTGTCTTTCAACTTTTCAAACACCGTAAGCCGCGGTAAGAACACTATCAAGTCCAGCTAATAAAAACGAAGAGGCAGGGGCAGTTCAACCCGCTAATGAAGCCTTCCAACAATAACGTGTTCCTACAGTGTTCACAGCCTGTAAATCCATTAGAGAAAATGTCAGGCTCATGCTGGAGTAGAGAAGTTGAAATGAACGGAACTTGTTCGATGATCGTCTGGCTCATATCGTGTATTAAGAGTACATTTGTCGTTGCGATTATTTCAGCAGATACAACTCATAACTGCGAACACTGGCGGCCGAGATCGCTAAGGCATAGACTCCTGAGCGGGATGTTTGCGGTTCAAATTCCGCAAGTATTATTCATTCTTCCTGAGGTTTTATTGCGTTTCCTTAGCTTTCATTAGTGATACATGCCAGGGAAGTACCCAAAACTGGCCCGGAACGCTTTCATTCACAAAAAATCCATTTCATCTCTTGTATCATCAAAGACCCATGACACGTGATGCCAAAAATGACTTTCAACATTATTAAAAGAAATTAGACCCATAACGAAGCAGAACGATTTCATAGATGACGAATTAATTATACTTATCACATGAGGACCATTGTGGGAACTTCACCGATCTTCACCGGAATTCGTTTCCGCGTCCTCCTACTTAAATTAACCCTATCATAAACAGGCATAAAGGCGTTCGGCAGTGATGAGAAGTGAGGATAACCTGGAGAAAATGCTAGGGAGATTCAAATCGCAGATCTGCCGTCACCCAGAGCAGGCAATGAAACGAAATATCCGGGAGGCAGCTCACAATGTTCGGGAGAATGAATTGCGGCGAAATTCTCAAAATTATTTAAGAAGAATTCGCACATGTAGCAGGTTCGTTGAACTTCTACTTTGGTGGTGAGTACAACTATAATTACTATGTGCTATCAATAAATAAGGAAAACCAAAAACATAAAATGCGTGCCAACCTGTTCATCAACCCAATACAACAAATAAATTATCTGCTACCTATAAAAACAGCAAACAAATTGGTCACCATTTTGCAAACTGTGATATGATTTCGTCAGAATTTACAATAGGACCAAATCAATGCTTTTACTTTAATATTGCTAGCTAACACATTTACAGGTAAACTATTGGAGAATGAAAACTATCTCTTAGCAATATTTCCGCTGTGCTACTAAAAGACAGTAGCTTGATTGGAAGTGACGACAACCGTCCCACCACGTCCCTTGTGGCGTCATCGCTGATTGACAATGAATTTGTTGTTTGGCTCCCTTAAAATTTTCCCCCTGCTTTCAGCGGGCTGCTTTTGACAGGATGTCACATGGCAGGCTGCTCAGAACAAAATTTCTCCGGGCAAGACAAAGAAGAGGAACAGCCGATAATATAAATACAAGAGAAATGTGGAACGGAATCGTGTATTTTTCGCATTTTATCCGTAATAATAGCAAGTTCATATACTTCAGAGTAATGCATGAATACGAATGACACGTTTTAGCTGATTATAAGAGGGCGGATTGATATTTGCGCGAAATAGCAGGAGACATTGTTAAGCCGCATGATTGTTGGTATGCGCCATTCTTGTAATGGTTTAGATCAAATTTTCAAACAGATGCTACGCGCAGTTCTTTGTTTAGTGATCGGGGTAACACGTTTCTTAGAAATGGTCATTCGTCCAGTAATAAAGCATTTTTATTAAAATTTCCCTAAATTTTACCGCCATGTATGGCCGAGGTCGTTAAGGCGCAGACTCGTGAGCGGGAGGAGTGGGGTTCGGGTCCCGCCAGGACCGTCCTCCCTGATTGAGTTTTTTTCCAGGTTTTCCTCAGTCCTCATAAATGGCAAATGCCGGTGAGGTACCCTAAACTTAGGCCTTCCTTAAAAAATATCCTTTCTCAATATATCATTTCATCTCATGTATTATCAGTGTCCACCGCCTGTGGTGCCTCAGTAGTTAAAACGAGCGTTAAACACTGTTCATTCATTCCCTAAGTTTTGGGGAAACTATTGTTGAACTTAAACGGAGTTTTGTTGCGAAAAAAAACAAAAGAAACACAAAAACAAATATTGGTGCCGCTAGAGCACTTTTTAAATTTTGGATTTCACGAAAAACCCCACTTATGGTAAGCTATTTCATGGATTTTCAGAAACTATTTTTCTTATTTTATTTCAATGACATACACCAAGATTAGTTGAAAAAAATTGCGACCGCTAGAGTGTTTTTTAGTTTTTGCTTTAGATTAACCCCTGCCCCCAATGTTTCAATTTTACTAGTTAACGAATTCGCTGAATCGTTCGTTAATGGGCGATTATATGCCGAGTTTCGTTGAGGAAGAAAAGGAAATTGCGGCCGCTAGAGCGTTAATATATATTTTGCTATCGTCATTTTTGGTGCCTAGTAAGTAAGATCGATGGAAATTTGAAGACATTTTTGAAAAATTTCTTCATGGATAAAACCACAACTGCTACAATTCTCCGAAATTCGCTAAAATGTTAATGCCTGTCGTAAATAACAATGAAAATTATAGTTTCCATACTAACATACGATTTACTGTTCTAGAATCCTACACCTTTGAGAACATATCAGATTTAAGGACATTGTAGTAAAAGAAATGCTACAAAAACGCAATTTCATTGTCACAAGGACGACCAGAGTAATTAATACAATACGGGCAGTAGTTGACCCTTGTCTACATCAGAATAAAAATATAATAACGTTTAATCCGCAACAGTAGATATGGCCGCATGGACAGCAAAACGCAGCAACTGCACAAAAGCGTACATGCCAGTATATTGGGGTATGCAGGCTTCATGTTTGTATGACAAACAGGACAGAAATGAAACAAAACAATTGTTTTATTAAAACAAAGCCGGTCGTTGAAATGAGCAAATTGTTTGTTATTGTTGGGCAATGGAATGTGCGGGACACTGCCGTGGTGTCTTCCCCCACGAACATCTGACAGTAAACGCAGTTTTATTACGCACCACAACTCAGACAAAAGCGGGAGATAAAATAGCAGAAGATATTGTGTAATTTATCGTAAACTACCGGGGCTTGAAGCTAAAACGTAAAGTCGATGACATAGGAACACTGCAGTAGCGAGAATAATATGGTCCTTTTCTTAATCCTCTACCATCTACCTACACTGAAGGGCCACAATACTGAAAAAATGTATTTGTATCGCATTATCGTGCCATCAATATTTACCCATAATTAACAGAATTTAAAATTTTACTAATAACAGAAATATTAAAGAAACGCTGTCTATTCCATTTTTAAACAAAAGAGTTGCAGTTCATAGTTTCTGATCAGATCATAATAGATTAAGTGATAGGAATAAAAAGTCATCACGCAGGATCTGCGTAACTAAGCGAATTACTCACTCAGTAGAATAACTTTAAAACAGGTTTAAACATTTTTAAATGTAACCGTGTTTATGAACTGAGCCCTTGGTATCATATTTACAATCACTAAAATAGAGAAAAATAACAGAAAGCTCCGAGTTACATTGTGAATTTAAGACGTTGTTCATATATTTCAATAAAACAAAAAACATGCTACTATTTAAAAACAAGTGCAATATACTAAGAAATTATAAAGAATCAGCAATAAACAGTCGAAAGTTTCATCGATTTTCAGTGGCTTTGAAATTTAATTTAAATGTTGTTATAGTAAAAACATGTAACGAAAACGTTTTCTGGAGGCTATTACAGAGCGCTCTTACATACAAATATAATTCTCAAACATATATTAGATTAATATTTTACATTTTATATCTTCACGACGATGCTTAGATTAAATATAAAACATATACATAGTTATAAATACCGTTTATATGCTGAATTCATTTCTCCTATAATTTTAAAACAGAACAGAAAAAATTAAACGCCAGAGTGCTTTTTAAATTTCGATTTTCAGTATACTTCTCCTAATGGTTCAGTTTCCATAATTATTTGCAACTATTTTTTTCTGATTTTATTTAAATGGTATATACCGATTTTTGTTGTAAAGAAACAACCATTGGTGCAGCTAGGGCGATTTTTAAATTTTATTCCTAATGACGCTATCTCCCTGATTTTCAGGAAATATTTTTTTATTTTATTTAAATGGTTTATACCGAGTTTTGTTGTGAAGAAATAAATATTGCTGTTGTTAAGAGTTTTTTTTTTGTTTTAATTTTTGGTTTCAGGTAAACCCCCAATCCTAATGGCCCATTTTCCTTATTTTCAGAAACTTTTTCTTATTTTATTTAAATGGTACATAGGCAGCTTCGTTGTAAAAGAAAAGAAATAATGCCACTAGAGAGATTTTTAAATTTCGGGTTTCAGGTAACCTCCTTTTAATACTCCCATTTCTCTAATTTTTAGAAAATATTTTAATCGATTTATTTTAATGGAATATGCCGAGTTTTCTTTTAAAAATATAAAATTATGGGCGCGAAAGCGATTTTTAAATTTGCTTTAACCCCCCACTCGGTTTTCAGATATACCCCCTTCTTATAGTCCGATTGCACTGATTTTTAAAAGTACTTTCATCAATTTATTTTAAAGCAACATACCGAGTTTCATTGAGAAAAAAGTTAAAATTGTGGCCGCTGGAGTGATTTTTATTTCCTTTTTAAGCTTTTCACTTTAGGTTAACCCCCACTCCCAAAGGCCCAATTTTGTAGATGAACGAACTCAATGTTTCGTTAATAATTAATGGATCTTCCAGGATTATGCGCTCAACATGATGAAGCACATACTTAGACAACTAAACTTCATAACTAAATTACTAAATTCATTAAATTAACATATAGCGTACAGGGGTATACGGACTTTTCGAACACACTGTAAAACTGTCTGGATAACAATATCTGGTTATTACATTATTAGGCCGTGTTCAAGCGCAACAGGTACAGCCCGAATGCACCAATCTTTTATCAAGTGTATAAGTAATCATTACTTTCGTGGTTTTCCGTTTTTAATTCAAATTTAAACTATTTCTGAGTGTTGACAAACGAATTTACTAGTAAAAATATGATTCTTACACCCTATATTCCTCTGGTGCTACCCAAATACCCGTCAGTACGAACTTGGCTGTACTTGCGACCTGTTTCATAGCGGTTGCCCGGCAACGACAGACGCTTGCTTTATGCTCCGAGATAGTAAATACACCCCAAACTGAGGAACTGGATAGTGAGTAGCATCTATAACGGGGGAAATATGTGTCGCTGATTGGCTATTCCGCTTCCATAGCAACTCAGAAGCATGCGCGAGCATTGTTAGCTTGCTTTTATAAAATTACAGACAGTGAACTTAACCACTTCGTACCTCTTACCCTGATTTGCGACCAGTTTATGGCGACAGCCGTTCTCTAAACGTTTCTAGCAAACGTCATGTTAAATTAGTAGTGAAATGATGTAGTACGCAGTCAACAGTGAATTTGTTTACACAAGTTTGCATGAATGTGCGAAATAGAACCAAGTGAAACATTCATGGCTCTATTTTCGTTAGTGATTTAAGGGTTTCGCTTTCTTATTCCAACGTCAGTCGCTTTAAGAGAGCCAGGGGGTGGATGAAACACAGCTCACCGGGGGCTAGACAGTTTGAGAGTTTTTCTCCTCTCCGTGACGCGGGTTTTTCATGTGAAATGAGAATTAATTTTTCATGAAGTTCGTTCCATGCTTATCACGAGCCAGCGAAGTGTTTTGGGACGCACTTTTCTCTACATTGGAGAAGCTAACCTGTCTCTTTTAATTTCCTATATCAGTTTTGTGAAATTACCAGTTGTTGTGAATGCTTCGTGTGAAGAAATTAATCTTAAAGGCTATGGATTGATTAGACGACGTTCATCGCGAAATATAGAGGTTGTAATATGACCCCCCTGCTTTTTGGTTTTGTATTATGCTGATATCCAATGGATGCTACTTCAAACTATTCTTATCGTGACCGTTAATAGTACTGCTGAGCTCTTCGTGCAAGTATTGAGTGATTTTCTGTTTTACGGATTATTGAAGTTATTATTGATAGGTAAAGAACTGCTAGTTTATTTACTACTGAGGATCCTGTGTTTGCAGAAATGTAGTACATGAACTAGTTTTATTATTATTGTAACTTGAAACCCTGCATAGAAAATGTGTTTCTTTTAGGCTATTGTATAACATGGCAGTGATGGTAATATGGTATCCCTGCATACTTTGGGTGCCATATTGCATGCAACTTTTTTAAATATCAAGTGATGAAATTGTATTATTTCATATATGACTAGAAAGCAGCTTTACCTCCCGCAACCTAAGAAAAGAAGACAGTGGGATCCAGAAGTCAATGTTTAAAGCTGTTACGGCCGTCAGGGGCAAAAGAATGAGATTTAAAAAAAGCAGTTCTAGAGTTTTCAGTTCCTAAAACTACTTTAAGACGTTTGATTGCAGAAACGGAGACATCTCCAAAGATTATTGTATCTAGGAAGTTGAAGGCAAGCTGTATTTATAAACAATAGCTATTACTTACATTTATAATGGATGACAATTAGGATGGCTACGCTATCTAATCCCTATGTTGCGCATGTGCAGAGCCTAATTTTCTTTACGTAATCTTTCTTAACAAACCTAATACTACAACACATTTCCCGCATTGACAGCCCCCATAGGTCACAAAATAATATGATGATAATAAGTAACGAAAGAAACAAAAATGAGAACTATAAGTTAGAAAGCGCCGTAAAATTATTTCGGGACACATTTCCGATTGCGTAGCGGAATGAAGACCTTATGGTTTTTACTTTTTAAGGTTAGAATTTAGAACTTATGCATTATTTAGATAAAGTGAAAATCATTATAAAATATCTAAAGATGGCTTAAAAGTAAATTTCCTACAGTTACCCATATATTTGAAATACCCTCAATAAACGGAACAGTACGATATATGCAAATCTGAGGTTAGTTGCTGATGTTTCGCAAAAAAATGTTATGCTACACTGTGCACATATATAATATTAAATTAATATTCATTTATTTGCTTCTTGAATACATATATATTACATAAGTATTTCATTTATCAGCAAATAGTATAACAAGAATTTTATGGAGTAAAATATTTTCACGTTAAATTACTTCCGAACGCAAATTGCAATAAATATCCATTCAACCACGCACAGCGTATAAAAACAGCTGACTGAATTTTACCGAACCAATTGCATCGTACAAAATAGCTTTATTAATAAACCGCCCCTTTTTCAACTAAATTAACTTATATCTAAACGTGCCCCATTTGACTGCCAAATTTTCGACTTGGTTTCATCGTAACTAATGCTAGCGTGACACATCCTATTTTCAAATTCCTCGTTAAAAATTCTCTATCATGTCCTGGTAAACTTTCGAAACTAATAGTGCAAATTGGTTTATTGTACTGCCTAAAATACATCCATAACACGTGCAATCAATTTAAGCTTATAGTCATTGCAGAGTAAATATCACATAAAAATTGGAGAAAAGAAAACAGTTTAAAAACATTTTCATTGCAATGCCCCATTTAACTTCGCTTTGCAAGATATTAAACAAGTGGCTTACCTGAGTCAAATGTCACCTCACTGATCATGATCCACTTCGCAGCGAAGTGCAGCTGCAATTTGACGAAACGGCCAATCCTGTGATGGAGTTTGATGGAGATGTTTCTCGAATTTTCAAAGATGCGGTCCTCTATATATGTGTACGTTATGGGCTCCCCAGTGTAATATCGGCCACCGATGCTGAACATTATGTTAGCCTCCGAGAACACCTGCAGAACATGACATAGCACCGATAAATATTTGAATTAACTCCCACAACATATATACAGTGGGTGCCAAAAATGTATACACACTTTCACAGTAGATATCTATTAATATATTTCTATTGGAACGAAGAACAACAGTAAGTATAGCATGATGTTCTGTAAACAGATATGACTCACATACATTACATAGCGTTGCTACATGACAGGCAAATAAACAGTTAACAAATGAAGCCAAGATTGTCGTATGATGTTCTGCAAACAGATGTGACTCACATTACGTTATGCTAGCGTTGCTACAACAAAATGAAGCCAAGAATATCGTTTAAACAGCGGAAAGCAATTTTGAAGTGATATTGGAAAACCGAGAATGTTGTTGAAGTTCAAAGGCAATGGAGACGTGTGCACAGAAAAAACCGCCGTTGGATTTCTATGTATGTCTAACTCTTAAGGATGTTGTATACCGTAGAAAACCAGCTACATTGGCAGCACTTCGGGAAGAAATTGAAACGGCATGTGCTGCAATCGCTGAGAACACTTTCGCAAACGTTGCTCAATCAGTAGTTCAACGTACTCAGAAGTGTATCGACGCCGATGAGAAACTGTTGTAACTGTAAAAGTCTAAGATGATTAGTGCTCATCACTTTCTGTTTGTGTGAATGCAGTTTTGTTATGTTAACACAGTTTTTTCTTTGCTTGAAGTGTGTATACATTTTTGGCACCTTCTGTATTGACATTCAGGAAGTCGATAGGATATACATATAAACATGACTATAGTTTCAACAAAAACGTTTCCACAAATTTGGTAATAAAAGCGCTTGACCCACTTTAGGACTCTGGGTAGGAGTTCGTAACTACTTCGGAAGTTCCAGATCAACCACTGTCTGAGCTGAAAAGTCATGTGTCTTTCTGAAAACTGTACACACCTGGTACTCCAACATTTTGCACACTATGTTTAACGTTGTTTCTCAAGATGGTGACATAGATATGCTGATCCATTATCTCACATATTACTGGATGTTCCCTACTCCTATCGCTCCACTACCTGTTTTATGTGGGGGTTGTATTAGCAACTCTTCTTGACTGTTCTTTCTCCGATACCGACTACTCCATCTGACCCGTATCAGTTTAATTTTGTTTCATAGGACCAGATGACGTTGTTCTTAACTTCCTGATATTTATTCAGATGTTCTTTTGCAAAGCCCATTCGCTCTGTCTTTATGCGATTCTTTCCACTAATAAATGGTCTTTTCTTTGTCATCCTGACATAGAAAGCATATGTTGTAAAACACCGAATCCTCTCCTTGTACATCCCTTTGCTGCCACTTCCTCAGTTCTTGGCCGAAATGAAGTCACGCTCAGTATATATATATATATTCTAACTGTATATACAATGGGATAAGTGTCACTTTACCCCGCGGCGCGGGGTTTTTCCTACTACCTTACTGACTATCGCAGTCGCAGCGCAGCTGTTCCCGGGTGTGTGTGTGTTATTTGCTTTATTTACGGACGCTCTTTAACATCTCAGGTCATGAGCGTCCTATTCAACTCAGGGCGTGAAACGGCCGACAAATTTTGCTCAGAGGCCTCTCTTTCAGGCTTGAGGTTCTTTTTCGTGCCGTAAATGTACGACATGGAACCCACGGCTTTACTTCCCTTCCGAAGGAAGTCATACTTAGGATTTTTACGCCCGAAAAAATCCATCGATCCTGGCCGGGTATGAACCCGGTGGTGAAAGAATCATAGGGCCAATTTTTTGAGCATACAGTTGATTCTGTTATGTGAATATCATACTAACCCATTTTTTTTTTCACAAAATTAACCGACGAGGAGCGTGATCATGCATTTTCCCTAATAGGCCTCTGTCGCTACTCACGCTGCGAATAATTCCATAAGAGCAATTCACAACGCGTTTCCACAAGACAAAGTTATTTAGTAGGAATTTGTGGCACCCTCGCTCCCCCGATTTAACAGCCTGCTATTATTATCTCTAAGGTAAATTAAAATTGCCGTGTTCAAGACAAAACCCGCACATAATACAAAAAATCAAAAGAAAATATTCATCAGGAAATTATCCGAATTTCTCAAAATGAACTACAGAGGGTCATGACATAATTTCCTGAAGAAATGCCAAAAAGTGTGGAAAATGAAGGTACAGGAACTATTAAATTGGTATGTGCATTGTATGGTTGGTTTGTTTTATTGTTTTATCCGCGCGCTAATCAGCGAGTGGTGCGCTCGCTAATAGACAAAACACTCCGGAAGAAAACAAAACTGATCGCACGTATTTGAGTAATAGGTGTATTAAGGTTTTTAATAACGTTTTTATATGTTCACATGTCATACCTTTGCTGGAGCTAGCAGGCTTCCTCTGTACATGTATTTAGAGTCAAATCTTCCGAGCTATAGGTAATTAACTCATTACTCTTTATAATATTTATTCTGCTTTTAGCGCAAACACACAAATAGCCCAAAGGTAAATTAGTTGGCAAACTAATCTTCGATGAGCCCAATTCGCTACTTTTCGCCAATCTGGCAACTGTGTGTTAATGTTATGCTGGTAATGCATCTGACATGATTATTGTTAGCATATTGTTGATGGCTAACATTTCTTAACAACGTTTATCAACAATGTTGCATTAAAATTTGGCGCGCAAAACTGGATGTCTTTCTTCTTAAGAAATAAACCTTAAATGCTTTGGAAATTTAAGGTTGTGCTTCTACCGCATTTAAGTTTATGTCTTACTTTCCGCCATTCGCTGGCTTCCTTACTGTGTTTTAATTTTCCAAGTGTTCCTTTTCCTAATGGATACTTTCTCCAGTGCGACAATTCAAAAGAGGAAGTACATAACTGTCCTGTTTCTTTGTTCCCAAGAGACAAACGGGCTTGCAAAGTTGGCAGTTCCTCATAATGGTAAAGTTTAGCACGTTCAACTTCCGCTGGTTTTGTATAACATTACGTAACGACAAACCATTCCAGCAGGAGTTCATTGAAATGAAAACGCTGTTACAGAAAGTGAGGTTATATAACTATTGTGTAAGGGCATAAATAAGCAAAAATGTTGACAGATCGCCAGTATGGCGCTTTTTCAGCAATTCTTACCTTATACAAGCCTGGACAATTGTTTAACTTGTTTTGAAGCTGGTAATGCAAAGGGAAGACACAAATCATTTGTCGTCCGCCCCGAAGAACAAATAAGATAAATCACAGAGGTGAATCAGGTGATCGCCATATATGTTCCCATGTTTTATGACGCAGTAAAATAAATTATGGATAAAAAACGAAGCGCATAAATTTTAAAAACGTTTACATTCAAAATAATTAAAATTAACTGTCAGATTTGATGCAGATATGTACTGCATGATTTATGTTTCCAAAAATCATATTTCTTAAAAGCGGAAGATATTTCACGTATTCATTAAAAACGTTTTTAAAAGTTGTGCTAAAACTTCGAATGAACTTTGTGTGTTATATTTGAGAATAAGTTATTATTTGTTGAATAATAAAAACTTAATATGTTGTTTTTACAACATTCTTATAGTTTGTGCTTTGCTTTTCGACATAATCACCTTGATTAGTAACACCTGTTCCCAAGCTTACAAATACCCCTAAATAGCGGCTCCCAAACAGTACTCCGCGAAACATTTTTAGTACTCTTTGAAGAAATTGGAATAATAATAATAATAATAATAATAATAGATTAGGTCTTAAAATTGTGAATTTCAATTAACTTGTGGTAAACTCCCACTCCTGGTTTCGCTGATTTTCAGAAACTATTTGTCTTTTTTTGGCATATACCGAGGTTTCGTTGCTGAAAATAAAAATTGCGGCGATTTTAAAAGTTCCGTTTTAGGTTAACATCCACTTCAAATGGTCTAATTTTGCTGGTTAACGAACTCGAATCGTTTGTTAATTGATCATTATATGCCGAGTTTCGTTGAGAAAAAACAAAAATTGCGATCGTAAGAGTGTTAACTAGCACGCACATATATAAATCATTTTGTTCGTTATTTTTCTGGCTAGTAAAATAGAATGGATGGATATTTGAAGAAAGTTTTCAAAAATATTTTCATGGGTACAACCGCAATAGCTACTGCATTCGTTCGGAATTCGCTAAAACAATCAAAGGAATGGAAACATGATGTTTTGTCCAAGGAATTTCGTGTAGAAAAACGGAAGGGGGGGGGCAAAAGGAATTATAAAGAACGTTTATTTAGAAGAGGGTAAAATTCTCGATGGGGGTGTATTAACCCACATTACTACCCAAGCTTTGGGAAAAACTTTGGAAAAACTCAGAAGAAACTTTCTAAAGGTGGGTGTTTTTGCAAGACTGTGCACCCGCTCACAATTTCCTGATTGCAATGCACAATATAAACTTTGAACTAATTGACCTCCTCACAGTTCGCCAGTTCCTTCACCCTATTATCCATTTCCAAAGCTCAAGTGACATTTGGAAGCAATTTTCATCTTCAGTGATAAGTGCTGTGGCGAAATGGTTTGCAGAGCAAGAAAAACCATTTTTAAGAGTCTTGGAAATTTTTTATTGATATTGTGCTGAGTGTATAATCAAAAGTTGATTACGCTGAATAAATAAAAAAAAAAGTTGTAGTGAAATAGATGTCAATTTTCTATGTTAGGCTAAGAACTTACAAGTATCCCTAATTAAGGCGATCACAAACTGTTAAGGCTATCCAAAACCTCTTGGAAAGGCAAAGATTATGAAGAATATTAAGCCATAATTGACATACGTTAGCAACATATGAAGCACATAATAGGCAAGAGTATCAAAACTCTATGACACAGTATTCACACATTTATGCTAATGCATGTCGTTACTTTTCTTCTCTGCATTCGTAAGCAACATCTGCTCGAGAACAATGCAACGCACAATGCTCTCGTAGAGAACTAAGCCACAAGGGAAATGTCAGATTAAGCACTAACGTCATATGGCGAGCGGAGCTGACGTTATTTAAATCTTATGAGAAAGTGCAGGTAAATTGCGTGGATGGAATATAAAGGCTTCTCAATCAACAAGACCACAAAAAATATCATTTTAACTAAAGAGATTAACTGCTGGATACAAGTTGACTATAAGGTGCTATGATGACCAACATTAATTAAAACAAACAACCACAAGAAAAAATAGACAAATATTGCATTGAGTTTTATGCTTTCACTCTTTTGTGATATTTTATACTTCTCTCTCAATTCCATTTTATACTTAATGTTATCAAACACTGAGAATTGTCAGAACACACCTAAGTTGCTTGCAAGGAGAAACTGTGTACATCTGGTGATAACTCCCATCAACATGAAGTTA
The DNA here is from genome assembly GCA_030762175.1 of Metallyticus violacea. NCBI lineage: Eukaryota > Metazoa > Arthropoda > Insecta > Mantodea > Metallyticidae > Metallyticus > Metallyticus violacea. The sequence goes on along the minus strand of CM060837.1, from coordinate 7,795,224 downwards.
CTTCTTCAAGACTCTCAAAACACTCATTTACCTCTTTTAAAACCTCTTCATTTCATTTAAATGCGTGTCCAGTCAGGAAATTTTAGAGTTTCGAGAACAGAAAGTAATTCCAGGTAGCAAAATTAGGTGGCTAGGGTGGATGAGGCAACATTTCAAATCGTGTAGATCGGACATTGCCGGATGTTTTTCCGCGATCGCTGTCTTCAGTCTTTTCAAAGCGATCCGTAGCATTCTCCAGTAATGTTTTTTTTTTTTTTTTTTTTCCTTCTTCTCTTCTCCAAGTAGTCAATGGAGAGAATCCCTTCCAAAGCTGAATTCATCGCCTATGCAGTGGATGGAACGCATTGGTGCGGTCCATTGTTTAGACTGCTGTTTCGTTTGCGGTGAATATAATGAATCCACGTTTGGTCCAGTCACAAAACACATATATAGCTTGAATTCCACACTTCCAAACAGTCGGCGGAAGTCCGCATGCAATTTCGCTTTTGCTCCGGAATGAACAGATGCGACATCCATCTTGAGCCAAGTTTTTTTTTTTTTTTATTGCAGTTCATTATACATAACAAAATAAACCCGCTTAGTTGAGATGCCGTGGCCACTACTACCTCGCGCACTCAATTGTCTGTTACCCAAAACAATATAATGAACTCTATACTGATGATTTCTGCCATCATAGCTGATTTTGTAGCTCCAGGATATGGTGCATCTTGATACTTGTCCTGCAACCCTTGAACCCATAATCAAACGGTCCAAGGACAGTGTCACCCAAGGCGATCTAAATCCTCTGGATTTTATATCCTTTGCAATTTTCCTTCCCAGTAAAAGAACTGAAATCTCATCTTATCCATTTTTCACTGTCACTTGAAACTGACAAACAATGAATGAATGACTTGTCATCCTAGAATATTGATGTATAGAAAGAAAACTTTATTATAATGTTACCGTTGCTCTTTGTTAACGTACAAACCAAATTACTTATCAAACCACCCTCGTAACTTTCGGCACGTAATGCAGGGCTGAATTGACATTACCAACCATGTAAACATAACCTGTATACACGACGAGTTTATCATTCAAAAGCCAGAATCGGTGTATACAAAAGGTAACTATTGCACCAAGTGTTAACAGGCAATTCTACGCGACACATTAACTTTATGAATTTGATTTTGATCGATAAAAACTGTTTATCATGGAAAAAAATAGTTTATGTCAAATGTTTGGAGTTTATTTATTTCGATAAATTACAGACGCTCTTTAATTCTTATGTCATCAGCGTCTCATTCAAATCAAGGCATGAAAAGTTCTATAAATTTTGCCCAGAGGGCTCTTCTTTCAGGATTGAGCTTCTTTTGCATGCTGTAAATAAATATACGACACAGAGCTCAAGGCTTTATTTGCCTTTATACTTAGGGTATTTTACGCCCGAAAAAAATCTATCGACCCTGGTCGGATTGAAAGCGCGATCAAGGGCCTACGAGGCAAATATGATTACCACTACACCACTAGGACCGACTGCCGCTGTCTTAGGCAATACCTTCCGTAACAGAAGAGACATCATGTAGACCCCACCAATAATTTTCAATTTTATTTCCGATCCTACTGGGAGCGAGAGAGCTCGCCGTTTAGGGCTGAAGTGTGCGAGTTGTATTGTTCACTATTTGTAGTGCATTCTGCAGCAGCAGCAGGAAAGCGCAGTGCAACCAAAACGGATTAAAAAAAAATAATAAAAAAAAAAATAGAAATTTTATTCCTCTCAACATATATTAGCAGTTTTAGTGTGACGCATTAAGCAACTTCCATCCTGTATACATAACTGTATAAATAACTAGAAAAGCAGGAATTGATTAAACGCTTGAGCAGTAACACAAATATCATTCATTACATTTTGATTAATTTGTGTTCTTCAAAAGTAGAGGATAAGTGTTGGGGGTAAAAGTATGTATCGTTATTTTATTAATTAATTCATCTTTGTGATTTTTTTTGTTTTGTTTTATCCCACCTTACTTTTTTTATTAGTGTTTAACGTGCGTTTTAACTACTGAGACACCACAGGTGGTGACACTGATTATACATGAAATGATATATTGGGAAAGTTTTTTTTTTTTTTTTTTTTTTTTTTTTTTTTTTTTTTTTTTTTTTTTTTTTAAAGGAAGGAAACGTTCCAGACCCCGGTATTTGCCATTTATGAGGACTGAGGAAACCTGGAAAAAGTCTCAAGTTAGGTAGGACGGTCCTGGCGAGATTCGAACCGCAGGCCTCCCGCTCACGAGTCCGCGCCTTAACGACCTCGACCACCCGTAGCGGTTTCAGCTTACTTTTAAGGTGTATTCCGCCGCAACCTGTCTCCATCCAAATCGCCCCGTTCCGTTGCTGGCTCATATCCTTGCCAATGTCCTAAATGTAAAACCTAAGTGCTAATTACTCTGTGTCTTTCATTCCGCAGCCGTAATTTATCCAGGGAATTTAACATTTGTTCATTTGCTACATGTTCTTCCAAGAACGTTGTATATATGTTATTTTGTACGCTTTGCAAAACATTTTATATTGGTTCAACTTCTACTGTTGTTTCGCTCCGTATGAACAATCATAGACGTTCTGTTAAAACCAAGTCTCCTTTGCCGGTTACACAATATGGGCAAATATTTAGAGATAATTTTGAGAGAGAAAGGAACTCAAGTAGTTAGAAATATAGACATTAAAATCTGTGACTTTTCTTAGTGTTTTATCCTTTTCTGCTTTTCTAATTATTGTTAATTTAGTTACATTGTTAATAGTGTTCATTATATTTATATTATTTTTCCTCCTCCCTTTTTTCTCGTTGTTTTATCTCATTCCACGATTTATGTTATCTTCGAGATTCAATATTTACCTAACAACCTTCACTTGTCTTCTGCTTTGGAAGAAGAACGAAGGCTGCTATGAAATAAAGCGATGTTTGCGTTACTATTTAAGTGTTTTATAAGGATATATATTCAATGCCACCACTGTCCATTTGGACTTGTAGGGTGCTCCTTCAGCCTGGCGAGAAAGTAGCCGACTTTTGAGGTTGGGATGCCTGGAAAACGCGGCTACGTTACTCCAAGAACAGCTGCGAGGGGAGGATATACATGATAATTCGGCCGACTGAACTCGGGGGAATTTATGGCGTAAGTTTTCCAGGCATTCATCTCAGTCAAAAAGCTAACCGTCAGAAATTGAACATGGGTAGTCGCGTAGAAAGTATGAATTTTACTACTAGCCCAGGGGGTTTAGTGTTATAGTTTAAAACATTGCAATTTCAGTGTACGAGTGGATATTGCTATGCCGTTATAATTTGAAACATCTCACATTACGATTGTTTAAGAAGAAAAAAGCAAATGCTGCCAAACCTACCTCTGTCCAGGTATTCTCAGAGCTTCGCCCAAAACTTAAGTAGGTTTAGCAGGGGACAGGACCCCAGGCACTTGCATACAGTGGCAGGAAGCGTCTGCAGAATACGCAACAGGCCGTGGGTGATTGAATATTCCGAGCCACACGTTTTATCGGCCGTGACACACGCAGGGTCCTTAATACTTCTAATGCAACAAGGCGGAGACGCCGCTACCAAAACGTGTTGAGTGGGAAGTACCTCTACAGAGTGTTCAAAAAGCGATTCAACACCCGTTGTGCTCACGTGACAAATGTACTTAAGCATTAGTTCAGAGAGTGTTGACAGATCTTTCTCGTGGAAATTAGATCAAAGGCGAGCGTTAAACTCCTCTTGGGAACTCTTAACAAAATCAGAGAAACTTAAACTCTCTTTCCGTACAAAAGTCGAGAGAAAAACGCACTCATAAATTACAATATACTGGGCGTTTAATAACAACACAAAAGTTATTTCTTAAACCAAACCCAATCTAAATTCATAGACATTTTGGTTAGTCAAAAAAAATCTCTCTATACGTATCAATGAAAAAAAAAAAAAAAAACATGGTTAACGCATAAACACCTACACAATACAGGGTGTACACAACGATTATATCGGTTTTAAATTTATATTTTTTCTCTGTGATATACTTCCGAATCGTAATATAAGTTGAAGAAGTGGAAGTTTCCATAGCACACATTACAAATGTTCAATATGCGATCCATTTGTGACATGACATACATCCAGCCGGTAGTCCCCACTGACGTCAGCATGTCTGGTGTAACTGCTGCAATAATTCTCGGTCTCAACTGGGGTAGGTCTGCAGGTAGCGGTGACACGTATACACGATCTTTATGTACCCCCAGGGGGGTCAGATCTGAGGACCTTGTAGGTCAACAGAGAAAAGTCAAGGCGTCCGGATCACGACAACTAACCAACGATGGGGAAATTTTGCCTTTATGTAGAATTCTTTAACAACTGCAGACGATAGGTCTTTGTTGCAGATGTTTTCTTAACACCTTCCACACTGTCATTGTTGAAATTGTTAGTTCTGGAGTCGCCCGCCCCTCAGATTTTTTAGAACTGCGCGCGACTCTGTACACATTCTCATCTGACACATGCGGTCGCGTTTCCTTTATAGAGACAACCCGTCGTTTGGATCTGACTGTATCACATACGAATGTTGTTACCAGAGGGGGCGTTCAGACCAAATTTTCGGCTGTACGCCCTCTGGACTGCATTATGTTTGTTCTCTAAAGGATGAATACATTAACCCCGCTGCTGCCACTGTGCCACAGGATCGTCGAATAACATGAAGAACACTTTCAGAAATTCTGAAAATTTCACTGGGTGCCACCCACACGTTGGTAACTGAACAGTTGCACATGAGACGCGTTGGGTTCCAAGACTGCTGATTCCCGAACAAAAAGACGGTCGCATGTAGGGAAGATGCAAATTTTCCTTTAAAGGTAATCAATGTTGACGAAATTTCGCTATTTCATTTCGATCCTGAGAGCAAACAGCGTGGCTCTGCTGTGTGGTTATCATTTAAATTAATTAAAAAAATCTTTTTTCGATATTCAAGGAATGATAAACCTGCACACACAACTGTAACTGGGGAATATCACGGAGATGTTCTGAAAACTCTGTACGGCTATATCACACGCAAAAGGCTACATTTCAGTACAACAAGCTGGATGTTGCATCACGATAATGCACGACCGCACATTGCAAATGTTGTGGCTCAATATCTAAACAAAACATCAATTTATAGTGTGTCTCTCACCCTCCCAGGTTTAGCTCTGTATGATATTTCCCTAAACTGAAGGAAGGTCTTCGTGGGAGGAATTTTCCATCACCAGAAGCAATGGTTAAGGCTGCGGGGGCGATTCTGAAGGACCTGGCACTTAACAGTTTCCTTGAAGAGTGGCAGGAACTATGGGGTTGGTGCATTGCATACAACAGGTGATACTTGGAGGAATATGTGAGCACAGGTATTTGTCAGAAAAAAGATTAAGCTCATTCTTTATTAAACACTTCATCCTGTGCTATATTATGATATAGATCACTTTGTTGGGAAACTGTTTCATATGTAACAAAATATGCACGAACAAATTAATTTCAAAATGGCACAATCGCATCAAAAACAGAATTCAGATAGAAAGTGCTTGAACTATGGCGTGGCGAAGGAGAAATCTACAGATATTATATATGTTTCCCACAAAAACAGGATTTTTTTTTTTCAATCTAAAGTTTTGATTTAAACTTCCAAAATCAGATAGTGATAAAATATGTAAAAATACACTATCAGCAAAAGACGAAGAAACAAAGAAAACGAAAGTTGAACATGAAGTTCTTAATTCTAAAACCTTCCTTTCCTATAATTTTATGCAGGTAGTGCGTTTAAAAATTCACATTTGATAAGCAAAATTCTTCCCCTCACGCGTCGCATATATAATGAAAGCTAATTTACCGCACGTTAGCGTTTTTCATTTTTCATTTGTTTACCGAAGGACAACTACTTGGGTATTTTAAACTGACATAAAAAGGGAGGGAACAAAGCAATAATAGTAACAGCATATGCAAGACGGCAGTAAATGAGAAGTAATATTAGAAGAAAAAAAAAAATTCTTTCGGCTGCAGCTTCTCAAAGTCTATTTAATACAATTACCTACTTGAAAGGAAGTAGCCGATATGTTACTGCCTGCAGGGAAACATCTGGCGTGCGTCCTGAACTTGGTCTAGAGATAATTTTGACCTTGATGTTATAAGTTATCATGGCAAAGAAATGATCCAGAGTATTTTGGCGATTTTGTTAGGAATAGCAGGAAAGGAAAATTATAAAGGATATCTATAAATAACTAATTCACACATTACAACGTTAACTGGAGTCTTCCTAATATAAACACAATTGTGCTGCAGATATAAAGAAATCGCCTGTACTACAAATTTGCCAACACCCTGCTTCAGTAGGTAGCGAAATATGATTCGGTCACGGACAATTGTATAGATAAAATAATTCATTATGTTTTTCTTTCATTGTAGGTACCTAATAGTTACAAAGGATATATTGTTAAAACATCTTTTCATGGGTACAACCGCAATAGCTTACATCTTTCGGAATTCGCTAAAAGGTGAACGTGATATTTAAATTAACTTTATATTAAAGAGTTTTCGCTTTCGCGACCAGTACAGCAAATTAATGGATAACTTTTACAAAATCTGCACTACAATGCGAAGAGACAGAGTGACCAGCTTAAGGCATACTTTAACCGTTTAAAAGATTAATAAAAAAGCTTGTGACACCCGATCTTCCACTCAAAACAATCAACACACTGTAGCAGCTTTGTATTTGTTTCTTTGCCCACTTTGCTGCAAGCTTACCGGTAGCGGATGTGATTTGATTTTCCCATACCGTTAAGTTCTTCACTAGCGAGCCAGATATATGTGGAGGAAAATGGGCCTCTTATATACATAATGTTAAACACTTGGTCGAACGGGAGAGGGTGCGAGATAAGAAGCACCGGGGGTTAAGGGGCAGGGCGGCCCTCTTCATTTGATATTCAGCTCCTTCGCACCCCTCGCTGGGGTCATGCCCCTCTGCAAACACCCACAAATGTCACGCCCTTTATCTGCCCCTGCTTCTTTCTTTAATTCAATGACTCGTAGAAAAAGCCAAACCCCCAAAATCTGGACTCTTTCCTTCAGGCCTTAAACCGTTTTTCACAGGAATAATTTCTCTCAGTAAAATTTATTTTTTATAGCTTAATGCGTAATGCACACTAGGTATTAGTTTCATTGTTGCCATTTCTGATTCCCGCCAGTGAGAGGTGTTCAAAGTTGAGACATGTTCGGTTCCGCCCCAGAGCAAAATGCAGGTGACAGGCGAACAACATATTCTCCTCTGAAATTCTGTTTTCGTCTATGCAAAGTGTGTTCTTGCTTATAGCACAGCTCGAAGATGGTTGAAAACGTTTAAAGTAGGAAGGAAATCAATTTCAAAGAAAGGTGATCTCGGCTCTAGTTTTTGTGCTCTAACGTTAAGAAAACATCAACCCCGCTGATGTCATGGCGAAAGGGTCGTCGAATAACATTAAGCACATTTTCAGAAATTCTGAACATTTCACTGGGTGCCACCCACACGTTGGTGACTAAAAACTTGCACGTGAGACGTGTTTGTGCACGGTGGGTTCAAACACTGCTGACGTTAGCGTGCAGGATTGCATGCAGTTAAAGATGATGTTACAAAAGTAATTTCTGGTGATGAAACCTGGCTACATCATTTCGATCCTGAAAGTAAAGTTTTGTTTCAAACTCTCCATCATCACCAACATAAAAAAAAGAAAGCAAAACTGATTGTTTCTGTTGGGAAAGTTACGGTCATATATTTTTCTATATTCAAGGAATGCTTTACCAGCTTGTTGTACCTGCACTCACAACTGTAACTGGGCAACACTACAGAGATGACCTGAAAACTCATTCAAAAATGCCGCATTTCCGTGCAACATGCAACAGAGTGCTTTCATCGTCATTTTTGGGGCCTAGTAAGTAGGATCGATGGAGATATGAAGAAAATTTTGAAAAATGTTTTCTTGGGCACAACCTCAATAGTCACTTATATCACTAAGTGTGCATATTTAACGAGATAGCTATTGCAAATAAATCTAATTCGTTTTTTTTTTTTCCTCTCTAGCCAAGCTGAACAAATTCCTATACGAAGGAACACAACAAGCCCCGTGTTGCAAGGTCCCTCTAGGGCAAGCAGATAGGACACAAACAAAATATACAACCCCATTAGTGTCATAAAACTAATCGGCAAGGCACGACTTGGGAAATATTCAGAAAACGTCTGTTCCAGACACGTCTGAATGCCTTCCTCCAACATGGTGTCGATATAAATCCTTGGCAGGAATATACTCTCACCCCGGCATATATGTAAATCATCCCTTCTCAATAAACGGTAATGGGTTTTGGGGTATGAGGGAGGGGGGGAAATAAGAGGTGAAATATTTCGTTATATGTCTGGAGTGGAGAGAAGCGGCAACTGAGCAGAAAACATCTTGCAGCAGTATATTATGTGCCAAGTTTATCGAAAACACCACCCAGACCAACGTGAAGGGTGAGAAATAAATCGCTCCGCGTAACCTGCTACGCTATCACTACATAATATAGCGGAACAACATGAGGATGCATGGCGCACGGGAAATTAAATATCACTAACAGCATAGGCACTGAAAAACACGTGAGCGCAGATCGACGACGATGCTGCTGCTGCTTAGACCGTAGAGCATAAAGAAAGAGTGTGTTGCATTAATTGACCAGGTCAAACTTCTCTACTGAAAATAGCTAATAGATAACTCTGTTTATTTTACAAACTATATATGTACATTAATCGCATGGCTCCAAAGACCGTACATGCTACTATTTAACACCTATATGCCAATATTATTTATATGAAACATTTTACACAAGTAATTTTATTACATGAAATATTTATATAAAACTATTAACATACAGATAATTATATTACACGAAACCACACACGTTTTCTCTCTCTTTCATACGTCCATGTATCACAATTATACATTGTTTAAACACACACATATTCTAATTAGGCGTTATATAAAAACCCACCCAGCTTTCTTCCTGCTCAAGCAAGTCCCAACATGTTAACCTGCCCCTATTCCAGTATGTAAACTTGACTCCAAAGTATCATGGCCCCGTACATTTTTCCCATAATGCTCACAGGACTGTCCGGCATCACAGTGTGCGTAGAACTTTTGTCACATGTCCCCGGGCTTTATACAGTGCACTAGCTGTGTGCTGCCATTCATTCCGAATGTTATACCAAAATACTTAAAACATTTAACACTTGCTATTTTTTCCTGATACTTCCACTACTCAAATAAAAAAAAAAAAAAAATAGCATGCTCCTAACACTTAGGAAAAAGCTTTTGATAGTATTCTAGAAATAAAGCTAGTATTTTGCATTTGTAGTTATACTAAAAGCAAAAAATTATACCGTATTTAAAACTTATAAATTAAACCTGAGTTATAAGAAGTGTTGAAAATGATGCCTTTAGCGGCAGTACATTGCCGGCAAGGGGTAGGAAATTCCTGTATTTCATCTATTTTTTCTTTCCTAAGAACACGGCGGTTCTAAACACGTTTCGTTTCATTGAGAGATCCTCTTTCGTAACTTTTTAATAAGTTGACAAAAAGCTATCTCTACGTGGAACAAGATTGCAAAATTCTTGCAATCACCTTACCACTTCTTTACAGGAATCCGTTTTCACACATGTATCGTACATAAAAATCGGTTCTTCACGACTATATTCATAACTACAGAAGAATAATTAGTAAAACGCCATTTACACACAATGGCACAGGAACGCACAACTACTCCCTGAAAAAGCCTCTGACTATAAGAATGCTACCTACACATACCTTGGTGACTGGCTTCTCCAAGTATGCAGCCCCGTTCTGCCGGCCCTTAACTGAGATAACCTCCTTGTATATAGCGAGTATAAACATTTTCATTAACATTAACATTTTCTCTCTCTCTTAGCAATTTATACACCTACCATTGACGTCTTATCTTTCACCTGTGTACCTGTATATCCATTAATATGCCTTCGTGTTGAATATTAAAAAATGTCTAATGCCCTGAATTTTTCCAGGCAAAATAAACATTTATTATTATTATTATTATTATTATTATTATTATTAACCCACCAGGATATGAAAAGAGCTTGTCATTAAGCTGAAGAGACACCGAAATACTGTGCGATCAGTTTTGCTTTCCCCCCAGAGTGTTTTGCCTACAGGTGAGCGCCCGTTAGTCGGCCAGCCGAGTCTCGGTGGTTAACGGGAGGGTAAACCATAAAACAAACCCAACCATACAGCAATATACAAATCACTTTAAGAGACTCACCAAATTATATAATGGTCAGTTTCCTGAAGAATGTTATCTTTGAGTTCTTGTATGGTGTACGAGTTCGCCTTGTACATAGCATTTTTTTCATTTATCCTAGATATAATATTCGCAGGCTGTTAAGTACTGATTACTCTGTCTTGCGGAAACATATTGTGAATTGTGTTCTCAAGGAATTATTCGCAGTATGAGCAGTGACAGAGTCCTGTTGAAAGAAAGCATGACTGCGCTCCCTGTCGGTTAATTCTCTGAAAAAGGGGGGGGCGGTTAATATGGTATTCAAGTACAGAATCAAATGTATACCTAAAAAAGTAAAAAAGAAAAAAAAATGGTTCTAAGATTCTTTCACCACTGAATTAACACTATGAATTGCACAAACAGATACGCTGTGCCGTTGTAAACACGTTATGTATACTGTCGAATTAAGAAACTAAGATAACACACACAGGAGAAAAGCTAAGCTACGACTGCGACAGTTAGCAAGGTCAACAAGTAAGCAAGCACTCACCCACTACCCACTCCATGGCGTGGTAAACAAGTGAGGACTTGCTGATAGGAAAAACCCTGCGCCGCGGGGGAAAACATCACCGATCCGATTGCATTTACGCCTCTAATATAGGACAACACATTACACAATGGAAACCATTTAGATTTAGGTTTCAAATTCACTTAATTACGTCAGAGGAATAGTGTTTAAAACTGCACAGGATAAACAACAGTTAATTGCTCAAAGCAAATGTAATTTTTAAAATGTATTATTGGTTCTTAAGGACCACCTTCAGTTCTCTTTTCAAACAGTCCTGAAAGCGAGTGTAAACTGAAGTAGAGGTTGTCACCTTCTTCTTTTCAGAACTTTGTCTCAAAAATGAAGAGGTTTCATTATGCTTTAGGTACTTTTCGAGACATTCAGCTGGTTTTCAGACAATGCCTCTGAACTTGCAGGTAAATGCATCTAATGACAAGAAAATAATTCTGCTTGTCCTAATATCAAATGTCACCATTCAAATGTTTTGCATGCACTCTGTGTTGCTACATTTTCTTGCAGCGCCGAACCAGCGCATGACTACGGTTGCTAACGCTTCTCTTGCAATATTTCCCTCCCACGCATGATGCGTTCGAGTGTGAAACAAATTATGCACAGTATCAAAAGACCCGAATAGCTGGGGTGTATATCAATAATAAAAAAATAACTACAAAAACATTCCTTCAGAATTGATTGGTAACGAAATAAAAACACAACGATATCGCATAAGCGTTGCCAATACCCATATATTTTAATTGCGTTTGTTACTTCAGTGTGGTAATTTCATACTTGGGTTACAAAAAACAACATCAATAGCTGAAAAATAAAGCATTTAGGAGGCTGTGGATGTGTGGAATTTCTGGCGCAAATCCCAAACCTATATTTCCTACCTTACCGCCTGGTAAAATGTTTTCTATGAATATAAATTTCTCTTCCAGAACTGTTTGCACTTTTGTTCTTTAGGCGTTATTAAAACTATTATTGCTCTTGGTGTACATCTGAATGACTGAAAACTTCATAATGTCCACCACAATTATATCATGTGTTCAAATTTAAATGAAAGTTTATGGCATCTTATGACGTCATATTTAAGTTTGCCGAGTGCATTCGAAGACAGTAATATATTTCTTTCGCGTGATTTTAAAAAAAGGCTTATATTGCACTTCTGTGTTGCTTCTGTACGGGGCTTTTTATTGCTTTCTTGTACAACTATGTCCCCTCTTAGAAGTAGTGGCTTCTGCCAAATTTCAATAATTTACCCCGCTTATATGCATCGCTCTCTTTGAGCTTTTCGAGCAGTCATTTAATTAACCACTTTTGTATGCTTTGGCTTGCTTCTTCTGAATTTGCCACAAACTACTTATAAATCTGACAATTTAAAGAAATAAAATCTCGCATTCAACAACAATAATGTGACTACACTGCTTTCTCAATTGTAAATGCGTCTTGCAGATAAATAAACGACAAAAGGTATCCCATTGTTGTCTGATCAAATATATTTGAGTTGCGCTTTGTCATTGTCGTAGGATTAAAATTGAACTTCCTTATTATTTTGGTACAGTATCACACAAAATGTTTCTATGATAATATAAAATCTATTGCGTTTAGTCAAAGCATAACTGTCAAACATTGTTCATTTATTTTACTTGCTAAACTTTTTACGTACCACCCGGGAGTAAGCTCACGTACCATAAGTTGACAACTTCTGCACTAAAGTAAGTCGTAACGATATTCCTCCCCAATCATACTCCATTTATTTATTTTAAGAATCAATTTATAATGTTCTTTTGTAACATTTATGAACCTTTAATAAATACTTTCAAACAATTTAGTTTTATTACAATAAAAGCAGGAATGACATTTATTTCTGGTTAAGATAAAGAAAAATATATCTGATGTGAAAAAAGGCATGTCTTACGTCGTTTATCTGCATCTCGAGCTTATACTTATCCGGAATACGGTAACCAGAAAGTGTAAATCTAGCAAATAATGCACCATTTACATTTTGCACTGTATCTTACAAAGTTATAAAGCTATGAATATGAAAATTTTATGAGATATTAAGAATACTTAGCTGAAGATAATCTGTAAATTTTAATTGTGAAATAAAAAGTTTTTTTTAAAAAGAAATCTTATTTCCCGATAACTTCAAACTTTGACACAAATTTGCATTTTTTCCCCCCAGGTTTGGCTGGTCCAATCTTGTTGAAAATGTACACACACATAATATATGCAAATGTGAAGTGTGGTAGCTAGACATATTTATATACCACTATTAGTAGACAAAAATCAATACCAACAAGAAATTAGAAATATTTCTATTTTTTTGCTTCAAATTTTCAAAATTAATTTCTTTTCAAGCAACTGGCATAAATACATTATTCTAGTTCACAGGAAAGCGTGTTGTCTGCAGTTTAAGTAAAAAAAAAAAAAAAAAGAATTTCTATTCCTCCAATAGTTTATAAGAACAATGCATTATTATGTCATAATGTTTTCAGTTTTTTTAAAAGATTTTATTTTGGTTTGAAAAATTTAAAAAACTATTTATGCATTAGTGTATTAGTGTAGTGTATTAAAATTTACAGAGTCTCTTTGGTTAAGATTTCTTAATATCTGTCAATTATTTATAAATTTTGTTTAACGCCCGTTTTTACTACTGAGGCACCACAGGCGCTGGACACTGATGATACACGAGATGAAATTATATATTGGGAAAGGATTTTTTAAAAAAAGGAATCGTTCGAGGCCTAAGTTTAGGGTGCCTTTCCGGCATTTGTCCTTTATGAGGACTGAGGAAAACCTGATAAAACCTCAGGCAGGCAGGACGGTCCTGGCGGAAATCGAACCCCAGACCTCCCGCTTACAGGTTCGCGCCTTAACGACCTCGGCCACTCGTTGCGGTAAAATTTTCATATTGATAGTTTTAAAACTTTCTGAGATACAGTGTAAAATGTTGCATTATTTGCTAGGTTTACACTTCCCGGTTACCTTAAAAACGGATGTCTCATTTAAAATTGAACACAAGGTAGAGACACTGCTGATATAAGACGTTTAAAGTGCCACAGCATCCAGCTATTCACCTCATATGTCTGCCCCCCAGTTATCTAAAGGTGTAGCAAGAATCATTTCGGGCAAGTATCTCGCATTGAGATTCAAATCTTTCACTTTATGAAATTATGCTACCTGATAACGAGGACACATATTCCAGATAGACAAGCAATGTTTGAATCAGATTACACCTTACCCCAAAAATACTGTCCACATTTCTGGCTCTACAGGCTTTATAAAAATCTTCAGCGCCTTGAGAGCACTGAATGGATTCATAATGAATGATGCGATGCACAAAGGGACGGGCGTTAAGTGCAACTAACCCATTACAGGTTCGCGATGAATAATTTATTTTCAGCAAATTTTATCGTTTAATTCTACTGCCTCAGGCCTGCTTCTGAAAACGTAATCAAGTCTACTTTAGCCCGACATGGTTCTGGGTTCTGTAGGCTTTGAAAATATCCTCCGCATTTTAATATTTTCCTTATATCACTTGCCGATAAGAGAATCCATTATCCCAACCCTGGTACTCAAATTTGTCTTTTCCATCAAAGCGATTTTGCCTTCTTTAGACACCAGAGAGCAATTTCTTTACTTATAATCTTTTCATCTTCTGCCACACAAAATTAAAATTTAACCGCGTTGTTCTGCTTTTGAAATACCAAAGGGATCCCTATTTGTTTAACTGGCGTAAGGCACAAATTTCCAAAATTCTTTTTATTTAAATGTATTCTTTACTTAGATATATTTTTTTTCCCCTGGAGTAAAATCTTTTCGGCAAGATTCCACCATTAAGCACAGCAAACTGTAGTAGTTTCAATAATTCTGTACACTTTTTAGAAATGTGTTTAATATTACATTCGGTTGTTGATTTAATAGAACGTTATTATAGAAATTTACATTATAATTAATATAAACCATCAGAAAAGGCATGTCCTAATGTCCAGTGCTTGAAGTTAATGAAGATAAGTCATATGTAAATTCAGGCTTTTGTTCCATCGTTTCACAAGCCCCTGAAATCCAGCAGCATAAAATTCTTTGGGCTGCTGTCGGAAAAGCACGCGATTACTTCCCTTTCTACAGCTTCATCGTCACATAAAGATAATGTTTAAGAGGACAAAACAAAGGAAGTCTCTTGGAGCAAGGTCGGGGCTATATGGAGGATGACGGATAACTTCCCACTTGAAATCTTGCACCGTCACATTCTTCTTGTAGGCAGTATGAGGACGCACGTTGTCATGCAAGAGCAACACGTCTTTGGCCTGGAATCCTGGTAGCTTACGTCATTTACAACCTTTCCTGAGGATTTTTTTGAATTGTGTTTAACACCCGTTTTTACTACAGAGGCACAACAGGCGGTGGACACTGATGATACATTAAATGAAATGATAAATTGGGAAAGGATTTTTATTTCAAGGAAGGAAACGTCCCAGTCTAACTTTAGGGTACCTCCCCGGTATTTGCCATTTATGAGGACTGAGGAAAACCTGGAAAAAACCTTAGTCAGGGAAGACGGTCCTGGCGAGATTCGAGCCCCAGACATCCCGCTCACGAGTCCGCGCCTTAACGACCTCGGCCACCTGTGACGGTCTTCCTGAGGATGTTACAGTAGAAGTCGACGGTTTGTGATTCTGGCTAATGGTGTTAGTTTAAACTCCCCCTCTCCCCGTAGGCGCCAGAATATGTTTTCATGTATTGACGCATGCTTTGTCTCGGGCTGATAATGGAGAACCCAAGACTCATAATCTGTTACAATTCGGGCCAGCACATCGTGATAGCGATTGAGATATTGTAATGTGAGACCCATTCTTTGCATTTTGAGTTGTGGGGTCAACAAGCGGGGCACGCACATTGCACAGACTTTGTGAAAACAGCCTGTCATGCATTATGAGGTAGGCTATGTCATATGAACAACCATAGTGTCTAAAATTACCCTTCTGTCTGTTCGAATTACGTCTTCAACTCGTTGCAAATTCGCCTGTGTGGCAATCTCTGTCGTCATACAGAGAACTTCTACATCCAATTGTAAACAGCTTGACGTGACCGCCACGTAGGTGGGAAACATTTCTTTATGAATGTAGGCATTGCTCATATAAATTGCACAACGGAGCATTGGAGAGCTTTACACTCCTTCAGGGAGGCTGCCATCTTGCAATTGCTGTTTCCCTCATTCAAAAATGTAGTGTTCCACACACTCCCGTAAGTTATAATTTCAAATTAATTACTCAAAAGTAACTTGCACACTGTCATATTCGGTTACTGCAACAGTTTTCCTTAATCTTTTGTTGGATATCGTTTCGACTTAGTTCTTCATGACATGGAGGCCACCATACTTGAAATCTTCTGGCCTGATGACCTTAAATCACAAGTGTATGATGGCCCTCTTGTTAAGATTCCGAAGTGACAAGCCCAGATGTTCCAGCATAACCCTACAGCCCGGACTTTGCACTGTGAAACTTTTGGTTTGAAACCCGTAACTGCTGGAAAAACTTTTAAACAATCGCTGGACCGAAGCTCCTTTGGTAAGTGATTCAATACAGCTCATAGCTTGGATTTTGAGAAAGCACGTAAATTTATCATGTAAAGCACCCAATTAGTAACAAAAAAATGGAATGTTTGAAGGTCCATTACTGGTGAATTTCAACGTAAGCGCAGTGCATGGTGTATTTAATATTTAGAGCCGTTCTAATCCCCTCCCCGCACCAAACAATTGCACAGCGGGGAACCAAAGAACTGCACACAATTACAGGCCAACTGAGTTGCTAACGAAGCTGTCTATAACAGACATTCTCTTCCAACGTTTCAATTAAAATTTAAGCTTTTCGGCGTCTTTGCACAAGTAAACTCAGGAATAAGATCACCTACTGCTTTGTGACACGAGTGCCAAAGACGTCGCTCGGAACATAAAATGAAAAGCGTGGGTTATGCCAATTAAATATAGCGTGTGCACAAATGATATCGCGGTTTTAAACTTATATATTTTCTCTGCGGTGTACATTATACTTTTGAACCATATCTTAAATATAAGAGAAACTGTGGAAGTTTCAACTCTACATGAGCACATTTTGTTTTGTAGACATGGTAACGGGGGAAAAAAAAAAGACAACTCGCTTGGAAAAATCTTTTTATGTCTTGGAAATCGCGAAACATAATCCAGTCCAGAGGGCGTATAGCCGAAGATTTGGTCTTAACGCCCCTTCTGATAACACCATTCGTATGTGATACAATCATATCCAAACGACGGGGTGTCTCTGTAAAGGAAAGAGTTCCGGACGACCGCATGTGTTAGATGAGAGTGTGTAGAGCAGTTTTAAAAAATCTGAGGGGCGGGCGACTTAAGAACTAACAATTTCAACAATAACAGTGAGGAAGGTGTTAAGAAAACATCTCCAACAGAGACCATATAGTCTTAAAGGCCCCTACATAAAAGGCAAAATTTCCCCATCGTTGGATTGGTTGTCATGGTCCGGACGCCTTGGCTTTTCTCCGTTGACCTCCAAGGTCCCCAGATCTGACCCGTCTGGGGGTACATAAAGATCGTGTATACGTGTCACCGCTACCTGCAGACCTACCCGAGTTGAGATGGAGGATTATTGCAGCAGTTGGATCAGATACACCAGACATGCTAACGTCAGTGTGATCTACCTGTTGGATGTATGCCGTGTCACTAGTGGATCCCACAGTAAACACTTGTCATTTGTGTTATGGTAACTTCCACAGTTTTTCTTCAACTTAAGTTACGATTCAAAATTATATCGTGTACCGCAGAGAAAAAATATAAGTTTAAAACAGATATAATCATTTGTGTGCACCCTGTGTAATTTTATCACACAGAAAGTCGTGGATCGCTAATATATTCGTAGAATGCAAGGACTATGGAGAAAATAGTACAGGGTCATTCTAAATAAGTTCCCAGTGTGAAATGAAGATATCTTCCATACATATTTGCAACTTGGTTCCATAGATATGACATTTTGTTTTAAGAATGCGTATATAAAGACGTCGGTCCTGGCGGTCTGGTAGTAACCATACTTGCCTTCTAAACCGAAGATCGCGGGTTCAAATCCGGTCACGATCGATGGATTTTTTTTCGGGAGTAAAAATCCTAAGTATGGCTTCCTTCGGAACTAGAGTGAGTCCCGTGTCGTACATTTACGGCACGAAAAAGAACCTCAAGCCTGAAAGAAGAGGCCTCTGAGCAAAATTTGTAGGCTGTTTCTCGCTGACAATGGACGCTGATGACCTGAGATGTTAAAGAGCGTCCATAAATAAATGAAATCAACAAGGACAAAAAAAAAAAAAATACATGAGTAATTTTCCTTGTGTATTGCGTAAACTCATACGTTTCTGGGCTATGCTTAGTGGAGATTGAGGTGTTGGCAATAGAACACGTGTTTGTCGGGGCTTAATATTACCCGCCGCTGTTTTGTACAGTTTGAAGGGTTAGAAGACGTGTTTGCTTGTGTACTTCCTTCAATTAAGTTCAACCTGTGTGCGCATTAAATTAATAATTGAAACAATTGAAATGCCGGCTGAAAATTTCATTCTACAACAAAAAATATTTATGAACGATACTTACATTTAAATCAGATCGAAGCAAACAAGTGTGTAGACAATTTCCCTGGCATTCGACCTCCAAATAAGAGGTACAGTTAGAAACCTTCTCAATAGATTTAAAGAAACGGGATGGTTGAACTCTATAATTCGTAGATATAAATATAGGGATCTAACCCCACCAGAAGAAGAAGAAGAAGAAGAAGAAGAAGAAGAAGAAGAAGAAGAAAAGCGATGTTATTGAGCGTTGCTCTAATAAATGTTTACGTCGTGTAGCATAAGAAGAAAAAGTTTCAAAAACGTATAAAATGAAACCTTACAAAGTTACTATAGTCGAGAATGACGGCCGCAAGACAACGAAAGTCGAGTGAATTTCTGCAAATGGGTTTTACAGAACATTCATATGGTATTGTTGATCTACATTTAACTGTTTTCTCTGATTGAATCATGGTTACATTTACGTGGTTACGTATGTCCACAGAACAACAGATTCTGGAGCACAGAAAATCTACGAATAATTCACGAAATTCAAAAGCAAATCGAACAACAGGACTTTTTTTTTCTTGAAGATAACGCAAATTTGAAAATGTATCGTGCATTTTTTGAACAATTAACTGATCATCAGAGACAATGTGCATATTTTCAACAAGATTGTACCGCCACGGGTGGCCGAGGTCGTTAAGGCACGGACTCGTGAGCGGGAGGTCTGCGGTTCGAATCCCGCCAGGACCGTCCTCCCTGACTGGGGTTTTTTCCAGGTTTTCCTCAGTCTTCATAACTGGCAAATGCCGGGGAGGTACCTAAACTTAGGCCTGGTACGCTTCCTTCCTTCAAAAAAAAAAAAATCCTTTCCCAATTTATCATTTCATCTCATGTATCATCAGTGTCCACCGCCTGTGGTGCCTCAGTAGTAAAAACGGGCGTTAAACACTACTCAAAAAAAAAAAAAAAAAAACAAGATTGTGCCACGACCAATACTACCCTGATTCTTTGCAGGCTATAAGTGACGTTTTTGAAGACAGTAATATTTTGAAAGGGTTATGATCCACAAGTTCCCCAGATATTACCGAATGCGATTATTGTTTGTAGGGAACTCTAAATAAAAACAGTCTATAGAAATAACCCACACAATGTTGATGAACAGAAAGAAAATATAAGAGCAGAAATTAAAGGAATTAAAAAAAAAAAAGAGTTTTACGTGTAAATGTAAATGTCATCGAAATATGTGAATGCCGGACACCACTTTGAGGAACTAATGTAACAGGTTAGTGAAATATGCGCATGTCATAGATCAGTTAATATTTATGAGTAGAATACACGCGGAATTACAGATCTAGAATGCCGCAATTTACTTCACGCTCTACCGGCTTCCTGCCGGCCGTTTTCTCGGATCAAGCGTGATGCGAACTACCTGTATTCCTTATAAACAATACAGTGGTTCGGAGAATCTGGGTTGCAACTCGGTCAGGTCAAGCTGTCTGGGTAACGTGGAATATACAGTTAACAATTTTATTTCATACTAAATCGACAATATTTGAAAGATTGAAAGTCATAAAAGTGCTTTGAACGATCTAGATAATTAATTATATTTGAAATAATGTCATTTATAGAAACCTATTTTAACTAGCATAGTTATGAATGTTTAGCTTATGTGTTGTCTATCTCTGCCACAATTAACAAAAAGCCCTCTAAAAATATAAAGACGCCACTTTCAGCATCATTTCTGAAGAGATGTTTACATGGAATGCACCATCACTCTCTGGCTGAAGAAAAAGCGAGGGTTTGTTGAAATTTATTCCCCCCGATCTTCATCAGTACGGTGAAGAAAGAAAAAAAAAAAAAAAAAGAAAAAAAGAAAAGAAGGGGGGGGGGAAAAAAGGATGGTTGCAAAAAACCGATCATGACACCGGGGAGCACGTTTCTTTCGCGTAGGTACGTGACACTACGCAAAGGTTGGCGGCAGCATGTGTCCTTCACGTCTTGCTAATTCCTCCCCTAGCTTCCGCAGCGCTGACGTCGCGTTCAACTGAACAACTTCCTTCGCGCGCAGTGCATACTTTCCCACGTTTGTGCCAAACCGAGTTGAGATCGGCGATAAGTTCCTTTGTGATTTTACATTCATTCAAAAAGTTAATGTTTTACTAGAGACATTAGAAGAGCAGCATATATATGTATATTGTTAACATTGATTCGTCTCTATGACGATAAACATTACGTACTTTTAACGTTTAACATCAAAGGGCACTATAGTCGATAACAGTTTGAGAATGTAGCATTATTTCTCTTGCACACATTATTACACTCAGTTCATTGTTGTAGCCTTTACTACAAGAGAGCTTGGAACGGACCTATGATTCATGATACAGAAGCTAGGTTTCTACATTAACTTACAATGATCCAAGAGCAAGGGTCCTACAGAATGCTCAAAAACATTGTTATTATATGATTGTTCTTAGAACGAGAAATTGAGTTGAAAGGAGATTTTCCATACACTTCACAGGCATCCGGCTGCATATTAACAAAGTTCAAGCGTGGCTGTCGCTACAGCTGTTCTGCACAACATGTTCTATATTAATAAAGAAATTATCTTACCAGCACTAGAATATCATGTAGAAGTAAGTGATACTTTACCTCATGGAAAAGAAATCCTGCACTATAACAACAATGTACGAAATGCTCTCATCACTGATTACTTACGATAACTTCACGACCAATAACAGAACCGTACCTGTACATTTATTACTACACTTCAAGAATACAAAACTTATAACTGTTTCCTCAACAATTTCATTTAAGTACATCCATTTCGTGCAGTTCGTTCATATGTTGCACTTTTAACGTAACAGAATCGTAAACAATAAACAAATTAAAAAAAAAAAGGACAAACGTTGAAGTAACTGCGCATGCCCATGCGTTGCCAACTTCAGCGGTATCAAACGATGTTCAGCTTACCATAGCCACAGGTTATAGCGTAACTGTAAAACTCGAGGAGATTAAGCTGAAAGAAAGTTGAAAGTTGAACTGTAAGACCGGGCCTAAGTCAGTGTAGATTGAAAGTTTAGTAGCCAGTGGTTTCGAGATAAGGTGTTTGAGATCATGCACTTGCTGCGTTCGAATATACTCGATCTTAGCATCACAACATTCGATTTAGCTCGTTCTTAGCAATTAAAGGATTAAGGTTTTCATTGCAGATTTTTAAGATTTCAGGTTTCCGTCCCCCCCCCCCCCCCCAATGTTTCTAGTTTTGTACAAAAATCCAAAATTGTTATGCAAAAATGCCAGCACCTTTGTACAGAAGATTTGATATACAGACGAAAATGCAACTAACTTCTACAATTTTTGTTTCCGAGACAGAACAATGTACTTTTCATATTTTTCAACAAATAAAACAAAACAAATTACAGCTGCACGTAAACTCTGTGCGAAACTATGAGGAACGGCATCTCGTTGAACTATTCAACAAAAACAAAAGGCTGGTGGGTATTCTGCGCCACTGGTTTCCATTCATTTATGTTCAAAAATAAAAGAGAGTAAGGTTTTAAAAGGGAATCCGCCACGTTCACTCTGGTAATTTCCTTTTGTGAACAGGTTGCAATCCATCCAATTCATATGCCCTCATTTCCTGTATATTGTTAACAGGTTTCTATTGAGTTGCACGGAACCTCTGATCTGTGCAACAATGATAATTAAATTGCAAACTCACTCAACCAGTAAGGGCCTATGAACGTCTAATGTGTTTCGTTGTTTCATGCATTATCTTTGTTTAATGTATAATTTAATTGAAATTAACAGCATGGGCAATTTTATTCAGTAAAGTGTTTGCGTTTTTAATTTTAATAGTCCGGCAAACATCATTGTGTTTCAAATACAATCTTGTGCGAATTAATGTGAACAGATAAATTAATATGCATAAAAACAATTTCCCTCAGCTTTTACACCGCGTTATTGATATCCTTTATTGAGATAATTAATTGAGTTATTGCTTTGGTTGTATTAAACATTAAGCAATTTGTGTTTCCAGCTGTTTTAAACATTTTACGAGGAGCATTTAAGTTATAACATCTCCTATTTATTTTTCTCAGAACTGGAAATAGATAGAAACACGCGGTGTTTTAAAATATGTGGGCACTCGTTATCAATGTGTGACAGAGATGGCGGCACTGTATACCATGTCGATCTTTAGAGGCAGCGGCGAGAGTGGGGACTATTTTTGATACTTCAAAATGGCGACGTTTTCATTACAATCATTCCTTTTCTCCATTTGCGTCGTTTAACACAGATTGAAATTCATCGTCAGTTGAGTGGTGATGGTGTTATGGATGTATCTAATGTGTGTTTTCATTGGTGGGACAGTTCAAGGAAGGCAGATCGTCGTGCGACAACAAACCAAGGCAATCTCGGCCTCGCACAAGCCGGTCTGACGACATGATCGAGCGAGTGGAGAAAGTTGTTTTAGTGAATCACCGAAAGAGTGTGGAACACCTCGCCTCCAAAGTTGGCATTTCCGTGGGATCTGTGCACACAGCTGTGCATGAAGATCTGAAAATGCGAAAAGTTTCCTCCAGGTGGATGCCACGAATGCTGACGGACGACCACAAGGCTGCGCAAGGCTGGCATGTTGAGGGGCAATGCTGAGGCATGATGAGAACGTTCTTTTCATCGAGTGCGACAATGGATGCCTTTTTCAATCCTGAAACGAAGCGCCAGTCTGCTTGATGGAAACACTTAGATTCACAACAATTTTTGGATAAGCGCCAAAGCAGAAAAAAATTATGGTGGCCAAGTTCAGGACAGCGTTGGAGAAATTCTTATTCGTTCCGTTCCAAAGGGCATTACGGTGACAGGTGCATCCTACGAAGATATTTTGAAGTAGTTCCTTCCAGCACTACGTGAAAAACGGCCCGAAAAGGCTGCACGTGTGCTCTTTCACCAAGACAACGCCCCAGCGCATCGGGCGAACTGGCGCAGCAGTTTCTTCATGAAAACAACTTTGAAGTGATTCTTCATGCTCCCTAGTCACCTGACGTGGCTCCTAGCGACTTTTGGCTATTACAATTCGACAATATACCAGATTTCAAGCAATATACTAATGAAACTGAATACGTTTTCTGGACAAGGTTGATTCCAAAATTGTTAAGCCTGATAAACAAATGTCTTTTAAAACGCCGCGAGTGACAGCGCTATTTAAGGGGTAGTTAATGGACCAGTTCCAACTATCTGGAGACATTCGATTGGTTAACGACTTCACCCAGGAAGAGCGAGGCAATAAGCAAGCATTGGTCGCCGTGATGGTCGGCATGTGGAAGTGATGACATCTCTCTTGTTGAGAAGACAGGTGGTTGAAGCTAAAAGAATACGAGATTTCTGACAAAACCATCACTTGGCAAAGGTCAGTGCTGTCATCTGTTCCCTCAGTATTTTAGAGCCTTGCTAAGGCAGTCAGGAGATCACGTTTATTGTTCTTCCTCTTCCCAAAAGATGGTGCAAAATGACACAAAGTACTGAAGAGAAGATTCATTGTTGCTCAATGTAAACAGAAGCACATGGCGACAATCTTTTGGGACTAACAGCCATTAGATTGGTTTCAAGGAAAGGTGACTGTGTTCGCCTGTTTCATGACAGTGCTCCATGCTGTTGCAAAGACCTCAAAGAACTGTAGCTTCCAGAGGAGTATGCACAGCCAGATCAGGCGAAAGGCTCCGTACATAAAATGTATGAGGTACTTCTTAAAAGGCACCAAGTTAATTCATAGACGTGCCATTCTAGCGCACATTCCTTCCAAGGGTGCTGGGTGTTGACTTTGTACCGCTTCTCTTACTCGGGTGCATAGCAAGGATGTCGGTCCTGGTGGTGTAGCGGTAACCATACTTGCCTCCTAAGCTCAAGATCGCCGGTTCAAACCCGGCCAGGACTGATGGATTTTTTTCGGGGTGTAAAATCCTAAGTATGGCTTCCTTCGGAAGGGAAGTAAAGCCGTGGGTCCCCTTGTCGTACATTTACAGCACAATAAAGAACCTCAAGACTGAAAAGAGGCCTCTGAGCAAAATTTGTCTGCCGTTTCACGCCCTGAATTGAGTGGGACGCTGATGACCTGAGATGTTAAAGAGCGTTCATAAATAATTAAAAAAAAAAAAGCATGATGGGAATGCATACACCTTCGGCTCTTCAAATATAATTTGCTAGGTCAGGGGTATTCGTATACGCAGTGATTCAGGTAGATTGTATCTTTAAAAAAGTATGGTAAAGGTTTTAGTTTATTATTAGATTGGTTGCCATATAATCCATGTGCTAGGGCAGAAGACGTGCATTAGTAATTCAAGGTATTAAGTCATAATAATTCAGGCACAGCATTACAGTATTTTATTTTTGTTAAGCCACAATATTACATACTTGTACATAGCGTTCATTAGTATTGCCGAGTCAAACTCGTTGTTGACTTGAAATTTTGTATTACAGAATTTTCTTTACGAGACAAAAGATAACGATAAACAAAAGCCTTGCAAATCGTGCTAAAACATATTTTAGGAAAGATCATCTCTTAAACGTCTGCGATGAGACGTATAGCAGGAAATAAACGATAAAAATAATAATTAAAATAATAATAAAGAATTTGACCAGCGATAAGTAAGCTCTGTTGAGTTGTTTCTCGGAAATGTCGTATGGATAATATTAATGAAGGACAGTGTACCTTAATATCTGTTTTCAGGTAATTTGATTAATTGTGACATTGTAAATGTGGCAAACGTTTGAAGATTTGTAGCTTAACATTTAAACATCAAAGCTTCTAATTTATATTGGCGAGGTAGCCATTGCGGTTGTACCCATGAAAAGATTTATGAGAGTTTTCTTCATATCTCTAACGAACCCACTTACTAGGCACCAAAAATAACGACGAAAAGGAAGATTTACTATATGTGTATGATAACGCTGTGGAGACCACAAATTTTCTCAATGAAACTCGGCATATAATGATCAATTAACAAACGATTCATCGAGTTAACCAGCAAATTTGAACCATTTGGGTTGAGGGTTAGCCTAAAGTCAAAGTTTAAAAATAGCTCCAGCGGATTCAAGTTTTGTTCCTTCTCGACGAAATTCAGTATATGCCATTAAAATGTAACAAGAAAAATAGTTTCCGAAAATCATCGAAATCAGACTATTAGAAGTGGAGGTTTACCTGAAATCCAACATTTAAAAATCCTCTAGTGGCACCAATATGTTTTTCGCAATGAAACTCTATATTTATTTAAACAATAAAAATACTGTCTGAAAATCAGGGAAAAAATGAGACAAATAGTTTATGAAAATTAGGTAAACCGTATAATTAGAAATGGGGTTATTGCTGAAAACCGAAATTTATAGAGGGGGTTGAAATGAAAATTTAAAAATAACTCTAGCGG
This sequence comes from Metallyticus violacea, assembly GCA_030762175.1. Taxonomy (NCBI): domain Eukaryota; kingdom Metazoa; phylum Arthropoda; class Insecta; order Mantodea; family Metallyticidae; genus Metallyticus; species Metallyticus violacea. The sequence continues at coordinate 7,769,380 of CM060837.1, read as the reverse complement.
CTGCAATTTTCGTTTCTGTTCAACGAAACTCAATATATGTTATTTAAATAAAATAATAACAATAGTTTCTGAAAACCAGAGAAATCACACCATTGTACACCCGTCAATTGTAATTTCAAAAGCGCTCTAAATTTCTCTGCTCTAGCGCTCTGTATTACGGTCCACAAATTCGACCTACTGAGGAATTGGCTTAGTTTACGCAACTCCTGCGTTACGGACGTTTTTAATTGTTTTATAATGATTTCAATGATGCATTACTGACAAAAGTTTACACCAAACGCGAGCTTGTATATTGCTTTACCACAATTTTTTGTTATTCCGTAAGTTTTCTTTTAGTATATTCCCAAAGTTAAATCTTGTATGGCATTAACGGTAGGGTGTTGAATTCAGATTATTAAATCATTTTACTTCCGGCATGGTGAGGAGTGCTTTTTTTATTTTTTTCTGCACCTCAAAATATAATGAAGATGAAATCTTTTTTACATCATTTCGTACCTTATTCTTTTAGTTTTAACATGTCTGGCAGCAGGTTTTGACTATTAACAGTTTCAGATATATACCTCTGAAAAACCGCCACGGGTGGCCGAGGTCGTTAAGACACGGACTCGTGAGCGGGAGGTCTGCGGTTCGAATCCCGCCAGGACCGTCCTCCCTGACTGGGTTTTTTTCCAGGTTTTCCTCAGTCTTCATAACTGGCAAATGCCGGGGAGGTACCTAAACTTAGGCCTGGAACGCTTCCTTCCTTAAAAAAAAAATATATATCCTTTTCCCAATTTATCATTTCATTTCATGTATCATCAGTGTCCACCGCCTGTGGTGCCTCAGTAGTAAAAACGGGCGTTAAACACTACTCAAAAAAAAAAAAAAAACCTCTGAAAATTGCAGTAAAAATACAATTTCTTCAAAGCGATATACAAGATTCATTAAATTACATTTCCTGTAATACACAATTTATTTATTCCGCTCGTCGAACAAATTCCATTCAAACAAACAAAATAGCCATACTGCAGTTCTACGCATTTTCGAAACCAATAATCTACCTTCAAAACAAATAAACATCAATTACAAATGAAAATACCGTTATAATTGTTTCGCTAATAGGAACAAACATCAGGAACTAAAACCGTTTCAAATACCGGTGGTGCATGATTAATTGAGAATGCATGCAAGCGTAACGCCTAATATCATGATATCAAGTTATCCAAATGCCTACCGCTAACAACACAGGTCGGGTTTCCTTTGTAAGTGAGGTTTATTACAGCGTTTATTGTTGAAACTGTTCTCTATCCAAAACTTGCTCTTCACGTTTTGCATCTCTCTGGTACATCGCTGCGAATGGTTAATTGTTAGTAACAGCGCAAAACGAACCTCGTGTTTTAAATCGCTACTTCCACGCTTAAATATATGACGTGTCACTTTGAAAGTTTAAGGAGTTAAGTCAAGCCAATGCACGTTTAGAGAGCAGTCTGAGCGTCCTCCAACAATGTGCGGTATCAGCACTCCTGTGTATGTGTACGCGGGTGTTGCTTCGCCAGACGTCAAGTACAGCATTTTTTTGCTATTATTTACTAAGATTTAAAAGCGAGTTTAGGGGAGAGAAAATGCATTGAAAGATTGCATCGTGCATTTGGGGATCTTTGCTCTTCGCATCACTATTTACCGATGGTTTGCAGATTTTAGGAGAGGAAGGAACTCCCTTGAAGATGAGGACCTCGTAAGGGAGCCCGCTACTGTAGCAACGGATGAAAATGTCGTGAAAGCAGGGCGTATGTTGAAAATAACATCGCTGTACATATTATCAGATTCAAGAGTCCTGAATGTTCGATCAGCAGCAATGAAAACAATTCTTGAAGAAAAATTTCAAGACAGAGCGCTCTGCAGTCATTGGATCCCCAATCAACTAACAGATAAGCAGGAAAAAAAAAAACACGTGTGAATTGATGCCTAAGTTGTAACATTTGGCGGAAGAAGACGAAAGTTGATATAGCAGTTATGACCCAGAAACTAAGCGACACACATCGGTCTGGGTCTTCCCAGGAGAGGAGTGCCTAACAAAAACGAGGGTAAATTCTGTGATTCTTCTCAGCTTGAGCCCACTTTGTGACCGTTGTACAAAACTTTCACTATGAGATAGTGCACCAGAAAATGCCTGTTGTACTAAAACACCTCTGCTCACACTGCACTAAAATCAATTCAATTTCTGCAGGAATCAGGAGTCAAATGTTTGCCTGAGCCTCCCTACAGTCCAGAGCTGGCCACACGCAATTTTTGCTATTCCTTAAAATAAAAGAAAAATTCCTGATAAACGATTTGTATCACCTGAAACCATAGTGGCTGCATACGAAGAAAGTATCTGCACCCAATTCAAAGAAGCGTGGCGTTCAGCATTTACAAAATATTTTGAAGAATGGGACGTTGTATAGAATGTAATGGAGAATACTGTGAAAAGATGCAATCATCAGATTGTATTTTTAAAAACATTAATGCTCTCATTTTTACGCGTCTTTAAAACAACTGAAATATTACATGGCAATACAGAGATAAAGAATGTTTAAATAATATAAAAGATGCAAATTAAAATGTGCATGATGACCAGTTCGCGCAATAATAGTATTAAAAGATTATATTTTCAAATATTTTGTCTACTGAAGCATTTGTACGGGGACCAGTGCAAGACCAGATATATTTACCAGATCTCAATACGGAAAAAAATGGGGACGAAATATAAAATAATATGAATTATTAACTTCTCCGCAGGTAAACCCAAATCTTTACACGAACTTCCAAATAACTGAACACCTTAAAACTAATGGATATAGTTGGGACAGTATCATATTTATCATCATCTATTTTAAGTAAAAGGACACAGTCTTCCTTGACAATAGCTATAAGCGGGTGTACCTGTCTTGTCTTAACCTACTTGCAATGGAGTCGAAAAATAATATGCTACTCACACCATTCATAAAGCTGTCTTCATCTTCTTACAAAACCTGCTTCGTAAGTTTTCTTCCGGATCTTTCCTTTCATTGCTAACCCTCACTATCACATAAGATGGTAGATTAAGGAAAAATTGTACAAAGAAAATGTCTTACTAAACAAATTTTAGTAAAAAATGTTTAATACACATTACAGTTTCATTTTTAGATTCAAAACTTGCACTGTGCATATTCTTTATTCACTCCTCCTTTAATGACTGCTATTTAGAAAGTGTAAATATAAGATGCAGCATCATAATTAAGACATACAAGAGCAACCCATGTTGTACTAAACGCTTTTTATTACACAAACTACTGATGTGATTTCAATAGATCAAATTCAAATTAATAAAAAATCTAAAACGCTGTTGTTTATTTACTTCCAACTATAAACTACTGAATAAACCACGTAGCTGCAACGAACCAAATGAACAAACCCATGTGTATAATAACAGCAACATTAACGATTTCACTACGAGTGTACCTGCCTCTGTATAATCTCACTTGCAAACGAGTCGATACGTGTTATAATATCAGGCTCACTAAAACTCGCATCATCTCGATCCAAACCCCGCTTCATACGTTTTTTTTTTTTTTTCGGATCTTTCCTTTCTTTGCTAACACAAACCGGCACATACGATGGTAGATTAAATATATTTGCTGGGAAAATGTCCTCCCAAAACACAATGTTTTGTACGATACGTTTAATACACACTAAAGTTTCATAATTAATTTCAAAGTTTGCACCTTAACCATCTCTTCTTTAATTACTGCTATTTAGAAAACATAAATATGGTAATAATACCATACGCTGCCATAATAAACACATGCAAGAGTAACCCATGTGGTACTAAACAATTTCTATTAAACAAGTTCCGGGTGTAATCAATATTCCCTTAGTAAAAAACAAAAGTAACGCGCTACTGTGATTTACTTCCAACTATAAACCACTGTAATAAACCAGATAAATACATATTAACAAAAGTGATGTAATTAAAACACGGACCACGCATTCCACTACTATAGTAGCTATGGTAGCCATATATTAATCGATTTTTCTCGATTACTTGTGTACTCAAAAATAATCGATTGCCTTAAATATAAGAATATGCAATCCAGTAAAGTAGCCGTTTGTCATCTCATAGTATGAGAGACAACAGTGAAGTAAATCAGAAGTTCTGAGAGGCAATATATATATTTTTTTTCTCTGTGTTTTATCTTTATCTACTTTTATTATTAGTGTTAATTTGTTACATTCTTAATAGTGTTTCTTTATTTTTATGTTTCATTAATATAATATATATATATATATGTATATATATATTTAAGAAACTAGTATTTACTGTTTTATTCAAAATAGAAAAACCTTCTTTTGCAGTACCGCTATATACATTTTTAGTACAAACACAGCAACTTGTATCATTGCCGCTAATGCAGAAACATCCTGGTCTAACCCCGTAAACCGCTGAATCATGCAATGTCAGTGTGTTTGAGATAGAAACGTGTAATCCTAATTCCATAGTATGACAGATTTAAGAGCTACCCTCAGCACACACACAAAAAAAAAAAGTTGGCTGCAAATGCCCCAGCGAGCACTTTCATTGCAAATGAAGAGGGCTCTCCGTGTTGCCCATCTGTGCCCTAATACGAAGGGTGGAAGAAGCAACAACAGGCATCCTGGGACAGATAAAGCACGCGTACCCCCTGCTTTCATTAACGTAAAGATGAGGGTGGCACTCAGCTTTTCCATTTGTCGATACTGTTATGCAAATTAATTTATTATGTTCATCTTGTAAGCATTGTACCTACAGAATTTGTTTATCTGGGTAATTTTCGAGCTTTCTGATAAACATCGTTTGATAAATGACATAGGATTATTTCGATAAGCGACTATGGCCGTGATCATTGCAGCTTGGGATGTACATTATTTGTATGGTATACCATAAGCTTAAGGCCTATTCCAGATATTAACAAAGAGATGAATTGCGGAGCGACCCAATGAACTACGAACCAACTCACGGAGTTTTTACAATGCGTCTATGCACACGTGTTTCCCGTCGTTGACTGGAACAAGGTTACGCTAGATTCTGAATACGTGTGAATCTGATAATGGCTGCGTTCAGTTCACTTTTTACGACAGGCGCATTTTATTCGCGAAGTGAATTAAGGATTAATAATGGGTCCTGCAATAAAAGTGGCCTACTTTTGGCGAAGCACTTGTACCCGTGAAAAGATTTCTGAAAACATTCTGCAAATCTCCATCGATCTTACTTACTAGGCACCTAAAAGAAGATTAAGAAATGCGGTCGCAATTTTTGTTTTTCCTCAACGAAATTCGGCTTTTAAGATCAATTAACAAAAGAGGATCGTTAACCAGCAATATTGGACTATTGGGGTGGGGTTAACCTAAAAATAAAATAAAAAAATCGCTCTAGCGCCGCAATTTTTGTGTTTTTTTAACGAAACTTTGTATATACAATAGAAATAAATTAATAAAAATAGTTTTCGAAAATCAGCGAAATCAAGACTACTCTGAGGGAAACCTAAAATTGAAAAATCGCTCTAGCGGCACCAATATTTGTTTTTTTTTTAACGAAATTCGGTATATATCATTTAAATAAAATAAAAAAAAATAGTTTCTGAAAATTAGGGGAATCGGGTCTTTAGGAGTATATCTGAAAACCGAAATTTAGAAAGCCTCTGGCGTTTAATTTATTCTCAATTGTTTCAAAATAAAAGGACAAATTGATTCAGCATATACACTACAATTATAATGATGCATATGTTTATATTTAACACAGAATATTATCCTGAAGATAGCAAATTCGAAACGTTAATCTAATGTGTAGTTGAGAATTATATTTGTATGTAAAAGTGCTCTGTAATAATCTTTAGAAAAGGTTTTCGTTACATATTTTTACTACGTTAATATTTACATTAAATTTCAAACCCACTGAAAATCGATGTAACTCTCGATTCTGTATATTTGCTTAGAACATCAATTTTTTTTTTAAATTGTAACATGTATTTGTTTTATTGAAACATATGAACATCATCTTAAATACAAAATGTAACTCCAAATTTTCTGCTATTTTTCTTCATTTAAGTGAAACTCTGTTATCAACCAGTACTGTTGCATGATAAAATAGGGAAATATGTGTTTTAGTATTGTTACATTACGTTTTGAAACATATTTGGCTCGAAGGTGTGTTGTCAAAGACTAGACAAAATGGAAAACTCAAAGGGCCCAATGTATAAGTCTTTGTATAGACTGTGAATAAATAAAAACATTTTATTTTTATAAAAAATTACTTAACTTGTTTTAATAAATATTTAAATTATATAGTAACTCACCTGAACGTCTCTTGTGAACTGGTTGTTGCAATAGATGTGCACGGCTGTAAATTCCCTCACTTTGTCAAACTCGAATTTAATTTCTATTGGTTGGCCATTCCTGGTGTCGTTTCTCCAACCTACCCAGCCTTGTCCTGAAAAATAAACATCACCTCTTATGCTATCATTGAATATTTCAGATCTGAAAACCCCTTGCTATATAAAGAAATACATGAACCAATTTAAATACTAGTTGGACATTTTCAAAATTACCACCATATGTGTCACTATATTAATAAAGTTTCTCCAAAATCTCTACATCTATCATTATTTTAATACCATAACACGATACAAGAGGTCTTGATTCTACTAACTGAAAAACATTCTCGAGTTATGTTCCTTGTGATCCGCTTACAGTGTGACCAAACTCTGGGTAAATTGATGACACTGTTCAAAGTAGCGCGACTATATTTTTGTTCTTTATGTTTCCAGTAATTTTAGGAGGGCATATGTTTCTTACTTATCGCGGTTTATATTACGCATTTAAAATCATCCATTCACAAGTCAGCCGAGAAGCGAAATAAATTAAAGTCCATTAGTGCAGAAGAACTGAGGAGTATAAATGCAGCTTTTTAAGAGGCAGATTGTTGGTAACACTTTCAGCATCTTCCGTAAGAAGACTGAGTGCAGAATTTATATATTTTACATGTAGTCTTCGTTTTATTTTTCCCCGCACTCGAATCGGATATAAAACTGAAAGATCACAGCTGCACACACAGGACAGATTTCTCAGTTTGCTCTGGTTTGAATTTTTAACACAGAGCAACGCATTTTAGTTTGCTATAATTTATTAAAAAATGAAATGAAAAATATCCGATTTAAGGCCCTAAACACTCATTGATAGCAATTGTTTAACAATATTATTTATATAAGTACATTTTCATAGGTTTGTATATTACGTAAAGACTATAATGCTCAATATAAAGTCACAAACACTTAATAGTAATAGCTTTTTAGCTATGTTAATTTAAGAAGCTCATTTACGTACGTTATATGGTGAGACAAAGGCTACAATATTTGATTTAAAGCTGCAAACATTCATTGATAATAGATTTTTAATTATATAAATTTAATAAGTTCATTTGCATATGTTTTAATGTTAGGTAATGGCTTTTCATCTCAAATCACAAATATTCGTTGGCAATACGTTTTAAATTGTGTAAATCTAGCAAGCTCATTTGTAAGATTTCATGTATCAGATAAGAGTTATTACAATGTATGTCTTAATGTCTGTTGGCCTTAATGACAATATTTATAATATAAAAATGTAACTGTTCAAAGGAACACGTACATAGCCAAGAATGTGAAAAGATTAAACTGCAGATAAGAAAAATAAGTGAACCAACCAATGGCAAGCGTAACAACATCAATAATGTGTACCAAGAATGAAACATGAGACAGACAGCTTTATTACGACTAAATAGAAATTGACGACTGTCATTCACTTAGTATACGTATATTGAAAATATAATGCATTGTAACATAGTATTATTAATTATCTCAGAATGATTAGTTAGTTATGCGTTGGATTCCGTAGAGAGGTGTGTTTTAATTCCATTATAAAAATCGTGGTTCGTACTCCGTAAAGTTAAACTACACTTTAACATTACGTAAAGATAAGTGGCGATTAACATTTCGTGAAAGAAAAAACAAAATTATTATTTGTGATTTTTTTTTTTTTTTTTGAGTAGTGTTTAACGCCCGTTTTTACTACTGAGGCATCACAGGCGGTGGACACTGGTGATACATGAAATGAAATGATATATTGAGAAAGGATATTTTTTTTTTTTAAGGAAGGAAGCGTTCCAGGCCTAAGTTTAGGTACCTCCCCGGCATTTGCCAGTTATGAAGACTGAGGAAAACCTGGAAAAAACCCCAGTCAGGGAGGACGGTCCTGGCGGGATTCGAACCGCAGACCTCCCGCTCACGAGTCCGTGCCTTAACGACCTCGGCCACCCGTGGCGGTATTATTTGTGATGAATGATAGATGTTGGAATAAACATTTATGTAGGAAAATAGTATACGAGCTACAACAGGACAAAAACACAGTTTTCGGGAGAGAAATATAAATTATATCACGTCTGTCTCGTATTCTGTCTGCATATTCTCAGAGTATATCGCCATCGGAAAAGTGTGCTGTTGTGTGGTAATAACAAAGCATGAATAAACTCCGTAGATTACAATCCGTTTGATTTTGATATACTTAAAGCCACATTCCTTTCACCCCAGAAGTGTAAATCTGAAAAATCCAGCTATAATTCCAAACCCTGAACTAGCCAAGCATAATGTGGTGGTAGTTATGTCAGCGTCTACATGGGCGTCTCTTTATTTCCACTACAGAAATAAATTATGCTCACTGCGGTGCAGAATTTCAGCTTTCCGGGGGTTCATCAAGCTGACAAATCGTCAATTCGTAAAATAGTTTTAAATTCAAAACAACAGGATGGTTGTTGGACAAGAATATAAGACCCAGAAGTTGTGTCTAAACAGAGGTTAAAATAGAATGGCATGGGCCGCTGGGTTAGAACAATCAAAGCGAAACTCTTTAACAAAATTAGCATAACAAGCAGGCGTCAGTATATCAGCACTTTGCTTTAAAATTGCTAAAATACAATCTTTACACTATTACTGAGGTGCATACCTTCCAGCCCACCGACAGTGAAGGGAATTTTCAAGTGTGGGAGAGGAAAAAAAAAAAAAAAACAACTAATAATAATAAATGAATAAGCACTTTTCGGTGGGAGCGTTACATGCAACAGTGAAAAATGAATAATATTAGAATTCATAGTGCGGTTTAATTATTTTTTTCTGAAAAGGAAAACAGCAAAGGAAATCCACTAGAGCATTTTACTTACATTAGGTGACGCTGGTTTTGGATAAATGAGTGCAAGCGTGCAGAAAAAGCATCGAAGACGTACCATGTCCTGGAGCTCCAAACAACTGCAAACGTTATGCCACATATATTGTTGGACAATAATGTCTACAAAATGTAACTAACGCAGCTGGCAACGATGTATCTTAAACTATCAAAATACACATAAGTGCAGGTTTAAAATAGCACAGCCACTGTCGTACAGTCTGTTGAGTTTAGTCTTGTGTCAAAAACTGGTGAAAAACCATGAATATTCTGAAGAAAACTTTACTTCACAAGCTATGAGCGAGGTGAAAGAGCGAAAAAATCCACGAGGACTTGGTAGCTGTTCATGGTTATAAAATGTGATTTTATACCATTGCAAGATATATTCGATTATATGAAGAAGGGCTAGAGACTTTGATAGACAATTCCTTGCTCTGGCCGACCTTGGGAAGCTGTGAACGAGAGAACACTTCAAAGAGTGAGGAATTTGGTGGAGGAAAATCGACATACTACTGTTAAAATGTAAGAATGGAAGTAGCTATTAGCATTGGCAGCATTGACAATGAACATTGTGAACTCCACAACATTTAAAATTATGAAAAATCTGTGCAAAATGGGTTCCACATTCCTTAACCAATGAAGAGAAGAGGAGCAAGAAATGTGCAAGGAAACTGCTGAGCGAGTTTCCACCAAATGACCCTAAACGTTTGATTGGTGATGAAAGTTGGCTTTATTATCCCAAATAAAGCTCAGAACTGCCTATGGGTAAATGAGAATGACCCATGACCATTTCTTCTACAAGATTTTCGTTCTGGAAGCGAATGTTTACAGTTTTCTTCATCTATGAAGAACCATTAGTGGTTGACTGTATGTCAGAAGGAATGACAATGAGTGGAGAATACCATGACACTTATATTTTGGATACTTTATTTGAAGAGCTGAGGCGAACTTCAAGGCTGTTGCTTTTGCACGACAATGCTTCTCCTTACAGAACAGCTGAGGAAACCCTTGACCTTCAACCGTACGAACTTCTGGTTGTTTCTTCAATGAAATCTTATATTGCTGCAAAACATTTTAAACGAGTGCAGGACCTCGTTCAAGCTATAATTCAGATCTGTTGACAACATCTCGTAGTGCTTTTGACAAGTGCTACACCGTCTACAACTGTGTGTGAAGAGAGATGGAGAGAACTTTGTGAGGATAAGTTTTCCAAGTTTTGCAAAACTTTTTGAATGCCCCTCATATCTATTTACCCGACCTTTTATTTGACTCCTTAACTGAAAACGCTTTGCAAACAATCAAAACATCTTAACGGAATTTTGGCAAAAGTTAACCTGCATTAACGACAGCTGAAGATGTGCACCGCCTTCCACATAGCTGATAACGAATTGTACCTTTGCAAGGAGGCTTTTTTACAGTAATTTGCAAACAAATCTTCGGAAAAGTTTTCCTTTAGGAGGATTGAAATTTTAATACAGAGGTGTGAGAAATGAAATGAATTGTATGTATATTTTTATTCTATTTCTAATTAGTGAAATTGTTATAAAGTTAGTGTAAAAATATGACAAATGCATTCCAGCTATTAACAAATTAAAATTGTACATACTTTAATAAATCTATGTGTATTTAAGATACATAATCTCCTTTTTTCTGGAAATGGTGAATCATGCATATGAAAATTATACTTTAAATTAGATATAAATCTGTCACGTTTGGCAAATGTTTATTTACTGAAATAAATTTTAACTGCAAAACAAACTTAATTATGAAATCAAACACACACATATGCTTGTTAACATACATATAGATATCTTTTTTCTCCCTACCTGTTTAAACTTTCCTACATTTAATGGCATAACAAATAATTAAAAAAATAGAAAAAATAATGAAGCACTTTTTAATAACATCTAATGATTTTGTATGTGTAATTCGATACATTGTTATATCAAATGATAATCTCCACATCATTACTGGTTGCATAGAGAATCGAGTTTCTTGTTGTGCACAGGGGAGCTTAGTTTGTGTGCGTTTAGTTAATTTAGCTTGAAACACACAATTGATGTGGTGCAAAAGTGGCATATGTTAGGCATATTCAGTGCAGTACGCTGATTTACCATCTGTACTTGTTTTGTTACCATTTGCTACGGTCAAAAGTTGGTTAGCGTTGGAAACTGTAGGTGAAGGGAAAATTTATTATCTTTTAAAGTTTAAACGATGGCGAATGTGATTTTTTTAAAAGCAAATTACAGCTGTACCGATGAAAAGATTTCTGAAAAAGTTCCTCAAATCTCCATCGAATCTTCTTATTATGCACCAAAAATAACAATGAAAAAATATATATCAAGGGCTAGATCACAAACATGGTTACATTTAAAATTAAAAAATGCCCACACACCATAGCTTTATCTGTCACTAATTTCATTTCATTTAATTAATAGCATAGCATTACTTTTTGTGGTTAAATATCAATAATTATAATAATAATATGAAGGATTATAAAAATGTGTTTTCTCTTTTGAAAACTTATAGATTGCAAGAATTCTAATTTTGTTCCCATTTACTTTATAACTAAGGGAGTAATTTCAATACAGACATTTATTTTCAAGTGATTTTTTAAAGGGAAAAACTGAATGAATGGTGTTTAACCCCCGGTTTTTACTACCGAGGCACCACAGGCAGTGGACACTGGTGATACATGAAATGATATATTGGGAAAGGATTTATTATTATTAAAGGAAGGAAACGTTCCAGGCCTAAGTTTAGGGTACCTCCCCGGCATTTGCCATTTATGGGGATTGAGGAAAACATTGAAAAAACCTCAGTCAGGGAGGACGGTCCTGGCGGGATTCGAACCCCAGACCTTCCGCTCACAAATCCGCGTCTTGACAATATCGGTCAACCGTGGCGGTAGGGAAAAACTGCAAACCTAGTTAAGTAATGTATTATATTTCAGTTTTTTTTATTAGTAGCTTTAGAGTTTGTCATGTTAATACCATACAGTAACTTATTTCATTAATTAAGGTCATAATTTGTATTTTTAATTTTTTTTAAAGTTATTAAATTTGTTGAGGAATTCGTGTAGTTTATGTAGTTCCTTCATTTTTAGATATGAATGTGTGGATTTATTTAGAAAGATATCTATGTACTTTAGTTATAAAACTTGTCTGGTCAGGCTGTGTTTTAGGTTTAGTTTACTAAGCACGCTGCAACCGGCAGATTCTGTATTTCTAAAACGTGTCCACTGCTTTACCTTTCTCGGCTAGACAGGATTGGATAAGGACACACATTACAATTGACACCATAATATTTCCGATTTCACTGCTAATGTTTTCCTTCATATTCCACATGTGTTAATTTCAGGGAGATGATTTTATTGACTAATGTTCCAGATTTGCACTAATTTTGTTTAGTTTTTCCTGCGAATTGCTGGCAACTGATCAAGAAAGTTATGAACAAATATCGCACCAACACACATCTGTTCTCATTTGAAATAACGTTTACACAATAAAACGTTACTGTAGAGCAGCGGTTTGCAAACATCTAGTGCTTCTTGTAGAAATTGGAAGAATAAAGAAAAGACGAGGTGTTAAATTGTGAATTTTGTGCGGCCATGAGTTGTGTGTGTGTAACAAATGAACTGAGGTGCTACTTGTCCTTCCGCAGGTAACAATAGAAGTCATCCCATGTACGCAAAGACGGCCCGAACGCCATGACTGGAACAACGTCTGATGTTATGTCAAAAATTAAACAAAAAGCGAAGAAGTGCCTCCGCCAAACACTTGCCTAAAAGAAGTCATGGATGAAAGCGTGAAAATAATTAATTATTAAATCACGACCTGTTGCGCGATGACATGAGAAGTTTACACATTTATTTACTTCTTCACACAGAAATCAGGCGAGTCACTCCAAGCAAACGTTTGACTCGGCTCTTTGAAATGAAGGCTGAAGTCAAAACTGACCTGATTGACAATGACTTCGCTTTAGAAGACGAACGCTGCTTGGCATATTTAGGGGACTTTTTCAGAAATTTAATACTTCAAGTCTCTCACTTCAAGAAAAAGCAACAAAAATCTTGACGTAAGGCTAGATTTCCGACTGTTTTGTGAATTAGGTGCAACCAAGATTCGTTGGTAAAGAAAATTAGATTAGGGTCAATTTATCCATCGTGCACACTTTTCAAAATCTACTCTTGGATGCAGAGTAACCCGGTTAAAGTTCTTGCACTACGGTCATTTTATACGGCTTTAACTTTAATAGCTTTGTAGCCATTGGAACAGAGGAATAGGAAATTCCCGTTTGCTGAAAAAGACGTCGAAATGATTTTTAGGGGAACTTCCGGAGCATGACTAAATTCTAAATTTTCTTTTGTTAAGTACTGTACATGACTGCATGCGTTTTTTTTTTTTTTATCAAGAATACTGCCCAATTTGACGAAATTTATTTATTAATCTTCGATATGAAAGTTGCATATCAAGCATCTCTCTTGAAATGCATATCACGAACCGACTCTGTATGCACATAAGAATCGTAAATAAACACTGTTTGGAGAATAAAATACCTGAATTGAGCCATATTAAGATAATTAATGCCATGTATTACGACGCCTAATGAATGTTTAGTAAATTTACACAGTACACAAGAACATCTGTCCGCTTTCCTAGAGCCAAACTCTTACTGACCTCTCCTCCGGTTCCCCGACCTGCTTTCAAGCGTGAGAACAAGACGAGAACTAGAGCTCGGTCATTTGTGGCTAAATGCACGTGAAGGAATAATCACTCAGTACATAGGTACATGATATGTATTTAAAAAGAAGGTTGGATGGAACGATATGAAATAACTTTGTTGAACTATGAAGATTACGTTTTAGATACAGTAATGCTGGTAGAGTGATTTTTTTTATTTCTGTTTATTTGCAATTCAGGACAAAATTGATTTCGATATATGCTAAAACTTGTATTTATTCTTGCCTGTTGATTTATTAAAGTTAAGTGACTAAGTTATACATACATAGCAGAGGAAACAAAAAATTGTAACACATGCCTTTCATTGTCTGTGGCATTTATTTAAATGTGTGAAATTGTTTTAAAAAAATATAACATTTTAGACACAATTTCCCTACCGCAGTACCACGACGACGACGATTATAGCTGAAGTACAAGACAAGTTGTTTACATGGTTGCATATTATATTGTATCATTTTTTGGCATTTCTTTGAATTGTGGCCTCTAATTTTCAGTAAAGTTATTATTTTTTTATTTTACAAAACTTTTAAATACTAACAAGTGGGTTGCGTTCCCAAAAATTCATGGAACGGCAACAGTACACTAGCTAAAGGTACATAGTTCGCTATTGATCTGACCACCGCAGAAATGACGGAGAGGGAAGCCACGTAATGAGCAGCACAAACTGTACACAATAGTGCATAAGGCTCTAGGCAAGATAAACAGTACAACTGCCCTATCTTTGTGCTCACCCCTACACCATTATCATCAGATTAAAAAAAAAAATTAAAAACCGCACAGTCAACCATAAGGACTCTCTCAGCTAATAGGAATTGAAATTCTGAATTCATTCAGAAATATGCCTCCGAGGTTTTTATTCATGTTCCCCCTACGTTTGTTAAGCCTCTCTTAGAGCCAATAAAAGGGATGTGGCTTCAAGATAATATCGAAACATTGACTTGAAGTTCCGTGTTCAACGGAAAGGAAGGGTACTCGATGATTCTCTCGGACGGATGCCTAATTTGGTTGTCTAGGCACGCGCAGCACTTCAGGGAAAGTGCCACGTGACTCATTCTGGAGCAGGGTTATAAAAAACGCTACCAATTGCAAATACATGAGAGATTTACCTAAGTGGCTGGCGTGGAAAAAAGACTGTTGTCGATGAACAGGATCTCTTAACAGTCTTAATGCCGATAAGAAAAATGTTCTGCATAAAATTATTTTAGTTTTTTAGATGGAATTGAATCTAATGTTACCATAAATACTGTCACAAAGTTTCCAATATATTTATACAAAAGGGATTGAGATATTTTAATTTCCTAATTAAACCGACGTGTAATAAATCAAAATCACATATAATTATTCTAAGTGACCACTCTGGCTAAACACAGTCCTTAAGTCTTTGCGGCCAGTCATTAATGAATCACGCAACACGTTCATTCACCAATTCCAAGTCGAAATAAAGTCAGGAACATTGGCCTCAATCTACTTCTGGGTTGTCCGAGCCGTATGTGCTGGGGCTGAATCCTGCTAGAAGCTCCAGCATTGTCCGTGCAAGAGAAGAGGGTGATGTTTAGTTTCATGACCAGTCACTCCAGCACTGTCTCTTGGTACACTTTGGCCATGTTTTGACGCATTTTTCGTAGAAATAGACCTCCTTGGTATTTACACCCCACCACACCATAACTGATGCAGGATGATGGGCTCTCTGGACCTCTGAAGTATTTTCAGTAGCTTCTGTAGAGCATCGGGCATATATTCTTATTTTGGGCATTGAAAGTCTCCTCAACACTGAACATTGAAAGGATTCTTTGATGACTATTTGCTGCATAACGCTGAAGTAAGCGTCTTGATTTTAAGAGTCTCTGTCGCTTGAGCTCACTTGTGAGGCGATATCCGCTACATCGTTTGTAAACACAGAGGCCCATATCACTACTTAATGTGCGGGACAGAATTTTTAAACTCACGAGTCAATACTGACTGTCTCCGTACAGCCCGTACGTGTTTCTTCGCATACTTGCCGTCACTGCCTTCGCCAATTCTGGAGTGCTCACAATTTGCGGTATTCTTTGTCTGTGGTGATTTTTCACACTTCCAGTCTCAAGGAAGCACTGAACAGTGCTTATTTTCAGTTTCTGGAGATCTCACCTGGGGATGTGCTTACCGTGTGCAAAGCTACCACAGCTACACAATTTTCCAATCGCTCCATTCCATCTTGAAAACTAACACAATCAATTTACCGTTTCTGCTGTTGAACTCTCAATGACTCACCACTAGCATCACAACTCAGGAAGGTGCAGACTGTTAGAGATGGGGGAAGGAGAAGTACAGCGATTCTCAAAAGTTGTGACAATACTTACGGTAAGACAAGAAATTATGTACAAATTATGGATCTAAAGTTACAATCAAGAAATGCTCTGAGTAAAATTATGGTGGGAGCATATTTTTCAGCATGATTAACTTCATTAACGAAAAAATTATGGCTAAGTGTCGTGTCTTGAGTTTGAATTTATTCAGCATCTCCCTTACCACCCAGATTCAGCTCCAATTTATTACAAAAGGTTCCTCCGCAGACGAAAATGAACTATTTTAAAGGTAGAAACAATTTTATGAGCGCATATGGTGATTGTGTTGAATAAACAACCTGTTTATTATCGCCTTGAGTGAATTTTAGCCTTATCGCGAAATATGACGTTGATGAAACTTGAATGTGTAGGTGTAGCCTGTAGGGGTGAATGAAATAAATTAAAGATGGCGCAAATGAGATCAGAGTTCTTGAAAAACATTTACCCGGAAGCTTGGTCTGACCAGGAATCGAAGTAAGATCTCCAGATTAATTGTCGTAAACGGTAGCACTAGACCACGAAGACTTTCAAACTTCTTTATATTTACCGTCAATAAAGTTTGCACATATTATGAGGGTTCTAAATAAATAATGAAATACTTTTATTTGTTTAATTTCTGTTTCAAATATCGTTACTTGTTCAACACTTTGCGCCACCTAAATGCCAGAGCATGTTGTGGTACCTCTGTGAAGAATTTTCTCTCGCCATCTCGTTCTGCGAAGAGTTAGAAATCAGAAGGTACAAGATCTGGACAGTATGGTGAATGAGGAAGGTTAGTACACAGATGTTTAGGGATCTCTTATAGGGTGCGTAAGATTTATGGATGATTTGTATTGCATTGCAAAGGTTTTAATATATAACATTTTGACAGGACTACTTTCTCGCGCTAACATTTAACTTTGCAGTATTTTGTTAGCTTAATGTGCAATACACAAGTAGTACTAGTTTCACTGTCTTCACTCCCGGTTATGGTCTGTAAAGAGGTGTGCAAGTTGAAACATGTTCAGTTATGGAGGCGACACCTAACTTTCTACTTTCGTCTCAACAATCTTCAGCTGAGGCCTATGCTACATTTCAGGAGGCGTATGCAGAGTTTTTTTTTTCTTCCAGCTCGAAAGCAGGCAATAAATTTGAAAGGAAAATGCATCCGGCGCTGCAGATTGTACTCTAACGGAAGAAAACATTAACCCCGCTGCTGTCACTGTGAGAAGGAATCGTCGAATAACATTAAGAACACCTTCAGAAATTGTAACATTTCGCTGGATGTCACCCACACAATGGAACCTGAGATGTGACTGCTGATTTCTGAACAAAAGGACATTGATGTAGGTTTGTATGCACTTATAAGATGATGTTATAGGATGATGCGGAGTTTCTTTCAAAGGGAGTCACTGGTCAGAAACTTGGATACATCATTTCGATCGTGATGAAATAGCTCAGCTCTGTGTGGAAATCTCTTATCATCA
Source organism: Metallyticus violacea (assembly GCA_030762175.1). NCBI lineage: Eukaryota > Metazoa > Arthropoda > Insecta > Mantodea > Metallyticidae > Metallyticus > Metallyticus violacea. The sequence goes on along the minus strand of CM060837.1, from coordinate 7,751,623 downwards.
CCAAAACCAAAAGGAAAAGTGGATGGGAAAGTTGTGGTCATTTCATCTTTCGATGTTCAAGGAATAACTTACCAGCCTGTCGTATCTGCACACACAACTGTAACTGGGCAATACTACAGAGATGTCCTGAAGATTCTGCAAGGCCATATCAAAAGGAAAGGATCACATTTTCGTGCAATGAGCTACCACGGTAATGTATGGCCGCACTTCAATTCCTCCCTATAGTCCAGATTTAAGCCCCCATGTGACCTTCGGCTTTTTCCCATATTAAAAAAACCACATTCGAAGGGGCATCAGAAGCAATGGTGAAGGCTACGGAAGCGATCATGAAGGGCTTGTCAAAAAATGGTTTCCAACATGTCTTTTAAGATTGATAGAAACGGTGGGACAGCTATATCCAACGGGGGTTGTTTTGAAAAAGATCACCAAAATGAGGATAAGTGTAAGATCAAGGTGTTGTTTTGAACTTTTTCTTCTTCTTTCTTCCATGATTGTCATATGTCTGGTTACAATACTGGACTACCTTCAGCCTTGTAACGAGAAAGTAGCTCCGAACAGGCGATAATTCTCTGTTTCTTAAGATCGTGAGAAAGTTTAGATTCGAGATTACAACTGGCATAAATCTTTGAATATTCTAACTGATGGATAACTGTGTTGACACTGCTGCCAGAGGTTGAACACAATGAATTGTTCGGTTGCTATTCGTCCATCGTTTTATCATTTGCAGGTGCGACTGTGCTTTTTATTCACTCATTCACCGTTCTTACAGTGTCTTGACACTTATCTCATTTTCCATCAACTGAAATTGAATTACTACATTTGTTTATAAGCGCATTATACAGAATCTCATTCCTCTACGCAATCAGAATTTGAATTTGCCGACCGGAAATTACTACATAACCGTCTAGCCATCTGTGGAGGAAAGCAAGGTGCGCATTTTTTCTTTCGATTGTTGTACTCATCTTCATGGTAGATGCTTGCAGTGCTCTGCTAGTAATTTTATATGGATTAGATGCAGTAGCTGAGTGGCTTTGTACGCACTGCCGACAGACATACCAACTTGGGCTAATCGTCGTGACTTTCCAGGAGAAGTTTCTAACCAATAGCCTGTCATCAAGCGTCTTCTTTGTTAAAATCGGGTCTTTTGATCTCGCGTTTTTTGTCAAGAAAAATACTTGGGTTCGACCATGTTCACCAATCTGAAAATTGCACTCCCAGGTGAAGGTGTTATACTTGGAAATTTAGCACGCAATCTTTTGTGTATAACAATCATAAATAAATATTATTTGATCTAGAGTATATATCACTCTCGACATACTTCAAAATTAACAAATACACAGTAGAAAGCTTAATATGCATTTCGATCTCGTAATGAATTTCGGGCACAGTGTAAGATTCTATTTTGAGAGCTTACTTTATCACTGTTATATAGCAGCAGGAGGTCAAAATATATGCTATAGTTTACGAAGACTCAAAACATTTTAGCATTAAATATTGAGCTTTTCCAAGATAAACTGAAAATCTGTAAACTAGCAAATAACAGTAAGCACTTAAACTTTGACGGTAGAATTCAAAAATTGATTATATTACATTGCGAAACATTCCCTTTCGAAACAATAAATAAAACGTGAGTTTTGAAGCAGAAGATTATCTATGGGATATTAAACAATTACAACAAAATTGTTCATTAAACAGTGTAAACAATAAATTAAAACAATTCTTAAAATACTTGTAAATCGTAAATTATAAACGCTACGTTTGTGACAACATTTAATTTACTTTTCATACACTTACCACGTTCATAGTCATAGTATCCCATCTTGAAGTTGTCAGGACCAACTTTGCCGTCAGTCAGCTGTCCCAGACCACGGCGAAGTTCGCCATCCCAGTGCCCGTCATAAGTTGAGTCGAAGAATTCCCAACCAGCACCGCGCAGGTCACCCTGCGGCATGGAGTAACTTACGATGCCATCTGTAAACAGAACAACCAAACATCTAGAAACCTTGGGTCTACGCTTTATTATCTAAAAGTCAGTCCTGATAGTCTAGTGGTAACCGTACATGCCTCGTACACCCAAGACAGTGGGTTCAATTCCAGCCAGGGTCGATGGATTATTTTTTCAGTCGTAAAAATTCTAAGTATGGCTTCCTTCGGAAGGGAAGTAAAGCCGTGGGTCCCGTGTCATAGATTTACAGAACGTAAAATAATTTCAAGCATGAAAGAGACCTCTGGGCAAAATTTATCGGTAGTTTCACGCCCTGAATTTTGTGGGAGGGACGCTGATGACCTGAGATGTTAAAGAGCGTCCGTAAATAAATTATACTTAAAAGATTGTTCAAAAGTCAGAAAAGGCTTCATTAAAGAACTTTCTGTATATGCATCGAATGAGCTTAGAAGAGTGGAGTATAAGAATTTACAACTTAAGTTCCATCACCAGCAATAAATAAATCTACAAACTGTTACAAAACACAACGGAATGTATTTCTAAGTATAAATTGTTATTTTAATACGTATTTATGTTGAGGCATACATCTGAAAACTATGTTTATTTTTCTTAATAAATTCCAACTTTGCCAAAATTTTACTTTTCATTGTCTTTGTAGGGAAACTGTTCAAATATGCATGTACATGAAACATAATTTTTTACTAAATATGAGCCTTAAAAAGAGCTATTCGACAATTGAAATGTAAATAAGACTTTTTTTTGTAAAAAAAGTTTGTTTTTCAACATAATATACTACTTTCAAATCCATTACAAACACATACATACAGGATGTCAATAAACTTCACCGAAATAATTTCAAAGAGTGTAGAGATGACACTTTTAGGCAATTTGAGATAGGGAATGTATGGCCACAACTGAACATTACCAAGCTTTATGGCATCAGATGCTGATAAAGCCAAGTTGGGTGAACATTTTGTTTACAATGCATTTAAAACTGCCTTGCGAACACAGAAAAATCGATTTTTCCGCAGCTAATCATCAACGTTTTCAAGATTTAGTGCTATAAAATCTCTCAAATCTCAAACTAATCGTTTGACAGTGCGACACTGAACATCTATAAACTGCCTTTTTGAATTGTGTAGTATACTCTAAAAAGAGCTCTTAACTGCTTGTGCGGTTCAATTCTTGCCACGCAGTTAAAAAGTTTTATTTAATATGAAGTGCTCCGATACGCATACTGCAAAATTATGAATGAAACTTAGGTAGTCTTTGAATATACAACTCCTAACTCATTAATATTTCCCATGATTCTACCTTTGGTAAGCAAGAGATGTAATTATATCAATTGGAATGTTTAGATATGTGTATAAATTAAAACAAAACATAAAGTGATGAACGACACTCGAACTGGAAAACAAATGACTACCTCTATATTCGAGAGCTAATGTCATAACCATGGCGACAGAGTGACACGTTCTGAAACCTGGCTTCGTTACCGTGTGTTATGCTCTCGAGGGGCATTTTCATTAGCCAGTGGCGTACTGGCGCTTTAGAAACTTGCAGTCAAACTTTGAAATTTGGACAGGCCCTAAGTTTCCCATCTGAAATTGCTTATGTATGCCATCTCTACACTCTGAAATTATTTCGGTGTAGTTCATCAACACTCAGCTACTACTGCAACAAAAACCAACATTCCCAAAGCCGTGTTTAATGTCAAACTTACCGTTCCAATAACAGCCGTAGATCTCCACTCTCATGCACACAGTGCGACGGTGATAGCTGTAGGGCAGGAAGCGTATCCTGCTGGCCCATATCGGCGGGTCCAGCTCCCTCTTGGAGCCCAGATATGTGTTGGAGTTGCCTTCAATCACCTGCAAGCAATCGATATGTCAACTAATTGATATGGGTTCTCTGCCGACAGTTTCAATCCTCTGTCAAATGTCAATAAATAACACTCTGGGCTTTCATGTGATGGGCATTAAAACCGGACCTTTTTTTTATTCTGATGGGATAATGGGGGCATTTTTTACGGTCTCCAACATGTGCAATTGGGCATTCAGCAGGGAATTATAGATTTTCTCATTTGACTGCAGAAAAAGATAGCACCAATTGAAAAGAGACCATAATGCACATTTTTTTTTTACAGCGATGAGAAACACATTCCAATTCCTGCCTTAATAAAACTACAAAATGCGTCATTCTTTAAAAGCGTTTGGTATATCCCTTGGCGAACTTTAGTACTTTGTATTTTCAATTTTACAGGTTCTTTCAATAATTGTTTGTCACCACGAGAGATATCATATGTATATAAACTATTTTTAATAACAAACAGTTTTAGCTACTACGGTTCTTAACCAATTCATCCATTATTGCCACAAACGTTTCTATGTAAGATGGCGGGTTTTAATAATAAAAAAAAACTTTCGGAACTGCTGCTGCAATCTGTGGGCTTTTTCGAGACCTTTTCAAATAACCCCTCATATAAGATGACAAAGTCTGTAAGATAGCCATTTTGTGCTGTTCTGGTGTTATACCTGGATGTTTTGGAAATATTTTTACAAACTTTGATAGCAGCTTTCTCACACCAAAACAAATAAAAAAGTTCACATAAACATATGTTCAGAAATCCTTAGTTTTTGAGTTATTAATGAAAGTTTACCTTCATTTAGAGTTAAAATTCATTTTTTTAAGTAATCGAATGATGTTATCAATACATCATACTTGGCGCATTAGCATTGCATATATTACAAAATACTATTCGTAAAATGCAGCAATAGCACTGTTGATTGTTGTCATTTATGTGATTTGGCAATAACCCTAGTAAAGATATGATAAAAATATTTATTTTAACTCTGGCATAAACTTTCATTAATAACTCAAAAACTAAGGATTTTCGAACATATGTTTACATAGACGTTTATTTTCTTGTTTCGGTAAACTGTCATTAATAACTCAGGATTTCCGAACATGTGTTTATATAGACTTTTTTCTTGTTTTGGTATGAGGATCCCCGCACCAAAGTTTGTAAATGTATTTTCGAAACACATGTATAAAAATATTACTTGCTTCATTGTAGACACAGCGTACTAATAATTAATATCGAACCGATGTTTTCTTTGCATCTAAAAACTATATTCTCTTAAAAAGGCATCTGTCAAGAGATTTAAATAAGTTCATAATTAAAATATGTGTTTAATTTCTTCAGAGAACATAAAATGAAAGTTGGAAAATAGCCTAGCATTATTGAAAGTATGTCCCCCCCCCCCAATCTAGTTTAAACTTTTTTTTTTTTAATTTCCCACAAATTTGTTCACTCTGACTAGTGCCCTTATTACAATTAACCATTCAATTCAAGTACACATTATAAAAGTATTTTTTTTGTATTTCATTTATTAAACTATTTTTATATTCATGGAGGCATTGCTTTTCGGACAACTCTTGTATATCACATGTGTTGGCTATACAATGAATTCCTTATTTATTAATTTTCACACAGGTGCGATAGGAAACACAGATGTTTAGTAAGTAGAGACAAGCAACGTTTAGAAATTCTTTTCGTTCCCACTAAAAGTGGATTTTCTTTATTTCAAAGAACACCTGAACATCTAAAGCTGTTGGGTGATACGGGAGTTAAACGTTTATACAAAAGAAAGAAGCCAGAACAGTACACGCACCTGTGCACACAGAAGGCACCGCAAAGGACCAGTTTGCAGAGATACGAGACAAGAGGCGGTCCATCAATCACAGAGAATGCCCCTAAACAGGAAGAGGCGTTGTTGCGTCTTTTGTTAGTCTGGATTAGGCATCATCGCTCTCGAAAACGTCGGAAAACTCGTCTACCCGCGAGTCGACGCCCTTACTGGAGAATGCCACTCCCCAAAGTGCCTTGACAAGTTGACAGACTCAAAAAGGAAAAGAAGAAAAACGAGACGAAAACGTTTCCAGGAGCTAGATGGATGAAGTCTGGTGAAACATTAACTCTGTCATACAGTTACACGTGGTGCATTAGTTGCAAGCCAAACTCACCAAAGGTGTTTGCTTTCCAATAATGTTACGTACCCATGTGAAACAAATGAGCATAGAGGATAAGGGAACGGTCACCATGCCAACTACAGGCGCTAACCTCAATGCACGCCTTGAATTCAATCCATGCAAAATAGTAATAAACCAAAGTAAGAAGATAACAGTATGTTACATTCACAGTAGGGCAGTTCGCGAATTTGTTTTGGTTAAAATAGGCAGGCAGTAACCTAATTAAAATAGGCATTTATTAAAAGTAAAAACAGAAAGTAATGCAATACATTATTAATGAAAGTTGGAATTTAAGGTAGCTAATAATTCATATATCGCATAATTAAAGTATTTAAGTTTATTTTCTTGATCACAAGCAATAAGATGATGTTTCTTCATGTTGTCAAATGTTTAGTCAGTCGCTTGTCAGAGATAATGTTCTTTATCGAGAAAAAAGAACGTTCTACTTGCAATGAAATGATTGCAGCATGTTTACAACAAGCTATTTCGGAAGGACAACCTTTCAGGACACCACGGAAATGTTAATCAAGACAAAGTAGCTCTGAATAGTCCTGGCGAATGGGCAAACGATGCGCAGTAGTTTCTGGCAGAGTTCCTTTCCTGTTTATGCGTTTATAGGAAAACCAGGTTAGTATCTCTCTTACTGAACGCATTATAGGGACGGTTTATTGCGCTGTTGTACCGCTCTCATCTTTCTCACTTGCAATTGTTTGTACATATATGCAGCTGAGAAGTTACCTTCGCCACAAATTTCCGAGAATTGTCTCGCATACACCGATGCAAGATAATTCGCCAGAACTATTCAAAACTACCGTGCTTCCCTCGTCCTGTCCATTTCCTGGAATTCGTATGTCCGAAGTAACCGTATGTTCCTTTCACTAATGAGGTTCTGCTATTTAAAGAGCTTAAGTGAATGAGGGTTTTAGATTGGTTGAAAAGAATTAAATGTATAACAAGATTCTCAATAAATATTTTTGTGAGGTGATCATGCCATTTAATTTTTATACCTTTTTACTTCCATATATTCAATTCCCCTCCTAATAATCACAGAAAATATTCCAAAATGTAAGGAAAGATGTTCATTTCTATCTGACCTAAATTTATCCACCCAAATAGTAGAAAAGGCAATTTTCCTAGCTTCCGGGCTCTGAATTTTATTTTATAATGTTATACCTCAATATATACAGTAGGGACAGCTTGTGTCGGCAATCCCTTTGATGTTCTTCTAAAATCCGGCTTCGAGTTAGGCGTAGTTCTCAATGAATTCATTAGATGACGTTTTTCACTGCATCTACTGGAGGTTACGGATTCGTTAATTAAATATCAGTTTTTATTTTCAAAATATACATGACATTCGCGTATTTGAAATTGAAATAAAAGGTAATTACGATATAAAAAGTTAGGTTAAAGAGCGGGCAAGCATACGTTAATTTTATAATAACTGTAAACTCACTCTCTGTGTTTTCCGCGCTATAGAGCAGTTTACCATTACTCGATAATCAAGTAGACGAAGGAAAGAGGAATATCATAAAGTGATGTTCTCAAAATCGCTATATAAAATAAGTAATTATCCAAAAGCAAACCTCACTACACAAATACCCCCTCGATTTGTTAATTTTTCTCCATTCATTTTCTTGGCAGTATTTTGCCGCAGACGAACAACCTAACATAACTTGAAATAATAACAACAACGAAGAAATTAGCACGTGACTTGTTTTAGTACCTGTAAGTAATTGTTAAGGCGAGCACTTTTCGTGTTTTTAAGATTTTTCAGTAGTGAAAAAGTATTAACTTTAGGGTCAATTAGTGAGAATTACTCACAGAATTTCGGTTGAACATCAAAACTTGTATTATTGCCGTATCCCATGCAAGTGTACAACTAGAAAAGTAGTGCCAACATAATTACCAACCGCCACCGACTTAAACTTTAGCGTCAATAGTAAATATTTCGCAATGCTTGCATTCCGAATTAGGATACCGTTGGCATACACATTCCTGAACTATTTAGTTTATTAAAAAAATTAGAAATAGATGTTCTTCGTTTGTGTTCAATTACTGACGGACGCAGAGCCATCTGTAGGAGAATTCAGGTAGTAACTTTCGTGCCATGCGAACATAGAATTTCATCTTGCGAAATACCCAGGCCGTCCCTACAGTATAACATTATAAACGTGGTTCATACGCTATGGGACATCGTTTGCCATAGTACATAACAGTATTTCGGCCTCCTTGAAATGGCTGTATAAACCCTTACGAAAAACTCGTCCTCTTATTAAAATCTCAAACAATGTATTAAATAATCTACTAGCCTTCTGAACAAAATATATGGGCATCTAAAAAACCATAATTATTCTAAATATATAATATTAATGTAATTTACAGAAGCACACATTTTTTTAAGATAAGATTAGTGGCATATTTGAATACTCACACTTTCTATAATATGAATGTATATTTCAATTCCAGCAGCATAGCCTAGCTAATAAACTTATCATTTTATTCAACAGTTCAGCATAGGCTAAATGTGGTGGATTTTTTTCTAAGTAATGGGTGAATGACCTGTACATAGTAACATGGCATGCTTATTAAGAAGTTTTATAAAATTGAATGTTCTTTAATTGAATTCGCATGGCAGGTCCCTAAAGAACAAGACCAATTAAATCTGTAATTATGTATTCTGCAATGTAGATGAATGATCGATTTTATAACACATGAACTATCTCCTTAATATTATCATAACATAATATTCAGCTGATGAGAGCAACAAAAATAATTTAATGGCGTAATTGTTACAATGGTAATTTTATGCAACTGGTGTCATAATTTGGCATTTTATTAAGGATTTTGACTAACAACAAAACTGTTTACACTACTAGTACAAAATATACATATATCTTCTAGATTAATTTAGCAACAGTATAATAATTACCTGCATTTTTGTACATAGCATAGTACTGGGAAAATTTCGGAACAGATGTCGAACAATGGGACCCGTTACGTATTCGCTCTAAAAAGATCATCAGAGAGAAGTTTTGCAAACATACTTCCCTTAATACAAAACATTTGTGAATATTAGAGAAAAATCGCGTATCTAATGATATGTAATGTAAATAGAAAAAAAAATCAACATGCCTTCGATAAGCAACTATAAAATTTTTTATTAATAATACCATATTGGTGCAAATTCACAGTACATCTCGAAACTAAAAGCCGTTTAGCTTAGATAATTAATTGAAATGTATAAAATTCTTATTGCAATAACTGTAATAAAATTAAGCTTTCGATAGCTTGCTACTTAACCTCATTTTTTCATATATGAAGTAAATAACATAAAGTCATTAGTTATTTTTTGTGTTGCTCACAAAACAACGTGCTTCGATTTGTCATGATCATATGTTGTGTTTGTAAGACTTTCTAACTCATAAATCCAAAATGGAAACTTATTTCTGGTGGGTCCCCTTATTCAGCAGCTTAGCAAAATATATATCGTATTTGTAGATATTTAGGTTTAGATTTTGCCACTCAGCATTGCTATATCAAAACAATATACAACATGAATTTTTTACAAGAAAACATTTGAAATACCCAATTTAAACGGCTTCGTTGCAACAACGGATATGTTGATTACAAATGTACATTTTTATGTGCTAATATCCACTTGGCATTTTCAGGTAGTACAGGATAATACAGCTTGCTGATATGTTTGAATCAAATGAACATCTTAAACATTCATGTTTAATGGCAAGAATCAAAATGGGTTATAACCTAAAAGAATAGACCTTATTTTTAGCTTGTTTGTGTTAAATATGTGAGACGATGCTCTAATAGTGGAATAGAATCACTTTTTCTAAATAATTAAGTAGGTAATTGTTGTTGTAAAACGTTCTTGTGTTGAACACAAATGAACTGTTTTCTAAGAGCATGTTTAATGTGAACATTACCTGAAATATATGTGTCCTTTACGCGAGAAAGAAACTCGAACAAGTATTTCCTTGAACCTGTTGGAACAATAACGCATTCCTTATATAATTTAACACGAAACACACTTGATATAAGTTACTGCACTCACATATCTTCTTACATTTGGTTTTAACGACACAACAATCGACATTTTCACACAAACAAACGCTAAAATGTTTATAACTCAGTGTAGCCATCCATGTTACCAATTTAAGTGCCTTAGGTACCAACCTTTGGGGAAAATAGTACCATAGCAAGTACAGCTGTAGGATTTCAATTATGAATATACTACTGCTCCAAACAATATACTGATTTAGAAATAAATTATAATTTACGCTTTAGAAAATAGTAATTTATTCTGTATTTAGAATTTCTGCTTAACGGTAACTAACGACAAAGCGTCATTTCGTAGCAAACGTTGTTTGATGATGCATATACTTTAGTAATCATCTCCGTTATGGGTTACATTTGCAGTATTATTATAAAATACAGAATACGACAATTTTGCACAACTGAATGAAAAAAAATCCCCAAGATTTAGAAGAGCATACAGAAACACGTGAAATCATTAGTAAACTTACGACTAAGGCTTCAGAACAAATTTGCATAGAGTAGAACGATATGACCTTGTAACGATATGGCGAGTAGCGCGAGATTTGAAGTTCGCGGGTTCGATACCGGAGTCGATGGCTTTTTCAGAACGTAACTCATCCGGGAAGCCAAGAGCCATAGATCTATGTCGTAGTTGAAAAAGAGGTTCCTGGACAAATTTTTGGTCTTTAACGTTCAAGTTTCAGTTAGTAAATATAATAATTACTAATTCCTTCTAGAATGTTAGATGGAAGCAATGAGTTTCCCACCTATCACTCTGCCCCAATAGCAAAATAAACACAATAAATACTCCTTGGTATAGTAAACTACTTTATTGGCCCTTCATAGTGCCACTAAAAATATGTACAACGATACGGCAGTAAAGAAACATATTTCCATTTTGACACATGAGGTTAGTTTTTCATTTAGATTGCTTTGCGAAACTTCAAAGCTTCCAAAACGATGCCTGTTCTATTTTTGCATACCATGTAACAACAGAAGAGCTGCATGAGTATTTTCCGTCATAGTTCAGTGGACAAAAGAGAAAAAGTATCATAGGTTAAGAATAATTTGAAAAAATTACTTCTTTCGGAATGTCTCCTTCTGCTAGACTTATGTCATATATTTTCAAAGATTATGACGGAGAATATAACAATAAACGGTTTATAACAATATGGGTAAAATAATGGCGCATATATACACGTCAGAGTATTATGGAGTGCTTTATAAACATACCACAAGCTTTCGTAACAGTCAAATGGGGGCAAAGTAATTCAATGATGTTAAAACTAGACAATTTATTGTATGTCTTTTTATGCACTGTTAATACAGTAAAATACTAATTTCAATTCATCCTCACATATACTAAGAACTGTTTGACTACCTCTAAGGAAAGAAAATATTGTAAACAATGTAACATGTTTGTGCTCGGCATTTTAACGAAAATTCTTATTTCTTCTTACTGTCCTTCCCTGGTCTCCAAACACATTTCAACTAAACCTCATTCAGCGTGTCAGTACCCAGAATCTGGAACTCCCTTCCTCCTGAAGTCAGAGAATGTAGACAATAAAGCAATTTGACGTAGATTAAATAGTCATCTTAACTCTAGGAATCACAACAGCTAGTCTGCCGCTTCTTATTCCTTTTCCTCCTTTTCTTATTCTACTTTTCGTCCTCCTTCCCTCCTTGTACTGGAGCAAAATTATTGAAGAAAAAAATGTAATTGGAACATCATTTTTATCAACTTTCTAATTATATCAAAATGTGTAATATTTACATGCAGTATTTTTAATTGGGATTTTATTTAACTAAATTATACTCTTCATTTTTGCTGTTTTTTCCGCCTGGTAGAGTGAACGAGAAGGCCCATGGACTTCACTCTTGCCAGGACAAATAAATAAGAAAATAGAAATATAAACGACACAAGGCTCGAACTCACGACCCTAGTCGTATGACATTGAGTTTAGCTCCCCTAGAACAGCATGCCGCAGCAGACAGTAAGGAAGGAGTCGTGTCGCATTTTGTCGTCATTCAGAGAAGATTGTGTAAAACCCCTGGATTTGGGTGGAAAATCCCGCATTTACTCGTCACGCACCCGCAGTTAGCTGTCTTCTAATGCCCATCACTCATACTATATCTCCAGTGTTATAAAAACTTAAAACCACTGCAATTTCTCAGCTACAAAAACACATTTACACCAACTTCTTCTCAAAACGTTGAAAGCGTTTCTGTCTAAAACTAAATAACTTTAATAGTTTCTGTCTTCAGTTGTTCAAGTTCCATTGTTTTAACGATATTCATTTCTACGTTCAACAATGCACTGAAGAAACAAACGTCATTAAAAAAAAAAGAGCATCATTCTAAGTAGGTAAACTTTTAAATTAAAAAGGAAGAAACATCACAAAGCAACTGTTTAACTTGAAACACAATCAATCTATTGGCACTGCAAGACCTGCTTTACAGATGTCTTCCGGAGCAATATTCAGAATTAAAAAACTAGTGGGCTTTTAGTGAAAATACTAGTGCATCCATTTCACTAACCATACAAGTTCCCATTTAACGATTTTATTTTCGCGTAAGCGAAGGAAAAACAGCATACACATTGATTTTCTTCCGAATGCGAAGAAATAGCAACACATTTAGAAACTGTGGTCTGATTAGTGAGAGTAAGCAAGGGGCCTGGCATTTTAATATTAAAGTTGGCTATTATGATTCATATAGCAAGGGACCTTGCTAACCTTGCATTGTGTTGATGTACATTTCACTCAAAATGCACGGGAGATACTGGGACAAGCTTTAGTGCAGAGTTTCGCTACCAAATTGGTTGATTTGTTTTATTTACGGACGCTCTTTAACATCTCAGGTCATCAGCGTCCCATTCGATTCAGTGCGAGAAACGGTCGATAAATTTTGCTCAGAGGTCTCTTCTCTCAGGCTTGAAGTACGACACGGAAACCACGACTTTATTCTCTCCCGAAGGATGTCATACTTAGGATTTTACGCCCGAAAAGATCTTGAGTTTGCGAGGCAAATATGGTTACAACTAGACCATCAGGACCGGTTCCCCATAACAAATCAAGAACAAACGCAATATAAACATGTCTGGAAATGTCTCGTTTTTGAGTTTAAAGACAGTTCAATAAAGGATGATCTTATTATTATTTTGAAAGTTTAAAAGTGTTAATCCTCGTACTTTTGAAGGTCTCTCTCAAAGTTGTCGCTGTTGGACACAATGCATCTGTCGCAACGTTTGTTGTCAGTTTTCAACGATTTTTGACAGGTCCTTCAGAATCGCCTCCGCAGCCTTCCCACATTTTCTGATGATGGGAAATATCTTCCATGAAAATCTTCAATTAAAAAATTAAACAAATAAAATAACACGGTGCTAAATCTGGACTATAGCGAGGATGAGGAACACTTCACATTGATTTTTATGAGAAATTCAACAACATTTAAATGTGCAGTCGCGGTGCAGCTTGCAGCCTGTTGCATGGAAATGTGGCCTTGCAGTTTCTTCAGGACATATCTGTAGTATTTCCCAATTAATGATTTTGATGCTGACGACATGCTAGTTAACCATTCCTTGAATAATGGAAAATAGAAGCAACCACTTTTTTGTTATGTTTTGTTTGTGTGCTGATGGAGATTTGCACAAAGAAATGCCCTTTCTCATTTACCAGTGTGGGTGACATCCGGGGAAATATAATTTTTTAAAGTGTGTTTAATGTTATGGACGGTTCTCTGTCACAATGGCAGCAGCGGGGTTAATGATTTCTTCTGTTAGAAACTGTGACAATCTCTCGTCTTTAGACATTTTAAACCCTTCGTGTAGTACAGGAAATAACAAACTGTCCATAGAACTATCACATTGCACGAGTCTCAGCTGAGGATTTGTTGAGACGAAAGCAGCAGAATCTTCTGGTGTGACACCTCCACATTTCTGTAGGCTGTACTGAACATTTCCCAATTTGCACATCTCTCACAGGCGGGGACCACAAGTAACAAAAGATACAACGTGCGTTAAGCTAAGAAAATGTAAAATTATGATCAATCTTTATTGAACAACATTGACGTAGCCTGTTCAGAATTGACAGCAAATATTAGCGCCTTTGGCTAGCGGCACGACAATGCATCTCCTAAACAGCTGCAAATTTAAGAAAACTGGAAGTCGACACAGTCTAGCTGCTTGACCATCCATCCTACAGCCCTGACCTTGCACCCTGCGACTTCTGGTTGTTTCCTCTACTGAAATTTTGTATTACTGGAAAAGCTTCTAAATGTGTGCACGACCTCGCTCAAATTATAAACTTAGCTTTATTGACAATATCTCAGTCCGAGTACCGTAGTGCTTTTGACAAGTGGTTGCACCGTCTACAACTGTGTGTGGAGAGAGACTAGAAAGCACTTTGAAGCATTGCGGGGACAAGTTTTCGAATTCTGCCGTTATCTTGAACTTTTAAAGTGACACTTGCAAAACTTTTTGAATGCTCTTCGTAAAAAAGAAAATCACACATCTAAATTACTAAATTATCAGGAAACCTTGAGTGCTAGCATATTTTAAAAGGCAGGTTTGGTTGTATGCATAAAATTATGTACTAATTTATAACCATATAAAGCAGTTACTTGACTTGTGTAATTTGCAGATCTTTTGTGAGATTTTGAGGGGAAAAATTTATACAGGAATTCAACGAGTTTATGTTGAAAAGTAAGATAGAAATAAATAATTTAAACCAATTAAATATGGTTCAGAGACGCAATGAAGGAATCATCATCGTAGTATTTAAGAATATGCTCGATTTTTTCTCTTTATGCTGATTTGTTTTTGCTAATATATCAAACGTTGTACCTTTATTCGGAACTGGTAAACTATTACGAATGCTGCAGACATAAACTCCTAACCTAAGACAAACATGTAATGGACATGCCCCAAAGTATGTCTTCGCTAACATGCATTCTTCTTGTCTCGCACGTTAAATCGTTCCCCAGCTCTTAAAAAATATATTATAAGCACATATTACCTCCTTGTGTCTTCTTGAAACATTAATCAACACCGTTGTTAGCCTTTAAGAATGCAAATCTACCTCAACGATTATAACCTGTTAACACAGAACCACCACGAGAAGGCTGCAGTGATGCAACAACAAACAGAACGCATTTCTTCAACTGAAGGAAAACATACAAATAGCTAGGAGCGAGATCTGGGCTATACGGTAGATGCTTAAAAAGTTTATATCAAAATTCCCGAATTATATTGACAGTTGTGACAACAGTGTGTCATTAAGAAAATCAATTCCTGACCACAACTTTACACATTTCGGGTTCTGAATGACCGCATCAACTTGGAAAGTGTTGCACAATACAAAACAGTGGTCATAATATTTCCTGCTGATGTCTGTTTGAATTATTTCTTCTGTGGTGAATTTGATTCGTGCCACTCCATGGATTGCTGTTTTGATTCAACTTTGACGTATATTTCATCATCAGTTACAAAAGTTAATCTCCTTTTCTCTCGTACAAGTCCAAAAATGCATTTGCAGCTACCATTCTTTGTTTTTGTTCGCGGTAGACAACATTTTACAACCCTATCTCGGTAAGGTATATGAAATTTTCTCGAATTTTTGCATCCGCATATAAAAAAGATGCGTCTGTACACCAGGCTTATCGCTTCTCTCATCACGAACATTTCTACGCCTTCCTGGAACTGAGGACACCATTGCTTAAATTTTTCTTAACTCATTTCATTTGACTGATAAATATCTGCACAGTTCACGGTGAGTTTCAGCAGTACTCTCAACTTATGTGTTGATAAATCGTTCACAGCTGGTGAGGTTGCTTGTTCTCGCAGTCATTATAAACCAATGTCTCCCAAGGTGAACGACAATACACTCGATAAGCCTTGTGATTCCTCTATAGGGGTGTGAAAGGAGTAGGAGCACTAATTTTCTCCAAGACTTAAATTAATTTTCAAATTTTTAACACCCCACAGAAGATTCAATTATAAAAAACTTAATATCGACGGAACACTGTACATATGTTAAAGAAAGGTTTCGATTCCACTGGGGCACTTGAAAGTGGGGTATTTCATTTATTCAAACCCTTCTGATCTCTATGAAGTGTTAAGGGTTTAATGTGAATGGGACCCAGGAGGGGTTTTGCTGAGGGAAAACCTTATCACTTAGTCTTCCCCTCGGTAAAATGTCCAAGAAAGTGCTTAGCTTTCTGCAAGAGTCTTCGATACTAGGCGTATTGTATAGTATAGAATGTCACCAGATCCTAGTGACTTCTGCTATATTTCTAAAAACATTCAATTGCTGCCTTAGCTTCGGAGTCCACAGTGAAAATTTCTGACTTATTTCTAAGAGGGGGGAAAAATATTATCCAAGAATTGCAGAATGTGGATGATGGAAAATAGTACGTTAAGTATAACTAGATAAATCAGAGCCGTTTGAATTTATCACTGTAGCATCATCAATGAAAAATCTGAGCCATCCAATTGTCTGATAACCGACTGCATCGGCCAAAAAGTATTCATTCAAGTCCAGCTGACTTATACACGTGTCGTAGTGAGCTGGAGCGCTTTTTAAACTACTACGTTGTTCTTAGATCTCACGCCACTCAGCCAATATTATTTGAACAGTAAAGAAAAGATGCGTGTCTAATCCTAAAGTCTGCTAAGATTAATATGTCATGATCGAATCCGCTCATGATGTCAGGAGGGTAACTGAAAAGAAATTCTTAGATATCAATTTCATTTTTCAAAGACAATTAAGAGCAATTCATAAGCAGATGACTGAATTGTGCGGGAAATGAATGCAGGCAGTGTCAGCATCTCCTTGTATTACACAGTTAGTACTTAACTTTTAAAATTCCTTATCACTTATCAAGCTGTCACTTTGGCGTTTCTGCCACCGACTCTTGTATTGTCCGCTCGCTCGTACCGCCGCGCAGACCAGTGTAGCCCGACTATCCGTGAGTGATTACCGCCGCTGCGTCGGTCATCATATAATTGAATGATCGGATAGAAATAAACTAATTTTGTGCAACGGAGACAATCTTTGTCATCTTCATTCCTGACCACTGTCGGCAACCAACTGAACTTTGGGGCGAGCTGAGACACGAAGAAGAAGATGGACGGACCTCTTCAAGGAACATGCGGGCCCAGAGTGGTCAAGAGTAGCAAGAAGAAGAGAAATGGAAATCTCTCGAGAAGCAACTAGTGCAGTGAGAAATGGAGTAACCAAAGAGTGTCTTAAACAGCATACGAACAACTAGCGAGGAATAGCTCACCACGTTAGGAAAAAAGCGAGCTTTCCCTACTTGTTAGGAGATTTTTGCCCTTAAGAGACACAATAGGCTAGCTTTATGTACATGTTTTACAATGGGAAAACCCTCTGGATCAAAGTGTATACACCTCGATGGACATTATGTTGAGAAATAAAGTATATTACGGAAAAAAAAAATTTTTTTACTTGCATTTTTACCAACTTTTCAAACGATCCTCGTATTTGTGTGCCCTGTCTTAAATATGAGCATTATTTCTATATTTGTGCATGAAGAAGATACAAAGCAACACACATTAATTAAAATTAATTTAAAAAAATAACTGAAAACCAATTTTTCTTCTTTAAGAAGGTTTGTATTTAATTCACACGATCACACTATATATCGTAGATTGTTTTAATTCAGCTACTTCTACTACATCTCCAATTTGAACTTTACGTATATTTTTTAAAGCTGGAGTTTAATACTGGGGCATCACAAGCGGTGGACACTGATGATACATGAGAAGAAATGATAAATTGAGAAGGATTTTTTTTAAAATGGTAACGTTCCAGGCCATTTATGAGGACTGGGGAGAACGTTAAAGAAACCTTAGTCAAAGAGGGAATCGAACCCCGGGCTTCGTGCTTTAACGATCTCGGGCACCGTGGCTGTATTTGATCGTTTAGTTTTTTTTTTTTTTTTTTTTTTTTTGTCAGATCAAAACTAGATTAAATATTCTATCCTCTGATGTTCTGTTCTGCATAACATTCGGTCTAAAAGAAAATTATGATGTGAATGTTGATGATTAACTGTATATATCACCCTTTCATGTTCTCGATTAAAATAACAAATTGGCAAACTAAACGAAAATACTTTCTCGTTTCAAGAATGAAAGAAAACACAGACTGTTTTGTTTTTTATATGCAGGGTCGAGGGATATTTATGCCATTAGCTATGAATATAAATTGCAGTTCCCTCAAATACTCAATCACCTGTTATATTTTTGTTATTTTATTCGTGTTTCTTTACTATTATTATGCAAATAGTTGTTATAATTCCATCGTGGATTAAAAACATAGGTATTCCCGGGGTATTTATGCATTGTTTTGGTTACACAAATAGTTGGCAAGCCTTTGTTGGGATAAATTCCATGAAATACATTCCCAGTGCACCTGGAAATTCTAATGGTCAAAATAAACGCACCCCCCCTTTTTTTTTTTTTTTGGAATCTGTGTGCGAGAGAGGATATATATGGAAATCTTTTATTTTAGAGCTTAAATTAAAAATATATATTTAAAATGTTTTATATGTGTTTAATATTTAGAGTAACAGAGAATAACTATTTATTAATTGCAGAAGGGCTTAATAGAAGAAGCTGAAAAATATTTTGGAAAACCCTAAAACAGTTGCAAATTTTAGTGTATCTATTTGTCATATAGATAACAGCTATTTAAAAAAAGAAATCTACATATATTAGAACTTATGTGCCAGTAATCAAAAATTTAACTTTTTTTTTCTAATTACCCCGAATTAAGGAAACAAGACTTATAATGTATACTAGAAAAAGATGCCTTTAAGATAATGAAGAAGAAGAAGAACGTACAAAATATGTTACGCGAATAAATAAACATCAGACGATAAAACACATTTTTAGGCGCCCATAAAGGAAACAAGTACTAATATATTTAATCATTTTTACATCTAGGGTTGGTAAAGAGAACATGAAATACAGTGAGGTCAGTTTTGTTTTCCCCCAGGAGTGCTTTGCCTATGGCCTCGTAAGCCCCGGGTCTCGGTGATTAGAGAGAGGATAAAACAATAAAACAAACCAATTTAAGAGGTTCATTACTTATCAAATTATCGAATGAGGTGCTGAAATTGTCTGCCTTCATTCTCCATTCCATTTTGGCATTATCGATCATATTCAGAAATGCAGACAATTTCCTGACGAATATTATCTTTGAGTTCTTGTATGGTGTACGCGTTCGTTGTACACAACATTTATATTTACCCCAGAAATAACAATCACAGGTGTTAAACAGGGAGACCGAGGGAGCCATAAATCCTTACTAAACACGGCCCTGTTAAAAATGCTTGATTACGCTCCTTGTCGGTTAATTTTCTGAAAAAGGCGGTTAGTGTGGTATTTACATAAGTAACAGAATCAGCGGGGAAAAAAAATGGTCGCATGATTCTTTCACCGCTGATTTTTTCATTATGTACCAAGTCAGGTTATCTTGAGTACACGCATAACAATGGAGGTGAAACCAGGCACTGTCAGAGACGAATGAAATTATTTCTGTGACTGTCGAGGGAAACATCAAGCACTGTGATCATTTAGGCCATAAGCTTTCAGGATTCAGGGATGTCCAACATAAGAGGATATATTAGACATATTAAAACATAGAAATCTTCCACCGCCCACGGATGGCCGAAGTGGTTAAGGCGCGCACTCGTAAATAATGAAGTATCTAACATACAGGGGTGTCAAAATACAGAGATTTCATTCTTTTATAACTTTTAAAATATCTACCCTTTAGTTACTTATGAAACTGGCTCCCTATTAATTGTACTGCACTACGCTCGTGTACTTCTTAGATACTGTTCCTTCACAGTGCCCAAAATGTTGTGACTAAACTAGCTTTGTCCATTAAAAACTTTCGATATGATATAAAAATATCCAGCACAGCTTCTTTTATGTATTTTTATATGCTTTTGCTGGTGAAATTTCGAACTTATATTTGTCTGAGAGAGGAACGAGTTGAGAGTTGATGGTGTCTGTGGTTCAGATTAAAGTAGCGACTTAGCATGCAACTCTATGTCTGCTCTACATTTATAAACGCGCACATTCCATCTTAATGCCGCACCCCCCCCCCCCTCAGCACTTCTTCGTGGGGATTAGTAACACAGACGCTTGGTTCTCTGCTAGCAAAAATTCTTTTCATCTCTGCTGTGAAGGAAAGGCTTAGCGTGGCTTAGTCTCCCAAAATTAGAATCAACAGACACGAGATGACAAGCGAGCATCGGGGAAGCAATAACTGTAACGAATGCAAAGACAACAAAGTGAAACCTAAGAGCAAAACAGACCATGGAGTGAGAAAAAAAAAAAAAAAAAAAGCGAAACCGTAAATGCAAATTTTAGAGCAGAAGGGAGTGTGTGACGACGAATAAATAAAGAAAAAAAGGGGAAAAAACGGAGGGGGAGAAGAAAAAATTACTGCACTAAATGTAAAAGAGAACATTGAGGTGTTGCAAAAAGGAAGTTTAACTCGACTGTGGCCTACTTTCATTTTATTTAATGAACTTAGCAACTTTTGCCATGCTTACGATAGAATACAATAATAATTGGTGTGATTAGTTGTGAAAGTAACTAACCACACTGTATACGAGGTGGTATGGACGGGTGCTGCCATCTAGTCAAAAACTTACTTTGAGACCAATGACCGCCGTAGTTCCCTTTCACACGTATACACCGGTCCCAGCAATTCTGCCATTTTCCACGTGCATATTGGGAGTCTGTTCTTTGAGCGTGTTTAGCACAGACAGCGTTTCTTCTTGAATCCTCTCAATTTGATATTTAGTTTGGGAAATAGAGCGAAGTCGCAGGATGCCAAATCAGGCGAGTACGGTGGGGTGGGGGACAACCGTCATGTTGCTTTTCGTCAAAAAGCTCCTGGTCAGCAAGGAATTGTGACAGGACGCATTATCATGATGCAACAGCCAGTTCCCTTGTCGCCAAAGTTCGGGACGTCGACGTCCCAGTAGTACGTGGAATTCACTGTTTGATTGATGGGACGAATTCTTTGTGCACAATCCCCTTGGTATCAAAGAAAACGAGGAGCATGCTCTTGACTTTGCTCTTCATTTGTCTCACTTTGGGGGGGGGGGGATCTTGGTGAGTTCGGGCTCTTCCACTGGGAGGATTGTTGTTTTGTCTCAGGTCATAAGCATATATCCAACTCTCGTCGCCGGTGACGACGCTGGACAAGAAGGTTGGGTCATCGGATACGGCCTGACGAAGCTCCGTGCAAACTTCAACACGCTGCGCCTTCTGATCAGCAGTCAGGATCCTTGCGGCGACACGATGCATGCCCCAATTCATCAGTTAAAATTCGTTGGCATGTCCCATAACCAATTCCCACTTCATTAGCAAGGCCTTCAATGGTTCGACGTCGATCCTCACTAACGAGGTGTTGAACTTTGGCAACAATGTTAGATGCCGTGCAGCTGACAGGCCTACCGGTGTGAGCATCGTCTTCAACAGCTATACGGCAGGTCCTGAACCGAGCATACCACTTAAACACACGTGTGCGGCTCTGCTTTGTCCCCCAAATACTTGTTGAATCATTGCGAGGGTCTCCGTAGCATTTTGCACAGAATTTGATGCACACTCTCTGCTCTAATCTTGGATCCATCGTAAAATCGCCACACACTACACACAGAGTATCATGAAAAGTACTACAGAACCTCAACACATCCCAGATGCATGAAACTGAAACACTCACTCATCAGGTATGCTAATGTTGCCACCTTACAAAACTCTACTGCAATTACTGTTGAGATGGTAACACCGGTCCCGAATATTGTGGATATCGCCTCGTATTTCGTCATCCTTGGAATCATAAACAATGGTTTCACAGGAGTAAATTGCATTTTTCTATTCACTGCTAATATTCTAAGTTACGCTTTGAAATACCTTTAGAAATAAAGAATCTTAAGGAGGGGCAAGTAAATTTTTGGGGTAAAATGTAATTATTAGAACGTAAGAGATATTGTACTGACTTCCACAGTACACATTCGAATAGCTTCTTGTATTGTGATTAATGTCTACTTTCTTCGGAATTGCTTTAAACTACTGTAATTTGGTGTGTACTGTGAAAAGTGACTTGTAGCGAATTACGAAGGAATGTAGCTATTATGGTTACAGCACCCAAGAAAATAGTTTTGAGAAATGTCTTCTCCATCGACCCTACTTTTGAGGATGTCTATTTACGCTCTAGCGGCCGCAAGTTCCGTTTTTTCTCAACGAAACTCGACATATGCCAATGAAGTAACAAAGGGTTCATCGAGTTCGTTAACCAGCAAAATTGTACCTTTGGGAGTGAGGGTACAACTTAAAGCAAAAATATAAAAATCGCTCTAACGGTCATAATTTTTGTTTTTTCTCAATGAAACTTGGAATAGGCAATTAGAATGCAAGAAAATTGGTTTATAAAAATCAGGAAAACTGGACCGTTAGAGTATACGCCAAAAACAAAATTTTTGTAATTGTCAAGGACGTCGATTAAGGTGGTCCGGGTGGAGATGTAGCATATTGGGGGACTGTTATTGTTAGCATTAAGAATTGGGTATTAGCGCCAAGCGATAAACTCATTGTAATGTGAAAGAGTATGCATGCGCATGGTGGATTACCCTTACAGACAGCGGCTCCACTACCAAACGGTAGCGGAAAAAGCAGAATTTCAGGGAATGCTGGAGCGATATGCGGTAGTACATGTACTCTATCAACCTTGGTAGTGTAAAGTGTACAATAAATGCAGGCAGAGAGAAACACAGTAAATAGAAGCGATTGTACGCCTAAAATTAACTATGTAGCTTAAATGTTAGTTGATATATAGGTAAGTGCACTTGGAACGATGTAACACACAAATAAAATAATGATACGGGAAAAGTATATTTTTTTAAGTCCGAAAGTTGTGGTTTTTTATTAAATATATATGAATATCTTCAGTTATTTTTATAGCATTCTCTGCGCTAAAGCTCTGCAATAACCTTCACAAATTCAATTGCTGAATAAAGGGAAGTAAAGCCGTGGATCCCGTGTCGTACATTTACGGCACGAAAAAGAACCTCAAGACTGAAAGAAGAGGACTCTGAGCAAAATTTATCGGCCGTTTCACGCCCTGAATAGAGTGAGACGCTGATGACCTGAGATGTTAAAGAACGTCCGTAAATAAGAAAAACAAATCAAATTTTCAAAAGAAATATTGATTAACTCATATTTGTATTAATTTCTGTTGTATTCTATCCTTATTTATACCGCCATGGGTGGCCGAGGTCGTTAAGGCGCGGACTCGTGAGCGGGAGGACTGGGGTTCGAATCCCTCCAGGACCGTCCTCCCTGACTGAGGTTTTTTCCAGGTTTTCCTCAGTCCTTATAACTGGCAAATGCCGGGGAGGTACTGTAAACTTAGGCCTGGAACGTTTCCTTCCTTAAAAAAAATCCTTTCTCAATATATAATTTCATCTCATGTATCACCAGTGTTCACCGCCTGTGTTGCCTTAGTTGTAAAAACGGGCGTTAAAAACCATTCAAAAATACTTCTTTATAACAGCTATAGCTACCACTCTTGACCAATCCAGTATAATTACATAAATTATTCAATGGAAGATGGCTGGTTTTGATAATAAAACTGTTTCGGAACACCTAGATAAAGTATGGCTGCTTCACTCATTAGCAAATGACTTAATAGAGAATTGCACGTTTGACATCATCTTTTGAACATTACAACCTGCAAGTTATTTACGTACTCTTTCCACCACGTCATCATGGATACGCTAAAGAGCGTAGAGGGGAAGAAACAGTTTTTCCCTATCTTTCTTCTTATTCGCGTGACAAGAGGAAATGAGATGTGCACGTGGAGGAAGAAGAGCTGGTGAGGTTTGGGGGAATAATGAGAGGGTTGGCAGTAGATTAAAATACTTTCCATGCAAGAAGCGGGTTTCTGCTGGGAACTGTTGCAAGCCGCTTGGCTATCGCATGGAAATATCAAAACCCATCCCAAGATCTTCTTCACGGTACTAGTGGGGGAGAGCGAAAAATCGAAGTCGCATATCCCCTTAAGGGTATCGCTGCCACTTGCAAGTACTCAGAGTGAGGATTTTACGGTGCAATTAAGAGAGCAATCAAAGAAAACTCTCAAGTGATTAGCAAGTAGTCAAAAGGGGTAATATAATGCCGCCATCATGATTCACTGCTATTATAAAGACAAGTGCGGATAAAAACGTGAAGTTCGAGCATTTTATAAAACAAAATTTCAAAATGAACACATTTGAAAAAGAAAAATACCAACGTGAGTTTAAAGGCACCATAAATTTGCATGACAAAAACAAATTTAATGTACTCACAATCAGTAAAACGCTCAATTCGGCTTAGAATAATACTGCGACACTGTTCAAAGTACGGGCGGTTTGATTATAACCGTCTCTTTCATGGATTTGTCGTCCGTTTAATAGCAGCAGACAGAGCGGTAACTGCCGGCGAAGCGGATGCATCATCCACGCAACTTATTACAACTGCAATAAGCACGAACCTTAGGCTAACTAAAATAGAGTTAACTTTCAGCGCGAGAAATTATGCCTGTAAACACTGTGATCCTTCCTTTTTGAACAGCTCTTGTAAATAAGCTGTGATTTTAGTTTCAGGGGGGAGGGGATTAAGGCCTCCAAGGCTTGTCTCGTACAGTACCCAGATCTGAGTAAAACAGTTCTTTGCTTTCTTGCATTTTGTAATGCAAATTCACTTGTTCGTCTCTCTTTCATTGGCATTTCATGATGGAAGACTATGCATTCCTTCTGAATGAAGCTGTAACCAGATATTATCCTAAAGCAGCTCCAATGCATCAGTTCCTACATAATTTTCATACTATTGTTTCTCATTGTACGAAATCATCTCACTTCTGTTGCTGTACGGCCCAATATAACCGCAAGTAATGAATCATTCGATCAGTCTACAGAAAATGACCCTGTCACAAACATCATTGTCGTGCACGTCATGTACACGCGTGTTGCTAGCCCCGTACTTCGGTAATTGCAGGCTGTCCCACGTGAAAAACTGGAAAACGTCCAGGAAACGGGACGGTGATGCTCTTTTGTTCGTGTCAGAGAGGGTAGCCAACTTCTGAAGTCATTTCCATGTGAAACAAACTTGATTAATTGGGGAAAACTAGAGACACGACCGGATTTTAATTGCAGGTTCCTGGTTCGTAACCAGAATTTCGTGGCGACGAAGGATTAATCAATATTCTCAAGGCCTAGTCTGCAGGCGTTTCGGGTGGAATCCCAGCAGACAGTGAATGAGATGCGAGGTGGGCTCAATCTGTCAACTTCAAAATATTCTCAGATCTAAGTTGCGGGGCTTTTAAACCCTCTTACTGTGGAACACATAACACCTAGGTCTTTACGGACAGATTCCCTGAAAGTATTGGGGTTTAGTTCATAGGTTGACAAGGGTTGAAAGTATCATTATAAGCTAAAGGGCCTCTAAGCTGTCTTGGTCTCAAATCGAGTGTTCGTTACATAAAATATAAACGTAACAAATTAACCAAAGAAACACCAGATCCTGGCGGCAAACAGCGCACTTACCCTCCTCCAATTGCTGATATCTTCAACGTGCGGCACGCGGAGCACCATTCCAGAAAATTGCAAGCGAAATTTCGGCAGAGTCCGGCAGTTGTGCTGTGCAGTCGAGTGTAATAATTAAATAGTGCAGTGAGATGTTTGCTGCGTCGTCATATATTCATCTTCAGCCGTGTTGCATTTAGGCGTATATTTCCTTGCAGCGCAGTTCCACACTATACACAAGTTTAATGAAACAGGTTCTGTGACTGACGGGGAAAAATTAATGACCGTCTTATATTTCGTCCCAGAATTATTTGGTTCCAGTTTATGGCTTCCTCGTTCCTCGGATCTTATATTTTGCTCGATTTATCTTTGGGGGACATTGAAAATACGAGGGGCGTTCTAAAACTTCTCGGTCTGACACACAGATGTCGTTAAGATGGCCAAAATTGCTTTCGAAGTTGTTAAGTACAATCCTTTTATTCAGCGCGTTGTAAAGTTTCAGACGCGTAAGTGTAGTCATTTGTTTGTGACGACCGTGTAAACATTTTCCACAAAACTGAAATACGAGCTGCAATGAAGGACTTTGGTTTGAAGGTTTTAACCCAAACAGAAATACAAAAGGAGTTACATTCTTATTCTTCGTTTTCGACAGTTAAAAAGTGGGCTGCTGAATTTAAGCGTGGTCTTATATATTTTCAAAATGATGAGCGCCCAGGGCGTCCCAAAACTGCCACGACCGACGAGATTGTGACAAAAATTCAATTGAAGGTGCGCGAGTTAGCTGTCATTGCAAAGACCACGAAAGGCCGTGTCCGCTGCATTTTACACGAAGTTTTGGGTATGAGAAAGTTTTCCCCTGGATGGGTGCCGCCATTGTTAACAATGGATCAAAAACGCATTCGAATGAATATTTCTCAGGAGTTTTAGACTTGTTTAAATACAATCTTGTGAGTTTCTCCGACGTTTCATAACAGTAGACGAAACATGGATTCATTACTAAACGCCAGAGATGAAGGCGCAGTCAACACTGTGGGTAGCAACAGGTGAAAGCGCACCAAATAAGGCAAAATCGGTTCCATCTGTAGGAACAGTCATGGCTACGATTTTCTGGGATTTTCATGGTGTGGTGTTCGTAGACAGCCTCCAGAAGGGCAGAACTATCATCGAGGAGTATTACGCTTCACTATTCAGGCAAAACGTCCACACGTTTCGTCTCGCTAATGCGCCTTCACGCACATCTGAAAAGCTGCATGACTTCGCTTCCACACATATTCGCAAGATTGGGTCCCAGCGATTACTTTTTGTTCCCAAACCTGAAAAAATGGCTGGGTTGACGAAGATTCACATCATACGACGAGGTTGAAGCCGACGCTTATTTTTTATAGTTGGAGAAAATCTCGTTTTACAGAGGGTGTTAAACATTTGGAAAGTGTATTGATTTACAAGATGACTATTTTGGGGGGTGGAATCGTTTAAATCTTGTGTTCACTTGGTGAAACCGAAAATTTTTAGAATATTCTATGTTTTACATCATATAGTAGCTTAAACTTTCGGCCAAACAACAATTTTCCGCATATTCTTAAAATAGAAAAACCCAGTTAATTTTTAGCGAGAAAATAAAATGCTTTTTTTAAAAGACTGCCTGTTCTCTTAAACGGTAGGCAAGGAAACATAAAGTGTCAAGCCTGGTAGGCAATTTTAAGCGCACTGTGAGCTTAAAAAAAAAAAAAAAAAAAAAAAACACCCAATATCAGTAATAGAGCATGACTCATAAAAGCTTAAAGTCAAATTTTCCCGTCAGGTTTCAATTCTTATCTAGTAACATTTGAAACACAGTGCCTTCACTTGTTGCTGAAGTGAACTCATAAAATATATTCCCATCTGTTTACTTATTTGTACACCAACAGATGTCGAACCCTCGGCTCATGGGCTGCGTGGTCATCACAAATAAATAAGACAACAGTAGACAATCGATAGCTGTCGCCGGTATTTCCTTTGTCCTGTCCGTTACGGTAGAACTGTCGCGCCCTGCGTGATGCTCCTTTTTATTTCTCGGCACGGAGGGGGTGACATAGCAGGGGGTTGCAGATGATGTCTCAAATATCTTGCTCTACCCTTCCCTATCTGTTTCTAACTCGCCGTCTTTCTTAGTTACACACTTTCTTGGCTGCTCGCTGTTCCTCCACTTGTCCTTTCTTCGGCGTCTCCATTTCTGACACACGAGAAGACAGGCCGGTCTGTCCAAGGACATAAGTTTTTTGGAACCACAAAGTGCATCATATTTTGAAACTCAAACCTTTAGAAGTTGCTGTGTTTTGGCCCAAAGACTTAGTTCAGTGACTGATGACGCTCTTTTTATTCTAAATAAACTTATTACACCTAAGAAAGTATAATGCTTTTTAGAATCGTGTAGAAGTTGCAAGCACTCGAGCAGAAAAAATTATGCTCAAATTCGCCAATATTGGACAGAGATATTTCAATATACCAGCTGAAGGAATAAAACTCTAGCACAGTAGCATCTTGGCGGCCATATTAAACTATGGAGGAGGAAAAGATCGCGACATACATAGACTACTTGCTTTAAGGAGCTCTTAAAGGAAACTTTTATTTATATGTACAGGAGCATTTTCCACATCTCCTACAATGGGATAAGATTTATTCAACTGTATTAGTTTATGTGAATCTTTGCCCATCCGGCCGTTTCTTCAGGTTTGGGAACAAAAAGTAATCGCTGGGAGACAAATCCGAGGAATATGACGGATGTGGAAGCACTTGAGCTGGAAGGTCATGCAGTTTTGCATGAACAATTTCAGACGTGTGTGAAGGCACATTATTGTGTTGAAAGAGAACTTTCGTTTCCGCAAGGTATGGACATTTAGCATCTTTCAGTTGGTCCAGTAGTGAAGCGAAATACTCCCCGGTGATGGTTCTGCCATTCTGGAGGTAGTCTACGAGCACTACACCTTGAGAATCCCAGAAACCATAGTGATGACTTTATCTGCAGATGGAACCATTTCTGCTTTCTTTGGTGCATCCACTGTTTGAGCTGCTCCTTAGTCTCTGGGGTGTAATGATGAATTAATATTTCATCTACTGTTATGAAATGTCGGAGAAACTCACTGGAATTGCGTTTCAACAAGCGTAAACACTATTGGGAGATGCTCATTCGAATGAGTTTTTTGGTCCACTGTTAACAAATGCAGCACATCGAGTGTAGTGGACACGGCCATTGGAGGTCTTTGCAATGTCAGTCAATCCGCCTAAGTTTAATCGGTGACCAATGAGTATGACATTGTGAATTTTTATCATAATCTCTTTGGCCGCAGCTGTTTTGGACTACCTGAGCGCTCATCATCTTGAATAGATGTACGACCACACTTAAATTCAGCGGACCACTTTTTAACAGCCGAAAATGAATGGGAAAAATCATTTAATGTGGAATCTTATTCCTTTTGTATTTCTGTTGAGGTTAGATCCTTTAAAAAAATAAAAATAATAAAAAAGGTACTTTTATCACAGATATATATATATATATATATATATATATATATATATATATATATATTGTAAAAATTTTAACACTAGTTTGTTTTTACGACAGTCACAAACAAGTGACTACACTTACGCGTTTGAAACTTTGCTACTTAACTATCATAGTAATTTGGTCATCTTCACGACATCTCTGAATCCGGCCGAGAACTTTTAGAAAACCCCTTGTATATGCAAATTTGATTACATACACTCGTTAATTCATGCTCTGGTTCTAACGTTACTAGAAGTGCATCGGTTCACATATCCGAGTTCCTTTCCTCCTGGAGTCGTCCGGATGGGTTGGGCAGGTGAAATAATTGAATACGCTATGACGTAGTTGTGCTATGTAGTGCAAGAGCGATGAGACAAAAAAAAAATACCCTCAGTTTACCCGCCTGCAGAGTTGGAGGAGTTTGACGATGAATTAGGCCGCCCTACCAATGGTGCCAAGAGTTACTGTTAGCCTAGCAGGAAAGGGAAAGCGCGGATAAGCAGCATATCTGCTTCTACCCCGAAAAGGAATGCTGGTGTGGGTTTTAATTGCCGATCTAAAGGAAGAAGTGACCACATCTTTGAATGTCAAACAGCTAGGGCATAATCACAATAAACATTTTGTTGCATATGCTATGGTCACTAATCACAATACGCTCTTTCCAGTACTGCCAACAGGAAACAATATATTTCATAAATTCCTCAAACCACGACAATTATACAGCGACCTTCATATTCCGTTAAGTGCTGTGTTGAGTAAACGTTCATACACCACATGCACCTTCAGCAATGGAATAATTTTATAATTATTTGATATAGTTACTTCAGTGAAGGTGCTGACTTTCTGTTGAGAGACAGCTTAAAGAGGGGGGGGGGGGATTGTGAAATCCGTCGCGTTCTTCAACCTGTGCCACAGGGAGCGTGTTTCCGCCCTCAGCAGACTGACTGGCGCCGTTACCCTCTGTGCAGTGGGCGATAACACCCCTTTCATCTACTCTACCTTCGCATTACAGTAACACTGTAATTTACTTTATCAGCGAATTCCCTACTTCACTGCAAGGCTCTTAGAGGGAGGGTTATTTAAACACAAGGTTGCGACCAACTCTGCAATCGTCTTGTGCTGTGGGAGATCCTAAAACGAAGAGCAATACTATTACACTTGGTAGAGTAGTTATATTTTTATCTACAAAAATAAAAATATGGGTAGAAAGTGAATGCCAAAGCAAGGAATCTGTCAAACTAACACCGGTGTCGAAGTCGTTAAGGCCCGGATTTGTGAGACGGAGGTATAATGTTCGTTTCTTCCCGGGTCCTGTACCAAAAGGATTATCTAAAACATCCCAGTGCATTACTTGTAACTTGTAGTTTTAGTGTATTCCACAAAGGTAACTTCTAAACATTCAGAAAGTTTGTCACCTTAAAGTTCAGGGATTAAATTAAAATGCAAAGTACTCTTCACTTCTCTCCTCACACAGATATAGCCGGTGCACCTACTTGTCAAAAGCATTGTGGTACTCGAAATGAGATATTGTCAACAGAGCTGAATTTATAGCTTGAGAAAAATCCTGCACTTGTTTAAAATTTTTCCAGTAACGCAAGATTTCACTGAGGAAATAACCAGAAGTCGCACGATGCAAGGTCAAGTCTGTAGGACTGGACTTTGGCGACTTCCAGTTTCCTCAAATTTGCAGCTCTTCTGTAAGGAAATGCATTGTCGTGCAAAACCAACTTTCTTTGGATGCAGCCGCCTCAGCTCTTCAAATAAAGACTCCAAATGCATTCTCCATTCATTGTCATTCCTTCTGGCACACAGTAAACCACCAAGGTCCTTCATAGTTGAAGAAAACAGTGAACCTTCACTTCCAAGAACGAAAATCCTTTCAAGAATAACTGGTCTTGAGTCATTCTCATTTATCCACACGCAGTTAGAGCTTTATTTGGGGTGGTATAGAATAAAACCAACTTTCATCACCGGTACATATATCTGTCAAATGTTTGGTGAAAACATGCTCAGCAGTTTCCTTGTACATTCCTTTCTCCTCTTCTTCTCTTCATTGGTTAGGGAATGTGGAACCCGTTTTGCACAGATTTTTCGCAGCTTTAAAGGTTCATGCAATATAGTGTCAATGCAGCCAACATTGAAACTCACTTCCATATTTATCATGAACAGTAAGTAATATGTCCATATTCCTCCATCACGTTCCTTGAATTGTTCTCTGGTTCACAGCTTCCCGAGGCCGGCCAGGGCAAGGGTTCTGTTTCAAAGTCTCTCGCCTTTCTTCAAATAATCGAATCTATCTTGCAATGATATCAAATGAACACACTTGATCACCACGAACAGCTATCAAGGCCTAGTTGATTTTTTCGTTCTTTCGCCTGCTTATAGCGTGTGAAAATGTAGAATCTAAATTTTCTTTAGAAATATTCATAGTTTTTCAGCAGGTATTGATACAGGACTGAACAATTTAAGCATATTTTGATAGCTTAAGGTTCATTGTTGCCATCTGCATTAGTTATATTTTTGTAGACATTATTGGATAGGCTGGTTGCAAAACTTTTTGAAAGCCCCTCTATACTTACTAGTGCACAAGTGAATAATGTTCCGCAGAAGTGTTGTATTAACCTTGCTACTGTAATTTTCATACATTTTTCTATAAGTGTTGATAACTTCAAACACTAGCGCAATTTTTAATGTTTTTTTTTTTAAATAATTTAGGGCATCAGTTTACCTAAATACGTGAAAGTGATATTAATAATGAGATGAGGCGTATGCAAATCATTAAGTTACAAATTAATGGATACCACATATTTAAATTGTGTACCTGAGGCTATTGCCACTAACTGGCAGCATTTGTCCGAGACAATCGACACGAGACAATGTTAGAATAGAGAAACAATTAACACCTTTGAGTGAATTTACATCCTACGTTGGACAAATTCTACAGAAAGCACTTATATTTCCTATGTTTTTAAATACCAGTTTAACTTGCATTAATATTTGGAGTAAGTATACCCAATTTTTTCAATTTCAACTTTCTCTTCCAATGATCGCATAGAAAAATAATTATAAACTAAGTCTAGTGTAGTGTGCATTTACTTTACATTCAGTTAACACAAAACTAAATAAAGCAACTACTTCACGAACTGACACAAACCTCACCAATCTACCATTCAGTAACAGCTGACTATCAATGAAACAATTGATCATCGGTGCTGGAGAGCGAATGCACGAGAACGTTGTTATTTCTAATGTAACGCTTTTTGAAGTTAAAATAAGTGCAATTTTAACATTTAATATACATAGTGGGTGCCAAAAATGTATACACACTTCAAACAAAGAAAAAAACTGTGTTAATATAACAAAACTGAATTCACACAAACAGAAAATTATGTACACTAATCATCTTAGACTTTTACAGTTACAACAGTTGCTCAAAATGACCACCATCGACGTCGATACACTTCTGAGTACTTTGAACTGCTGATTGAGCAACGTTTGCGAAAGTGTCCTCAGCGATTGCAGCACATGCCGTTTCAATTTCTTCCCGAAGTGCTGTCAGTGTAGCTGATTTTCTACGGTATACAACATCCTTAAGAGTTCCTCATAGGTAGAAAAACAACGGAGTTAGTTCCGGAGAACGCGGTGAAAACTCAATCGGACCTCTTCGTCCTATTCAGTGAGCGGGGCTTGTTGCTGTGCGAGGTCTCTCACGTCTGCCCTTCTGAACATCGCATACGGTACCACGAGTCTCAAATTTGTCTCGAAAGCGTGCAATTGTTACTCGCGTTGGAGGTTCTGTTATGTACACGTCTCCATTGCCATTGAACTTTAATAACATTCTCAGTTTTGCAATATCACTTGAAAATTGCTTTCCGCTGTTCAAACGATAATCTTGACTCCATTTTGTTGTAGCAACGCTAGCATAACGTATGTGAGTCACATCTGTATACAGAACATCATACTACATATTACTTTGTTAATATTCAGATTTGAAGATGCTGCTACAGCAGATACGCAAATTCTAACCGTGATCAATCCATTTATGTACAGAGACTAGCATTCACATAACCGTGCAGAAATATTCAGATCGGATAAATAAAGCATTTTTGCAAGAAGCTTTTGGGTTAGTCAATCAGTGTTTTCTTACACAGGAGATATTTTAGAGACTGGAAAAGAAACTCCATAAATAATCTTACATCTAAGGTTTACCATTTTTTGATTTTCCTGCAGGGACAAGCAATACATAAGAAATAACGATAATGCACGTAGAAGCATTGCATTCAAAACCTGTGTGAAGTGGCATTAATCGCTTGGCTCCGTTATAAGTTTAAGGGGAGCTGGAAGGATTTTTTTTTTATTTTTTTTGAAATTTCTCAAAAAATTAATTAATAAGTTTGTAACTTTTCTGAATCATGCGATATAATTTTTATTGTGATTTGTAGAAAAATAGCTTTTTTTTTTAAATTTGGCAAAAAAAAATTGCAAATATAAAAAAAATTGATTTTTACACCATCCATTCCAAAATGATATAAATTTTGAACAAATTAACCAAGAAGATTCCGGTTTTTCACCATTCTCTAGAAGATTTTTTTTTTCTGTTGGCTGTTCTGACTGAAACAATCTGAACAGATTCTGATTATATGATACAGGCATGCATTAGGCTCCGGGTTGGAGCTATGAGTGATTAACAATTGCCTGTCTGATCGCAATTTTCTCAAAACTAAATTTTTCTTGCATGATTACACCTCTAGAGAAAGAAATACTGCACCAATTACCTTGAAATTGTCAGTGCTGTTTTAGATACAATAATAAAGCAACTTAAGTAAAATTAGGAAGAAAAAGTTCATCACCTAGGAATTATGAGAGTTTTTATATAAACTTTTGGGCAAAAAATAACCCCTCCCCCAACTCTGCTTCAGCACACAAATAAATATATGTATATAATATATATTTTATAACAGGTTATTTTATTTAATTCTAGGATAGTGTTTTTAATGCATAATTCTGTTGTATAACTCAATGCTAGCAAGAAATCACTTCAAGATGATAAAATAGCAAAGTGTAACAAAATTTGAACACAAATGTGTTTTTAATGAGCATGAATCAAGCGGTAAGTAGTTACGATTTGTACTTTGGTCGCGTCAGGACGCTGAGTTTTCGCGCCTTATGACATAATTTAGTTTTGAGCGAGCCGATCCTTTGTGTATATTTTGAACTTTTAAAGCGTCGCAGGTAGCGGGCGCTTCCATTGTTGAATCCGGGCGCCTGTAAACCACACGAAGGTGTTTTTCACGGGAATATATAAGGAGGCAGTTCGCCTCATTTGGGTTCACTCATTCACTTATTCAGGACAAAACTTCGAACGCTTCGACGCACGATTTCATCTGTCTACTGTTACGTATAGGGCGCAACAACAACGTAATTGGTGTTGAGTTAAATTGCTGATGGCTCGTTCGCTTAGAAAAATCAGTACTTCTAGTGCCGTGTGAGTAGCGGAAAGTTTACGTATCGTAATTAGAGGGCCGGTGCCTCAAACGTGAGAACAGTACAGTCCTAAGATCAAAGTCACTTTGTAAGTACCATTTCCGTCGAAAAGTAATGTTAGAGGATCGGATGTAGGTCAAGGTCATTACTTCGAGCCCGATTCTTTTCAGAAACACCTGCTAATGTAAACAAAATTACAATCAATAAACGATGTAGTGTAAAATGTTAAGTCGTGCAATTATTGCAACAAAAAATATCCTCTCCAAGTCTAGAGAAAATTACCTTGAGAATTGCTGCCCTGAAGCATGGGCAACAGGCCGAGGCAATCAATAACAACGAACCGCTTAAAGAAACGCTTCAAACTGGCGCCCAACGCGCAACTGCCATACAAAAACGCTTCATATGATATTTACGAAAATGTCCGTTAAAGGCTGCTTGAACTTTAGGAAAATTTCATTAATTATAATGTAGACTATTGCTTTTGAATATTCCCAAGGCCCCAAAATTTATTTTCGAAATATTGAAGAAATCTTTTGGGCATTTTGTAAAAATGGCAAAAAAAAAAAAAATCACAAAAACATTGCATTATGCACTATCGAAGAAATAATATAACATATGCTTCCTCATTATTTGGCTATACATGTATAAAAGTTAACTTTCGTTATAAGTTTTTCAACAAATGGCATACACGCCTTTCTCAACCGGCAAAACAAACAGGAAAGATATTCGACATTAATGTTCTAACTCCAGTATAAACGCGCGATAAAACTGACATAACCAAAGTAAGATTTAAACATTAATATACTAGATTCACTTTCCACCTCAGTTGCACAAACAATAGAACAGACTTAACGTCTCCAAGGCTACAGACGGGCGACGTCTGCAAACTTTCTCACGGACTTAATTACCCGACTATCACAACTTTTTACTGTTGCATTCACGGCCGAAGACTGAAGTGTTTGAATTCAGAATCACTGTCTCAAGTACCGCACATTCTCTACGCTAGCTGAACTTCATGAATCTAGATTAGAACTCGCGAGGCCTACTTTGTGCTGCTTTCCTATCTGTTGA
This sequence comes from Metallyticus violacea, assembly GCA_030762175.1. Taxonomy (NCBI): domain Eukaryota; kingdom Metazoa; phylum Arthropoda; class Insecta; order Mantodea; family Metallyticidae; genus Metallyticus; species Metallyticus violacea. The sequence continues at coordinate 7,715,912 of CM060837.1, read as the reverse complement.
CACCAAGTGAGGGGAGGTCGGTATGTTTCTATTCTCATGAGGAAAGAATGGCAAACATTTGGTTACGCCTGATTATTTTTAGACATGATCAGCCTACTTTAACACATTCATCAGTGTCAGGGGCTTATTTTTAGGTACTCAAGCATAGAACTGTCGGTGGCACCAAAAATATTGTTTGTAAGTGGCGCTGGACAATAGCAACGAATTGACTTCGATTCTCCTTGCCAAGGATTTAGTTCATTTACGAACGCTCTTTAACATCTCAGGTCATCAGTGTCCCATTCTGTTCAGAGCTTGAAACGGTCTCTTCTCAGAGACTTCTTGTTTCAGTCTTGAGATTATTTTCTGTGCCGTAAATGTACGACACGAGACCCACGGCTTTACTTCCCTTCCGAAGGATTTTTACGCCCGAAAAAATCCATCGATCCTGGCCGGATTTGAATCCGCGATCTTTGGTCTACGAGTTATGGTTACCCCTAGACTATAAGGACCGACTCCTTGATTATGCTTGTACGTACAAATAGGGAAACTTATTATTCCATATCATTTTTCAAAATTTCAATTTCTTATTATACAACTGCGTAGTACCTCTGTAATATTTGCAGGTAATGTTGAAAATGGCCACCTCTCTGGGTAAGTGGTTAGAGTTTCTGATTGCTGTCCGGGTTCGATTCCCGGTACCTAAATTTTCTTGGTTAGGGAGATGTGGAAAGGTGTCCACCCGGTGTGCTGATCACATGATCCCCTGCAATACTGCCCTCTACTATATTTCTATGGACACTGCTCCTGTCAAAAAGTAATCTTTTATTAATACATCAAATTTACGGTTCTTAATTTAGAGCACTTATTACAAAAGTAAGCAGGAAAATCGCTCTCAAGCACGATTAAGCTCAGTAACTATTTATAACCATGCACCTCAGTCCTTGACAGTCGCCATGTTGTCAAAGTAACGTTGAAAACAATCCAGTAGTACCAAGTTTTGAGTTTGCACAGACTTCTCGAACAGCCTCGGATCTCAAACCATATTAATAAATATAGTTAAGAGTTCAGTTATAAAGTATATCAGCAGTTTTTGGCTAATCGTTTAGATGGGGAATGCAGGCTACGAAGTTCCTCACTGGGATTTTGCAGTAGCCTAAGAGGCGTCGTAAAACAAAGCCACTCTTTTTAATGAGTTAACGAATGTCGTTCCATCCGCACGGCATTACTTGACTCGCTGCGAGATTAACTTGACGCTACGGTGACTCTAAAAGGCAAACGCCATAACATCCACTCTTTATGTAGTTCCCAAACTCCTGCTACAAGTACAGTCCTGCTCTAATAAACAGCTGTTCTGAAATATAACCATTTGCATAGCTGATACATAAATATGGAAAGAAAGTGACAGATTCTCTCTCTTTTTTTTCCAGTTTTGTAATGTTGGCAGTTGAACTTTTATCCATATGTTGTTATGGATACGTTTGTCAACTGTTAACATGTACTTCACGATCGAATGCTCAACTTTTTTGTATGTCTGCGGCAGCCCTTTATGAGTAGTATATTTTACCATTCACGCATAGTTTTATCTTTTTGCGCTAGGTGGCAGTGTTGCAGTAAATATGAAGAGGTGAAAGCACTTTTGGTAGTCTTTGATTGCAAAAGGCTTGTGGTAGTCTCCTTGATCACACAATATCGAATCTTAGGCAAAATGCCTGTTTTATTCCTTTGATAGAAAGGGAAAAAATAATAAATATTTATGTTTCATAAAAATTGAAAGATATTCGTGGAGTTTGATAGTTCCCTAAAATAATCGGTAGAGCCTAACTTGTTCTTCAAATGATAAACCACTATTATTTTATTATTATTATTATTATTTTACATATTCATACAGTGAACAATATTAAAGACCAGTTTTTGATGTAACATGCCAGCAAATTCAATAATGACGGAAGCGTTGCATTTTCGTCAAGTAGAATTTCGCGGCACAGCGTACAACGGTTAGTTTGAATGTTTGTTTGCCTCTTTCCCTCTCCAAATTCATGTTGAGAAGTGGTAGAACGTTATACTGTGCAGTTTAATATGTCGGCAATGGCCAACAGAATTTCCACACTTCACTTACGATAGAAAAATAAAAATTTGCGAGATATATAGCAAACAGATATGTAACATAGCAGAAATATATTTAATATAATATTTACACGTTTGACTAAACTGAAGTTATTTTAAAGAGAACTACACTTTAAACTTTTAAGTGTCAATAGTTAAAGAATGTATGAGTCATTGAGATTTTGATTTTTCGAACCAAGTAATCGCATTTAATGATACAAACAGGGTAACACAGCATTTAGAATTTCATTTCAGAACTTCTATACTTCCTAGATTTCGCAAGAAAAAATTGTCACCTGAGGCAGCATATGCAAGGGGCGGGACACAAGGCAAAAACTGAGCAGAAAAATCAAAACTTTACTGACGTAGCCTAATTTATCCAACCCCAGCAGCAATTTCTATGCAGACTTAACCAGGGCGTTTGTTGCTGCCAACATTCTATGGAATGCAATTGAAAACCCGGTTTTAAGAGAATTTTTACAAAAATAATGCAAGCAAAATATCCCCTCTGTTTCTATCCTCAGAAAAAACAGTTTAGATAGAACGTACAATGAAACTTTAGCATTTATTCTGGAGGATATAGGCGATTCTTATATTGGGGTCTCTGTAGATGAAACCTCAGATCTAGCAGGCATGATAGTAGGGAAACTTGATCCTGATTCCGCACCTTGTATGTGTTAAGGAAGTTCCGAAGTAAACAAAAGCCTATAGATGATTCTAAAGTTTGTTGTTTTGTACTGTACACTCTCATACGTGGTTACTGCAGCTCCAGTTTTTAAAACGTTTTATCCTAACATCATTCATGTAACGTGTTTAGCTTACGTCCTTCCTTTCTGAAACAATCAGCAAGGATTTCCCTTTTGTCTATTCGTTCATTTCCAAAATGTCAAAATGTTTCTGCAAAGCCTCATTCAGGATTTAAATATTCAGAGCGAAATTCCCAAATATTCTACTCCCACTTCAGCCTGTTGTAACATGGTGGGTAACGTGGATTCGGTCAGTGGCGTATTAAGGTAAGTATTTTTAAAGAAGCGGTCACACTTAACGAAAAATTACCTGAATCCGATACTGCAGCGCGTGTAAAAGTCTGAATGTCCCGTCAGTGAAAAGGAGGTTATTGTCTCCATAACACTGTAGTCAAATACAATAGCGAAGGATGCCTAGGAGTAAATATATTTGGGTGAAACTGGGAAAAAAGTTAAAAGCAAGTGGGACAAATTACTAAATGAGAATTTAGGCTTTCCTTTGTTGCAAAAAGTGTCAAGAGTGATACCAGGGGAAATGTAAATATTTCAGTAGGTACTGATGTTTCTATATAACTAATTTAGAATTTGCTCCCCTCACATCTGTTGCAGCAGAAAGAAAATTTTCTCACTAACAAAAGAAAAACATTGTGGAGAACTTAGAAAGAGATTGAGCATGGAACTGTATTTGAAAAACTTAATATATATTTAGTTTTATTCCATATGTTCAATTTGAGCACTTAAGTTTATATAATACAATTATGGGCCTCCATTTCTCTATGTTTTGTGTATTTTCGTATAATTTATTAATTTCAGAGAAATAAATAGGTTTGAAGCCTTAGTCACATGTGCCTAAAATACCTAGTGTTACTGAAACAGGGCCTACTTTATTAAACACTGAGATTATTATAACGAATAGGGAACCATTATCTATCTGTTCAGTGTTGCTTGTCCGTTACGAGACAAGTGAAGATTGTAAAGGAAAAAGGAAATAACTTCATGATAAAGCAAAGCAAACAATGAATCGAAAAGAAGGAATACAAAGCAAGAAAAGAAGAGCAAGTGAGAATAAGGAAAAGAAAATAAACTTTAAGTGAAAAGAGTAATTAAAATATAAATACCAAAAGCAATTGATAAAACGAAACAGAAGAAAGAAAAAAATCATAGCCAAGATAAAAAGGAAAATACATAAAACTACTAAAACAGCAAAAACAAATTAAAAACTAAACGAAGCATAGTACAGACGATGAAACAAAACACTGCTGAGGACGCGAAAGGAGTCCTTGCAGTTAAAAGAATAAAAGAAAAGGAACAGTAAAGTCCTTAGCAAAAGAAATAAAAGCATTTTGCTCAAGACCTCCGCCTGCCTGCGAGTCAATTCTCAGACCGTAGTAATATGATTTGAAAAACTAATCTGTAACAACGGGCGCGGAAAAAAAAAATATGATGGATTGCTTTCGAAATTGAACGAATTCCCCGTGCTCCGGGGCTTACATAATATTTACTTAAATAAAATGCCATCTCTCTCTCTCTCTCACCAGTGTGTGTGTGGATATGCAGTTACCTCTCCCTTCAGCTCATTACTGAACAAACCTCTTTCTCTATGAATAATTGCAGAACATGGAAAAGTGGAAAATAAAAGAAATAAAGAACTGCGTACATAAAGACACTCTTGCAAGAGAAACATGGGTTTCATATTCAATGGATCATTTAAACAAACATGCATCTGTACACAGATTTCACTTTTGACATTTGTAAAGCCTTATAATTATAAAATGTAGTCATTTATATCTATTACAAAGCTCTTACAACGAGTAAAACCAATCTTAACCAAACTATTGGAAAATAAAATGTAAAGCAGAATAAACTTTATCTTTTATACGTGCAAGAAAACGTTGCAGCCCATATTAAGAGCTCAACTGAATATGTAATTTGATATGCATATGAAAGCTTCAATTGTAAAATTTATTCTACCATATTTTCTATATTCAAACCATTATCTACTGGTAATCTTTCCTTAACAAAGTAAATAATTTTTTGAATAGTGTTTAACGCCCGTTTTTACTACAGAGGCACCAAAGGCGATCAACACTGTTCATACATGAGATGAAATGATATATTGGGAAAGAGTGTTTTTAAGGTATGAAACGTTCCAGGCCTAAGTTTAGGGTACCTCCCCGGCATTTGACATTTATGAGAACTGAGGAAAACCCGGAAAACACCTCAATCAGGGTGGACGGTCCTGGCGGGATTCGAACTCTAGACCTCCCGCTCACGAGTCCGCGCCTTAACGATCTCGGCCACCCGTGGCGGTAAAGTTTAATAATGAATGAGCGAGATATATCATCATTATACTTACGAAGGTGACTTATCAAAGCATCCAATTTACTCCCACTGCACTCCAAGATCGAGCTGAACTTCTCCGAATCTCGTGTCACATATGATAGTAGATTAGGGAAAATGCACAGTGATCGCTTCAAAATTTGCACGGTGTGTTCTCTTTGCCCACCTCTCCTTTAATAACTGCTCCTTAGGAAATTAAAACATGGCAGTATGCGGTGCACCACCATAATTAGAGATACAGCCGGGCACACAACAAGAGCGCTCCATGTTGCACTAAACACTTATTACGACACAAGTTGCTGATATAAATTCACTAAATCAATATTAATTTAAAGTATATGCCACTTTAACTTACTGCAACGAGCCAAATAAACAAACTCATGTGTTTAATAGCAGCGGTATACCTGATCCTGGTGGTGTAGTGGTTACCATACTTGCCTCCTACACCCAAGATCGCGGGTTCGAACCCGGCCAGGACAGATGGATTTTTCGGGGGTAAAAATCTTAAGTATGACTTCTTTCGGAAGGGAAGTAAAGCCATGGGTCCCGTGTCGTACATTTACGGTATGATAAAGAACCTCAAGCCTGAAAGAGAGGCCTCTGAGCAAAATTTGTCGGCCGTTTCACGCCCTGAGTTGAATGAGACGCTGATAACCTGAGATGTTAAAGAGCGTCCATAAATAAATCAATAAAAAAAAAATCCTGGATCGCCGCTATTTCTGTACTGTCGATATTTGCAAATCTGAGGATTGAAGTCCACCTTGTTCCTAGTAGCTACCAGCGGTGAGATAATCGAATTTAAAACATATATTATTCGATGAGCTGAAAAACCTTGCTAGGTGACGTTCCAACACTGTGAATAGCTATCAAAGCAACACGGTTTTCATAATGTCCCCATAACAGGGTTAAAACTGAAGTAACGCTCTTTTTATGTTATAGCTGAAATTAACAATGATGGTGCCTGACAGGAAAAAACAAACAAACACACGTGATTGCTAAAACACGTGGTGCGTGTCTTTCAAAAGTGTTTAACATTATTTGCGGAAGACTGTAAGCGTTAACTTAGGAAATATAAAGAGTGATCCGTTTAGGTATGGCTAAAATAAAAAACACTGTAAAACATTTACTAATGAGCTTTATATTTTGTAACTTGGGGTATACAATATTAAAAGATGGGAGATTTCTCAGAATGCTACATGGTACCCATTGCACACTCTATACATCTCATAAAGGTGATGCAATTCAGCTCATGTCCTTTACAGCAACAGAGGAGTGGTTTTTTTTTTCAGGCTTGGATAATGTCTCAGATTTCTGTGAAAAGTGTATTTAACAAAATCTACACGAAGAATATATAAGGGGGTTGGGTCTGGGGTGTTTGGAGATCAAGAAATTGGTCCATCACGACTACATGACATATATTGAAAGCTACATTTAGAAAATGGCGAAGCTCCCATGCCCAGTGAAGGGGTGCGCCATCTTGCTGGAATACAATGTTCATATTTTTGTCTTCCTCGTGTTGTGGCAACAGAAACAACTGCAAAGCACCCAAATAAGATCTACAGCATACTGTCTTTTCTGCAGAGGAGAATGGTCCATACACTTTATTGCGGCTCACTGCATCCGTTAACTTTTGGACTTGATCTTTTAAGCTCGTAGGAGACATGTCTTTTCCCTTGATCAAATAATGAAATTGTGAGTGCTTACTCTCTGGATTCGTCTGTAAATAGTCATTTGTTTGAAAAGTTGTCAACATCATGGATGCAAAATAGAAACAAGCTTCATGACTCTTATCGCATAGGTGCAGTTTCAGGTACTTTTGAGCAATACGCTGACAGGACACATTCATCTCTACTGACAGTCGTCTTAAACTTTTTGTAGGGCTTCAGTGTGCTGGGTTTCGCCTGTGACCTCCTACATGTTTTTTTTTTTTTAACACAGAACCTGTTTCTACAAATGTTCGATACCACAACATAATAGAATTGTATAAAACTTAACTTAGAACTTGTTTAACACTAAGGGAACATAGGCTTCCACGGCCGGAGTCGCAGGTATCGGCCTCCAGACGTTTCGTCCACAACTGCGGCGGACATCTTCCGTGGCGTGGATGGAGTCTCCCTGCATCTTTTGTGTTGGCCTCCCCCCCCCCCCCCGTGCTAAAGTTTTACTGTGGGGACTTTGTTTATTTCATAAAGACGGTGGCGAAGTGCAACCTGGTATCGCGTTCTGCAATCAGGGATTTGTGAGCTATTGCTAAAAGGGATCAGGGTGTCAGGCCTTCGACATGGCATGAACCTGCATCACTGGTGAGTATTTTCATGTGACAGGTCTACAGTAGGTATATAATTGTCGTGCTTGTTGTGCATAGTGGAAAAGGTCTCTAGGAGGTTTATTTGCATAATAGTTTTCTGGACGTACAGGTGTTAGAGACTACTGAGTTATGGATTTGGACAAATCGTTCAACATGACGGCAGTATCTCTCTATTTGTACTGTGAGCGCCCTCTGCTGATTGGTCCGGGGTGGGCAGAGGTAGGGCGGCTGGTGGGACCGGCCTGGCCTCTCCTATGTTGTTGTTCTCTTCTGATTAGTTTGCATTGGATTACCGAATGCCAGTTGCTATTTAGTTTCAGAGCATCTTGTTTAACACTCTCAAATTTAGCATTTCAAAGCATACAAAAGAAGGCATTGTACTCGCTGTTGAATTCAAGTAGCCATTTCAATCATTTACGGTTTTCACTTTTCATATTGTTGATTTTATTTTTGCTATTTATGAAAACTCCCATGTTCTATGCCAAATATTACCAGTAAGAAATTTCCTACTACAATATTAGCTTGTATACCCAAACGGATCACCCTGTATAGGGATTTCCCACTGATGTAGATGCAGAAGCTCCTACATACACTCTCCATTATGATACTATGCAAAGCCGACATACGACTTGCCATACATTTTTTAAAATTCATTAGTCCGGAAATAATACCCCTGTAATTGCAGTTTCCCCTTTTTAAGTTGCCCTTTCTTTCACGGCTTCTCGTGCATTTGTTGTTTCCATCTCTCCCTTTTCTCCCTCCATTATCATTTTGTTTTTATATTTCAAGTTTTACCGACTGTAAAGACATTTACAAACGTTTTTCTACAAGGATTATTATTTCGTTTCTTTCAGATATTAAATAAGAAAACGAATGAAAAATACAAAATTCCTTCAAGGAGAACAACTCAGTTTCTTGCCTTTTCTCCTTTATTTTTCTTAGCTTTCCGTATGAGGTTTTTTTTTTTCTCGTCATAACTTAGTAAAGAAATAAAGGCTAGGAAACTGTAAATGTTTACTTTGTAAAGTTTATTAGTTTACCTTAATTGGTGAAGTAAAAATTAAAATAATGTTCACTATGGAGCTATTTCAGGGATGAAGCGCCCATTACTATTTAGTACAATAATAATTAGCAGCTCTCTGTTTCAGTGTGACCGGACGGGGTATTACAGTGAATTCTTGCGGTCAAATAATAAACTCCATAGACAGCAAGTAGCGTAAAAATGCATGTTTTCTTACACACTGAGATGTAGGGCTGATTTTACGTTCGCTCTGAATGAATCAGTTTTGTACTTTTGTTCCTGGTAGGGAGATTTTCACCAAATGTATAACCTTTTGTGGTGTCACATACCAAACGAGTATGTCCTTTCATATGATGAAGAAGAGGTTGAAGAAAGAAATGTACTGAAATTTGTGGTAAATGTAAAGAGTGATTCAATTAAACATGGACCAACTTGCGAAGTGTTTCCTGCGATAATAATGGAAATAAAGCAGTGGATGTGGTGGTAGTAGTAGTATTTATTATTCCAGTTACACTAGGTGCATATATATTACACATCACATACGCATGGGTCGCAAGACCGTTCATACTCTGGTAAAGTACTTCATTTCTGAAATTACTTCCAGCAAAATTAACAAGAACGCGCCTGCGCACACATTCATACATACATAGGAAACAAGCACACACACGTATATAAACAATTTTGACATTCGTATTATTTATGTACAAGTTTACAAACTTTTCTTGTCCCTAAAACTATGTATTTCATTTACGAAAACGCCCAGGTTTAGCCAGTCTTGTCTATTTACAATTAAGTCCCAATATGTTAGCCTCTCCATACTGGAAGTCAAAAATGAATCCGGGAGAAATTTTATTCCAGCATGTTCTGTCTGCGTACACTTAGCCAAAATGTGCACCCAGTCTTCTGGCACGGCGTACAATGAACAAAATTTCCTGCCTTCCTCGTCAACACCCTTACGTGTCTTCCAGTCTCTCAGTCTAAGCCATGCCTAGCTCCATGATATAGGTCTCTTTACCCCATCGCTCTGCAGGTCCAGAGATGACATCTGCATGCACCATACCTATATTTCCTGCCGGTTTATGTCATACAGACGTCTTTTGACTTTTTCTACTACATCACATCTGTTTTCATTACTCTTCTGCCAAACAGGCAGAATAATCCGTTGGCAATTCCTGATGTACAAGCGATGTCCACCATTTTGGATAATGCATCGTTTAATTGGTACCTCAGGGTTATTTATTACACTTTAATTATTCCTTGCCTTCTAATTACATTTATTTTGTTGTAGACTGCATCTTCCCAGCATCCCCCCTCCCGTAGTTCGATGTTGCCCTCCCCATTCCCAGAATTCGCTTCCAGAAATCACAATGTAATTTATTTAGATCGTCCGATTTCCAAACTTCGTTTCCATATAACAGCGAGGACCTAACCATGGCCTCATGCATAGTTTTTAATGTTTTGACTGGCATATCTGATATGCGAGCTAGCAATCTCAGGACCTTAGAGAGTTGACCACTCTCCTTGAGGTGGCTCATTCCTTTTTCCACTCATGTCGAATCTTATTCCAAAACAGTCAAATTGTTTAAAGGTCTGGATTATTTCTCCCCCAGCTTACCGTAAACATAGCCATTTTAAAGTATTTCTGCTTCCTTCGGCTCCCCAACCCAACTCCTTGCAACGTGTATCTCTGAGTACATTTAAAAATATCATATACATCACGCAAGAATTGAAACAAAATATCCGTCCAGCATTACTCAACGTGAACTACAGCGAATGGATAGTTCTTTTAAAGAGGGGCCAGATACCTATGAACAACCATGTTGGTCATTTTCAGCACTTCCTTTCCTAAAATTGGAAAGTAAAAACATTTTAAAATAGTTAAGGAAACGGTTGTGTCAGCGGCACTTTACGGTACCTGCAGGCGGCAACGAGCGCAGCTCCGGCCTATAGGCAGAACACTATTAAGTTGGTTCGTAGCCCACAGGTCTCTGGGTGAATTCTGACACATAAATCCAGATTTCCTGGGTCGTTCTGGTTTTATTTCAATTTCACATACACTGCATTGTTTCTCGTGTCTTTGATTATATAGTGCTATTCAATAATAATAATAATAATAATAATAATAATAATAATAATAATAATAATAATAATAGGAACCGAATGTAATCACGCAAATTTCTCCGTACCAATCTACTTCAGCCTGTTTCTAGAGCTAAGATTTTTAACATTAGCCACAGTACATTAGTCTCTATTTACCTGCATGCAAAGAACGCTGTACACATAAAAATACGTCCATCGTGTAACTTTAAGCCCTTATCCCACTGCAGTAAAATAAGCCCCTTATTTATCGGTCTTGTGTTCCATGTTCTTGCCCAGACAGCTGCTGCCATCCAGTCAACAATGGCCCTCCCTTAATAGTCGTAATCGTCTGTTCCTCCCACGCTCCCTGTCTCTCCATTAGTACCAACATGACATAAAGAGATATTAACTACCAGCATAAATTGTGCCCTCAAGGTCTCTAACAAGATATTCGACAGCACAGATCGGAAGGTGTGTTAACAAAGGAACTGATTTATGTTTTTAAGGATGATATCCATCGTACGCAAGATTTCGATAGACTATCGCGTGGGACGAAGATGAAGTGAATCGGGCACGATTTATGGAGCTTCGCAACGAAAGTAAATCCATTAAAGTGAGCGAAACTGATATTAATATTACTTTCAGTTCTTATTTGTCAAAGAACAATTGAGGATCATTTTTCAAGTGCTAGATAAATACACAATACACGTTTTTAAGGAGAAATAGTATAGTTTTATTCTAGAAATCGTTTATAACACACATTTCCCCGTCTAAAGCAGTCCCACTGAACTGCAAAACCAAAACTTAATGCAAACATCAGAGTCCTGAAAATTCCAGGTTTATCCAAAACCCGACAGAAACATTAATTTTTTTGGTGAATATATTGTTTAAAATTGATTATTATCATTTATTGCTGATTTTAATGTACACAAGCAGTTGGTAGATTCTAACAGTGCCATCAATGATTCTTTCTCCCGCTGCGCGGGATTTATCCTATCAGCGAGCCCTCATTCTTACTTGTTGACCTTGCTGACTATAGCAGTCGTAGCGTAGCTGTTCCCGGTTGTGTGTTGTGTTGTTCGTTTCTTAATTCAGCAGTATATACAAATGTACTCCACAAAGGCAAAGCGTATCTTTATGTATGATTTATATTTGTTAACTCAGTGGTGATATAATCATGGGACCATTTTTTTTAAGCATACAGTTGGTTTTGTTGCTTATTTAAATATCACACTAACCCTTTTTTCAGAGAATTAACCGACAGGGAGCATGATCATACATTTTTTTTTAAAAAAGAACGCTGCCACTGCTCATACCGTGAATAATTCCATAATTCGATTTACAATTTTTCCCCCACAAGACAGAGTTATTAGTAGGTATTTTGGCCCCCTCGGTCTTCTGATTTAACTGCCTGGGAATGTTATCTCTGGAGTAAATTAAATTTTGCCATGTACAGGACGAACCCACACACCATACAAGAACTCAAAGATAATATTCGTCAAAATGATCTACAGTGAATGATGAATTTCCCAAATACATGCTAAAAATGTGTGAAGAATGAAGGCGGACCGTTCCAACACCTCATTTGATAATTTGGTAAATAATGAGATTCTTAAATTGCCCTTTTTTTAATAGTGTTTAACGTCCATTTTTACTAATGAGGCACCACAGGCGGCAGACACTGATGATACATGAAATGATAAATTGGGAAAGGAATTTTTAAGTAAGGAAACATTCCAGTGTACCTCTCCGGCATTTGCCATTTATGAGCACTGAGGAAAACCTGGAAAAAACTTGTCAGGGAGGATGGTCCTGGTGGGATTCGATCTCCAGACCTCCCCTCACGAGTCCGCGCCTAAACGACTTCGGCCACCAGTGGCGGTAAATTGGTTTGCGTATTGTAGTATGGTTGGTTTGTTTGTTTTATGGCTGACCTGCTAACCTGATAATCAGGAGCGCACTCGTGCACACTCCGGGGGGAAAACAAAACTGATCAGTTTAATAATAATAATAATAATAATAATAATAATAATAATAATAATAATAATAATACAGCATGGAGTGAGTGTACTGCCTGTATATGTATTTTGTTGTTATTAAATTTAAAGTGTAACTTATTTTTAGTTTGGAAACCTCAATATATAAATATTTTCATAAGTAATGTCGGCTTTTTGTGCTGAAATGAGTCCTGACAAGAGATTAAATTACTGTTCAAAGTAAAAACCTTTAGAGTTTGTCTTTCAGTGAGGTTAGTTATACCAGCGTCTGGATTTTGATGTAAAGAATTTACTGCACTTTACTTTCCACGGTTTCAATGCTTTCGAATTGAGACATGGATCGAAACAGGTGTCAATTTGAAGGCGCTAGATCACGGCTATGTGGTTTCAGTTCGATCCCATCCAATTCCTGGACCTTTTCCACGTTTGTTCGAGCGGTATGGAGTCAGGCACTGTCCTGCTGAAAGACAACTCCATTGCGATTCACTAATGCGGGCGACTTTGTCTCAAAACTTGATGAAGTCGTTCCAGTTGTTGGAAATGAATATTCGCATTGAATCACGTATTCAAAATTCAACCCACCACACAAGTATATCACTTTGGGGCCAAACAGAGTTTGTTTAGCGATGATTTCGGCAGGCTGATGGGGGTTTGCGGTAATGCACGTGATAAATTCTACCAGATGTATGGATTTGTATTATTGTTGACAAGCATGTATGTTAATGGTTTTCTTCTCTGCCCTCAGCCCCGAAATGGGCGAGTGCATCATCACGAAGATCAAAGCCGATTGGACAAGTTCGTAGAGATCTGCAATAGCTTTGAAGAGCCGAGTTTGACAACTAATTAGGCATATTTAGTGCCAGCGACGGAAATCCATATAAATATATCAAAACAGATAACGAAAAAATCTTCAACCACAGGTCACTTTTTTTAGAAAAAAAAAACTTTCCCACAAACTCCTACTGTACAGCTCGCAATTCTTCCTTTCTTACACAGATAGAGCTGGTTCACAGCAGCAAAGAGGCAAACAAAAGAAGAAAGAGCACATCTTCAAGAGAGTGCAGATTTACGGTTACGATGCCACATTAACCATAACAGTTGCACCCCTTCCCACTGTATTAAGCTAATAAAAAGAGGTTCGCTCAAGTTGAACTAAGTAGCAGAAGAGCAAACCGCAATGAGCCAGTGTTTACCAGCGATATCTTCTGACTTGATTTTCTCTCAACAGCCAACACATGCACCTCTCACTACTCAACAGTCCGCGTTTCAACCCTCAGACACAGCATAAAAGTCCGATCTTTTCGAGTATTCTCAAGAACTAGGAAATACGGACATCATAAAGGGGGGAAAAGAATGAGATCTTAACTGCTACCAAATTCCCTAATTTTAGTACTGTTAGAAGTAGAAAAAGAAGAAGAAGAAGTAGTAGTAGTAGGAGTAGTAGTAGTAATAATAGTAATAGTAATAGTAGTAATAGTAATAGTAGTAGTAGTAATAATAGTAATAGTAATAGTAGTAATAGTAATAGTAGTAGTAGTAATAATAGTAATAGTAGTAATAATAGTAATAGTAATAATAGTAATAGTAGTAATAGTAGTAGTAGTAGTTATAGTAGTAATAATAGTAGTAGTAATAGTAGTAATAATAATAGTAGTAGTAGTAATAGTAGTAGTAATAGTAGTAGTAGTAGTAGTAATAGTAGTAGTAATAGTAGTAGTAGTAATAATAGTAGTAATAGTAATAGTAGTAATAGTAATAGTAGTAGTAGCAGTTATAGTAGTAATAATAGTAGTAGTAGTAGTAATAGTAGTAGTAATAGTAGTAATAATAATAGTAGTAGTAATAATAGTAGTAGTAATAATAGTAGTAGTAATAATAGTAGTAGTAATAATAATATTAGTAGTAATAATAGTAGTAATAATAGTAGTAATAGTAATAGTAGTAGTAATAGTAGTAATAATAGTAGTATATCTTAATTGCTATACATTTCTATTCATTTTACAAATATATTTCATGCATAGGTTGTCGACCGTATGTGCTTAATTAAGATACACAATTAGAAAGGAGAGCAAATAATAAAAATATAAAACAGTAATAATAAGTAAGTACAAAATTTAAAACTTTCCCGCCTTACCGTAATCTGGTACCGCGGTGAACGGGAGCCAGAAAAGTCCGCCGCTATGACAGTCCCGTAAGCTATTACTAGCACTTAAAAGTTACTTTTACTAAGCATTATCAAGTAAGAAGCTATTGGAACTGCCCCCCCCCCCTTCATTATCCATGCATTTCCGGCATCGACTTATGAAATTAACTATTATCATTTTTCCACCAGCTATTTTTCAGTTCATCTTATGTTTGTGGATTTGTCTGGTATACTTTTCCCTTTAATGCCCACCAAAAATAAAAATCGCAGGACGTTAAATCGGGGGACCAAGGGCGCTATATGCTTTTAGTGATAACTATATCGTCGAATATTTCATGAATTACATACAGGGAGACATGGGCTGTATGTGCCGTTGCACAGTCCTGTTGGAAAGTCGCAAACCTTCACAGTTAATTCACGACAAAGGGTTGCAATATATTATGCACATACACATTCCTTTTGTTTCTTTAAAAAAAATATGACTTATTGTTTTCTCGCCACAAATGGCACACCACACTCCTATATTTTCATAATGCAGGGAAGCACGTTAGGTTTTTTCTGAACTCCAATATTTGTTGTTCTGTGAATTAACATATCCACTTAGGTGAAACCAAGATTCAACAAAATATATGCAGGGTCACCCGGTTTAAGTTTCTTACAGTACAGTAATTCTACAAAAAGGTGTACAAGGGATTCTTTTTAGGCGAAAGTTCCAGAGCATGTTATTTCACTTTCTTCTGTGAGCATTTTATGTGACTGTGTATGGTTTTTTTTTTATCACGAATGCTGTCCGTTCCACGAAATATGTTGACCAACCTGTGAATCAAACAAACTTCGATTTGGAAGTTGAACATCAGGGAAACAATCTCCGTACTTCAGGAGCCGATTAATGAATATTTAATAGACTGTCACGAATGTTCCCAGAGTTAAACTCGCACTGCCCCACCCTCCACTTTTCGGTCAGCTGTCAAGCGTGGGAACGAGAGAAATACTGCAGAGCTGTCAACTGCGGCGGTCCCGCGAAGGAAAAATCACTCGATATTATATTTTAAATAACAGAGAAAATGTCAGCTACACAAAACTTGTATTTCTTGCGAACACTGGAAGAGAAAACAGAAATTTAAAAACGGTATACACCAACTCCGAGTATATTCACTTGAGTCAAACTGTGATTTCAAAGTATGGATATAATAATTACTTCAAATATAATACGGGGTGAGTTTTCCTTCTTTGCCAAACAATAAAGACATCTACATTAGAAAAGGGCCCGCTGTCTCTTTCCCACTTAACCGCAGGAGAAACGGAAGCTCCGTAAAAGGCCAAGTGAACGTATTAAATCATATCATGTACCTTCCAATAAAGTTTGCAGGAGTTTATATTGCTCCATGACGTCATATAAAATTCTACATGTGTAACAGCAATGCGTGTAAAAGGAACCAGTTCTAGCACAATGACCAACACACAGCATCCGGTACAGTACTGGTCATGAATTAGGTTTTCCTGCTTAATGGATTTTCAAATAACTGTAAAATAAATACAATTTGGGGAATAGAATACCTGAATTGTAATTAATACAATGTATTGGGCCGCCTAATTCAATGTCACACATTTCCGCGTTAATTAATCAATCAACCAATCAAACTTTTCTACTAGCTAACGAGGTGTCTCACTTCCCATTTTATCCCGCACTTTCTAGACTTTAACCACAAACAGCATTGTATACGAGGGGTATGCTAAAAATTCTCGCCCTGACTCAGAAATCTGGTGAAAATGGCCAAACTACTATGATAGTTGTTAAGTATTATGCTTTAGATGGCGCGCTATAACATTTCACACGCCTAAGTGCAGTCGCGTGTTTGTAACGATCGTGTGAACCAACTAGTGTTAACATTTTCTACAAAATGTATACAACCGAAATACTAGCTGTGATAAAGTACTTCGTTTTGGAGGTTTTTAACCCGAACAGTAATACAAAAAAAGACTAGATTCCTCATTAAAGGATTCTTACCCTTCGTTTTCGACGATTAAAAAGTGGGCAGCTAAATTTAAGCGTGGCCACACATATATAAGATAAGGGCGTCTTAAAACTGCTACAACCGACATCGTTGTGACAAAAATGTACAATGTCCTACTCAATTGTCATTGATTGAAGGTACGCGAGTTAGCTGACATTGTAATGACCTCGATAGGCCGTGTCACCACATTTTATACGAGAAAGCTTTCTGCTTAATGGATGCGGCGTGTGTTAACAATGGACAAAAAACGCATTCATGTGAACATTTCGGAAGAGCGTTTGGACTTGTTTAAACGCAATTCCGATGAATTTCTCCGACGTTTCATAACAGTAGATGAAACATGGACTCATCATTACATGCCAGGGATGAAGGAGCAGTCCACAAATTTGTTGATTTAATTTATTTATGGACGTTCTTTAACATCTCAGGTCATCAGCATCCCACACATTCAGTGTTTCATTTTGACTATACCTGAACATCATATTCTTGTTAATTAGTGCTATTATAAATAAAATTCAAAATGGAGGTAGCAAAAATGATGGCATATTTCAACTTGTATTTATTAATGCCCAAATATGTCTTTTTCTCGTATGGTCTTTGTTTCCAAACTTGTAAACCTTTCATTGGATATTGCTGAAGCAACATTTCTACAAATGCAAAATTCCAGATAGCTTGTTTCCACGATTTGAAGTTAAAATGGATATACACAATCACCCAAAATCTAGCCTTGAAACACAAATTCAGCTAATTGTGCGTCATCTTGATAACCGCTTACATGCCGGGTCGCTAAGACAATCATTGTGCAGTACTGTACATCCATAACTTACGTTTTCTGCAGGTGGACCGCGTAGCTCAGTGTGTAGGCAACAACACATACAAACATGCCAATTACAGCTGGGCATGAAACAGGTTCTTTTGTTTCTTTTTGACACAATTTTACCCCTTGGTACCTTAATGAGTATAATGTTACTAAAGGATTTAATCAGCAAGGCTGTGGTTAAACAGAAATTGTGTTTGAGTTTAACGTACAAACTTCTCTATATGACTGAATAAACAAGGAATAAGAGATACAGCGATAAAAAATAATGTCAGACCAAGGCAATGGAGTTCCTTCATTTCCATTTCCATTAAAACTAAAGGTTATACAAAGTACGGTAAACACTGAATATTATTTTATTGTTTATAAGAGTAAGATATACTATTATAAAGAAACACTGTTTAAACAACTGTAGAGCTAAATTTCAGCTTTTAAACAGCTGATAATTTTGCTATCTTAAACAAAAGTGTAAATTTAAACAACAAAAAAAAAAAAAAAAATATAGCTGCGTAAACTAAGCGAATTCCTAACCTAGTAGAGTAACGTTAAAAACAATATATAGGATGCAGATTACGGCCTTTTAATTAATGAAATGAAACAAGTTAAGCATTAGTGTGTGGTATTAGGAAAACAGAATTTAAAATCTTGTACATCTATAAGTACCACAAAAGAAAAATTAAAATAATAATAACAATTATAATAATAATAATAATAATAATAATAATAATAATAATAATGAGAATAAATCACAAACAATCAAAGACACGATATTAATTAAATGAACTGCTATTCTCAATATTATTATTATTATTATTATTATTATTATTATTATTGAACATTTTTAAATGTAACCATGTTTATGAACGGAGCCCTTGATATCATCTTTACATTCACTAAAGTAGAGAGAAATAACAGAACGTTTCGAGTTACATTGTATTTAAAAAGATATATTTCAATAAAATAAAAACATGTTACTATTTAAAACAATAATAATGTACTTAGTAAATACACACAGTCAACAATAAGCAATTGAATATTTCATCAATCGATTTTCATTGGTTTTGAAATTTAATTTAAATGTTATTGTATTAAAAAACGTTTTCTGAAGGTTAATACAGAGCGCTCTTACATACAAATATAATTCTCACACACATATTACATTAATATTTCACATTTGATATCTTCACGACAATCCTTTTGTCAAATATAAAACATGTGTTGTTATAAATACAGTTTATATGCTGAGTTAATTTGTCTTTTTAATTTAAAACAATATGGAGAAAATTAAATTTTTACATTTCGGTTTTCAAGTATACCTCTATCCCTATTCCTTGCAGAAACTGGTTTTCTTATTTTATTTAAATCGTACACGTCGAATTTTGTTGCGAAGAAACAAATATTGTTGCCGTTAGAGAGATTTTTAAATTTTGGGTTTCAGATGAACCCCCGATTTCCCTGATTTTCAGGAACTTTTTTTTATTTTATTGAAATGATACGAACGGAGTTTCGTTGCGAAAAAGCAAATATACGCGCTGCTAGAAAGATCTTTAAATTTGGGGTTTCAGGTAAACCCCCACTCCTAGTAGCCCGATTTCCCTTATTTTTAGACACTTTTTATCTCGTGTTATTTAAATAGTATATACGGAGTTTTGTTGCGAAAAAACAAAATATTAATGCAACTAGAGCTGTTTTTAAATTTTGGGTTTCAGGTGAACTTCCTCCTAATTGTACAATTTCATTGATTTTTCAGAAACAGTTTTTCTTATTTCATTTCAATGGACATACCGAGTTTCCTTTAAGAAAAATATAACTGCGGCTAATAGACCCATTTTTATACTTTGTTTAACCCCCCCCCCCCCACTCATTTTTCAGGTAAGACCGATTGCCCTGATTTTCGACTGTTTTTTTTCTTTCAATTTATTAGAAAGAAATACACCGAGTTTTATTGATAAAAAAAAGAAAAAAAAAAATAAACATTGCACCCACCAGAAAATTTGTATTTATTTTTATTTTTTAAATTCACTTTAGGTTAACCCCCACCCCCAATTATCCAATATTGCTGGTTAACGAACTCGACGAATCGCTTGTTAATTTTGTTATATGCCGAGTTTCGTTGAGAAAAACAAAAACTGCGACCGCTAGAGAGTTAACAGACATATAACAATAACGAAAAGCAGCAAAGGATAAAACACTACGCAGATTTGTAATCTGTGACTTTTTCTTAGTGTTTTATCCTGTTCTGCTTTTCCAGTTATTGTTATTTTAGTTACATTGTTATTGTTACATTGTTTTTCATTGTCATTTTCGGTATCTAGTTGGTAGGATCATGGATATTTCAAGACATTTTTCAAAAATCGTTTCATGGGCACAACCGCAATGTCTACATTCATTAGGAATACGTCAGTAAGAACAATTAAGTACTGGATAAGAATAATACGGGAGGAGGGGTGAGGGGTCGAGTGCTTCTTCGAATATTTGTCTGAGGCAGTAAATAAGGGAAGGGTGGGTTATGGGTCCGTTATCAAAAATGAGGAAAGACTTATACAAATCGGATTGAAATATATTTGGTTAAAGGTACAGAACGCTGCATGAAATAGCAGGAAAATAGTTGACAGAGTGGAACTGAACATGTCTCAACTTGCATAACTATCAAAAGCAGTAATATAACTACACTGCGTGTACATTACGCATCAAGTCTACAAAATATTGTAAATTTACGTTTTAGCGCGAGATATTTTCTCTGTAAATAACTATGATAATGCTTTATTAAACAGCCCTCACATATTACCATGTTTGCTTTAACCCATTTCACTTAATTTAATAACATTATTTTATTTATTTCAAAGGTGTCGAACTTTTCATCTGTAGCCGGTGCTAAAGCAACGGTTACTAATCTACATTCCGTTCACAACCCAGGCTGTAGTCTCTCTAGCATATCGGTTCATGATAGTGACCACGTTAATTACGTCATTAATATAGTAATACATTGTAGGACACATTGGAATAAATGAAACGAAATAGTTATGTAAAGGTAAGTCAAAATGTGACAACGCTGTATTACCACTAGTACTGCAGGTTAACACCCGCCTATCTGTTCGAGACTATACCCTGGCTAAACCGCCAAAGAGCAGCTAGCACTAACTGTCAATGCCTTCTCAATCAGTAACAAATTCCTTCAACACAAGCTCAATACATTTCTAATTACAAACATCATACCCAGCGAAATGCGCGCAAGGCAGTGTCCAAAAACTTTGATGCAGCACTTCTGGAGGAAAGAAATCTAATTCCCTACGCAAAATACTAGATTTTCTTGCAACAAAAGCGACATTTCCTATTCGCATGCTACTATCTGCGTACACTTTTTAAAGAAGATTGGTGAGTAAGGGCATAACCAATAATTTGGAGGGGGAGGGGGGAAATCTGTGCTACCAACACTGGTTGAAGTGATCGCAAATGCAGGGATGAAAATTGCCGCAGTGATATGCATTTGGTTGCGTGGAGAGCAGTATCGCATGGTTTGTACATTATGCTCTCTCCCCATTTAACGGAGTTCTGATTGGAAAGTAACCGTGGACATTAGGTGTACATCATATTTGTTAATAGTTGAGTTTTTTTTTTTTTTTTTTTTTTTATGGATACTACAGTAGTCAAATGAATGACGATTCTTGATTTTGATATGCTACACTAAGCTTATAAATAAATTACGATTTATTTCCATCTGTATAAATGTGCTCTGGGACATAACATTTCTCAAAATACGTTTTCTTTTCTTTGTAAATAAATATTTATAATTACCTCTAAAGAAATGCTGGATCCTAATTAAATCTTGTTTATACACTGCAGGAATGATTTCGTTTTTTCAACTCCATGCACTCTGTAGCATTTTTTAGTCATATACCAAGACATTTTCTTGCTTGTTATAGAGCAATGCTACTTGTGTAGGCTGCACTAGTATACAGCTGCGACCTTCACCAGCTTTAATAAACCGAGAAGTGTTAGGTTTGCTAGATTTCTGTTGATTTGTTTACGGACGCTGCTTAACATCTCAGGTCATCAGCGTTCCATTCAATTTAGGGTGTGAAACGACCGATAAATTTTGCTCAGAGGCCTCTTTTTTTCGACTTGAGGTTATTTTACATGTCCCTCCGAAGGAAGCCATACTTAGGATATTTACGTCCGAAAAAAAATCCATCAACCCTGACAGGGATTGAATCCGCAATCTTGGGTTTAGGAAGCAAGTATGGTTACCACTACACCGTTGCTAGATATGTAAAGTCAATAGAAGGTAAGTGGGAAGGGAAACCAACTCGTTTATTTGTCATAAATACAAATTAAATAAGAACAGTTATAAAATATTTTGGAATAATTTCAAAATTTCATTGCAGCTGTCTTCACAATTAGGTATGTGTACTATCTATTTTTAACCCAATTCATTTCGCTAACACTGATCGTTCAAAGAGAGATTGAATTAAATTAGGGAGGAGAATATTTCAGTACTTCAATCTTGCTAAAGTGCTGTCCGTGTGTGTCTATTGGGGTACCTCTGCGAGGAAGGGATTAGATGAGGAAGACGTTGGGCTACTGGGAACTACGGGAAGTGTGGAACGGGCTTAGAGGGGTTCCTATTCGTGTTCTAGATAGACTAGCCAGACAATGGCGCACTCCCCTCTTCAAGGAGTTCGGAAACTTTTCCAAAGCACAAGCCACCGTCACACAGAATCAACTCACCTTACCCTGGTACTTTCAACCCTGTAACAGAACTAGAGGAATGAAATGGGAGAGCGGAACTTTCGTGCATTCTAACGTGATCAGGGTAAACCACGAAAAATCTCAAGGTCAACATGACCGGTCCCAAGAGATTTGGACTCAGAATCTCCTGAATTCGACGTCCAACCTCGCTAGTAAGAAGAAAGCGATTGAAGGATTACTGCGGTAAAGTGTCATAATACACTGTGGCACGTAAGAAACAAGGACTTTTTGTACACATTTTAAATCCTAGCTTTGCAGTTCCAGATCTAGAGCTTTAGTGAGTTCAGAAATACTTTCTACCAGCTTAGGAGTTGTACCTCCTGAAGTACTCATCGATTCCTAATAGAGGTGTTCTTTTTCTTTCCAGAGTTTCATATTCTAATAAGATGTGTGTTGCAATCTCCTCAGATTGTTCACAGAGACTGCATATGTATTGTCCCTCGTCTATAGGTGTTTCCAGAAGGCCCAACAATTCCAATTTCCTGATATACTTGCTATCTCTAATCGATAGATTTTTAGTCAGGATACGATCGGATATTATAATAAAAGTTCTACCCAGTTCTTGAACGAAAACGTTCTTTCATTCTTATCTGAGTTCTTTCTTGGTCCATTGACATACTGCATTTTTATCAGTTTTCTTGCTAAATTGATAGAAATATGGTCAATCTTAGTTTATTCTTTTGCCAATTTATCTGCTGCTTCATTACTTTCTATGCCACGATATCCAGACATCCAACAAAGTACTAATTTTTTTTTTTGAAAGATTAATGACCGCTTGCAGACATTATACAAGTTGACTTGATGAGATTTAAGTGCACTATGTGTAGCTTGATCGTCTATGAAAATGAACATGCATTGATTACTTTTGTCCGAAAAACTGTAACAAAGTTTCCAAAATTTACAGAGATCTTCGCTTGTGTAGTTAGTTCATGAACTCCAGCTCCTGAAGAGTTTCCTACTCTTGAGTCAAGTAGACCAGATGACCCTTAATAGAGTAGGTGTATTTTCCACCATCCAGTCAGATCGTTCCTCATTCTGATTTTGGGTGGCTGTGTAAAATTACGCTTTGTAGACATGTAAACAGATGGAATATTAAACACTATGTTGGATAATACTGTGGCTCTTATTGAAGGTGTTCATTGTTATTTTGACTTTCTCTGCAACTGCCCGTGAGCTGTTATTCTGACCTAGGCTTGAAATTGGCAACTGCCCGTGAGCTGTTATTCTGACCTAGGCTTGAAATTGCAACCCCCATAAGAGACGCATTAAACCGACTCAGCATTTTCTCAGCAGGAGAGGATGCGACAGCAATATCACCAGGTGTCTGAATTTGATCAAAGGCGATTTTGTGGCATACCGAGAGCGGAGAAACTGGTGCTAGTGTTGAACGATATGCGTTCACAGCGAAACGAATATGAGATCAGTGGACAGGTAGGACGAACATACAGACATACAATTACCCAACGGCTACCCAAACAACTAAGCGAGAGGACAGACTTTATTTCGCATGACTATTATGAACATGGCCAGCAGTGTACACAGCTCTATGGGCGCGAATTTGTTAAGCACAGTTACGTTGCGCCTTTTGAGAGGATGTTACTTTCCCATCGTCCCATTTTCAGCGCTATATAAATCTTTGGTGCGGTCGGCTCTCTTCGTGCCTGGTACGCCCAGGGAATATTTTTCCTTTCAGTAGAAGATGACATTGATAGAGAAAGGATAAATTGGATGCGGAAAGGGAGGTGGAGTTTCTTGTCTCGTGTGAACTGCGAGATAATGGCGTGCACATTTTGTCCCTCTCCTGCATATAACAGTCAAAACAAAAGCGTAGCTATTCCAGTAACAACCATAATCAGCAGACTGTTCCGGTGTTACGCGAGCGATTTCTGTTCAAAAACAATGGCGTGCCTTCTATAGAAAATGCAGCTGGTTTCATTGCTACAGCCTTTTTCCGACTTTGGTTGTAGTTGTTACCCTCAGTGTTCACTTTGGACTATTCAGAAACCAAACGAGCATTAATGATACTGTGAGGGTTGCATTGCTAGAGAAAATATAATAAAATCACCTTTGCACATGCTCATAATGTTTCTTTTATCATATTTCCACGATGTGTACGAAAGAATAGATAGGGGTGACAGGGACTACTATGGTTACAGTGATGTGACCTTTCAGTTCTTATTGAAACATTAGGTGCACTTTTTTGTAATGTGAAATACTTTTCCTCGCAATTATAATTTTAATAAAAATATTAAAATTAGTGTTTATGTGATATGTTCTAAAAGCATCTCCATTAATTTGTTATTACACTGATGAAAAAAAAATTAGAGGAACACATGTTTACATCAAATTCCCAAAATAAATATTGGTAGAAATTCATTTTTAACATTTTTAAATGTATAGATTGAAGAATACAGTAAAGGTATTCTAACAAACGTTTATTTCACATTATTAGAAATACGAACAAATTATTGATTGATACAGAAAACAAAGTGGAAATGCAAGATTGCGTTGTTTAGTAATCAATGTTTCAATGGTTATTTCAACACTCAGCACCTCGTGTGTCGTCCGTGAGCTGCGATGATTTCATAACAACCACGTGGCATGCTTCACACCAGCCTCCTGATAAAGATCTGGGGAATTCTCTCCCATTCTTCAGTGAGTGCATTTCCGAGTTCTCCCAGGTTCTGTGGCACAGCAGGACGCTCGGGAACAAGTTTTACCGACAAGTAACAAGTCAGATTGAGGTCAGGACTGCATGCAGACCAGTCCATCATCCAAATTTGACATTCTTGCAGGACATCATGTTCAATAATGGTGGGCTAGAGCAAGACGTTCATCAGAATGTGTATGACCATCACAATCCTTCAAACGAAATCTTGACTCGTCTCTGAAGAGAACAGTCTTCCATTGGTAGAGCTGCCAGTTGAGATGATTCTGAGCAAATCTCAGCCGAGCTTCCTTGTGCTGAGTGTCAAACGAGGGGCTTCAAAGAGGATTCTAAATCTCAACCCTGCATTTCTGATGTCTGCGCAAAGTTGATAGCACAAGATGCCTTTGTCTTCTTCTTACGCCCGTCTCCGGGCCGCCTCTTGTATACACCTATGCCCAAACCTTATGACTGACATGAAGAATCCTAGAGACAAAGCGAATGGAATGACCATCTTCATTCCACGCAACTGCTTGTGCGACTGATGTTTCATTCAGATGTCTCTTTGCTCTGTATCTGTCTCAGAGAAATAAAATAACAATTTCCTACCACTGATGGCTGTTAAAAAGTCAAAGAGCACACCTTGGTTCCAACAGTTCTTGAAACTTCACTAATTTATAAAGAAAAACTAACAAAATCTAAAGATCTTTATTATAGTTTTAAACAAAACTCTGACTGTCAAAACTTACATTGTATTAATATTTGCTTTGGGTCTTTGATTTAAACACGTGTTCCTCTAATTTTTTTTAGCATTGCCTTTTTTATTATTTCAATAGCTTGAAATGCACGATGAAAGGACAAAGATTCGACTAGTTGAGGGGAGAAAACAAAATTAGCATATGAACTTCATGCAATAAGGAAAAACACGTACTAGGAAATGCTTAAAGGCCGTTGGGATAGGAGTATAAATAGAAGAAGAGGCTACTTTTATTTATTTTTAATTAAAAGTTCATTTATTTTTGAACAGCCATACTTGTATATTTAATCACTGCGATTCGTTAACTTTTATTATTGATTATTAAAATATCCGCAGATCTAAGCAAACATTTTGAGAAAGTTGAGAGACGTCATTGTTAAACAAGCAAAACCATGTAGAAGGAACTTACAATTGATACGAAACAATATCAGTAGACATGTTCGCAAGTCACTGTCGGGATCTGAAACTTCGACGCCGCTCAGAACATTAATATTTCATCCACCTCACTTCCGAGGGAGCACACCAACAATTTGTCATCCATTGTGTGATTTTTCGTGATACACTCCTCATCTATATCCGTTTGTCCCTCCCCTACCTTGCAAAACCCGTCTTTCCTCATTTTTCTCTTGTTATCTGTTCACATTCCACCCCTCACTCTTTTTCTTTTGCTGCATCCGATTTTTTTCGTTTCTAAGAGACAGAAACCCAAGTGCTTACAGATAAAGATCTGCAAAAGGGAACCATCCACAAATTTAAAATAATGAAGTTAGAACTTGGTATATTATCAATTTAAAACAAAAACTCGCGTCATCCGTTTTGGGGGAGGGGGTTGAAGTGTGAAGCCAACACCCCTAAACAGAAAGGTTTATTTTTCTGTAGTTCTAGTACAAGACAGCTGGATGACCTAACAAAATGTAAGATGGTGGTGTAGTGGTTACCATACTTGCCTTCTAAACCCAAGATCGTGGGTTCAAACCCGGCCAGGATCGATGGATTTTTTCGGGCGTAAAAATCCTAAGTATGACTTCCTTCGGAAGGGAAGTAAAGTCGTCGGTCCCGTGTCGTACATTTACGGCACGAAAAAGAACCTCAAGCCTGAAAGAAGAGGCCTCTGAGCAAAATTTGCTCGCCGTTTCACACCCTGAGTTGAATGGGACGCTGATGACCTGAGATGTTAAAGAGCGTCCATAAATAAATCAAACAAATAATAAAGACCAGTAAGAAACTTTCCAACTTAAACTTATCCTTTATTGATATTAATATAATATTATCCCTTTGCATAAATTCAACAACAAATATTGTCAAGAGAGAGAAATGACAGCAAAGATAGTGAAATTTGTGTGAAAAGTAAATCAGTACCCACTATAGATTTAAATTGCGTCCAGGTGGAGTGCGTGCTTAATAAAATCTAATGACAGCTATTTCCTTGCCTCTAAGAGATCAAGGGAGAATTAAAGTTAATAAAAATAATTTTCAAAAGAAGCATAAAGGGAGAAGGCATGTTGAGCAACAGGTAACGGAGAATTAGTTTTAACGAACCGTTTACAATAACACTACCCAAAAGGAAAAATTCTTCCGTGAGGAAAAAATGAGTCGCCTCATCAATGTTGCACCTCTTGTACGACAAATCTTAGATTGATTACATGGCAAACTCAAAGCGTAACCTATGCTGTGACAGAAACAACAAATCATATTAATGATTGTTACTTCTGCATGACAAATATAGCTGACATGTCTCTACACGATATTCAGTATCCAGATATACCTTCCGCTAAACATCCTTTTCCACATGCCTGTGCCCCCTGAGACACGTAGTAGTGATAGTAATGGTGAAGGAAATAGTGATTCCCAGTCTGAGTTGCCCCTGTAGCCAGAGACCTCTACTGTAAAAGATCCTAACTCAACCAGATAGTTCTGAAACTGAAAGATATTTTGTAGAGCACGTAGACTCGAATGATTTGGCAAATGACTTAAATTTGTCGAAACAATTTCTAGATTCTAGGTTACAACAATTACTTGCATCTGGTACAAAATGTACAGCGTTTAGAAAAATATTTTGCTCTGGAGGAGAATGAGTGTTTCTGTGTAGACGTTGCGCCCTGCCCTCACTGTAACATAAATATAATATAATATAATATGTATGTATGTTGCAAACCTAATTATTATAATATTTAATGTTTTTGTAATTAATAATGTAAATATCGTATATGTATAATACGGCATAATGTTAACATATGACCTGTATGTAAAAAAATGGTATTTTTCGGTTACAGTAGCTTAGAAAGCTAATAAGGTCATAAATCTCTATACAATAGGAAGAAATACAAGTCCAGTTTTTTAAAGTACTGCCGTTGTAGGGTTAATAAACTGAAGGACTTTTAAATCTGATCCCGAGAGACGTTATACTGTTAGTCTTTCAACTAGCCAATGCTAATATAATGCTTTAAACTTTTAAAAAATAACGAATGACATTTGTAGTTGGGGAACTTGAACCAGCCAATGGTAAATGTATGTTTGAGCTTTTAAAGATAGGCGCGAAATTTGTGCGTGCCTGTGTGACCCCGTGGCGTCGTTAAGCCAACGATTACTTGATTTGAATTTCACACACACACATATATATGTCATATATACAATTTCATATATATAGTGTCACTTGTCTTCTTGCCATAGAAGGACTCCACGAGTCCGATATATAGCGATCTCAAGTGTGACTTTTTCTTAGTGTTTTATCCTTTTCTACTATTATAATTACTGTTAATTTGTTACATTGTTAATAGTGTTACTTTATTTTTATTTTTCTTATATATATATATAGGAAGCGTTTGCTCCGCTGGGAAGTTCATTCTTCAGTACGCAGTTATAAGACCTACAGGCGGCAAGATACACGTTCGACTCAGTTAAGCAGTTTTCAGTTGCGCCGCGGTACTCATCTCTAAGTTTCACACGCGGCAACTAAATTCATATTCAACGCAGCTAAGTCTATCGTATGCAGAACACCAGAGGAAACGAAAGATTTACAACATAATAAAGTACCAACTATATATATATATATATATATATATATATATATATATATTAATCAACAAAATAGCATAATTCATCCTTAGAAATCGTTCTCATTGAAGCGTAGACAACAATACAAAAGAGAGATCATTCATGAATTTACCAAATCGCTTAAAATTAGTGTAATATGTTTCACTAGTGAAATTATAAACGATGTACGAGTAATACGTTTCCATTCATATATCCGTAAATGCCGTTCTTTCCATTTTAATGTTTATTTATTTATTATTATTCACACTATTTTATTTGTTCCTCTTTCTAATTATGTATCATACTTAGGCATGTACGGTTTACGACCCAAGCATAAAATATATGTGTAATGTGTATATAGAATGTTATAACAATAAATATACCCTCTATTACTGTAAATTTTTTCAAGGTAATGCTAATTTGCAAGGCTCCTTGAGGCCCTATTTTATTTTCATTGAGAAAGATGGAGGAAAAGATTTCCTGTGTACGTTACTGCATTATTTCTAAGAAGCTCCACATGGTCTGTAGGAATATTCTCTAACTTTAAGACATCTTAAAGGCAAACATTTCGCTTGCAGAACTACAAGGATATTGCTGCAGGCTTTATGTATGGATTACTCTCAAGATTTAGGTCCTTCCTGAAACCACGCCGCATGCAGTTCGAGAAGGAAGAGGTTTTTTTCCCCCCCTTCACTTCCCTTTCTCCGTTTTCTGCGTATAACAAACAGCCCCCTCTTCCCCAAGTTCACCTCACGTCGGCTCTGGCCCGGTTCAAGAAACCCTCCATATTTCACGCGCTGTTTGTATTATTCACTGGCCTGAATTCCTCAAGATGTGGCTTTTCCTTAATACAGAGAGAGTTCGGCCATAAATGTTGAATGTTAGTGGGTTCTGGAGCAGAAACCGCTTTTGCTTCTTGTTCCACTGACCAAACATGTTACTGGTTCACTTTTATTAGAGGAAACACTCAAAAATATTCGTAGGAGAATTTGAAGATTTACAACGCAAGCAGAAGAGATCTCGTCGACAGCTGCCATTACAGAACATAGCACATTACCTAACTCTTCGTTCAAACTGAGATAGACCAAAAGGAACACTTGGATCAAGACATTCAGTTCATAGCTTTCAAAAGGCAAATTACCACATCATTTTCGTATAAGAAGGTTGTCGGTCCTGGTGGTGTAGCGGTAACCATACTTGCCTTCTAAACCCAAGATAGCGGGTTCAAACCCGGCCAAGATTCATGGATTTTTCGGGTGAAAAAATCTTAAGTATGGCTTCCTTCGGAAGGGAAGTAAAGCCGTGGGTCCCGTGCCGTACATTTACGGCACGAAAAATAACCTCAAGTCTGAAAGAAGAGACCTCTGAGTAACATTTGTTGACGTTTCACGCCCTAAATTGAATGGCACGCTGATGATCTGAGATGTTAAAGAGCGTCCGTAAATAAACCAAATCAACAAGTATAAGAAGCCAAGATGATCATCGAAGAGTTTTGTGTGTTAGTCAAAATATTGCCGGAGTTTTAAAAAAATTAGTACCTTTAAATATTTACTTTTCCCTTGAGTAGCTTTTACAGCAATATAAGGAAACTTTTGAAATTGGTGTACTGCTTTTAAACAACCAGTAGTTCAACTTTTGACCACCAGATGGTGTTGTGTAAAAATTGAGGCAACAAAAGCTGAGAAGATACTTTGTGTGCTGGAATTCCATGAGATTTAGTCCATAATCACCAGGACCCAGGCTTTTAGGTTTTGTTAGTGTAATATTTAGAACACTTTAACCTACTTTTCTATGTCTTCCCCATTGGATACAAATAAATTAATCCTATTAACCAATTAAGTCCCAATACGACTGAAGGATATAAAATGACATATAAAAATTAAGTTTTATATTCACACAAAAATAAAATTATATGAGTATAAATTAATGGTGAATTTTTGTATTAAATATCACTATGCCATGCTTCCTCTGGGCACAACAGCCCTTAAAAACCTCGGCTGCGTCCTCTACCTCCGTCTTGCGACATCTCCTACAGAGGGCAGTATTGCAGAGGGGAGTGCTTGTGATCGAGAACACTCCGCGGCTTATAACACCAAAAGACCTCACCTCTCTTGATGGTTCCTCCACAACTACACCCACGAGGCTAGGTGGGCCCCTTCCCAGACTTTCCTAACTTAGAATTTTTCTAATTGCGTAAATCGAAACCAAGAACTTAAGGTAGAGTGTATTGCTCATGTTGGCCAATAAAGAATGTGTATAGTACATAGCTGCCCTCTTTTGTAACAAATGCTGCAGTTTATCTCAATTCCGCCTTGCTGCTAAAGTATATATAAGGTGGCGCAGAGAAACAAGAACATTTGGAATGTAGTGTTGGCCGGCAGTTGTTCGGAACTGATGTGACATTACTGCGAAGGCTTTGTCATTTAGTAATCATAAAACATTGAAGTGGTGTGGTAAAGAGTGTTTTGACAGCGCTTGGGTGTCGTCCGAACGGTACAAACCCCAGAGAAGAGTGCCGCTCCGTTAGACAACATGCATCGGCGTACAATGAATAAAGTTATACGTATATAAGTTACAGTTGGGTGTTGGCTAAAGTTAACAAGAACGCCAATTTCCTTAACAAAGTGCGGACGTCAGACGAGCCCATTTCCACCTGTTGGCAAACAGAATTTCGTCACTGGGCACAGGAAAATCCTCTGAGTTTCACGAGCGTCCATTACACAGCTGGTGTCATTGGCCACGCGAGGAGGGCTTTGCACTAACAGTAACATCGGCCCGGTATGTTTGCACGGAGGCTGCACCACTGCGCTGATCTTGATATCGAAAACACGCGGTTTCAGCAGGACGGAGCCATATCGCATACTGTTCGATAATCGGCGAAAGCCGTTCGCCAATTGTTTGGAAGGCGCACGTAACGGCGACATTTCATTGTCTCCGTGATCCCCTGATTTCTTCCTGTGGGAAGAACTTGTGTACCGCACACAATTACTGAACTAAAACAGAGGATTGACGACGAAATCACAGGCAATCCTCTAGACATGATACACCGGGCATTCCAGAGTTCGCTCAATAGGCTATCAGAATGTGTACCCCGAAAAGAGGCACCTGTTGAAGAAGTGAAGTGTCAAGTGACATGTTTACATTACCACATAGTTAAAGGCGACATGAACCTCCATCAATAATGTTATTTCGTGCAATTTAAGTTAATTCACAATTTCCTGTTTCCCTGCGGCACCTGTGCTTTATCGTCAAAGTTGCTAAGGCGCGGGTTCGTGAGGGTCTGGGGCTCGAATCCCGCCAGGACCGTCCTCCCTGACCGAGGTATTTTCCAGATTTTCCTCAATCCTCATAAACGGCAAATGCCGGGGAGGTATCCTAAACTTAGGCCCGGAACGTTTCCTTTCTTAAAGGAAATCCTTTCCCAAAATATCATTTCCTCTCGCGTATCATCAGTGTTCACCGCTTATGGGCGTTAGACACTATTAAAAAAACTGAACTTAAAAAAAGTACATCTACTGTCGACTTGAATGTTAAAAACTGTAGCTTGTCCGTTGTTCTTAAATGTTTAATAATTCGTCGCTTGCAGAAAAAAAATAAAAAAATTGTAAACACTAATCCAGAGATTATATCAGTTTTATTTTATTAATTTATTTTTTCACCAAATACTGGGAAAACAATTTTAAAAATTGCACCACAGTTTAGGTATTTCAAGTGTTTATATTGTTTGTAACTAAAATATCAGAATAATATTGTGTCAACACGCGAATTAATTAAATGTTCATGTTTACAACAGTATGTTGTGCATTTTCCATCAGAAGACTACAAAAGGCTAAAATAAACAGTTTAGGAAAAAAAATTCAGTAATAACAAAAGGCTAAAATCTCGCATATAAAAAACCAAAACAGGCTACCTCTGTGGTCTAGTGATAGCGTTTGTGACCATTAATTAGCAGGTCCCTGGCTCGAATCCCGTTCAGGTCAAGCTGCTGGGGTAATTTTTTTCCGAGTTTTTCTAACCTTAAAAAGATGAACGCCAGATAGTTTTAAGATACCTAGGGACTCCGAGCTCATTTGCGTCATCCTTAATTAATTTCATTTCATTTATACTTCACCTACAGTGTTCACTCACAATCTACAGACGCCGCGAGGAGATCAATACAGTCAAAGTGCTAAAATAAACAAATAAAAGTCAGGATCTTAATAATTTACAGTTCAAGGTCACTTGCGAAAGAACACATTAAGAATCCACCCACAGACGGATAAATATATTCGTATTGGTATATGCACAAATTAAAGATTCTGGTTGTTTGTGCAACAGGAATTCAACCTTTGCACCCGTCTTCGTCTGCAGTCGACATGGAGCGTATCTGACAATGCTACAAAGGTAGTCCTAAACATTCACAGGTATAAATAAAAACTTGAAAAACTTTGTCATGATAGCTGCATTAAAGTATTTGCAGTTACATTGCAAAACTCGAGAGTTATTTGTGACTAACATTGCATTTTCATGACGATAACTCTTCCCAAACAGATTTTCTGGTCTTGTCATTTGATCAGAGAGAAGATTATGATAATTATGGCTGCTATTTTCTCATGCGCCTGCTGTTGCGATTGCAAAAACTTGCCGAGCTGGGTTTCCTACCCACCCAATTCCCCAGATTTGGCCCAGGCGACTTTTTTCTCTTTCCTAACCTCAAAAACTGGTTGGGGGCGGAAGAATTTTCGTCGAATGAAGAGGTTACTGCGCTGTAAATAAGTATTATGCACAGTTCGAAAAACTTTTTTTTATTGAGGGAATAAAAACATGGGATATCGCTATTAAGTTGAGAAAAACTTTTATTTTGGGGAAAAAAAATATTTACTATATTTACTAGACCTTATCAATTCGTCCTCATACATGTTTAACTGTAAAATGAGCCAGGAGCAAATATCTAACAGTACTGTAGAACCTCTTACTGTGTGTCGGTCCTGGTGGTGTAGTGATAACCATACTTGCTTTCTAAACCCATGATCGCGGGTTCAATCCCGGCCACGATCGATGGATTTTTTCGGGCGTAAATATCCTAAGTATAGCTTCCTTCGGAAGGGAAGTAAAGCCGTGGGTCCTGTGTCGTACATTTACGGCACGAAAAAGAACCTCAAGTCTCAAAGAAGAGGCCTCTGAGCAAAATCTGTCGGCCATTTCATGCCCTGAATAGAATGGGACGCTGATGACCTGAGATGTTAAACAGCGTCCATAAATAAATCAACCTCTAACTGTTTCAAATAAGTGACTGGTTTGGGGGAAATACGTGCATTTTTACACATGAGTAAGTTCCATGCCATAAGACTAAAAAACAACAAAATTCTTAAATATATTTAATAACCAGTACTAATAGTTACGACATGATTCCTATAGAAAATTTACGTCAATTGCCAATAAAACATTTAAGAGAAG
Source organism: Metallyticus violacea (assembly GCA_030762175.1). Taxonomy (NCBI): domain Eukaryota; kingdom Metazoa; phylum Arthropoda; class Insecta; order Mantodea; family Metallyticidae; genus Metallyticus; species Metallyticus violacea. The sequence continues at coordinate 7,681,739 of CM060837.1, read as the reverse complement.
GAAGAATAAGACATTACCCCTCTGTCATTTGAAAAACTGCCGATGTTTTTCAACATGACTAAGAGAACCAACATGTTAATTAAGAAAAAAGGAATATTAGGCATTCAGATTAAAATTCGGTTGCATTTATTCCCTTCAGTGTAATAATTTGGCCACTAATGTAAAGCATCAGTCATCTTTTATTTACTTGAACCCCTGAGGACATGTATTTCAGCAACAAACCTGTGGCACATCATAACATCACAAAAGCGGTCAACTTTTATGATAACTTCTGATCATCGCTGCTTATGAAGTACCTTCGTTTCACTGAGAGGTGCTCTAGTGCGGTTTTGTTTCAAACGTTTTAAATGCAGAATGGCGCGATTTCGTACAAGTTTCCGCGGCTAGGAAACAAAGGTTGTGAACGAGTAATTTGCCTGAATCAATAGAGCTGGGGAAGAATCGCGTGACTGGAGTGTTATGACCTCAGGGAGGTCACAGGCTCGATGTGACCGGGTTCCGAACTTTCAGACACCTACATCACGCATAGCAAGTGGTAACACGAAAGTACTGAAACCAGATCGATCAGAGAACAGCAGGTTTAGACGTTACAGCTTTCTGGCTGTCGAACAGTTTACCAAATAACTGATGTGCATATGCATGGGGAATGGAAACACTGCACAAAATTCAAAAATACATCAGAAGGCTGTGTTACAGATCAAGGAGAAATACAAGGCGGTTTCTTGATTACTTCAAGAATTATTTGGGACATTTATGTCAACCTAATAAAGGTTTCTTTATCATCTAGAAAAAAGAGTTTTGCTCAAAACATATTAAAATATATATTTTTGTTCATATTAAACCTAATTATTAATTTTATACCTATACTATAAATTCATACACATTTCATATTTCACCAATTGTCGGACATCGTCATGATTCCAGCGTGAAACGGTTCCGTACCGCGGACTTGACTTCTTCATTATTATGGAAGCGTTTGCCCTTCAGAAATTACTTGAGTGTTTGAACAAATGTCAGTAGCACGGTAATCCTCAAGTATTGCGTTTTCTTATTTTAGCGACGTTCGAAACAGTCCACTGTTGTTTTCGATAAACGTTCCTCATCAGTTCACGATGAATTTCAACTGGCTGGCAGTCGTCCTCTGTCAAAAACTGAATCACAGCACGTTGATCCACTCTTGACAGATTCGCAATGATTTGTTCAGCATCCGCACAGCCAACAACGCTAACCAACCCACCTCCTACCGGGTTATGATAACCTATGACGGACAAGTTATAAAGCAACAACACTAAACATCTAAGATATACAATTGAAAGTGTGCGGAATTTGCTTTCGAATGAAGCCACCAGGTGGTGCATGTAAGCAACAGCGCGGCCCCAAGTTCAGTTGGTGAGTAACACTGGTCACTAATGAACAACTTATTTTTGATTTTGTTTATTTACGGACGCTCTTCAACATCTCAGGTCATCAACGTCCCATTCAAATCAGAGTATGAAACGGCCGACAAATTTTTCTCAGACGCCTCTTCTTTCAGACTTGAGGTTGTTTATAGTTCCGTAAATGTATGACACGGGACCCACGGCTTTACTTCCCTTCCGAAGGTAGCCATGACTTGGGAGGAATGAACAACGTGCATATATGAAAGTAACATTTCTCCGGGGCAGGAATGCACGAGAATGCCACAGAGCACTAGGTGCGCGTGCCCTGCCCTATCGAACAGTGCCGATCTTCTGTGCAATGAGCGTCCTGTGTCCGTGACAAAGGATGTATGGGGTGATGGTGGTGGAACAATTGCTTGTGCGAAGATAGGTCCTGGACACTTGTAGAATTAGAAGAACAAACAGGAATTCCGGCAAAAACAGTACACCGCATTTTATGGGAGGGCTTGAACATGCACAAAATGGGCCACCAAGCAAACACACATTTCGCCAAACTTCCTCACCAACAAAAGTCATGGTCGTTCTGGCGATTGACAATGAAGGTGTATTTTATCAGAAGGGATCACTATGAATGCCCAATATTGAAGCTTTTCTTTTGTGTCACAATATTGGATCGTGCTGAACGCACAAACGGCCAGAACTTTTGAACAATGCCATTATCAACACGATCTCGCGACGGTTCATACAGTCGACAGAGCCAAGCGAGTTTTACAGCGGTTGGGATGAGAAGATCTTCGTTTCGACGCGAGGTGGCTCACATTAGCAACTCACATGCAGCAGACGGTATCCGCCGCCTTCCCCATTGCTGGCAACGTACTTAGAGACTACCTCTGCTGCTAAACCCCGTGAATTACCAGAGAGACATTTTCCAAATATAAATTAGGGAAATTAATTTATATCCAAGTATTACTGACGGAACATCAATATGACATTGATATTTTTTGTCAGAAAGAGAGCAAGCTGCTGATATTTTTTTTTGTTTCCTGCAGGGAAGCTAGTGAAATATGATGAATTAATTTATTTATGTGCCTATTAAATTTTATATATCACGTTAAACTTTTTAGAAAGTGTGCTCTCAGCTGTTATAATCGTCATTTTAAATGTCTACATCAGTCTTTAGGGTTTACGTCCTTTGAGGCTGTTTCACCAGTATGCGGTAGATTTATAGCTTTAAAAAAATAAAACAAATGCGCCTTCATAAAGTCATATATAATTTAACCTTATGTATAGGTACTTTTTTCAAAACAGTACCAAATTGTAAGGTTTCTTGGTGTGCGGTTTAATTTGGATCAGCTGAATCGGCACATAAAGTTGATGGTTTTGCTCTTATAACTACTTTACGCTATGAATCTGTTAAAAAAATGGGGGAAAAATGAAACTTCGTAATTCGGCCAAAAAAAAAAATCCTCAATAAATTCAACACACAATGTTTTCATATTTTGGACTACATACAGTCAATAACTCCACAAATCCGCATGTATTTTTGCAAAGTTGGCAGCTCTGGTATGTATAAAGAGAGAAATGCTTCAAAAAGAATGTAGCAGGGAAAAGGGCTGCGGTACCGGAAAAAAGTCCATACGACCTCTATCCCCACCACCCAGGGCTTGTGCTGTTTCCACATATTACTCCATTTGTGATTTGTTTGTGCTCCGGAAACCCTCGGAAAAAAAAAAAAGCCGATATCGTGCACAACCAAAATATGTAATTAATTTCTATATCGAAGTTATGTTTTTGTAGCAGCGGTTTGCGGTTCTTTTGTGAGGCAAGTATGTGGAATGGCTTTCTGACAGTGTAGTTAGCGAACTTTATACAACCTCGGTGCAGTTCGGAAAACAGTCGCTTCCACTCCTTCTAAACTCCAATGATTTTGAATATTACCTACTGATAAAAACCACAAACTTCTTATTCTTTCTTCAATGTTTTAATTCACAACTGTTTTATTAACTCTACAGGTCATGTATGGTTTATTAAGATCCAAAATGTAAATATCTTAAATAAGGCACTCTATTTAAAAGAACATTGCAATTACAAGAAAAATACTTCTTTCCTTTAGTCAGCAAAATGCACGATAAAATGAATTATATTTTATACACAATATGAAATGAAAATCAATAAGGAAAACACCGCCACGAGTGGCCGAGGTCGTTAAGGCGCGGACCCGTGAAGGGAGGTCTGGGGTTCCAATCCCGCTAGGACCGTCCACCCTGACAGGTTTTCCTCGGCCTTCATAAATGGCAAATGCCGTGGCTCAATCGTTTCCAATAACGCCAGTGTACAAGCCTTTATATTCTTTCTAATAGTGTTTAAAGCCCGTTTTAACTATTAAGGAATCACAGGCAATGGATACTGATGATACATGATATTTTTTGAGTAGTGTTTTACGCCGTTTTTACTACTGAGGCACCACAAGTGGTGAACACCAATGATACATGAGATAAATGATATATTCGGAAAGAATTTTTTCCAGATCTAAGTTTAGGGTATCTCCCCGGCACTTCCCATTTAAGAGGACTGAGAAAAACCTGGAAAAAACCTTAGTCAGGGATGACGGTCCTGGCGCGATTTGAACCCCAGACCTTACACTCATTAGTCCGCGCCTTAACGACCTCGGCCATTCGTGGCGGCAAATACAGGGTAAATACGGCTTTGTGGTTCCCTCGGCCAAGAACTCAAAGATAATATCCGTCAGGAAACTGTCCGGATTTCTGAAAATGAACTACAGCGAGCGATGAATTAATTTTCTAAAGAGATGCCAAATATGTGTGGGGAATGAAGGCGGGCAGTTTCAACACCTCATTTGATAATTTGGTAAATTAAATTATTTGTTTATGCTTGGTTTGTATATTGTTTTACCCTTTCGTTAATCACCGAGACCCGCTGGCCGGCTAACAGCTAACGAGGGGCGCACTTTGTCATATGCAAAACACTCCGGGGGAAAACAAAATTGATCGCACGGTATTATGTGCCATTTCTTTTATACTTGTGACTACAGCAAATGGAAAACACCCCCGCGGACGCAGACATAAATATTATTTAATTACAGAGTTGTTTTCGTTTTATATACAAATAAATTATAATTAATTTTTACATATTTAAGTAATACTTGTATTACAGAACAGAACAGAACTGATATGTATATTGTTTGTACTTAACATCATTACTATTTGCCTACTGACAAAGGAATTCTCTAAAAATTGCCTAAAAGTTCCAGCTCTAAATATGGCGATATCTTATACATTATAATCCCTTCTATTTTTATTGTCTTGAGGTAAATGACATTGTTCGGTTTGAAAAATGAACTCAATCGTACGCTTTCAACTTTTACATAAACTTTTACATCAATGAGAGACTAATGTTGCTGCAAACATCACATTTCAGAGCAATGAGAGATATTTCACTTGACTACGATGTGCACAAAACTGAAAGCAGATGTATACACAAAATACCACAGGATATAGCGAAACCGAGGATTTCGGTCATTGCGGTAAAAGATTAACATTGAGGTCATTTCGAAATGAAACGTATTTTGTTAAGAGCTCCTGCTGATTCTCCATTTTGGGCTTGGTTAATGTGGGCACATAAAACAAGGTGGGCTACTGAAACGAATGGATAGTTTAAAAAGAGATGAATGGGACAGGTATCTTTGAAACATACATATTAATGATATTTGCCAATCAACATTGTTTAGCGCACAATGTCTACCTGCTTACCTCGAGCTACTGGGTTCGAATTCCAACATTCAAACGCCTTTTTCGTAAAGAAAAGTCATTTCCCAGAATCACAAGGGTAACATACCAGGTAAATCATCCGAAAACCGGTTTGATCTGCCCAGATTAACGTGTTAATTACTTCTTTTATGCTGTCTTTATCAATGTAAGTGGCATTAATTTTCATTGAAGAAAATAATGAGATCAAGATGAACATTTCCGTCATGCATTTGAATCAAAATCCATTCATACGAGGGCAGTTTTCCGGTTACCGCCTGTGACAGGTCTGCAAGTAGAGACATGTTCTATTCTGAAATTATGCTTTCGTCTCAACACATTTTCAGCTAACCTATGCAACGTTACAGAAGGCCTTGTTCTCTATAGACAGCTCGAAAATGAGTTAAAATGTTTAAGGTAACCAGCAAGTGTAAATCTAGCAAATAATGCAGCAGTATACATTTTATAATGTATCTCAGAAAGTTCTGAAGCTATCAAAATGAACTTTTTATGAGATATTAAGAATACTTAACTAAAGATGCTCTGTAAATTTTAATTCTCTAATAAACATAAAAAGTTTTTAAACAAAAATAAATCTAATTTCCCAATATGTTAAAATTTTGAAAATTTTCTCAGCATTGCCTGGTTCAATCTTGTTGAAGTTTTGCACACACCCAATGTGTACAAATGTGAGTGTGGTACGTAAAATTGTTAAATATCACTATTAGTTGAAAAAAATCAATAGTTAATAAAAAATTAAAAATATTTTTTCTTCAAAATTTGAAAATTCATTTCTTTTCAAGCAACCAGCATAGCTATATTATTCTAGTTCCCAGAATAGCATGTTGCTTGCAGTTTAAGTAAAAATAGAATTCCTAATGCACCAAAAGTTTATAAAAATGCATTATTATGTCACAGTATTTTCAGTTTTTAACAAGATTTTATTTTGGTATACTTTTTTTTAAAAAAAAACTTTCAATATGCATTAGAAAATTAAAATTCACAGAGCATCTTTAGTTAAGTATTCTTAATATCTCTCAAAAATTTCATATTGATTGCTTCAAAACTTTCTGAGATACAGTGCAAAATGTATACTGCTGCATGTTTGCTAGATTTACACTTCCTGGCTACCTTAAATGCAATCAATTGGACTCGGCGTTCCAGATTGTATTCCAACAGAAGACAACATTAACACCACTGCTGCCATTGTGAGTATCGTCGAATGAAATAAAAACGCGTTCAGAAATTTAGGAAATTCCACTGGGTGCAACCCACACGCTGGTAACTAAAAAGTTGCACATGAGAGGTGTTTGTGCACGGTGGGTTCTAAGATAGCAAATTCCTTAACAAAAATACGTTTACGTGCAGGTTTGCATGCAGTTGAAGACAGGAAGACATGGAGTTTCTTTCAGAACTAATCATTGCTGATAACTTGGCTACTTAATTTGATTGTGAGAGTAAACAGCAAAGCTCTGTTTGAAAATCTCCATCATCAATTATGATTATATCAGCCCTCGTAAACTCTACTCAAAGCTACAGGATCACCCAGTTTGAGTTTTGCACACAGTGATTTTATACTATGTAGCCATTGTAAGCAAGCCTATTTTGTTGCATAAAACAGCGAAGAGAATTTTCTGGAATTTCGTTGCTATTTCGTACCTTAAATCCTTTTCCGTCCCACCCAATCCAGTCGGTTGATACAACATTTTTTTGTGTTATGGAAAAATAACCTATATTAATATTATTGAGTTCTTTATGTCAGTAAATGTATCATACAGTATAACAGCGTTGAAATATTTTCAGTGAATAAGCAAATTTTCAATTGTTATAATACGACAAACACGTGGTTTCTAAAGGACAGCTCTCACTTAGGTATGCGTGTAGGAGAAAGTAAACATTTTTTTTTTTTTTTTTAATGCGCTTCACTCGCGGTTCCTTGCAATGATGTGCATGAGACATTTCCCCCTTACGAAGAAAATAAAATGATAGGAAGCCATATTTATTTTATGACTTTTCGACACGTTATTTGTGGAAAAGTAACTGCCAACCTTGCTGCAAAAGTTTGTGTCACAGTGTTCCCAGATTTATTTAATGACTCCAATATCTATTTTATCATCTAATTTCCCCATCGTTCATAAACTTTCCTCCCAAATGTAAATCAAATACGGCGCCCTGGTGACAAAAACCTTCCTTAAGATGCAATCATCAATTTTTAGCATCAGTGTGCCAAAAATGAAGGAGACAAAACTTTGTTCCAAGGTTCTGTTCCCTTGTGCTTTACAATGATAAGCAATGCATCAAGTTAGCTTTTTATAAAACCATTTTTCTTAAAATTGTGTTATGTTCAAAACAGCTTTTCATATGATTTTCAGAACTCTTTGATGCCACTCAAGCTTAACATAGCATTACAAATGTAAGGACTTGTGTTTAACGCCCGTTTTTACTACTGAGGCACCGCAGGCGTCGAACACTGATCATGCGTGAGATGAAATGATAAACTGGGAAAGGATTTTTTTAAGGAAGGAAACGTTCCAGGCCTAAGTTTAGAGCAACTCCCTGGCATTTGCCATTTATGAGGACTGAGGAAAATCTGGAAAAAAACCTCAGTCACGGAGGACGTTCCTAGCGGAATTCGAACCCCATTCCTCTGCACCTTAATGACCTCGGCCACCCGTGATTGTGTAAAGTTATTAAATAGCTACGTCGATTAGATGAAATTCCGCCGAACAGATCATTATGCCCTGGTGTTAATTCACAATGGCACGTCAGTGACATTGTACCTACATTGCATTGCTCAATAACATCAGAATTTATACCACAGGGAAATACAACCCTGCAACAAAGTGTGACCAAAGCTGCAGTTAACTTTTCATTAACCGATTGATGGAATATTATACATTTGATTAATGAACAGTGAAAGGTATCCGTAAACGAAGCCCTTTAGCCTATCCCGATGCTGGGTTTATTCACTCACACCGCTTGTACGATTCAAAAGGGTGGGAAATGACATGCGAAGCAAACTCTAGCAAGTTAGTGTAACGTTACTATGGCGATATAAGCAACATTAAAAAACAGAACACATGCGATATTCCAAAACCATAGCTGTTTGGCAGAATTTCTTCTAACTCGAAGAGGCTATTTACTAACTTTAGTGCCTTATTGCATGATAAGACATTTATAAGAAAATACTCAAATACATCTCGTGAGTCATGCGTGAAATTTGTTCAATGTTATTCAATCTTACCGATATATATTATGAAAGTACAACTTTCGTATTTTTAAGAGTTAAAAAAAAATCGTCACGCAGGTGTAGCGTAAACTAAGTGAATTCCCCAGCAAGTGGAAATTGTGAAGGTTATTACAGAGAGCTGGTGCATTTTTTAAATTTTGGCTTTCAGGTATTTCCCCACTCTTAATGTTACGATTTACCTGATTTTCAGGAACTATTTTTCTTATTTTATTTAAATGGCATATACAGAGTTTCGTTGCGAAAAAACAAATATTGGTGCCGCTAGAGCGATTTTTAAAGTTTGGGTTTCAGGTAAACCCCCACTCCTAACAGTCTGATTTCACCTATTTTCATAAACTATTTTAATTATATATCGAGTTTCGTGGAGAAACAATAAAAATTACGGCTGCTAAAGCGATTTTAATTTTTTTCCTTTAAGTTAACCCTCACTCCTTAAATTTCGGTTTTCAGATATAGCTCCTTCTCCCAATTATCCGATTTTCCTGATTTCTTACTTTATTTAAAATGCATAGACAGGGTTTCGTTGCAAAAAAAAAAAAAAAAATAGTGCCGTTAGAGCAAATTTTAAATTCTAGATTTAAGGTAAGCCCCTCTCTCCTAAAAGGGTAATTTCACTGATTTTCGCCAAATATTTTCGTTGTTTTATTTCGATGACATATACCGAGTTTCGTTGGAAAAAAAAATGCGGCCAATAGAGGAATATTTTAATTTTTGCTTTAGTTTAACTCTCCCTCCTTATTGTTTAATTTTGCTGGTTTTTTTAACTCAATGAATCGATTGTTAATTATTATACGCCGTGTTAAGAAAAAACAACATTTTTGGCTTTAACAGACACACACATAGGTTTACAACCTTTCTCCACTGTCGTCGATGCCTATTAAATAGGATTGATGAACACGTGCAGAAACTTGAAAAATCTTTTCACGGGTATTGTCGCAATGCTATTCCTTCGGAATTCGCTAAAATTGAATTTCTCGACGATTTTGAAAAAAATTTAATTTTATGACAATTTTTTTAAACCAACGATGTTTAATTTGCTGAGAATAATACAAAAGTGATACAAATTTCCATTATTCCATTTAACATCTTAGAGTATCTCCTCTTCATTCTCGTGACAGGGAGGTAAAATGTCATTGAAGCGATGAAAAGTGTTATAGACTTTTGGGGTACCCCCACATAGCTGCGCTAGTTGCTTACTCACCTCTTCGCCCTTGATGTCGCGGTAGCGGACCCACTTGCCAAGGCGGGGCCGCCAGTACTCCAGTAAATAAGCCTCAGCAAATTCCACACCTTGACCGTTGCCGAAGCGACCCTGGGTCTCCGTGGCCGTGATCACATGAACCGAGTGCAGGTCAATCTCTAGCCACTCTTTGGGTTCTGTGGTGATTTGGTTTTTGGGACACCAAGCTCCGCCATGACTCTCCGTCCGCAACCTGCAACACAAACAGCATTTACTGAAACCACCAGCAAACTTTTTACCTTAGAAATAAAACATTTCCTCAGTACTTTGTATTCAGATGAACTAAACAAAAGACGTCTAACCCTCGTTGTTAGGTCTGCAGGAAGGGAAATACCGAAAGTCACTTGCTGCAACTCTGAATTAAACTGGTGTGCTACATTACAAATTAAAATTATTAACTGTCTAATATTCCTACAAAATCAATAAAGATCGAACTACAAGCTTTAGAGGTGTTTGTGACGAATAAAAATATTAATTTATGAAACTCTTTACACTATCCTGGTCTCATAAATGTTGAGAATAAGTAAAAAGAAAGCATGGATATTGATAACTTCAAGTGCCTACAGGCATAATTTCCGTATCATGGTCGTTTTGTGTTTTTGCATTCTAGATCCATTTTTATACTCACTTGACAGAACATTAGAAACGTTCATTTAACCCCTCACTTTGTAATTTTACACTGGAAACTGTTTTGTACAAATTAAGCATGGAAAAGGCTGTTATAAATCCCGCTATATAATTTGTAGGAACTCTCATGTGACCCAAGATCGTCCCTTGCCAAGGTTTTCATATTTTTAGACACTACCGCTGCCTTAATTGAAAAACTTTTTAGGTTCCTTGAGACCCACGGACAAATTACTTTCCTCTCTTTTGGTTTGTATACCTTGAAATATATTAATCGCCCTAGGCAATGCACTAAGATCATATTAAGATTAGAAACATACAGTTTTTATGCCAGACTATGTTAAAAAAATGTATAAAAATGTTAATCCCTATTTTCCAACTCTGTATCATTTCTAGTTGATATATATAGGTATTTATTTTTACTCCACTTATCAAGTATTATCCACATATCTACAGTTTCCAATATTGTGAACCACTAGTTGTACACTTATATGAATTGTACCCAAGCTTTCATTAATCCACAAAGAATCAACTGGAACTTTGTTGGGTGCCTGGACACTACGGCATTGAAGGCAATGAATCGGCAAATAAACTGGCAAAAGAAGAAACTAAAATTGAATTCATAGGACCAGAGCCTAAGTACCGCCACGGGTGTTCGAGGTCGTCAAGGCGCGGACTCGTTAGCGGGAGGTCTGGGGTTCGAATCCCGCCAGGACCGTCCTCCCTGACTGAGGATTTTTCCAGGTTTTCCCCAGTCCTCATAAATGGCAAATGCCGGGAAGGTACCCTAAACTTAGGCCTGGAACGTTTCCTTCCTTAAAAAAATTCTTTCCAATATATCATTTTATTTTCATTTTTCAGTGTCCATCGCCCGTGGTGCCTCTGTAATAAAAACGGGCGTTAAACACTATGCAAAAAATAAAAAACCACCTACATTGGCAAGAAAATTGCTAGAATCGATTTCTATCAATATACTTAAAAAAATGGAAGAACTTTACCGGTTAAGAACTGGGTAAACGTTTAATCTTCTTCGTGAATTAAATTTTGTTACAGTTATTATGTTCTATTAGCCTGTATCTCAAATTTTAATTCCATTTTAAACAAATAAGTGGCATTAAAATGTATAAAACTCAAAGCGGGCAAAAGTTGGTTACAATGATATTTACTAACGATATTGTAATCTGCAGAGAAGCAAGGAGCACGTTCGTTGTTTGTTTAGTGCGCTAAAAGCAAGTTACGTGTTCAACATCAGAAAGGGAAGCGAGTCAAGACGAGCAGAGAAATGTGGTTCGGAGTGCTGGAGGATGAGAAAATCACTTGTCTGTGTCACTGCAAGAGGATCCTCGCGTCAGAACTCTCGACGTCACTGGGAGGGTAGAGATTCTTATAAGAATCGCAGTGGCAGAAATTCATGTTTTGATGGGGATATTTGCCCGCAAGGGTTGTACATCAGCTGATGGAGCAACAAGAACCTCACAGAATGGCTGCACCTCTGGGACACTTGAGGAAGAGCATGCATTTCTATAGCCAACAGTGGAAACACGTGAAACTTCCTACGCCGATAATTCCAAAGCCGTACTCAGAAATTTTGTGAAAGTCACCTTGAAGTTGTTCAATTGGCTGGGTCCATTGCTTGCCTATGGGTCGCCTTCAATGCGAAGCCCTAAGAAGACTTAGCAGAAACTTAAGCTCGCCATACAGCCGAAAGGCTTCAAGGATCTGGCTGAGATAAACTTCAACATCTACCATACGGCCCAGATCTTACCCCATGCGATTTTCACTTTTTTGCTTGTACACGTAACAGCAAACTGCTATTGACTCTACTTGCAGCCATAGCGTGAAAATGGTGCGTTGTTTTCACGTGAGACTGGTGTGAGCTTGGCCTTGGCCCAGCGCGAGATGCGCTCGAACTGCGAGTGTAACTCTCAAGCAAAGTATAATTCATCATTCTAGTTACTTCATAGGCACTGGGCGATGTGAGGTATAATTACGCTGTTCAACAGCTATTTTGCATCTCACATATTATAAATCAAATGTTTGAGTAATTTATAGTTTAGATTTTTTTATTTTCAGTCTTTCTCTATTTTCTAAACTTTTATTTACATGTTTTGTTAGTTTTTTTGTCCTTTCGTTTGTTACTGTTCTTAAAATATAAAGAAGTATTATAATAGTAGAAGTTCTAAAAATAATCACTACATGGGATAAATAGTTGAATAAGGCATGTTTGTTGGGCCATAAATCAGAAAAAAATTGAAAGATACATTCTTTGATACTAAGCTCACAAATATTGAAATAGCAGCTCGGACTGTTTCAAAGAAACGTTAACGACTTTCTGGGCAACAGAAAAGAAAAGATGATAACTGTGTTTCTTTGGTGAACGGTCTTTTGGGAAGTACAAGAACCTTAAGTATGGCTTCCTTCGGAAGGGAAGTAAAGCCATGGGTCCCGTGTCGTACATTTACGGCACGTAAAAGAACCTCAAGCTTGAAAGAAGAGACCTCTGAGCAAAATTTGTCGGCCGTTTCACGCCCTGAATTGAATGGAACGCTGATGACCTGAGATGTTAAAGAGCGTCCGTAAATAAAGCAAATCAACAAGCAACTGGCGACTACTGTTGGTGTCTTCTTAGGGAGCATGATGAAACGCCGTCCAAAAGAATATGCACCAAGTCCACATATACTGAACTGAATTCTGAGTTTGCATTTCTAGTTTATTTAATTATGTCAATATTCGCCAGTAGTGATTTTCAAAATTATGCAAGTAATGGTCTTGAGACCTCACGGGGAAAACCCCATTTTTCTACTGAATTCTGTGACTCAAAATTAGACCAATTCACATATTTATTTATTTATTTATTATAAGTGCAATTTATTTATTATTTATTATAAGTACAATTGTTTTTATGCATTTAATTGTTGTGTTGTTGAAATTTGTAGACTAGTGATATCAATGCTCATTTTTGGTGTAACTGTTAGGACATTCAAAGGATCAATAGCGCAGAACAAGTTTAGAAGAAATATGTCCGTAGCTTTGACCAGCGTAAGCAAAAGTTTACGTCAGTACAACTTCAGCTGACTTTACAAGATATGTATGAATTTATCGTCATGTCAACGTACAGTGTTTTCGCCAACTTACGCCATCTTTTATCGAAATACCGAGCAAAATGTATTTGTGGCTGGTACATTTTGAATTTGAGCTGTGAAAAGCGGTCTGAACTGCACAATGCTTTTTATGGAAATTGTGCAAAACTCATGGAAATAATTTCAGCAAAGAGTAAATAATTTTCATATGCATATCACTGATGTCGTTTGTTAAATGCACCAGAAACCAATTCCGGTCGCCCTTTCCTACATTAGATATCAGCTCTACAAGTCGCAAGAGAAAGCAAAAGCCTGCGGCGCTCCAGTAATTGCCGTGTTGTGAACTCCATGAAAATTCATACGGTTTTGGTAGCCGACCACACCACGCCGTGTTATTATGCTGACAGCTTCAAGTTATGAGCTTGTTCTTAAATAGAGGTACGGGCTTTAATTGGTCAGAAGCGAACCTAGGTTGAAACCAATTTTCTCAGCTATCAAGACTTGTGACGTTGAGGAAATTAAAGAAACCAGCTCGTATTTTTTTTATTTCTAGCCGCAACATAAACACCACAGTGGCGCCTTTGTTTACCATAGGGAAAAACAAAAACAAAAGATATCTTGTAGCCTGCTTTCCGCCTGTCTACAGAGTAGTCCTGAATCACCATCCACTTTATTCGAATTTTTATGTGTTTATTTACAGACGCTCTTTAACATCTGAGGCTATTAACGTCCCATTCAATTCAGGGCGTGAAACGGCCGATAAATTTTGCTCAGAGGCTTGAGGTTCTTTATCCTGCCGTAAATGTACGACACGGGACCCACGGCTTTACTTCTTCCGGTATGGATTCCACAAGACCACCAGAACCAATAGAGAAATGAAACGAAAATGTACAGCGATGATATGAGGAGGGGGTTGCGAGCAATTGTTCAATTAAAATTCTGTATCTTAGAAACTATTTGTTCTAGAAGACTGGTTTGTTTTGAATGATAGAAAAGCTGTAATTCATAAATTGGCAGCTTATGTTTCCATGACACCATCCTTTGTTGTTTAACATTGTTGGAGGGTTTTAGCTAATGTTTCCCTCAAAAAGTGAGTTTTTCTGAAAATGCATTTTTTTACTACAAATATTGAACAAGTTCATTTTTTTTGCATTAGTTTCCCATTTATTTAGGATTAGTATAAGCTATCACTGTGAAACTTTCAGCACTTATTCGTGATATTATTTTGATGTGAGTGTGAAAAAAAAAATAATAATAAAATAAATTTTTGAAAAAAAAAATAGAAAAAAGGAAAAAACTGAAAATAATTTATAATGTGCTTCAGAGTCATGATATAGTAGTGAAAACAGATCAGTAAATTTAAATTATTTGCATCTGTATGCCGGCTTTGACAGTCCTTGAGAAAACGGATATTGAGTTTGGTACATTTAACATTACAAGTTTAGGCATTTCATATTCCCTTTAAATGAACTATAGGCTATTTGACCTCCTTGTTGAATATTAGCACAGTTCTTACACTGGCATATGACGGATCTTATTCTATGATGTGCATTCAAAGGGCACATTTCACCAGTTTGAAATGCTATCTAGATCTTCAGATTTAAAAACCTCTATACTGGTTTTTATTGCTGTTTTGATGACTTTCAATATTTCTGTTAATATAATTTATTTTGAAACGTTTACACAAACTTTCTATCATTTCCTTAATTTATGTTTTTTTTTTCAAATATTATCGAAGATGTATAGTGTTTACTTTTCTTGTAAGCAACTAACACAGTATAACCTACACTTCAAGTACTCAGTTTTACCGAAAATTCTTTGTGTGTGCGAAGCTTCAAGCGAGAAAAGACGAACGTGTCAAGTTCCAGCTGCCTTTGCCAACACTTGGTGTGTGCACTTTAAGTTAGTAGTTATTTTATTCCCATGGAACAAGTTCATTTATGTTCCTTGGGGAGTAAACTTTCCAGCTTTCCTAACACGATTACGTGAAGCCACCCCAGCCTGCTCATCCCCTGTACACACACCCTAATCAATTCTCCCTCCCCTGTAGCCAAGGAATGAATATCCCACAAGTTAGAATGCCCTGACCGTCTAAAGAACACAAGGCACGCCTATACTACTGCACATGCCGCAACACAAACAACACACGCGTTAATTGTGTTGCATACCCAGCAAGAGATGCTAACGGTTTGGAAACGCAGCTCAGGAGAAAAAAAAGAAAGAAAAAAAAAAAAACCCGGTTTCTGTAATCAGACCTCCGTGTCGGGAGAAAAGGGTTCGGGATGAGCAAGCCATTGAAGAAGATGTACGGTTTGTTGGGGAATTCCTTCCCCATTCCTCCGGAAGTGACGTTCTTAGGAAGGGGCAACAAACATTTTTGTTCGTCCTGACCGTAAAATAAAGTGCTGAAGACAGAGAAATTTCCAGAAAGAAAGAAACACAACAAGGGTTTTCAAATATTTTTTCTGAAATACTTAACAAACTAAAATCATTCAGACTCTTTGATCGCCCTCCCGTCAAATAAAACTGACTTCTTTTCTGCCTTATATACTTCGCTTTATGTATGAACTTGCGATTTATCGCACTGTACTCGGTTACTTCTGGGTTTTCTGCAGTATCTGTAGTTTTATGTATGCCCATAATACTATCATTATTATTATTTATTTGAGAACGTACAGCCATATATATAGGTTTTAGTTATAAACACATCCCGGAAGTTCAGGCATTTATTTTGGTTAAAATAGGCAGGCAAACATGCACTTAAAGCCCTGAAAATGGGCGGTAATACAATTAAAATATGACTTTATTAAAAGTGAAAAAGAGAATGTCTTAATAATACTTAATAATTTCTTTATCACAAATTTAAAGTACTTAAGCTTACTTTTCTTGGTTACAAGCAACAACAAGATGTTTTTTCAAGATATAAACTGTCATAGTCAGAGAGAATATTTTTCATCATGGAAAAAGAATGTTCTATCTCCACTGAAGTGATCGGAACATATTTAAAACAAGCTATTTCGGAAGAACTCATACCAGTTACAACAGAACATTCAGCTTTCATGACATCATGGAAATGTTGATCAAGATTAAGTAAAGTAGTTTTGAATAGTCCTGGCGAATGAGCAAAAGATGCCCACTGGTTTCGGGTCGAGTTCATTTTCTGTGTATGCGTCCGTAGGGGAATCAGGTTACTTCCGTACTGAGCACATTGTAGGAACGGTTTATTGCACAGCTGTACCGCTCTCATCTTTCTCGCTTGCAATTGTTTGTTACATTTATGCAGGTGAGAAGTTACCTTACCACAAATTTCCTAGAATTGTCTCACGCAGATCGATACAAGGTCATTCGCCAGGACTACTCAAAACTACAATGCTTCCCTCATTCTCTGTATTTCGTGGTACTCGCATGCCCGAGGTAACCGTGCGTTCCTATCAATAATGACAATTCTGCTATTTAAAGAACTTAAGTTAATGGGTTGTGGAGATAGTTTTTGACTGGATGAAAAGAAATAAAGGTATAAAAAGATTCTAAATACATAATTTTTAAATGAAAATATCATTTAATTTATAATCTTTTACCTTCAATATATTGAAATTTTCGTTCATCTTTTTAAAATGCGTAAATAATCGCATAAAGATCCATTACGTTGAAAAATAGGCAAATGTCGTACATTTACGGCACGATAAAGAACCTCAAGCCTGACAAAAGGGCCTCTCAGCAAAACATGTCGGCCGTTTCACGCCCTGAATTGAATGGGACGCTGATGACCTGAGATGTTAAAGAGCGTCAGTAAATAAACCGCGCGCGCACACACACCCACACACAAAGGAGAGACTAATTGATTCCTAGAGTTGAGATGACAAATTAATCAACTTTTAAAATTGCTTTATTTTGCTGCAACCCGCACTCATTTTTCAGGTATTTAAATCCTAGAGGCCCGATTGTTATGATTTTTGAAAAATTTTAAAATTTATTTAAAATAAATCTGCGAAGTTTCATCAAGAAAAAGCAAAAATTGCGGCCGCTAGAGCGATTTTTAATTTAAAAAAGTCTGTCTAGGTTGACCTCTACCCCCAATAGTTTAATTTTGCTAGTTTACGAAGTCGACGAATCATTTGTTATATGTCGAGTTTCGAGGAGAAAAAACAAAATTTTCGGCTACATGAGTTTTTTTTTTTTTTTTTGAGTAGTGTTTAACGCCCGTTTTTACTATTGAGGCATCACAGGCGGTGAACACTGGTGGATACATGAAATGAAATGATGTATTGCAAAGGATTTTTTTTTAAGGAAGGGAGCTTTCCAGGCCTAAGTTTAGGCTACCTCCCCGGCATTTGCCAGTTATGAAGACTGAGGAAAACCTAGGAAAAAAACCATTCAGGGAGGACGGTCCTGGCGTGATTCGAACCCCAGACCTCCCGCTCACGATTCCGCACCCTAACAACCTTGGCCACCCGTGATGGTGCCACTAGAGTTAGAACGGTTAACTGAAATATATATATATATATATATATATATATATATATATATATATATATATATATATTTGTAATGTAGGTGCCTAGTAGGAACGATGGATGCAGATTTGGATTGATCATTAAAAAATGTTTCCATAGGTACAACACAATAGCTTAGCTACCTTCGGAATTCGCTAAAAGATAATATAGAAATTGATGGTTGGAATTAAAAGTTAACACTTTTCAGCGTATATAATGGTAAGATACAAATATGAACTACATTAACAGAATCCAAAAATAGTTCTTTATTGGTTCATTTAATATGGAGTTACCCATATCCTTTCATCGAACCCTATCTAAAAGCTAATAATAATTTTTTTTATTGAAATGAGCAGATCCTATTCCTATACCGATCCAACGGCTACACTAAACTGTAACAACACAACCACTGTGCGTTTCAGCGGATCCCATTGTGAGTTTGTATAAAGAACGTCAGTATAATTTTTAGATACTCATTTCCTGCGCATGCGTAGATGAAAAATTGTTAATATATGTACACTTTGTACATCTAAGCTAATCTTCCTGCAACTCATACCAGAACAAAACAGAGAAATTCCACTCTCTTGCTATTTGGCCGAGTGTCCAAGATGAGATTCGCTCAGCATCCATTTGGAGCTAAGCCTTACCAAGCTGAGCAGAATCTGACAGACGTCTACAGAAGGGGAGTTCGCCCCCCTTCTGCCTTTTATTTTCTTCCGACGCAATGGCCCTTCTGCTCATTCCTCATGTAGCCTCCCTTTTCTTTTACTTGGATGCCCCGCCCTTGCTGCTGAGATTTGGTGTTTATA
The DNA here is from genome assembly GCA_030762175.1 of Metallyticus violacea. Classification (NCBI taxonomy): domain Eukaryota; kingdom Metazoa; phylum Arthropoda; class Insecta; order Mantodea; family Metallyticidae; genus Metallyticus; species Metallyticus violacea. Next base: position 7,663,100 of record CM060837.1, on the reverse strand, counting down.
CGGGGCGAAGTCTGGCGCCCGAGAGAGAGAGAGTGTTTTGTTCGCTTTGTATGCCGCCTTCCCTTACTACAGAAACTCTTCTTCTGCACACGAAAGTTCCCAGTTAAAGTTCCGGGTCGAGTGGTTTCGAGTGGCGCTAGTTTCAACTCTTAGGTCCTACAAACGGTGCACGCTTATCAATGGTAACGTATTGTGGCGGTTAATTCTACCCACGCCTCTGTCTAGAGCCTTCCTACCACTGCCACCAAATGTAACCAACCACTGCCCATAAAATTCACACAGCTTGTACAATGACATGTCCTCTATCATATATGCACGACCTTCCCTTTACATTTTTTCTTTGGCTTTATTCTTAACTGACTGCCTGCATATATTCTATTTAAGATTTTTTAATAACATTCAAGACCTACTTTTACTATAATGATGTATGATATAAAATGATAAATTGAGAAAGGAACTTTTTATTTGCCATTGATGAGGCCTGAGAAAAACCAGGAGAAATAAAAGTCAGAGAGAATGATTTTGGCGGGATTCGAACAGCTGACCTGTTCCTCACAATCCGTACATTATTTTAGTTTTGATTTCCAAACAAGTTTGCTTCACCATTTTATAGTTTTGACGATCTATCTGATAGTACTTTCCGTTGCATCCAATGCTCCCGTCCCTTCAAAGACACCCTGGAAAACATTTTTACGTAGTTCCATTAACTCTGATGATAGGCATTTCTTCCACTTGGGAAAAAAGAAAACGTCACACGGGGCTAAATGCGGACTGTAAGGGGGGGGGGGTGAGGAATACTATTCACGTTGCTTTTTGCGAGATATTCAGCAATAATGTGGTGCAGTGAAATGTGCTCTTCTGCCTATGACATGACCTTGCAGAATTTCGACAACACTATGTAGAATTCCCTAGTTACAGTTAAGTGTGTGTGTATAGCATGCCAAAAAAACAATTCTTGAATATCATAAAATGAGATGACCATAAATTTCCTAGCAGAAGCAATCACTTTTGGTTTTATTTGGTGTTCGTCATACAGAACTTTGCTGTCTGCTCTCAGGATGGAAATGATGCAATCAGGTTTCATCAGCAGTGATTACCTTTGAAAGAAGTTCCGCATCTTCCTGTAAATTCATCTTCAATTGCATGCAAACCTGCACGTGAACGTCTTTTGTTCAGGAACCAGCAGTCTTAGGGACCCACCGTGCACAAACACCTCTCATGTGCAACTTTTCAGCTATACATATATATGGTTGATAGCCGGTTAAATTTTCAGAAATTTCTTCCTTTAAGCACACAATATCAGAGCAGCATATTTTCCATCGCGTGTAACCCTCTTTTTTGCAATATGTGGATGTGGCTACTTGGACACCCTTCTACAGGCAGGAACTGGATGTGACAACATGACTACACCATGCACATTGCGCATTATTTACCGCCATGGGTGGCCGAAGTCGTTAAGGCGCGGACTCGTGAGCGGGAGGTCTGGGGTTCGAGTCCCACCACGATCGTCCTTCCTGACTGAGGTTTTTTTTTTTTTCCAGGTTTTCCTCAGTCCTTATAAATGGCAAATGACGAGGAGGTACCCCACAGTGGTCTAGAACGCTTCCTTCCTTAAAAAAAAATCATTTCATCTCATGTGACATCAGTGGTCACAGCTTGTGGTGCCTCAGCAGTAAAAACGGGAGTTAAACACTATTAAAAAATATCCCCTGCAGTGCACAAAGCTAAGGGTGCAAAGGCGGTATGCAAAATCGCTGCTAGTGAATATGGAGATTATGTGGCGATATAGTCGTGTGTTACAAGGAAAGTTACTGAATTAGACATTCATCCAAGTGCTGACCAAGCTCTAAGCCCTAGCAGGGAGGAACAACTTCTGCACAATACTCTGCTATACGGCTATTTAAGGCAGAACATTACGAAGGTAGAGAAAGAACGCCTGCAGGCGATGCGCGCTCCCAAGCTAACGACTATGTTGGCACCCTTCTCGTCCTCTCCTTCCTTCACCCCGACGTCTTTATCGCCCATCTTCATATCGGGGATCGGTTTCCTCCACTATGGTTTGTTCTAGATCAACATTTGCAGAGCAGCAATTCAACCTGTTTGAACTCACGCATCGATATCACTGCTTTGCTGTATGTTTGCTTTGTGAGATGATTGTCTAAAATCATGCAAATAAAATCCGTAACCCATTAATACTCTCTTATAATCAAGAAAGAAAGGTTAACTCAAAATACCATGCCCTCATTTCTCTACCCAATCGGAGTTTCTATACACCAGCGGAAATCTGCGTATCTGTATTGTATAAAATAGAACAATACTTATTTAAGATTATGTGCAAAAGAAATCGGAGAGAATTTCGTGCTAAATTTTCAGGAAAAACAAACATCTCCATGTAAAGTGCAATGTTCAGATTGGGGGAACAAAATTCGAACCAAAGGCACTTTCATTGATAATAACGAGAGACAAAAAAAAGTTTTTAACAAAGGAAAAAACCAATTAGAAACTCCTCAAAAATCTAACACGATTACTCCAGCAAGTTGGTGTAACTGTCGCCTGTGCGTATAAAGCCATTCAGCTGCTGCATTTTTATCCATATTAGGATGAATTACAGTGCGTGAATCAAAATATTTTCACAGCGTAGGACAAGCTCTATTTACTGCTAATAAATAACGAAAGTAACAAAAAATACGAGTTATGTTTTTTTCCCTCGAAAGTTGGCGAGGCCTTACGCAGTAACTTGACACGGTCGGATTTTTCCCCCTTCGTTCGCATAGTGGAATGCGGATATTGTACATTTTTCAGTGAGTATTTGATCTTTTAGAGTACTCTGTCAGCGCACTATGAACTTAGCAAAAGTATATACTAAAATGTTTATTTTGAATGCCTCAAAATAGTCACACTTTTTAACTGATATATGCATATAAATTAAGGCACAAGAAATAAGTGTCATAATGGAATTATTAAATATATGAAATGTTTCACTCGCTCTCGGTTTTTATAACTTTGGACCTAATAAACATACTTCAATGACATTCTACAGAGCTTGGTGCCATAGTCTAATTTACCTCTAAATGCTTTCTTGCAGCTCCACAAGAATTTGATACCTCTCGGGGATAAAGTTAGACGACTACCTTTCGACGAAGCAAACACTTCAGTCATGCCTAGACTGCAAGTGTGGCAGCTGACACTCTATCCCCAAAACGACCAATAAGACGTTCTTTAGCGTCCAACTATTCACAAAGTCATGCAAAACTCATAATCAAATTAAAGCTAATTATAATCAAACTACATTGCAACGAGTTAACACAAATGAAATTCTCCTTTAATCTGCTCAATCCAGGTACATTGCAAAATATTTTTCTTCCGTTTTGCCTGTAAATTAAACCCATATTCAAAATTTTCTGGACCAGTTTTGTAGAAAATACACTAAGTAAAATGTTAATTTTGTTGAATTTTGTTGTTTCTTGGACGATGTTAGGGAGAAAATAAAGACAGACTTTATGCAAAGTGTTTGTCTTTCAAATTAACGTTTTAGCACTTGAAATCAATGTTACACACTACACTTTTTATAAAGTTTATACAAAAGTCTTGAATCTCAAGATTTTATTGGCTTTATCAAAATCAACCCTACTGAACTTGCATAGTTGTGCAACTATCTTGAAAAGATAATGGTAAATCTCGAAAATAATGACCCTTATATCTTAAAACAGACATTTATCATATATACATGGTCTCAAAATTTGCACAGAAAGTGTCTTTATAACAATTATTCTTCAGGTTTCTTTTAAATTCAATTGAATTAATTTTATTTCGCTATTATTTAGCCCCTTAGTTGCTTTCAAAACGAACATTCAATAAAAATGGAGTAAATTCAGTTACAAAGTAAAAATCACTAACAAAACAAACACGCCGTGACATGAAATACATTTATATTTCTCTAGTTTGTGGTGTATGACACTCAGGAAATCATGTTTCTCTTTTTAGCAATAAATCCAAATTAAAACAGCATTTTACGATCCCTGATACAAACTCTAACTCATAATTAAAAAGCTATACGACCCACTTTTGTGCCATCCCTCCAGTGTCGACCTTGATTATCTGCAGCATCAAGCGTTCAATTTAACTCTCTCTCCTATATAGGCACAGCTATTTATCACCCATCCGCTTTCATGTTTCAGTAGCGACTAAAGTAAAACAGAACATTTGTCGGAAAATTAGTTAAGGAATTCGCCAGCGTAGAAAGTGCACTTTTCTAATAGAAACGCGAATAGCTCATTCGTATTTTTATTTATCAAATTTTTAGCAAAGTGAATATATATTTTGAATAGTGTTCAACACCCGGTTTTACTACTCAGGCGCCACAGGCGGTGATACATGAGATGAAATGATATATTGGGAAAGGATTTTTTTAAAGGAAGGAAACGTTCCAGACCTAAGTTTAGGGTACCACCTCGACATTTGCCATTTATGAGCACTGAGGAAAAAACCTCAATCAAGGAGGACGGTCCTGGCGGGATTCGAACCCCAGACCTCCCGCTCACAAGTTCGTGCCTTAACGACCTCGGCCACCCGTGGCGGTCAGTGAATATTTTGAATAAAATAATGGAGTAACAACATTCTTCCTCTTATTTTAAAATGAGATTTCTTGAACTATTAAATAATTGCTGAACACACAAAAAACACCTAAAGAATGAATATTCTTAATAACAAAGTCAGCTTTTAAAAAAGGTTACAGAGCAAAATGTGAGAGTTACAAATAAACACCTTACACAAGGTGCATCAAAATTAATGCCGCAAATGAAACCGTTGAAAATATACGATAATAGAGGCAAAGTAAACATGGTCCGCAAACAAGCCATGTGGGAGGTAATTGCTAATGTGTGGTTACAAGCCGCCACTGACTTCATTAAGTAACATGGAACTAGTTAGTATAAATGAATTTGAAAAGTAGATTTTTCGTTTAATTTCTATTCTAAGATGACTCAAAATTCACTCGATTAACTTAACAGGGAATGCAATTCTACTTTAGTATGCCACATGTTATGTGTGAGAGGTCTTTGAGCAAACTTTATCGGCCGTTTCACGCCCGACACTGATGATGTGAGATATTAAAGAGAGTCCATAAATAAATTAATAAAAAAATGTTATGTACTGTACACTATTATTTGTTAAAGGAGTTCAAAGTGTCGTCCTTGCATATATATATATATATATATATATATATATATATATATATATATATATATATATATAAAATACCAGTCTATTCATAGATATCCGTCAAAACTGGAACATGCCATCAACATTATGCAATATCAAAGATGTAACAAAAAGGTTATGTATATAAACATACTTTATTTCCTTGTTAGAGCCCTTTGTCTACAACTCCACTTACACGGTGTGAATGCCAGTATAGCTGTCCTGTGACAATAACCCCACAACAGAACATTTGCTTAATGCCTACATTCGCCTTTATTCTCTACAGGAAAAGGGGCGAGGGTGTTGTAACTACTCTTAGTTCCTAGGTTCACAGTTGTTGTGGTCATAGTCCGCTTGTTATGCTATTCACTTCATTGCACATGACACCGAGCATGTAGTGTCAGTTGTGTGTGTTTACGGACCTCGTTCCAAATACAGTAAAATGAGGTATTCAAATACAGAGTTAGCAGATGTATGGATTAGCTGAAGGTGTAGAGAGATACTCTAGCTATACATCAAGGAGTCCATGACACGACGAGTTATGGTCATAACGGAGGACATTTTGAACATTTCAATGATTTTGTTTCCCACAATTCTGTTGTTGAATGTTCTACTATGTGGTACAGGTGTAGGAAAAAGGCTCCAACAAGGAAATAAAGCAATCTGGACCCATGTTCGTACAGCATTTTTATCTGTATATGTGAAGGATGTTTCCCCAAAGTTTTTGATTTACCTTTTTGTTACAGTTTGTATAAAAGAACCTTGCTGCAACTCCCGAACTCCCCAGCGTTACCCTGTATTGGGTATTATTCACTGCTCCATCATTTCCTGATAAATAAATAAATAAATATTGTGTACATCGCATAACAGGAGAGGTCTCCTACTGTTTCAGAATGTGCTCTGATCTTAGTCTTAGCTAGTTGATCGTGGTGCTTTACACCGACTGAGGTTGTATCTGAAAGTGTTGTGGTTGATAGGCGTGTAGGCTTTACAAGAATTGGAATGTTCACCAACTTTGATGAATGGATGCCTCTGCACACCATTATTCACGGCAATTTCAATATGAAAAAGATGTACGCACACCAAAGGCTTGACACAGACACAAAAGGATAAAAGGGTTGATGTCTGTAGTCGGTTGCTGGAAATACACAATGGAGATCCGGACTTTTTGGAGAAGCTGTGACATAGTTTCACTACTACATACCAGAGAAGAATGTTTAATCCATACAATGGTAGAATGCTCAAGAAATTTCATGCTGCTTCATCTGCGGGCAAACTTGGGACACTTCAGATGGACTGACTTCAACAGCAGCAAGACCCTTGATTCAGCCAGCAATGGCAAAAGAGGAGATGGTCTATAGGAGTGTTCCTCCAGCTTGACTATTCGTGGCCCCAGACCAGCAACGTTATAACCACAAAATTGGCACCGCTGGGGGTTTATTGTTGCACCGCAAGCACTAGATTAACCCGAATCTCGCTCTGTCTGATTTTGTCTTATTCAACAGCATGAAGAGCCCACTGAAAGGTAAAACATTCCGCAACAACGAGGAAATTCAGGTAGCTGTCCAAGAGTTGTGACGTAGTACTCTAAAACAACGTTATCACAATGCCATAATGAAGCTACCAGGAAGATGGCAATATTGAGATATCTCATGTCTTCTTCATTTGTATTGAACTCGGTGTGTAATAAATAAAGTACAAAAGTAATATTGCAAACGCCCCACGTTAATGGTTGGGGGCAGATAAAACTTCATTTTCGTACTTATTTGAAATACTTTTTATTTGCTATCAAGCTCATTCGAATATAGTTTTAGCATTATGAGGAAATTTAAATGGCGTAGTCAGCAAGTAATCTCTTATTAGACACAGTGTAATTTAACTTAACCACCAACCTCTATCTTTAAAAACAGAGTCATACAGGGAAAGTCTCACACCTATAAAGTATTCCCTTTCCCTCTCTGTCACCTTAAAGCCACAACCATTGCAAAAAAAAAAAAAAAAAAAAAAAAAAGTCTTCCGTCGTTCCTTTTTGATAGCCCCCATTCAGCTCTAAGTGCCCCATGTCGAGTTCCTCTTACAGGAGTGTTGGGTTACAGTGCTGCCACCCTTCTCAAACTTCCCCAAGATACTTCCACATATAAGTCATAAAAGATATGCCTTTACCCACTGCTGCCACCAAATATTGAAAGTACGCCATAACAATGTCAAGGGAATAGAGTGACAGTGCTTATATTACGGACAGTGAAGTTTATGTGCAAAAAGATTGAGGAAGAAGACATTTCATGGTCGTGGGGGGTAAGAGCTACAAAACAAGAAGAATAAAACAAGGGTGGGATGAGAGATCAGGCAATTTATCGAGGCGAAATGAAAATGGCATATGTACTATTCCCTTTAAAACAATTTCCAAGAACATTTGCACAAAGATTAAATGTTACAGACGGCCTAAAATTGATTTATTTAATAAGTGAAGCATTAATTTAAACCCTCCTATTGGTCTCAACCCCTATTGTAGGGAAAATACCCTCCAAAATACACAGGAACAATTCAGGAACAATTCAGATACATAATTACATCTTTACGACACTAAAAGGCCTTTATAAAAAGGAATATTATTTATTTACTGAACCACATCATAGTTAATATTCAGAGTGAAAAATACATTTAAATACTAGAAATATATAACGTTTTTTCCCCTTCTAATTAAAAAAAAAAAGTCCGTCACGCAAGAAATGCTTTAACTAAGCGAATTCCTCACCAAGTTTAATAACCTCAAAAATGAATATAAATTCAAATTAGGGCATTATTAATTAATGAAATGAAATAAGTTATGACATTACGGCATATTATTAGGGGAACAAAATTTAAATTCTTGCAATCTTAAGACCGCATTTTATTATTATTATTATTATTATTATTATTATTATTATCATTATTATTATTATTATTGTAGAGATTAAACCACAAAAATGAATCGTATTCTATTATTTAAATAGAATATGTGTACAACCAAGGACAGATGCAGTTATGCTGTGTGCGTATTTGAAATGTTTTTAAATGTAACCATGTTTATGACCTGAGCCCTTGATATATTTACATTTAGAGAAAAATAATAAAAAGTTTCCAGTTACATTGTGTATTTAAGAAGATGACGTTCATGTGTTTCAATAAAACAAAAACGCGTAACTATTAAAAAACATTATGATGTACAAAGCAAATAAAAACAATCGAAAGTTCCATCTATTTTCAGTGGCTTTGAAATTTAATTTAAATTTTATTGTGGTAAAATCTAGTCAAGGCAAACGTTTTCTGAAAGTTATCACAGAGCGCTCTTACATAGAACACAATTATGACACATGTTAGATTAATATTTCACAGTTACTATCTTCACGATAATGCTTTTGTCAAATATAAAACATGTGCATCGTTTACAGTTTATATATAGAATTGATTTGTCTTTTATTTTGAAACATTATAGAGAAAATTAAAAACTAGAGGCTCTTTCGGTTTTCAGGTAAATTGTTATTACTCCTAAAGGTCCTTTTTCCCTGGTTTTCATCAACTATTTTTCTTATTTTATTTAAATGGAATATACCGATATTTGATGAGAAAAGCAATTGTAGGTGCCGCTAGATCCATTTTTAAATATTGGATTTCAGATAAACCCCTATTCCTAATAATCTGATTTTATTACTTTATGCCAAAGTCATATACAGAGTTTCGTATATGAAAAAAAAAAAAAATGTTTGCAACCGCTAGAGCTATTTTCAAATTTCGCACAACCCTCATTCTTTAAATTTCGGTTTTCAGGAATACCCTCACTCCTAAAGATCCGGTTTTCTTGATTTTATGAAACTATTTTTTATTTTGTTTAAATGGTATATATTGAGTTTCACTGGAGGGGGGGTATTATTTTGGTGTCTAGTACATTGTAAAACTCCGGAGATATATTTCGACGATGTTTATTTTCGTTTCCATTTGTTTGGGCCTCACTTTGCGTGGCCGAATTCGCGCCACACGCCAGTCCGTTCAAGACAGTTTAGCCAAGGTACTCTCGACGACGGGTAAAACAAAACAGATAGAAACAGTTTTTCAAAAATCAAAATAGACGGTATAAATCATACATATTTACTGTTCCGAAAATAATTTGTACTACAAGACAAGGACTGTGATGAAAGAACAACAAAGGAATGTTGGCAGAGAAAACCGGAGTACCCTCAGAAAACCTGCCTATGCGCCGCGTTGCCAGAAACTGGCAGCTTCGGTACCACGGCACCGCCATTGTTAAAAATTGCATATAATTGCACTGGGTTAAGTATGTGCAGCCATGAAGAGGAACAGTGAACAGAATCAGGAATTGAGCGGCGCCCCAATAAAAAGGGGGGAGAGATCAGGTTTGGTAAATTTTAAAGATATTTTATATTTATTATTTTTACTTTTTATTGATATTGGGGTAATAAAATATGCTGTAGTAACTTTAGCGGTCAAATTGCAGTACAATGATCAAATTTTATTCCAGGATAAACGAGTTTAAGCGTGTACGTACATGCATCGAAAATAAGGAAGGATCGGACATTCTGACTCGCTGCAATAGTCAAAGCAGTGGAAAGTGACCGAATCAAGTGCAAATTTTAACTGGGAGGTGATGATCACTGTATTTATTTATTTTTTTTATATTTCTAAGGTAATAGGAGTCTATTGTGCATCATTGTAGGAACATTTGAAAGATGAATTGCAGATAAAACGATCAACATTAACGTTTATCGACGCTTGCAATGGTAAAAGTGTACAAACTTGGTTTGGAAGTGTTTCCTCATTTCCTCTGTAACAGTTTTAGCCCCTAGAGATCTTTTTCTGCTCCGTAACTTAAAAAAAAATATTTAGTGTGATTCATCAACGCCCTCAATGATTATTTTTCGTTGTTTCTAAAGGATTACAATTGTACAAGCCGCAATAGAGACTATTTCGAGAAACAATAATAAAAATGTATCCAACTTGATTTTTAAAAACTATGTACAATTAGACAGCACTGGATAATTTGAAAATTAACCTACGCTACTGCATTTGGCAATTGATACTAATGTACAGGTGTTAAGTATGAACTTGTGACAGTTTCCCAATACGCAGTGGGACAGCGAATTCCTTTAAAGCGTTATTAGCGAAGTTTCAATCATGAAGCAAAGGCACAAAACAATGCAGCAGGGCACTAATCCAGTGCTACTCTTGTAAAGGCAGGCAGTCCAGGGATTACCAGCTAATCAATTACCACGGCTGATACCATCTCTGTCTAACGAGTTAACACCGCGTTATGGACCAGGCACTCAGGGCTACACAACCGCTACCCCTGCCGTTTGATTTGAGAGAGAAATAAACCCAACAGTAACCAATTTCAATTCTTTACACTTTTCTACTTTCTGGTTGCCTAAATGCTTCATCTTCAAGGCATACAATAGGTAGAAAGTCGTACTGATAGCCAGGGTTCCAACATGAGAACAATACACAGTTAGTGCACAATTTAACGAAACAGGTTATGTGCCTAACCAGAAAAAATGTATATATACTTTATATACACTGAGGGTGCCAAAAATGTATACCTAATTTCACAGTACATATCTTTTAATTATATTTCAAAGTTGGACCGAAAAACAACAGTAATGTGTAGTATGATTTTCTGTAAACAGATGTGACTCACATTACATTATGCTAGAGTTGCTACAACAAAATGGAACCAAGATTATCGTTTGAACAGCGGAAAGCAATTTTGAAGTGGTATTGGAAAACCGAGAATGTTGTTGAAGTTCAAAGGCAATGGAGACGTGTGTACAGAACAGAACCGCCAACGCGAGTAACAATTGCATGCATTCGAGACAAATTTGAGAACGTGGTACTGTATGCGATGTTCACAAGGGCAGATCTGGGAGACCTCGCACAGCAACAAGCCCCGCGCACCGGATCTAAGGCACTGGTTCTAACTCCGTTGGACTTCTAACTATAGGGAACTCTTAAGGATGTTGTATACCGTAGAAAAACCAGCTACACTGGCAGAACTTCGGGAAGAAATTGAAACGGCATGTACTGCAATCGCTGAGGACACTTTCGCAAACGTTGTTCAATCAGTAGTTCAACGTACTCAGAAGTGTATCGAGATGGTGGGCATTTTGAGCAACTGTTGTAACTGTAAAAGTCTAAGGTGATTAGTGCTCATCATTTTCTGTTTGTGTGAATTCAGTTTTGTTGTGTTAACACGGTTTTTTCTTTGCTTGAAATGTGTATACATTGTTGGCACCCTCTCTATGTATGTATCTATGTAGCTACACACACTCTCTCTCTTTCGGATGAGGGTTGTCAACACCGTGTTCCCGGTTGAGGAGAGGTTAGGATACATAAGTTATAGACAATTTCATGTTTGTGGTCAAAGTAGGATGAACAGTTCAGTAAATTAGGGCTAAAATAATATTTCAAAATAAAGCAAAAGGTTGGTAAAGGGTTAGACCATAGATGAACTCTTGGCGTAGTGTTAGTTTTACAGTTGCAGATTTCCAGTAACTAGATAAGTTGTGGGTATGGATTGTTAGCAAGAATTGATATCAAGGGATTAATGTAAAAGATGATGATTAACAATAAGACAGAAAATAAAATCAGCAGGTACTATGTACTGACAAGATTTTATTTTATGTTTTATTCCACACATAAGTTTAGAGTACTCACTTGGCATTTGAAATGATGAGAAATTGAGAAACACTCGTAGTCAAGTAGAACAGTCCTTGAGGGATTTGAAACGAGGACCTCCCGTTTACGAGCTTTATTAAGTCGGTCTATCCATGTCGGGATCAGTTAATTGTACAGCAGTACTGGCTGTAGGTCAAAGGTTATACGAGGTGAAAGAACGCGCACAGTAGTTAAAATAAAGCGGCGAAAACCATAAAAATGTCAAAACTCTTCAACTCTGTGGATTATTTCCTACATACCGAGGCGGTAGATTGATGTTGTGTTTCATAATATTTAAAGCAAATATTTCTGTAAACTCAAAACGCACTGTTTAAGTTGGGTACACAGAAAATGCAGTCTCCTTATTTTTAGGTGAATCCCAGAATAGTCCGCGCCGGGTCTAAGTAACAGGTAATTGTACTGTTGTTGCAGCCCGAGCAGCGGGTGGCCTCTGGTGTCAACATGTTTGGAGAAGCAAAAAGTAGCTGGCTACCCATGTTACACACTTCACAAAGCGGTAAACCGCGGTAGGGGGGGGAGCAAGCAAGCACAAGACATAAAAGCTGGCGTGACGACAACGAAAAGAAAAAAGAAAAAGGAGAAAAAAAATCCTGCGGCGCTCTGTGGGCGAAATTGCTGCTCTAGGGGTCTGAATAATTAATTGTCACTAATTGGGATGCTTTGAGGCCGTTCTCGTCGCCCCGCTGTGGCCAATTGTTAGCATTTTCACTTGCTGGCAGGGTGCCCCGCCTTAGATTTGGAGTAATGCATCACTCTTCCTTTCTGCTCTGATTGGCTACATGTTTTACACAGCAGTTCAGTTACTTAGATGAGAGTACCTAAAAATGCTTTCAATAGCATTGGTTCATTTTACCGTTTCGGAACAGTGTTAACCACGTTTGGCTTTGTAAGGGAGCACAGAACAATATATGAGGGGAGACCAATTAAGTTTCTAGCCTCTATCCTCAGAAAACATCAACAGACTTTCGAGCACAATCAACAAACTTGAGTAACCCATTCCATTCAAATACCAAGTAATTCTGTGATTTGAAGTTCAACCACATGCTCACGGCATTCGTCTCGTCAATTCGCCCTCCTTTCTGGTTCTCTTTTAAGCTGGGAACAGAAAGAAGCCTGACAGAGCCAAATGACGGATGATGTTCGAAACACCACTCGGCATTTCCCATGCCTTGTTTCTTCAGTTCCTCTCACAAACATCATAGCACGATGGAATTTTATTATACCTTGATCTAGCGCTCTTCTCCAATTGACACTTTCTGCATTCCAGAAGATAGTTACCATCACCTTCCATGCAGAATTTTTTAGGCAGGGGATGAGCCACAGTCCCTTCGGCTACACGCCTACCCTAGCTCTCATTAGATCGGATAGTGTGTAACAGCACTCAACGGTAGCACTTAGAGGTATCCCATAACCCAAAAAGTTATACCAAGCGCCAAGAATTACACAAAGAAGAATTGAAATATTTCTCTCATAATGAGCGGCGTTACACAACAAATTCCGATTAGAAATTTGAACAACCAAAGAGGTCACCTCACATTCATACGAAGTCAAAGAGAAGCTTCCACTGCACTCGATCTCCCCGAGACCGTAAATGCTGTCAAGAGCTCATTGATAAGAATCCATTGACCTCCGGCGGAAGTGCTGCTGTTCCGTCTTGGTGTCAAAGCAGTGCTTCCACGTTTCATCCGCTATCACATGCCATTTAAGCCAGAAACCCATCTTCATCGCCTCACATTACTGCACTGTCTATGACAACAAATCTCTCGAGTCACTTCTGATGAGCTGTCCAATCGGAACGAAAACTTTCGAATTCCCAAAATAAGCACAGCAATGTGAACAACATCCGTGGCGACCGTGACCGGTCCTGGCACTTCCAGAAAGTCGGTCACCCAGTTTTCCACCGCTATATACGAAGGAACAGCCACCTACGATCTTCCGAGATTTCCTTATGTGAAATTCTTTCAAGTCCAGGCATTCAATCACAGCCCGGTGCTTTATTCGACCGATATTAGCCATTTTCGTTCACACAACGTCCTTTGAACAATCATGGCGGTGCGAAGAATGAAACAATGGAGTGGAAACTTTTCTTGCACGTCGCAAGATGACGAACATCTCTTCTCCGCCGCATCACAGAAAATATCTTACTTAAATAAATTACAAACCCCTCCTCATAATTACTTTTTAATGAATATTTTAGGGCAAAGAAAAATTTAGTAAATTATCCTTCATTTTGAGGAACACTTAAAGCATGTAATGTTATGTAAGCACACGTGAAAAATGCGAGTCCTAATGATTTGTATGTACTTAGCTTAAAAAAAGTATCAAGTAGGGTGACTCACGCAGAAGTGATTGAAACTACCATTCGGGAGGTTTAGGGTTCCAATCTCTTGAGGCCCCCATCCTTATTATTATTATTATTATTATTTCTCCTGGTGTCGGTTCTGGTGGTGTAGTGGTTACTATACATGCCTCCTAAACCCAGATCGCGGGTTCGAACCCGGCCAGGACCGATGGATTTTTTCGGGCGTAAACATCCTAAGTATGGCTTCCTTTGGAAGGGAAATAAAGTCGTGGGCACCGTGTCGTACATTTACGGCACGATAAAGAACCTCAAGTCTAAAAGAGAGGCCTCTGAGCAAAATTTGTCGGCCGTTTCACGCCCTGAGTTGAATGGGGCGCTGATGACCTGAGATGTTAACCAGCGTCCATAAGTAAATCAATTAAATTTTTTTTTTCTCCTGGTCGCTTAGGCGAATATTGGGATAGATCTTTTTCTTTCCAAGAATTTTCCTCACTTCACTTCATTCTGTTGATTCTGTCACAGACCGAAAGTGCCAAAGTAAAGTGATTGGTGCTGTGTGCAGTGGGACAATACATTTTAAACAAGATAACCAATATTACATTTTATAACTTTCCGCACTATCAGAATTGGAAAAATCACTCATCATAAATATACAATGTTTTTTTTTTTTTTTTTTAGAAATGCTTGTAAAACAGATATAGCGTGTCTCGTGTCTGGTGTCCTCCTATGACGTGAAAAATAAAAGCATTCTACAGGTCTTTTTGAATTTTTTTTGTATGTATTTTTCAATTTATTTTGACAAAGCGAATTGAATCCGCAGCAAAATTCAGATATGTATTTTGCGTTCTCACGAGTTATATGAGCTCACGTTACAAGGTATGCTATCGCAAGAATTTACGTGAGTTGCATGTCATACATTTATATATTTGTAAGTACCTGAAAAAGACTAAGGTTATTCAAATGAAATATCACATCACCTCACGTTTCATGAGCTCACATGAGATGCTTATGTTGTCCAAGTAGCATATCAGAAAGAACAAACGCGTGCTATATAATTTTGTATCACGCGAGTTACATGAGCTGTCTTCATTGTATTTACAGAAGATGTGATATCCCGTGCTCACATTAACTCATGCGAGTTTCAAGTGTTAGGTTCATGTCTTGGTCATATTTACATTAATACAATTAATTTCATATATTACGTGCTATCATTTGGGCACATGTGATTCCCAAAAGCGACAAGTTTTTCTTGGAGTGGAAGGATATTTCGGTATTTCAACCCTTTGTGCCTATGCCCGCAGTAGGAGCAACTTTGAACGTGGATGGAGCCTCTCATATAGTTTCCAAATCTTTCCAAATGCAAGCCACCGTCACACTGCACACAGCAGTCTACTGCACTTTATGACCCTGTGGCAGAATCAACGGAATAAAATGGAAGAGCGAAAAATTTGTGGAAAGGAAATATTTCCAACATTTGAACCAGATAAGCAAAAAACTCAAGGTCAATAAGGTCGGCCTCGAGATTTGAACCCAGAATCTTCCGAATGAGAATTTCAAGCACTTCTATACGAACCACTCCACTTGGTACTTGGGGGGGGGGGGGAGAGAAAGGTATACAAAAATAATGACTCATGTGGGCTTAAAGCGATATTTTCCTTTTGAGAAATATTACGCATTTGAGGTATAAGGTCATGTCACCTTCCGTGAATTCACGTGCACTGTAACAATACAGACCAGCAAGAATTCGGTATGGGGCAACACCATCTGCAGTACAGATGTGCTTGCGAATTCCCTAGAAGGGCGTCAAAATGCTTACACTGTGTGCTGGGAGGAACCGCCGCATCTGCCGAGCGTCCTGCCATAATTCACTGCCGCCCGCCGCGCTCAAGACTTCAAAGGCCGACCTGACATGAATTATGTGCTCATGTTTCTATAAACGCTGTTTTTAATTGGTACTTAATTGAGACGTGCTTTCAGAGATTTAGTACATCTTAATTGTTGTTTCTTAACCCCGTTGCACGCACATACAGACATGAAGGGAGGATGTAGAATTGATATTTATCTGTTTACTTTTAACATAATTAGGAAAAGGGGAACTTTCATTTCCAATTCAGCAGATCTGTTACCAAAATCTGATAAATTTGAGTAGAGGAGGTTTCTCATCCAAGAATGTCGGTCCTGGTGGTGTAGTGGTAATCATATTTGCATTCTGAACCCAAGATCGCGGGTTCAAACCCGGCCAGGATCGATAGATTTTTTCGGATGTAAAAATTCCAAGTTCCTTCCTTCAGTAGGGAAGTAAAACTATGGGTCCCGTGTCGTACATTTACCGCACGTAAAAGAACCTCAAGCCTGAAATAAGACGCCTCTGAACAAAACTTGTCGGTTGTTTTAGGGAAATATTTATTAAAAATTAACACTTGGTAGATCAGCGTTACATGGAGTCGTGAGTGCGACTAAACATTAAAGTTTCTGTTGCTGCATCATAAGCCGAAGTGACGTCAGAAATCTAACGGAAGGCTCCAGTCAAAAAGAGAGCGTGTGTGTAGGACCAAGATACACATAAATAAACAGAGGGGAAAGTGGCGGACGAAGTTTTCAGAGGATGAAAGGCGTTTGGCCGGCTTACCGAAAGAAATGGGAACAGATGGATCAGGACTCCCTTCCCATCAAAGTAGCTTATAGATTTTCTTCTCGTTTGGACGGGATTTGTGGTGGGAAATGTCTGGACAGCGATGCCGAATACAAACATTTTCCATGTCAGATGTGCGCGCGCGTTTTATAGCTACTTTGAATCGGTTCTGTTATCCTTTACCATTACCCAGAACTCGTATTAAAAGTTCCGCACAGTAAAACAACTACTACTGATGAATGCTTGTAAAATAATTTCCAGGCTATTTAAAAAAAAGACTAGATTTCGATCCCTGTTGAGGTCAATGAGTGCTCGAGGGCATAAAAATCTCGAAAATTCCTTGGACAAAATTACCGACCGGTTACTTGTCTTTCAAGGCTGTTCCTCCTCGTATAAACTCTGCTGGGCATGAAAATGCTTTTGAATCACCTCCGTCACCTTAGATAGCCAGCGCAAGACACATTATGCAACGCCTTCAACAGGAAACTGATATTGTGGCAAATGGGGGATTTGGGGAAATGCATTGTAGCATTAAGTTCGTTAAGTACAAGTGACAGTTGAAAAGACTACGTAAAGAAAATTAGGGTCTGCGGAAGCACAATATAGGAATTAGATAGCCTTCTTTAACGCATTTGGAGAGTAGAGCGTGAGTGCTTGACGAGAGAGGACGTGCCGCCAACTGCTCCGGGGTATCCATCTTGGTTGACGCCCATTATGAATGTAGGTAATAGGTATACAATGATATTTAATCGAGTGGCTAGCTGGGGGTCGCAACAATATATTTAATATTTTCTTTAAATTCCGAAAATTAAATGCCCTCCTATTTACTGATAGAAAATAATTCAACAGTCAAGAACGTTCACAAGTTGTAATACCAAATTATTCTTTTCATCTAAGTTTCTTTTGATGATTTCTTGATTTTATGAATTTGCTGTTCTCTGAGGGCATTGGTCATAGTTAAAACAAGAATTCAGAAAATGCACC
Organism: Metallyticus violacea; assembly: GCA_030762175.1. Lineage (NCBI taxonomy): Eukaryota > Metazoa > Arthropoda > Insecta > Mantodea > Metallyticidae > Metallyticus > Metallyticus violacea. The sequence goes on along the minus strand of CM060837.1, from coordinate 7,645,257 downwards.
TAAAATTTGATGGGCTCACTTAATAAGTAGAGTAATAAGTAGAAAATTTTGGCATGCCAGCAACATAAAACACAATTATTATACAGCCAGTGAAAGAAAAAAAAATAATTAAATGAATGGATGAGCTTCCATGGCTCGTGCCCATAGTTAGAAAAAATGATTACTTAAAACTTTGCTTCTGAGGACTGCCTTGTCTCGAAGGTAAAATTGGGCGCTGACGTTTCGTGGAGTCTAGGCTATATTTTATAGAAGTTGAGGTGTCTAATTGATGCGTCAGTCTCCTCAGCTACAGCAGACATCACATTCATGTTGATAATGCGGTCCAGTAAGCACGGGTACTACATCTGGACAATAGAATTACTCGAGAGGCCACTGAAATCTATAAAAATAACATGAATAGAGAGACACACTTATCTTAGTAGCATCTGGAAACCAATATTACAACAGCAAGTCACCGGCTAAGTCAAAGTTAGCAGCACATGGGAGGGGAGGGGTGAGGGGGAGGAGGAGAGCACAGCTCGCCAGTATATAGTAGTAGGAGTGTATTTATTACAGTGACACCAGTACAATACAAAACAACTTCAACAGACGCACAGGTCTAATACACTTGGCGCATTCGATTTAGCACAAGATATTAGTACATTAGATATTCACAATAAGATATAAAACACATATTCAGCAATAAAAGTGAATAAATAAATAGATACAAATAAACAAATAAAATAAGAAATATCACAAGAATAATATTTAAAAATACGTATAAAATATAAAGAAATCCCATTATGTACAACAACAGTCAGTTTGTTTACCCCAATTCCCTCCCCAGTTATCAGGCTTTTCAGACCTCAGCTGTTGTCACTTTCATCAGAAATTTTCCTACTCTCTCCTTTCCTTCCTCGCCATCATTCTCTGTTAGATCCTGCAAAGGAGTAAGATAGATACTTTTCTCCCCATTCTTCTGTGCCTTTACATTCAGTCAGAATTTGTGTTCATGATTTCCCCTTCTTATAGATGGGACAAATTCTCCGCTCATATTCATCAGTGTCCCTTGCCTGACTCATTCCAGCTCCTGTCTAATAAGCTTAGTCCCTGTTTTGATGTACTCCTCCAAAGCCCATTCCGATTTTATCCCCAATTGTACTTACAGCGAAATCATATCTCTTCATTGAGTAATTGCCTACTGTCTATCCATATCCCTAAAGCGATTCCTATCCTTCCTCCATGCGCTCTTTCTTATGCTCTGACACGTCATCTAAACCAAGCCCATTCCTATTGTTTTTTAATTTGAACGTCCATGGCTTGTTACCTCTCATCCCCAGCTGTTAATGTTTGGCTTCCATGATTCGCAGCCACTATTTCGCTGCTCTATAGTCTCGCTGTCCCCTTCCCAGCTATAAAGGAACAACAACGGCAAGCAATAGCAGGAAAACAGCACAGCAAGTACAAATCTCAGTTTCAATAAAGTGTAGCTAAGAATGTAATTTCAAGTCACGGCAATACTCGGATACTATAATTAATCGATTTTAGCTAGAAATAAGTTTAATATTAGATACAAAAATCCGGACATAATCAAATTTTATAAAAAAACTTTTTCCTAATTGTTTTTTACATTTTTAGTGAGTAAAAATACGCAGTGATTCTGTTGAAATTGAAAAAAAAATTATTGAATAGCAATTAATTGTTGACAAATCTCCCTGTGTTTCCTATTACAGGTAGATGCGCGACAACAAACCGAAATGAAACACTGGCACTTTGCGTGACAAAGTAAATGCCTGTACTAGACGAAAGAATCACTGGCAGCAGCTGAAACAAAAGAAGCTCTTTGAAGAGACAAGGGATTACTTAGAAACTAATAGCATTTCTTTGCTAAAGAAGCAAAGATCTCATGAAGCAATTTTGCAGCGAAGGGAAGAGCCCACGACTGCACAAAAGGAGAAGCGTTTTACTCCCTTTTTTTAATAGCCCGAAGCTTAAATACCGCGCTTAATAATCCCCTCACACCAACCACACTTTTTAATATTCCTTCCTTCTTTCCTGCCGCCTCGCCTAGTCACGTCCGACTACCTTCTTCTCATTCTTTGCTCCCTCCTTTTGTTTTATTTTTCTGCTCGTGTATAAAATTAATTAAATCGTATTAATGGCGCGCGTGCCCCTCCCCCCTCGTGTGTGTAACTACGTCCTCTTCTGTCGCAGTCCGGAACACCTGCTCCTCCAATAACTTTTCAAAAGATGCATAAACTGCTGTCGTTACAGCACCAGGGGCTGTTTCTATGGTACCGCGGCCAACTATACGATATTTGTTTAATGACGTAGAACTGCCAACTACTACAGTATTTTAATGTCTTCAGTTAATGTTGCTGCAGCAACCACTTCCTATTTTGATGGTGCTTATGGACTTTATTTCAAAGATCTCTCATCATAAGACGTTTTTTGTTTTTATGCAAGAGAAAACCGCACCTGCTATGAGAAACTGCCTGGAAACCAGTTTACTGTTACATCCTCCATACTCGCAGATTATAAGCCCTTTTAATGAACGATTGCATTCTTTCCTTGTTGCAATTGATGTGAAATTTTTATAGCATCTGAAAGAGAGCTAAATTTTAACCCCAAACGTGTTATACCAAAAATAGTTTGAGAAACAAAAACTAATTTCCTAAGGTACAAGGCACACGGTCTAAAAAACAATATAGAAAGAAATTTTCTAAGCAGATGGTATTGTATGGGCTGTAAAATATGCGCTAAAATTTAACTGTACAACCTTTTGTTAGCTTAATACACAATGTACATATGGTGCTAGTTTCATTGTTGTCACTTACGGTTCCTGCCTGTGAGAGGTGTGCAAGTAAAATGGAGGTAGCTCGCGATGAACAACATGCTGCTTTTTCTCAACAAATCCTCAACTGAGGCCTATTTGTTGCCTATAGCACGCTTAATGATGGTTGAAAAGGATTAAGAACGCATACTAGTAGGTGCAAAATCGCATATGAGACATATTTGTACAGCATTTCGACCCTGAGAGCAAACAGCAAAGTTGTGTGTGGAAACCAACAACACCAAAATGAAGCAACTGTGGTTGCTCCTGTTGGGAAAGTTATAGTCATCTATTCAAGGAATTTTTTTACCAGCATGTACTACAGAGATGTCCTGAAAACACTTCAAGGCCATGTTAACATAATTGCAAAAGGCCACATTTTAGCGCAACAGCGTGGATGCTGCACCGGTAACGCGCGGCCGCACATGGCAAATTCTGTTGCTAAATATCTCACAAAAGACATGTGTAGTGTATACCTCACCCTTCATATAGTCCAGATAAAGCCCCGTATTATTTTTCCTTGTCCCAAATGAAGAGATTCCTTCGGGAAAGGCATTTTTCATTATTAGAAGCAGGGATGATGAGGCGATCGTGAAGAGCCGGTCAAAGGATGTCTTTGAAGACTGGTAGAATAGGTGCAATGCATCCAGCGAGGACTACTTTGATAAATAAAGGTATGTTGTCTAAAAATGATCATTATTTATTGAACAGCCGTCACATAAACAGTGCCATACAGAGTCCTGAGAAAGAATGATAGAGTTGGAAGTTACTGCTAGTATGTATTATTTATAATTGGTTGAAAGTGCCTTTATTTAAGTTAAGGACTCAAAAGGATGATTTAATGTAATTTACTATTGTCATAAATAAATAAATGTTGTTATTTGTATCAGTTTCTTATTACATATCTAAAATAACGAAAATCTAACTGTCCCCGTACAAAGAGTCCAGATAGAAGTTTTGTGTGTTTAACATACAAAAAAGCAGTGTGTACGAGGGTAGGTCCATAAGTTTCCAGCCTCGCCGAAAAGGTTATCACTTTCCTTACCTGGTGTCATATCTTATCTGTTAAGTACATGATTGCAGCTGTAACTTCAGCTCCGCTATGTTCAGTTATTCAGATATAGTTGCATAAAAAAGGCCATGTGTAGAGATTGTGACATGTTCAAAATGGAGTATCGAGTTATTATTAAGTTCTTCATAAAAGAAGGACTCACTCTAAATGAAATTAAACAGCGATTGGACGGTGTATATGGGGAAGCCCACCTCACTCATATTCTACCGTAAAAGAATAGGCCAAACATTTTCGAATGGGTTGAGAAAGCATTGAAGACGAAGAGCGTGCAGGTCGGCCCTTGGAGGTGCTCACTCCTGAAAACATCGCTCTTGTGGAAGCAGAAATTATGGAAGACCGGCGGCTGAAAGTTACAGAAATAGCAGCAAGGTTGAGCCTTTCTAAAACAACAGCCCTTCGAATGATTCATGAACATTTAAACATGAATAAGGTTAGTGCAAGATGGGTGCCAAGCCTTCTTTCCTCAGTCCAAATCAGCAACGAGTTATCTGTTGTCAGGCATTTTTGATGCTCTGCCGTAGCAACGAGAGAGAAGTTCTGCTAACCATTGTTACAGGAGATGAAACTACGATCCTGTACTATGATCCCTTGTCCAAAAGAGAACCAATGGAGTGAGTGACCTAAGCCTGGCGAAGCCCCGGTTCTAAAGACCAAGGTCACTCAGTCAACCAAGAGCATCATGGCCACAAACTCTTGGCACTGTGAAGGAATACTCTTCATTGACTTCAAGGAGAGGAACCCTACAGTAAATGGGGAGTATTATGCTGGCCTACTGCACAGACTACGTGGTTCCATCATAGAGAAAAACCGCCACGGGTGGCCGAGGTCGTTAAGGCATGGACTCGTGAGCGGGAGGTCTGCGGTTCGAATCCCGCCAGGACCGTCCTCACTGACTGGGGTTTTTCCTCAGTCTTCATAACTGGCAAATGCCGGGGAGGTACCTAAACTTAGGCCTGGAACGCTTCCTTCCTTTAAAAAAAAAATCCTTTCCCAATATACCATTTCATTTCATGTATCAGCAGTGTCCACCGCCTGTGGTGCCTCACTAGTAAAAACGGGCGTTAAACACTATTCAAAAAAAAAAAATCATAGAGAAAAGACGAGGAAAGCCGAGTGGTGGTGTGCGACTTCATCACGACAACGCTCCTGTTCACACAGCTCTTGTTGCAAAGGAAGCTGTGAAAAAAAATGTGGCTTCAAGGAGATCGACCATCCACCCTACAGCCCAGATGTAGCTCCCAGTAATTATTTTCTCTTCTCAAAAGTGAAGAAGAACCTTCGAGGAAGGAAATTTAAGTGTGACGAAGAAGTGATGGATGCTGTTTATGCCCATTTTGCATACAAGGTTTATAACCATTTGGGGGGGGGGTTACATGTTAATTCCAAGATGTGAGAAGTGTATTGCAAACCTATGGATCTACTCTTGTATCTTACGGCTGATGAGCACCTAGTGATACTGGAACAACTTGTTGTCTCCTTAAGTTAACTATTCGTTCCGCGAGCGCGCCGAAATACTGTGCAAGGCAATAATCTCAAGTGCAGCTCTGGATTACCATTTAATATTACTGGGGGCGAGCTAGAGCCTCTTTGATGTGCCCACATGACAGGCATTCTCTCTGCGTGGTTGTAGCGAAAGGCTTTCACAGGTCATTAACTGTGCTCCAACTGTCTATTGCAGCAGCACTTGTACCATTTGAGACATTATAAGGTATTTCTGTATCGTTTTAATTAGCCCGGAGGTCCTTTCCACTCTCGGAGACGGTGTTGAAACCACGGGAATGTGCCCTTAATCTTCCTTTGATTCTCTGAAGCCCTGTGGTTTTCCTGTATCACAGATATTATCCCAAAGGCCTGCGGATTTGTGATTGGAAGACAGGCTAGGTAGCTATACCGACATTTTGCAGCAAGGCTAACTAGTTTTATGAGTCATGCCATCTGAAATTTACTAACCAGGTTCGATACCTATGTGGGGCAAATATGTTGATCGGCGGTTTTATGGTCTCGCAAAGAAAGAGATGCCAGAGAAGACAACAAACAAGTAATGCAGCGTATGGCGAAGGTATGTGAGAGAGATTGTTACCCTAAAGTAAAATAATGAAATTATACATATATATGAAATTACATGCTTTTTAATAATGTTTACAACTGAGGCACCACAGGTGATGGACAATAATACATGAGATGAAATGATATATTGGGAAAGGAAACGTTCCATGCCTAAATTTAGGGTACCTCTCCATTTATGACAGGAAAATCAAGGAGGACGGTGTTGGCGGGAATCGAACCCCAGAATTTCCGGTCACAAGCGCCTTAACGACCTCAGGCTATGGCACTAATTTGAAAGATAAATCATGAGTTCTATACAGCGTGCTTCAATTGCTCTCGGTCCCTAAATTTCTCTTATAACTTTCAAACCAAGTAAAACGTAACTCGTTGCCCTTAGTGTAAGGAAAACATTGTTGTTATAGGCAGGAGTGTTACTGTTTACCTTCGATGTCCCGCCTTTGTGCCGCTCACAAGTGTGGGGTCCAATGTTCTTGTTTCTCGCATAGTTGATCCTCTGTGACGTGCTTTCATGGTCCTTATACTTGCTTCTCTTCTTTCCGGGATGTTGACTGCCCGCAGAAACCCTGAAAACTGTTAATTTGTCCATTTCGGTCTCACGGCTCTGCTTGCTGCTCTCCTCAGACTTCTAAGCCACTTCTTGGGTTTGATGCACTTCTGCCTGCTGTTCCATGCAGACTTCTCCTCAGACACTTCTTCCGCTGCCTCCCTGTCAAGTCCTCCACTGCAGCCCTACTTCTTACGCCGTCATTAACAATTAGTTTTTTATATCTAACCACCGCTGGCAACCTGTTTCCTAGCGTTAACCATTTGGGGATATAGGAATTCAATCTCCCCTCGAATTGGTTCACTGATTACAATGCCTGTACTGGCACGGAGTACATAGGCCACAAGCTGGCAGCCTATCGTTCGCCTAGTGCCCTGTTTGCCAATTCTGTGAGCTCGTTTCACTTGACCTGACGTGAGATCGACTCCAGTTTGAGCGACAACATGCAAAACTCTATCCTGGTATAAATCCAGGTCTCATGCTGTTCTTCTGGTACGCCGCACGTGTCTTGCAATCAGCGGTCATCGATAACTGGAATGGAGAGCATGTCATCAAATTGACGGAAACACATTTGTCATCGGCCAGACTTTCCCTGCATCTCAATGTAGCAGGAAAAAAACCCAATCCCAATCCAGTTTGACCTCCAACCTTTTACAATATTGACACTGAGGAAAACATTCAAATGTGGCTTCGGTGAACCGCGTATTCTTCTTTCATTCCTCCACCCCCTTATTTTCGTTATTGACGTCGGCCGGCCGGCCGGTCAGTCAGTTCCAATGGTTAGTTCTTCTTTGTCAGCAGCATAACCAATTCAGAGCCAGGCCTCCTGGTTTGCGAAAAAATAACGGTTGGAAGTATCGATTGGTTTTGAAGAGGAAACCGATATCCAAGTTACACCAACAGTTCATTATGCCCTTAACTCTACTTGTGTCCATGTTCTTTAAGGGCGGTTTTGCCTGATAATACACGAAAAATGTCAAACAATAAAATTGAGAATTAATAGTTTTCCGTTAAAAGAGAGACAAAAACATATAAAATATCCAATTAGCAATTTGTGACCTATAAAGGGAGTTTTAACACCTAGTACTTCAGTGACACATTCATGCCTCGGGTACATAAATTAAAATTCAATAAAAGATGTGAAATACTTCAAGAAAATGCTAATCCCCCGATAATGGGCAGCTCTTACAGTTTTAGTAAGAAACTTTCAAAAGAAAAGAACGGGTTGAAAAGGCGTTGCAAACAGACGATTTCTTGTTGCAAAATAGAAAACATGGAATATATATTTGGTGAATCAACCGTTTGGAAACTGATAAAGGAATTTAAACGAGGTCGCACGTAAGATCATACTATTAGTGGGAGGCCAAAATATCCTATAACACCCGAAACATTTAAAGGAAGCACACGATAAACATTAAATATCAACTTTCATTAGCATTCTCTATATTTTTAAAGCTGTCCTTCGATGGTCTACTAAATTTAAAGATATGAAGAAAAGAAACATATTTGTAATTTTAACAATAGTAACAAAAGAATAGTAAAACATATACAAACTTTGCATTAAGAACGTATGTGGGGGCAGTTTTGAGTTTTTAAATAATAATAATATAATATGGAATAAAATTACTGAGGTCTTCGAAATAGAATCACTAAGTTATAATACATTTATATAGAGCATTTGGTAATAAAGGAGGGCGGATTGATAAGATTGGAAAAAATATAAATAGCATTTTTCTGCAAAAAAATATTTTCATTATAATCTCCTTTGAGGTGAATACATTTCACCCAGCAAAATTCCAATTTTGTTATTCCCTCAGAAACAAAAAGCCTTCGAACTCATTTATAGCACACATAACCTCTTCACTCAACGAAAATTTCAGCCAAGTCTACTTTTGAGGTTAGAAAAGAGAGAAATGTCATATGGGATCAAATCTGAGGAACAGAATGGGGGGGGGGGATATTTCGGAGCCCAGCTCGTGTACCATATACTAACAGAAAACTTTCTTAACCTTACTACATTGATTTTACAGTTAATTGCTTGGTAAATATTAAATTTAGCCTTCCTACTGTTAATGATCATCACATTATGTGTTTACCAGCTCTGAAAAATATGCCAACAAGATTGCTTCATTAGTTGAACTACCATGTTTCTCCTTTCTCCATATACACGTTTGGATTTTTGAGCAATTAACAAACCCTCAGCTTTCTTCTTAATTTTTTCTGGAATTATATCTATATTTTCAATATCAAACATTACGGAATTAGCATCCATTTGAATTCTTCAAGACAAAAACAAAATAACATCGTCATAGAAACAAGTACTAAGAAACCATGCAATATAATACGTCATGATTATTACATCATAACATTGTATGCAATAAGTGTATAACCTTCATTCTGAATATTCATGAAAATTATCAGAAATTATACATTAGTAACGCATTCACCAGATATATAGAACGGTGTGATTTGCATCTTCATAAAAAATCATAGTTTTGTCTTGACAAGTTTTTGAAAAAAGTGCGCCTAAAGTAAACAATATGCAAGTTACGGTAAATGAAAAAATAAAGAGTGGGTCTCGTGTAACAGCGTGGATATCACATTTAAATAAACTCAAATACAAATAAAAATCATATATGGGCGCTATCTGCGAACTATGTGTTTTCATATTATGCATAAAAGCAAAAATCGATTTTTTTGGCCCAAAAACTGTGTCAACTATTCTTAAGGAACATAACAAAGCATTCCCTTCGAGAACCAGAGAAAAAACTTCCGGGGGCCGTATTTAGCCGAGGTCGTTAAGGCACGGACTCGTGAGCGGGAGGTCTGAGGTTCGAATACCGCCAGGACCGTCCTCCCTGACTGAGGTTTTTTCCAGGTGTTCCTCTGTCCTCATAACTTGCCAATGCCGGGGAGGTGCCCTAAACTTAGGTCTGGAACGCTTCCTTCCTTAAAAAAAATTCCTTTCACAATACATAATTTTATTTCATGTGTCACCAGTGTTCACCCCCTGCGGTGCCTCAGTAGTTAAAACGGACGTTAAACACTAATAAAAAAATTCAGCACATAAATTGCAATACTTGAGAATCTCCGTGACAAAAGCAAGCGCGAATGCAAAATAAGGAATAATGGCGTCAGTCTGAAATATAAGAGTCTCCATAAATTTTGGTATTATTTCCTTTGGCTTTTAAGCACTTTTACAAAGAACTTAAACACTCCATTATCCCCAACTTTATCCATTTTATGGAACATCTACAATGAGTCGTTTTAGAAAGTTGTATTAAATGGCACTTTTAAATGAATGTATAAGACGGATATATCTACAGTCGAGGACGAATGTGTCTAGATATTTATAGGGCAGCCAGTGCCTCCCGTCTCTTTGTGCTTTGCTGAGCTCACTTTAAACAGCTGATAACTTTCTGCAGAGAAACCCGTCATTTTCGCTCTGTAAAAATGTCTTTTTTATTTCCTCATTTCCACTGCTGTGATCTGAAAACTTTTTTTATGATCATTTATGTTAATCTAACTTTGTTACATTGGTACAGACGGAGGAATCTGTTTCCGATTTCTGCCCTTCCTTCCTGGTCTCGAGATGAGGGGTGGGCAGGTCGAGATGGAGAAGTTAGGGGCAGAGGCAAGTTTGGAGAAGGGAGTTTTAGTTAGTTGGATTGACAAGTGGCAGGGGAGGGAGAAATCAGAAGGAATTGGAAAAGTTGGTGGAAGGTGGTGGCATGGTAGAGAAAATCTCGATAAATTGACGGCTTCCCAGTAGAAAACGCCAAGTTTTCAAAATCGAGAGGCTTAATGGGAAAGCAAAAGATGCAAACAAAGCAAATATTGTCCACTATATGGAGGTGAGAAATTCACCTGTGACATGGAAAAAGTAACTGCTTTCACAGTCACAGATTGAATCTCTCTTTATCATATAAAACATTAAAACAACTGACAACTTATTAAATATTTATAATTAGAAGTTTTTATTATGCTATCATATATTACATTTCAACCATTTGAAGAATTTATTTATGCAAAAGGCTACTAAATTTAACAGCCTAAGATTATTAAAAATGCCATGTACAAGACGAACCTGCACACAATACAAAAACTCAAAGATAATATTCGTCAGTAAATTGTCGAGATTTGTCAAAATGAACTACAGTGAGTGATGAATAATTTCTTAAAGAGAGGCTAAAAATGTGCGGAAAATGAAAGCGGGAAGTTTCAACACCTTAAAAATTTGGTACGTAAGAAACCATTTAACTTGCTGTATGTTTTATTATTTTACCCTCCCGCTAATCACCGAGACCGGGCTGGCTGACTAACCGGATAACGAGCGGTGCGCTCCCCATAGACAAAACACTGCGGAGGAAAACAAAAATGACCGCACGGTACAAAGTGAATTAGAAGTTACATACAGCTTAATTCAATCAGTTTTCCCCACTCCGGCTTTAACCTTTACAAACCTAAACCGTCTCACTTTCATTAGAAATTTTCCTAATCTCTCCCTCTGCTCCCTTGCCTGCCAGCTGAGCCCAACATCATCTCCCTCTGGCAGTGAAGATGGAAAACACCATGAGGGAGCGAATATCCCATGTTTACTTTAACCAGTAATCCATTTCGCTGATTGTACATATCCTGGAACAGCCCTCATAATTTCTTACAGAAATACTATAACCGCATAATTTAACTATGCACTCTTATAATGTCCACAATGTAGAAAAAAAAAACCCAGGGATATAACCTAAAATATAATTGGGTTCAAACTTCGTCCTTAATAGCAAACTAATGTGTAATGTTTTGTTTAAATTAACTTTATTCTAAATAAACCCGAGCTGCTGTGAAAATACGTACTCCTTTCTTTAACACCTTGCATGTTTTGACTGTAAAACAGGTGTCATTGTTTAATGCTCAGAAAGGTAGGCTAATATAAACCTTTGTTGTGCAGTAAACGCACGTAGTGTTAGACCGATGCATATTGCCTCATTTCTCAGACACAGTTCATGGCCATGAAATCATTCTTGAGTTCCTTCCCGCGCCATCGATTTCTAGCGTTTCTAATGAAACTTTTCTCTCCATTTTGTTAAGAGAGGTGAGAGCGAATGCCTGAGTTTCTTGGTCTCTACTACGACTTGGAATAAATGAGCTGTGGACATGAATAGCACCCAAACCGTTCCTCACAAAATTACCTAACTCTTCGTCGTTAGTTGCAGCCGTTGTTGTAAGCCTACTTTTCATTTCCTAAAAACAAGCAGCATTACATGGGACTATTTTGACGTGCAAAATAAATAAACCGTCACTGCAAACTATGACGCTTTTCAGTTATTTTATAGAAAAGTTCAAAAACATTTTCAGCACCTCTGTTGTATTATATACTAATCCGTGTCATCAGTAAACAAAAAAAGCGGTTCCGCAACAGAAGAACGCGAACATTTTATAAACTCTTCAAATACGAGGGGTGTGCTAAAAGTTTTCAGTTTGACTCCGAAAATTCGTGAAGATGGCCAAATTACTGACTATTTCACTTATGTGACGCCATCTTAAAATCTACAAATGAAACGAAACAAAACTTTATATAAATAAATCAATTTTGTTACGTGATGTGCATTTGTCTTGCAGACAGTGTAGCCAACTCTATAACATATTGTTGTAGCCTTTGTAGTCCCCCCGAAAGTTCCAGATTACGCGCTAAATTTACTGCAAAAGCACCAAAGTTTCGCTATAGCGCTATGTATTAATATTTGACACTAGATGACCTTCAAAAACACCAGATCTAGTGCCAAAAGCACCAATTTGGCAACTCTGTTTGGTATTCATTTACCTGCTTGAATTTATAAACAGGAGTTCAAAACGGATAAACACGAGCTGACACCTGTTGTCACGACAGCAGAAGATTCCATGGCTGCCCAAGCAACAGAAACCATCATGGCAACAAATTAATTTTGTGCTTTGTTTTGTTGAACTGATGCCAGCTGGCCAAACAACCAACACTGTTGTATACTCCAACCAGCTGGAACGTGTTCATGAAAAGCTGAACACTAAGCAACCTGTACTCATGAAACTTTTGCACAGTAGCTCGGGAAAACCTTCTTGCTTGGGAGATACTTGAACATTTGCACCAACAGATTTACAGTCGTTTTATTTTACCTTCAAGGACATCAATTCAGAATCTTTGCTGATCTGAAAGCTGCAATGAGTGGATTTTTTGTTGCCCACTTTAAGAAATTCTTGGCAGATGGTCCTCGATAGTGAGGGTGACACTGAAGAGATCACCTCGTTCAGAAAATGCTGCTCTGAAGTGCCTGCTATGAAAACTACAAAACATCTTTCGTCACTCATCCCACATGATAGACAAATGTGAGACGTACCTATATTTTCTTTAAACACATAGAAGACTGTAGTAAACTTCGGAACACCCTATAAACTCTTGAGCAAGACTAAGGTTATGACATATATCGTAGAAAAATAAGAATAAAAACACATATACACGAATACGTCCCGCTGAGCCCCTGATACTTATACATCGGGTGGGTGTTGGCTGAACTGCATAAATCTAGCGAGTTGTTCTTGCGTGTGGTTCACTAATCATAGCGGACATTGATTCAAAACGACGAATACCACGCGCACTTAATGTTATTGTGAATAAATAAATACCTGCTTCACACGCAACATATTAGGAGCAGAGGTCGGGAGAAAATAACTTCACCCAACAGTAGTAATTTAAACTAGGTTCACAGGAGTGCCAGCTTATGTTTATTAATGATATAACGAAATGAATCTTAGTACAGTTTTAAAAAATCTATAACTCAAAATTTAAAGCGACAACATGAGCAGAAGTAACGCACATTTAATTTACTTTGTATATAAAACTTGTAAGTATGACCTAGGAGGTTCATAAATTGTTTAAGAATGTTGAACTTTTCATACTCCCAGCGCTTGTATTCGTGTAAGAATAATTACTAGGGTAAGTTAAAAGTCCCACACAAACTAAATACCGCCAAGGGTGGCCCAGGTCGTTAAGGCGCGGACTCGTGAGCGGAAGGTCTGGGGTTCCAATCCCGCCAGAACCGTCCGCCCTGACTGAGGTTTTTTCCAGGTTTTCCTCAGTCTTCATAACTGCCAAATGCCGGGAAAGGACCTTAAAATTAGGTCTGAAACGTTTCCTTCCTTAAAAAATCCTTTCCCAATATATCATTTCATCTCATGTATCATCAATGTTCGCCGTCTGTGGTGCCTCAGTAGTAAAAACGGGCGTTAAACGCCATTCAAAACAAACAAAAACAAAAAACTAAATAACATTTGAAGCTATATGAAACGCGGTTTGAAGGGATGGCAATATATTGACAACACAATCATATTACTGTTTTCAGCGAATTCCGCTACTGCTATTATACCCATGCAAAGATGTTTGAAAATGTCCTCAAATTTCAAATCCTACATTCTAGGCATTTTTTCGCTGTTTCTCAACCAAACTCTGCATATAATGATTAATTAACAAATAATTCATCGAGTTTGTTAAGCAGTAAAAATTAGACTATTGGGGATGGGGTTTAACTTACATGAAAATTTAAAAATCGCTCTAGCGGTCGTAATTTTCCGTTCCGATTCTGAAAATCAGCGAAATCGAGCCATTAGGAGGGGTGTATACCTGAAAACAGAATTTTTGCAATCGCTGAGGACGTAAGGTGGCCCGGTAGAAGATGTGGCATACAGAGGAATTTTTATTGTTAGTATTAACAATTGGATATTCCCGCCAAGCGATAAACTCGTTAGTGTCATGTGAAAGAGTATAGGGGGAATAGTCTGCGCATGCGCATGGACGAATACTCGAACTTGCCCTTACAGACAGCGGCCGCCCTGGGGCTTCAGTACCGAACGGCAGCGGAAAAAGCAGAATTTCAGGGAATGCTGGAGCGATAAGCGGTAGCGTATGTACTCTATCAACCATGATAGTGTAAAGTGCACAATAAATGCAGGCGGAGAGAACACGATATAGAAAAACAAACAATCGTACGCCTAATAGCTCAAAATGTTAATCACATCCCGTTTTAGATGTTATATAGCTAAGTGCAACTGGAAACGTTAAACTAAAATAAAACACATAAACAACAGCAATAATAATAATAATAATAACAATAATAATAATAATAATAATAATAATAATAATAATGTGGGAAAAGCATATGCTTTTAAGTCCAAAAGTAATGTTTTTTATTACATACACATGTGTATCTTTAGCTACCGTTTGTTTTTACTACATTCTCTGCTCTGGCGTTCTGTAATAACATTTAACAAATTCAACTTGCTGAGGAATTCGCTTAGTTTAGGCAGCTCCTGCGTGATGGACTTTTTTCCTACTTTCGATTTAACCGAGAGTGATGCTATGTCTGCAATTTTAAATGACATACACAATATTTTTTTTTTATATATTTTCAAATAATGATAAATAAGAACTTTTCAAAAAGTATCCACAGTAGATACTTCCGTACAAATTAGAGACGCTACAGCAAGAAAACAAAAAGTATATATACCGAATAATAAAGTCTCTTTCTCAATAAAGAAAAATAACTTGCTAACCAGGAGACTGTGACCATGGTAAGAAAATTTCCATGGCAAACACAGGAACCGAATTAAATTTGAATAACTTTTTTTACTTAATATAAAACAAGTCTAAATTCTGTGTTTAAAATGGTACCTCTCAGATACTTGACTATGTGCTAGTCGATCACAGAAACAATTTAAGAAACAACTTAACCGGTTTTATGAATGTCTTTAACTGACACGGGTGGTCGATTTCGTTAAGACGCGAACTCGTGAGCGGGAGGTCTGGGGTTCGAATCCCGCCAGGATCGTCCTCCTTAACTGAAGTGTTTTCAAGGTTTTCCTTATGCCTCATAAATGGCAAATGCTGGGGAGGTACCCTAAACTTGGGCCTGGAACGTTTCCTTCCTTAAAAAATATCCTTTCTCAATTTATCATTTCATTTCATGTACCATCAGTGTCCACCGCCTGTGGTGCCTCAGTAGTAAAAACAGGCGTTAAACGCTATTAAAAAAAGTGTTGCACCGCTTCCATTATTGGTTAATGTATGTTCTTTAAGTTTGCTAAGTAAAGTAAAGTCTACGGTACCGTAATAAAAAAATTATAATCTCGTAACAAATGTATTAACTACAAAATGTGTATTGATGCATTAGAAAGAATTTTGTTTTGAATATAGCAGAATGATAATTGCCGATTACGCCCACTAATTAGGATAAACATTTATAAAAATTAAATTAAAAAAAAATAAGAAAAAGAGGAGAGATGTAGTGGTTAATCTAGCAGGAAGATGAATGGAGGTTGCTGGAGACCCTCCCAAATTTCAACAGAAGCGATACCCTACACGATTTTTAACCTACCAAAGTTGTTTTTAATTTTTCTATATGTGACAGTTTTGGCCGTATATCGATTTACGAAACGCTTTATATTCCAGATGTCGGGCGTCTACTGAACATGGGGCAACGTTTACACCGCTCCATGTACTGTACGTGAGGAAGGTGAGAATGAAAAATGAACCTCAACACCACGGCTACTTTTGTTTCAGCAACGGATTGCTGAAAATTGTGCACTTATTATGTTGCTTTCTGGCAGTAAAAGGACTTGAAATTTTAAGAGATTGCAGTATCATTCTAGAGAATGCTGCGTTTTCTTTGGACTGAAAATTTGACAACATTGCGAGCAACTTGCAACACATTGAATGTTTTACAATCACCATTACAATTACTGGTGTTGAGAGCATCCTCCTTACAGCCTAGATTAGTGATTACTAATGTTTATTTCCGGAAAAAAAATCACATAACATTGAACTGTATTAAATGTGTGGGCTCCAGTTTAGAAACCGGAGATGACCTTGGTGTATTCGACAACCACCACCCAGAGACCCAACACAACGTGTGTCATTGTGAAAGAGGGGGTCGTGCGGGATGAGAGGAGGTTTTTCATTCAAATGTTGTGTGTGTGTGTATGCTGCATTCTCCTCACGTCGATCATATAGGGGGAGGGGAGAAGAGCTAAAAGGGAGGGGAGGAGAAAAATGTTTTACTTCTTATTAGAGTCTGATTTATGTGGCAGGGTGTCTAAAGAAGGAGGGAAAATAAAAGGCAACATTCATTTGGGTAGAGCATGCAAGTGCTCTATGGCTGCGGGAAACATCTGATACTCGCCTCGTCCCTTGGTACTGCATCTACAGTGTTTAGCGGGTGAAATAGTTTTAATACACAAAATATGATTCATTTTAACCGATTTATCTGCCAAGTATTTTGCTCTATCCCGAAGTGTGCAATATTTTTATTTGTTTACAAAGATGTTATAAATAAAAGTCCGTCATGCAGGAGTAGCGTAAACTAAGCGAATTCCTCCAAATTATATCTTTTTAATTACAGGAATAAGTTATAGCATTACTGTGTGCTATCAGCATGACCAATTCGGAAGGTAACTAATAAAAGAAAACCTAACTATAATACATTACTTACCTAGGTTTGTCTTCCCCCCCTCCAAAATCACTTGAAAATAAATGTTTATAACGAAATGACTCTAGTTTTTAAAAGTAAGGAAAACAAAACTAGAGTTCTTGCAATCTATAAGTATTACGAAAAAGAAATATTTTTTTTTAGAATTATTATTAGCATCATCAATGAGATTAAAGCACAAAAATTAATGGTATCATATTATTAAATGAAATATATGACCAGATACAAATAAATTATACTGTGTAGATATTGAAATACTTTTAAATGTAACCATGTTTATGAAATAAGCCCTTGATATAATCTTCATTTTCAATATAATTGAAAAAAATAAAAGAAGGTTTCGAGTTACAATATGTATTTAAGAAGATGGTGTTCATATGTTTCAATAAAACAAAAACATATTGCTATTTAAAAACAATTGCAATGTACTAAGCAAATATGCACAATCAACTTATACCAACATACAACGAATTTAAATTTTAATTTAAATGTTACTGTAGTAAAAACAAATAACGCAAACGTTTTTTAAAGGTTATTATAGAGAGCTCTTACATACAAACATAATTCTCAAACACATATTAGATGAATATTTCACATTTACTATCTTCACGACAATGCTTTTGTTTAACATAAAATATATGTATTGTTATAAGTACAGTTTCTGAGTTAATCTGTACTTTTATTTTGAAACAATGTAGAGAAAATTTAATGCAAGATCCCTTTTTAAATTTCGGTTTTCAGGTATATCCCTAGTCCTAATTGTCTAATTTCCCTAAATTTCAAAACATTATTTTCCTTGTTTTATTTAAATGGGATATATAGAGTTGTTGCGAAATAACAAATTTTGGTGTCAATAGAGTGAATTTTAAATTTTAGGTTTAAGTAAACACCTTCCTAAAATTCTGATTTAGCTGCTTTTTGGAAACTGGTTTTCTTGTTTTATCCTATTGGCATATACCGAGTTTCGTTAAGGGAAAAAAAAAAAAAAAAAACTACGAAGATACTCACGCAAGATATATATATATATATATATATATATATATATATATATATAAACACATAAAAACACTCAGAGTGCAATATAAAAAGGTTCACATAAAAATATGAAAACTTCAGTTTTTAGTGTGAAATTTTATGTGAACCTTTTTATATTGCACTCTGAGTGTTTTTTATGTGTTTTTATGCTTTGTAGAAGTTTTTATTACTCTATTAATAGTATATATATATATATATATATATTCGGAATTTGCTTAGAATTTATGTAAAACAAATAATTCATTTTTTCCTCTTAGAGTTAATTATTATTTCAGTAGAAGGTAAATTAACCAACAAATGAATACAATGTACTAAAGTTGATAATTTTGTACAGTAAATTTATTTATACAGTTATAATAAAATATGATTTTGACATACTTAGATAATAGCGTTAGTTTTCAATATTTTGTGGAATATTTCCTCTGTTTTAATCACAGTTCTCGCCTTCCTTCTTGAATTTCATTCTGTTTTAGTACCAATTTTTCACAATTCTTTTGCAATAACCATCTTTAGACGTAACTTTCATTTCAAAAACTCTTCTCTTAAATAAACCTGCACTTATTCAACAGGAATAAAGTCGGGAGATTGGGCAGGTATTTTGAGATATTCCTGATTGAATTTGATTGGTTTTTTTATTGCTCTATTTATGGACGCTCTTTAACATCTCAGGTCATCAGCGTCCCATTCAACTGGGGGGGGGGGGGGTGAAACGGCCGACAAATTTTGCTCACAGGCCTCTCTTTCAGGCTTGAGGTTCTTTTTCGTGCCGTAAATGTACGACACGGGACCCACGGCTTTACTTCCCTTCCGAAGGAAGCCATACTTTGGATTTTTACGCCCGAAAAAATCCATCGGTCCTGGCCGGGTTCGAACCGGCGATCTTGGGTGTAGGAGGCAAGTATGGTAACCACTACACCACCAGGACCAACAGAATTTGATTTGAAGAGGATACTTCGGTATTTCAGCTTTGCTCTAAGGCTATACCTCCAAAGGGGGTACCTCCGAAAGGAAGGGACCAGGTGAAGGATGCTCTAACTGGCTTCTAGATAAGAACACCCCGATGCCGACAGAGCCTTCCCCCTCCAACGAGTTCATGCTCCCCGGAAAGACCGTTCCCATATCAGGCACCGAGGCAGAGACCTTCATACAGTCACACCGCACTAGTCGTTCTGAGGAAATTCGAGGAAATAATGGCCATCCCAGCATTCGCCACGCGATAAGAGAAATCACAAAAGGCCAACCAGAGGGATTTGAACTCAACTCCTGCCAAATGCGAGTCCGAAACATTTACCGCCTGAATCACCCCATTCGGTATATCCGTTAGCCATAAATCCATAATAGATTAACCTCAGTCGTAAGCTTGGGGACGCTTTGCTGAAAAAGTCACCCCCGAATTCCTATTTTCAGCATTTTGACGTCTTTTAAGGCGCGGACTTGTGAGCGGGAGGTGTGGGGTTCGAATCCCGTCAGGAGATCGTCCTCCCTGACTGGAATTTTTTTTTTTTTTCAGTTTTTCCTCAATCCTCATAACTGGCAAATGTCGGGGAGGTACCCTAAACTTAGGCCTGGAACCCTTCCTTCCTTAAAAAAAATATCCTTTACCAATATTGGTGCCTCAGTAGTAAAAACGGGCGTTAAACACTACTCAAAAAAAAAAAATTCTACGTAAGGAGTGTAATTTGAAAATAATGTTATCTTTTACACGGTTTGAGAATGAAAATATACTGATACACAAATTTATGTCTACTCGCTCCATACCACAGAAAAGAAGGCTGATGTGTAAAAACTATTATGTAAAATAAAATACACCATTAGTACACAAGAGTCACTGTTTGTACGTCCTTTTATGCAAATAAAATAATGCATCTTATGCACCGCAATTGCACCATAGAAAACCGAAGTTACACCAATCGCTCCAATATAAAAATAAGCGGGCCTATTGCGTCCCTTAAGGACAAAGATGTAAGCTATGTGACGGTGGCGAAGGAGAAAGAAGATAGGGAGATAAGAGATATTGACGACAATCTAAAAGCACTGACAATAATAACCTATAAACTATAATAATGGCAACTATAAACACTAGAAATTGCAAACAATAATACGACATGACAACAACGCATCAACCAACAAATCAGTAACAAAGACAGACCGGTGACCAAAGGGGAAGAACGCAGCAGAGAGGATTCAGGAGTGATTGGTTTGTGAAGATGCAGGAAGGAGCAGAAGGTATCAGATGATGGCTTGGAGAGCCACAGAGGGGAGGAGAAGAGAATGGAGTTGGGAAGCTATGAAGGAAGAAATGAAGATTTATAAAATGCTGAAAGTGTAAGCGTGTGGTGAGTAAATAGCGCAGTTACTGATTAGCTTAAATTGAAGGCTTTAATTGTTTTCGGTCATAATTAAAACACTCAGGAGTGAAGGGAAGATAAGTGAGGTGTAGTTTTGGATAGAAGGCCGAAACGGAATTTAGGTAAACAAATAAAAATGAACAAGGTGAACGTGATATAAATAAAGGGTAGTAGAATAATTATAAAATATAAACGTCTATAAAACAATAACAATGATAAATATTAGAGGTGCTGGTTACTAACACTGTACCCTACGGTTTCCGACGACAGTAGTTTTTAGTAATTAATTTATAGCTGGCTACCAGTTATAGTTTTGTTTCGTTAACCGGCTTCCCGTCAGAGAATTGTTTGTATGTGTTATTTTGGGGTTGTTTTAGTTAATTATTTATAGATATAATCTGTACAAATAATGTAAAAAAAGTAAGAGATTAAAATATAATAAACTATTGAAACTGTATAACAGGTCCTGGTATAGGCTTCTAGGTGCCCGGACGGAGTGTTAAATAACTAAGTTAGTGCTGAAAATCCATGTCAACTTACAGGGCAATATTTTGTTGGAAATGACAACGATAAAGACTGTTTTTATAAAATTAATATTTTTCCCGATAGTTGCAGCTGATATGACTCATATTTCCTGCACATAATGCTCTTATCTCGTTTTTTATTTAAAACGACAAGGATTATTTTTGTAAAAATGTCTTTAAAAGTTATAAAATATGCAAAATGGCACCAGATGAGTTAAATTAAAGAGAGATAGTAAAAAAAGAAGTTTGCATCGTTACTCGAAACTACCACACATAAATATCTGTGTTTCAAACATTTTTGTGGGGGGGGGGGGGGGGAGTATACGTGTGTGCTCAAAACACTGCAGCAAGTTTCACGACAAGGTTTCTCTCCACTGAATTTCCAAAGTGCGCCCTCATATTTACGATAAATTAAACCCTGCCAATTTTCATTACTTACGGGTTGGGGGTACTATTCTTCCCTTTACCTCCTCCTTCCTCTCCCAGCTCTCTTTAAAGCACTTCCTGATGCATAAAACGATACTTATGAGCGGTATAGGATCTTCACCTAAACGAAACACTCAGTGTTTTAATAACAACCACCTCCTTGATACTTATGGCTCACCTCCAAGTATTCTTTTGCACTTTGTACTTGCTTTACGAGAAAACTTGTCGGTGATTTCAAGCACCACAAAGGTGCATGAAAACTTTGTACTCTGCTGAAACAGTGGTAGGCTTTTATTACGTCAGTTTATGTGAACGACTTTGTGTAGGCGGAATGAGTCTTGTCATAAGGACAGACACAATGGCAGATAGGAACTATAATTTCACTAGCGTTCCATAAGTTTACTGTGAGAGAGGCAATGGCAGTTTGGAGTCGTTTATTTTTTGCTCAAAGGCAACTTGTCATTTCAAGCACACATGCGGATTTTTATTTCAATATGAGTTATCGTGCAGGTGTTCATAATAATATTAGAAACGGTGAACACAGAAACTAATAATGTGTTACTCAGTCTTAATTTTTAATATCAGAGATAAACAAAAGCTTCAAAATAGCGCATACTGGAATCAAACGTGTCTCCAACATGTTTGATAACGAATATGCTTAATCCTATTTCATAACAAAAAATATTTGTTAGCCTTCATCACTGGAGAAGGGCATGATCGGACTTTTTTATTCCTTATATTACTTCTAGCACAGATTTAGACCGGCATTGGAGTGTGTGATTAGCAGTGCCCGGAAGTCACGCAAAAAGCCTTTTGTATCTGGGTGGATACATTTAAGAGTCAGATAGAATTGAACATGTTTCCGTATATTTGGGGTCGGTGGGGCCTGATTTTATTTTGCCTATTTTTTTTTTTTTTTTGCCTGTGTTTATGTGATTATCTAAGCATTTTAAAAACATATAAACAATTTCAATGTATCGAAGTGAAAAAAGTTATAAAATTAAATTACATATTCATCTTACAAAAATATACATTCAGTTTCTTGTTAAACATTTATTTCTTTTCAAGTAGTCAAAAACTTTCTCCTCAGTTCATTCCCTTTATCTCTTTAAACAGCAGTACCTTCATTAATGAAAGGAACTCACAGTTACTCGGGAATACGAATACCTGGAAATAGAGAGGATGAGAAAATTACTGTAGTTTTGAATAGTCCTGGCGAATGACCCATCGATCTGCGCGAGTCATTTCTAGGAATCGACAGATCTGCAATAAACAGTCCCTAAAATGTATTCAATATGGAAGTAAGAGAGATACTAACCTGATTCCTAAATGCATAAACAGAAAATGAATTCGTCGTGTATCTTTTGCTCATTCGCCAGGACTATTCAAAACGAAGTTGTACTGGTTGGAATCACTAATAGCACGTATTAGTTTCATCCTTCCTCATAGCTGGCGCGCAGACAATATGTCAGGCCCCATTACCTATTCTCTCACACCTCTCTTCTTATGCACAATCAGTGTTTCCCAATCTCGAAGAGGAAAGGAGCAGAGAAAGGGGAAAACAAATCAATTGTGTCTAACAGGAGACATAAAACGAACTGTTAGTTAGTTTTTGAACTTGTTAAAGTGTTCATGCTGAATTATTTATCATTCGCAAATTAAGTTCATCGTTGAGTTGTAAATTACACGGCTATGTAAAAATAAAAAATTATACGCTATGTCATCCGTGGGGATCTTTGAAGATGCTGTAAATTAACTGCTGTAAGTACCAGAAGAGAAAGGAAAAAAGTGTTGGTGAGAAGTGTAAACGTGTTATGTGTGCTAATGTGAACCTATAAAAACTTAAGAGCACTTGTGATGTTCTAAAGAGTGAAAGTTCTGTTGTAACTGGTATGAGTCATTCCGAAATGTGCTGCAATCGCTTTGGTGGAAGTAGAAAGTTCTTTTTCCATGATGAAAAATGTTCCCTCTGACAAGCGGCTGATCGTGACTGTTGATACCTTGAAAAAACATTTGGTTGTTGCTTGTAACCAAGAAAAGTAAACTTAAGCACTTTAATTACTGCCTATTTTAGTGTTTAAGTGTCTTTTTACCAACCTACTGTATGTGCTATCTCGTAGCATAAAGCAAGCGTTTGCCGTTTCCACGACAACCGCTAAGAAACAGGTCGCAAGTGCAATCAAATTAGTTCTGACGGAAATGGGTTGTACCTGTACGATAAGAACCATGCCAAAACAGTGCAGTATTACCAATAAATTCGTATGTCAGCAATCAGAAATAGTTTAAATTTGAGTTAAAAACGAAAAAAAAAAAAATCATGAAAATTTGTAGAATGTAAATGTCATCTTAACATCACCTAAGAGATAGGGGGAAATCGCGGGAGGAAAAAAAAAAGTTTAGAATGGCCAGCATTAAAACCAGGCTGCGAGTCTAAAGCATTCGTTCAAGTAAGGAAAGCACATAAAGTAAATGGTCGTTGCTGAGGTAAATGTTTTAACGTAACGGGTAGAGTCTCTACGCTTTGATAATAGACGAGGGAAGGAGTAAAAGGAAATGGAGAGCAATCTTTATGTTCTTTCTCCCTCCTGTGTACCGTTCTCTTCTCTTACTAACTGTTAAAATTCAACTTTGAAAGCTTGTACTTTTACTTTTAAGGATATAATGTTCCCAATAACCCTGCGGCGTTCGAATGCGATCTTAGGAAAACGTGCACTTGTTATTGATCAGCTCCATCTAACTCTGTGGCTTGTACGATCGACTGCGGTGGTGATAAAATTGCTTAACTACTACGTCCAGTGCACTTTAACATCATTAAGTTGGCAGCACCAGGGCTGATAGTGGTATTTAATGCCGTTACGTTGAGTGGAGCACTAGAAGGTAACAAATGAACGCTACAGTTCACAGAAATGACGACCTCGTGCTTTACTTACGTGCAACACGAAAATCTCTGTTTCTAATACTTTCCGCTAAGCCCCCAATAACTTTCTTTCCATCCGCAGTTTTTCTCTTTTGAAATTTCTCGAGCTAGAACCTGATTGGCGCTCTAGCTTAACGCAAACACTTAAAAAAGATCGCAGAAGGGCACGAACGAGTGGAAAAGAACCAGCCAAGCTTTATTCACTCAGCTCTTCGTATGAAAAGCGAAAGAAGGGGGAAAAGAAGTCGATTGGTTTGTCCAAGAATAGCAATCAAGGAACAAAAAGAAACAATATTGAGTGTAGAGGGCAAGCCATTGTTGCCGGATCACTTCTGTAATCCTCTCTGCAACTTGCCCTTTTTTTAGCAGTGCAACCCTCTAAGTGCGATTACTTTAGCCCCCCCTCTAGCTCTCGGGTTTCACAAAAGAGAATACCCCCTGCCTGTAACTTACCTCAACCACCAAGACCTCTTGGCAGGATGGAGTCTGTAGAAGAGATTCCAGATTAACTCTGCCGATATCCCATTGTGGTGGGCTTCTTGCTGATTTTATCAGCATCCACAACCCGAAAGGGCAGAAGGCTATGTTTATAATCTCACTCTACTTGGCTGCAATCGCTTGAAAAACGTTAACAAGGCGAGAGTAAACACACCATTGAAAATTTCACTTCATACTTCCTATGTGTAAGAATTATTTAAAATATTCACTGAATCTTGAACGAAAAACATGTAAATTATTTTGTATTACCTGAAAAATAAGTATCTGAAATGATTATGTACAATTACTAAATAAATAAAGCAAATTTTTAAAATGCTGTTCTATCACGTTTTACAACTACTTTGCCTCCAAATATATTACGCTAGTGGCATGGTGAAGATACAGACGATGAACTTTAAGCAAAGTTTAATTTTGCCTGTTTAGCAGGTATTGGCTATAAATGTATGTTAGAGCGAATTCTGAATGTGTGTGTGTGTCTTTTAACGCTCTAGCAGCCGCAATTTTTGTTTTTTTCTCAACAAAACTCGGTATATACAATTGAAATAAAATAAGAAAAACGTTTCTGAAAAGCAGCGGAATTAAACAATTACGAATGGGGGTATACTTGAAAACATAATTTTTTATAATTATTGAGGAGGTCAGTTAAGGTGGCCCAGAGGGGGGTTAATATTGTTAGCACAAACAATTCAGATTCGCGCCAAGCAATAATCTGGGTGTCATATGAAAGAGTATAGGGAGAATCGCCTGCGCAAGCGCATTGACGAATAATCGAACTTGCCCTTACAGACAGCGGCAGTCTTGCTACTTCAGTACAGAACGGCAGCGGAAAAAGTCGAATTCCAGAAAATGCTGGAACAATACGGAGCGATGTACAAATCTTAAGCGGTAGTGTATGTACCCTATCAATCTTGGAAGTGTAAAGTGCAGGAGGGAACACAATGATTCACAGCTACGTGCAATTGAAAACGCTAAGCTAACAATATAACAATGATAGGGAAAAGGCATATAACTGTAAGACTGAAATTTATGTTTCTTTACTATATGCTCTGTAACAGCCTTCACAAATTGACTTGCTAAGGAATCCGCTTATTTTATGTAGTTCCTAATTGACGGACTTTTTATTTTGCAGGTATGATTTTTTTTTATAAGTAGCATTAATTCTCTAAGAGAAATTTGTTTCCTTTTTTTGTGTTACTTTTTGCTTATTCACAGAAAGAGCTCAACAAATTAGAAGACTATTACGACAAATGGGGAATGATCGCGCAAGTCAACAAAATAAAACTTATCACTTTTAAATATTGATCAGTTTACGGTAAGAATGAGGAATAAACACGGGGGTCTGATGTTCCTTGCATCTGTTATGTAGTATGTGTAAGTGCTGAGATATGGGGAAAGTGTCACTTAGTTTAGTCAACGAACTCGCGCTCTAGCGTGGATTAGACTGGGAGCAGAGAAGGCGACTAAAATAACAAATGATTTTGGTTTATTTACCGACGCTCTTTAGCATCTGAAGTGGTATTTATGAGATGCCGCCTCCACTCCATTAAATATTATAAATATTATTACTATTAAAGTATACAATTTACATGTATTCATATTAATAATTAAGTTATTTGTGCAGTTCATGGGTAGTAGAAAAAAACCTGTTGATAGAAACTTCAGAAATAACCCAGGAAATGTTGTGTTTTGGACTGAACAAAAGAGTCAGTTGGCCCTGTAAGAGACTTTGTCATTAAGGTCTCTGGAAAATGCCAGGGAAACGGAACAGGTCATAAAACTCCTCTATTATGTGAAAAGTCAAAAAGCTTAGCACTGTTAAAATCTAAAGCGAACTGTTCTATATTTGCTTATGCGACAGATCATTGGGGGTGCAATACTTACAGAGCCCCACGTAAAGGAACCAAGGGTGAAAGAACAGCTCGAATTTAAGGCCTTCAATCAGGGAACTTAGGAAAATTAAATGCACAATAGATAGCCGTGTAGAGGAAATGACTGTCTAAATTAATGCATAGTGATACTTTGAAAAGCAGGTGATGGTATAGTTTATAAAAGGTTGTGATTTCGAGACCCAGGGAGAGAGTTTAGTTGTCGGTAGAGGAGAATAGTCAGCGTTCAATTATCAGAGAACTGAAGCGGGGAGAGTTACAGATCAGTTGATTCATTCATAGTCGGTGTATTTAAACAAGTAGTCAGTCGCCAAGATTTCAACTCAGCGAGTTACCGGTCAGACAGGTAGTAGGCCGGTTTAAATGTGCAAGTGTGATCTCAGAACTCAAAGACGACCCTCATAAGTGAACAGTAAATGCAAGTGAATAAATCGCGTTATCTCCGATTCTAAGACCCTTCTTCCCGTTGACCTGAAAAGGTCACAAAATTCCAGCGCTCTACCCAACATGGCAGGAGAGATGGAGGACGTCTATAATACTCAGAATATTCTAATTAATTATAACATCAATCAGTTAATCATCCTTCATCCCCCATCAAAACTGTTGAGACTTTTTACATGCCGTAAATGTACGACATGGGACCCACGGCTTTACTTACGTTCTGAATGAAGCCATCCATACTCAGGATTTCTACGCATGAAAATATCCATGGTTTGGCCGGGTTACCACTACACCACAAGGACCGACAAGCTGGGTAGAGAACAGATGAGTTTTTTGGAGACAGAGAAAACCGGCAGCACATTCTAATGAACTGCTCAGGTACCGAACAGTGGATGCTGAATGGGCATCGCGTTCTATTGAGATTCCGACATAGAGCTTTGTTATTTGCTCTCAGGATGGGAAAGATGTAGCGATTGCCTTTAAAGGAAATTTCGCATGTTGCTGTAACATTGGGTTCAATAGCCTGCTGTTAATGTTATCTCTCTCTCACACAATGGCAGCGCTTTCTTCTGTTACAGCACAAACTGGCACTTTGAAATCGGTTGCCTCTCTTTAATCATTTTAAATCATCTTCGAACTGTGCGGGAGACCTGCGGTTCGAATTCCACCAGGACCGTCCCCCCGACAGGTTTTTCCAGGTTTTCCTCAGTTTTCATAGATGGCAAATGCCGGGGAAGTACCCTGTGATCGTTTTCAATATGCTACTGTGATAAGTGGGGGAGGAATTGGTAGATTCAATTGATAATTCATGAATTGTTGTCGATTTCCTCTTCTCCTGCTACCTATCGGATATCGCCTTGCCAGGCTAGCGTCAGTGGATTGCTGGAATTTTATGACCCTCTATGGGAGAGGACTAGGAATTATGCACAAGACGAACACGAATTGTAGAGCTTACAATAACACCATTTATTTATATTTAAGTAAGTTTATCGTTCAAGGGCCGCCTTGTAAGTTTTTAGAAAATTGATGAGTGTTGGTAACTAGTCCGGTAATTGCAAACCTTTCACTGTACCACGGTTCCGCTAGCTCCCTGTTAACAGTTTAAGTATTTCTCCTCTAAAAACTGTCCGGTCGACTATCTTGTTACGCTTTATTGCTTCTGTTTTTCTCCTGGGTTACTTTACGTAATGTCAGTTACTGACACCCACAAGGTTCCGTTGCATCCATAGATTTTTATTGCCCGGCCTGTCCTGGATTTTAACAAAAACTAACCCTTCTGTCCGTTCGACTATACCTAGGGACCTGACCCACTCTTTTTCCAAATTCTTAAAGAAGACTATTCATACACAAAGCCTGTTACAAATACAAAAGATATATAGGACCATCTGTTTCTTTTCGTCCCATTTCCAAAACACACTTCCTGGTTTATGTCTAAATACTTTGTAAACAAGTTGTTCTAATACTCAAGAAATACATAAAATGAATTAACTATTGATATACACACATATAAACTGTACAAATTGATTATAATAAGAACTATAACACATATAATTAATTATGCTAATATCAATAATATAAACATGGAGGTTGAAGGCATTTTATATTGTCTGAACCCTAAACTTAGGTCTGGAACGTTTCCTTCTTTAAAAAAAAATTCTTTCCCAATATTTCATTTCATTTCGTGTATCATCAATGTTCACCGCCTGTGGTGCTTCAGTAGTAAATACTGGCCTTAAACATTATTAAAAAAAATCTTCGAACTGTGTAACATTGCATAGATCTCAGCTGATGATTTGTGCAGAACATTGTTTGTCGCGTGCAGTTTACATTTTGCTGTAGTCGGAACTGAACATGTCTTAACATCTCTCAAAGGCGGGAACTGGAAGTGAAAACAGTGAAAGGGCTTGCACACATTGCGCATTAAGATAACGTTGCAAAATTAAATTTTAGTGCTAGGAATTTGGTTGATAAAAATTATGATTTTCTATTGAACAACCCTCTCGACTGCAAAAACCTCCAGATATACAGCTGTTCGTTAAAATAATGCAAACCAATGAACGATAAAGCAATTTGGTTGTGTTCGTTCAGTAGAACACAACATGTTTTGATTGCTTGGCAAACGTCATTCGCTTGCATTTCCTGCTTTGGTTTGTGCTCTGGCTGTTTTGGGAAAAGGGCAGATTGAAATTGTGAATATATCTTGAGATAGCAATGAAGCGAGAGTGCAGGGTAGAAATCAACAAAGAAATCCCTGGATGAGGAACGGGAAGGGGGTTTCATTTCGACTTCCTTCGGCTAGAGCGAATTT
Source organism: Metallyticus violacea (assembly GCA_030762175.1). Lineage (NCBI taxonomy): Eukaryota > Metazoa > Arthropoda > Insecta > Mantodea > Metallyticidae > Metallyticus > Metallyticus violacea. Next base: position 7,615,874 of record CM060837.1, on the reverse strand, counting down.
CGCATTGGTGATTGGCTGGCTTTATCCTGTAGGAATAACAACAGAACGACCATAGCATATGCATGCTCGCTTTTTAACTCCTACTTGTGTTAAAGTAGATAAACCACTGTGACATTAGAGTTGAAAAAAAATTAAACACATTTTTTATACATATTTTAAAATAAAAAAGGGGTTGATAAAACGAAGACATAAATATTAAAATAGAATTTCTTTAAAAATTAATAACACTTTATCATCCAAGTAACACATAAGGAGTACTTTAAGCACAAAATTTACCCTATTATGTCTCTCACAAATTTTGGAATACCGCCACGGGTGGCCGAGGTCGTTAAGGTGCGGACTCGTGAGCTGGACTGGGGTTCGAATCTCGCAGCGTCCAGCTTGTTGGACAGATATATGACTCTGCAGAGACTTCAGAACAACTTTATAGGATTTCCCAGTTACAGTGGTACGAATATGTGCAGATTCGTCATGATAGTAAAGCACTCCTTGAATTAAAAAATGAGATGACCATTACTTTCCCAAACAAAAACAACTACTGTTTACTTTTTCAGTTGGAGATTAGTACGCAGAGCTTTGCTGTTTTCTGTTAGGATTGAAATGAGGCAACCAAGTTTCATTATCCTTGAAAGAAACTCCACATCTTCAACTGCATGCACATGTCTGCAGTCTTAGAATCCACCGGGCACAAACACGTCTCATATGCAACTTTTCAATGTGGGCGGCAATCAGTGAAATTTTCACACTATCTGAAAATATTATTCGACGGTATTTTTTTCACAAAGACAGCAGCGGTGTTGATGCTTTCTTCCCTTAGAGCATAAACTTGAGTCCGGGGTCCCCCTTACTTTGAAATTAATTGCATACCCGATCTTTGGGTTGTGCTATAGGTAAGAACAAATTCTTCCTGTGCCTCCTGTAAGATGCATAGGTCTCAGTTGAGGATTTATTGGGAAGAAAACAAAATTTCAGTTTTAGTCAATCAGGCGAAGAGATGCGCAAGAATATAGTTGCATGCGGAGTAGTTTAAGGCAATCAAAATCTTCCACACATGCTTTCTGAACATATATTTTTAACTTTTGATGGTTGTTTTTTGTTGTTTTGATTTATTTATGGACGCTGTTTAAAATCTCAGGTCATCAGTGTCCCATTCAATTCAGGGCTTGAAACGGCCGACAAATTTTGCTCAGAGGCCTCTTCTTACAGGCTTGAGGTTCTTTATCGTGCTGTAAATGAACGACACGGGACCCACGACTTTACTTCCCTTCTGAAGGAAGCCATACTTAGGTTTTTTACGCCCGAATAAATCCATCGGTCCTGGCCGGGTTTGAACCCGCGATCTTGGGTTTAGAAGGCAAGCATGGTTACCACTACACCACCGACAACTTTTAATGGGAGTAACCTATTCAATGCGTTGCATGTGTTGAGAAACTTGCTTGGGTAGCGATAAAATTGCATTCCGCTTGGTACTTACCCCCTTACGGGTGTTATGACCATTTCACAAGTTATACCTTGAAAATTCAGTCATTCATTGACAGGAACATCACATTGGACGAAACATGGACGCGAGCTTGAGCCAGACCCGAGAAATCAGCTCATTAATGCTTAGTGATTTGAAAAGATTTGAGTAAAGTTTTTGACCACTCTACATTGCGGCCAGCAGAAGTGCAGCACTACATTTAGAGCAGTGCTGTTGACAAAATATCAGCAAATTAAAATGCAGTGCTTCAGTGCTCGTCATTTGTCAAATATTCTCTAGGGGCTGTAACATGCATGCGAGCAATTCACTCTAAGCCTGCAGCAGCGATGTTATGAAACCTTACAAGCCAACACCTTGTATCACCAATAACAGCGAGAAGCACTGAAATCAACTGTGTTACGGGAGTATTGGCACAATTTCGCTGCAGCTAATGGCAAAGGCTGCCAACACATAACCCCCTCTCGGTAAGACCACGGTTCTCCAAGCCTTGTGTTTTATTGTTTCCTCTCGGGGCGCCCCAACATCAATAAAGAGGGTAGGTTGGGAGAGAATTGAGAAGGAGAAAGCATGGAATAAAATAAAGAAGCAGAATGGTTGGGGAGGAAAGACAAGAGGATAGGCAAACAACGAGGAAGATATAGGGAAATGTAAGAGAAACAGAATTTTCTTTTTCTTACCCTGCATGGGAATAACAACACCGGATAAGTTTTGTGTAGCCATTAAGTGGGGTCAAGAAACGTTTCCACATAGGGATGAAAATAAAAAAAATTACACAGCGAAGAACATACAGCACTTACGGGGTCCACAAAGGGAAAACCTTCCCCGGTTGTTTTGTGTCGGGTGCATTTCAAGCATTCCAGCTGGTTAATGAACAAGAGGCAGGAAATGAACACACTCCCGAGATCACGAAAACGGGCAACAAAGTATGCGACAGGATACTTATCAAACATACATAGGTAAAACTTACAACAGGCTATCAGTCTACTGTTTATAATAGTCCTAAAATAACTTATATGTTTCACATTTGAGGACATTCTTTGGTTTTGTTACTATGCAGGGTTAGGTATGGGAGCTGGTGTCACTATGGAAGAGCTTGCAAACAGATGTGTACATGATATCAAGCCGTTTTAAATACAATAAAACCTCCGTATTTGGACAAACCCATGACACGTTATTGTATTGCGCATTTTTTCTTAGAACGGGACAAATTTCTATTCTTTTACATGTCCCTTATGATCATAACTACGAAAATTTCTCTTTCTGTTATGTACTTTTGCTAAGAGAATAATTAAGCTTGTTTGGCACTTGTCTAAAGCTTTAGCAAGTATGTATACAGTACCGTAACATTCAAAAGGTAGGTTTTCCCTAACTGGCTTTCTGCCATTTGTTTGAAATTTATCTCTATGCTTTCTAATGGATAAGATTAAGAGATCGAATTGGGAAAGAAAAAAAGAAAGAAAAAATAAAATTTTAGTTTTTTTTTTTGTTTCAAATAATTTTTTAAAATTTTTCTGGTATATCATTTATTGAAAAGTTTCAATTTTAAGTCCTTTGAATTATGTAAAGTGTTTTGTGTCAAAATACTTCTAAACATTGCATACTTTTAAAATATCTTTGAAACCAATTATTATAGAAGGCTGTGGTAGGCAAATTACTGTTTCAAATGTCAACAACAGTAACGGCTGCTTGTGTGTTTCATTTTTTTAGCAAATGGAAAGCGATTTGGTGTTTATTTTCAGTTTTACAAGCTATACTTTCCAGTAAGTACATCTAACATCAAGTTTAGGTCCACCAGGGTTTATTAAAAATTAAAAACAAAGAAGTAGGCATTACAAAACCTATTCAGTAAAGTATGGTAGTAGTGATAATGCAAATAATAGGCCTATTTTCAAAAATAATAATTCAGTTAATGATAAATCGATTACTTACACTCCCCTAGTGGTTCCAAGAAAAAGATGCATGGAAGACATTGATGACAACAAACTAAACTTAAATATAGTGTATGATTTTAATATTTTAATTACAGTGTTGAGTGAAACTGTCTACTACGATGGTAGTATTACTTTGTGTGAAGATGCAGGGGCAAAAAATGGATTGGTATGAAAATTGACAATTAGTTGTATTAATTTTAACGCTATTTTAGTCCTAAGCGAAAAATGAACAACATATGTACTATATGTACCTTTTTCTCATAAACTAATGAAGATAGAAGCTTGAATTTTTTACAGCTGATCAACATTATTTACTTTCATTGCTGAGTTCTAGTTTTAGGTCATTTACATAAGAACTGTTTTGTACATGAATATTAATATAATTTCATTTTTATAAAAAAGAAGTCTGTTACAGAAAATAATAAATTATTATTTTTATAAAGTATATTCTTTGAGCTAAAACTCAGAAATATTAATTTAATGAGTAAACATTTCACTGAGGTATATGTAATATTTTCTGAAAAATAAAAATAATACTTAAAATGAATGAATAAATTCGCATTAGTAATATAGGGCCTCTGATTTCACCCAAAACAGATTGTTATGGAAAGGGTTGGCTTTCCTTTGACTATTATTCTCTGTTCTGCTTCCTCAAAATGTTCAATCGTTACGTATTTCCCAGAAAGTACGCTTTATATAGCGTATTGAAGCAAACAACTGTATGCCTAAAACAAACAAATTTACTGTTTAGGTGTGAAGTGCAAAAGTTTAATTTTATTCCACGTGTAGTTTCAATGTGAATTTTATTTTATTTTTATTGAGCATTAATGCGCAATACATGTCATTTACTTTACCTGTCCGGCGTTAGAACCAGAGTTTGAACAAAGGGCGTGGATCAAAATTGAAATGTGTGTAAGAAATGCTGAAGCCATGAGGCTCCACAGGAAACATAAGGTAGTGATGCCTTACCATATGGGACGGTGGCACATTGGGTGTCTGTTTTTCAGCAAGGACATATGTTGGAAGATATGCTTCGCAACTTTACGCCAGGGGCGACTGCGTGGGAACGATCTTACGAGCCAGAACTGAAACGTCAGTCCAGTGAATGGCTGCGTTCATAATCCCCCGACTCAAATACTACGGCAAGAACTCGAGAAAGTGACATATAATGTTCAAGGTGCTATACTCGTGCACCTTCTCAGGGCTACGTTCTTAATGTAACTACTGGTACGGTGAGGACGGTAGGTACATGAGTTTTCTCCACACACACCAGAAATAGCCCCTAGTGCTTTTAATAAACAAAAGAAACAACCCATCTTGAGCTTTTTCATGGATTTTTGTCTTTCTGCCAATTTTCCGTTTTAATTCTGTTGGCTGAATTACAAGGTTGAAAGTTTAAGGAGAGGTGAGTTAGTGCAGTGTGCAGTTGCGCTTAGAAAATGTTTTTACCCCGGTGTCTGGTATGGAGACGGCTCTTCGGAATAGCTACAACTCCTTAAAAAGGGACACCGCCAAAATCGGAGTGTTTTATCCGGAAACTTTGCTAGAGTGTCCGTTTATGTCCGGCGTCTTCCTCCTAGAGGTGCCTTTATTCGGGGCATAGACACAAACGGCCAGCCCTTAAGCAACGCTGAAGTGTCGAAGTCCCTAAAATTCAAACCAAGCAGAAAGAAAGCAAAACGAACGCCTGACGATAAATATTAAATTTGAGCACATTAACATATTTTAAAGTTTCAAATATGTAAAAATACAATTCAATACAAAATAAAGTAACTATAGGTGCTATGAAGTGCGTTTAGCATGTCTATTTTGTACAACATTTTAATAGGTGAAGAATATTCTGAAGTAATATACAGGATGTCTAAGTTACAAAAGAGTTTGGAATACTTGTAGGTGTGTGGCACCGCCACAGAAGATGCACCAGTGTTGGAAAAGTACACCAAAAGACGATAGACAGTTTAGAAGGCGAATAGTAGCTGATACTAGCAGTTATTTTCAGAAAACATGTGCTTATACTTGATTTTTTTTTTATTAAAAACCATTTATCCGGAGATGATCTATAAAATAAGAACAAAAGAATGAACGAACAAATATGTGAATGCATCATTAAATTATCAACAAATTAAATGTATAGGTAAAGGGGCCTGGGGACATAAAGCTAAACATGCGTGATACATGAGCAAAAACCATGAACATAAAAATATCTGAAACCAGAATCTCGCTTCAAGCTGGATTCGAACCTGGTTCGCAGTTCAGAAGTCATATTGTTCCCTGTACAAAAGTACAGTCGTCTTGTAAGTAAAAAATTTCATCGGACCCAGTCAGGACACTTAAATATGTGATACTGAGCAGACACCAAGTATATACAAACTCACTCCGGAAGCTAAACACAAACAGGATTGCAAATCAGAAACAAAATCGTTCCCTCTATACCGTCACAGTAGGCTAGAAGACGATAAGAAAAAAAAATCCAAAGTTTTCAGCGATAAAAATTATTAAAAATGCACCAGAAAGTAGAGCGTTTTAGGGGTTACTTGAAGCTCGGACGTGCTAGTGTTAAGTGTTTATGTGTTAGCTACAATCATAGCTGCAGACGTTCACCGCAGGGCATGATCTTAAACCGACCGTCGTTACGGATGACCGCGAAGGAAAAATCAACCATTAGCATTGCCAAGTTGAAGTCGTTATCGATTTGAAATGTTATCATGCTTCAAATCTTTAAAGCCTTAAAATGCTCAAACATTTAAGTCCCCTTTTTTATATTTCGTAATGACCCCGCCATTCCCCTGACTCTTGCGATCTGACCCACATCTCACAACACTGAATGCAATTTTTACTATGGAGATAAACATACAACTTTCTAAAAATGCCACAAGGATTTGCGTAATGCAATAAATTAGCGAAACGGCTGCAGGTTCCCCAAATAGATGCCTTAGTTTGTTATTACTTCACCAAGATGAACCTACCTACAAACTTGACAAATGTGAGTTATGTCCTCTGCCGATAGGAAGGAAGAAACGCTCCCTGTAACGTAACCTAGACCTGGAGAATGAAAGGCTTGCTTGTGACTGAAAGCAGTCTGCAACAAAAGTGGAAAGTTGACAGGGGACCCGGGCCGCGAAGTGATAGACGCGGCGGATTCACGCTTCGCTCTTTCTGTCAGCTTTATGAAAATTTAAAATCCTTTTCCCCCAACTACTGGGGCGTTCTCTCCCTTAGTACACTTTTCACTCACCTTTACTTTGCCTCTTCCCTATTCTTCTTTTTTTCCCTATCCCCGATGTTTCCTCGGCGTCTCTTTAAAGCCCTACGGCGGGAGATAAGCGGATGTAGTACCACGTTCGGCTCCGGTAGTTAAAGTAAACAGTGCCCGGAGTTGCTTCCAGGGAATGCCATCGCAAATTCACACATCAGACTTTGTTTCTCTGATAGGAGGCGGTATTGATAAGTTATTAGAACATCTCAAAATCTAACTTCTTTCAATATGCCCTTCTAGTTTCATAAAAAGCTGATAATATGGGGCATTCACAATTATACAACACAACTGGGTTCTGTTACACAAAACAGTTCATACAAGTACATGACCGCCACCAGTGACCGAGGTCGTTAAGGCGCGGACTCGTGAGCACGTGTGCGGTTCGAATCTCGCCAGAACCGTCCTCCCTGACTGCGGTTTTTTCCAAGTTTTCCTCAGTCCTCATAAATGACAAATGCCGGGGAGGTACCCTAAACTTAGGCCTGGAACGATTCCTTCCTTAAAAAATAAATACTTTCCTAATACATCATTTCATGTATCACCAGTGTCACCGCCTGTGGTGCCTCAGTAGTAAAAACGGGCGTTAAACACTATTAAAAAACATACAAGTGTATGGACTTGTAATTTGTGATTATTAGCAGAACTCTCTTTCGCAAAGTTTCGCCATACTTGTACTTCACAACTCCATACTTAAAAGTGATTTATTCCACAGAAGTTACAGTCGTGCTCTTGTAACCTGTAAAACTTTCTCTACAAGCGTAGTAATATTGATAGCTTCAAACAATAGTGCAAATTTTAATAACTTTTTAATAATTTTGGAAATCAGTCGATCTAAATATGCGAACTATTGGCTAAAGTGATGATAGTGAAGAGATTAGGAACACGATGGATGCTCTAAAAGTTTTCGGCCTGAATCAGTATAGTCGTGAAAGATGGCCAAATTACTATTATAACTATTAAGTATCCTTTAGATAGCTCGCTGTAAAGTTTCAGATGCTCAAGTATAGTCCCTTGTTTGGATAAAATTGTAATACGATCTGTGATAAAAGTACTTCGTTTTGAAGAGATTAGCCCCAACATGGGATTCCATATTAAAGGCGGTTTCTTCCTCTTTTCCGACGGTTAATAAGATCCTGGGCCTACGATGTAAGTGTGGTTACCACTAGACCAGCAGCATTAATTCTCCAATGATGGAAAAGCTGCGGAACTGAAGAGAAATGCTACAAAACTTACATATAAGCGCAGTTGGCACCAGGAGAAGAAGTGGGAGCGCTGGAAGGTAATCCACCAACAAACCAGACAGTGTTTAGGAAGGAAGAGGAGAACATCGCGTCGAACCGCTTGTGACGCTACGATTATTACCAACAGTAGTAAGAAATGCACTACAAATCATAGCAGAGTAAGGCTGAATTAAGGCAAACTTCTTAAGAAGGCTTGGTAGAGATTTTCGTTCAAAACTGGATTTTTTGGCTTTATGCATAACATAAAAATAGATAGTTTGCAAATTATGTCCACATATAGTTTGTGTGTATTTGCGGCATTTAAATAGATTTAAAGGAACATCTAAATATGGTGGCCTGAATGCCAGCTTTCAGATCTTGGGTCTAAAATTATTTTTTTATTTTATGCCTAATATGAAACTACTTAGTTTGCTGATTAAACCCATATATAATTTTGTTTACTGGGGAATTTAAATATGGCCACCATGCTATCACACAACATAAGACTTTTTTTTTTGTCATTTGCCGTAACTTGCATATTTTTAACCATAGGTGTACTTTTCTTAAAAATATATACCGAGGATGCCAAAAAATGTGCACACACTTTCACTGTAGATATCTATTTAATATATTTCAAAGTTGGACCGAAAAACAACAGCAATGTGTAGTATGATGTTCTGTAAAATAGATGTGACTCAAATACATTATGATAGCGTTGTTATATAACATGTAAATCAACAATAAATTAATGAGGCTTGGATTATCGTGTGATGTTCTATAAACAGATGTTACATTATGGTATGATAGCGTTGCTACAACGAAATAGAGCAAAGATTATCGTTTGAACAGCAGAAAGCAAATTAAAGTGGTATTGGAGAACCGAGAATGTTGTTGAAGTTCAAAGGCAATGGAACCGCCGTTGGAGTTCTACCTATGGGAAACTGTTAAGGATGTTGTATACCGTAGAAAACCAGCTACACTGACAGCACTTCGGGAAGAAATTGAAACGGCATGTGCTACAATCGCTGAGAACACTTTTGCAAACGTTGATCAATCAGTAGTTCAACCTACTCAGAAGTGTATCGACGCCGCCTTTTGAGCGACTGTTGTAACTGTAAAAGTGTAAGATGATTAGTACTCATTAGTGAATTTAGTTTTTGTTATGTTAACACATTTTTTCTTTCCTTGAAATATATATAGTTTGAAACTTGCATAAAATATTAACACTTTGTGCAAATATTCCCCAAAATTAAAATTTACTTTAAATTGCATAATATTTCACCAGCAATTTTAAGTAACTTTAAAATCTGGGGATGATGAGATTGATAGTTTGTGGGGAAAATGGGTCTAAAGCAGCTACATTTTTAAAAATTAAACTTTCTATACAATATAGTTTTTCAGAAAACTCAGCTTGTGTTCTGTTGAGGTTCAGCACTTAACCTTCGGGTTGCTAAGGATCGCAGGCGTGCACTAGCCGCCACTGATCCTCATTGCCTGAACTTGCGTTATAAAGTTGGACATCCTGAGAAAGGTAAATGTGCCTGGTACCTGTCAGAGCGGAGTGCTGGCCTCATGCAACTTTCAAGGCAGATGCGGTACCCACCAAAAACGAAGACTTGGAAAGGAAATGGATTCTGCGAGAGAGAGAGAGAGAGAGAGAGAGAGAGAGAGAGAGAGAGACATGGACGGGATATGAAATTTTGAATGCGTTCACCGTGCACCAGCATCTCGCCACTCTCGCAGAATTTCCCTTTCATGCCAAAGTTAGTTAATCACACCTGTACTGCCTAATCCCAGTCCAAAGCCTCACAACAAAAAAGGGGCCATGAATAATATAAAGAACGCATCTTAAGTCAGAAGAAAGTCAATGAAGAACTTCTCTGTTTTCTACGTTTATTGTCTTGAATGTGAAACTTAAAAAATTATGCAGTGTATGCTAAACAGAAGAAATCTACCAAAGAAGGGATAACATTATAATAAAGAGCAAAGCGTAATTGTATATGAAGGCCAGGCATGTAATAAGGCTGTTACACGTGGGCGGACGTAAATATATGAGCTACAATGAAATTATTACGCCGGTTTAATCTCTGCCCTACTGCTGGGTGATTTTTTCTCAGGAACTGAAGGTATGTTTACAGAGAACATGCGAATAACACAAAATTGCAGTATTTTATTATATATACGAGTGAATTAACTAATTTGAATCACTCACAATTGACAGTGTGTAGCTAAAGGACAGTGTTCATTTGTTGTCAAGTAGAGAAAGAAGTAGACAAGATGGAGGGCGACTTTCATGGACAAAGATAGATTACACAGTTTTTGTGGAAGGAAGGCCTCAAAATTTCAGAAATTCATAGACTTTTAACTGCGGCACCTGGCTAGACATAAGAACGTCTTTGTTCTCCGTTTGCTTTTCATTCATTGCTTGCACAAGTGTAAATCCTCAATAACTGCACCTCACAGTCTTTCAGATTGTGTTCCATGAACATACTAACGAATTACTTTACACAGTGGAAGAAGTGTAACGGATACTTCATGCACGATGGGGCATTACCCCATTTTCTACGAATGATTGTTATCAAAGTAGAGAATAACCAGGTGTGATTACAGTTTTTGTGGAAGGAAGGCCTCAAAATTTCAGAAATTCATAGACTTTTAACTGCGGGACCTGGCTAGACATAAGAACGTCTTTGTTCTCCGTTTGCTTTTCATTCATTGCTTGCACAAGTGTAAATCCTCAATAACTGCATCTCACAGTCTTTCAGGTTGTGTTCCATGAACATACTAACGAATTACTTTACACAGTGGAAGAAGTGTAAAGGGTACTTCATGCAAGATGGGGCATTACCCAATTTTCTACGAATGATTGTTATCAAAGTAGAGATTAACCAGGTGTGATTTCTATAGTACTTAGAATGGTTGTATGGTTGTCTAGTGGTACTTTGCCTCATGGACCCAACCAAGATCGTGAGCTCAATTCCGACCATGGTCCATGGATTTTCAGATGGTAAACATCCTCCGGAAGCGAAGCAAAGCCGTTGGTACCAGCCACATGTAAAATAACCTGAAAGAAGAGGCCTCTGAGAAAAATTTACCGGTTATTGAACTGAATGAGATGCTGATAAAAAGATGTTAAAGAATGTTCTTAAATAAAATATAAATAAACTAAATATTCTGAATTTTTTTTAACAATTTTAATCGCCATTCAGTAATTACTATACCGTGTTTACATTTTTCATCAATGAAATGCAAAAAACTTACAAGTGATACGTGATAGAGCATATCCCAAGCTAGGAAGTGTTTCTATAGATCGATGACGTAAGACAGTATTGGCATGCGCACAAATTCTGATGTAACATTGGCGAGAGTTTCTATCCATTTTTTTCTCTAGTGAATAAGCAAAGTTGTCTTGGAAATTAGAACAACTTCATTGCTTCAAATGATTATTTTAACAACAGCTATAGGAAGAACATTTATTTCACGTTTCTGCTACTGAAACATTTGGGGAGGGACTGTTTTTACATCTATTCTGAAGTGCTTAATTTCGGAGTTAAGCCATCCGGTCCTACTTCCAATTAACAATGGCTAAAGCTGACTCTTAACTCTTTGCAACCGTGTGGGATTTGCCCCGACTACTCTATATCACCTGAAACTCCTTGAATTTCTGATAACACTCTAAAGAGGGGTAAAGCATATGCCAAGGGGATGTTGCTGTACAAAATCGTTTTATAAGATGGCTAGACGTTACCATTTATGCAAGTTTAAATACGGACCATGAGCAGATTCTGAACGTTAGCCCTGTTAGCTTTGAAGATTTTAACAGCCGGGGCTACAAAAAAAAAAAAAAAAAAAAATGTAAGGAGCTGGCACGCAGAGGTTCCCTTACGTATTCCCAGTGGCGGCATCTGCACATTAACTTTGAGAGAAATATTCACGGCTTATTTTTGCGTGCAGAGGGTGAGGAATTGGAAATGTTGAGAATTATTACAGCTCCGTAAGGCAGGACATGCCGTCCTACCGAATTTACACAGTAACCATAAATAATTCCACTCACACTTCTGCTGTGTAGAGAAAAAGTGGATCAAGGGCAGTTAGAGTAGAGCTTTGGCAAGAACTTGTGATGGTATCTTTTAACATCGGACCCAAGGTAATAAAATTCAGTTATTAATGCTAATACAGTCCTTTATTATATTTGTTTTAGTTAAGTAAGCTAAAATATACTTGACTATTTCTAACAGGGCGATTCATTAAATATGTTACGCACATTATTTTAATATTTAAGACGAAATACTTCATACACAATGAAGCCTAGTCCCTTACTTACTTTTCAACAAAGGAGCCAAGTTTCTCCCATCGTGACCCTCCCTGTTCATAGAACTCCGTCTTTAGGCATTATAGCCACCTGCGCACAGCAGGAATTGAAGCGCTGGCCGCATTGGAATTTCTTCATTGGGCCAAACAAATGAAAGTATGAGGGGGCAAGATCCGGACTGTATGGTGGGTACCGGAGCACCTTCCAACCAAATTTTGCTACGGACAGAAGCTGCTACATGAGGGCGAGCATTATCATGGAGCAGTATGACATTTGTATTTGTCACGAAGGGCGCAAATTCACCATGTTCTCTCATACGATGCAGCCTTCACAGCGGTTACTTGTACGAGTAAGAAATTCCACCAACAGAACACGGTCGCTAGAACTTCTCTGCTGGGGAATCGGTGTGTTTACATTTCAATGAGGCTTGTTTTGTTTCAGGCGTGTAGTGTGTGGTACGTTCAGGACATGCCCGTCTGTAAATAAAGCAATAAGTGGTCCAACCAATCGCCTTTAGGACCATCTCTCAGGTTCTTCGGTAAGCAGCGAAAATTCATGCACGATATGTTGAACAACTCTGACAAGGTTCGCTGATGAATCTGCCGGTCTTTCAGAATTGTATTCTCAATGGCCATGACATTCCGTTGATTTACAGCTTGTTCTGGACGTCGGGAAAGTGGCGAGTCAAACATATCACATCTCTAGCTCACACTTAAAACAATACTTCTACAAAATTTCCCTGTTCCAGTAATAATAACATCGCGGGATAGAATAATTGTGCGTTATTTAATGAACCACAGCGGTATTTATCACCTTCTTAATGATGTGATAAACAAGTATTAATTATTATTCCCAAGAGAATGATTGATAAATTAATAGTAAGGAATTTGAATGTAAAGGGTTTTTATTTTCTATTATTCAGATGGTTTCAGTTTAGGGTACCTCTCCGGCATTTGCCATTTATGAGGACTGAGGAAAACCTGCGAAAAACCTCAGTCAGGGAAATGGTTCTCGTAGGGATCGATCCCTAGACCTGCCGCTCACGAGTCCGCGATTGGAACAATCATTTATAACTTAAACTCATAAACATAGCAGTAAGTGCAAATGGAATTCTGCAATAAAAATAAAAGTTTTATTTGCCACAAAAATTCTAATGCACGATGAAAAAATGTTTATAAATTAAACAAACTCACTGAAACGCCCATTATTTAATTGGTTCAGTTAAATTCTGTGGAGAATGGAACGTTACATTAGGTTATGTTGTATTTTATTGCAAGAGTAAATGTTTAAGAAACGTTGTTGAATGCGATAACTGTAAAACATTATACACGAAGTACCCACTATTTTATTACACTTATGGCTTTATTGTATTCACGGATATTATTTATTTCGCTTGTTTATTGTCGTTAGCTAAGACGGATTTACCACAAGAACTTTAGCCCAAACTGAAAAGCCTGAATTATCGTTAATATCGAAAATATCTAATCAGACACATTAATTGCATAAACAGTAAACATTAAGAATATTTCAGAAGTATTAATACCGTCATATATTTTACAACAAATACGTATTATCAACTTACACTAATTCATTTTGTAGCTTAAATTATCTTAATTATAATTAATTCTTTAACTGCGTACTCTGCAATAAAGATTAATAATTGGTTTTGTTTTTAGTCATACATGAATTGATTTTTTAAATTATCGTAATTTAAAATTCATTTTATAACAGCAGTTTAGCAATGAAAACAATACAACTAATGCCATAATCCAACATTTAATTAAAGATTTTGACCGATAATAGGGGTTGTTTATTATTCATGTGCACAAAAATACTCCACAGACTACAAAAACATAAAAAGTAGATAGGCGTTTATTTTAAACACTATGTGTGTATACATTAAATTTTACATTACATCATTCACAAGGGTCTAGAGACCATACATGCTATTATTTAACAACGGCAGACAATATAGCTCATATATCGATAATATTTATATAAAATTATTAACACAGAATATGGAAGGAATATTAACGAAACGAAAACGGGGCGGGGGGATATATAATTTGCTCACAAGGCATAGTACAGTACGTTACAACTTTTGATAGAACAGAATAATGTATTTTTTATTATAGCCATATAAAAATACGAGGGTAGGTCCCATAAGTTTCCGGCCTCGCCGATAAGGATTATCGCCTTTTCAATACCCTTATCTGGTACCATACATTATCTGTTAAATAAGTAATTGCATTTGTTACTTCCGCTCCGCTGTGTTCACTTGTTCAGATATAGTTGCATAAAGAAGGCTATTTGTAGCAGATTGTGGCATGTTCAAAATGGAGTTCCGAGCTGTTATTAAGTTCTTCACAAAAGAAGCTCTTGCTCCAAATGAAATTAAACAGCGATTGGACGGTGTATATGGGGAAGCATCCCCCTTCATATTCTATGTAAAAAAAATGGACCAAACTTTTTAGAATGATGAGTCGAGTAAGCATTGATGACGAAGAGCGTGCAGATCGACCCTTGTAGGTGCTCACTCCTGAAAACATCGCCTTTGTGGAAGCAGAAATTATGGAAGACCGGAGGTTCTAAGTTACAGAAATAACAGCAAGGTTAGGTATTTCTAAAACAACAGTCCTTCGAATTATTCATCAACATTTAAACATGAATAAGGTTAGCGCAAGATGGGGGCTTAGACTTCTTTCCTCAGTTCAAAAGTCGCAACCATTCAGATGTTGTCATGCATTTTTGGAGCTCTGCCGTGGCAACGAGAGAGAAGTTCTGCAAACCATTGTTACAGGATATGAAACTATGGTCCTCTACTATGATCCCTTGTCCAAAAGAGAATCAAAGGAGTGACGTAAACCTGGCGAAGCACCGTCTCTAAAGACCAAGGTTTGCTCAGTCAACAAAGAAGATCATGGCCACAATCTTTTGAGACTGTGAAGGAATACTCTTCATTGACTTCAAGGAGAGGAACACCACAATAAATGAGGAGTACTCTATACGGGCACACACCACAGACCACGTGTTTCTATCAAAGAAAAAAGGCGAAGAAACCTGAGTGAAAGGTGGTGTGCGCCTGCTTCACACGCGCCTGTGCACACAGATCTTGTTGCAAAGGAAGCTGTGAAGAAATTTGGCTTTAAGGAGTTCGACCATCCACCCTACAGCCCAAATCTACCTTCCAGTGACTATTTCCTCATCTCAAAACTCAAGAAGGACCTTCGAGGAAGGAAATTAGTGTGACGGAGAAGGCATGGATGGTGTTTATGCTGTTTATGCCCATTTTGCAGACACGATTACTCCTTATTGTAAACATTTGTCCTTTTGCTAGATAAATGTAGACAAAGTAGTATATGTTTTCTCCCTTTTGTCATCAAATAGGAATATTTTATGGCAAGTGTATACATTTACCAGTGCAGTAGAGTAAATGTTGGTAGATATAACTAAATCAATTTTTCCTTCAAACTTTTATTGTTATATTTTGGCTCTGTTTGAGTAACATTGGTTTTCAAAGTTAGGCATTTGCTTTCTTATGCAACATTCTAAATCTTCTCATTATGAATGACAGATAATCTTGAGATGGATTAGTTGCTATGTCCGTATTATAATTTTACGTACCATAGGACAACTATTATGTTAGTTAATTTCATCTATCCTATTCTGTTATGAATTTGAAATGTATTTTAATATAGAACGCAACTAAAAGTTGGGCAGATTGTCACCTCGGATGGCCAGGTCGTTAAGGCACGGACTAGTGAGCGGGAGGTCTGTGATTCGTTTCCCGTCAGGACGGTCTTCCCTGACTGAGATTTTTTTTCCCCAGGTTTTTCTCAGTTCCCATAAATGGAAAACACCGGGGAGGTACCCGAAACTTGGACGTTGAACGCTACCTTCCTTTAAAAAAAAATAATTTCCCAGCCTGCGATTATTACTCTGGGGTAAATTAAAAAATTCCGTGTAGAAGACGAACCCGCAACCCATACAAGAACTCAAAAGATATTGTACGGATTTATCAAAATGAACTACTGCGAGTGATAATTAATTTCCTAAAGAGATGCCAAAAATGTGTGCAGAATGAAGGCGGCAGTTTAAAAACCTCATAAGTAATGAGGAATAGGTTTGTTTATTCTGTATACCTTTACTCATAGCATACAAATTAAGAAAAGAAACATTTCAACAAAGGGTTGCTTTATTACGTACAGCATGGAGTAATATGCTTAAAAATAAAACTTGGAGATACATTCAAGACAAAAAAAATCTTATTTCTCTTCACTCTTGTATAACCAAAGCTAACGCTAAAACTATCAAAAGCGGCCATACTTGACTTAATCCACTGTTGCTCTAGAGGCATGTGGCGGGTGAACCATATTTCCTCATTCCAGGCGAAGCTCCGTCTCTTCTCTTGGGCCAGTGTGTATCTTTTTTTAAAAGCATCGGTTGCAATGTCGGTGTTTTCGGATTGGGCAAGGAAACGGAAGAGACGGGAGCTGCAAGAGGGGTAGATTAATATTCTTGCAGAGCGCTAGAGCAAATAAGTTACTACCATGGATTCGAAACACTCACCTTTGGTCATTTCCATTCTCTTGTAGAAGACGGGCCAAGCCAGTGTAACTATTCACCAGTTTTTTTGTTTTTCAGAGCCTTTGATAACATAGCAATAAAGTTTCTCAATAATATTTTAGCTTCTAGGGTTTACAGCATACAAAGCTCACAACGGGTCGTGAAATAGCTTCGGCTACCAGCAAGAATTCCTCCATTATGTTAAAAAAAAATTTTTTTTGAAACAAATTGTATTTAACACACCAGAAAAAATTATTAGGGTAAAAAAGATTATTGAGACGCCTTCTATATAAACATACATAGAACTCCTACCCCTGAGCTCACTTCCCGTTACTCACCCGCATCCCCAACACCGCTGTTCTCTATAGTCATTAAACTTCTTTGTCGGGTCTTCGACAAAAATATTCCCAAATGCCGTATGCATTTCTCATTATCAACATTTTTAGGCAGGCATCTAAATTTCTGTAGGAATTCAGAAATTGCAATAGTAGAGGCTTATTTCTTAAAATCTCGTTTACCTGCATTCTTCCCGAATATGGCGTCTCTTCACTAAGCGAGCATATTCTTTCACCAGAAAACATTGTTTTATTACCTACCCAAGAGCCTAATCTGAGCCATGTGTGACATGTAAGTAATTCACTCTACCCCAGAACTGACCTATTTGAGCTTGTTAGTTAAGTGCGACATTTTCTGCGCAATGTGCCTAAGTATTTTGTCCATCTATATCCCGGGAACATCTGTTAACAATCATCCATCTTTTGATAAAAATGTATGCACGCAAGCGACGATTACTTACATATGAGAATAGATTCATAAGTTTCCGACCACGCCGATAAGGGTTATCGCAAAATTCTTATTTGGTGTCATACCTTATTTATTAAGTAAGTAATTGCACTGTAACTTCCGCTCCGCTTGTTCAGTTGTTCAGATATAGTTGCATAAAGAAGGCTATGTGTAGAAGATTGTGACATGTTCAAAATGGAGTTTCGAGCTGTTATTAAGTTCTTCACAAAAGAAGGACTTACTCCAAATGAAATTAAACAGCGATTGGATGATGTATATAGAGAAGCATCCCCCTCATATTGTACCGTTAAAGAACGGGTCAAACTTTTTCGAATGGGTCGAGAAAGCATTGAAGACGAAGAGCGTGCAGGTTGGCCCTTGGAGGTGCCCACTCCTGAAAACATCGCTCGCTCTTGTGGAAGCAGAAATTACTGAAGACCGGCGGCTCAAAGATACAGAAATAGCAGCAAGGTTGGGCATTTTTAAAAGAACAGCCCTTCGAATTATTCGTGAACATTTAAACATGAATAAGGTTAGTACAAGATGCGTGTCTAGACTTCTTTCCTGGAGCTTTGCCGTGGCAACGAGAGAGATTCTGCAAACCATTGTCACAGAAGATGAAACTATGGTCCTCTACAATGCTCCCTTGTCCAAAAGAGAATCAATGGAGTGGCATAAACCTGGTGAAGCACCGTCTCTAAAGGCCAAGGTGGCTCAATCAAGAGGTTAATAGCCACAATCTTTTGGGACTGTGAAGGAACACTCTTCAATCACTTCAAGGAGAGGAAAGGAACACCACAGCGGGGAGTACTATGCTGGCCTACTGCACAGATTATGTGCTTCCATCAAAGAGAAAATGCGAGGAAAGCTGAGTGGTGGTGTGCGCCTTCTTCACAACGCAGCTCTTGTTCCAAAGGAAGCTGTGAAGAAATGTGACTTCCAAGGAGATCGATTATCCACCGTACACCACAGATCTAGCTCCCAGTGACTATTTACTCTTCTCAAAATTCAAGGAAGATCTTGGAGGAAGGAAATTTAAACGTGACGAAGAAGTGATGGATGGTGTTTATGTCTACTTTGCGGACAAGAATTCTGATTTTTTTTTGGAGGGCGTTGAAATGTTAATTCAAAGATATGAGAAGTACATTGCAATGAAGGATACCTATATTGAAAAGTGAAATATACTTTTTGTCTTTATCATATCTAGAAAATGGTCAGACCGGAAACTTATGGATCTACCCTCGTACACTTTAAGATGCTTTTCTATCCATGGATATATTGCCTAGCCAAAGAAATAGTGAGTAATACTGATTATTTGAACGGTGTTTGGAATATATCTCTAAACAGAAAAATAAGTGCTACCCTAATAGACATATGTATTTTCCATACCTAAACTAAACAGAATTAATATGATAAAAATAATTTTCATAATCATTATGAAACATTTTTTCAAAACTATACCACTAATAAATTTTATATGCTGGCCAAAACCCCGTACACCCCATCTGTAATAAATAAGAGTAAGTTACCACTAAATCCTACTCGTTTCAACCCTTGTCTACCTCCCCCAAATTAGGGTTGCGTTAATCTTGCTAGGTTATCCTCAAACTGAAATATGAAAGACTCTGTGATGAAGGGATTTATCTCCTTCCTGTGCGTTTTACGATGGATGATCAAGGAGGGAGACTCCAGACTTTTCTTAGTAACTCTAACCAAGACGCTGCTTTAAATATACATCAGCCATCCACCTTAATCATGGCCTGGAGTAACTACCTGCAACCGCTCTTGGGAAATACACGCTAACCTGAGAGAGGTTGACAGTTTGCGTGGCTATATTTCTCCCACTCTGCAACTTGCGACAACAAAAAGTAATATTTAACAAAGAGGATCGTTCATGACTCATTCATGAAGAATTTAATTAACCTTGGCAGCAGTTTTTTTTTTTTCCTGCTTCTTAAGGGGCAGGATCTGCTAAGAAAATGTTCTTTGTTTCCCCAGTTGGATTTCCGCAAACAATACACAACCGTGTTTCAAAATTAGCCGTCTTTAAAATTAAAAACATAACAAAAACTTTCATATAGTACACCCACTTTTATATCACGATCCAATTTAAATATAATTGAGCACTTTACACTATCTCCGTATTGGAATCAAGTTGTTAAGATTGAAAAAGTTAATAAATCGTGGAATATTTATCCACGGTAGCTCACATAAAGACTCCACCACTCAGTTTTCCTCGCCTTTTCTCTTTGATGGAAGCACGTAGTCTGTGCAGTAGACCAGCATAGTACTCCCATTTACTGTAGTGTTCCTCTCCTTGAAGTCAATGAAGATTATACCTTCACAGTCCCAAAAGTTTGTGGCCGTGATGTTCTTGGTTATATGAGTGATCTTGGCCTTTAAAGGCTATGCTTCGCCGGGGTTACGCCACTCCATTGATTCTCTTTTGAACAAGTAGAAGACCATAGTTTCATCTCCTGTAACAATGGTTTGCAGAACTTCTCTCTCGTTGCCACGGCAGAGCTCCAAATATGCTTGACAACAAATGACTCGTTTCTGCATTTGAAATGAGGAAAGAAGTCTAAACACCCATCTTGCACTAACCTTATTCATGTTTAAATGTTAATGAATAATTCGAAGGACTGTTGATTTAGAAAGACCCAACCTTGCTGGTATTTCTGTAACTTTGAGCCGCCAGTCTTCCATAATTTCTCCTTTCACAAGAGCGAGCGATGTTTTCAGGAGTGAGCATCTCCAAGTAACCACCTGCACGTTGTTCGTCTTCAATGCTTTCTCGACCTATTCCAAAATGTTTGGCCCATTCTTTTACGGTAGGATGAGAGGGGGGTACTTCCCCATATACACCGTCTAATCGCTGTTTAATTCCATTTGAAGTAAGTCCTTCTTTCGGGAAGAACTTAATAACAGCTCGATACTCCATTTAAGCATGTCACAATCTTCTACACATAGTCTTCTTTATGTAACTATATCTGAACATCTGAACACAGCGGAGCGGAGTTTACACCTGCAATTATTTACTTAACAGATACGGCATGACACCAGATAATGATTTTGTGAAGGCGATAACCCTTATCGGCGAAGCCGGAAACTTATGAACCTACCCTCGCATAAGAAATTAAACAGTGGCATGTTTGGGGGAAGGGCAAACCAGCAACCTCTCAGTAAAGCCGTCCTGTTCAGGAATGACTTCAGCTCTACAAATCCATTTTGATTGGATTTAGATCTGAAAATACAGCTACTCACAGAAGTTATAATTTAGAAATTCTTTCTGCGTAATTACATTATCATTACAATACATTTATTCAATGCGATCAGTGACGTTTTCTTCAGTGGCGTGGGGTTTTTCCTATGAGTGAATGCTTGCTTACTTGTTGACCTTGCTGATTGTCGCAGTCGTAGCACAGCTATTCCCGGGTGTGTGCTGTGTTGTATGTCTTTATGTACAATTCTTATGTGTTAACTCAGTCAGCTCATGAAGTATGAAGACTGTTTCAAACAAGATTTCTGGGTAACGACGTTCCAGATCATAAAACAGTCCATAATTTGTATAATAAATTTCATAAAACTGGAAGTGTTCAGCCTAAGAAACCAAAAGGGTAGCATAAGGTCCCTACCGAAGAAATATTACATGATATTGGTAATCGTTTAGAAAATTCCACTAAAAATCCCTTCATTGTCTTGCACAACAAGTGGGTATTTTAATAGGGACATGTGCATAAGGGTAATAAATTTACCAGCTTGGGATTATTATCTCTGGAGTAATTAAAAATATCTCGAAACCGTTTATCGTACAAGAACTCAAAGATAATATTCGTTAGAATATTTTATAGCTTTCTCAAAGTGATGAATAATTTCCTATAGCTAAACATGTGTGGGTTATGAAGATAAGCGGTTTCAACACTTCATTTGAGTATTTAGTAAGTAATCAGTTTCTTAAATTGGTTTGTTTTACTGTTTTACCCTCCGAGATCTGGCTGGCCTTCTAACTAGCGGTGCACTCGTCTTTAGGCAAAATACTTCGGGGGAACAAAACTGATAGCACGGTATAAATAATATTCGGCAACATTTAGAAAATACACAATCTTAAAATTTTATTGGTGTAATTTTTTCTTCTTAAATAAAAGAATTGTGTAATTTTGAGATTATCTGCACCACACTTTTCCTTTAATAACAAACTGAAAAAACAGAGAATTATTGTTAAATTGTCTACCAAACTAAATTTCCACTATTGGTTAGTTTTTATAAATATGTCGTAACATATAAAACCAAACTCAGGGAGAATTATTTGTCTATACACGAATGAACGCAGCGAAAATTAAAATAATAAATTCTGTGAAATTCAATAGAATAACCGAATATTATATACGGAACAAAATTTCGTTCTCTCAATCATCCGTTTTTTTTTTTCCTGCTCTGTTTGAAGAGGTGATTAAAATGTGATTGATTTTTGTGAGTTCCTATTCTGGAAAAAATGTGAGTTTGGAAATATAAATCAAATATGTTTTACAACAGAATTAAAGTAGCTGGGGAAAATGTGAACATTCAACTATGTGTTGAACGAATACATGTATTTATTTTCAACATCCAATAAACGCAGAAAAATTATTGTAAAATGAACTATACTAAAAAGTATGAAAAAAGAATACCAATGTAATTGCAAATGTTAAATGTAAATGTAATTGAAGCTATTTTTAAATTTAATTTTAATATTAATTAATATTTCACCTATTTCACTCCCTTAAAACTTAGATATCACAACTACCTTTGAAATATAAACGACAAATAAGACGTAACATTCCTCTTTATTCCGCTAAACTGTTTGTACTACTTCAAATCTACACACCAGAAAGAAAGGAACAAATTAAAAATTTTCCTTTGATTTCAGACATTTCAAAAACAAACCGGATTATACCTGCTGGCTGAATTTCAAGTGTTGTTTCACATTTTACATAAATGATAAAATCTTTTTCTACATAACTGTGAAATGTTAATGAAAAACAATAAAGTGCAAAAACTAAATTATCAGGAAACAAAGAAAAAATTGTACCTCTCCATAATTAAGCTTTTACATTTCAGCAAATTTCGATGGAACACAACTATTGCGTAGTACGCATGAAAAGATTTTTGAAACATTTTTTTCAAATCTGTATCGATACTACTTACTAGACGTCAAAAAATGACGATGAAAAACAAAAAACGTGTGTATGTGTGTTTTAACGCTCTAGCGGTCGCAATTTTGATTTATTCTCAATGAAATTCGGTAGGTATATAACAATCTACTACGAAACGATTCATCAAGTTAATTAACCAGCAAAATTGAACCATAGGTTGTTAACCTAAAGAAACAATTTAAAAATCGCCCATGCGACAGCAATTTTTGTTCTTTCTGAACAGATAACATTAAAATAAAAAAAAAATAGTTCATAAAAATTAGCGAAATACGATTATTAGGAGTGGGCGGTTATCTGAAACGCAAAATTAAAAATTTGCTCTAGCGGACCAATATACAGCCTTTCGCAATGGCTCTATGTATATCTTTTAAATAAAATAAGTAAAACAGTTTCTGAAAATTGGGGAAATCGGATAATTAGGAGTTGCGAACGGCCAAAATCCGTTACATCGGAAATTATCAATAAGATGCACGATCTGATTCTATGGCGGACGCCTATTGCAGCTGAGAGGGAACGCATTTCAAATTTTGAGTGAAAAATTGCGCGTGCCACGACTGAACCAGGGTGCAAAGTTTGGCTCATTTTCAGAGATTCCGCCGACTTTTATGCTTCTATTTGTGCTTTACAATGCACTACTACATACCTGAAACAAAACAACAGGTTTCATTTTCTGAACGATGGAAGCATCACGTTCTTCACCGCCAATGTGTGTGAAATCGGCCGAGAAGACCATGACCTCGGTTTTCTGGGATGCTAATTGATTATCTTCCCATTGGAACATCTGTCACTGGTGCGTATTATGCTAATCTTTTGGACATATACCAGAAAAGGCCGGGTTTATCAAAGAAGTTGCCTCAAGACAATGCTTGCCTTCATACGTGTCTTTGCAATGGCAAAAATTAATGATTTGGGGTATGGTATGCTGCCACATCCGCCTTATTTCCCCGTTTTGGCTCCACTGAACTTCCATTTGATTTGCTCAAATGAGAAAATTACTTGGTGGAAAGAAATGTTCGTCCAATGAAGAGCTTCAATCATCAATTCAGACATATTTTGGAGGCTTTGAGGTAACTGACTTTCACGATGTAATAAAAGGCTTTGGAGCAGCGTTAGACAAAGTGTTTAAAAAAATTTATGCCATTATTTTTCAAACGACTGTCGTATTTTATATTCATGAGCTCAACATCAATAAAGGAGTTTTCTTCCTCTCAGCGGAAACTTAGAGGTTTGAACGATTCTGAAGTTTTTACACCTTTTCCAATCACATGGAAGGTACCCCAATTTTAAACCTCACTTAAGGGGTTTCTTCGTGCGTTAACAATTGTTGAATACGTCATAATCACTCGCATTATTCTTTTGGAAACATTATTCAAATATCAAAGGACTTTTTTTGAACTAACAGATCATATACCCTCTACCAGGTTATTTAAAATTACACACATCAATCTCCATGGGGGGAAAAGTATGGCATTTACACTGTTTTGCACTTATAGTTTATAATTACGATCCTTTCCAATGTACTTCTCAAAACGCCTGGATGCTCAGTGACCGTAGAGTTTGCACCAGAGCACCTGAAGGGGTCGAAAACCCTCTCCCAACCTATTACACCTTTCCACGCAATGCGCCTGCTCAGTTACTTGGTCGGTCTAACTTAGTGTAGTCATGTTTTGCAGACAGAAGCAACAGAGGTTTGAATATCTTACAGATCAGAAGCAAGGTCGTCCCGCTTACTAGAACTGGTTCCGGTCATACGACCGCTGTACTTCCCATTGAGCAGAAACGCGAAATAACAAACGGCAACAATACGACGTTTCTCATACCCAATTGCAGTGTACGATATGTTACATGAACCTCCAGAAGAGACTGTCAATGGACAATATTGTCGTTCATTTTTGGTACACAACTCTATAAAAAAACATCGAAACTTTCTGGAAAACGCACCCATATTTTGCGTAACAATACTTGAGCACATGCAGCACAAGGTATGTCTACTTTGTTCATTAGATAACGATGACAGGTCCTCTACCATCCACCATACTCCCCGATTCAAACCTCCGTGATTTCGATTTGAATCGCAAAATAAAGGAATCATCACTTCTGACATTCGCTTAAAAACTAAGAAAATAAATCGTGTTCGATGATTTATTTTGGTCATAAACACATCAATAAAGTAAAGCAGATACATGTAGATTATATAATGAATCAAAACTTATTCTTCTAATTAATAATGGGATCACATGCCGTCATAATCTACAATAATAATGGGTCTAGCGTTGTAATACACGGAACATGCATCAAGTGCGGAGCGCCTGTACTGCTTCGGGTAGGCAAACTGCACTACTTAGCTGCAAGAGAAGTTGCGGTCCCATCATGGGGCTCCAAGTGTCAGCTGCTGGAATTCAGAACAGCAATCTCCTTGCCCTTTGGGAAATAACGTTGCTTTAACCACCAACATACTACCTCACACCGGTTCTGCCCTAAAGGTCATTCTCATGATCGTACTCTCCACCTGGGGGTCGAGTTAACAATTTTAACATCCCGCGCTTCATATGCCTCGCCTTACGATATGCTTTTTTTTTTTATATGAAATGTAGCACTTGGTGTCACTCCATTTGTTTTACAGAAATGTGTGTTACTATAACAACAATAGTTACTTGTGATGCGAGTTCCTGCAGTGTCATTTTTTTTTTTTTTTTGACGAGTATGAAACTAAGAAGCGAGGAAAAGCTATTTTTATATAAAACATAGCTTTATAAATGTGTTTCATGTAAAGTTTTTTCAACGACAAAATAAAACTTACATTAAATAATTATTTAAGATGGAGAGGATATATAAGATCACCTTTTATAGCCGTCTAAACCGAACGTAATTAACAAAGCGATTAGAAAAAGTTGAGAGTTATGTGGAATGAATGAGTACTAGAGAATAATATGATCTAAAATGTAAATGTAACATTTATTTGTGTTGTTTATAATAATTGAAGTAACGAAATTTTGAGATAAATTATTAAATTCTTACTGAATTACGTTTGGAAATTGCGTAATGTACCTAATTAATTTCTTTAGGCACAAGGGTGTTAAAAACGTGCTAAGGTACTAACAATTTGGGCGAATTGCACCTTTACATACTGTGTGGAAAAATAATTTGTTTTTATTAGCTCTGTGTTATTCAGAAACCATAAAAGTATGTTTTTAACAGAAAATGAGGCAATTGATATTCCGACGATGAGAAAATACGGTGACAGAAATCGTACACAACAAGAGTGTACACAATTTACCACCAATATTAATTGAAAACGTATGGGGGTCCCAAAAAACACAGACTTAATTTATAAACTTATATTTATTTATTAATTGCTAGATTTGTTTTGGCATTTTAATAGAAAAATATATGATTAAATATTCATAAATTTATTAAATATGTATAAATATCAATAAAATAACTAAAGAAAATTTTCTTATTTTTGCAGCGTAAATCCTGTACTTTACAAATACAAAGAAAACAGCCGCACGACCTTGGTGCCAATTCTCTGCACCGTTGAGCAAATATGATGCGCAGTAAATTTCTGCCGAAGAGATCCGTTGTTTCGCGTGCTGTATGAAACGTCACGCCATCCTACTGCAACCACATGTAGCGATGGGATAGTCAATTGTTTTAACCGAATAAAACTCATTAGATTAAGTGCTTAGTGAAAACACATTCCTTGCAGGGAAAAATGTCATGATTTATTAGCAACAGGAGAACTGTTTTTCAGTTGTTACACTTAAACTTATATTATCTGATGTAGGAGCGTAGTGTCGGAATTTCTTCAAGAAATTACATTAATGGTTGGCAACATTTGGTACTTCTTTCAGTGATCGTCTTCTTTTGTTCTCATTGTAGCAAAGATCGCAATTTGTGTTGGAACATTTTAAGCAGATTGTGTGCTTGCCTCGTAAATTCAAGGTCGCGAATCGATGCATTTTTAGGGCGTAAAATACTATGTATGGCTCTCTTCGGAATGTAAGTACAGCATTTGCTTCCGTGTCATATATTTAGGATAAATAAAAGAGCCTCAAACCCGAATAAAGAGGACTCTGAGCAAAATGTATGGGTATATTACCAGATTTGTTATCATGTGAGATAAAAATGAAAAATTAGTCAAGAAATATATACATTTTGTAATTTTTCATGCCAGTTCTCTAAAAATAATTACATGAAAATGAATTATCGTCTGCAATAAACTTGTGAAAAGCATTCAATCGGAAAGAGAAAATATATTTCCTTAATATACATTAGCAAATGGCAAATGGTACATGTCTAACTTTATAAATAAATATTTCTTTTTGTTATTGAAACAAATAAGTAATATGAAGCAAACTTCCTCTTAAAGGCCTTACATAGTTCGCTTTCATTATAGGTACTGCAATAAACCGTTTTAATTTCAAATATGTTAGTATACAGATGGAAATAACAAGAATGATGTTCCCCAAGCTATCACACTAATAAATAGAGGCTTTTTGTGCCCAATTTGACTGTTACAAAAAATTGCGAAACAGAGGGATGGGTACAAGGTTGGAATTGTTTGGAAGCAATATATTTAAGCATCTGTGTATGTGCGTACTATAGCTTACGCCATGCTCTCGACGAGGGTATCTCGTTTAAGCAGATCCGCTGGACGCGGGAAAGGCAGACCTGATACATTTTTAAATATTCCTATGTTAATTCATGCAAATAAGCATTTTCACCCACAAAGTTCTTTGTTTCGATTCCCAGCTTTGCCTTGCTATTTCGTATCCTGTATAACTGAAAGGCACTCTTGATGGAATGTGAGGCAGTGTTGCTATGTGTAACTGCGGCTCCGCGGAGGCGGCTAGACCCCAAAGCTTCCGGAACCGCCGCCCCACTAATGGTCCGACAGAGTGGGGATGCACAATAAATCTTATTAATTTTCCATAAGGGGGGTGAGATCTTCTCCCTTCATATTTATTCCAGTAGCCCTTAGATCCTCAACTTTTCCGGGGAACTTTCAACCTCCCGACCGGAACACAAAAGGGATGCGGAATAATGGAATACCTACTACATATATACCACCGTCTGCTTCAGGAATGCATGTACATACGTCTTCGGCATAAACATCCACGTCAGAACTGTATCTCTAAGTGCATGCAATATGCACGTAGGAGAGTAGAGGGAAAACCATAAAAATGTTATGTAAAATAAATATCACATTGC
Source organism: Metallyticus violacea (assembly GCA_030762175.1). Classification (NCBI taxonomy): domain Eukaryota; kingdom Metazoa; phylum Arthropoda; class Insecta; order Mantodea; family Metallyticidae; genus Metallyticus; species Metallyticus violacea. The sequence continues at coordinate 7,587,920 of CM060837.1, read as the reverse complement.
TGAAGTGAAACTATGCTTGCAAAAAGGGAACAACTCTCATTTGTTCGGTAATGGAGGCACAGGTCACAGTGTGTTGTCATAGTAACAGAAAAAATAGAAGAGAGTCGAGACCGTATTGATACATTGCTTGTTGGTTATCTACCAGATTCGCCACCTGCATAGCACACTAATAAGAGCTTTATCATTATCTCTACTACAGAGCTTACAGATGAACGTTCAAAGAACACCGTCCTGAAAAGTTTCAACAACGGCGTGCATCACAGAATGCCAAAGTGAAGGGGAAAAAATGACATTTGTTTAGTACCAGAAACTTATCTCACGAAACAACCATTTACTATAATACGGAGATTTAGAATATTTCACACTATTTATTCTTCTAGAGATCTAGCTGTCATGTTTAGATTCATTCAAACACTACTTGAATGCATACAACCGACCCTCTTTGTGTGCAAACTAACAATTCAAAACTTAATCTCTTAGCTATATACTGCCCTCCAAAATATATTTTATTGGTAGCAAATTTATCATTGGTGGAGATTTCAATGAAAAACATATCTACTGCATATCACGATGACCTCATCTAAAGGGAAAGCACATTATAAATAAGGAATGGAAGAAAATTGTGATTTCAACTCCTACTGGTATATCCACATAATGGCCTTCAGAGAGAAAGATGTCATCAACTTCTTTGTCGACAAAGTGGATACAAGTGAATCATTGTGAGGATATCTCTTCAGATAATATACCTATAAATTTGACAATTAATGAAACGTTGATATATATGGAAGGTAAATCAACAATGAGCAAATGACGCCAAGATTATCGTATGATGTTCTGTAAACAGATGTGACATACATTACGTTGTGCGTTGCTACAACAAAATGGAGCCAAGATTATCGTTTGAACAGCGGAAAGCAGTTTTGAAGGGGTATTGTAAAACCAAGAATGTTGTTGAAGTTCAAAGGTAATGGAGGCGTGTGTACAGAACAGAACCGCCGTTGGACTTCTACCTATGGGGAACTCTTAAGGATGTTGTATACCGTAGAAAATCAGCTACACTGACAGCACTTCGGGAAGAAATTGAAACGGCATGTGCTGCAATCGTTGAGGACACTTTCGCAAACGTTGCTCAATCAGTAGTTCAACGTACTCAGAAGTGTCTCGAAACCGATGGTGGGCACTTTGGGCAACTGTAAAAGTCTAAGATGATTAGTACTCATTAGTGAAATCAGTTTTGTTATGTTAACACAGTTTTTTCTTTGCTTGAAGTGTGTATACTTTTTTGGCGCCTTCTGTATTTCAACATTTATGAAATGCCAAGCACTAATCCTGTCGAATACATTCCTTCAAAATTATTGATTTTCACAAATGTAGGATAAATTTATCGCATTAAAACAAGAAAATTAACGGACTTGAAGAAAAAAAGCCTTTACATAATCAAATATACATAAAACTTTTTAAAGCAACGCTGATTTCTAATGCTCTTTTGTGTCCAATTTCATATGTGTTGGGCCGCTTCTGAAAAGGAGACCATAAACAAAATTTGCTTCTCCAATGGATAACAAGTTGATTACAGACTTGATTTCTCTTCCATATCTTAGCCATTCATAGCAAACAAGCAAAACTAAGTTTTAAGGAGTGCAATAACCTCAACTAGGGCTTAAGTGCAAATGATCAGAACTAAAAGGGGCATTATGAATGAAAGACAGGGGAAAACAGAACGGCAATGGCCTGACTGCGCCTTGCGAGTGGAAAGTGCAGAAAATGACGGATGACACAGGGGAAAGAATGTGTCCTATTTGCGGTAAAAAGGAAAATGGGTGCATATTCTTGCAAAATGTGAAGCTACAGAGTGCTACAGGTCGCAGATTCTCTATGAAAACTTTGTGAGGTAGAAAACAAGTATGGCAGCATGTTTAAATTTTGTATTGGATAAAAAAAATTTGCGAAGCGCTATGTACGTTTATAAGGAAGATAAGATGGGTAAAAGAAATTCTCTGGCTAGAGAGAACATAGCTTAAGTGTAGAAAATGAACGATAAACTTCGCTTAATTGCTCTTGCCTTAAGCTGAGGAGAAGCATGGTTATTGTTGTATGTCAGAATGTTTTTGGAAGAAGAAGAAGATACAAGTGACGAAGAAATTCAGTTTCTTCTACTTCAAATTGAAAGGATAAGCATACCAAGAACATTTAGATCAAGTTCAGACCATTTTCATCTATGGAGCGATTCTGAATTCAACGTAAAGTAGAACAGTTAGCAAACATGATATTGGATATGAAATAAAACATACAATGCGCATAAATCATATACGTATTTTAGAAAAGAGTTAAAATATTTAACAACGATCTTAATTATTTCAGGAACAATGCTCTATAGGCGGATATAGTGTTTATTCTTACTTTGAGGTAAGGCTGTATGCTCAAAACATCTGCGGCGTATCAAAATCAACAGCGAGCAGAGTAGTGAAGAAGGTTTCGCGTCATACAGAGAGAACAACCTTCAACACATGAAGATAAGAGTTAAAAATAGAAATTCTAGCAAAATGTCCCCGTGTTACAGGATCACTAGACTGTACTCACTTGAAGGAGGAGAAAATGCAGAGGTTTATCGTAACCGAAAGAGTTTTTTTTTAATGTACAGACTATGTGACTCAGAAATGAAGTTTACAATATTGTGGCTCGGTGGCTAGAGTCAAGCCACGATTTCACTATCTTTAATAATTCTATATTAAGAGCACGTTTTGAAAATAGTGAAATTGATGACGGTAGCCTGATCATTGCTGTAGTGGTTATCCAAACAAACCTTATTTAATGACGCCACAAATGTGAAGAGCATTTATTCAACGAATCACTGATTAGAACGAGAAATTGCGTTTCACAGGCATCCGGCTGCATATCAGCAACGTTCAAGCGTGGTAGTCGCTACAGCTGTTCTGCACAACATGTACTATATTAATAAAGAAATTATCTTACCAGCACTAGAAAATCATGTAGAAGTAAGTGATACTTTACCCCATGGAAGAGAAATCCTGCTCTATAACAACAATGTACGAAATGCTCTCATCACTGATTACTTAACGATAACTTCACGACCAATAACAGAACCGTACCTGTACATTTATTACTTCACTTAAGAATACAAAACTTATAACTGTTTCCTCAACAATTTCATTTAAGTGCATCCATTTCGTGAAGTTTCTTTCAAATGTTGCATTTTTAACGCAACAGAATCGTAAACAATAAATAAATTAAAAAAAAAAAGGAGATAAACGTTGAAGTAACTGCGCATGCCCATGCGTTGCCAACTTCAGCTGTAACAAACGATGCTCAGCTTACCATAGCCACAGGTTATAGCGTAACTGTAAAACACGAGGAGATTAAGCTGAAAGAAATTTGAAAGTTGAACTGTAAGACCGGACCAAAGTGTTTGTATTTATGTGGGTTTTCCCCCCTCTACATTTCTTATGTCTAAATACGAGTGCGAATGGTCTGCCTAGACTTATTCTTTGTTAACTATTTATGTGAAGTCATTAAGGAAATAAATGCACTTACTACTAAAGTGCAAATGTGCATTACAAAAAAATATTACATTTTAAACGAATTTTTCTGTATATTTAAATGACGTAAGAATTGCCTAAAACAGCAAAGTACTACCTGAGAGTATGAAAACGCTAAATATAAAATAAATTTACAAACAGTTGAAATGAATAAATTTTAAACGTTTTTTTACACAAAATCTACTTATATTTTTTCAATGGAGTTTTAAAAATATACCTGTTTTTGCTCTATCCTGTGTTTCAGAGGGTACTTATCGTAGTGTTGTATCCCCAGAGACATACAGTAGTGCCAACCCCAGAATTTTCCCCCCATACACCTTAAATTTAATTTACAATATCACAGTAGTAAAAATATTAACTTAGGAACACAGCGTCTATCTGCCAATACTTTGGGGAGGTAGAGAAAGTGAACGCCGGTGAAAAAAAATGGTCAATAAATAGAACCCTCTGTGGATCTCCCCCACAACAATATTTCTCTTAGCCACAACCCCTAAATCCTAAGATGTCTCACCTAACACCCTCCCTCGCCATGCATTTCCTCCCCTCCACAACACAAAACACACACCAGTAGTGCATAATCTCAGACTTGCTTCATTTCGCCAGGAAACCCATCTGGCTGGTATCCAAGCCGCATCAGAGGGAAAACTACCCTTGTTTACATCCTTCCCTTGCCTCCCCAGACACAACGGATTTAAATTTTTTTTTTTTACTTCCACCCTCGGCCCAACATTTCCATCTTGGTACGCAGGTGGGTTAACTCCAAACCTTAATAAGCATTATTTTACAAAAGTACAAAACGGGATTTTTGGTAAGACCTCGTCGTCTAAAAGCGTCTTCTTTCTACTGAGTTTACCCCATAAAACGCGAAGGAATTTTGTCATTGTAATGAAAAATTCAGTTTGGAACACATAAACAAAAAATACAAACGCAAAGTCGGAGGATCTACAACAGTAAACTAAAACCATTGGTCGTTTATACGGCTCTCTGTAATTCTAAATTTTTTGGAAGTTTAAATAAACTAAAGAAGAGGACGGAAATACAGTTTGGCTAAGAATTTAAATACAAACCTAAGCAATAGTACCAGGGGCGTTCTAAAAGTTTTCGGCCTGACCAAAAAAAAACAAGATTTAAGAGATCCCTCCCCCCACATAGTCACTTTGTAAAACAATAATATATTTAGTCCACTTTCCAACTTTTTAATGCCATCCGTTAAATAACATTTGCCCAATTATGAAAAATAGGCGTCTCTCTCAGCTTCAATCTCATCGTTTGACGTGAATCCGGGGAACATATTTGCAGCAACAATCCCAGATATGTCTGAAGGCGCGAAAGAAAACTTCCTTTTTCACAAGGTGTGGAGTTTAACCTGAACTACTCTTCCAGTAGTGAAGAGTGATGATTCTGCCCTTCTGCAGGTAGTCTACGAGCACCACACCATGAGACTCCCAGAAAACCGTCAGCCATAACTTTTCCTGCAGGTGGAACAGTTTTTGCTTTCTTTGGTGCACTTTCACCTGTTGCTACCCATGGTTTGGACTGCTCCTTCGTCTCTGGCGCGTAGTGATGAATCTACTGTTATGAAACGTTGGAAAAACTCGCTGGAAAGATTAACCAAGTCTACACACTAATGCGAAATGTTCATTCGATTGCATTTTTGGTAAACGCGACACTCATAGAGCGGAAATCTTTCTCATACCCAAAACTTCGTGTAAAATGAAATGAACACGTCATCCTACTGAGGTCTTTGCAATGTAATAATCTTTGTGTACCATTATTGAACACTGCATTGTGAATTTTTGTCACAATCTCGACAGCCACATCAATTCTGTTGCGCCTTTAGAGCGCTCATCATCTTGAATGAATACACAACTACGCTTAAATTCAGCAGCCCATTTTTTAACCGTGGAAAACGAAGGGGAGGAATCTTTTAATGTGGAATCGAACTGCTTTTGTATCTTTGCCGGGGTTAAACCCTTTAAAACGGAGTGATTTATCACAGTTCGTATTTCAGTATTAGCCATTTAGTAGAAAATGTTAACACTTGTTTGTTTACAAGATCGTCACAAACAAATGACTACACTTATTTGTCTGAAACTTTACAGCTCGTCAACTAAAGGATGATACTCGACAACTATTATAGTAATTCGGACATCTGTGAGTCAGGCCAAAAACTTTTATAACACCCTATGAAATAGGCATTTGTAAAGTAAAAACTTTTAACAAATTTAAACCAGCACTAGAAAAAAAAAAACTAACATAAAATCCCCTAAATTAATATTATACTTCATTTGTAGCTAAAGTAGGTAGTCTGTTTATAAAATAAAAAGGGAGATAGTTTTACTATAAAATATTTCCACCATAGTGCTTAGGAAAGGTTTCTATAGAAACGGCCTTGAATCCTTCAAAGGGGAAGGCTCCACTGGAGTAAGGGTTTTATATCTTGAAACATATTTGGTTCTTCGTCTATGTTCATACCTCACCATCCGTGGATCCGGGCCTCCCATTGTGACCCCTCAGTTAATCCCTTCCATCGAATGTGCCCCTTTGTAGGGCGTAGGGCTCATGACTAGTCCTAGAGCAAGGTTGAAGTACAAAAATATCCTACTACGATACTTAATATGTAATCCAATCAAATTTTAGGATGAAATTGTCTTTTTATGACACTCTAGCCAAATTTCTTCTTAGAGAACAAAATATGACCCAACCAGCTACGGAATCATATGAAACAGGTAGTAAACACAAGAGGCGTATGCATATCTCGACGTACTGTGTTAAATATCACTTAATTGTGTTCAATTGTTTGAAAGTAATATAGAGAAATCAGCAGCCGAGAGCGAGTGAAACGCCCAGTAGATGAGCAAATAATGTCCTTTATCCAATCAAGTGTCTACAAAACAAATTATTGCATAATAATGTACAAAATGTTACCACAACTACACAATATTGATATTACGTAAGAGTTTGACAGTTTCCAAAATACTCACCGTCCGAACTGTGGCCCCACGTTGCCGCTGTCGAACGACGAACTTGCAGTGATGTCTTCATCTTTAATGGCGCCCGATTCCATTCCTAGCGGTGCTATGCATTGTGCTGCAACAATAAAGAAATGTCTATTATATTACTGCACACTTTTGAGAATAACAAGCATTCATCAAATCCTGACATATTGTAAAATCAAATATACGTTTATGTTTCGGAAATTCTTTATACATTCAGAAACTATGTTGTTAACTTCCACGAAAAGGCGTTTAGATATTAATAGCTCAATATTATATTAAATAATTGCAATTATCAATGGTTTTGAGCTAATATATTCTCCCAGACTATAGGAATACATCATAAATCATGGCAATCATTATTTTCTCTCGCGAACAAGGGGTAGCATGAAAAATCTAAGACACAGATTGAAAGGGTACGGAATGTACTTTCGAATTAAGGGAACAGAAGGAGTAGTTATTCACCGTTTTCTGATTGGTGATTGGTAGTCCCCCACCTAAAGGAAGCGTGGAAACCAACCATAAAAACAGCACAGACGTGTGTCAGAGAGCCATATTCCTCACGCTCGTCGTAGCCAGTTCGTAAGGTATATAGACATTGTATCTTCTCACTTTTGGATACACAAAAATGTTTTAATAATTTCTTATAAAGTGACAGCGTGAATTATGGGTGTGTGATTATCATTTACTCTCATAATTCTTGCCAAGAGAATTATACAGGCGAAAACCCGTACAGCTACGCTCTTATTCTTGGATGACGTAGAACGTAATATTTATAGGCCCAAAGAGCAACAATAACCTATAGTGTGCCTAGCTTGAAAACAAAAATAATTTCGAAGGAACATCTGGCTAGAAAAGAAATTACTTCTTAACGAGTGAGACAGTTTTTCGATTATATATATTGCGAAAACGCTTCTAAAAGTACGAACAATCGAATAATTTGAGTTACACAAACAGTTGTTTGCGATATGATAACCAGTTTTTCATAGTATTACTGCTCTCTAATCTACAGAAGTTTTTGTACTGTAGTGTGTCAATGTGTCCTCCACTTTAATTGGCGCCGAAAATAGAAAAATTCTAGTAAGGGTACACTACTTGCCCTTTCCGATGCAAAATATTTTCATTCGGAGATTACGAAGGGGCGCGGTTTAATCTTCAAGGAACGAATCTCATGTGTACTTAACGTAAAATGAAAGACCAGTATAGGACACATTGCAGAGAGCAAGAAACAGGCAAATCCACGACCGGAAAGTTAAATCCTTGTCTTTAGCCTGAAACCAGCATCACAGAGGGTCATTTCATTGTGAAAATTATCAACCAGGATTTTGAAACTAAAAAAGGTTGTTGGTTGTGCCTGGAGCTAGCAATACCCCGCTTCTTTGATCACAGCATCTCTCCCAAATCTATCTACTCTCAGGTCGTCCTGTAGCAGTGCAAATGCACTTATCTTTAACTGATTATTTGACGTTGTACATATCTTACATATATATTCTTAGTCCTCTAGTAATATTTAAAGAAACCTTTGGGGTTTTTCTATATGCCTGTAAAGTTATTTGACCAATAATATAGCTTCAATCATTTGTAATAACCATGTACTTACATTCTGCAGAAAACTATAGAATGCAAGTCTTGAATCCCACCCATGCTTGTTTCGCATTGTTCATTAACAGATATTTAAAGACACTATCATCAATTTTGGTCAATAAAAAAAACATTCTTTCAGTTAGAGTCATCCAATTTCAAGAATTTTTCTTTCAAATCCAAAAAACCGCTATCTTCTCTATCCAAGGCCTAACTTTATGTGAACCGTGGCTGCAACATTTTGTTATTTTTCACTAATGATTTATTTCTGATATTCATTTGACCAGGGATCAAAACACTGGCTTACTGGCTACTCTCTAACTTTACAATTTTGACTGTTAAGCAACTCTGCACCCCTTGAAATAATCCTATTACTTCCATAGATTTGCCACTTGTAATTTTCATTACGCTTGGTTAGACTGCATGCAACAAGTGCGTAAAGCATGGTCTGCCGCATCAAGGAAACTGCTTACATAAACATAAATGATATCCAAAATCGTTACAGTTTTGTCATTACGACATATACCCAAATGCTTCAAAATAAGATGTAACACTTGAGGAACATTGTGGTATTGGCAAAAAATAAATGGAGAAACTATGGCCAAAGTTCCCAAACAGGTTGAAGAGAGCCGAGTCCATTTTCTTTATCTATTGCATCTTTACCGTCTCCCTGTTCATTCAGTAAATTAAAATGGGACAAATTCCTCTCCATGTCTCACTCAATTTAACAGTAAAAATTCATGTACCCGTCAGTATAGATATATATCTTCTATAAGAAGCAAGCACTCAGTGAAATGAACGGTGTGTTCAGTGAAAGACAGCTTTGGATTATTTTCCGCTCTGTTTACCTTGATGAATTCGCTCTGACAATTTCAAACACTTGGCGTTACGTCCTCTGTGTGCAAAGGGAACAAAGGCTCGATGGGGAAATTTACCGGTTTATCGGCAGTTTCATTCAGAAGACGGGTGTTCTACTTGCCTGGCCAAAGTGGAAACACACCTGCAGTAGAGATGAAATTCTAAAGGAAATCTAGGCTGGAATTCATATTATAACTCCGGCACTGGTGATTTCGGGAAATGAAAATCAGATACTTTACTCAAAACTTTCACAATGTAATGTAATATTCCTCTAATCGATATTTTTCTGGAAGGTATCGCACATTTAATTCACTAAAAGTATACGTGAATATACACGAAAATTCTGCACCTGGAGTAGGTGGCCATACTATTGGCAAGACATTCTGTTTGCGTTGGCATATTTGTCTTAAGAGTTAATTAGAAATATCAAGTAATTGCTCCAAAACGTTTATTTAAAGCTTTCTAATAAGATGTGTTGTGGGTACTCCAAAATTGACTACTGTGCAGTGATGAAGTTCTTTGTAAAATGTGTATTAATATAAAAATATCGGAGTTATGGTGTTTTTGCACTAAATACACCTACATAAAATATACATTCAGCAATTTTATTCAAGCGCTAAGTCATTATCATTTTAAAAAAGGCACAGCATTTTAAAATATATGAACATAACAGAAAAAAACTCTTCTAAGAAAATTATAGTGCAACTTATTTATATATCCATTAAATATAAAAGTTAATAGTAGTGGAACATACATAAAGAATCGTATATACGAAAACAATTATTTAGATTTACATAATTTCCGAGTAATAAAAGGTTCGATTGATTTTTCCGTGCGTAAAAATCCTATGTAAGACGTCCTTTGAAAGGGACGTAAAGCTGTGTGCCGTTGCCGTAGATTTACGGCATGTAAAAAGAACCTCAAGCCTAAAAGAAGGTGCCTATGAGCAACATTTATAAGTTATTTCATGCCCTGAACTCAGTGAAACGCTGATGACCTGATGTTAGAAAGCGCCTGTAAATAAATAAATAATAACACTTTCAGAAATCAAACTTCTGCTGGAATTTATAAATTCTGGTAGTAAACATTCCTGTCTTAAAATCTCCGTTTCCTTACATTCTGCTAATATATCATTCAGGTATCGCTTTTTAAATTATTCACTTGCAGTATGAACATTTTCTCCGCTTTTCCAAGTGCCTAAGTCATGTAAAACCAGCTCTACTCTGTCGCCCAAAGACATTTCTCCCCCCTCCTCCAATCCTGAATTACAGAGCCTTCATTTGGACGCGTGGCCGGCGTAGCGGGGATATGCCTGTCCTGTTTTCAACTGATTCCACTTTCCCACCTCTCCGTGTGCTGACGCGAAGTCTTTGTGCTGTACAGGAATTGAGCGTTGTGAAACCACATGTTCCAATGTTATAATGTGTTAGTGCTGTTATGTTGACTATGTCAAAAAGTCCGTATACTTTAGCATACAAAACTTTCATATATGGTTCCTATGTGACAACAAACTCGTGACACTGTTATTTATAGACAGATTCCCTGCCGTTCGTGCGCCTCATTGAGAAACATTTCGTAATCTTATGAATGGGTTTAGGGAAACGGGATATGTTATTGCTTAAAAAAAACGAAAAAAATGCTGTATAAGACAAAGGAAAAATTCGATGACGTAAAAAAATTAGACCGAAGTTCAAAAAAATCTCTGAGAAAACTTCCACAGGAGTCAGGAATTTCGCTAACCTCCGCTAGGAATGCACTAAAAATGTAAAATTAAAACCCTAAATGATAAATGTGGATGAAGAATTGGAACCACGCGATAATATGAGTAATGTTAATTTCTGCAATTGGATGTTGGGCAATCTTGTTTGCTCCAATGACCCCCGTTTGTTTTATTTTTTTTTTTTCGGGCGATGCATCTTTTTATTTATGTGGCCATCTAGCGACATAAAACAATAGACATGGGAGTTCAGAAAAATCCAATCTTTACACGAAATGTCATTATATGATCAAAAAATTGGTGTTTGGTGTGCTGTAGAAATCTAGGGGCTATGAATATCCGACTTCGACGGAAAGCAGCGTTCTTCCTGATGCCAAGCTAATCCCCGCTAAGCCGGCCACGAGTCCAAGCGAGAACTGTGTATTTGAGACTGTAGGTAGCTTTAGTGTTTTGTCTCCCAAAATTATGCATCCACCTATTATCCTCCCGTGTGCCCTTAACCAAATATAACCCAAAGCAATTTGTTTAGCCTTTTCTTATTATGGATGCACAACACATACCCAACTCTTCCCTTATTTGTTTCCTCAGAAACATTGAGCTTGACATTTGCAGTCCAATGTCGAAATAACAATTTTTATAGATGGTTTGGGGCTTCTAGCGAGGCAAATTACCCTGTAGTATCAACACGTTTGCATGTAATCAAAAATGTGGTTGCTAAACTGGTCAAAGTGTTTAAACACTTGCCCAAATATATTAAATATTTATCTGACAATCAAAGCTTAATGTCTTTTCTTAGAATCTACTGACCGCCAAATAAACCAACTCTTTTACTTTGGTTTTCTTCAGCATGATCTAAAAGAAATTCCTTGGACAGAAGTATCGACATAGGAGGGCAGGTGCACTTCCGAAGCAGGAGGACGGAGAGTGCAGAGAGAGATAAATCTTGCATGCCCAGCCGTTAAAGACCTCCTGGTGAAAACCTCCCATTGGAATCACCACTCCAAGCTCTGGGTGCCTTTTCCAAAAAGTTCCAGTCCAGATAATTTATTTCAAAGCCCTTCCATTCTTTCCACACACATAAAGGAGAAGGAAGTGCCTGAAGACAACCTGTGAGAAAGGGGGACAAGGCTTCTCTCACTCGTGGCGTGGCATCAAAATAAAAAGGACTTGATTACATCTTTATAGGGGTCCCCAGACTATCAATCACGGACCCGGTGACATTCTCGAGTGTCCCACATATCAGGGCAGGAAGGGAAGGGAAATGCAAATGCGATGGAATGGGATAACAAAGAAGAATGAAGAGGAATCACTTTTGTATAACACTGGCTTCCTGCCGGAATATGAAATGGGCACACTCATATTTTGTAAGGCATCAATTTCAATAACATTCACTTGGAGAGATTTCCGTTACGGTTTCCAGGCAACCTGAACGGCCGAATATTGAAATATCTCTGGTACTCAGGTGCCGGCGATGTAGGGCGTTTTTATTCCACTTTACATTCACCGATGCATGCTTGCACGCGTTTTTTTTCAATTCAAGTACTTAACCAGTAATCATAACATTTTAAAAACGAAGCAATTACTAACATAAAAGAGAAAACATAGAGGTTTTGTATATAACATTCGCGGCCTTGATAAGCGCCAATATTGTAACGTAAAATAAAATTATTTCTTAGCAGCATTGTGAAAAAAATGTTTTTGTGTATAAGATAATACAGACTGGCCCTAAATAAGAAATATTAATTAATTTGTTATAGTGTCTTAAAGATACAACTTTTGATGATCTACTATGATTTTCAGTATTTGTTGTGATGTCCATTGTAACCGTGGCACTTCAAAATCGGTTTTGGGAAACTCTACCACGTAATAGTTGTTTGTTGATGCTCATTCTTTTTCACTTTCAGTGAGTTGTTCTCTGTTGCGTGGCCTAGGCTGTCTAGCCCATTTAAGATCCATTTTCATCGAACACAAGGCAAACACAATCTTTAATAAAACACACTAATTAATTTACTGAATGAAGAAGAAAGTATACTCCATACTTATTTGTCCATAAATTGCACATTATTAGCAAATAAATACTTTTACATCTAGAAGTAGAGTGCACGCAGACAAAGGTATTGAATTTATCACACGTCAGCTCTTTTAAATCAGAGCAAGTATAGCCGTGGCTTCCTGCTTGGCTCTGTACAAACCATATACGAACATAATGGGCGTGTTCCAAATTTAATTTAACGAAATTAAATCAAAGGATATGTTTGATTTTACTTTTTTACGTGGAAAAGTTAGTAAAAAATTAATTTCATTATGTTGTCCCTGTTGAAATTTTATATTAAATATAGCAACATGGAGTGTATACCATCAGCTAAAACATCAACATTTCAAATGTTTTGTACCAGTCTTCTTGGGTTTGTCTCTCCGAAATTGATGGTTTCCTAAATATATTATAAATTTAAAAGTGAAAACTAACGACTTAAATAAAACGGACCTATATAACCATTTCTCTATCAATCCTATTCATTTATTTCAGCAACACTAATTTGCAAGGGCTTTTGGTGTTCAGTATCACATAAACTGCTCATACAGTCGTGGGAGAAAACCTTAATGTGACTTGCTCAGTAGTACGAAAATTATTGTATTTAAAAATAAACTCTCGTAATGTCCTAATACATTAATACTCGATTTTTTTAAGAAAAATGTTGAGTTTTCAAATAATGTTCCTTAAAATACGGTTTTGGAACATTTTTAACTCCACAATGTAACTGCTATAAAAGTATTTTACATGTATCAAAAATCTTGATGCATTAGTGCACCTTAATCTAATCGAGATGGCCAAATATAAGTACCCGTTTCACAAGGTGTTTTCATGCACGATTCAAGAAAGCACGAAAAATATTTCTTAAGAAGAAAAACTGCTCACAGAGGAAACGTTTTCCACCTGAAAACCTCCTTAAAATGTTTCGTCAGCATTTCTTGCCTCAAAGAGGTCTTTAGGTCGCTTCAGGTCATAAGACTTTAGACATGGAGTATTTGTCTCGTTTTAGGAGACCGAGAGATGAGATAAGATTATTTCCATAGATCATTTAGTAAGAATAATGGAACTTTATTATGCAGGTTTAAAGTACACAATGAAAGTATAATTGTCGCATGGGCTTGCGTGCCTGGAATTGAAAGCATCAGACCTATTTCGAAAGAATGTCATGATACTTTGTTAATGCATCCATCTTTAAATGATTTTTCTAAATTTGTACCCCGGCTTACTTTTAGAACACTCCCTAACCTTAAAAGTATATTTCGCCGAAACCTATCCCCTACGAATTTACCACGTCTCATATTCATGCGGACTCATATCCATGCCAACGCCCTAAATGTAAAACCTGTGCTATTTTTATATGTAATATATATGTGTGTGTGTGCGTGTGTGTGTGTGTGTGTGTGTGTGTGTGTGTGTGTGTGTGTGTGTGTGTGTGTAATCTTGTAAACTTTGCAAAGCATTTTATATTGGTTTAACTTCTACTGTTGTTTCGCTACGTATAGACGTTCTGTTAAAACCAAGTCTCCCTTGCCCGTTGTCCAACATGCCTTATCTCACTGTAAGGATTTTGATGATGCTTTTAATCTAACACTTATTGCTACGTTACCTACACATAGCTCTGAAAATTTACTCAGAGATAGAGAAATGGCAGCTATATTTTTACATAAAGCGCGTATACTACCTGGTTTAAATCTTACATATTAATTTCCCCCCCCCCCCACACTCTCATTTCTAGTTTCATCTGTTTCCATGCATAACGCTACCTTCGATACTCAATATTTACTTTTATCTCTTTCACTTGTCTAACTTCTTGCCATTGAAGAACTCCACGAGTTCGAAATATAGCGATCTCAAGTGTGACTTTTTCTTAGTGTTTTATTCTTTTCTACTATTATAATTACTGTAATTACTGTTACTGTTTGTTACATTGTTAATGTTACTTTATTTTTTATTTTATATATATATATATAAAATAGTTTTGCTGCCACGTCACATCTCTATGCCTCACAACGACAGACGCTGGCTGCCAGAGCTCAGTTCATTTTCATCACGTGACCAAGAGCCAAGCTCGAAATATAGTGTGATTTTAGTGTTCAATTATACGGTTTTTAGTGTGAAGTTTTATGTGAACCTTTTTATATTGCACTCTGAGTGTTTTTTATGAGTTTTTATGCTTTTTAGAAGTTTTGATTACTCTATTAATAGTATATATATAAAACACCGATGTACTTATATCACACGTTTCCATAAATAATCTTATATGCGTACATACAAACATGAATAGAACCCTTACTCCTGAGTTCTCCTATCATTTACTCACAAACCTTCCTCCCTAACAACCGCCACGGGTGGCCGAGGTCGTTAAGCCTCGGACTCGTGAGCGGGAGGTCTGGGTTCGAATACCGCCAGGACCGTCCTTCCTGACTGAGGTTTTTTCCAGGTTTTCCTCAGTCCTCATAAATTGCAAATGCCGGGGAGGTACCCTAAACTTAGGCCTGGAACGATTCCTTCCATCAAATCCTTTCCCAATTTATTTCATCTCATGTATCATCAGTGTCCATCGCCTGTGGTGCCTCTGTAGCAAAAACGGGCGTTAAACACTATTCATTCATTCATTCCTCCCTAACTCCCCTCTCTTTTCCATAGCCGTTAGTTAGCCTTCTCTCTCGGGTCTTCGCTAGAAATATTTCCGATTTGTGTATGTATCTCTCATGCACCAACACATCCGATTTTCTGTTGGAATTAAGAAATTGTGGGGTAAATGCTCACTTCTTAAAATCTCTGTTTCCTTGCATTCTGTCAGAATATGTCCCCAGGTATCGCTTTCTCTGCACAATGGGCAAATTCTTTCCCCAAAATCATTAACTGTTTCATTTCCTTTCCAAGTCCCTAATCTGAGCCATACGATATCATTTGTTTCTTCTCTCCCAGAGACATCTAGATAATCTCCCTTCCCTCACTTTTGATCTATTTGAACCTACAGGTAAGCGATACCTTTTCTGCGCATTGAATCTCAGTATTTTGCCGATCTGTATTCTGCAAACGTCTGTAAACTATTTTCCATCTTTTGCTCATAATAGATCGTTTATATAGAAAGCATCAGCCTTAGAAGAGAATGTATTCATTTATTTATTTATTTCATTTTTAAGAGATCGTGAAGCTCCTATGTAAAAGTTGAAATGATGCTCTACATCTATAATATTTCGTTATTCCTTGTGAAAGTTAGATACACCATATGTTTACAAAATATTTTGTATTATTCACTCCAAAAATATTACAATAAACGCGCATTTACTTTGATTTTAAAAAAATTGACTCCCTTTTGGATTTCATAAGAGCAGAATTCTTGATCCTTCCATAATAGAAAGTACTTGGTGCCAAATCAGGAGTGTAGGGGAGAATGTCATAGTATTCTAATATGACTTAAAAATGGGATAGGGCACAGCATTATCTTGGCGAAAATCCGGCTACGTTGCTTTTTGTGATGACTTTTTCGGTGTACCTCAGCGGAAGTTGTGATTATAAATTGAATTCAATCCTTAATCATCAATTTCCCAACCTATAAAAATGACAAAACAATTATCAAATGTCCAGAAGTGCAAACTCCACCTACAAAATGGCACTGTGCTCATACAAAAGTATACATTATGAATAGACTTTGGATAGAGCTGGAAAAATACCGTTTGGGGAACTCGCAAATTAATTGTTTGTTTCACGCTCTGCTGCCTTTCTCCTTAAAATGCAGGCAGTGCCATCCGTCCCGTCTACTGGCACCGCGCCAATGTTTCTTAACATACGCTATGAAATAATTCTATGGTCTTTCGTGTATGAGCATATTCTTGCTCTGTAAGAAAACACGTGTAATTAATGCCTTTTGGAAGGTTTTTTTCCCCTCCCTTATAATAGTGACTACAGATTGCTAAGTTAGCCCTGAAAGCTAGTTGACAAGACATATGCACCGCAAGTATTTCTGAAATGGCAGATATTGTTGATGTGCTGCTTTCACAGAACTGAAGTTTAGATAACGGCTTATGATTGCAGCCCTAATACTAACAATTATTACAATATGTATATCCTCAATAAAGTCACATTTTTTCAACTGAAACAAAATCTATTAACACCAAGAAAATAAAACAAGAGGAAATTAGAATGTCAGTGTTTTTTGCATGATGATAGCTCACGAACTAATGTAATATGAACATTTCATATATCTATAGTTATTTGCTCCATTTAAATGCTTAGATATTAGACTACGATGTTCGTATGTTTGTTTACATTTTGTTTCCTTTACGCTGATTGGATTGGAACTTCTTTGTCAGTACTTCTTGAATTTGGACATGATTGTTGTTGTTGATTGGTGTATTTAGAGACAGAGACGCTCTTTAACACCTCAGGTCATCAGCGTCTCACGCAATTCAGAGCGTGAAACGGCCGACAGATTTTGCTCAGAGGCCTCTTTTTTCAGGCTTGAGGTTCTTTATCGTGCCGTAAATGTACGACACGGGACCCACGGCTTTACTCCCCTTCCGAAGGAAGCCATACTTAGGATTTTTACGACCGAAAAAATTCATCGATCCTGGCCGGGTTTGAACCCGCGATCTTGGGGTTTAGAAGTTACCACTACACTACACCACCAGGACTAACATAGGACATGATGGAAGATGATATTTACAAATTCTAAAAAATTCGACATGGAGAGTGTTGTAAAGTGTGGGCTGAAAGAACCCCAATAAATGTACCGTGCTTGCCCTCACATTCTGTTAAATCTGCTTGAAATTTTGAATAAAAACGTTACAAGAATCACGCTCAGCAACTGTCATGCTGCTTAACCAAATTTCCTGCCCTTTCGTTAAAATTTTTATCAGTTTGCCTTCGTAAGAAATGAACATATTTTGTGCGGACTCTCTATGAATACAGCAAGACCAGACTACCAGAGATTTTCGAAAAAAAGTAAACCAAATCGTGTCACGTGTAAGCAAAACTTCACGTGGGCGTTGCTCTTCTCCATTACAGAGGCAGTGTAAGAAGACGTGTATTAAGTAAGAAGAATGAAATAACATCGAAACAAGTGGCAGGGCTTGTATCACATATTTTCTTGGAATGCGCCGCATAGAGTTACCCCGGTGTTAACCAGATGCCATATTACACTTGTCCAAACATCATGTCCGCATTTTTTTTAGCTGTCTGTCAACATTTTGTTCTCTTGACAAGTCAAGATGGAAGTTCGCCAAACATGCGACTTATTCCCGGTATAAAAAAACGAGAGAGAGAGAGAGAGAAAAAAAAATAAAGGGCTAACATGTTATAAAAAATTGAACGTGGAACCGGTTCAAGAGATCCGGCGATATGAAACAACTCTTATAAATTATTTCTGAGACTTCTGGAGTGAATTTATCATAGCAGAAACTTTTTTTTTTTTTAAGTGTTACCGTTTTGGTAATGAGACAAAATGAGAGGCTTGAAACATGCTGTCTAACACAAACGAATCGTTGTTACAAAACTATGACTTAGGCAGAAATTATTGTTTTAAGTAGCTTTCTAAGTCAGAAACAGCGTAATCCCTTACGAAAAATCGTTATAATGAACTGTTTCTGTAGAGAAAAACATCAACTGGGGGAGGGGTAGAAAAAAGTTTGAATGTTTACGAAACACGTGCCTGTCACGAATAGGAATAATGAAATGTTGGTCAAGCAGGAGCTGGGTAAACTAAGCGAATTCCTCAGCAAGGGTAGTGCAGAGCGCTGGAGCAGACAAATTAATGTCATTTAAGCGCTTTTTAATTATCGGTTTTCAGGTATACTCCCCTCACTTCTAATGGTCTTATTTCCCTGATTTTCAGAAACTATCTTTATTTTATTTAAATAATATATACAGAGTTTCGTTGCTAAAAAACAAATATTGCTGCCACTGGAAGATTTTTAAATTTTGGGTTTCAGGTAAACCCCCCTTCAAATCGTCAGATTTCGCTGATTTTCGGAAACTATTTTCATCATTTTATTTTAATTGCATAAACAGACTTTCATTGACAAAAATCAAAAATGTTGACCGATTTTTAAATGTTCGCTTTAGGTTAACTTCCACTCTTTAAATTTTGGTTTTCAGTGTATCCACGCTCCTAATGGTACGATTTCCCTGATTTTCATAAACTACTTTCATTGTTTCATTTAAATTATATATGTCGAGTTTCGTTACGAATAAACAAATACTAGTGGCACTAGACGGATTTTTAAATTTTAGATTACAGGTAACATCCACCTTTTTATCATTTTATTTCAATGGCATATACCGAGTTTCGCTGAGAAAAAAAAAATGCGGCCGGTATTACAATTTATAAATTTTTTCTTTAGCCTAACCTCCAACCCCAATGATTCAATTTTGCGGGTTAACTAATTCAATGACACTTTTGCTAATTGACTATATGCAACGTTTCGTTGAGAAAAAACAAAAATTGCGGTCGCTAGAGCGTTGACAGATGTATATAAGTATATATTATAACATAAATGAAAAACAAAGCAACACTTTGAACAATGTAACTAAAATAACAATAACTAAAGAAGTGGAAAAAGGATAAAAACACTTAGATATCCTATCTCACAGATAGAAACTGAAGTGACAACAATTATTGATGTAAAAAATTATGATTGTTCTTTACTTAACGGCATTTTTACTGCCCTTAAAAGTTACGGAGTCTGAGACGAAGTATGACAAAAGCATCAAAGAGGCACTGTTTTATAAAACATAAAAGAATACAATTCTCGTTCGCTTGTTACGAAATGGGTTTTCACAAAATGGACGGCTTGATTTGTGAGTTTATACGCTGTCACCCGTATTTTTTGCAAATTCGTAGACATAATACCAAATTGTAAATTCATGCAAGATGGAGCGCCATTAATATGTACAGAAACTATTTCTCGCCTACAAATGGAATGTATAAATGTTTTAAACACAACTGCTATAAAAAAGACAATTAAAAGCATGACAAGATATATTAATTAAGAAATCCTACATTTTAAAACGAAGAAATACCAAAATTTTGGAAGAAAATGGCTTCATTATGAACTAATGTTTTCGCAGCGATTAGAAGAGATATTTTTAAAAGGGTTTCTGTGTTTAAATGGCGTTTTCTCCTAACGACCTCTTGGGTCTGGAAAGTTATAGATGCGCCCTGCTTTGCCTCTAGCGAATGATTTCTGAACCAATCCTCTCTTCTGCAAAACCTGAGGGGAGTTATCGCCTTCTTTAAAGAGATCGCGGACGGAATATCAATTGTGTCAAATCTCTCTGCCTCCCAGGGTAATATAGAATAACTGAAAGAGAGCGCAAGTTCTTTAATCCACACTTCCTTTTTTAAGATTAGCGCATTATGGCCCAGGTCGATAAAACAGCCGCTCGAAAGGCGAGATGCACATGGAAAGGATGTATGGAAAAGCGAGAAGCGAACGTTCTTTCTGATCGGTTCAATTTTGAGGAGATAAATTAACAATTTTTGTACGTGATTGTCATAGGCAAGCCATCTCAAATTTTTTTTCATGTGTATTGTTTATATCTAGCACAACGCGTTGGTATGGATGAAATAGATGATTGTAAACATACCGGGTGAAACATTTAAAACTTGCACTACAAATACAGCTGTCTGTTTCATTAATTACACTGGGCAACAAAAAAATAATTTTTGAATGTTTCGAGCACTTCATGAGGCAATTCCTACTAATTTTGGGTTGAGAAAAACAAATATGACAATAAAATTTTTATTAGCTCTAGTTTCTATGATATACACAAGGTGGAAGTATTACATATTAACGGAGTGAGAGAAAAGGATACATTTTAATTACATACATGCTAACAGCAATGAAAGTGCATTTGATTTTTTTAACTGGTAATTACATGCTAAGAGTTCTAAATTGCTGGAAAAATACTTCGCAGATAGTCGTGTCTGAAGAGAATCATGTGGTGGCCTATTGACTTCGTCGTCTTTTAGCTTGCCTCTTGTGATGGAGTTCCGCAGTATCCCTATACAAAGACCAACAGTAATCCGCAAGCATTACTTCATTCCAACAGCCCTGATATCTTTGTTCCATAACAGAAATGTCCTGATGCAACCTCTCCCCATGTTCATCATTAACAGCTCCACAACTAGGAGGGAAAAAGTCTAGATGGGAGTGGAGAAAATGGATCTTAAGAGACATGTTGCATCCAAGGTTAAGGTATTTTTGCAGGAGCACTGTCACCAAATGCTTGTAGTTGTCATCTCTTTTGTTGCCTAAAAATCCATGAACAACACCCTTGAAGGCTTCCCAAGCTTCCTTTTCTTTCCCCTCCAAAACTTGGTCAAATGCAGGATCCTTTACAAGTTCTCTTATTTGTGGTCCGACAAAAATGCCTTCCTTAACTTTTGCATCACTTAATTTCGAAAATTTCTCTCTGATGTACTTAAAGGCCCGTCCTTCTCGGTTCATAGCTTTGACAAAGTTTTTCATCAAATCCAGCTTGATATGCAGGGGTGGAAGAAGAACGTCTTTTGGGTCCACAAGAGGCTTGGTAACGACATTTTTCTCGCTAGGGTGAAGATTTCTTGCAGGCCAGTCTTCTTTTACCACAAATATAACAAAAGTTATTCACCATATTTACACATTTTCATGGCATTTTTACAAATTTTACACTAAAAAAGCACTCGCGAACCAGAAATTTTGCATTAATTTGAGTAGAAACTACATGTAATCCACAGTCACAGCAACAGTATCTATGTTTATGACTTACAAACAGCTGAAGAGCATTTGTGTTTTGTTATTTGACAGCTGTGCCAACTCCCAAAAAAAAAATCCCCCAAATTTAAAATCTTCACTCTAAAAAATGAAATGTCACTTTATCTTCAAAACAAGAGCTAATCTATCATTTTTATGGTGATTTTTGAATTCAGCAGATGGAAATACATGTAAATTCACTATTTTTAAGCCCGAAACATTTTCATTGTTGCCCAGTGATTAGTATGATACGATGTTCGTATTTTGTTGCCTTTAAGCTGATTGCATCGGGACTTCTTTGCCAGTACTTTAATGATTGTACTTGAAGTAGAGTGGTATTTATTAATGCTGAAATAGTGGACATGCTCATAGTGTATGGAAGAAAGCTGTTCTTTCTTGTAATGTGTACGCTGAAACATATTCCAATAGACGTAATATACTTGTCGTCATCACCGATTGCTTCAAAATTGTTGGATTGGACGAAGGGGACCTGTACTTTGGCCTTCCCATTCACCAGATTTGACTCCTTTAGACATTTCTCTGTGAGGAAAACTAAAAGACACTGTCTACAAGAGCATACCGACTACACCAGAAGATATGAAACGACGTATTACAGCTTTCTCTTCTGAAACTACAGTGGCAATCTTTACATGACAGACCGGAAGCTTGTATTGTAGCTGAGTGTCATTATTTTGAACACAAACTGCAAAGACAAGTATTTAAATGGTGTGTACAAAGTTTTGTTGTAAAAAAATTAATATTAATGCCACAAGAGCGATTTTTTTTAATTATATAATCCAGTTAACCCCCTGATTTTCAGAGACTGTTTCTCTTATTTTATTTCAATGGCAAATAATGAATTTCGTTGAGCAAAAACAACAATTCGGCCGCTAGAGCGTTAACACACACATGCATTGAAGCGTTTTGGTGTAGGGCAGCCGTTGGGCGCCAATTATGAAGCGATTTAGTCGCTCATCGCTGTATTTTGTATCGGCGTATCGTTAATTGCCTATTTGTCACTTTGGTGTTGTTGCCCACGCTTCATGACAACAATATCTCAGGGTTTTGTTCCGCTATTTTGAGACTCGTGCTAAACAGGGAGGGAACAGAATATCAACTGCGTAAATAATTACGCGATACGACATAAAATATGCGGTAATTTATTATTCGCAAGCTCTTTCGCGTCCTCTGGTGTTCTGTGTACGACTGAATGCTACGTCGAATACAAATTTAGCTGCCTGGATTTCCAAGCAAACGAACTGAATCTAATTGTCTGACTACCTGATCTGTACTCACTGAACTGGACTCATTCTCTCTATATTGAACTTTTGCACTGATGAACTGAATTGATCGTCTGGTTATTTCAACTGATGTCCATTGCCTAAGGAACTGAACTTATGTATTGGAAATGAGTTGAACTGAGTTGCTGAACTGCGTGAGTTAGAGAATTGGGTCTTTCTGTATAACTGAACTCAAAACTGGTGTCAACTGATACCCTAGTGGAGCAAATGCCTCCTTATATATTCCAATCAAATTAACTAGACACTGGCTTCATCAAGACCACGGGGGTCACACAAGCACGCGCAAGTTTTACGCCTTTCTTTACAAATTCACCTACTAACGCACGACACCAGCTACCATTTGAAAGTTTAAACCATTTATTTACATTGGTTGGTTTAAGTTAACTGTACAACTGCCCTAACGTACTCAAAAGCCGAGACTTTATTAACCCTTGTCAACGGAAGGTCTTTTATGAAGTAGCATACACTTGTCCCTCCCCTTTGAATAGCGGTTAAGGCTTCCTTGGCTTTGCCACGTTTCTGCCGAGCCTACCGTAGACAGTTGCACCCGAGAACTTTCTCTTTCCACGATATACAATTTAACATGCTAAAGTTAAGCATATATGTGTGGTGTGAGTTGCGGGGATGGGTCCTATGAACGGTTTTAATGTTATATATAATTTTTCATCTTCATTTTTATGCCTAGTAGATTTGAGGATATTGAGGATATTTTTCAAAAATCTTCTCATGGGTACAAACGTAATAGTTGCATTCCATCAATATTAGCTATTAAATATAATTATTTAATATCAGTAATTTACATTCCGGATAGAAGAATAAACAAAGTTCTACACATATAAAAAAACTAGACCTAAGAAGAAGTTTATTGAATGTTCCAGAACCCGCCTGTTCCAAGTGAACCGTAACGGATTGTCGATGATGCCGGGAAAAATTCGTAACTCACTGTACCAGGCGTTCTTCGCTTGTTTCTATTATGTCCAAAGACAGAGAGGGAGGTATAAAGAAACAAAATCTCTGCTAGGAAACCTTAACCCCCTCGTCGTTTTTCTCTTGCAATTCTTCCTCGCTGGAAAGAAATTTCATACAAGACAACGAAGGAAGGAAATAATAAAAAAAAAAGAAAAATAAAGACGCTGGTATTTTTAGGTTAGCCTGCTCGTATACAATGAACCTGTCTTCAGTTTCTACCATTACGTATTGGATTTCTGATACTGCGTCTACAGTAAGTAACAAACTATATAAGACTTTGTTATTTCTCAACGTTGTTTCAAAAGAAATGTAGCACAGACGAAAAAAGTTTAGTTGCGCTTTTATTAGCAGTAGACCAGGGGCGCTCAATAAGTAATGCAACGTGTTTTTTTTTTTTTCATTAACGTTTCGTTTTATTTTAGTTTCAAACAAACTAAATCGTTCCTATATTCCTTAACTAAACAATGCTAATTTAATATAATCTCTTTGCAAACCCTTAACTTTGTGTCTCTTGGATGTAGGGGCGCCGGTAGGTTTTCAACTCTGTAGGAACAAACATAAGCATGGTAAAGATAACGATGGCCTATTGTGTCCCTTAAGGGTAAAGGCCTTCTAACAAGTAGGGAAAGCTCGCTTTTTCCTAACATAGTGAGCTATTCCTCGCTAGTTGTTCATATGCTGTTTAAGACACTCTTTGATTACTCCATTTCTCACTGCACTAGTTGCTTCTCGAGAGATTTCCATTTTTCTCTTCCTCTTGCTACTCTTGACCTGCATGCTCCTTGAAAAGGTCTGTCCATCCTCTTCCATACATTTTCCTATTCGGAGGTCCCACATAGAGACCTTGTAGACTCGCCTATTGTCCTGCATTCTTGCGACGTGACCGCCCCATTGCCATTTGCTTCTGGTAGCTATTTGTGCAATGTCTGTTGTCTGAGATAACTACACTCTGATCAACCAATGATCCAAAGCCTTTATCCCATCATATTCCTCCTGACCTACAAAAAAACGTCTTAACTGATGATTTAAACTCTTCATCGGGAGAAATTTTCCTTCCACTAAGGAATTTTATCAGTTTAGGGAACAGATGAAAGTCCAATGGAACCAAGAATTTGGCGAATATGGCAGCAAATCATACACCAATTAATTTAGAAGAAAATGTAATTTTCAGAAAATTTGACTTAAATGTTTACACTAATCTCAGCACACTTCTGGGTCATAATCAGGTCCTTCTCTACCTTTTCACCATTTCTCTAATTTTGCCTTGCCTTTTTGAAAGTTCTAAATAATTTATACAGTGCTTTTTGCAATACTTTTAATATCTACTTATATTTTATAACAATTTTTAATTACAAACATAATGATAAAACTTAATTTCAAGAACCAAAGTGTTAAATAATTGGTCAGAATTAACATGATTTTATTTCAATAATTGCTGAAAAATATCAATATAAGTAATAAGAATGCTTCTTTATGGATGGCAAATATCATCTCTAAAGCTCTAATAGTTTCTGAGAAAAAGGTGCATAAGTTTGCCAAATTTAACATGGGCGATATCTTAATGCGAAATCCACCTGCGATAAAAATATGCGGCTTTAACAGCTGTTGAGCATGTGACTATTATAAATTATTATTAGTAGTATTATTTGGCTTATTTTAAAAACACCCTTTAACACCTCTGGTCATCATTAACGACCCATTCAATTCACGGCTTGAAACGGCCAGCACTTTTTGATCAGAGGTCTTTCCTTTCAACCATGAAGTTCTTTTACGTACCATAAATATACGAGAGGGCTTTACTTCCCTTCCAAAGGAAACCATACTTAAAGGATCCAGCGACGCCGACCGTAATCTTGTCTCTACGAAGCGATAGAGCATTTCTGCTTCAGATTATATGATTTAACAATACACAAACTTCATTGAAGTGGCGCCGATTGGCATTTTTCCCACAGCTGCGGGAGAGTTTATCAGTGCTTTCTTTGACCAGCCGGTGGTTAACAAGAATATTGTGTCAGTAACACCCTTCAAATTACTTTCTACATAAAATAGGTTTTTTAGATCTCAATGGTGGACGCCGCAATAGAAAATACGTTTGGCTAACGGACACAGCAGGCGCGGAAACTTTAGAGGAAGATTTTCAAAACGTGTATATCAGCTCACTATCTGGCTGCGGCATATTTCACCATCAACTTTTATTTCCCAACCCCCGGCATCGTTACAGGTCACACTCTTGCGTGACGCAGTCTATGGTGACATGAACGTTATTCGTGATGTTTGAACAGGAAAACTTTCTCAGTTTCACCCTGCTCAATAATAGTTTCGTCTTGTGTCGCCCATATTAATTAACAATCCGTTTACTTCCTGGGAACGAAGGGCCCCAGGCGGTTCCAAACTTTGCTGATGGAAGGGCCTCTTGCCACACGTCACGAAAACTTGTCCCCTTCTCGAATCAACACAAACTCCATGGATGACATTAACTGATGTAATATTTAAACCCTTGCCTTCCCGTTAGCGGATTGATCTAACAGCATTTGGTCAAACTCTTGATACACCCTGCCAAGTATTAAGCAGATATTCCGACTTCTATATCTGTAACTTTTGTTTGTTAACTACTAGTACTACAATTAAAATTGTTCTCAATACATAAATACCTCATCTTATTTGATTGCGATTTCCAATTACCTGCCACTTTATTTTTCCAAACATGCATTTGAGCAAACCGCATACACAATAATACTAAAGTCATTACACAACCCCGAATTTCAGGCATTTATTTTGGGTAAAATAGGTAGGCAAAAAGGCACCTAAAATGCTGAAAAATAGGAATATAAAAAATAGGCATTTATTAAAGTGAAAACACAGAGTAATATCACTCTTTATTAATGAAAATAGACATTTAAGGTACTTAATAATTTCTTTATCACAAAATTGAATTACTTAAGCTTAGTTTTTATTGTTATAAGCAACAACAAGATGTTTTTTTCAAGGTATCAACTGTCATAGTCAGCCGCTTGTCATAGAGAACATTTTTCAATATGGAAAAAACAACGTAGTGCTTCCACTGAAGTGACTGGGACATATTTAAAACAAGGACTCACACAAGAACGTTCCCTTTCAGGACACAACGTAAATGTTGATCAAGACAAAGTAAAGTATTTTAATAGTCCTGGCGAATGAGCAAAAGATGCGCAGTGGTTTCTAGTCGAGTTCATTTTCTGTTTATGCGTTTATAGGGGAATCAGGTTAGTATCTCTCTTACTTACGTACTGAACACGGTTTATTACATAGCTGTACCGCTCTCATCTTTCTCGCTTGCAATTGTTTGTTACATTTATGCAGCTCAGAAGTTACCCCCACCAAAAATTTCTTAGAATTGACCGATAAAAGAACATTTGCCAGGACTATTCAAAACTACAGTATTTCCCTCATTCTCTGATATATTTCTTGGCATTCGTATGCTCGAGACGACCCTGTGTTGCTTGCACTGATGAAGGTTCTGCTATTTAAAGAGTTTAAGTGAATGGATTAGGAGACAATTTTTGTAAGGTAAACATACCATTTAGTTTTATAAATTTTTTCACTTTGACATGTTGGAATTATTTGTGATTTTTTCTGCGATTATTAAACAATTAAAGAAAAATTAAAAACTGGCCCCAACGACCCAAAATACGGAAATATGTTCATTTCTATCTGATTCGTACATATATATCCACCCAGATAGAAATGGTATTTTGCCTAACTTCGGGCTCCGGTCATCACAGATATTAACATAACAGCACACGATCGCTTTTTGGCTCTAAATGCGTTATACATAAACAATATTGCGACCAATTAAAAAGCATACCCACTTGCCCGCATACTTGTACATCAGGTTGGAAATTATTTCGGAAGCCAAGCACACTTTCACATGATCTCCTGACGTTACCTGATTCGCTTTTGTTATTCCCGACCCATTCAAAACACCGCCCGCCCACTTTTAAAACGCTGGGTACAAAACAGAGTAGATCTGTTAAGTGACGAGGGGCAGGAGGTTTCTCCACGCTCTGATACTCTCAGGGTTTTCCTGCACCCCAACAAACTTACGCACTACCCCAATTGGTCACACGCGGCACGCATTACCAAGTATTTCCATAAATCTCCATGCATTTCCACTACGATAATGACGCACCGTGTTTTGTGACATCTGATTCTTGTGCAGATACACTAGCAGAAGCTCGCCTGTAGTTTGTGTCTCCGATTATAAGTATTTAAAAGAGAGTAGACATGCTAAGTTCCTTGCGTTCAATACACATAGTTAACATGGAGATATCGACTGGATGCATGAAGTTCAATAAATCTAAGTTAACATATATATTTGAGACTCGTAGTATCGTATGCGATGTTCACAAGGGCAGATCAGGGAGACCTCGCACAGTAACAAGCCCCGCTAAGTGTATCGACGCCGATGGTGGGCATTTTGAGCAACTGTTGTAACTGTATATATATTCACACAAACAGAAAATCATCTTAGACTTTTACAGTTACAACAGTTGCTCAAAATGCCCACCATCGGCATCGATACACTTAGCGGGGCTTGTTACTGTGCGAGGTCTCCCTGATCTGCCCTTGTGAACATCGCATACGATACCACGAGTCTCAAATTTGTCTCGAATGCGTGCAATTGTTACTCGCGTTGGCGGTTCTGTTCTGTACACACGTCTCCATTGCCTTTGAACTTCAACAACAGTCTCGGTTTTCAAAATTGCTTTCCGCTGTTCAAACGATAATCTTAGCTCCATTTTGTTGTAGCAACGCTTGCATAACGTAATGTGAGTCACATCTGTTTACAGAACATCATATTACACATTACTGTTGTTTTTCTGTCCAACTTTGAAGTATCTGTGCATACATTTTTGACACCCTCGGTATTTTTGAAATCGGAGGTGCTTTCACAGAATTGAAGCTTAGACAAGGAACCATAATTGCAATCCATACACAGATATTAGCAATTATTAGAATGTGTATTTCTTGAATAAAGCTACATTTTTTCTAATGGAACAATATGTATTATTAACATCAAGAAAATAAAACTAGAGGAAATTAGAGGTCAATCGTGTTTTTATATATATAAGGATTCCATTTAACTCCTGGGTTACGATTTTCGGGCGTTTACTTTCATTATTCAGTACGTAAGTTTGTGGCTATTTTCCCCTTCTTTCTGAATTTCCAAGAAAACACGTGTTACATTTTGTACTTATGTGTTTTTACTGTATCGCGTGTCAGAACTCTCTCAAGAAATACGAAAACTTGTCTTCACAAATTGTGTTCAAATTGATTATCATCAGCTACAATAAAAGCCTCCAGTTTGCCATGTAAAGATTGCCGCACAAGTTGCAGCATTTCAGCAGAAGTTTCAGAACAATCAGCTGTAATACATCACTTCATATCTTCTGTAGTCGGTATGTCCTGGTGGACAGTGTCTTTTAGCTTTCCCCATAGAGAAATGTGTAAAGCGGCCAAATCTAGTGAACAGGCAGGCCAAAGTACTGGTCCCCTTCGTCCAATCCATCGATGAAATAATAAATTGAGTTTTTTTTTTTTTTTTTTTTTTTTTTTTTTTTTTTTTTTTTTTAAAGGAAGGAAATGTTTCGGGGCTAAGTTTAGGATACCTCCCACTTATGAGGACTGAGGAAAAGCTAACAAAAAAAATTCTGACGGATATCGAACCCCCGACCTCCCGCTCACGAGTCCGCGCCTAAACGACATCGGCAACCCGTAGCTGTAACACATTTTTTTAAAATTAACACCCAGTACATACAATACAACTAAATAGAGAAAACTTATTTTATCAATTTACAGTTTAAATTTACATCTGTTAAAATAACCTTAACACAAGTAACACAAAACCTGTCACATAAGGCAACCAGAAGATCGGATTGACTCAAGTGAAACAGACTCGTGAAGTAAAATTAACATTGATCAAAATTATGAGAATATGTCCATCGAATGAGTCGCCAAGTGGTGCGACTTGCGTTCAACTGCGGAAGCAGATAACAGCAATTCTGTATCTATACAAGTAAAATGTAAAGCTCACAAGAAATCCCTAGCACGGTGAAAATTACGCGCTCTTAACGCAAGAGAGGTAACACAATTTACATTAACAAATCCCGTCGTCAGCTATTGTCACTCTTAATTCAACCTATCGATCTAGCTGAGCCTCCACAAAACTTCAACGTACAAATTCTGGTAAAAAGTGGAAACAAATAGTCGCATGTTCCTTTAGACTTTTTCTTCCTTGTGTTTCGCTTTGGGTAAAAATTCATCAATCATGCCAGCCGCAGCAAAAGGGGAAAATACAGAATGAGTAATCGAACATAAAGGAAGGCAAAGGGGGAAAAAAAAACTATGTTAACTTAATTTATAAATCATCTTAAGAGGGTTGTTTCTCAGGCATTAAAATTAGGTACTTCTTTTTTGAAACAGCAGCGAATGAACAAGGTCTATGAAATCATTGGTATATCCAAATTAACTGCTCTCAATTTGAAGATATGGCCATAGAATTAAATTATTCACGTTCTTCTTATTGTGCATTTGACTTGTCAGCGACTGCCCCTTCTGGTTCATGAAACACGTCAACAATCATTCGATTTAGTTCACCTACCAGTCGTTCTATACTGTGTTCCTTGGACATGAAATTACTAGTCATTTTTTTTTTCAGGTATGGAGTTCTCTAACGTGCCGTAAATCTATGACACGCAACCTAAGAATCTCCCTCCCAGAGAATTTGCACACGATATTTCTACGTCCCAAGAACCCTACTGAGTATTTTTTTGAATAGTGTTTAACGCCCGTTTTTACTACTGAGGCACCACAGGCGTTGGACACTGGTGATATATGAATGAGATGAATGATATATTGGAACAGGTTTTTTTTTTTTTTTTTTTTTTTTTTTTTTTTTTTTTTTTTTTTTAAGGAAGGAAACTTTACAGGCTCCCCCGGCATTTGCCAGTTATGAGGACTGAGGAAAACCTGGAAAAAAAAAAAAAAAAAATCAGCCAGAGAGGGGGGATTCGAACCCCAAACCCTACTGACTCGGCGGGTTTGAACTCTAAACTTTGGATCCAGAAAAAAACACATTTCTCATAGGCCAAAGAGGCCGAGGTTTTTAAAATTCTTTTAATAAACTTTCCTTAACCGCACTCCCTTCCTCGAGCTTGCAGTGGATTTATTGAAAATATTCCTAACTCTGTACCACCTGCAAGAAAAACTATGCATGCTATAGACAATAAACTTGATGCTTCGGGTTTGTTTTTACACAAGAAATATTAGAATTTAGGAGAAATTCATTTTTAACAGAGAGTAAAGTCGATGAAATCAGTGTCAATTTAGAGCGATCGCCTCGAAAACAGCTCAACAAATAGGCGTGTCTCCGTCCTCACGCCTATTGAAGCAAAACCCAATCTCTATACAAATGTGCAAGCTTTGAAACAAGCTGATCCTATAAGCGAATTTTCCGATCTGTGGAAGGAATTAAATGCAATAAGAGAAATGTTTCATTAAAAATTATAAGTGATGTGTCCCCTCGTCCCGACCTAACCAGTTGCGATTTTTATTTATGGAGTTCTTTGAAAGATAAGAGTATATCGTTATAAATCTCGCACAGTACAAGATATCACTAGAATTTCTGCTGCAAACCTTAGGCGGATGAGCGAAGTGTTTTTTACGAGATATGCTGCGTGTTTGAAGCAGAGGGTAAAAAATCCCAGCCATCTACTATAAAGTAAGGGTTTTAGTGCGCCTCTGCCGGTAACATTTCCCCGGCAAATGGAGGTTCTCTAGCGCAGTGGAGAGAGATCCTGCAAATGGGTTACCATATAAAATAATGGCACGGTATTTTTTACTTCAATGTAATGCTTTCCTTTATATTCCAAAACCTCCACTTATAATACTTTTGGGTGAGAACATGAAATATTAACTTGCGTTAATTTCGTTTTGTTTTGCTTCTGTTAAAAATATGTTTTCGCTGGTGAAAATTATTATTTTGCCTCAAATTTGTACACAATACCTTGAATTGCAGTTTTGGACGGCGCGAACTGATTAGGGAAGGTCTGAATAAATTTCCTAACGCGCGCGATGAGCTGATTCATACATAAAAATAGTGTTTTTACAAATATTCATTGCTATATAAAGTCAACTGTCTAACCATCTTTGCTAATGAATGCATACTGTCGTGAGATAGGTAGAAAACATATTGTGAAAGTGACGTGGGGATGGCAAAGGAAGAACGGAGTGCATATGCTTTCTAATACATCAAATCATAGCTTTCGCTGATGAGGCATCAAATAATGATTAAAATATTAAGACATCACCATTTTTTTAATAGTGTTTAACGCCCGTTTTTACTACTGAGGCACCATAGGCGATGGACACTGATGATACACGAGATGAAATAATAAATTGGGAAAGGATTTTTTTAAGGAAAAAAACGTTCCAGGCATAAGTTTAGGGTACCTCTCCGGCATTTGCCATTTATGAGGACTATCCTGGCGGGATTCGAACCCCAGACCTCTCGCTCATGACTCCGCGCCTTAACGAACTCGGCCACCCGTGGCGGTGAGACGTCACCATGATCTGATGGAACATTACATGTGACAGGATTACAAAAGCATCTTTTAACGAAAAAATGTTGCTGCTTAACCATTTTTAGGACACTATGAACCTTGTCCATAATTTTCAGACATTTTGAAATGTAGTCTTTTGGTGCTGTGATGCATAAACACACTAAACAAATGTTTGAGTTGGCAGCCCTGCACAACGCTCGTAAAACATTTAGCCAGTAATTAAAAATGATACTAGCGTAGATTTTAAAGTCTCCGCGGTTACATGCCTGACAATTTATGGCCTAATAATTTTCTTCCGGCACCCTTTTATTTATCTTTTTTTTTTTTTCTGTACGTATGCGCCCGTTCATATTCTATTAAAAAAGCGTAGTAAAACTCAGCGTTTTCAGGTGGCTACACTGCCGTAAAAACCAGGACACTTTTTGTGTTGTTTATCGTAAGGAAGGCTACGTTACCACTAGCAGTAAACCTTACTCTACGTGCGTTATTGCGGTCATATTTCAAAACGTTTTCCAGAGTCGACAATATAAATTGAAGGTGCAGCGGTGACCGCCATTATTAGACAGTTGAAACATCAGCTGCGCTAGAAAAGCGTCTTAAATCTGACATATGGCGCTGAAGTGAGCTATGAATGAGCTCTTTTTCCTGCGAATTGCCATAGAAACGTTGCGCTGTTTCAAGGCGATTTGGCCCTCTTACTGATTAAAATACACACCGTGTATTTTAAACGCTCGAACAAATAAAACTAATGTACTGAGAAGCAAATTTCGTCAATCGTATCACAGAAGGGAAATCACATTTATACATTATTATTATTATTATTATTATTATTGTTGCTGCTGAGATTAAAATTCAAAATTTAATGATTACTATTAATTAAGTCAAATATATGATTACTGATAAACAAAACTTTATTGTATGGGTATTTTTAAACATTTTTAAATGTAAATATTTATGAACTGAGCCCTTGATATCATGTTTACATTCACTAAAATAGAGACAAATATCAGAAAATTTCGAGTTACATTGTGTAGTTAGGTAAGAAGATGCTCATATGTTTCAATAAAACAAAAACATGTTACCATTCAAAATTAGTAGTAGTAAGGAAATAAAAACAACCGAAAGCTACATCGATTTTCAGTGGCTTTGAAATTAAATTAAATTTTATTGTGGTAAAAACATGTAACGAAAACGTTTTCTGAGTGTTATATAAAGCGTTCTTAAATATAAATACAATTTTCAAATACATATTAGATTAATATTTCACAATGGCTATATTCACAAAGATATTTTTGTTTAATATTAAACATATACATCGTTATAAATACCTACAGTTAATATGCTGAATTAATTTGTCCTTTTATTTTAAAACAATAGAGAGAAAAATAAACGCAAGAGCGGTTTTTAAATTTAAGTTTTTAAGTATACCCCTACTCCTAATTTTCAGAAACTATTTTTCTTCTTTTATTTAAATTGAATATGGTTGTTGTGCAGAAACAAATATCGATGCAGCTAAAGCGATTTGTAAATTTTGAATTTCAGGTAAACCCCAATTTCTAATGGCGATATTTCCCTGATTTTTATAAACTGTTTTTCTTTATTAATTTAAATTATATATATATATATATATATATATATATATATATATATATATACAGACTTTTGTTGCGAAAAAATATTAATGCCCTAGAGAGCGATTTTTAAATTTTGTGTTTCACGTAAAGCACCCCTCTTAATAATCTGATTTCATTAACTTTCAGAAAATATTATTGCTATTTTATTTCAATGGCGTATGCCGAGTTTCGTTGAGAAAAAACAAAAATTGTGGCCGCTAGAGCGATTTTTAAAATTTCGCTTTAGGCTAATTCCCACCCCCAATGGTTCAATTTTGCTGGTTTACGAATTCGATGAATAGTTTGTTGATTGATCGTTATACGCAGAGTTTCGGTGAGAAATATATAAAAAATGACGGCCGCTAGATCATTAACATATACACACATTTTTTTCTCATTTTTCGTGACTAGTAAGCAGGGTCAGTGGAGATTTGAAGAATTTTTCCAAAAATATTTTCAACCGCAATAGGAATTCGCTAAAAATGACTTTATCAGTAATGCATTTAATTTATGCACTGTTAGTTTAAAATGCCTATTTTGTTGCATACATTTGAAGTTTTAATCGCACAAGTGCATATGCTTATTTCAGTAATTTTAGTGAATGAAAATCCTTCAGCCCTGAATCCTGGTTAAGAGGTGTTTTGAAAATAAAACACACACGAAAAAAGAAGAGTGTTTAGTACAGTTTTAAGTCGCAGAAAACCTTGTGTTTATATATAATAAATAAAGCCCAACTCATTCATTACATTAAAACAGGAGCTTGCTATTTCATGCACACTGAATTAAGTATTAAAAGCCTTTACTCTTTGTCTATTTCGTGTAAGATATAATGCTTTGAGATTTCATGTCCACGTAATATAAAAATACTGGCTTTACTTGGGATGGTGTTATAGAAGCACATTAATGCTTCCAAACTACCCCTAGCGACATTATGTAAATAGCTATTGTTCTTCTACTGTGTTCCTTAATTTCCCTATCTGATTTTCCCTCTCCCTGCTCACGCGGAAAAGGATGGCTTAGTGCAATATAAAACCCTTCCCTTTATCGCTTCATGTTTCTACACTGTGCTCAGAAGGAAGAGAATGGCAGAATTTGCAAAGATCTGCATCACGTGTACATACATCATTCCCGTTGCTTGAGGAAACACGAGTTTGTTCAGCATTTCACGATGACAGTAATTAATATTAAAAAGATTCAGTTTACAGAAATTTACTAGACGTGGGAAAAGTTTCAAAACCTAAAAATAAGCAAAATTCATATTAGGTTGATACATAGCGCATTTGTTCGTCATCGTAACACTGTTGCTACGTTACGTTTACCGTTTGTCATCTGTCATTTGGAGCGTTGTGCTTGTACATACGCCTTGAAGTTTGTAAACTTTAGGCAGGTTTACGCTGTTTGTGAGCTAAAGAAGATAGAGTAACATGCGGGAAAGAACGAACACTTCTGCCTTATTCTTTTTGAGCTTAACAGAGGAACAAAGATAGCGCAGGCAGTCTATGGAGAGAAAGCATGGCAAGAATATGGTTCCCTTGATTCAGAGGGCCGGCGCTTCAGCAAGAACTCTTTAACATTAGAACCCCCAATTGACCGCTTTTGATTTTCG
Organism: Metallyticus violacea; assembly: GCA_030762175.1. Lineage (NCBI taxonomy): Eukaryota > Metazoa > Arthropoda > Insecta > Mantodea > Metallyticidae > Metallyticus > Metallyticus violacea. The sequence goes on along the minus strand of CM060837.1, from coordinate 7,552,349 downwards.
AACGCTCATATTTTGATACTTTTTTGGAAGTATTTTTCTATGGTTTTGTTTCTTTTAATCCCTTTCAATGGCGTTTAGCTCACCAATTTTTTTCTTTTTGCATTCCAGATTGACATTTTAAAATAATAAGAAATATACCAACGGTTCCCGCAGGCGGTCAATTGACATGTTTCAAACTCATTGTAGCATAGTGCGTGAGTCATTTGCTTATCATCTTTTGTATCCGTGTCTAAAATTTAGTTTAGCTTTTCATTTTCACTTAGCTTTCATCGACTACTGTCACCATCACTTATACAGCCACGGTCGTAAAGGCGCGAACTCGTGAGCGGGAGGTCTGGGGCTTGAATCCCGCCAGGACCGTTCTCCCTGACAGATATTTTTTTCAGGTTTTCCTCAGTCCTCATAAATGGCAAATAATTAGGCCTGGAACGATTCACTCCTTAAAAAAACTCCTTTTCCAATATATCATTTCATCTCATGTATCACCAGTGTCACCGCCTGTGGTGCCTCATTAATTAAACACTACTCAAAAAAAATCGCTCATGGCTGATTATAGAGACTAAGGAACATCTGAGGCCGCCAAACGCAAGACATGTCAAATAAGGTTATGTAAGAAAAACAAAACATAGACAGTTGTTTGACACGTAAAAAATTTGAATGTGGTTCTTTTGTAATCAAAAACTCTGTAAAAGTGTCGTATCAATATCTCTGAGAATGTTTCAACGTAACAACTTTCTGTATTCATATAATTCGTGTTTGTATAACTTGTGTCTTTTTTGTACTGCATAGCATAGAGCAAATCCAGTTCGTATAATAAAATATTTTTTTTATTTTCGAGAAATAAAAAATGAATAACTCTTTTTTGTACTAAAACCCATTTAGTCGGAGATAAGATAAAAAAGATGAACAAAAGAATGAACGAAAAATGCATAATTGCAAATTAAATGAATAAACAAAGCGGTCTGGGGACATAAAGCGCTAAACATACCTGATACGTGAGCAAACACAATGAATATAAAAATATATGAAACCAGGTTTCCGATGTTTAATGCACTCCATGCCACGGAGCAGTGATTAAGTCAAAAGGGTATCTAACGAAACATTTAAAAAAGACTATGGCAACTGTTGTCCGACTGAGTAATTAATCTGAAAATTTTTGGTTAAATTTTCAAATAATTGACATATATTCTGATATTCCTGAAAGTTTTGTATATAATTAGGTACATTTCCACGAACTCATCAGGTGAATGTAATTTAAAAACGTTCTCAAAAGTCTCCAGAACGGTATATTACTTTCTGCTATCACCAAGTCTATTTTCAAACACCTAGTCTCCAAAGTTGGATATTAACTAAACTTTCTTTCCTAAAGCCAGGCTTCTTGATAACAATTACAAACACTTTATTCATGGATTTAACATTCCTAGTACAGACAAGTCTGTGCAAAGCAATCAAATAACGCAAGCACAGAGGCTTGTGTTCCCTTCACGAGAGAAAAAGACTATACAGTCTTTGTGCTTCATCGTAAATGAAACAGCGACTGTCCGTTGTTTCAGGGAGACCGGCCGCCCATCTGGTGCGGGGCGAAAACATCGATCAGTTGGTTTTAGCCAACTCCGCCCGAGTCTTGCCAGTTACACCGACTCACCTGCTCACTGCAGAACTCTCACTTGCCGGCCAGTGTCTTTGGCGCTACTACAAATTGTTAATTTGATGCCTAAGGATTAAAAACTCTCATAGCGTTATTATTACGAAGACCCGTATATATAACAGTAGTAATATAATTAAAATATCTTTATCAGGTGGAAGAGGTAGAGATGTCATTTATTAAGGAGATAATTCTATATACCTTGCTATCAGTTTTGTTTTACCCCGGGTTCTTTTGCCGGTCAGCCGGGGCTCGGTGATTAGCGGGAGGATAAAACAATAAAACAAACCTACCATACAACAATACACAAGCCAATTTAAAAGGTTCATTACTTGCCAAATTATCAAATAAGGTGTTGAAACTGCCCGTCTTCATTCCCCGTTCTTTTTCGCCATATCTTTAGGAAATTATTCAGCACTGTCCCTAGTTCATCTTGGAAAATCCGGAAATTTTCTGACCAATATTATCTTTGAGTTCTTGTATCATGCACAAAGCATTTTTAATTTGCCTCAGAGATAATAATCGCAGGCTGCTTAAATCGGGACCGAGGGGGCCACAAATTCCTACTAATAACTCTGTCCTGTGGAAATATAGAGTGAATTATTCTCATGGAATTATCCGCAGTGTGAGCAGTGGCAGAGTCCTGTTGAAAAAAATGCATGATGACGCTCTCTGTTGGCTAATTCTCTGAAAAAGGGGTTAAAGTGGTATTCGTATAAGCAACAGAATCAACTGTATGCTCAAAAAAATTGTTTCTCTGAATATTTCACCACTGTAAATCGTACATAAAGATACGGTGTCGTTGTAAACACACGAGACATAATACTGTCGAATTAAGAAACCTACAACACAACACACACCCGGGATTGTTGACAGCAAGGTCAACAAGTAAGCAAGTATGCTTGCTGCACCGTCCTTGGCGCGGCAAACGAATGAGGGAAAGCATCACAGATCGCACTGTAAGATATGTTTCGTTTAAAAAATGCCAATAGAGGGATAGTTATAGGTTAAAATATATACGGCAGAAAGAAATAAACATACCTAGGTGTCTTGAAATTTATGTAATATTGGATGTCATGGAGATTGAGAAAGGAATAAATAATATGAGCTGTTAATTCTGTAAAGCTAGAGATATGTGGACAATGGGGCAGCAATCTCCCGTATTCTTTGGTTAGCAGAAAGAACGTTTGTGAAGTACGTAAGAAGTAACGGGGTATGCGCGGTGTGTTACTGAGCATCTGCACGGTTTAAACAATTCATGGTTCAGTACAATTTGCAGCTTTGCACATACGCACGCTATGAAAATGAGAAGAGGAATGGAGAGAAATAATAGAAACAACTCAAGAGGAGAATAAAGTAAATGAGAAATAAAGCATAACAGATTAGAAAAAGAATAAAAAACGGATAAAGGAAGAACAAAAGCAACTGAAGAAGAAAGGGGCTATTAGAATGTAAACAGGTAGAATTTAAGAAAAGAAAAAGAAGAGAAAGACACTTAGAAAACGACAAATGAGAAGAAAAGAGATAAGGCATGTTAATGGAAGAGGAGGAAAAATGATTGGAGGTAGTGAGAGGGAAGTTATAGGTGGAGGGGATAGCGAGGAAAATAAAGTAGAAACAGACGAAGTTAGAAAAGAAAGTAGATAGGAATAGACAGAATTTGTGTACAAAAATAGAATAAAATGTTGAAAAAGACAACAAATGAACATGGGGACGTGCGAAGAAACAGGAGGAGGAGGAGGTGAAGAAACTGAAAAAGAAATGTGAGGGGTAATGTAGAAATACAGGAAGAATTAGAAAACCAACAAGAAAAGTGGTGGAGGAAATGTGGACGGAACAAACTGTGAAATATACAGCAAAGTCGAAAAAGGAAATAGGAGGAGATAACAGAGTAGAAGGAAGCAATGAGGAGGGAAAGAGAAAACGGTACGAGGTGAAGAGCAACAGGAATGAATGCAGAAGAAATGGGAAGATAAAGACGAAGAAACTAAGGGAGAAAAATATGAAGAAGGGACAAACGGAGAGTAAGAGGACAGTGAACAAGAAGAAAGCGAAACAGGAGGAAAGCGTGTTGAAGAGGAACATGCCCTATAAGGTAGTAACCCATTCTGCAGTGGAAAGCTTTTCCTCTTTCTTTCCTTTTTTCGCTTCCTTGGACTCGATGTGTGAGGCAGGGAGGAAGAGGTTTCAATCTTCTGGTGTAGTGGGAAAAACACACCCTTCCGTTTTAAGAACATGTCTCTCCTTCAACAGAAACGGCTACATCTTCTTCCCGCGAAACAGAGATTTTTATTCCAAGAGATAACGTGGAGAGGAACTTACTCCTCCATCTGTTCAAGGCAGAACCCAAGATCACCAACATCGGTTTCCTCAATATTGCCATTACAATCGTATTCATGACGTTAAACATTCGGCCAAATGACACCCACTATCCATAGAAGACACGTAAACTATACGAATACAACGTTTGTTCCCCCTTTATCTAAACTAAAACTAAAATCTTCGACAGTTTCCTCGAGCTCTCTAAGATATATGTATTTGGGCTTTTCAATAAAGAATGATCATAACATTTTGACACCATATATTTACTTATCTTCATTATTTAATGATCTTTCTCAAAGAAACCCCTGTAGGATGCAATGTCCCGGTGTTTCTGCCAGTCTTCAAAGACTGCTAAAAACTATTTTTGACATATCCTTCAGAATCGCGTCCTCAGCCTTTGCCGCTGCTTCCAGCGATGGAAAATGCCTCCCACGAGGGAGTTTCTTCTAATGGGGAAAAGATAAAAGTCACACGGAACTAAATATGAACTATAGGGAGGTGAGGGATATACTTCACATTGCTGAAAGCAAGAGTCGCACACAGCAAGTGGACCTCAGCCTGTACAAAACGTCAGCATTGACCAATTTACCACTAAGACGTGATAGCACCCGGAAGCTCATTTCGGATGTAAAATTCTAAGTATGGTTTCCTTCGGAAGGGAAGTAAAGCTGTGGGTTACGTGTACATTTACGGCACGAAAAAGAACCTCAAGCCTGAAAGAAGAGGCCTCTGAGCAAAATTTATCGGTCGTTTCCCGTCCTGAGATGTTTCCATATATAAACATGTAATAAATAAATAAATAAAAAAATAAAAAAATATAAAAAACGTGGTATTGTATTTTATTTTCATGATTTAATACAGCACTCTTTCCTTAATTTTAACACACCCGTTTTCCCCTCATGGCTTGTTTCGGCAATTTCCACGCATTACTTTACCTTGGAAATTCAATATTTACTTATAACCCCTTTAGTTACTGCACAAGCTGCTTGAAATATTCGCGTTATTTGTATGACTGTTTCGGTATTTTGTTCATCTCCCGCTCTGGTTGTTGTTGTTGTTATTATTATTATTATTATTATTATTATTATTATTATTTATGAGTTCCGTTTTTATAGCAAGGTTTACTTTCACAGATGTTTAAAACAATATGTCGAAAAAGCAAAAACACGACGAGGAATAAATCCGTAAAACAAAGAACTTAACAAGCGCTAATCTTAGGACAAAGAAAGGGCGCCATAAATTCTAATTTGATGGGCATATCAAATGTACACGGGCGTGCGTACAGTATTTGCATCAGTTAAAAGCGGGTTACCAAGAATTCTACAGGACATCATTTCTGAAAGGAAACGCACTTAGGCGAACGGTCGTGTAGTCATAAAAATGCCGGCTCCATCGTAAAAACGAGTAGGTATCCCTTTACCTGGTACTAAAACATTTCCAAGACATGAGTTTTTCCACTTGGTTGCTTTGTCCCTTTCTAGTGATGGGGCCGTGACTCAAAACAGGTGACAATATAACTGTTAGTAGGTTTCTCATATTTTAATGTGTTTATCTATATAATGACGTTTAGGAAAAAATTGTAGGCAGAATATCAAAATAAGGACCTTTAAAAAGTATAGATATTTGTTTGTTTCTTAAATTTTCCGGTGAATAAGCTGAAACCATTTGGGAAGTGCAATAATTCAAATCCTGTTTCAGTTTTCGGCTGATGTTCCTCACAGATCCAATATTCATGTTTCATGTTCGTCATGTAAATGATGGAAAAGTTTACAAATGGATAATTTTGAGAGTACTAAAATGGCTTATATTGTTAGGTTTATTTAAAGACACTCTTTAACACCCCATTCGTTTCAGAGCTTGGAACAGCCAATAAGTTTTGCTCAGAGGCATAGGAGGACTGTCAAATGCCCCCTCCACCAAAAAAAAGTCCATAATTATTTATCATTTTCTCTTCTCCTAGTCAACTTTCAAAACAAAAACATGAAAACAGCGGTATAAAACTGATTAATTCTTAACTGTATCTTACGCAATAAGCGCATTTCCTCTCTAATGTAGGAGCGGTAGCATGCGGGTCCTCCGTTAGACAGGGAGGCTAACGTGCCAGCCTGAGCAATTTTACACTTTAAATTTATACCTTTTGGTGCCAGCAAAGATATACAATAACTTATATTTGTCTTCCCCAAGACGGGTGAGCCATTTTTCTGCTTTCTCTTGAGCCAGCAGTAGAAGTTAGTCCTGGTGTTTTTTTTTTTTTATTTATTTATTTATGGACGCTCTTTAACAGCTCAGGTCATCAGCGTCCCATTCAACTCAGGGCGTGAAACGGCCGATAAATTTTGCTCAGAGGCCTCTCAGGCTTGAGGTTCTTTTTCGTGCTGTAAATGTACGACACGGAACCCACGGCTTTACTTCCCTTCCGAAGGAAGCCATACTTACGACTTTTACGCCCGAAAAAAATCCATCGGTCCTGGCCGGGTTCGAACCCGCGATCTGGGGTGTAGGAGGCAAGTATGGTAACCACTACAGCACCAGGACCGACCGACTTGCCTCGTACACCCAAGATCACGGGTGCAATCTTGGACAGGGTCGATGGATTTTTTTCGGGGTAAAAATCCTTTGGAAGGGAAGTAAAGCCGTTGGTCCCGTGTCGTACATTTACGGCAAGAAAAAGAGTCTCAGGCCTGAATGAAGAGCCATATAAGAAAATTGATCGGCCGTTTCACACCCTGAATAGAATGGAACGCTGATGACCTGAGATATTAAAGAGTGCCCATAAATATACCAAATCAACAATATCTTCGAACTGTGCTATTGCTTGACCATACACCCGACAGCCCTGATCTTGAACCGTGCGACTTCGGTTGTTTCCTCGTGTGAAATCATGCATTGCTGGAAAACCTTTTAAAAAGTCAAGTCATAAATTCATCTCTATTGACACCGCCACGAGTGGCCGAGGTCGTTAAGGCGCGGACTCGTGAGCGGGAGGTCTGGAGTTCGAATCCCGCCAGAACCGTCCTCCATGACTTGAGGTTTTTTCCAGGTTTTCCTTAGTCCTTAGTCCGGGGAGGTACTTAAACTTAGGCCTGGAACGTTTTCTTCCTTTAAAAAAAAAATCCTTTCCCAATATATCATTTCATCTCATATATCACCAGTGTTCACCGCCTGTGGTGCCTCAGTAGTAAAAACGGGCGTTAAACACCGTTCAAAAATCTCTGTCAACAATATCTCATTCCGAATTCCGTAGCACTTTTGACAAGTGGTTGTACGTCTACAACTGTGGGGGAGAGATGCAGAGTGAAGGATTGTCAGAATAAGTTTTCCTATTTAGTCCTTAGCTTGGGACTTTAAGATGACAGACACTTGTAAAACTTTTTGAATGACCCTCGTACATTATACACAATGCTAATAAAATGTTTTAAATGTAATTTTAGCGCGAGAAACGATACCTGTAAAAATTTAGGATCATTTTTATTGGCAATCCTTGTATATTGTGTTCCAATTTTTACAGAAATTTGACATTTCAACCCAGTGTTCTATGCAACAACAATAATAATAACTATTGGGGAATACTGTTAGTGTTTTTTTTTAATTAAAAGAAAAGAATAACGCTTTCACACTCTCCCCACAGCTGCAGCTTTAAAACACGAGTTCGCCCCCTCGCTTTTCACTCAAAAAGCCACCCTCTCGACGGATCGCATGTATCAGCAATTCTCCCCACGGAAGGCGTCGGAGCGCTCAGTATTTAAGTGCGTGTAGGTCCCAGAGGGGCAACTTGAACTAACTACGTCACTCGGTCTTCAGAAGGTGTAAGGCGGTGATGGTTCTTCCCACAGTTTTTCTTCCATTCAAAAGATGTTTCTGGTACTAGGGTTTCTCGTTAACGGTGTTCCCTGGAGATTACACCCTCTACAGGAAGTAGCCGATACATTTTCACTGCACTCCTGGATCCGGTAGCTGGATGTAAAACAGATGACTTCTCCTGAGCATTGAGACCTCCCGTTAGTGACGTTCTTGGGAACATTTTCAGATAACAAGTACCTCCACAAAATTGTCCGCTCCCTTTTCCGCAATTCGTGTTTTTCTCTCTTCTTTTACCTGGTTCTTTCGTTAGTCCTTAGTGCTTTCATTGTCCAATTTGATGCCTGACCAAATTTTATGAGGAACATCTCAAGTTTTGATTCTCACAAAAACTTCACTAATTTTAAATATACTCAAAGTCACCTACACATTTCAACCACTTTCCTGGCAAGTTTTCCTCAGACAGTTCACAGCGGCAACCCGCACAATCTGGCGACTCATTCAGGAACACAGACAGGGTGTTAAGCCTGTAATCGAAAGACCTGTTCATAAAAAAATCCGATGTTCTTGCGGCTGAGTACACGGAGGCATTGTCGCCTTACTTGCTTTTCACCTTAGGTACTGTTCCTTCCATTTTTAAAGACCTCGGAAAGTCGGTCGTTGCTCTTCAGATGCTCCTGGTAAGAACTCTGCGGACCCTGAGTACCCGCGGTACTTTTGACGTTACTAGAAGGAGCCGGGTCGGACTTTTTTCGGACCCCTCCGTTGGGGAGTTGTCCGGATTGGGTTGGACTCGGCTTGGCAGTGGTCCCGGAACTACTACATCTAAGCCCTGGGTCCAGGGGTGTACACAGAGATCTGTACCACTCCGTGGGTTTTTGCATTAGGACGGTACCTTGTTTCCTAAACCGACCCGCCTTTCGGCTGCAGACGATTGCGTCGCCCAGGCGCGCTAAGTTCCCTTAGCTTGCAGATTCTCACTGGTGGATAGGTCATACTAGCTTAGACCTCCTCGTATTTAAGAGGTGAGTCACCCCAGCATTAAGGTCGTCACCACCCTCCCTACAAACAACGGCGATTCCGGCGCACCAGTCCCCAGGGTACATGCCTTAGGCACTCCCCGGGACACGCCGCCATCGTAGGTCCTCAATTCCCCGTGAGTGACGGGTCTACTGCCAAGCCGAGTCCAATCCAATCCGGACAACTCCCTTCCGGGAGGGGCTCGAATCAAGTCCGGCCCGGCTCCTTCTAGTTCGTCAGAGCGTCAGAGGTAGCACGGGCACTCAGGGTCCGCAGAGCCCGCACCTGGAGCATCTGTAGGGCAACGGGCAGACCGCCCCCCCCCCCCCTCACGGGAAACTGAGGACTGACATGAGCGGTGTGTCCTAAGTGAGTACTTTAGGCGTGTACCTTGGGGGCCGGTGCGCCGGAATCGAATTCCTGAATCGCCGTTTGTTGTGAGGAAGGTGGTGGCTACCTTAGTGTTAGTTGACTGACCTCTTAAATTGAGTAGGTCAATGATAGTATTGGCCTATGACCGGTGAAATTCTGGTAGCTGAGTTCGCTTAGCGTGTTTGGGCGATGGAATCGTCTATGGCCGAAAGGCGGCTCGGTTTCGCTTCTACGTGCCTTCCTAAATGGGGGGAAAAAAAAAAAAAAAAAACCGTGGGCTGCAGAACTCTGTGTATATTCCCCTGGTCTCGGGAAGGGATCCCCCCTTAACAACAACAAGTGATATCCCATATGAAGATCATGATGTTAGTACAAAATTATAAATTTTTAAGCTGTGTATGGAACGATTAGATATACTTGAAAAACAAAGTGAGAAAAGATACAACCATGACCTGAACAGTTACTTTTTATGGAAATGAGGCTTGAAAGGAAGAGAATAAAACTGAAGCAGCAGAAATGCGATTTGTCAAAGATTGCACAAACGACGATCAATGAAGTTGTTAATCCTCTAAGAAAAGATTTAGATGTGCAACCAGTATTAGAGCAATTAGGAAATTATAGATAAGAATGGATAAACCAGTTTAAAAAAAATGACAGAAGATGGAATACCCAACATATTAACATATAACCCGACAGAAAGAAGATATATAACATGTGAGATCGGAACAGGCAGGACCTAATCGATGATTTTTTTTTAAATTGCATTTAACGTCCGTTTTTACCACTGAGGCAACACAGACGGTGACACTGATGATACATAAGATGAAATGATAAATTGGGAAAGAATTTTTTTTAGGAAGGAAACGTTCCAGACCTAAGTTTAGGGTACCTACCCGGCATTTGCCATTTATGAGGACTGAGGAAAATCTAGAAAAACCTTAGTCAGGGAGGACGGTATTAGTGGAAATCGAACCCCAAACTCCCGTCCGCGCCTTAATGACCCCGGCCACCCTTGGAGGTATAATCCGTGATGGATGAAGAAAAAATAGAAAGTGTGTGTGCCCCTCGATCCCACGACCTATCCCTTGCGACTATTATTTTTTTTTTTTTATTGATTTATTTATGGACGTTCTTTAACATCTCAGGTCATCAGCGTTCCATTCTATTTAGCGCTTGAAACGGCCGACAAATTTTGCTCAGAGGCCTCTCTTTCAGACTTGAGGTTCTTTTTCATGCCGTAAATGTACGACACGGGACCCACGGCTTTACTTCCCTTCCGAAGGAAGCCATACTTAGGATTTTTACGCCCCGAAAAAATCCATCGGTCCTGGCCGGGTTCGAACCCGCGATCTTGGGTGTAGGACTATTATCTTTGGGGTGATTCAAAAATATCTTATACCTGACAATGCCTGGAAGAGCTGAAACAAAGTATCAATGAGGAAATACTGAGCGATGTAGAGTTTTTAAAGAGTGCCAAAAACGTACGAACGACAGTTGCCAGTTTCAGCACCCCTTTCATAAGTAAACCCTTAGAAACTGCTGCATCAGCCCACTCTACGAAACGTGCAGACTGCAACAGCCCCTTTTTCGCCTACAGGGAAAATACGGTTCATAGTTCATTGGGTAGCTCTGTGTAGCAATTTCCCCCCCCCCCCCCCATTGTATGCCACAGAATTTTATAAATTTCAAAATTAATTTTATTAAATTTTTTTGTTATAGACAAATAGCAGGAGAGGCAGATGGTGACATTAATATGCAGTCTTATCTGTGAAAACGTGAACGCTTGGCAGAGTAGAAAATATGTTCAATTGGGAATTGCTAGGGGCTCCGTTACTGCATTTAATTAGTATAATGTATCTATCTCAGGTTGTTACAGCAATGAGCATTTTCGTTGTGATAGCCGCGAGGATGCTAAACCGTAAAACTGTTCATTTGCATTTAGAAAACAAAATACAAAGCATTTAAACACAATGGTGGTATGTGTATAAACTTATCATTAAGACATAATAATAAATGTTAAGGACGTTGGGAATGACAAAACTTAAAAAAAAAAAAAAAAAAAAAAAAAAAAAAAAAAAAAACGATCTTCTTATTTTTCCCCATTATTTATTCTCAAAATGTTAGTTTTAAAATTATATACAGAGGGTGCCAAAAATGTATACACACTTCAAGCAAAGAAAAAACTGTGTTAACATAACAAAACTGAATTCACACAAACAGAAAATGATGAGCACTAATCATCTTAGAAAACAGTTGCTCAAAATGCCCACCATCGACGTCGATACACTTCTGAGTAGGTTGAACTACTGATTGAGCAACGTTTGTGAAATGCTCTCAGCGATTGCAGCACATGCCGTTTCAATTTCTTCCCGAAGTGCTGCCAGTGTAGCTGGTTTTCTACGGTATACAACATCCTTAAGAGTTCCCCATAGGTAGAAGTCCAACGGAGTTACATCCGGAGAACGCAGTGGAAACTCAATCGGATCTCTTTGTCCTATCCAGTGCCTTGGATCCAGTGAGCGGGGCTTGTTGCTGTGCGAGGTCTCCCACATCTGCCCTTGTAAACATCGCATACGGTACCGCGAGTCTCAAATTTGTCTCGAATGCGTGCAATTGTTACCTGCGTTGGCGGTTCTGTTCTGTACACACGTCTCCATTGTCTTTGAACTTCAACAACATTCTCGGTTTTCCAATACCACTTCAAAATTGCTTTCCGCTGTTCAAACGATAATCTTGGCTCCATTTCTGTTGTAGTAACGTAATGTGGGTTACATCTGTTTACAGAACATCATACTACACATTACTGTTGTTTTTCGGTCCAACTTTGAATAAATTAAATAGATATCTACTGTGAAACAGTTTTTGGCACCTTTGGTACTACACTTATGGTAAATAGTTGTACAATTTAGTTTTAAAAATTCAAATTAGTAATTTTAAGAAAAAAAATTTTAAAAAATGAAAAAGAATGCTTGATTTCAACGTTGATTAACTTTTTCTAAAAAAAAGCTATGGGACATTTTGTTTTAGACAGGTATTTATCCCCTTTCTATGTTGGTATGGGAAGCTCTGCTGGTACTGAAAATATTTGCTTACAACAATAAATTACACAGTTGTGTTGTGGGTAAACATTTTCAACTTTTCGGGTAATTTGCAAGGTGCTATTTTTAGCGTTTAGAATGACTAAAAGTGATAAAATCTTCAAATAAAGTACAAATAAATTATATAAGCAATTTATATTTCAAGTTCATTGTTCTAAGTTCAGTAGTTTCTGCAAAATTGGAGCATTTATAGAGAAAAATCTTAATTTCGAGTTAAAAAATATAAAGTAGACAATACATACAATATAGACCATAAAATTTGAAAAATATTTAAATAAAAGTCGGACATAAGAGGAAGGCAGCAAAAATGAAGTTGGAGGGTCTTTATGAGCAGCAAGAAGACGCTGATATGGAGCTGGAGTGTATTAGAAGTTTGATGAGCGTACTATTTGTATTGTTTACTATATACATTTTTCTCGAAACTAAGAGTTTTCTTTGCAAATGCCCCATTTTCTCAAGAACTCATCAACCTGGAACAATGAAATTTGCAACATAAATTGCTTACATAAATTTGCAACTTTTAACACAAGACTATTTTTATAAGTTAATAAGAAGATATTTTATCATTGAATGTTTTTTATAAATTCATATTAAAAATTAACAGAATTTTTTAAAAATATTTTACAGTTGTAACTCAACACAATACAATATCGCTGTGTTTATTTCACTATTAAGTTTTCATAAATATGAGATAAAACTTTCAACAAACTGTAAACAATAGATATGAGAAAATGGGATATTAACATTCTAATTTTAGCATTTGTAAGATAGGCATTCCCGGTCCCCTTAAAAGACACATGAGTGTAAACATTGAACAGTCAAATGGCGCAAACATGTTCAATTTTTAAACCCGAATAAATGTTGATTTACATTAAAAAATAAGGCTTTATTATTGTCTAGAAGTGTTACATGAAAAGTGGAGCAAAACTAAAATTCTTGAACTAGATATTTAGTTAGCTATATATAAAACTCAAAAGGTTATACTTTATATTTTAACACATTTAGTGATAGTACGGTACAGTAAAATGAAAGTAAAAATATAAAATATTACATATTTCCAAAACCATATAGTTATCTTTATAAAATCAGTTAAATTATTCCAGCCCTATTTGACAGTTAGAACAAAATTCAACACAACTTAATCTTGCAGTTGCTATCACGGCGCATCTACCAGTTTACTTTGTGCTCTGTTGCACATCTTTTAATTTAAGCCCGATACTTCAATTACCACTGCACAGTTTCGGTGACCGCCGTTTGAATTTTTTTTTTTCGGATGTAAGCCCCATTTCACGTCAGGAGTGCCAAGGAACACGAAGTCACGCTCCGTCACATGAAAGCAATTAATGAATGGTCTGCGGCGCTCCGTCAAGTCCAGATCTATGTCACCTTCGAGACAAAATAAACAACTAAGCGCAATATTAATTTCCTGTGTTTTTTTTTTTTCCGGAAGGTGTCACACAAGTCATTTTGATAACATGCCAGAACTTTGGCGCCTAACAGATGCCTCCTGGAAGAGCTGACTCCACAGGGGTTTTCACTCTACAGGAATGGGAATTTTCACAAGCCACTATCTTGTCACCCATCTTAGACTTAGGTAAAAGTAGTTGATTTGTAAATATTAAATTCTCTTTACAGAACAGACATCTTTATCAGGAATATTAGCGATTCTATTAACCACATCATTATATTTCATTCCCAAAGATTTATTTTTCACCTAATTCTTTACACTTCTTTAATCATTTAGCTTTCCCTGTTCTTTTAATTCTAGAAGATGATACTGTCTTTGTTGCTAATCTCTCTTTCCGTGTCTATGTATTTTCTTTCTTAATTTTGCTTTTCTCTATTAACTTGTTCCTCTTCCTCTTCTTTTCCGAATCATTCTTGTGTATTTTTATTAACCTGCTTCTTCCTTAATCTTCTTATTAAGACACTGTTCTGTATCGTTTTGCTTGTTCCAAGTGCCAGGGGTGTGTTCGATTTACAGTTCATTGAAGATTTCGGGAATCCATTTTTTATTCAATCCGATTACGGATTTTTTTCATTCTTTCCTTCATTTCTTTAAAGTCAATTTTCTTGTCATTTGATGCATATCCAGTAACACGTTCAATTCACCGTACTGACAAATTATTCGGTCATTTTGTATCAGTGCCAGACATAAGATATTTTATTCCTTTAGAAAAAATGAAAAATAGTATTAATATTTGTGTTTCATGAAAATTGAAAGCTACTGATGCTATCCTAAACTGGTTGTTAGAGCCTAATATGTTAATATGCTGCTTAAAATGCCTAAATCAAAGTACAGTTTGGTTGTTTCACTATTTATTCACATAATCATACACGTAAGCAACATTAAAGGTCAGTTTTTTCGGTGTAATACTACCAAAGACTGGAACGCTGATTTTCGTCAAATAGAATTTCAACAATACCCCCCTCCAACCTCCCTTCTGACTTTTATTTCCATAATCTTCTTTGGTGAGCTTATGCTCTATGTATATTTTTCTCCAATTTAGGATTTTTCTCTACAAGTGCTCCATTTTCGCAGAAACTACTGAACCTAGAACAATGAACTTGAAATATAAATTGCTTATATAATTTATTTGTTATTTATTTGAAGATTTTATCACTTTTAATAAATTTTAAACGCTGAAAATAGCATCTTGTAAATTATACTAGAAAAGTTAGTTTGAATGTGTGTTGGCCTCTTTCGGAAGTTTGATGTGGCAGAACGTTATCCTCTGTGTATGCATGATGATGTATGTGTGTTTAAATGATGCATTAATTAAAATAATGTTTATGCATGTTACACTAGTGAGAAATACTTAGCTTACTCTTGTTTATGCATGTTGTTAGTGTTATAATTATTGTTTTTATAATTATTTTAATACTTTTTTCTCTGTAGTATACGATAATGGGCAGTAGTTGAGTAACTAATTTTTGTATATGGGTAAATTTATGTAAGCCGAATTTTAAATATAAGAAATATGGTTTGTAAACAATTTTAGGTTCTTAAAAACTATGGAAATATTTTCTGATAAATGATGTCATCATGTAAACATAATACTGCGTAAAACTTTCGGTTCGCTATTGGCAGTAGCTGGGCCGCCCATTTATTTCTGCACTGGGGTCTGGCTAGTGAAGTCGGTCTTGCGCTTTAAGAAGACAAACGCCTGCAATCATTCGTTGCATGCATGAAGCGGTGGCCGAAGGGCATAAATACGAAAAAGTCAGCCAGGCTTCGTGCTTTCGGATGTCCAACAACTGAAAGTTACCCCAACGTCAAACATGTATAATACATCGACCATGCCAGAGTGTGTGAAAGTCACGAGAAACGCAATACGGTAAATGACTATGTGCTGTTTCTTCAGGACAATGCTTCAAGTGATAATGCAGAGCTTGAACTCCTGGAACATCCTGTTTACTCCCGCTAGCCTTTTCTGGCTGTACTAAAAGCTGAACAAAACCTTCCAGAGACGCATCTAAGCGTCAGATGGGGGGGGGGGGGGGAGTAAAATGAAAAACGTTTAATAAATTAGAAATGAATCATAGGGGAAGATAAATACGTAACCTCATACTCGTTTAGAAACTAATAAAAGTATTTAACGTCAATTACTGCTAATAAAGGATTCAAAATAATGATCTGTTTTCATAAAAAATATTAAAATATGAAAGCTGAAGTGTAAAAACTTCAAAAATTTCTCAATTAATTTTAATTGAAATAACGCATTGCTTTTGAAAAAAAACCCTATATGCAATAATAGAAGTACTTGTATGGAAAATATAAGAAATTAATAAGACAGAGATTAGATATACATACAAAACATTGAAAGCTGGTACGGAACGAGATATGTAGCAATTGTTTTTGTATTAATGATTGTGTGTATGCTTTTGTAATGCATTTTTATAAATATCACTCTAATTACTTCTCTAATAGGCCAGAAGCAAATGTAAATGGAGAGAAATAACGTCAGTATCTACTAAAACACCTAAGGGAACTAATATAAACAGCGAAGGATAAAAAAAACCATTATCGATGACGTAGAGTGCGCATTTTTATGTAATTACACATTTTTTCCGTGGTATGTAATTCGTCTGAAAACATAAAAAGTTGACAAATTGGGTCTTTAAGAATATTTTAATGCTTTTGAATTAACCTACTTCCTGCAATACTTCTATGTTTACATTCACGGCAAATGTCGTGCAGTTAAACATAGAGAATTATATGAAAATATGAAATTATGAAAATATAATTTTACAGCTTAAACTCATGTTGTCAGTGCGTAATTGCAGCTTTCACGTTGGATTAACCTTCCTCCTCCTCCTCCTCCTCCTCCTCCTCCTCCTTCTCCTCCTTCTCCTTCTTCTTTCTTCTGCTCTTCCTCCTCTTCCTTATCCTCTTCCTTCTCCCTTTCTTCCTCTTCCCCCCTTCTTCCTTTTCCTCTTCTTCTCTTTGGCGCCACAGCCCGGGCCTGCACCAGCTACCTCCGTCTTACCGCCTCATTGTTACAGGGGAGCATGTTATCAGCTTCTCGCCATCGTGCGGCTCCCTAGATCAAAGAACGCCATCTCTCCATTAGGGAGTTTCCCGATTATCCTCACAATTTAGAAAATCTCCCGGTCAGCAGGCAGTTTGCACACGCTAACCATTCAGGTATAATATGGTCAATCTCTACTTAATCTGTCATTTTGCACTTTCTTTTTTATTTAGTTATTTTTTTAACAAAGAAGGCAACATGCCTGTTATTCATCTATCCATCGTAAAGTTTTGCCTTATCCCTTTACCGAGCGTCTTGCATTTAACTTAATGTGTATTCACCCAAGCAATTGTTTTTACGTATTCAGTCAAACAGTCCGAAATTATTTTGTAAATTATGTAACTATACCTGCCTAAGCAAACATAAATTTTAATAAGCACGTGTTTAGAATGGTAAAGTTTTATCTGTTTCTTTTTCTCGGTTGGTATTGGTTAATCGAACGGCAGCGACTGTAATGGTCGACTTTCGTGTATTTGTCCTACGGTTTCTGAATAGGTAGGTATAACATTTTATGCAAATGTTATTATTCTGTGCGCGAATTTAAAAAATATATCACTTTATCCTTATTCTATTCATGAAACAGCTCTAAACCCGCATTTCTCTCTTCTCTAGTGGCATCACTGACAATCAATATTCGTCTGTTGCAAGATGAAATAAAAAAGTTAAATATTCATAAAGCAATATACAATTATTACAATTTTGAAGCTAAGTTTACGGAAATTGTATTTAAAGTCTTATTTTAGTGGTGAAACGGTTTTAATAAATATCACTCGAGGGTCTGAGTTCAATTCGTCCGTAAATTTATGGATAATGTCAGACCCTCAAGTGATATTATTTGTAATAATCCATGACTACAAAGATTTACGTGTGTTTATTTATCAAATTCAAATTATATACACGTAGAATGTCTTCTTCGAGGCTTCAGAAAATCAGTAAAAAAAGACGATAACTAAACAAACAAATGCCTACAGACTCTCAACGTTCATCCCGACGTGAAAGCTCAGAAAGCTGAACTTAAATGCGATTTTATCCTGAAAGAATGTCTGCTTTTGTACACGCCCTCACTTCACTCGCATGATGAGCTAATTTCCTGCCCACATGCAACAACATCTTGCGTGTTGCATATCGTATGTTGCGTGCCATCTAACTCCGTCTCTTTCCATCCAAGATTACTTCACTTTGAAATGATGACACAAATTCCCAGTTGGTAATGTCGCAAGCTATTAAAGTTTGCGGAAAAAACTGACTACAAAAATTCTTATAATTAGTTTTTGGAAGCCGGAAAAAATCTAAAACTAATTTATTATAATAAAAGATGCAATTTGATTGGTTGATTATTACTGGAGGGTGTAATACCTAAGCCATAAGCAAATACAGTTTCTGAAGTATCATATCCTAACAGAGACGTTCTTTTGTCTTTACAGAGTTTCATATCGTATAGCAAGATGTGTTTTGCTGTCTCTATGGTCTGTTCATCATTTCTCCATGGTTCTGGAACAGTAAATGTTAATTATTCTATCATAGTTTGCTTCCTATTTCTATTTAGCAGGTGCTTAGGTGCTATGGAGCGTTTTGACAACAGTTTTACCCAGTTCTTGACCGGGAATGTCATGTTCCTTCATAGTCCATTGATATACTGCAGTTTTCTTGCTAATTCGCAAAGGTTCTGCTCCTATTAGTCTTAGGTCATTCATTGCCTTCTATACTCTGATGTTCAAGCATGGAGTTACCATACGTCAGCATTTATAGGAACAAGCCTGATTTTATATAATAAAAACAGCCCAGACTTTTGGAAATATCTTAATTTGTCCGTATTTATCATTTAAAGTTTTGTTTCGTACACATCTTTCTACGTTCAGATTTGATAACATCGGCTGAATGAAGAGTGCAGCCGTTGGCTATAGAGTGACGTCATACCAGGTATATCCGGTAGAAAATTGTATAAAAAATATGCCTGTAAGCGTTTTGATTAGTTTGAAGAAAATTTCCTTCCCATGACGGCAACGCACAGTAGGGCGAAGGTTACAAAAGCGAAGAATGACGTAACCACCTCCTTGGGCTAGCAGTTAGCCTTGCTGACGGCTGGCCAGAAGGCCCGGGTTCGATTCCCGGTGCTTACTTAGAAATATCTTTCCGCCGCCATGGGTGGCCGAAGTCGTCAAGGCGCGACCTCGTGAGCGGGAGATCTGGGTTCGTTTCCCAACAGGACCGTTCTCCCTGACTGAAGTACCCTAAACTTAGAGCTGGAACGCTTACTTCCTTAGTAAAAAAATTTAAAAACTTTCCCAATATATGATTTCATTCCATGTATCATCAGTGTCACCGCCTGTGATACCTCACCAGTCAATGGGGCGTTAAACACTATTCAAAAAAAGGAGGGGATATCTGTAATTGAAGATGTGGAACGGTTCCACCTAGCCCAGCGAGGATAATTGGGGAGCTGCCTGGTAGAGAGGTGGCGTTCTCCGATCTGCAGAACCGGGTGATAGGCGACATGCTGATTCTGCAACACTGCTCTCTATCAAGTGAGAAGGAGGTACAGCAAGCAGAGGTCGCTACGGCAGGCCAAAGATTCAATTTCTTTTTGCAATAACAGACCTCAATACAGCACGTGGACCGTGATTTTGTGAAAAGGACTTTCATATAATTTAATTTCAAAAGTACTCGAGCATTTTCCATACAGCCCTGACCTTGTCCAAGGAATTTTCATTTGTACGGCCCTCTTTCGGGTGAACATTTCCCCGACGATGTAGCTGTAGAAAGGCAAGTCACTGCCTGGTTCCGACAACAGCCCAAGAATTTTATGCTGCTGGATATCAGGAACTTGCAAAACGAGAGTGCCTCACGGACAGGGAGATCATGTTGTTCAAGTAGCACTGTATTTCGTTTACGTTCTATATCCATTTGTAACCTAATTAATGACTTACCCTTGTATGTGTCGAAACTTGGTGATAGTAATGAATTCTGGCATCATAGTTTTCTATTAGTTCCTTCTCATTAAGAATTTGCCATCTCTTGAATCTAAATTACAAACTTTTTATACGAATGTAATGGAAGAAAAGAAAAGGAACAACTGGTAAGTACACAGGAAAATTGGAGTTTTCTCAGTTGCGAATATTTTTGAGACGATTGCTGCATTTTAGTCAGTCGGGAGGAGTCCGTTGGCGCTTAAGTATATACGTGGATGAAATGGTACCCAAGCAACTTAACCCGAGAGAGAATATCTTAAATAAGATTACTATCGAGTCGGGCAGAAAGGTGATTAATTGCGAAGAGGAAAAGAACGTGACAAAGAAAAGAAATAAAACGTAAGATTATTCGGAAGTAACTGAACAGGAATAATTTCTGAACTTGGACAGGTGGGGAGTGTGTTTTACGCTCAATAAAGCTGATTACTGGTGTAGCGCACACGCAAGGAAACAACAACAATCGATTACGATAAGGAAACAAAAAGGCATTGGAGCATGCAACTGTTACACGGGGGGTGGCAGATCTTGATAAGTAACAGCACACATCATGTTTCATGTCTGTACGGCGTTTATATACCTACCTCGACTTCTGTTTTCCTTTCACGTGAAATTACATCTATGTCCAGTAAATACGAATATTCAGACAGTGGGAAATATTAAACCCAATAACAACGTTTGAAATTCTGGTGAAGTTTTTGCTGTGGTAGGGTGTATTTATATCATGGGCACCAATACAATACATATTCAACTATAAAACACCAGTCTGTTTGGTTTAATATATATTAGATATTCCACAAAAAATAATAAAACAAACATATGTATTTACTAATAAAATAAAAACAAAACTTTCTCTTTGCATTGCAATTGCGTGCTGACTATCCATTCCCTCAAGCTGTTCTTAGCCTTCCTCTATGCGCTCTTTTTATTCCCCTTATCCGCCGTCCATAAGGAACAAACCCCATTGTTTCTAGTATTTTTCTCTGTCCATGTCATTTTCCTCAAATCCTTAGCTGCTCATAGAAGCACAGTTAAAATGTTGTCCTCATGAACAACTTCATTATTCTGATTTTACACTCTATAGCCTCGCTGTAGGCTCAAAATTCCACAATTCACTGTGCCCCTTCTCAGCTCCAAAATTCTTTTCAGGAAACATATCCTTGCTGAATGTTTGTTCCTATCCCCATATGTCATTGTGGATCTTACTAGAACTGCATAAGGCGGTTTCCAGTAAACCTACAGGCATGTCTGGAATTCTGCTACATAACCGGAGAGTTTCTGATGTTTTATGCTTTAACATGTTAATGTTCTTCGTTCACCTTCCGTTTATCGTAATAGTAGTGCCAAAAATACGAAAAGCTTCACATTTTCTAGCCTCTATCCTTATTGTAAGGTATAAATGATCATACAACAGGATAACGTTTTTCTATGATAAATGAGAAAAAATTATCAAAGCAAGTGGTAAATTGGTTAGAAGGCGCAAGAACCTAAGATATGGTTGAGTAAGCGAATGCAAATCATTTTAAGGTGTAAGCTAGTCGCCTATGCTAGAAGTTCTAGTAATAGTCAAATAGGATACTAAAATTCCAGCTAATTTAATACGTCTTGTTTATTCTTAATTTAACATCTCAGGTCATCAGCGTTCCATTCAATTCAGAGCGTGAAACTGCCGGTAAATTTTGCTCAGAAGTCTCTTCTTTCAGGCTTGTGGGTCTTTATCGTGCCGTAAATGTACGACACGGTACCCACAGCTTTACTTCCCATCCGAAGGAAGCCATAGCATTTTTACGCTCTAAAATCCATCGCACACTGCCCGGGTTTGAACCTTGAGTCTATTAAGCAAGTGTTTTGTATTTCGCAACAATGGCGGAGTGTGTTTTTTTTGTAAAATGTAAGTTGAAACATGGGATGTCGAAATTATTGGAAAACCTAATTTATGTTAAATGTACCATGAAAATGGCGGTGTAATACTATCATAAAATTCTTTCACTTTCAAAATTGTGGCATTGTGACTATCAATAATGTAAGTGACAATGAAATGAAACTAGATATTTTATTTTAAAAAGTTCATGTTCCATATTGTACCCTTAAATCTGTTTTTATTTAAGTTCAAACCTCCATTCCTATTTCTATGCATGTTCATCAATACCCTGGAAATGAACTATTGATGTTTAACTGAATAGTTTACCCCCCTTTTCTTAATAATCCTTGCAAGAAACAGCGCATTTCCACTACAATTGACAATTACTTGAAATAGAGGGAAAAGGGGATATAGATGAAGAGCTACCAACCTAGTACATTGACCGCGTTCCCGCGTAAATTAAAATGCAATTAATCGAATGTAAGAATGAATTTTAAAATACGTCATAAACAATATTCACCGTTAAAATAAAACAATTAACATCATTTCATATTACCGTAATATTTGTTTTAATAATAAACGGCACTTTATATGAAAAGTGCTAATATTATAAGTCCATATGAAGTACAAACACTGCCATTAAACATGAATCAAAATATCAAGCAAATGTCCTCCACGGCAACATTCTCTACCGATCGACTAGGATGTCCAGGTGATTTGATGTTCTTTGTCTTCACATTTCCTTACGCTGTTGACACGTTAGGCGCATTTCGTCTATCAAAACGCACACTAAGTCTTCGAAAGGTCTCTGCATAACATTCACCGTACTCTTTCAGAATCTGAACGCGTTCATGCTTCGTGTAGCTGATAACAATACACACAAATGACAATCGATAATTGCTATACAAACACATGACAGTCTGTTAAATTTCAGGTCCGGCAACCTAACTAACCGACAGAGGCGCTCAATTTAAAAACTGCATTCATTATGGGATACCCTAAAACATATTTTAAATTGATATATTCTATAACCTGGTCCTTGTGTCAGGTTTCAGGTTCTATACATAATAAATAGCATACTTTCAACCGGACGAGTGGCCGAGTGTTTGTGGCGTCAGCGTCCATCACCAGTGACGCCTCGGTAGTGAAAACATGTGTAAACAATATATTACTTTACAGAAATGGGACGAAATGACCAAGCAGTTAATTTAAATTTAGCACCAACCTCTTATTAAAAAATAATAATAATAATAGTAATAATAATAACAATAATAATAATAATAATAATAATAATAATAATAATAATAATAATAATAATAAAGCAGTCAAATGGGGCAACAAACAATACCCAAATTATTTATGACTTTAAAGTTTTAGGTTTTCCTGGATTGTCATTACGGCAAAACATTTCATCTCATGTATTATCAGGGTCTATCACCAGTGACGCCTTAGGAGTGAAAACGCGCGTAAAAAAATACTTTTCAGAAATGAGACGAAATGACCAAGCACCAGGCTCTTATTAAAAGTTTTTTAAAAAAAAGTCAAATGGGGCAACAAGCGATAACCAAATTATTGATGATTTTAAAGTTTTTACCAACAGAACATGATAGAATGCCGTTAAAAGTTGTTTTTCCCCTGAATACCTGCTTAATGATAAATGAATAGCTTTGGCGGCCTTTGTTTTCGATATACTAAATTTGAAACAGATTACTTTTGTACATTCCAGTGTTTTCACCACAATGTTCATTCCATATGTATGAACACGAAAATATTTCATTTCCTTTTATATTATAACCTCTTCTCGTATAAAAAATTCCTCTGCCTTACCTCAGTCGTCAAAAATTTCCATACAGACACGGAACAGAAAACATCCACTCAAGGCAAAGACTGCTGAATATTTTATTCCCTTTAATTTTGCATCCATAACGCCTTAGCTAATTCTATCAAACCGCTTCATCAGACTGCGACAAAAACTGCACGCTTCGTCATTACCATGGCAGAAGCCAGTTTCACCACCTAATCACGCATTCCCCCCAAGCAACTTGTTAAAATGGCTGCCTCCCGAATTTGTGTTGATTCTAACACTCTCGCATGGAAATTTTACTGCTGATGATGCAAGCCCCCCCCCCTCAACTCTATGCCAATCGATACCCCGCTTCTTCTTGGCGTCTCCTCATGCAAATTACACTTAATGGCGTCGGTGCATCACAGGATATCAACAGTTCCATCATCTCTCGTTAAGCAACTTTGAACTTGGTCAGTGCTTTAATGGGTGATCATTGCATTACTCTTTATAATTTTAAGTAGCCAAGTAACAAAATGAATATAGTACTGTCTAGTAAACAGATAACTTTTTGACTGTCGATGTTTGCGTGTCCTTAGACCTTCCGTTGTATACAGTGTGTTTAATTTGTGGAATAATCTAAAAGTAAACAGAGATAGTTAATATAACTTTTCAAAATAATTTCCCTCTGATGAAATATAATTACAATTTATCTACTGTTCAAAAAACTTGCTGAATACCTTTTTAAAAAGTATGCTCAGTTCGGTTATTTATTGATACATCCTCGTACAAATATGTGACTAACTTTGCTTGGTCTTTCCTTTTACACATAGCTATACTTATGAACTCTAAGACCGCAAACCACATCAGTATCTGCCATATTCACTTTCCTGCATTTTATGTGATTAGTCTGGAAAGTGTGAACTTTCTTGTAAGTACAATGGAGATTCAGAGAGAGCATTTTCGTGCGATGATGTTTTACCATTTCAATAGTGGCTCAAACGAAACGCAGTCACTTGAGCGTTTCAGGGGAACTTTCGGTATTTTTTTCTCTTTCACGTGCTGCTGTGGTCGGTCCTGGTGGTGTAGTGGTTACCATACTTGCCTCCTACACCCAAGATCGCGGGTTCGAACCCGGCCAGGACCGATGGATTTTTTCGGGCGTAAAAATCGTAAGTATGGCTTCCTTCGGAAGGGAAGTAAAGCCGTGGGTCCCATGTCGTACATTTACGGCACGAAAAAGAACCTCAAGCCTGAAAGAGAGGCCTCTGAGCAAAATTTGTCGGCCGTTTCACGCCCTGAGTTGAATGGGACGCAGATGACCTGAGATGTTAAAGAGCGTCCATAAATAAATCAATCAAAAAAAAAAAAAAGTGCTGCTGTGTTCCGCTGGTTTGGAGAATTTAACAGGATGCGGCAATCTCTCTTAAAGCTGAAGAGAAGAGCGCCAGACTAATAACTGAGAAAAACATCATTTCTATGGAAATAATGATCAGGGAAGGTCCACGACTAAACCTACAAGTACATTGAGCTGGCATTAGCGATTAGTTCCCCAAGTGTTTCAATCATCCTTCATGAGCACCTTCGTTTAAAAGACATTTCCTCAAAATGGGTGCTCCAAAATTTGTCTAAAGCAGGGAGGTTCCACAGGGTGGAGTGGTACACCGTGGAAAGTCTTACCGTGTTTCAGATATTGTCACGGGTGACGAAAAATGGATATATCAACTTGATCCAGAAACAAAACGTAAGTCCTCCAATTGATACTCCCTGATGACCAACCACTCGTCAAAGTCAAGGGGCCAAGAAGTGTAGGAAACCATTCAGCGATCTGTTACTGCAAAATGGTACACAGAAGTTTTCCTTCCTAAAGTGTTTCTGAAAATCCAAGAACGGCGTTTTCGTTGTACCATGACAATGCATCAGCTCACACCGCTAATGTAAATGTAACGATGGAGCTTCTGCAAGGAACTAACGCCTTGTCCATTCTATAGTCCCGACCAGGCAGGATACGTTTCTTCCTGTTCCTACTGTGAAGAACCGAC
The DNA here is from genome assembly GCA_030762175.1 of Metallyticus violacea. Taxonomy (NCBI): domain Eukaryota; kingdom Metazoa; phylum Arthropoda; class Insecta; order Mantodea; family Metallyticidae; genus Metallyticus; species Metallyticus violacea. The sequence goes on along the minus strand of CM060837.1, from coordinate 7,526,910 downwards.
TTAGAAGTCACCGATTTTCTAGCCTCGAAGAAGCGGTTGCAGCATACGAGGAGTTATAAGCAAACTGAGTGGAGTGGATGCTTCCAGAGGGTGGAACGCTGCATACAGTGGCAGGGGGAACACTCTGAGAAACTGCGATAAACAAAACGTTTCTATGAGCATTCATTATTTGCTGTCTCAATACTTTTCAAGTGACCCTGGCATCAGGAATGTCACTTCAAATCATGCAGAAAGACTGCCCCTGTCTCTCGCAATGTTAGACTTCAACTGAGCTCAGCCTTGGCAATCCTTCGCAATATGCACAGGTTTCTTTCAGACTTCGTAAGTCAGCAGCCAGTTAAAGTAAACATTCTTTGATAGGTCACTAAGCATATCAGTTGCTTCTTGTTACTTGCAGCTGAGAGGTGTGAAAAAGTTTATTTATTTCATAATTGCATTGTAGAATTTGATACATCAACATACTTTTTAAGATTGTTATAGTGTGCAGCAGCAAGGGGGTGAAAGTGGTCATTCCTCCAAAATCTACCGACCTGAGGGGTGGTGTAACGACAGAACTTTGTCCAGGAGAAAACCAGCTATCCATTTCGCTGACTGTACAAACAACTGCTTCCATACTGAACTTTATTTCTGTTATACAACATCAGAAGAAGAACCGCCAATCTTTGAGATTTGTCATCAGTAATCCCACAGCCTGCAACCCCCCCCCCCCCCACTTTAGGGAAACGAAAAAACCTAAAGAACGTTACTTGTCAGTTCTTCTGTAAATAACAATAAAATTACTTGTTTTCTGATTTCACTAGGTCGTGTGTTTGCTGCTTAGAATCAACGTGTTCCACATCTCAACCACCATGTGCCACATAAAAATCACATGCGCACACATTGGAGGACACCTGGTTTTCACTAACAGTGAACAAACTATGCATGGGCATTCTTTTGGATATTTTCGTTTTATTTTCGAGCTAGTAGATGCAAATTGAAAACTGATATGCTTCATTTAAAAAAAAACCATTAACACATAATTAAAATACCGGCACTTATAAACCTAATAGATAAACACAGCTAACAACCTAATACCTACAGATAGTAATGTGTCATCTATGGCCTACCATGTTGTTAACACCAGCGGTTGTTCTGAACATATACCGTGTTTCCTTTATTTCTTTTTATAAATGCGGCCGGTAGAGCGATTTTTAAATCTCGCTTTAACCCCCACTCGTTTTTCAGGTAAATCCCCCCTCCCAATAATCCAATTTCATTGATTTTCATCATCTATTTTTCTTATTTGATTTAAATTATGTGTGCCAAGTATAGTTGCGATAAAACAATTATTGATGCTGGAAAGAGCGATTTTTAAATTTTGCGTTTCGGTTTGACCCATACTCGCCCGATTTCCCTGATTTTCAGATTTTTTTTTATATTTTATTTAAATCGATATACGGAGTTTCGCTGAGAAAAAATAGATATTAATGCCGCTAGAGCGATTTTTAAATTTTGGGATTTGCTGGTACCCCTCCCCTCTCCTAATAGTCCAATTTCACCATTTTTCGTATTTTATTTCAATGATATGTACTAAAATTTCCTTTTTTTTTTAAATTAAAAAACTGCGGCCGCTAGAGCGCTTTTAAAATTTCGCTTTAACACCGGCTCGTTTTTTTTTCAGATATACCCTCACTTCTAATGGCCCCATTGACATAATTTTCGAAAACTACGTTTATACATTTATTTGAAAGAAATTAACCGAGTTTCGTCGAGATAAAACAAAAATTACGGGGCCGCTAGAACATTTTTTTTTCACTTTTTAGAAAAAAATCATATTAGGTTAACAGCCCCCGCCCCCAATGGTCCCCATTTGTCCAACCCGACAAATCGCTTGTTAATTGATGGTTACATGCCCAGTTTCGTTGAGAAAAGACAAAAATTGCGACCGCTAGAGCGTTAACGGACGAACATACACACATACATGATAGATAATATTTTTATTTTTTTTTTCTTTCTTTCATTGTAGGTTCCTAGTAGCTACGATAGATTCAGATTATTAAAAAATGTTTCCATGGGTAAAACCGCAATAGCTTATATTCCTTCGGAATTCCCTAAAAGGTACATTTCTTAAATAAATTAGTAAATAAAGTGATACCTCTATTGCTTAACGTAATTAACATATTATTATTATTATTATTATTATTATTACATCCACAACATAGAACGCCTACCCCATTGTTAGTCATAACAACGTCATAATTCCTCCCGCTCCGATTTTAAGCCTTTTTCACACTGAGTTGATTTACCTTCGACAGGAATTTGCCTGCCAGCAGAGACCAGCATGCCCCTTGCCCCGTTTGTTTATGAGCCATTGCGCAGGCGCATAAGAGTATACATTTTCTGATCTTTGGATAAAAATCCTATTATTTAATGGCATTACACTGTACTTATACATAGAGAGAGTGTCTACAGGGCGAGAGAACAGGTACCAAACTTCCGACATGACCATGCCCAGTAGAGCGGACAAATGAAACTGAATGACATTTCCGCCGGACTCTTATACTTTTACCTGTATTATTTGTGGCAGGAATTGAGTCCCGTCGGGTTACGTAATAATACCATGCATATTAATGTACTGCTCTGCCATTTCCGCGAAAACATCGCAGCACAGGCAAAAAGGAAAGTTTTTGTTGTGCAGTTGCAAAGTCTGTCCGCTACTCGACCGCTAAATATTCACAACACTGTCACTCCCAACTCAGCATAACAAAAACAAGAGAGTAAAGGGAAACTCGCGGTCTTGTGGTGATGGGAGGACATGCGACTTCAAAGTGACACATGTAAAGTAATTCCTGTTCTGAACTCTAGATGGATTTTTTGAGAGGAGAGGAAACTTTTACCCTCGCTCAACTTTTGTTACTCATTTTCTGCACCATTTTTCAAAAAAAAAAGTAAGGTCTACTCAAAGCACGACATTTTTGAAACTCTTGTTACCTTGGTAAAACTTAAATGCGCTGAAAAAAACTTTATAAAGAAAGCAGTTTCAATTTAGCTAACACGACGGCTGAGGTCTTGAAATATAAAAAGTGCAATGAGTCACATTTTTTCCGAAATTGAAATGTTTACCTCAAGCGTGCTATGTTTCCTATCAATCATACCAAATAGCAAATCGTTCTATTAGCGGTACAAGATATTAGCTAATATTATAAAGATCTTGTACAGGGCGTGCACATAAAATTATTGCGACTTTAAACTTATAAATTTTCTCTGTGGTATACAATATACTTTTGAATCATAACTTAAATTGAAGAAAAGCTGTGGAACTTACCATAACACAAATTACAAGTATTCAAAATGCGATCCTGTCGGTCCTGGTGGGGTAGCGGTTACCATACTTGCCTACTAAATTCAAGATCGCGGGTTCAAACCTGGCCAGGATCGATGGATTTTTTCGGGCGTAAAAATCCTAAGTATGGCTTCCTTCGGAAGGGAAGTAAAGCCGTGGGTCCCGTGTCGTACATTTACGGTACGAAAAAGAACCTCAAGCCTGAAAGAAGAGACCTCTGAGCAAAATTCGTCACTCGTTTCACGCCCTGAATTGAATGAGACGCTGATGACCTGAGATGTCAAAGAGTATCCGCAAATAAATCCCCTCCCCAATTGCATCCTAATTCTCTGTCTCAACTGAGATAGGTCCGCAGGTAGCGGAGACACGTATACCGGTATTTATATTCCCAACAAGAAAAAATTACAAGAGGGTCAGATCTGAGGACCTTGGAGGCCAACGGAGAAAAGCCAAGGCGTCCGGACCACGACAACCAACCCAACGATGGGGAAATTTTGTCTTTATGTAGAAGTCTTTAGCAACTGTAGACGATATGGTCTCTGTTGCAGATGTTTTCTTAACACGTTCCACACTGCCATTGTTAAAATTGTTAGTTTTCGAATCGCCCGCCCCTCAGATTTTGTTTTAGAACTGCGCGCGAAAACTGTTCTACCTCTCTACACATTCTCATCTGACACACGCGGTCGTGTTTCCTTTACAGAGACACCCCGTCGTTTGGATCTGACTGTATCACACACGAATGTTGTTACCAGACGGGGCTTTAAGACCAAATCTTTACCTATACGCCCTCTGGACTGGATTATGTTTCACGATTTCCTAGACATAAAACCGGTAACAGCACAAACAAGGGTTCTATTGCCAGCACCTCAACCTGTACGGAAACATATGGGCTCGCGCAGCGTTGAAGGAAAATTACGCATCTAGAACGCCGCTGTTTATTTCGCGCTCTACCGGCCTCATCCCGCCCGCTTTCTCGGATCAAACGTGACTCGAACTGTTCGTATTTTTTTCAAAAGTGTTTAAAACCTGTTTTTATTACTGAGGCACTACAGGCGGTATTCAAGGAGCGTATTTACGTACAAAGGCGCATCTTCATGGAATAGTGCCAGTCGCTCGTACCATCCCAAAGTGGGATGACTCCAGTGTCGACATCAGAAACGGTTGAAAAGTCTGTGTTGCCGAAAATGATTTGCTCGATGAGACGACTGTGATTTCATAGCAATAAATGGCGAAAATGGTGGTTCCAACAGGATGGGGCCACGGCACACTCAGCAAGAATGTGAAAGAGGATGTTAACGACAGATCTTTCCACAGAAGGTGATTTGGAGACATCTCTTAGCCGCCCCGGTTCCCTGATCTCACAGCTGCACAATCTTTTGGGGGGTACCTAAGACAATTTTGTCAAGCCACGACAAGTTAAAACTGCTGTCGACTTTATCCCTGGCGATATGTTACGAATATTGGACAGCTTCCAGCGTGTGAAGCAGAACGGCAACAATTTGCCAGATGTCATTTTCAAACATTTATGGGTAAATGACACTTGTATTTGACAGTAAGCGATGTAAATAAATAGCAGGCATTCACTTACACTGTCAGTTTTAAAACATGCTACGCACCATGTATATTTAATTCATCTTCTAAGTTTCAATATTCTGTATACCTATTCTATATATCCAGCACCAACCACCAAATATATACTTTCTGAACCCTCTGTATTATGCGTTTGGTTTTCTGTGAGTGCCCAACATAGGAAATGGCATGTCAACACTTTGTAGAGGTTGACTGAAAAAAATGCTTTGGCAAAATAAAAAAATTGAAAGGAAATGTGTTCAATTTCAAACTGGAATTCCATTTTTAAATTGTTACGTAAGAAATTTAACTCTCCAGACAAAACCACGTGCATTTTTGACGCTGTATCCTGTTCTTTTGTTTTGCTATCTTTATCTCAACTAGAAATGAAAGTAATGCACGTTTTATCGTAACACATCTTCATTAAAAATTTAAAAAACATGTTTTAAAAAGTGTTGTGATCTTACCATGTAAATTATAAATTTATTCTTGAAAGTTGAGAGTTCTTGGCTGGGAGGAGTATGTTATAATACACTTCAATATGTAGAATTAATTCCTGGCCAATAGCCACAATTTCAACGATTTAGAATCATTTTTTACCTTTAAATGTTTCCGAAACTCTTACAAAATCTAATCAGATGCTTTGATTTCAATTAAAAAATAAGGTGAGATGATTCTTTTCTTTAAAGCAAAACATATATGGTTTAAATTCTCTATTATTGATTACTTGGAAAAAAAAAAAAAAGTACATGCAGATGAAATATATTACTGACTTTGGTTATGCTCGGCTAATATAACACTGATGACGTGTATATGTACAGAACTGTATGTTTAAAAAAAATTTAATGTCACTAACGGGTAAACGAATTGATAGATTACTTACATGTGTCGAGAGCGCAGTTTACGGCACCCATCAAAAGGAGGAGGACGAGGGCCGCCACTGACATTGCGGAGCCGCCACTGCACTGCATCTTGCATCCACACTTTTGCCCCGCCGCCCCGCCTTCTTCCAACAGCCCCTCCTCCTTTCACAACATGGCACCTGCAACCAGAAACAAGCTGTAATTACTTCTCAGCTCGAAGCAGGGCCAACTTGACTATCATTAGTGATGTAAAGTGTGGGTACGCGTTGCGCCGGCACAGTAATGATATATCTTAAGTTGTGATTTGCCACTTCCTACGAAAAAAACCTGAGGTTAATGGTATCTAATGCTTAATATGCAAAAAAACATTAATAAGCCTCTGTGAGAAGTGGCAAACAAGTCATTAGATGAATTTTCCCGCTCTGTTATGTTCAGTAAGATGTACGCTTCTAAACGTTGTCTTCTTTCATTATTTTACGTCAGTATCTCGTTCTCTTAGACTGCGAACAGTAGATATGCCTTTGGGGAGCAAAATATGAATATTATGTAGCTAAGCTTTACACATAAAAAAACAGAAGAAACCTGAAAACGGATCTCAGAGGCGCCCAATCCATGGCCCGCAGGCCGCCCAAGCAATGCTTTCCAAATCTTCGTACATAAAATTTGAGAAGTGAGTTTGCTGACGTAGTGAAGACATAATGAGGGTGATTGCTGTTATTGTATGCTATGTGGTGCATATATCGCCACAATTGCCTTGTACTTTCACTTTTGCAGACGTCTTCATGGTGCAAGAGAAAGTTTGAGGTCCCCAAGAAAATTTCCTTGACGATTTGTACAAGTAAACAACAAAGGTTGAGGATAATTTCTCAAGAAAACGTACAGTTTTTAATTATTTATCTAGTCTTGCTATTAAAAATGTTACAAGATTTTAGTTAAGCAACAATACCTATTCACATTTATCACCTGCTCTCTTGTTTTTAGCACTCTCTATTGCCCCAATAAATTACTCTCGCTGGTCATTTGTCATTTCATCTCATGTATCATCAGTGTCCACCGTCTGTGGTGCCTCTGTAGCAAAAACGGGCGTTAAACACTATGCATTCATATTCATCTCAGACCCTTTCGTGATATTACTTATGATAAAATGAGGTCAATTATATTTTTCTCAGTAATTATATATATATATAATAAAATATTAAAACATTAAAAATGGACACACAAATACAGAATTTGAATTCTTAATATTTTGATCTTCGGCCCGGCAAGCATTCTTAACTTTTAAACTAGCCCCCCCCCCCCCCGATGTACACCTCTACGCATGCGCATGAAATATCTCATTTATAAACGAAACCTTCGATGCCTAACAGATTATGTACTATGCAGAACATTTTTCTATGTAAAACCCGTATGCAAATGAAAAAAAAAAGTTAAACGGTAATAACATATGTAATCTATTTCTGCAGCTTTGAATTACCTGCTTCTAAAATTTCAACAAATACATTATGTGATGTCACTTGTGCTCATGCGTTTTTCTGTTTATACAACGGCAGCAGGAGTTTGTAAATAGTTAGGCATATATATTTATATTAATCGTGATATTACATGAGCTAACATCGTGTAGGCTTCGTCAAGTGGGTGCTTTAATTAACTTGTATTTTTGTGCCCAAAAGGAAGTGCGTTGCATGGTAATGAACATGGATATCCGCTCAACTGTAACAGGTTCATTAGTAACCCCCTATCCATACATACGTGATCAGAAGGGTATGGACACATCTGGACAGATCAAGGCCTGCCATATACTGACGGGATAGCCGCAATATGTGAGCGGCATATAACAAGCTTTTAACATAAAAAAGAGAGTATATTTTGTATTCCAGAATCCACTTGTGTTTAATATATGAGGTTAATCTGTTAAATTCTCAACGTCGATCAAGATGGCCATGTGATTGGCAAGATAAATTTGTTTTATGATCGTTCTTCTGCCTTTAGCATTAATTTCAAATATGTAATCATTGTTTCAAATAGAATATTTAACAAAACTTTCTAAAACAGACAGACAAAACTTCGCAAGAGGTTTGCAGCCTTATACAAGAAACATCCAAACATAAACCGCATTTTTAAAAAAATAATTTATTTTTACTATATACCATTACAAAACAAATTATATTACTTTTCTACATAATTTCCTTCAACAGAAATGCATTTTCTTCACCTAATGGGTGATTTCTTTATTCTCTAATCAAAGAAAGTAGATGAACCTGTCAACAGCCAATTGTGCACAAAGTGCTCAACATCTGCGTCTTCGCAGAATTTTTTCCTTCCCAATGCCTCCTTCAGTGGCGCAAAAATGTGATAACCGTCCCACTTATGCCTGCTGTATGTGACTTCGCGATGTTATACTGGAATGGGTTGCCGGCATCTTTTGATGCAATAGGCAGCTCTAACGTCGTCCAACAGTTTGCAGTAATATGCCAAATTCACAGCCCTTCGTTCGTGAAGAAAATCGATGAGCAAAAGTTACAAAACAAGGTCGCAGCTGACATGCGAGTTCTGGCCTTGACCAGAGCATCCTCCCCTCTCCTACACCGCTCGTTCTCTTGTTTTGGAGTGCCCACGTCTTATCAAAGTTAACAATTCGGGTCAAAAACTGTTCATCTTCTTCCTTAAATCAATTCATCAGCCTCTGATTGATGTCCTTTCTGTCCATTGGTGAGGAGGGTGGGACCCACCTCGCCGACACTATTCGAAATCCTTGTTCTTCAGGGGAAAAAAATCGTGTGTGCACTTCCACAATTTATGCCCAACTTTAAAGCGATTTCGAGCACACTTAGGCGTTGATCATCTGCCACAAGGTCACAATTGGCCAGAAAGAATAGCTTCTCCAAAATATGCCCGAAGTCTGGACAAAACCTCGGTCGATTTCACTTCTTTGATTAGAAAATGGATGACGATCCGCTGCGCAACGGACGGTGCAATCTCTTGCTCAGACATAGCGTTATTGGCGATGGAACGACAATGTGGAAGTATCATTTGGATCGCTTCCCTTCATACATCCCCACCTAACTACAACAATGGCCCCGCACCTGTCTCCAATCTTTCCTAACACACAGAACAAAAGTTTGGTTTAAATTAGAATAATCCTCGTAATAGAAACAGAACCAAATTTTTGAGTGCACTTATAAATGTGAGCAAGAATTGGATTCAGCGTCACATATCTGAATCAAAACAGTTGACAGAAGCCGGCTGTGCAGTGCCAATGAACACAAAGTTCATTCCATTTGCAAGAAGGTTTGGCATCACCGTTTTAGGATTCTGAAGAAATTGTACAGGTTTGCAGAAGAAAAACACAATTTTTCATATAAAAAGTTCATAAAAGTGCATTAGTGATGTCGTCTAAAGCCTTTCCGGTCTCTCAAGCACGAGAAATGCAAACATTCACACCTAAAACGTCTCAATAAATCTTCAGGTAGAGATTGTTAAAGCAGGAGAAACAGATGCATAGGATTTGTTTACCGCCTCGCCCTTGCAGAGGATAATTCTGCAAGACAAAGCACTGGTGTTAATGTGGACACATGTTTAACAATTCCTGAATGTAGCACGGCACAGTACAAGGTGCACCACGCCGGGCCTGCATAATTCATAACTTCGTCTATTTGTCCATTCCTCCGCACGGGCGCACAAGTCGCTACAGTGTTTTGTTTAGGGAGTACGGCAAGTTAGAAATGCCACAATGATGTTCTTGTAATAAATTCCACGCGTAATGTCTGCTGCACTGTAAGGACATGCAAATTGTTTTATATCCAGCGCGCTGCAAAAAGCGCTAAACTGATGCGTTTCGTAGAGCGAGCGTGCAGTTAGCTGCTTTGTATGCACAATAAGAATATTCGTAAATCACGCACCAATGCTTACACTCTCAGAAAGGAAAATGTTAGCATTTTATTGATGAAAGTATACATCAGTGAAAAAGCAAACAGAAAGGTAACTTTTTGATTGTAAATTAAATAAAACAATGTAGTGAGTACCAAATCCAAGTTATAGTTTATTATATTTGTAAAAAAGGCTAAATATTAAACTGTTCGAAAATTAACAATAGTTTCATAACCTAAACCTCGTTATAATCGCATTTATAAATCCAAGTAATTACACTTATGGAAAATTTTATTTCGTCACCTATAGCTTTTGTGTCTTAACTTATTTAATGGCAGCAACGCGATTACTATTTCAGTTCTGTCTAATCTATAAGTGATTATGCGTGGCTGTAAACAGCAAAGAATTTTAATTCACTCCTCGCAAAAATAGTGTAATTGTACAAGAGTAAGTCCATAAGTTTCCGGCCTCGCCTTCACAAAACCCTTATCTGGCGCCATACCTTATCTGTTAAGTAAATAATTGTAGCTGTAACTTCTGCTCCGCTGTGTTCAGATATAGTTGCGCAAAGAAGGCTATACGTGACATGTTCAAAATGGAGTATCGAAATGTTATTAAGTTCTTCCAAAAGTAGGACTTATTCCAAATAAAATTAAACAGCAATTGGGCGGTGTATTTGGGAAAGAATCCCCCTCGTGTTCTGCCGTAAAAGAAGGGGCCAACCTTTTTCGAATGGGTCGAGAAAGCATTGAAGACGAAAAGTGTGCAGATCGGCCCTTGGAGGTGCCCACTCTTGAAAACATCGCTCTTGTGGAAGGAGAAATTATGGAAGATTGGCGACTCAAAGTAACACAAATAGCAGCAAGGTAGGGCCTTTCTAAAACAACAGTCCTTCGAATTATTCATGAACATTTAAAAATGAATAAGGTTAACGCAAGATGGGTGCCTAGACTTCTTTCCTCAGTCCAAAAGCAGCAACAAGTCACCTGTTGTCAGGCAATTTTGAAGCTCTGTCGTGGTAACGAGAGAGATGATCTGCAAACCATTCATTGTTACAGGAGATGAAACTACGATCCTCTACTAAGATTCCTTGTCCGAAAGAGAATCAATGGACTGGTGTAAACCTGGCGAAGCAAGGCCTCTAAAGGCTAAGGTCACTTAGTCAACCAAGAAGATCATGGCCACAAACCTTTGGGACTATGGAGGAATACTCTTCATTGACTTATAGAAAGTACTATGCTGGCCTACTACACAGACGACGTGCTTCCATCAAAGAGGAAAGGCGAGGAAAGCTGAGTGGTGGTGTGCGCCTTCTTCACGACAACGCGCCTGTGCACACAACTCTTGTTGCAAAAGAAGCTGTAAAGAAATGTGACTTCAAGGAGATCGATCATCCACCCTACAGCCCAGATATAGCTCCCAGTGACATTTCCTCTTCTCAAAACGCAAGAAGGACCTTCGAGGAAGAAAATTTAAGAGTGAGAAATGATGGATGCTGTTTATGCCTATTTTGCAGACAAGACTTCTGCCTATTTTGTGGGGAGGGGTTGAAATGTAATTCAAGTTGTCAGAAGTGTATAAAGGATAATTATATTGAAAAGTGAAATACGGTTTTTGTCTTTATCATATCTAAAAAACGATTAGGCCAGAAACTCATGGACTTACCCTAGTAGCATTAGCTTCTGAGAGTGTTTCTACTTCACATGGTACATCAAAGATATGATTGAAGCGGTGCATTGTGCCAAGATTATTTCTTTTGTACTGCTAATGACCGCGTTTTGAAGTGGAAAAAACTGCTTATGGTTTCAGTGGAGTTGAAAAGAGAGTGGGAAGAAGCTTCCAGTGTGGTGGTTTGCAACAAGAACCATCAGATACAAACTTTCAGAGATGTGGAGTAAAGTCATCTTCTGAGATGAATTAAAAGAAGAAGAATTTCTGTCAGAATGTTTGGACTCAACAGTGAAGTTCCCAGGTAATTTAGGGTTGTATTCCCAGCAAAGGAGTGGGTGCATTACATTTTGTTTGAGGAAGCAGTAAATATAGATACACACTTAATGATTATAAGAGAAAGTTTAATGTCAACAACTGTGGAGCAATTTGTATCAGCAGAAAATTGCACTTTCCAGAATGTCATAGGGTACCTTGTTTAAACACTACTAATTTTACCAAACTAATCTAGTATTTTAGTTACATTCACACTATTCTTAAAAAAATAAATAAATGTTACAACTTTATGCTCAGGTTAGAAGTTTTCTTGAAGAACAAATGATTTCCACCATCACTGGACAGGGGACAGCCCAGATCTACACGTTGTTCAGTAGAAAACATATACGTACTTCGTCATTAAACACAAAATAATACACACCATTCGTAATACCAGAATTAAACTCACACTGATAGCCGGAAGCTAGCGTGTGCATTTACGGAAAACAGCGTACATGTTCCTTTCATGATTCTGCAATTAATTTAAAACAGTGTTAATCTGCACATATCCACGTACAGCACGTTGAGACGCTTGCCTAATCAGATGCACATTGTATAAAAAGAAGGATCACTGCTGGCGTTCATGCCTTCGCCACTCCCAGTGATCGTAAATTGGTGTCACGATGCACACGATCATGGTATTTACGATACGACGAGTCGGGAACAAGGTACCAATTTTCGATCAATATTCGGGACAAAGAGTCGAGTTAGCTTAATGTCTTAATTTATTAGTCTCCCCTCGCTTTGTAATCAAGTTACGCTCCACTTGTCCAACCCCCCCCCCCCCTCCCATTTCCACCTCTTCAGCGCTCTAGATCTCGTCAAAACCGCCGTTTTGTACGACTTGCGTTTACTGCTCAAATTTCCAGTAAAATTTTGTGCATAAACGTTTCTCTTTTTTTTACGTAATTCAACTTGACTAAATTTTTAATTCCATATTTCTACACTGACAAACATTCCATCATCTTCGTCCGTTATTGTCCTTAGAGCTCAGAGCGACAGTTCAGTCAAATCTTGGCTGATAATGCTACCGTTCCTATTACGAAAGTGAGAAAATTTACGATATAAAAAAAGAGGTAGAAGAATTTTAAATTTAAAACCAGATGGAACTGGGAAAATACATAGGCAAGGTTAGACAAAAATGATTATAGGTGTAAAATACTTAGGAAAGCTGTTTGAGAAATGCCAGATAGTGAAAGGAGGATGAAATGAGTAGGGGAGTTATCTGGCATTAGTTAAACAGGATCCTTAACCAGAGCGTTGGTGTATATAAGCAACTGTCAAGGATGGAAATTTGGCCGACTTTTGTATGATGTAGTTCTACTAAGTAATACAAGTAACCAAGTAATACTTGCAGATATATGACCAGCAATACAAGTTACCATCAAACAATCTTTCCAACCCAAAATATAACAGTCAGCGATAGATAAAAAATGAAACAAATGGTGATGCAGAAACGATAAGGAGGAATGGGGTGAGAATAGACCAATTTTGGCAAAAAAAAAAAAAATACCTGTCAACCTCTCTACCAATGCTTCAAGACCATATGATGCTTAGAACTTCATTTAATGACGTCATATTTTAATTGTTGATTTTTTAAAGCCCCTGCCAATATTTTTCAATATATTCATGCAAACTTTAAAATTTAATTTCAACGAACCTATTTTAAACAAATTTCAGAATGTTCAATATACATATTTTCCTACAAATTTTGAAAAAGTTTGTGCATGTTCTGTATGCTACGAGACAACAAAACTTCATTCATCCTCATAATTTTTATGATCTTTCTCAACGTAATCCCCGTTAAAATCGATGCACGTGTCCCGGTATTTCTGCCAGTATACCAGCACTGCTTGCAAAATGTCTCCCAGGGAAGGCGTTTCTTCCATTTGGAGAAAAGAAAATTCACACAGGTCTAAATCTGGGCTATGTGGAGGGTGAAGAACACGTTTTGTGAGGTATTCAGCAACATTTGCGTTGTGCGGTCGTGCATTATCATAGTGTAGTATCTAATCTGTTGCAAGGAAATGTGGCCTTGTAGAGTTTCTGACCATCTCTATTGTATTGTCCAGTAACAATTCTGGCACCTTCCGAAAGTGAGAGCATGTGGACCTTAACAGGAAAATTCCGTTCACTATGCATGTTATAAAAACATATGTGCAAGAAATAAAAGTTCGCAGTTAATGCAACAAATGCAAATCTCTTAAACGTTCTGATATCTCTGCTTCAAGACAATTTCGGTGTTCTCGCATGTTTCTACTTTAACCAGCTTCCAAATGAAAACATAAAAAAAGGAAAAAATAACGAGCGAAAAAAACTGCCTCACTCTTTCCTCAACAAAAGTTAACCAATTATAAACTTTTAGCCTTTTCAACTCCCTTACCTATACAATCAGTCAAGTTTTTACTGCCTCGCGTTGCATTAAAGCTGTATAGCGCTTAACAAAACTACTACTTGCTTCTTCCAGAGCAATCCATTTTTTATCCTGCCTCTCCGTCAACTTGAGTTTCCTAATGCAGTAGCTTTGCAGCCCCATGCCAATTTTTCTACCCATAAAGTTAACTTAGTCATAACAATACACATTTTGTTACTGTCTATGTTTTGATTTTAATTAAATAAATTACATGTTAATCGAACATATAACAATTGACGTAAGTTTTAACCTATAGTTACACTGCAACATTAAAGTTATCTATACTTTGTAAAACCCCTGTTCACTTAATCATTCTTGACATCCTGGATAAATATTCTTGATTTTCTCTTCTAAGAGGCGTGATTAATTGAAACCCGTCCGGGCCCAGTTATCAATACAAACCTATTCAGTGAATTACAAACTGCGAGAGACGTCTATAAAAGTTTCTGACCTGACCAAGAATACACGAGATTTAAGAGAATTTTTTAAAAAAAAATTTAACATGGTCACCTTGTAAATAAATATATTTAATCCAACGACTCCTTAACTTTGTAATACCCTCAGTAAAAAAACATTTGTCTTACTGTGAAAAATAAGCAAGCGTCTCTATCAGCTTCATCCTCATCATCTGACGTGAACCCAATCAGTTCTTCAGGTTTGGGTAGCCAAATACGGCGAATATGGTGGATGTGAAAGCACTTGGAAGCAAAGATTATGCAGCAACAATCCCAGACGTGTGTGAAGGCGCATTATCGTGATGAAAGAGAACTTTCTTTTTTCGCAAGGTGTGGACGTTCAACTTGAATAGCATCCTTCAGTTGGTCCAGTAGTGAAGCGTAACACTCCCCTGTGATGATTCTGCCCTTCTGGAGGTAGTCTACAAGCAGCACACCATGAGAGTGCCAAATATCCGTAGCCCTGACTTTTCCTGCAGATGGAATCGTTATTTGCTTTCTTTGGTGCACTTTCTCACCTGTTGCCATCCACTGTTTGGGCTGCTTCGTCTCTGGCGTGTAGTGATGAATTCATGCTTAATCTACTCTTATGAAACACTGGAGAATGTGTTTTTGGTTCAATGTTAACAAACGTGAAAAGCTTTCTCACACCCAACACCAACTCGCGTATCTTCAATCGGCAATCATTGAGTACGGCATTGTGAATTTTTGTCACAATCAGGTCGGGAGTAGCATTTTTGGGACGCCTTGAGAACTAATCATATACGACCATGCTTAAATACAGCATCCGATGTTTTAACCGTCGTAAACGAAGGGAAAACTTCTTTAATAAGCAATCTACACTTATTTTGTGTTTCTGTTGGGTTTAACCCCTTCAAAACGAAGTACTTTATCACAGCTCGAATTTTAGTTTTATCCTTTTTGTAGAAAATGTTAACACTAGTTTGTTTACACGATAGTCACAAACAAGTGACTACACTTACTCGTTTCAAACTTTTATAAAGCGCCATGAAATGATACTTAACCATCACAGTACCTTAAATTGCTCTCTCCTGTGTGAGAACGCTCGCCACTAATCTGTTTTGAACAGAAAACAGAATGACAATTGAGTAAAACGCTAAGGTCACAATACACCAACAATATTACTAATAATTACAATGATACTTATGTAATACGGTATGATAATAAGAAACCAGTAAAGTACAGGTGCTTTCTTGTTTTGGACCTTGTTTATTGTATCTTCAATCGAATTTAGATCCACAATTTCATCTGTTAATGTTAAAATATTTATTTTGTTCGTCAGGTTAAGTATTAAATATCTAAATTTCAGCAGATTTAATAAATAATTTTTTTTGAATTGAACAATACCTCACGATGTCTTGATCAGCTGTATACAAATTTAACAGGCGGTCTGGTCCTGCTTTCTGTAGCAACTTTTCCCCATTTCACGCTCTTACATCAGATAAGCGCCCACAAATCAGATATGAATAAGTTCGTCCTGAGGCCTCTTAAAGGTTTGTCCACAAGGTCCCAGTTTCTGAATTAGTTTCGATTAAAACATCATCCGTGGAGATGAAAGGGCGTTGCTCCATATTAATATTAATGTATCGATTTATAATTTTCAATGTACTGCATATCTAAACTAGGCTGATGAAGTCATGAAAACGATAATTATGTACTTTGGATCAAGATAAGTTATCAAGAGAGAATTCTTAACAAGTGTAAATTTCTGATATGCTCGCATTTATAATCGAAATAAAATTTTTCTCAAGTTACCTCTCAGAGAGCGAGTGCATAGCCACAATAGACGCTGCAGCTGCATGGGTACCGCGCGCTAACTTCGCTGTGGTTGTTAATCCAGCACACTCTTTCCAGTGCTGCCAACAGAAATGTTATATCTCTCAGATTTTCTTAAAATCCCGAAAATCTTTGAAGTTCAACAAGATGCACATTGTTCGCTAATGTTTAAAAGTAATTTTATTGCAAATATTGTTAAATTTAAAGTTAATGCAAAATTTAAAAATTTAAACGATGGTTTTTGCCATTTTTAGGTTTCGTAACATTCAACTATGTGACTCCCATAGTTAATTATGTTAAAATATCACAGTTAGCTAGCAAGGAACAACAGCTTAAAACCTAAGACTCCGCCCCCCCCCCCCAAAACACATACACAGCTGTATTGGACAATGCTACAGAGATGTTCTGAAAAATCTGCAAGACCATATTTCTTTAAAACAAGCCGGAATCAACACCACGATAATACAAAGATTGTTGCTGAACATTTCACAAAAATTAATGGGAATCCTCCTTACAGTCCAGATATTACCCCGTGTGACTTTTTCCTTCCAAATTGGAGAAACATCTTCGTGGAAGGCATTTTCCGTCACCGGAAGTAGTGTGAAGACTGTGGAAGCGATACTGAAGAACCTTCAAAAAATGGTTTTCAGCCCGCCTTTGAAGACTGGCAGAAACGCTGGGACAAGTGTATGGCATCCAACGGGAACTACTTGAGAAATATTATGAAACTATGAGTATAATTAAAAGTATGTTGTCAAAAATATCGTTCTCTATTGAAAAGCACTTGTATATATTTTGTTTCAAGGCAATACTAGTTTGTAAGGTTTTTTGGTGCCTATCCAGCGATCAGGAAAACTTTCCATTCAAGAGTATCCCGAGATGTCATATCAAGGAGTGTTTAAATCTATTCGCAAAAAAAAAAAAAAAAAAAAAAAAAAAAATCTAGACATTTAATCGTTAGGACCATAACGACACTTCCTGAAACAGTAATATCTGATTTCTTCGGCGTAATAAAAGTTTTTCAAACTCAGTTGTCCAGACATGTCGTCCAAATGTAATTTGCACAACACTGGGCTTCAAGACTTCAGAATGCTGTACTATCCACAGCAGGGAATGCCCAAACACCACTCACAGAAGACGGCCAGTGGGTTCTGCTGAGTACTTTGGCTGTATGCTTCATCCTTTTATAACCTTACCAAGTCTGACTTCTACAATAAAGAAATCCGCTCAGATTGCATTTCTCTTCCCAAAGATTTCTAAGCATGCAAAACACATGCAACATTGCGACGAGACAAGATGTTTCAGCTCAAAGCCTCAGAGAATCATATGAACGGACAGACAGACATTGTAATTATAATATCAGCTTACACCTTGCGCCCTGTAATTAGTGACGTGCTGAAGAGGAAGACAGAATACTTCCTGCCCGCCTACTCGTGCCGCATGCGTGACAGCTTGCTTGCTATTCACCTCTCAAACAATTATACTGTCCCTCTGCTCTGTTGAATTCACGTCAGACAAGCGTCGTTTATAAGGCAGCTTTGATTCGATCCATAATAAACTACAGTTGAATTGGCTAGTCATTTGTTTACACCAAATTAAAATTGTATTATTTACGCTTAGTTTATGAAAATGTGCATTGTTAGAAAGGGGCTTTTGACAGTTAAAATAAAAAATTACGTGCAACTCCTGCTTTTACGAGCGTCGCTATTTAATTTTCCGGATTTTAAGAAAATCTGAGAGATAATACTTTTCTGTTGACAGCACTGGAAAGAACGTGCTGGATTAGCAACCACAGCGGAAGTTAGCAGCTGCAGCGTTAATTATGGTTATGTACTCGCTTTCTAAGAGGTGACTTGAGCAGATTTTTATTGCGATTATTAATGCGAACAGAGTTTACAAGAAAATCTGGAAAAATTGCAAAGAGTTTCCTTCACGCCTTTAAAAGACAAGGAGTACACGGGACGTTCAGCAAGAGTAGTTAAAGGAACATTGCTAGTGTAGAAGCCGCAGTGAAGAACAATCCGCGAATGACTTGAGCACAAGCAACAGGTGTCAGAAATCGTGCACACATATCTTCGTGTGAGGAAGCTTTGTAAATTTTGTGTACTGCACAACCTCAGAAATGATCAAAAGCAGACAAGAGTGCAAATGGTGTCAAGTTTGTCGTTTCGACAATGGCGATACACTCACAGGTGTCGAAAGCTGGATGTAATAATACGACCCGGAATCAAAGAGGCTATCGGCGATCCCAGTGATGGTTAAGCTATGTCGAAGTAAAGGTCAGAATACATAAGCAGCCATATTGCAACAAATTTTACGACAGGAACTAAAAACTGGCACTGCCACGCCTCTTTGAAAACAACAGAATGTGTGCAAGAATCAGGAGTACATTTGTGAAACAGCTCCGTACAGTACAGGTCTGGTTCCCTGCGACCGGAAGGGAAAAAAATTGAAGGGCTAATTTGACAGTCCGGAAGAACCTGTTGTGACTTACAAAGAGGATGCTGGTGCCATACCTAAAGAAATAGGTCGAGGCGTGGCTGCTTCCATTACATCGAGAATGGGACAGATTACTTCTGTCTGATTACTTCAGAGAACAACCACATTGGCACAAAAGAAACCGACTGTACATGTAAAGGTTAGATGCTCAACTATTAGGACTTTCAGGAAAGACCCTAAACTAAATTTAATCATAATTTGAGCACATAAAAGCGAGCGGTTTACAGGCTGAACAAATGAACTACACATTATATTACGATGACAAACTTTCTATCGGGACTTAACATTGTTTTGTCATCAGCTAAGCGCAGTGCACTCTGGGCCAAGGTCAAGTTAATCGCTGTCATAATATGTAGATGTCTACATTCTTAACGTTACATCTAAAACACTGAATTCACACATAGGGGTAGACGTCTTTGATTTAAGCAAATGGATGTCTAAATGTATAATTCCTAACATGCTCTAACAGAACTAAATGTGAACTTATTGAACAAAACTTCACTCGTTCTCATAAATTTAAAGACTTTTATCAAAGAGTCCCCTATTGGATGCACCTGTCCCTTCGTTTCTATCATTCTTCGCAGACATTATGGAAACAATTTTTATAAGTTCTTCAGAATCGCTTTCACAGGGCTGAACCTGGGCTATCTGGAGGGTGAGAAGAACACTTCACATTAAATTTTGTGAGATATTAAGCAACAACATTCAGGGTGTTGCAGTATCCAGCTTGTTGCACAGGAATAAGGCCTTGAGAGTTTTTACGACATTCCTGTAGTGTTCCTCTGTAGTGTGTGGAAGTACGAAATGCTGCTAAATCATTTCTTGAATATCGAAAAACGAAATGTCCTGGAATCCACCGTGCAGAAACATGTCTCGTGTGAAACTTTTCGGTAAGCAACTTATGGGTGACATCCAGTGAGATGATCATTTTAAACCATATTCGAGTCGTGTTATAGAGAACAAAAACCCTCCACAGGTCTCTGTTGAGACGACAGCAGAATTTCAGAGCAGCATATTGTTAGTCTATTTTGCTGTAGGTGGAACTGAACATGTCTCAACTTGCATTCCACTCAAAGTCTGAAATTGGAAATGGAAAATAAATAAATAAATAAATAAAGTACCTGGTGTACATTATTATGCTTTAAGCTACCAAAATATTGTACAGTTAAATATTTGCGTAAAAAATTATAATCATTCTTTATTGAACAGCAGTGGGAGATATAATGGCAAACAACAGACGTTCTAAAATAGCACTATGGTATCAACTCAAAGAAAGACGAAAATCAGACAGGATCGATGACGAAATGGACAGAAAACTACGGAGCCGGAACCACAGTCCAAACCAAATGGAAAAGAAGAAAATACTGAAACATTTCTTTAGAAGTTACGCATCATTAACTGAAAAAAATGCCATTTTACGGATTTTTTCAGGTCATTCAGGGCATTATTAGAGATTATTCTTGTATATTTTATCCTATAACATTCCCTAAAGATTGAAGTCAGCAGAAGTTGTCATTGGATGCAGAGTGTCACACAGGCTTTTGCTATCATAAAATCGGCCAATGAAATGAAACAACATTTTGAATTTTCACCAACCACAGCCCGATATCGCAGTGAAATTACCGTTAAGTTTTATTAAATCCCTTTATGCGCACGGTGTCTTTGTCTTCTGGTCAGAGTAGCCAAAACCCCCACTATAATTCCTGATTGTGCAAATTGCACATCTAACTAGCTTAATGTGTATTCACTCAAGCAATTGTTTTTGCGTACTCAGTCAAACAGTCTAAAATAATTTTATAAATTATGTAACGATACCTCCCTAAACAACAATGTATTTTAATAAAGACGTTGTTCAGAATAATAAAATGTTTTCTCTATTTTGTTTTTCTCAGTTGGTATTAGCAAATCGAACGGTAGCGATGTAATAGTCGACTTTCGTCTATTTCAGTCTGTGACACATCCTCACACCCACGCATGCCCAGAGTGAATGCAGTTATATAATTTAAATAGTAATAATTATTAAACATCTTATATAGCCTGTAGTAACAAGCAAAAGCTTTTCATGTATTTGGCTACCTGGATGCACGCCTCCTTTATGAGAGGGAAAAAGGCTGCCTATTGTAATCTCTTGTGGTCTTATTTACTGATAATGGCCTCGAGCAAATAAATTTCTCTATTGTGACAATGCTGTGCATACGGGTGTCCGTCTGGAGATGCTCTGAAATTCGTTAAAGTTAGAAAGGGAACAGATCTTGGCAATGACGTCTTTCCATCGAATGATCATGAGTTACTCAATGGGAAGTCAAAGAGTTGGTGGATTTAAAGCGAGCGCGTTTGGGAGCGCAAGAGCTCACCAATAAAAATAAAATCTTTTGAAGTCTAAGCAACCATGGGCACTAGTCTGTGAACCCCGTGAGCTCTGACGAACACGTACGGACACTATGAATTTAAAATTTGTGGAAGACGAGGCAATCACAGAAACAGTACAGCAATTCCCAGAACGCAATCCTAGGATGCAGCCCCAGATACAGAAGGCATCTCCAGATACGGTTTATGCATTTTCTATATTTCAAGCCAGCAGTGCAGGCATGCGAAAGACGAGAGGCACACAAAGTAGTTTTAGGGCAATAGATGCAATTTTAAGCAGCGTGTTAATGTCAGAGAGGTCACGAACCAGGTGGTCGATAAAAAAATTATCGTGTGGATAAACACTTCTAGGCGTTTAATGAAACAAATTGTCGTGTGATTTGAACTTCCTCCTTTCATTTTCCTCCTCCCGTGACTACGAGAGCACAAAAGGCGAAAGACCCGGGGTACGAAGTGATAGACATACAACAATAACAAAAACATCGTATAAAAACCACCTCAAATATCATAGTATCTGAATATGTAGGTATTTATGAGTACAACATTTTATACAATTGCTGATATTCTGTGAACAAATTTCAAATACATATGTATTGCTTTTATTCTTATTCTATTCATAAAATAGGTATCTGGCTCTTTTCTATTGACATTACTGAACCGACATTCGTCTCTAGCTGGATGACTTGAAAAGATTAAGTATCCATAATAGAAATATACAATTATTATAATTTTGTAAGCCAAATTTACGGGAATTATATTTAAATTATTGTTTAATTTGGGAAATAATCCTAATAAATATAACTCGAGCGTCTCAGATTCTCTTACTTATTAATTAATATTACTTGTGATAATCCTGTCCTCAAACACTACACATGGAATAGTTAGCTGTAATAAAGTCAAATTTACAAACTCAAGTTAAACCAGAAAGGGGCGAAATTCACGGGCAGAGTGTTAACGCATAATTATCATACATAAAATATTTTAACTACCTTTTGTATACCTATGTTACATTGTGGAAAATATTTTAAAACATTTCTCTTATATTTTTCTGATTACTTATTTACTGCATAAACCACTATATTTATTATTGCGGTATTTGCCTAAATTCACAATTGTTTTATACGAGCCTGTTAAACGTTTTATAGCTGATAGCATATACCTTACAACATGTAAATTATATGTGACTAGAAGCCTCAGCAAATCCAATAACCTTCTCAACGAAACGGTAAGGGTGGGAGGGAAAAACTCGGTAGAGTATGAGGTTCAGGAAGAGAAAAAGTCTATATTAAGTTGTAGTGGGAAAAGCGAGATGAAGTCAGTGGCGGCTGGTTCCAATTTATTATGTGGAAAATAAAAACGACACTGTTTTTATTTTCTGCCGGTTATTTAGGTTTTTAATATAATCAGCTTTTATTTCGAAAAATATGTTTGATAACAATATTTGCTCTATTTATTTCACAAGTTACTAATAAACGAAGTGGTGTTTCACCTGCGACCTAAGCTAAAAGTAAGCTATGAAGAATCAAAGTCGCGCCAATTTACTGCAACTTTGAGGAATAATAGGAATATGCAATATGCTTTCTAACCTGTGTTAATAAGAGTTGTTCGAAATGCAATCCTCTGCAGTCACATATTTCTAACAGTTTTTAATGAAATTTACATGCAACAGCTATACTGATACAACCTCGAAGTGATATAAATTAATCATTAGCATATCTTTTTTATACTTTTTAAGTGCTGAAAATATTAAAAAGTAAATGATAAACTATAAAGAGATTTAATTTTCCATGGCACAGTCTAAGGACGTCACAATCAAAACAATGCACTCCTTAAAAGTAAATTCGCGAACATTTGTGAGTCTTGCGGAAGTGTAGATGATAAATACAATGAAATTAGATACAGGTATTACACGACACATTCGGGAAGATTCGCTGGGCACCCAGTGCTCAACAGCTAGTAGTATAGTAGTAGTTTTGTAGTAGTATGAGGTGGAGAAGGAGAAGGAGGAGAATATTTGTTACAGCGGTACTAATACAATACATACAAAATAGCTTCAACAGGAGCACGGGTCCAACGTAGTGCTCTATTCGATCCTGTAAAGGGGTAGATACCTTTCCCTCCACTCTTCCGTACTTTTACATTCAGCCAGAACGTGTGTTCATAATTCCTCCTCCTCCTCTTCACATGTGGGGCAAATTCTCTGCTCATGTTGGTCAGTGATCTTAATCATCCGCTATGCTCCCAGTCTGAGCCACGCGAGCCCCTGTTTTGTTGTCCCCATTCGGTTTATACTTCCAGCGAGGTCATCCCCCTGCATTGCGCAATTGTCTACTGCCTATCCATGTTCCTTCCATGATTTCTAATCCTCCTCTAAGCGATCTTTTTTGTTCCCATGACCCGCCATCCAAATGAAGCAAAGCCCCATTATTTCTAGTCCCTTTCTTAAGTTGAATACACACATCTTGTCCCCCCCCCCCCCGCCTGAATTCGCAGCCAGTACTCTGCGAATATCACTATACTGATTTTTACACTCTATAGTCTCCCGCTGTGGGCTCCAAATTCCCTTATAATTTCCTGTACAAAGAGTTTATTTGTTAAAAATGCTACAGAGGAAATAAGTTACGAATCTTTCAATGATGTTATCGCCCTTTTCACAGCAGTTGATGAGTCGGCAGTCAGCGGTAACTCTTGCATAACCGATTCTACTTCTATGCACCATAGGACAGGAGATATTAGAAATATCTACACATTTAGACCATCGTCTACAATTAAATCAATTTAAACTTGAAAGCCTACAAAGTTACTGTTGTCCACAAATTGCAGGCAGGTTATCATGATATTAGAACATAACATGATCAGTCATGCTCAATATTTTTTACAGATGGTTTACGTGATTTTTCAACCCAAAATAAGATACTGCAGTACAGAAAACCCCAGTTTTTGGATAACAAATAAATGGACTGGAATGACATATTTGCAAATTTTTGAACTGAATGCCGATCTGGGCATTTCTAGCAAAAAAACCGATACCTGTGAATGACAGTTTTATAAAATGTCAGAAATGTGCGGATAACATTTCCAACATGTCATGTTAAGGTACGTAATTATTTTCATTGTAAGTAATTGAACTGGTTTCAAATCCACTCCGCTCTAATTACCGACCCGCCAGCTGTCCTGAACGGACGACAGTAACCATGAAAGTTAAGTGAAATGGTTCTGAATTGGTATGAGCTTAGTCAGGTAATCTTTGGATATTAGGCCCCATTCACAATGAAAATTAAAGGTAACGTGTACTTAAAAGATAGATGCTATGTATTGTAATGGAACCATACAACGAATCACGTAAACATAAAAATAAACGTAAACTTAGAAGCTTGCAAGCTTCAAGGTTTTGTGTCTACGCCTAACTTACACTTAAGAAATCAGCCAATCAGAACACAGCTGCTCTGTTTGTAGAGCTCTATAATAGAATGTATTTATACACGGAGCACGGAAATCCAACGCAACTCTTGCTGCTTGCTGCTGCAAGTCCCGAGCGACGGCGGAGAGAGCCGAAGGTAGTAATCCATAGATATAGCTAGATAATAAGACTTTCAAGCGAAGAATGCGCTATAAATTGATGT
This sequence comes from Metallyticus violacea, assembly GCA_030762175.1. Taxonomy (NCBI): domain Eukaryota; kingdom Metazoa; phylum Arthropoda; class Insecta; order Mantodea; family Metallyticidae; genus Metallyticus; species Metallyticus violacea. Next base: position 7,502,152 of record CM060837.1, on the reverse strand, counting down.
TTATGAACTGTTTTCTGTTGCAATCAAAGGGGATTTGCCACCATTACAGTGATTTACCCGCCTTACGAAAAATCACGGATCCACTTGTTTACAGGATTTGCCAGAGGATAGCGTTCATATATATAAATTAATTGCGAATTCTAATAAGAGCAGATTTGCCCACCGTTACAATATTTTGTCCGCCTATATATCGCCTATCAATTTATATTTTAAAATTACGGAGGACGAGGTATAGGTTACATTACGTTTATCAAAAAAATAATACATAAAACATTTACACTGCAGCCACGCACAGTAGTTTTGCTCTCTCCGCTGCCGCTCGGGACTTGCAGCAGCTAGCAGCAGGAGTTGTACTTGATTTCCGTGCTCCGTGTAAGGGCAAATTATGGTAGAGAGAGATGAAGATCATTGACTCTATAGACAGAATGACTTCAAAGATTAATTGCATTATAAGAAAGCTACCCTTGCTTACATTACTACAAGCAAATTAGTTACTGCACTTTGTATATGCATAAACGCTATGCCTTCTGCTCAGACGTTAGTTGTTCTTGTTTTTGATTGGCTAGTACGTACGTTTGCGTCTTTCATTGTGAATACCTACATACTACTAAGTTTACGTGTTACATTTTAGTTTGTTATGTTTACGTTTAATTTTCATTGCAAATGGGGCTTTACTCTATGTCATCTTCGGCAGGTAAGCCACCAAATTTGTTGATTTAGTTCTCGTTTTATCCATAAGAAGTTCACGATAGCTCCGGAGTGTGTTGCGTAATAGAAGAGATGCTGTTTATCTTCACCGATAAGCGTGCATTTTGGCAAAGTGAGGGACAGGAGCCGCCACTGACTGATCGTGGAATGAAACACAAGAACTCTGTGGAAACCCGAGTCGCGGGGATTCAGCGACGTAGAAGCCATTCATTACGACAAGCCAACGCTTGCGGGGGGACTGGCTCTTCCAAAAACTTCATTTCCCTACAACTTGCCAATTTAGAATTAATGGAAAAAATATAAAAAAAATCGCTACCTGGACTGCAGGTTAGATATTAAGCGGCTTGTGGTTTGTGCTTGTTCCTGTATATTATCACGGACTAATAACACGTTTCGCTGTTTCAGGTCAGCTAACGGCGTACAACTGACAAGGAATGAGATAAAAAGTAAAACATTAAGCAGCACCAAGTATAAATTTAAGACACTTAGAAGACATAATGACGTAAAGAACCTCAACAGAATACAAGCCGAGTTTTCTGAAAAAATACACTGTCTATCTAAATGAAACTTTTCTGTTTATTAAGCAATTACTTGTAAACGATAAACTGCTTTTATATTTTAGTTAACCTTAATTATTATTGTTTTATAAATGGTTTAATATTAAATAATTTTTATCTTTCGTGCTTTAGGCGCACTTTTCCCATGAACTGTTCATTCCTCAAATTTTAAAATTAGTTTGAAAGCATGTTACTAAACATTGTTAGTGAAATGATATGTAATTTAAAGTGAAAGTTTAATTTTCGAAAATATATAAAGTGTCATTATATTACGCAAATTTCAAACCATTGTTTTTTCAGAACCCTCATGCATGTATAAATTAACTGCATTTATTTACAAAAAAATATTTGTTACAAATCTAGCTCATCCATAAGGTCCTGGGACCTTATGTGCTTTCCCAATACACTGGGAAATGCTTGAAATTGACATTTAATTCTTAAAAAACAAACAATATATATAATAATGGAATAAATGAATGAAAACACTATAGCAGAAAATAAAACGAAATACATAGATAAAATAAACAGAAAATAAAACTCGTAAAAAATGTTCCTCTACCCCATCTCCCGGTTGTCTTCTCTTCCAACCTGAGAAGGCTCACTTTGTTTAAAAAGTTACCTACTCCCTCCTCCTCCTCCTCATCTGGTAGTACTGCCACAGTTAATAAACGAGGCCGGTACTGCCGTCCCCTTGCAGTATGCCAGAATATGTTCCCAAGATTCTTTCTCCGCACACACAGGGCATATTGTCATACCCTCTCGGTCTGTTACTTTCGTCATGCACCACTCGTCTAACCTAAACCTGATTGCAGATTTTCTGCCCCTGTTTGGATGTTACGCTCCACCCCCCCCCCATCCAATTTTCAACTATGATTAATCTCCAGCGAAACTTTGTCTATACACTGCGAAATAGTCAGCTGTCTATTAATGTCCCTCAAGCATTTCTTAATTTTCTTCCAAACCCCCATCTGTTCCCGCTCTGCAATCCAAATGTTACCCATTGCTATGTTTTACAGACCACTTCTTAATTTTGAAAGCCACGTCTTATTCCCCCTCACCTCCATTCTCAGCTGCTCGCCGTGAACATTTCGCTGCACTCCAACCTCACTATGAGTGTGTATTGGGTAACAGCATGGTGGCCATATTTAAACAAACAAAAATTATATGTGTGTAATCTGCAAACTTGTAGTTTTTATATCATGCATAAGTCCAAAAATTAATTTTTTAATCCAAAATCTGAAAGCAGTGGAAAAGGGGATGTGGCTGCCATATTTAAATGCCGTAAACACACAACTACCTATATATGGACATAATCTGCAAGCTTTGAAGTTTCATATTAAGTATAAAGCGAAAAATCGATTTTTTTGATCCAAAAACGTTTGTGTAAATCGCGTGGCCAAATTTCACGTATTTGAGGGATTAAAAATGTGTCCCATATGAACGTTTAACTTTAAAGGAACGCCAAAAGTTCCGTGTTTAATTAATTTCCCATAGTTGCTACACCTACCATTTAATTGTGAAATTCCCATTAAGCAAGCATGCTTGTGACAAAGGCGAATACCGCCACGGGTGGCCGAGGTCGTTAAGGCACGGACTCGTGAGCGGGAGGTCTGCGGTTCGAATCCCGCCAGGACCGTCCTCCCTGACTGGGGTTTTTTCCAGGTTTTCCTCAGTCTTCATAACTGGTAAATGCCGGGGAGGTACCTAAACTTAGGCCTGGAACGCTTCCTTCCTTAAAAAAAGAAATCCTTTCCCAATTTATCATTTCATTTCATGTATCATCAGTGTCCACCGCCTGTGGTGCCTCAGTAGTAAAAACGGGCGTTAAACACTACTCAAAAAAAAAAAAAAAAAAAAAACAAAGGCGAATAAGCTGATGTTATAACCATCATATTTTTTGTAATTGTTAAAACCATTTAATGTTTGGTAAACATTTATAGTAAAAAAAAAAGGATTAAATTAAATACGGAGCAACCCAATTAACTGTGAACGAACTGGTGGTGTTTTTCCATTGAGCATGTGCACACATTTTTCTGCCGTTGATTGGATTAAGGTCTGATTGTCTGGCTAACTTCTGACTGTCAATGTATATTTGAAAGTGGGTTTTGTTCTGTATTTAACCACGAAGGGAATCAGCAATGACTCAGTATATGTTTTCTGCTGCATAAAGTGTATCTATTTATAATTTTCATGTGTTTATACAGTCAGCTCGCTAAGTTCAAAAACCATGTGAAGAATTATTCCCGGGTGTAAAAGTTGCAGACCGACAATCCGTAATATTTATTGTAAGTCTCAAAGTAATCGCTGCTGGAGCGCTGAGAAACCTGATATCGTTTAAGAAGTGCTCTTTGTGATGAAAATAGGTTTATTAATATTGATCACAATTTTTATAGAGTTTCTCCCGCTAAAATTTAACATTAGAATGTTTTGTTAGCCTTGTAGATTTGATTTATTTACGGAGGCTCTTTAACATCTCAGGTCATCAGCGTCACGTTCAACTCAGGGCGTGAAACGGCCGACAAATTTTGTTCAGAGGCTTCTTCTTTCAGGCTTGAGGTTCTTTTTCGTGCCGCAAATGTACGACACGGGGCCCACAGCTTTACTTCCCTTCCGAAGGAAGCCATACTTAGGATTTTTACGCCAGAAAAAATCCATCGATCCTGGCCGAGTTTGAACTTGCGATCTTGGAGGCAAGTATGGCTATCACTACACACCAGGACCGACTTTTGTTAGCCTAGGTAGTGGTAGTGGTGATAGTAGCAGTATAAATGCTTCAGATTAAAGTGCTCTTCGGAGGACATAAGATAGCGACCTTAACTCGTCCGTGAAATACCATTCTCAATGTAATTTCAAGGTCAATTTGATTTCTTCCATATAGAACGGTATGATTTTTTTTTTTTTTTTCCTGGAATGGAAAAAGCATTCAATTTTCAGTATTTATGTTCTAGAACATCTATCAGCAGGGGTGATAAATGATGAGATGTTGAACAAACACGACAGCAAATGTTTTTCACTTACTTTCACTTTACTGGCATCAATTTACATATCATGGAAAAGTTACCGTTCTGAATTTGTAGTAGAATCGTTGAACACGCTTCTGCAAATCATTCCCATGAAGGGCTTGACGTAGGCGGATATGATGTGGGTGGTATTTGTGACGCTTAGATTCCTGAATTATGTTCCAGTTGAAGGGAATTTCGGTGGGTGACTTCCGAATTTTCCCCATTTATGACTACTATGTTGTCTTGCAACAAAATTGGTGATATTATATTATTTCATAACATTTTGCAGTTAAGGCAGTTTCTATATACCAAGTGAGAACTGAAAATGAATTGCAAATGTCTAATACATTATCACCAGCTCTTTTATGTGTCTAAGAAGACAACATGACACATTGTGAGGTATTTCAGTGCTGACAACAGATGCTGAACCTTTGCCACTTGAACAATCACATCTATTCAACTCTAAAAGACGACCGCTTCTTGGCCAATGATGTGTACTTCCTGTGCAGTACTGGCTCGCTTTCTTGTTTCAAACGGCCGCCGTTCCTTCCAGAGTTGTGAGTCAAACCATGGACATTATGAAAGTTTGCATTGACAAACTGTAGGTTATCAGGTGCTATAAAGAAACACGTATTTACGCTAGAGCGAATATCATTATCACAAAAGATACTATGCCTAAATAAAACTGAAATACAGCATAAATTCATATTCATTTTATTTATCGTACGGCTGTGCCAGACAAATTCATCCCACAGTTGCATCTATGCGAGCGATTTCATGGGAAATTGGAGAAAAAATTAAATAAACTTTACATTTTTTTAAAAAAATAATATTTTGTTAAATATAAAACCTTTGAAACTAATTTCATACACAAATTTGCCAAACTTACTGTCTTTTATTGAAATTATTTTTGGGGATGCTAGGAGGGCATATGGCCCTGAAACATGTTAACATATAAATATGAAAATTTCATTTTAAAACCTATATATTGCCCAGTTTGCTATTTTCTGCAACCCCCAAACAATTCCAATATTTAATTTCCTATAACTAGGGACTCGCAAAAATTCGCATTTAGGTTAAACATTTGGGGGAAATGAGATTTTTACAAGAATTTTGAGAAATAATATGAGTTTACCTTTTTTTTTAAATAATGCAACATGACTTTCATACATATACGTATATAGAGTGTCCCATTTATCTTGCTCAACCAAAATAACGTCTTTCTGATGCGCCAACTGAGTTTCTCCATTAATTTAAAGATATGGAATAGAGTTTGGTTTTTTAAATGGCAGAAACCTCAATTGGGTGTCCGGAGCGTGCAGCATCTTCAGTGCTCGTACGACCACGTTTAAATTCATTTATCCCTTAATAAATAGTTTTGAATGCTGGTGCAGAGTCCCTACGAGCTTCCTTCAGCCAAGCTTGAATCTGCTCCGCAGTCCATTTTTTAAATAAAACTTGCTTTATCATTGCACGATAGTTGTCTTTATTCATTTCTTAAGATTTCTTAAGACAGCTGCCAACAAAGAACTACAGGATGCATCTACTTGAAAATTTGAACAAAGCCGTTACAAGAATCACGCTTTTCAACAGTTATACCACTTGACAAAATTTCCAGGATTTCCTTTAAATTTACAAGACTTATTAAACGTCTCTCTAATATTAAATATCGGCAAATGTTGAATTATTTAAATATAAAAACAATATTACATTACTCTCAAGCAGACATTCTCCAGCAGCGATAATAGTAGTCAGCTGTGGTAGAATGGCAGGCGGTGAAGTTTTGTGTGAATTTGTGAAGTATAGTGCGATCAGTGATGCTTTCCCCAATGCGCAAGGTTTTTCCTATGAGCGAGCTCCCACTCATTTGCCGCGCTGTGGAGGGGGTAGCAAGCCTGCTTGCTTACTTGTTGACGTTATTAGCTATCGCAGCTGTTCCTTTTTGTTTATTAATTCGACAGTATATTATGAGTGTTTACAACGGCACTGCGTGTCTTTATGTACTATTCATATGTGTTACCTCAGTGGCAAAAGAACCACAGGACAATTTTTTTCGAACTTACGGTTGATTCTGTTACTTATATGAATACCATACTAACCCCTTGCTTCAAGGAATTAACCAACAGGGAGAGTGGTGTTGCATTTTTTTCAGCAGGACGCTGCCATTGCTTACACTGCGAATAATTCCATGAGAGCAATTCACATGTGTTTACACTTGGCGCTGCTATTAGTAGGGGTTTGTAACCTTAGCAGCCTGCGATTGTTATCTCTGGGGTATGCCGTGCACAAGACGAACCCGTATACCACACGAAAACTCAAAAATGAATTTCTCTGGAAATTATCTGTCCGGATTTCTCAAAATGAACTACAGCAAGTGTTGAATAACGTCCTAAAAAGATGACAAAAATGTGTGCAGAATGAAGGCGGGCAGTTTTTAACACCTCATTTGATAATTTCGTACGTAATGAGCTCCTAAATTGGTTTGTTTATTGTTGTTTGGTTGGTTGTATCGAGCGGAAGCTGGCCATAGGCAAAACTCTCCTGGGAAAACAAAAGTAATCGCTCGATAGTTCCTTTATGTTTCATGTTTATGGAATGAAAAGCATTAAACACTATACGAAGCTTAAATGCTAAGGCTTTAGACCATTGGAAGAGAAAATTGGGGGGGGGGGGGGGGTTCTGCATGGATCAACACAAGTATTCCTTAGAGTCAAACTGTAATTTTAAAATATAATACATTCTGTACAGACAGACATTCTACTTGCACAGCAATTATTTGCACGATTCCTTACTTTGTATTTCGCACGACCCAAATGGAGTATATAAAAAGAGGAGGTCGGTACCACAACCACGCCATATTAGCAAACCTCCTCCTTACAGTCTAACAGTAGCCCTTATATAGCTGCTAATGAGAAATGGGACGTGTTTCCCTGGCAACGAACGTCCTCTATTAATACCTTTCTCTAGGGGAATTAACATTTAACACTCCAGCCTAAATCATCTTCAGCCATAAAAATACACGCGCCCCGCTAAGCCCGTTCCAATATCTCTGTTATTTTGGCTCCAAATGAATGGTTGTATCACCTGCTCTGCAATTACAACTGCCTTTTGTTCGCTGGCACAGGATGTGAGATACGGGACAGCTCTGGAAATAATCCGCTTTATGACTGCCAACATTTCAAATTCTCTTTCGTGGTTAAATCCTATTTTTGTAAATCAACGCTTCGTTTAATCGATTGATTGAACCATAACACGAGCCACGTTCTGCAAATTGAGTTAGGTTCAACTAATTCGGCTATGACATTTTGACAGTGTTTCTCATGAAAAACGTCCTGGTAGATTAGAAACATGTATTTTCAAACAGGTGCCGAAAATGTTCATACTATTTGCTATTTTCCAACACCTATACATGTTCGGAGAAAATACCGAAATTTAATCATTTTATTGCATATTAGCGGTACGTAAGAATATGTACTCTCATACTCCGCTAGGAATCTAGCCTTCCTCCCAAATTTTAAAGAACTTCTATCTTGCTCTTACCGATAGGTAAGAGCAAGATAGAAGGCATGCTATCCTATTCTTATTCTTTATTCTTTACCGAAACGTAGCAGTCGGCTCTAATACTTGGTATAGATAATTCCAGGCTTGTTTATACTTGAGGTTATTATATGGCTTTGTGACGACAGGTGTGCCATTGTTTTGTAACGATGTCCTTCAGCAAGGGTTATTCGAAAAAAATCTATGAAATTTGAAACATTTACAGCTTGGATCATTTTAGTGAATTCCAAAAGAATTATTGAGATTGTAAGTATGAAAAGTTTTTGAAAACTTTTTGCAAATTTCCATAAATCCTACTTTTACCAGGAACCAAAAATGACGATGAAAAAAATTATATATATCTGGTAACGCTCTAGCGGCCACAATTTTTTTTTCTCACCGAAACTCGGCATATAGCCATCAATTAACAAACGTTTCATCGAGTTCGTTAACCGGCAAAATTAGATCATTCGCGATGAGGGTTAACTTAAAGCAAATATTTTGAAAATCGCTCTAGCAGACGTTATTTATTATTTTTCTCAACAAAACTCGTTATATACCATTAAAATAAAACAAGAAAAACAATTTCTTAAAATCAGCGAAATCAACTATTAAGAATTGGGTTTACCTGAAACCCAAAATTGAAAAATCGCTCTAGCGGTCGCAATTTTTGTTTATCTCAACAAAACTGGCTCTATGCTACTGAAATAAAGTAAGAAAAAACATTTTCTGAAAATCATCGAAATTAGACTATTAGGAATGGGGATTTACCTAAACCCAAATTTTAAAAATCGCTCTAGTGGTACCAATGTTTGCATTTTCGCAATGAAATTCTGTATATATCATTTAAATAAGCGAAGACTCGACAAAGAAATTTACTGGCTATAGAGAAGAGAGGGGGAACTGGGGAATGGGTGAAGGGGGGCACGGGAGTAAGAGTTCTATGCTTTTTTTTTTTTTTTGAATAGTGTTTAACGCCCGTTTTTACTACTGAGGCACCACAGGCGGTGAACGCTGATGATACATGAAATTAAATTATATATTGGGAAAGGATTTTTTTTAAGGAAGGAAATTTTCCAGGCCTAAGTTTAGGGTTCCTCTCTGGCATTTGTCATTTATGAGGACTGAGGAAAAACTGGAAAAACCTCAGTCAAAGAGGGCGGTGCTGGCGGGATTCGAACCCCAGACCTTCCGCCCATGAGTCCGCGCCTTAACCATCTCGGCCACCCATGTCGGTGGGAGGTAACATTTCTATGTATGTGTTTATGCATGTATCCATCTTGCACTAAGCTTATTCATGTTTAAATGTTCATGAATAATTCGAGGGACTGTTGGAGCACCTCCAAGGGCCGACGGGCACGCTGTTCATCTTCAATGCGTTCTCGAACCATTCGAAAAAGTTTGGCCCACTCCTTTAGTGTAGAATATGAGGAGGATGCTTCCCCATATACACCGTCCAATCGCTGTTTAATTTCATTTGGAGTAAGTCCTTCTTTTGTGAAGAACTGAATAACAGCTCGATACTCCATTTTGAACATGTCACAATCTTCTACACATAGCCTTCTGTGTGCAACTATATCTGAACAACTGAATACAACGGAGCTACTGCTGCTATTATTTACTTTTACAGATGAAGTATGACTCCAGATAAGGATTTTGTCAAGGCGATAATCCGTATCGGCGAAGTCGGATACTTATGACTTTACCCTCGTGTGTGTGTGTACATATATATATATATATATATATATATATATATATATATATCACACACATATACTTTCTCGGTAATAAAGCTGGGGTGCATGTGACTTCAGATTGCATGCCATGCAGTCCAAACTTTATTGGATCACAAAAATGGATGTGTAGTGAATCTTCAAGAAGAGAAAAACAAACATATGCAGAAAGGAATATTTCAATAAACTCAGAACTTGGAAGTACCTGCGGGGACACAAACAAATACGACCTGGTTATGTTTGTGTGCCTTTTTTTTTTCTTTTTTTTTTTTTTTTTTTTAAAGATTGGTCCCACAACCTGCAGCGTACGTGATCATGCATACCAACTGAGGCTCCCTGCACCCTACGATTCCATCCTTTTTATTTTGGAAGCCCCTTCTGGGAGTTTTCTAGCTCCCCTACCAACTCTCGCTTAAAAATCTCGACTGTTGAAGTTATTCACGCACGAATTACCATGATTATGGGTAAAATGAACCATTATTCAAACGCACACTTACTACTTTACTGGAATTAAATCCCTTAAAACTATTATTCGACCCTAGGGGGGGAATGTTTTTCTTGTGGATTTCACATGGAGGGTGAGATGGAGTATTTTCCATTCCCGCTTCGTGTCTCTACATTGAGTGGCTCCTTTTTAATGCTTCTATTACATTTTTTATCGCGTCTCTTTTCATATCTTGAAAATCAAGTGTTGGAAAATGCAGAAAACATGGCCAGGAATTCTTCCAGCATAATTATTATATTTAGTTTAGCGAGTCAGAGAGCATTTCTATTGAAGCAAATATACGTGGGAATGCTTCAGTGTGAAAAGAGAAAAGGGGGGAAAAATAACGCCGAGAGAGGTTGGAAAAATATTATAATCTGTACCTCTGTCGCCAGGGGTGGAGAATGATAATAGCAAAAATGCAGGTAGTTCGTGAGATGAGCTGACAAAGAAATGCCATACATAACAAATGAATGAAGATTTTGGGGAAACAAATGACTATCGTTAAAGAAAGTCTTATAGTTTCAAATGAGAACAAAAATAAATAGGTGTACGCACTTAACGCACTTCTTCATCGTTAATTAACCTCTTCAAGAATGAAAATAATTAACCTTAGCGAGCATTACTTGACATTCAAGGTTAATTTCCAAATATTTCCGGTATGATTAACTTTGTGAGGTGACAGACGAAGGGGCCTCTAAACATGTGTTTTTGACATCTTCTAGCTGATCGAATGATCTTCCTGGAAGACTTGTTGCAGTGGATCCAAACAAACCATCGTCAGAAAGCGCAGCATCTGGACTGTAGGCAGGATGAGACAAATTTTTTATTCCTTTTAAATGCTGGATTATTTTATTGGGTGACCGATAAACAAAGCAGTCTTTTGTTGCAGTATAGCGAAATTTCCCTTTATTAAAACCAGTAGCTTAGTTTTAACACATCGTAAATCGTTGCTCCAGTACAACTCAGCGTTAATTACCTTATCGCCCAATTCAAAGTGGATCAAGTCTTCATAATTCCTCCAAAAGCAAAGCAGTTTTTAACTAAAACGACTTTGGCAAAGCAATGACTAAAGTTTTTTTCCTATGATTTCTATTCTCAGAATTATGGAACAAAATACATTTTTCATTACGTATTAAAACGCGTTTCAAAAAACCGCATTGGTTCCCTCAATATTAAATTATATCATAAGGCACGAAAACACAGCATCCTGACGCGACTAGAGTACAAATCACAACTAACCTTCGCTTGATGCTTGGTTATTAAAAGGAGTTTCAAGATAATGAAGCAGCAAAATGTAACAAAAGTAAGCAAGCATGTCTTTAATTAAAATAAATTACTTAAAACAAGACAGGGCAACGAAAATGGGAATTAGTAACGGAATACTTGCTGCATGAAAAATTGCAAATGCTGATATATTTTGTATTCTGACATTTTCTACACATTTAAAAATTATCTTTTCTCAAAAATCATTCAAACTGATACTGTGAATTTTTTTTGTGTTTATTTTCGTCTTCATTAAAACCTCCTGTTAGAAATGCAACATTGACTAACATTCATTTTAAAAATATAGTAACTATTTAAAATACTAATACATTTTTTAATGTGCTCTTCTCACATCTATACTGCAGTCCGTTCATCAAAGATTTTATTTCAGTTTTGGTAAACAGCCAGCAGTCGCTGAATGCTCAGATGTTTCAGCAGTTCAAACCTATTTTATCAACTGTAGCCATAACAACACAGGATTTGGAACCTCGCCTGAAACTCCGCGACGTTCTCTTTGATTGAACATTATAATATGGAAATTAAATTCGTATAATAATGATCTGTTAAATAATTAATATAAAATATTTGTGTTTCCTAAACACCATAATCTTGCCTGTTAATGACTGCACCGTGAGTTTCTTGGGGAGTGGAGACCTCACGTGTTTCTATTTTTTACTTTGAATTTTGTTTTCAGGATAAAGTGATGAACCCATAATTCATCCACTGTTAATATGGACAAGTGGCATCAGAGCCTTGGAACAAATAGCAGATATAAATATTGAAGCACAAGACGTATAAGAGAACAGTTAGATCTTATATTTTATATGTTTATGAACTTCAATACTTGGATCAAAATGCCACAAGGCGGCATAGTTTAGTAAACATTTTAGAAAATTATAAAATAACTTAAATTCCTTGTAAGAAATTCAATTCTGCTACTTTCAGATAAATTTATAGCAAAACATGCATGCTAACTGAAAGATATTATTGTAAATAATAAGTAAATGAAGTACAAGTTACATAAATGAAACAAAACGTGCACAATTAAGTGTAAACTTAAGGGGTTTACAGAATACATTACTAGTTACAAACCTGCAACGTTTAATATATCAGTTTCTTTAAACTCTCAACACTGATTGCTGCCACACTTGTAGAAATGTTTATTTGGCAACACTTTTCTGATGATGCATTATATCCAGGCTTCCAAATCGTTTAACCAGGTTCTGGTTCTTTCTGGTGCCAGCAAAGTTTGGTTGCGTTGATTAATTTCCATGTTTCTTGCATGTTTTGCTCCTTTCTGAACACTTTTTTTTCTGTCGCTCTGCTCCAATGAATCAAACAAAGACAACGATGAGAGTTATAAGTGTTGCTACTTGGCAACACTGTCCAAACAGGGGTGCACAAACTTTGACTGCAAGGAATTTATTCGTGTTGTGTACATTTTTAGTACACTAAAAATGATCCATACAAGATAAAGTAGCTAAAGCATTTGTTTAAAACTTGGGAGATTAAAATTGAAACTAAATACAAAATTCCGACATGTTTAAAGTTTAGTTATCTTAAAATTATAGAAATATTTCAATGTTAATATTTATCGAAATGGCTAAGTCGGTCCTGATGGTGTTGTGGTAAACATACTTTCCTCCTAAACCCAAGATCGCGGGTTCAAGCCCGGCCTGGATCGATGTATTTTTTCGGGTAAAAATCCTGAGTATGACTATGGGGTCTGTGAACCAGCTTTTTTTAAACAATAAATTCGATTTTTCATTAAATCTAATACATTTAGGTGAATCAAGTTGAAATGCACTAAATTATGATAACATGTACTTAAGTAGCTAACATAATTCAATTATAGTGCCTGTTTTAATTAGGCTGAAATATTGTCATTAATCCACAGAAATACAGAAATTAGAATTTTCAAATCAAATATATTATCTGTGTTACTATATGACTCTGAAACACGGAAAACTACTCAAAAATAAACAAAAATTGCAGACATTTGTTAATTGCTGCGACATTTATAAATTAAAAATATGGTGGCCAAAGTGTCAACCTTTGGAAGATCACAAATCAGACCACAATTGACCTTGAAATAAGGAAATAGAAGTGGACATGTGTTGAACAAACATTGAGGAACTGAAAATATAACTATACAGACGATAGGATGAAATCAACAACGCAGAAGGAGAATAGGAAGACCGAGGATAACTTGTAGAAGAACAATTGAAACAACTGAAAGCAATGAATAAAACTCGGAAGAGGTTTAAGTCCTGTCAAGAAATAGAATCCAAAGGCGTATATTGTTTTGGCCCTATATTTCACTTAATTATTATTGGAAATAATAATAATAATAATAATAATAATTTCATTATGTTGAAGCGTATTTAATTAGGTTCTTATTTATTTTAATTGTGATGAATTGTATTTAATTAGGTTGACATCTATTTAATAAGATCGAAATGCATGTATTTAATCAGACAAGCATGTTATATACTTAATTAGATTAATTAGTACATTTATAGTTAGGTTGCATGTATTTAATTAGCATGAAATGTATTTAAATAGTTTAAAAGTGGGTGTAATATTGTAATTTAACTTCTTCTTCACTGCCACCGGATTTAAACCCAGATGTAGATTGAAGAAATACATACAACTAGGAATTTGAAAACTTTGAAAAATAATACTTGTATTCTTTATAGTTATTATGCTCTTAAAATGTATGTTACTCAATATTGCATTTGTAAATTATTCAGAGGGTTTTAAAGTAGATTAAAAAGAAACACAAACAATTTTAAATCATTAGTTTGAATATTTTCTGAGAAAAGGTAAAGTTTAAATTTGCAGAAGGGAAAAAACACATTTTGTAGCCTAAGTTTGCTTTTCGGCACATTTTTTCGACACTGTTATTGATCTCCTGCTCCACATTTATATTTTTCTTCATTGTCTTTTCTCCTAGCTGTTTTCCTTTTTCTCCTTTCTTACTATATGTTGAAGTCTGCCTATCGAATTGTTTCTTCATTCAACACTTGCAATGTTTTAAGACACAAGTCCTGTAAATAATTCCCGTTTACCTTGTCCTGTCTTGTCTTTCATTGTATTAAGTCATTAAGTCATCTATTTCAAATACAGTAATTCACAAACTCTGAGTTTTCCCCTACAATATCTCCATGTAGAACCCCCGGATAAGAAAAAGGACACAAAGCAGACCAAGGAAAACATGGACAGACCTCTTTAAGCAACATGCAGGTATTGGTTAAGAGTAGGAGGAGGAGAAGAATAAAGGAAATCTCTCGAGAAGCAACTAGTGCAGTGAGAAATGGAGTATTTGAGTAGTGTTTAACCCCCCGTTTTACTACTGGGGCACCACAGGCGGTGGACACTGATGACACATGAGATGAAATGATAAATTGGGAGAGGATTTTTAGGAAGGAAACGTTCCAGGCCTAAGTTCAGAGTACCTGCCCGGCATTTGCCATTTATGAAGAATGAGGAAAACCTGGAAAAAACCTCAGTCAGGAAGTATGGTCCAGGTGGAATTCGAATCCCAGACCTCCCACTCAAAAGTCTGCGCCTTAACGACCTCGGCCACCAGTGGCGGTGAGAAATGGAGTAACCAAAGAACAAATCAGTCAGAGTGTCTTAAACAGCATACGAACAACTAGCGTGGAATAGCTCACCAAGTTAGGAAAAAGCGAGCTTTCCCTACTTGATAGGAGACTTTTGCCCTTAAGGGATACAATATGCTATCTTTATCATGTAAACACTTTTTTCAGAAGTTCAGGGGTTATAAGATCTCCATAAATAAGTCAGTTGTTTTCAAGTCAGGCAATCATCAGTTTAAGCAACATATAAAATATAGCATCTTAAAAAGTCATTAAATACTCAAATAGGCCCAATATAAAGGTTAAAAGGCGTCAATTAAAAAACACAAGCATTATTAACAAAAGCATATAGCAATAAAAATGAAAAATTTTCATGTTAATGCCCTCTTAAATCAAACAATTGAATTTTCCTTTTTCAGTTTAGGGAACAGATGGAAGTTCGACGGAGCCAAGTCAGGAGAGTAAGGCGGATGCGGAAGCATCGTGCCCTAATGCATTGATTTTCGCCATTGCAATAACATGTATCTAAGTGCGAGTATTATTTTGATTCAAGATTAATTTCTTTTTTGATAAACCCGACTGTTTCTCGCTTATTTTTGTATTTAATAGGTCTAAACGGCTAGCAGCACATTCTTGGCTTTCCATTATCTTTCCGATTGATTTCACAGTCGGTGGAGAATTGTGATACCCTGCCGTTGTTTGGTTTCAGGTGTGTAGCAGCACATCATTTTTCATCACCAGTCACAAATGGACACACAAAATCTGCGAGATCTCTCTGAAAACAGGTCAAACTTTGAGAGATTTGCATTCTGATCCTGAGTCAGTGGTCGTGGCAACCAATAATTTTTTTCAAGAACAGTTCTTCCCTCTAAATGTGAAACATGCATTTCCCTGAATGCTTCAGCAATTTCGGACATCTTTCATCGGTGGTCCTCCAGAACCATGTCGTATACCTTATCGACACTTTCTGGTAGATTTTGGTCGTTTTCTGTGTGGGTTATCTTTCAAGCTTTCATGGCCATGTTTAAACCCCCTGATTTACTTGGAAACGGTTGAAAATGATAATGCACTGTCCTATTTGAGTATTTTTCATACCTGTATATTCACCCACTAAGGAAATAGCAATAGAAAGCACTGTCGATAAATAGATAATGTGTTTGGGGAAACAAAACATACCTTTTAGCACTTACAAATGTTCTACTATTAACCCGCATGTTATGCGTTACTGTAAAGAGAGTTTGGGCAGCCCTGATAAAGCAGATCTCACGAACATGTGTTTTCTGCATTCTAATAAATAACGTGTGTCATTAGGGTGTTCGCCAAGTCTTTATATTACTGATAAGACAAGACTAAGTTTAGACCGGATGCTGCGCTGGAGCAGAGCGCTATCTCGCCCTCCTTAGCTCCCTCAAAACGGGAATATCTCTTCCGTGCGCACTGTTTTTCCTCGTTCCGGGCTACAATTTACGTCACAGAGGTCATGTGACCCCCACCCGAGCTTAACGCCTCCACTGTGTCGGTTTAGTTCGGTATAAACTGCTCTTAGTTATGTATTAATGATGTTGCGGGAGAAATATTCATTTCTGTGTCCGGAATAACTGCAGGTCTTACGGGTAGAAACACACAGATAAGCGTGTATGAAAAAGGAGGGCATTAAACAAAGGAAACAAGAAAGGAATGACGAAAATGAATAATAGAAAGAATAAAAGAAAAGGGGAAAAGAAAATGAGAATAACTTTCAAGAGTTTTTAAAGTACTCCCCATCAAATATATAAATATTTATGTATTTCTTGTCACATTTTCCTTCTGTACTGTACACACTCTGCAAAAATGCTGTAATGAGTTCACTAATGAAATAAAATCGATTACCAGTTTTCGTGAAACTGCACAACTCAAGGGGAAGCCAATCTGGCGAGTAAGGTGGATGATGCTAGTACTTGAGATCTACCTTTGGTTCACTTTCTTCTTGAAAGGATCCGCTAAGGAGGTTAAAGGTGTGCACAAATGGAGACCAGTCAACATGAATTGCTTTTGGTGGTTGATTGGGAATTGTAGATTTCAACTACTGGGATTCCAGAATACGTCCTTACCGCTTGTACAGGTTATTGCGTCTCGGCAACTGGACAGCTATAGCCGGCCGCGTCTGTACTATGACTTCGCTTCTTAAAACGGTGTATTAGATATTATCTTATAGCAAACGCTGGAAATGTCCTCACTTAGCTAAAACGGCTTTGTACCGGGTAAAGGTGATTAGTTCAACTATTGTAATGATTCTGATTTCATTTTGTATGTTTTCCTTGAGTTCTTCCAAAGCGTGAGGATTTGTTTTATACACTTTGTCACAAATAAAAATCACAGGCTCTTGGATCTAACTTCTCTGTTTTCAAAATTTTCCTACTGTTATCGAGGGACTACTCTCTCCATGATCAGTGAAGGAATCTTCTTGAAACCACCCAAATAATTTCACTTCTTCCGTCAGCTGATTAAGAAAATGAGGTCAGAATGTCATTCAGAAGTTCAAAGACAAGAAGGCTGGCAGGCGGCCGCGGGTGGGGAGGGGGGCAGACCTTGGCCGAGATGCAGCGCGCGAGCTGCGAGTGCATATACTCAAAGTTCAGTATTACCGTGTGATCATTTTTGTTTTCCTCCGGAGTGTTTGCTATGGGCTAGCGTGCCGCTCGTTAGCCGGGTCTCGGTGATTAGAGGGAGAATAAAACAAACAACCATACAACAATACACAAACAATATAAGAGATTCATTACTTATCAAGTTATCAAATGTGGTATTGAAACTATCCGCCTTCATTCTCCACGCATTTTTAGCATCTCTTTAGGAAATTATTCATCACTCACTGTAGTTCATTTTGAGAAATCGGGACAATTTCCTGACGAATAAAAAAATGAGTTCTTATATGATGTGCGAGTGCATCTTGTACACGGCATTTTGTAATTTGTCCAGGTTGCTAAATCGCGGGATCGAAGGGGTCACAAATCCCTACTAACAGCAGTGTCTTGTGGAAATACGTTGTGAATCTTATGGATTTATTCGCCGTGTGAGCAATGGCAGAATGCTGTTGAAAAAATGGGGCATAATACACTTTATGTATATTGAATTAATAAACTAACAATACAACACACACCTGAAACTACCGCGATACGACTGTGAATATCAGCAAGGTCAACAAGTAAGCAAGCAAGCAGACTCGCTATCTCCTCCACAGTGCGGCAGACGAGCAGCGGGCCCGTTCATAGGAAAAACTTCGCGCAGCAGGGGAAAGCATCACTGACCGCACTGTTATACAACTGCATGCGGCCGGCCATTGTGAGATTTACGATAACTTACTTGCAGCATAGTCATAGAGTGTTCATTTCAAAACTGATTTTCTGATGACACTTGTTTTTAAAAATTAATCGAGCGGTGATTCAGACGGTAACACTTGGAACTCGCATTCGGGAGGTGCGGGGTTCAATCCCCGCTTGGGCTGATCTTGAGTTGTTTTATGCTTTCTCTTGGCCACTTAGCCGAATGCTGGGGCGTATTTTTACTTCACGAATTTTACGCTCTCCCATTTCCTTTCATAGTTTCCATTAAACGATTGGAAATGTACGTGAGGCGTGGCGCTGCAGTGGATTGCGCTCAGAAAATGTCCCTTTCCTAGCGTATGTGATAATTTGACTGGTGCATCAATACGCCTCCCTTTAGTGACACCTTCATGGTGCGATATCGGGGTGTCTCTCGCGTCGTAACGGCGACATTCCATGGCCCCCGTATCTCAGTATTTGCGATTTAGTTCTATAGAGGCATCTTACAAGCAACGTGTACTGCATGTCCTGCAACCATCGCTGAACTAAAACATAGGATTGAAGACGACGAAATCACTGCATTCCTCGAGAGCGTTCCAGAGTTTTCACAACAAGCTATCAGAACGTGTACACCGAAAAGGAGTATAGCTTTCCGATGTCATATTGAAGAATTAAAGTGTCAAGTAACATTTTTGCATTGCAACATAGTTAATGGCATGCACTTGCATCATGAATAAGGTTTTCCCTGTGTTTATAAGTTAATTCAACTTTTCTCCTTTTGCTGTATACACTGCCTTATAAACAATGTTTCTGCTTCGAGGGAACTCGTATAACGGAATAAGGATTTTATTACCCACAGCTACAAACGTTACCACTGAGAACTCAACAGTGAGGCGACGGCCGGATCCTAAAGTTTTGTACATTGTTCGATTTGAAACGTACCTTTGCTCTCTACCGAGAGAGAGTCAGTAATGCACTACTCCATTATGTAAGGCCCCTTATGACCCTACGTAATGCGCTTATGGTATACAATGTGGTCCTGAATGAACGACTTCAAACAAAACCACGTGCACAAAAGAAACCTTTCCTGCTTTTAAACGAATGGACATGAAAGTGGTTTTTCCTCCCCGTTCTATTTTAGACTAAAGTAGCTGCATGAAAAGAGTGCGCATGGCGCTCTGCGCAGAGGAGAAGGGGGGAGGAGGTGGGCTGCCCTTATAGAAAGCCTGCGATTGTGGAAATGGAAAAGAGAGAGAATTAGAGATTTGGTAGACGGAGAAAAGTAATGTGGGAGTACACAGAGAGAGACGATAGTGGAATAGCAAAATGAAAAATGAACTAGCGGCAATGGAATTCTTTACAGGGGAATGACTTTGCTATATTCAACGCCACTTTCCTAAC
Source organism: Metallyticus violacea (assembly GCA_030762175.1). Lineage (NCBI taxonomy): Eukaryota > Metazoa > Arthropoda > Insecta > Mantodea > Metallyticidae > Metallyticus > Metallyticus violacea. Next base: position 7,482,560 of record CM060837.1, on the reverse strand, counting down.
TGATCTTTTCAATTCTTCAACATTTTTCTTTTTTAATTGAGACGTTAGTTACGTAAATGGTGGCGTAAGAAATGTCATTACATAATGCCGCCCGTCAGGTCTCTGACAGGCGACATCTGTATTCAGATACACACTTACCGTCTCTTAGAGAGCGGAACATGGCTTCCATACCGCCTTGTTTCGGCTCTTCTTAAATCATCCATCTTCGTGACATGACCGTCCAACCCGGCACCACAATATAGTTCCCTCTGAATATTCATTTAACTTGGCTTATAAAATTGTACAAACTTTCAGATAATTAACTGCGCAGCAGGAGCGAAGCATTCATGAAGACTATAACGCTGAGCTTACAGTTGGCTCGTTCTTGTTAATTTATTTATTTTATTTATGAACTGAAATGTTTTCCAGTTGATTGCGTCCTCTTCTGGGATGCTGTAGAACCTGAGGCCCGACATACGGACGTAGACTTTATTATTTTTAATGAAATAAAGGCAATTTACGTTGTTTTCCAGCTTAGACTATTTATTAATGTGCCATTTGTTTTTAAAATGAAGATGATTAATGGAATTGTTTGTGTTTGAGCATAAATGTCTTCAAATTCAAACACAGAGTGTTCGCGAAATGAGTGTATGTGTTTCGTAAGGTGGTAGGGAATATCCATATGAGTATTTTAATACATCGTTATGGGTGTAAACAGTGAAAATGCATTGCAAATTGTTCAACACAAATTGTTTGCTGTACGAAAAACCAAAGCAAATGCAGGTGGTTTACAGAAATTGTTGGAAATGTCGGCCGTTGTGCCGGTTGCACAGCTACGCAGTTTCACTACGGAGTGATGAATTCCAAGTAGCACATCAGGCAGCTCTTATGATTTCCGCGCCCGCAGCAACGATCCTCGCTTTAAGCTTTGCCTCTGTGTCCATAGGTGTCTCTAGATAAGCGACTTCTTGTGTCCCCACAGACCTCGGTGGCTATGGAATATCAACTAATCCACCCATGGAAATCTTCTCTGATGACAGATGTGAAGCAGGGAGGGGCATCATCCTACAATTAAGTTGAAAGGAATTTCTCCCAAGAGTTCTGGGAAGTAACGTGCCCTATCATGCAAGGAGAAGGCAGATAAGGGACCAACAAGCTGTTATTTATCATTCCCGCCCAATAACTGCAAACTGTTGCACTGCACACACCCCTGTTCACGAGGATTTAACGTGTGACTGTTTGTATTTTTGAAAATACCATTGCCAATAACAAGACTTCATCTATCCTCAACACAATGATGGGGAAGTTTGGAATTTCTAAAACGTTGCTGTAGGAACCATCAGGAAAAGGCACGTTGAAGATTTCCTGAACTTTTCGTAAGTTTGAAAGAATGTTACTGGTCCAAGTGAATGCATGATCAACATTCCTGAGTTCTTACAAGGTCATTCAACGTTCTCTAAGTCGGTTCAGATGGTGTAGCGGTAACCATAAACCTAAACCCAAGATCGCGGGTTCAATCCCGGCCAGGACCGATGGTTTGTTTCGGGCGTAAAAATCCTAAATATGGCTTCCTTCAGGAGGGAAGTAAAGCCGTGGGTCCCGTGTCTTACATTTACGGCACGATAAAGAACCTCAAGCCTGAAAGAAGAGGCCTCTGAGCAAAATTTATCGGCGTTTCACGCCCTGTTTTGAATGGGACGCTGACGACCTGAGATGTTAAAGAGCGTCCATAAATAAAACCAAATCAACAAAAAAGAGTACTCAAAAATTCATCTAGCATCATACAACTGCAGTTCAGCGACATATTCTGAACGGAAAAAGTCAAATTGTAAAAAAATAAATCCCACATATCGATAAAGACAAAATATTAAAAATGTTTGTATTCAATAACACGTGCTCTACATTGCAAAATTTTCACGGGAGCGTTAAATTCCCAAATCCGATATTTGTTCAAAGGGGAAAGGTTGCAATTTAAAACCGCTCTTTAAATCAAACAAATATTAAGACTATTACATTTTTAAACAATTTAACCAAATTTATTTTTCTTCGGCCATTATTTTATTTTGGACTTATGCCCTTTAAAAAAATTATGTTAGCGTTTGTGAACTTAATTCGGCAAATTCTCTTGTCATATATCTGCGTTCCGCTTTCAAACACGTGTCATCATTATCCTTGCCCGAGTGTTGGCAGGGCAGGCGCCTGTCGCCAGAATGTCTGGACTGTATGGGGTTAATGAGGAAAACCCCAACCTATCTACTAAGTCGGCAGCCAGCCTGGCGAAGCACAGTATCGATTGTTCCCTTGCTCAGGTAAAGGACCGCCCTACCCTATTCACTTCCAACTTTCACGTCAAATTAGCCCTCCATTTATCTGAAACAACCCGCTCTGGCATTATCCATCTCAAAACTTGGGCATTCAAATTTCGTAACCAAGTGACTGTGAGCTAATGATGCTGCTCATTTGTTCTGAATATGGCCTTTAATAACACGTTCAAATTCACACAGTGGTGGTTACTTAAAACTTTGCACCAAATATTACTAAATCAACCATTTAATTACTGAATATTGTTATTAAAGCGCGGGACAAGCATCCTACCGAGTTTTGAGTATCTAGTATTATCGCCTTTGTCTAAAGCGAACACTCTGTCACGAGATAGCTGTTAACTCTCCAGCATTGCATCTGCAGCTTTCATACATCGAAAATTGACCAGTAAATACGAAATATTCTTGTTTGGCATATTATATGTATCTTAATTAATAAATAAAGAACAAAGGAATTATTCTCAACCAACTATAAGGATATTTGGACATTATACTTTACTTTTGAGCATAGGAACCTCATTAAGAAATAGTGAAACAAGTTGCAGAGATGTGACAATGTTGTTTCCCTGAGTGAGCCAGATTTCTCAACCTAATATCAGCTTCAATGTTACACTCTCTATAAGATATTTGAATAAGTAATTAATAACAAAAATCAATATAATAAAAATAATATTTGGAATCACTGATTGAATCTTCCAATGAGGACGGTGTAATTTTAGTTCCAGGGGAAAATTAAATAAACTGTCTCCAAATAAATGTGCAAATATATCCTGCTGGATTTCCCCACAGGATGGTATCTAAAGCGAGTGCTGAACAGGATTACTGCTTACCCACACTTTCGCCCCCCAGCTAGACTACCCGTTTCATTAGTAGGGCGGCCTAGTAAGTTTTTAATAGTGTTTAACTTCCGTTTTTACTACCAAGGCACCACAGGAGGCAGATACTGATGATACATGAGGTGAAATCATAAACTGCGAAAGGATTTGATTTTTAAAGGAAAGAAACTTTCCAAGCCTAAGTTTAGGGTACCTCCCCGGCATTTGCCATTCATGAGAACTGAGAAAAACCTTAAAAAAATATAAAAAAAAACACTAAGGGAGGATGATTTTACTGAGAACCAAACCCCAAACCTACAGCTCAGAGTTCGCACCTTAACGAACTCGGCCACCCGTGGCAGTCAGGTGGATAAGCAGAGCTCTTAGGTGGCTTCGGGGAGTGACTCAGGCGTGTGCCTTGCTTAGACGAAGGGACGCCACCAGTAAATAAAAAATAAACACCTGCAGATGTCACAGAACTAAATGGTCAGCTTATTCGTGTCAAGTATGGCGCCGGTAATTTCTTTCAGGGATTTCTTTATCTTCTTCAGGTACCGAGTTCTTTAACGAGTCAAAAATCTACGACAAGGGACCCATAGTTTAAAGTTCTTCCCTGAGGAATTGAGCATGGGATTTTTATATGAGAGAAAAAAATCTATCGAACTCAGCCAGGGTGAACAAGCAAAACTTGAGTCCCAAGTATTTATTATTGGTTTATTTACGGACGCTCTTAAACATCTCAGATCAGCGTAGCATAAATTCAAGGCGTGAAACGGCCGATAAATTTTGCCCAGATGCCTCTTTTTTAGGCTTGAGGTTCCTTTAAAAATCCAGGCCGGGATTGAACCCGCCATCTCGGGTCTACGAGGCAAGAAGATTACCACTAGACACCCTGACAGACAAGGGTCCAATGGAGAGAGCGTTATCCCTAGTCCTGCGATATAATAATAACTGAGAGCAAAGAAAACGTGAATCGCGCACCTTCACTGGCGACAGTCACAAGATTATGACAGGAAGTGCCATATCGGCTTCCTTTGCAACAGACAACTTTCTGTTGGGCGGTGAACACGCCCTTGTCTTCAGGAATGTGTGATACAAGATGGAGATCTCAGGAATTCTTTGCAGCTGTTCCACGTCTCCTGACTGGTACATTACAGCTCTATGATCAGTTAACAGAGATAAGCCACCGTTTTCACGTGGGCTACACAGCTTCAAAAATGCACATGTGTTAAAATAATTATTTTGGCAAATTTTCTAGAATCAACTCAAAACTTGCTGTTCATTTGTTCTCTGAGAGTGTACAGCACTGGTTTCCCATCACTGTTCTAGGCCTGTAACATTTGTGATGCGATGTCGGCATTTATGGGTTAACTTCAATACAATTAATATACTCAAAGAACTATCATTAGTTGCTTTATTAAATTGCATCCTAATGAAAAATAAAATAGATTGAACCTTCATCGTTATTCCCCTATATCTTGAAATAATACATATTTAATGACATGTGTTTAATTAATTCGACATATTTAAGAGGGTTGATGAGTATATAACTAGACGGACATGTAGTTAATTACATTATTTAAACTGACGATGTAATTAGTTCTACGTTTTTAACTAGCTTGATGAGTATTTAACTAAATTTAACGTTTTGGTGGTTGAGTAAAACGTATTTAATTAGGTCAATATGTGCATTAAGTTAACATGCATTTAGTTTGACGTTTTATAATTAGTTTGATGTGTTTCCCATGTTTTAGTTAGGTCTAATGTATTTAATTAATTTAATATGTTGACATATACCGAGGGTGCCAAAAAAGTATACACCCTTTCACAGTAGATATCTATTTAATATATTTCAAAACAATAATGTGAAGTATGATGTTCTGTAAACAAATGGGACTCACATACATTATGATAGCGTTGCTAGGCGACAGGTAAATCAACAATGAACAAGTGAAGCCAACATTATCGTATGCTGTTCTGTAAATATTACGTTATGCTAGCGTTGTTACAACAAAATAGAGTCAAGATTATCGTTTGAACAGCGGAAAGCAAATTTGAAGTGGTATTGGAAAACCGAGAATGTTGTTGAGGTTCAAAGGTAATGGAGACGTGTTTACAGAGCATTACCGCCGTTGGACTTCTACCTATGGGGAACTCTTAAGGATGTTGTATACCGTAGAAAACCAGCTACACTGACAGCATTTCGGGAAGAAATTGAAACGGCATGTGCTACAGTCGCTGAGGACACTTTCACAAACGTTGCTCAATTAGTAGTTCAACGTACTCAGAAGTGTATCGACGCCGATGGTGGACATTTTGAGCTACTGTTGTAACTGCAAGATGATTGGTGATCGTCATTTTTAGTTTGTGTGAATTCAGTTTTGTTATGTTAACACAGTTTTTCTTTGCTTGAAGTGTGTATACATTTTTTTGGCTGTATTTAAATTATTTTGAAATATTTAACTAATTGCCATACTTTAGTTAGGTGAAATGTACTTAATTCATTTAATATGTAACCAAGTAATTAGTTTAAAGATTTTAACTAGATGTACATGTTTTAATTGGTTAACTAGCATGTAAATATGTGTAAAATTAATTGGACATGAATTTTTATTATATTGATTTATTTAATTTTGGGCTAGAGTGTATTTAAGTTATTTTTTAAATATTTTGCTGTAAGTAATCATGTATTTTCATTATTGCTCTCACTGTCACCCAGTGAAAGCCCCATCTCAGTTAATAAATACAAACAATACAATACAAAAAACAATGAACCTTTTTAACATCATGTCTGGATGCTACGCATTAGTAATAAAATGGGGCAATCCAGAAAAAAATATGGAGCATGTGAACTCTATAGAGCTTTGCTGTAAAGGCACGTTGAAAAAGTGAGGTTAAAAAAACATGGGGTACATAAGGTTTAACTCTGAAAATTATTTCGTAAGATAGGATGATATGGGACGCAACCTTAGGGCTTTCGAGTTGAGATGGCAGCTAATTTTTTTTTTTACATGTGATGATGTAGAACATCAATGCTTTGCAAAACACGACCCTTTACAAATGCTCGTGTGTTTTGCTTATGCCACGCGGTCTAACAGGCAAATTAAAATTTAACCCAATGCCTATTTGTAGTGAAAACGCAACGAGATTTAAGGTTCGAGTCCAGAAGTGAGCGTCAACACAGACCAGAACCACACACAGAGATGTTTGTTATTTACACAGATAAGTCAAGTTGACAAGAGATAAGACAAGTGTCAGTGTTAGTTAAAAGTGGCCACTGTTGCCATATGTTACCGTCTGTCAGATAAGAGTCACAGCAATTCGTCAACGGCGCGGCACAGATGCTCACCGACTAAAAAAACTGTGAAAGAAGGCATTTTTATCTATCTCAAGTCTTATCTACGGACAGGGGGTTCTTTATATTTGGAAAGTTTTTCTTCTTACTTGTCGCCGGTTATGGGCCTCTCTTGTGTTGTTCCATAATCCGAATCGGAGTAATTGTTATGTTTTAACTGAGTGTTTCCAGTCCACTGCTCGGTAGGTTTTAATCAACAGGAACGGAGAAACGCTTTGCGGCGGCATTTGCGTTGGAAAAACAGTTTCTAGAAACCTCTCTGTGGGGTTCTGAGTCATTTTGTGCCGGCTGCCGGCGCGAAAGACCTTGAATGTTGACAATCAGCGTAGGAGCAAAAAAAAAAAAAAAAAAAAAAAAAAAAAAAAAAAAAAAAAAAAAAAAAAAAAAAAAGTGAAGGGATTTATTGAAGTTTATTGATTTGGGATAGAGTGAGTATTTTGGGGCTAAAAAGATTTATTTTGTTTTAAAAGCCATTCTAGGCATTAATCTTAACAATCCTTTATTAACTATTACTACGACTCCCTAATCCTACCTATATAAAAACATCAGCGAATTGTTTACTATACGATAGCTTGATCCAAATAAAAAAACTCTGTTCTCCTTTGTTGCGTTTCCATATTACAGTTTAGTGCAAGGATCGGCAGTGAGAAGAAGGCAAGCATGAGGAATGTGCTGCGTAACCATTTTCTACCCTTCTCACTATGCTCATGTACGTTCGTGCCGATTGTTGTCATATACTCGCCCTTAGAAGTGCAGCGGACTTGCAAGCTATGAGTCTGAGAGATCCTCGTTCATGTGGCAGCATGGGAGTCTCACATACACTGTACGTGTGTAAACAGGTAAACAGTTCAAGCCACCTCGCACTTTATTCCCCTCTTGCAGTCTTCTGATCGCCGGAACATAAGCAGTTGACAAGCACCTCTGAGAAAATGTCTCCAATAATATTAAAAAATAATGAGATTGATGCTAATGTTTAGGGGTATGTGAAAGAAGAGGCTAAACACAAGAACCGGTTTTCTCCCGAGTATTACAAACAAGCTGAGGAAAGTGCAAGGAAGGATTGCTGCAGCCATCAGAACCTCAGTTTCCAGAGTTAGGCAGGAAAAACAAAAACATGAAGAGGAAAGGACTTCTTTTTTTGGCACTCCGGCCGGGAAAGGAATAATGTTCCTTCTGCAGACGGAAGCAAAATTTCAAAGAAGCGCACTGCTCGTTACGACGCGATCTCATTTTAGGCATCCAATTACAAACACTTGTTGTTTACTAGTGTCCTATGCTAAGGCACATAAGCGCATGGGCTTTCAATTTTTTTTTTTTCTTTTTTTCCACTAATCACGTGAGATCCGTTCTTCTCATGAAAAAATTGTTTCACTCCCATATTTTCACTGATTAATTTGAGAGAAAATAAACAAAAATCTTTAAAAAAAAAGATCTTTATTAATTAAGAGTTCGCTTGAAGCGACAAATATGCGCTAATTTACATTGTTTTTCTTGGTTACACCTTGAGAATAAATATCCGATAGTGAATAAGGTAAGATTCATTTTTTCATAGGTATAAAAATTAATTGAATGCTATAATTACACTTTCAAAGTCCCCTTTCAAACAATTTCTCATTGTAACTTTAAGTTCCAAATAAGAAAATGTAAATACACTTTTAAAAATGCTTTAAATTACTAAATAATCAATTATGCTTTAGTGTTTATTTATTGTTATCATAAAGGCCTATAAATATTTTATTACATTAAGTTACCCGATCCAATTTCGTTGCGTTGTTTAAACTTAAGGCAATAAAAAGTAAAATGTAAAATATATATTTTTCTTTATTTATAGATAATTGTTCAATCTTTTCAGGTCATTAAAATTTGTCACGGATTAGACATAAATAATACTTTATATTGGAGTTATTGAATATACATTTAAAAAAAAAAAAGAAAGAGAAAACTAAAATGCCTACATATGCACACATACGCTCCTGTGTACTATTTTTTCACTGGTAAGGACTTTTTCATTTTTACTTCCATGGACATAGAAAACAAAAACACGTTTTACGCATTAAAAAGTTCAAAGATTAAAACAGATCCTAAAAAGCAACAAAGTAACGTGCCTTCAATTGAGAGCAGATTTGATAATTTCGCCTCTCCTCAAAGTGCCTTTTCGATCTAAGCAGTGAAGGCACGATATTACTATCCTGCTGACTGCTACCAAAATATGATATGAAATCTGTCGAGGGATGAAAAAGTGAGCCGCTATGTACAAAAGTGTTCCCCCAGGAGCAGAGCATGTTGACAGTGGGATCACAGACAGGTCATCTCCCAGAATGCAATCGCCTCTAATATCTCTCGCGATGTAAACATTGTACAACTTCCCTTTTCAGTGCTGTGCCGCAAAACGCCGACGTGTAATCCCTAAATTAAACACTTGTGCAAATATCCCCGGTATTACCACTGCGATAGTTCAACGGATTTCCCTGCTACTTGATATTGCCAACATTATTATGTCTGTCACTCCGATCCGGCCGGCGGCTAAGCCTTGTTTTGTAGCGTTGGCAACATATGTCAGGAGGCCATGACCAGGCAATATTACGCGTTTAATAGACTTTTAAGCTGACATACGAGACGTAAGTTGACACTCCATATTTCCCACACAAAACACGCATTACGCAATTATATCAACCAAGAAAATACTTTAATAGTTATCTTATTATCACTTTCTCACATGGGCGTGGTCACAATAACAGCCAATAAGCCAGATTCAAAACAAAAGCAGACGATAATCACACACTACCCGGATTCTGTTAGTAAAAACATTTATTTTATCCATTTAAAGCCAATTCCTTATCGCAAAGTACTGTTTTGCTGTGTTTCACCTATAATATTAGAAGAAAGAAAGGGGACCTCATGGAATAACAGGGTTTTTGGCCTGTAGATGCTGCTCTCTGATGAAGGTCAAATGAAATGGTAGCAACATATCCGGCAATTACAAGCCGCTTGCTTTTATGGTGGTATAAGGCATACTTTAGAATCTGAAATGATGTTTATTTTCTTGAAGAGTCAAGAATGTTTGAGAGTAAACACATATTGCAGTGTAACAGATTTTATCGAAGATTTTAATTTTTTGAATGGTATTTAACGTCCGTTTTTCTGAGACACCACAGGAGGTGGACGTTTCATGCCTAAGTTTAGAGTACCTCCCCGACATTTGCCAAGTATGAGAACTGAGGTAAACCTGAAAAAACAAAAACCCTGTTAGGGAGGGCGGTTCTGTCGGGATTCGAACACTAGACTTCCCGCTCACGAGTTCGTGCCCTAACGATGGTGGTTTTTATCGAAGTGAATCCGTACATCACGGTGTAGTACACATACCAAGCATGCCATATTTGTTGTGTTTCATACACCTTCCCTCAAGTTTTTGAGGTTAGAATATCGAAAGTTGCAGTGCCACTAATATAGAATATTAGTAACCGACCTACATTTATATCTCAATATATTTGAGTGCATAAAACTGGTTTACAGCACAGATAACTAACCCGTTCGTTCGACGAAAATTTTTTCTCTACAAGCCAATTTTTGAAGTTAGGAAATAGAAAAATGTCGCATGGGGTCAAATCTGGGGAACAGAGATGGGGTACTATTTCGGACACACTTCTGTCATCGGAACGGCCGAAGTGTGAGCAGGCGCCTTGTCCTGCTGGAAGTACACTTATCTATGCGCCGAATTTAGTCTCTTTTGCTTTAATTCACTGTGTGAACATTCCAATAACAGGCATTCACTGTTTTACCCTTTTCTAAAAAGTCATCTAAACACCTGTTGAGTACACCCCCACAAAAAATAAAGGCTGCCATCACACTTTTCTCTTCGACTAAACGGTTTTAGCTTCTTTTTTTGTGCACTTTCATCTTCGCCAACCCACTGTTTTAACTGCCGTTTTGTCTCCGAGGTATAATGGCGGATCCAAATTTCGTCTACAGTCACAAAACGACGCCTTAAGTCATTCGGATTATGCTGTAGCTTTTCCAAACATGGTTTTGAAATGGTTTCCTGGTTTTTGGCCTGGAGTTAACAAATTCGGCCCCTATGGCGCAATTACCTTCTTCATATGCTGAACTTTAAGAACGTATCCTTTCATTTGAGATGGCTAACATCTCAGCAACTTCACGAATCTTAATTTGACGGTCTTCAATACTAGAATTTTATTGACCTGACGTTTGGAACGTAGAGCATCTGCAGTGCTTGTACGTCAACGTTTCAATTAATTTATCCCGCAATAAATGGTTCAGCATTGGTGCACAGTGTCCACGAACTTCCTTATCTGAGCCGCAGTACACTTTTCTTAAATAAAAATGTTTTACCACTGCACGCTGCTCGTCTTTCATTCGTTTCTATGAAACTGCTACACGATAGCTGCAAACAGAGAACAGCTCCTAGGCCCACCGATTATTTTCTGTTCCCAAACCTGAAGAACGATGATTCACATCAAATAATGAGGTTTGCTTTTCACATTTGGGCAAATCTTATTTTACTGAGGGTCTATTAAAACGTTAGATAGTTGTATTGATTTACAAGGTGACTATGTTGAAAATAAAATTTTAAAAAAATCTCTTAAATCCTGTGTTTTTCAACTCGAACTCTGTAAAGGGACCACGTCGTGTTCTATCTGGAAACAATGCTAGGGATTCCATCACCGCCCGCGACTGTCCGCCTGATGTGTCTGTCTCACCTCATCCCTTCCTCCCGGAGATGTCATTATTGGATACATAGACACAAACGACCAGGCCTTGAGCACGGTTTTCTCTGTCCCTAGTAGTTCAACCCAATCTATCTCAATACGAAACCTGCAAAATTCGGAAATTAGAGGAACAAAAAAGAAATAGGTAATATAACAGTAAAGATAAACATGTTTTTATATTCGTCTTTCTTTCTCCCATCCTTCCTTTCCTTACCGGGCTATTCTTTCATTATGTTGTTTCAATTAGAGGCAAGTGCATCCTCTAGAGGGGCGGGCGGATACAGCATCCAGTTGGGTGTTGACCATAAGCTCCTTCTTTGTTAACATTCACATCGAACAGTCTTTTCTATTATTTTCAACTTCGTGATGCAATAGTCACGCAGCTGGTCATCTGAAGGTTAGCAAGGGTTCGTGACCTTCAACCAAAAGCGGCAGTTTTGTTCAGAATAGCGTATTACGCCGCCACCCCGCACATTAACCCCTGGAAATGAATAATGCCACAAAATTCACGCATGCACAAGAATATGTGCCCACTTTTTCTCGATACCTTCAGCGCTTTTCACATTAAAAATATTATCATTTTTTATTGAAACTTTAATGGATATCGAGTAATGGGCATGGCAAACATTTCACCGCTGATTACACATATTTCAAAATTCCATTGCATGCACTTATATTGTAAAATTGCATCACGCAACGGATATCTCCATATAAATCAAATAACAGTAAAACATCTAAATCATCAACAAATTATTTTGTATATGGAGCTTCTAAACTAGCGGAAAGAGAATAATTTAACATGACTATTTGATTAGTTAGGTACATGTAAATAATAAAGCTCCATTTATACGAGGGCCGCCTGAAAAGTTCTCGGCTTAACAATGAAAAAGCGTAATTATTGTTTTAGGGGTATTTTCATTTGTTAACATAATCTCCTTCAAGAGCAATACACTAATTTCAGCAATATTGCAGCATTGTTATCCTATCCCTGTAGAGGTTTTCTGGCATCTACAAACGCAATCGCCTCTTGGTTCGAAGAAAAATGTTGTCCCGCGAGGAAATCCTTCAGTTTCGGAAAGAGAAGGAAGGAAGTCCGGGGAGTAGGGCGGATGTTCCAACTATTCGTAGTGTAAATCATGCCAGAACACTTTGTGGGTAGACGCGTTGTCCTAATGAAAAACAACTTTAACCAGGTCTTTCCTCTGGACTGTTATTGTTTCACCATTGTCAAGACAATCGATCAGCAAAATGCCGTAAACATCCCAAAACAGCGATGTCATGATCTTTCCTGCTGATGGAAATGATTCTACCTTCTTTGGCGCTGAACAGCAGCTTCTATCCACTGTTTGACTTCTGTTTGGATTCCGGTGTATGTTAATGTAAGCCATTGTAACGAATCTGAGAATAAAGTCAGTTTTGTTCCTGTTGTTTCCCAAAACACTGCTCAGAGGTACTCTTTTGATCTGCTGTGAGTAAATACTGCACCCACCTTGCGCAAAGCTTCCACAGCCCCAAATCTTGTTGCAACATAAAACCCAGGCGCTCTTTAGATATGTCTATTGCAATTTCACGTACCGATCGTCCAGCACCAACCATATCGAGCACATTTATGTTTAACATTTCCGGTGTTGTAGCACATTTTGGACATCCTACGCGTGGATCGTCTTCCAGGCTGGTACGTCCACGTTTAAACTCCGCGGCCCACTTTTTCACCGTCGAAAATGAAGGCGAAGCTCCGCCACACACTTTTAATGAATTCTGCATGAATTTCATTCGGTGTCAAACATTCTTTTACTAAGAATTTGATTAATGCACAATACTCGATTTTATCCGTATCAACAAATATAAACAAATATCTTGCTTCAGATAGCTATATGCACCAAGCAATAGTTTAGAAAGGCTTGAAAAATTTCAGAAACGCTTATAACTGATCTACCAACTTAATGAAAAAACATCATTTCATTAGCGCTGCCATTTATGTTCGAGGCGAGAATTTTTTAGAAGACCCTCGAGTTATGATGTTATATTAGCAACTCCCGTTTGATAAAACGAATGTTATATAATTTTGATTTTTTAATTTAAATGAAAACAATTATACAGAACGATTAGTGATGCCTTCGCCCGCGTTTGCCGTTTAAAGAGTAACATGCGTGCTTGCTCACTTGTTGACCTTGCCTCACTGTGGAAGTCGTAGCGCAGCTGTGCCCGGGTGCGTGTTGTGTTGTTCGTTTCTTAATTCACAAAGTGTATCCTGCTTCATATATTTACAAAGGCATAGCATGTCTTTATGTATGAATCATGTGCGTTAAACTCAGTGGTGAAAGAGTCATAGAGCCAATTTTGTGTAGCATAGAACTGATTCTGTTACTTATGAACCGACAGAGAGCGTGGACATGCATTTTTTCAACAGAACTGTCACTGCTTACACTGTTAATAATTCCATAAGAGCAATCCACAGTATGTTACACAAGACAGCGTTATTAGTAGGAATTTGTGGCCTCCTCGATCTTCCGATTTAACAGCCGCACACATACCTGAACTCAAAGATAATATTCGTCAGGGAACTGTGCGGATTTCTCAAAATGAACTTCAGCGAACGATGAATCTTTTCCTAAAGAGATACTAGAAAGGTTTGGAGAATGAAGGCGAGCTGTTTCAGAAATATCTTTTGATAATTTGGTAAGTAATGACCTCTTAAATTGGTTTGTTTTATTATTTTACCCTTCCATTAACCACCGAGACCCGGCTGGCCGACTAATTGGCTAGCGAATGGCGCGCTTGCCCATTGGCAAAACATTTCGGGAGGGAAAACAAAACTGATGGCACGGTATATAAGTAATGTTTTATAAAAATTCGGGATTTTTAATTTTTAAAAGTATTACATTTAGGTTTTCATAAATCTTTTCCCATCCATCTATCAAATTAAACTGTCTGCATTATAAAATTAAATAGTTTCTGAAAAATGTATTAAAATCTTTAAAAGCGATACTCGAGACAAAAGGACTTGTAAAAGAGCGATCTACTTTGAGATTTTCAGTTATAATACCTGGGGGATGGAAATTCTTACTTGTGTTGTCCTATTTTACTACTAATAATGTCAACCAATAAAATAGTTCCGCTCCTTAAACACAACTGAAAAAAGTACATAATAAACTTTCACATTGGAAAATGTTTGAGCAAACGGCTTCATAATCCAAATACGAACGCTCCTAAAAGACAAGACGCACTAGTGCGTGAGAAAGTAGCACTAACAACATTCAGTGACCACTAATCCTCTCAAAAGGGTCGGATTTCTTTTCTGTCCATGTTAAGGAAGGAGCCGTCCTAACAGTCGACGGACAGACTGACAGACGCACGGGCCGGCGGAACTGTAAAGAAGACAAATGTCGAGGACTGATTTCGTCCCCTTCCTTGGGCTCTTTGTTGCGCTCAAGTGTCCTCTTTTGCTATTTCTCCTTCGCTAGTTCCCCTACATCTCACCGAAGAAAGCGCTTGTGCAGTGAGTGATGTATATACGACGGAAACCAAATACTCTTGTCACTGCTGGCTGTAGAAATTGATGCACTCTATTTCTGTGATGACATTTATATAGACGACGTTAAATTGCAAAGGTTCTCAGCAGTATTAATATTTTGATGTAGCTAAAGTTGAACAGTTTAGTTCCCATTTTATATTCCATTACGGAACATTTCAGCTCATTTTCTGGGCTGTAGGGAGGATGTTCGATTTTCTGGAAGCAGAGGCCTTTACGGCAGCCTTTGTAGTAACAGCCATTAGGTTTGGAGTATTATCAACAAACAGGCAATCATGACTAAGCGTTCCTCATCTCTTCTCCTTTTGACGTCATGCAGTTTGTACAGTACCAAAGCCAACTACTTTGTATTTACGGTGGTGTT
This sequence comes from Metallyticus violacea, assembly GCA_030762175.1. Lineage (NCBI taxonomy): Eukaryota > Metazoa > Arthropoda > Insecta > Mantodea > Metallyticidae > Metallyticus > Metallyticus violacea. The sequence goes on along the minus strand of CM060837.1, from coordinate 7,467,467 downwards.
TCATTCCTTGAATTCCCCGCAGTAAGCTGTTCAAGAATATTCTTGGTGGTTCTTCGCCTGGTTTACGCTACTCCAAAAATTCCCTTTGGTAAAAGGTTCATAAAAAAAAAAAAAACATGTCCATCCTCTGTGACTACAGGTTCCAACACTTCCTTACGAATGCTTGACAAAACCCCAAAATGTTACCTACAGTAACAGCTCACACGATGTTTCTTCAGAATTGGAGAAAGACGACCGTAACAAAAATTAGCGTTCTTTGAGCTTCAGTCGAGGGACCACTTTCGAGGTTCATCTTCATACGAGTGTCACTCAGAAAGTTTTCAGAATGAAAGCAATACATTTTTATCCCTCTCCTTACCCTATTGCGGCGTAGGCACAAAGAGCCAACCGTAACTAAGGCTCAAGTCCGGAATAATTCTCCTCCGCCCCAAACAATCCAATCCCAGCCAAAAATCAACCAGCAAATAATGAAAAGATGTGCAATTATTTGCTATATATGTAAAACTTTTGTAAACTATTGATAAATGACTTTAAAAGGAATACAGGATATAAATCCAAGATTTAAACTTTTGAGTTATATCTTAAGTTCCCGGCAGCGAGATATTTTTAAATGCGGTACCGCGATCAAGAATTTTTCAGAATCGATGGTATAGCCCATACCCTCATGGAGGTATGTGAAACAATGGCATCCAGTCAACGCTTGATAGCTCTTGAAGAATCACTTTTAACATTGTAGCAGTTTGGGGTGCCACTTGTTGGGCAGCTAAATGCCACGTACATTTCGCCAGTTTTTGGAACCTACCTTGATTTTTTTTTTGATTGATTTATTTACGGACGCTCTTTAACATCTCAGGTCATCAGCGTCCCATTCAATTCAGGACATGAAACGGCCGACAAATTTTGCTCAGAGGTCTCTTCTTTCAGGCTTGAGGTTCTTTATCGTGCCGTAAATGTACGACACGGGACCCACGGCTTTACTTACCTTCCGAAGGAAGCCATTCTTAGGATTTTTACGCCCGAAAAAATCCATCGGTCCTGGCCGGGTTACCTACTTTGAGCTAACACCATCCAACATATGCATTCTGTCGCAGCAGAACTTCGGAAAATCCGTGTTTCAAAATGTCTTTACAGATTCGACATCGGCCAAGCATTACCCAGTGAAAGCTGTGAAAATGTGTACTCTAATGACCAGGGTTACCTAAAAACCAGGATTTTGTACAGTGTTTTCTACAGGTGCTAAAATATGATCTGTGACTTAAGATACGATAGTATCCATAGTTTTCCGGCCTCGTCGATAAGGATTATCGCCTTCTCAAAAGCCTTATCTGGTGTAATACCTTTTCTGTAGAGTAAGTAATTACAGCTGTAACCTCAGCTCCCCTGTGTTCAGATATAGTTGCATAAAGAAGGCTGTGAAATGTTCAAAATGGAGTATCGACCTGTTATTAAGTTCTTCACAAAAGGACGTACTCCAAATGAAAATAAACAGCGGTTGGACGGCGTATATGGGGAAGCAGCCCCCTCATATTCTACAGTGAAAGAATGGGCCAAACCTATTTGAAGACGAAGAGCGTGCAGGTCGGTCCTTGGAAGTGCTCACTCCTGAGAACTTCGCTCTTGTAGAAGGAGAAATTATGGAAGACCGGCGGCTCAAAGTTACAGAAAGAGCAGCAAGGCTTGGCCTTTCTAAAATGAATAAGGTTATAGAAAGATGGGTGCCTAGACTTCTTTCCTCAGTCCAAAAGCAGCAATGAGACATCTGTTGTCAGGCATTTTTGGAGTTCTGACGTGACAACGAAAGAGAAGTTCTGTAAACCATTGTTATAGGAGATGAAACTATGATCCCTTGTCCAAAAGAGAATCAATGGAGATGGCGTAAAGCTGGCGAAGCACCGTCTCTAAAGGCCAAGGTCACTCATTCAACCAAGATGAACATGGCCACAATCTTTTGGGACTGTGAAGGAATACTCTTCATTGGCTTCAAGGAGAGGAACACGTCAGTAAATGGGGAGTACTATGCTGGCCTACTGCACAGACTACGTGCTTTCATCAAAGAGAAAGACGAGGAAAACTGAATGATGGTGTGCGCCTTCTTTACAACAACGCGCCTGTGCACACAGCTCTTGTTGCAAAGGAATCTGTGAAGAAATGTGGCTTCAAGGAGATCGACCATCCACCCTACAGCCCAGATCTAGCTCTCAGTGACTATTTCCTCTTCTCAAAACTCAAAAAGGACCTTCGAGGAAGGAACTTTAAGTGTGACGAAAAAGTGATGGGCACTGTTTATGCCCATTTTGCAGACAAGACTTCTCATTACATCTGGGGTGGGGGTGATTTAAATGTTAATTCAGATGTGAGAAGTGTATTGTAATAAAGGTTAACTATACTGAAAGGTGAAATATAGTTTTTGTCTTTATCATACCTAGAAAATGATTAGGCCGGAAACTTATGGAGCTACCCTCGTATATATGAATGTGATTTCGGTGCAAGTATTGCTGCAGCTGCAAATATCCTATACAACTAACCTGTCATATCTCTTGTTTTCCACTTTCAGGACGTTTTAATTTCATGGGTTCAATTTGTAGCAGCATTTAAATCAACTGGGTTGAATTAGCAAACCTCCGTTGTGGGATTCGATGGCGAGAGAGCTATTTTTTTGACAGAAAATTGAACATTTTCGGTTTTGTTTTTTCATGAATCTTCTGTTTCCTCGAATGAATTCATTCCACAGTCACTCTTTCTTTTCTAATATCCACTTTACTTCATTCATAGTGTAATTGCAGTCAAAAAACTTCTAATGATAACAGCTTCATTGAAGTACTTAATTCGCCTTATTTTGAACCATTGGTGAAAACTCCAGGATACCGGGAAGGAGAGTTAATGCCCTGGACTTGCAGTATCGCTAAAAGCTATTTGGATGTTAAGCAACACGGATCAACCTGAGATGACAGAGCTTATAGAGGATTTTATCATGACTATCAGGTTTTCACGCAATATCAAGACGACGCTCGATGTCTGTGACAAGGGAGTTTCCGCAGTGTATACAGCCCCACCCAGCTAGTTATAGTGACAAATGCAGTTCGTTATTGGCAGGATCTAATGCCCTGTGACTGCCTCACTACAAGAATCTGCACTTGGCTAGACGGTGGACAAGTAGGCAGCTCCCCCACTGATGAAAGTGATCTTTACAACAAGTAGTCCCATTCTGGTGCCCTATTTCTTTACGATCATATGAGTCAAAAGCTTTATCACTATAACATGCAGCTCCTTCAAAATATTAGTAATTCCAAGATTTGACAATCTAAAAACCCTCTAGAACAAGTTCGGTATATATTATTTACTACTTGATTTTATCTGTATTGACATTAGTTCGTGTGTACAGATGAACCTTGTAGTTGAAGTTTGTAAAATTGAAACTTCATTGTATTTACAAGGGTAGGTCCATAAGTTTCCAGCCTAACCATCTTCTAAGTATGATAAAGACAAAAACTATATTTCACTTTTCAATATGGTTAATCTTTATTGCAATACACTTCCCACATCTTTCAATTAACATTTCAACCCCCCCCCGAAATAGTCAGAAGTCTTGTCTGCAAAATGGGAATAAACAGCATCCATCACTTCTTCGTCACAATTAAATTTCCTTCCTCCAAGGTCCTTCTTGAGTTTTGAGAAGAGGAAATAGTCACTGGGAGCTAAATCTGGACTGTTGAACTCCTTAAAGTCACATTTCTTCACAGCTTCCTTTGTAACAAGAGCTGTGTGCACAGGCGCGTTGTCGTGAAGAAGGCGCACACCACCACTCAGCTTTCCTCGCCTTTTCTCTTTGATGGAAGCATGTAGTTTGTGCAGTAGGCCAGCATAGTACTCCCCATTTACTGCGGTGTTCCTCTCCTTGAAGTTAATGAAGAGTATTCCTTCACAGTGCCAAAAGATTGTGGCCATGATGTTCTTGGTTAACTGAGTGACTTGGCCTTTAGAGGCGGTGCTTCGCCAGGTTTACGCGACTCCATTGATTTTCTTTTGAACAGGGATCATAGTAGAGGATCATAGTTTTATCTCCTGTAACAATGGTTTACAGAACTTCTCTCTCGTTGCCACGGCAGAGCTCCAAAAATGCCTAACAACAGATGATTCGTTGCTGCACTTGAACTATGGACAGAAGTCTACGCCCCCATCTTGCACAAACCTTATTTATGTTCAAAAGTTCATCAATAATTCGAAGTACTGTTGTTTTAGAAAGGACAACCTTGCTGCTATTTCTATAACTTTGAGCCGCAGGTCTTCCATAATTTCTCCTTCCACAAGAGAGAGCGATGTTTTCAGGTGTGAGCACCTTGCACGCTCTTGGTCTTCAATGATTTCTCGACCCATTCGAAAAACCTAATACACCCTATTGCGTATAGCGCCAGCTGACAGAGAACTAAGATATAACTTGGACGTGAAACGACCGGTCAATTTGCCCAGGGACATTTTATCAAGTATAAAGTTCTTTACAAAACGGAACCTACGACTCAAAATTCCTCCCGGAGGACTAAGGTTTTTACGTTATAAAATGTATTGGGTTTCACTCACGGTACCCGCACACCACCGAGACCGAATCATACTGTGTACGCCCTTTTGAAGACTGAGGTAAGAAGAAAGAGCAAGTCAGGGCGTTATTCCTCAACACAGGCCTAAAATCGCGCTATAAATTCTAGAAAAATTAGGCGGTGCCCCATCATGCATGGACCATATATAGCGTATTAAGTTTGGTTTTTCTCAAAAAAAAAAATGTCATAATATGGTATGCCTGTTAAATTTTCTGGGTAAAATAAACGAACAACTAATATGTTGTGTTCCAGTGATGCTTAATGTTGTTGGTGCCTTGGTTTTAAACCCACGCGAGGATTTTCATCAGTCCTTACGTGAATATTGTGAAAGTTCTGCATTCGATTCTATGACAATTGTGGTAGGTGGTATATGGCTGACTACAAACCGCAACACAAATTTATAATGTACAAAAGACATGCGGATTGTTTATCAATATGCTATAAAAATTTCTAACAAGAAACACATCTAAATTGACAATATGCTAGCTTTAGTTTACCTACTGATTTACTAGCGGTATTCTGAAGATGAAACATTACATAACCAACGTGTTTACCTTCGTATAGCAGAGGTGGGCTGTTAGTTTTGATACGAAAAGACTGAAAGCACTGCGAGGTAAGGAAATCGTTACCAGTAGCCGAGTTATAGATGTAAAGATTGACGGAGATGCATTTTTCTTGGTTTTATTGCCTTTCTTCCCTCCTCGTTTAGTCATGAGTCATTTATAACAGCAGGGAGGCTCATTCTGGGGCACTCACACACAGCACCCTGGGCTCTTTAATAGGTGGTCTACTCGGCCGCAAAATGACTTCCTTGGTATTCTAGAGAAGGGAAGTAAGAGGGCGGTCTTAAGTTATAGGACGCAATCATAGGCGGCCATCGGACTTTCGTTTACGTTTATACATGTCTTAAACGTCATTGGAAGTATTAAGTTAAACATTTTACTTAATGCAGTTTTTATAACGCAGGAATAAAATACGTAAAACTTGACTTAGTAAGGATGGCAACGCCAAAGCAAATTCATACCAAATTTATCTCTCCTTAATTTCAGACAATATAAATATTGGCTGCTGAATTTAAACATGGCTACACAAGCCTTCAATTACCAATGTGAAAGGGGTCCAAAAAATACAACAGAACAATTAATTAAACAAATACATGGTAAGATATTATATGACAGATAAATTTTAAGATTACACTGCTGAGATTCAAAGGAACATATGTGAAAATTGCACATAAAAAGCTTTACTCAAGATGGATTCCACGCTTATTAACAGCAGTTAAAAAAAAGCAACTGTCTGAAAATGTGGTAGTTATAACAGCATCAGAAGCGATTTTATGGGTCAACAGCTGTGGATGACATTTGAGTTCGTCTTCACTCAGAACAATGACGGCTTTACAGGAGCAGCAGCCGATCTTTTACCTAGTACAATACGTAATTATGAGTTTTATCATTTTTCATTTTAACTCCAATTTAAACTATTTCTGAATACTTTTTTTATCAGTGTTTAACGCCCGTTTTTACTACTGGGGCTCCACAGGCGGTGGACACTGATGATACATGAGATGATAATTTGGGAAAGAATTTTTTTTAGGGAAGGAAACGTCCCAGGCCTAAGTTTAGGGCACCTCTGCGGCATTTGTCATTTATGAGGATTGAGGAAAACCTGGAAAAAACCTCAGTCAGGGAGGACAGTCCTGGGGGGATTGGAACCCCAAACCTCCCGCTCACGAGCCCGCGCCTTTACGACCTCTGCCACCCGTGTCGGATTTGGAAGACTGAGATTATCGAGTCAAAACAGAGATGACAGAATGCATTGTTATTATTTTTTTTTTTTTGTTCCAAGGATTACGAACTAAAAACATATTAACGTGTGAATTTATAATAAAAGTTTATTAATTTTAACATTATTAAAGTTATTCCGTTTGATTTGTTGTTTCATTTAAATCATGCAATTTAATGTTTCATTGTTATAATTTATTGTACAGTTATAATTAATAACAGTTCCATGTTTTAGTTCGAGGTTAGGGAGTTTTCTTGGGGTCCAACATTTCCTCTTAATTTTTTCACCATGTTGGCGTAACTGTGTTTACTGATGTTCATGTATTGTTCTGCTAAATCTGATACAGTTGAAGAATGATTAGAATGATTACTGATTTTCCTTCACGTAAAGTCTTGTCTTCTCCCTCCCCCCCTAAATATTTCATCCATTTCAGGATTTTGTTTCTTCCGAATGGAGTATTTTTACACTATACTAGCTTTCCAATTGGGATTTGGAATTATGAATAATCTGTCGGTTTGTGTTTTTTGTTTTTATTTTTGACAACAATTTCTTGAAAAGTCGTACAATACATTTATCGGTGTTTGAATTGCAAAATAACCATTTAAAGTCTGATATTTTATGACTACCGCCTGGTTACTGCCTGAGTGAAAATTGGATTATATTCAATTCGTTGGGTTGGCTGTCCTTCATTGCCGAATTCCTCTTTGAAATGATGCACTAAGCAATTTACTGCTTCTCCACATCTACAGGCTCGTTCATAAGCCCCAATATGGAGGGGGGAAAAAAATCTCCTTTGAAGCCCTTCTGGAGTGTCTTCATCCTACAGTTTGATTGTTTTTTTTTTTCCCCTTCCATTTTCTGAGTTTGTCAATGCGACTGCACGAACATTTCGTGTCAGGATTCGATTGCCATCTTTGGGATGTCGCTCGCTGCTATGCCGGTGAATCGGTCAATTCTTATGTCATACATCAGGTGATTTTTCTTGAATTAGCTTAGCAGCCACATCATAACACCTTCTTTATAATTTTCGCTGTTTTTTTTTTCTCTTTGTTATTATAACTCCAGTCTTGCATTTCTTCATCTCTCTTGTTTGCTAAATTTCGTAATTTCGTTCCGCGCAAAACTCTGCAAATTGATTCCACATGATCTTTTTGTTTCTTTTTGTAGTATGTAGCTTTAGACCTTGTGCCGCTTTTGTATTTTGAATTCGATGTCACCATTTTTACAATTTGTACGAACCACCGCCAATAGTGAACAGGAAAATGCATGAGAATAGACTTCCTAGATCACTATTTGAATCGAAGCAGAAATTTAAGAAATAAAACAAATGAACATAGCAGGAGGGAAAAAAAAAAAAAACTATCAGTTGTTAGTTTCTCAGCACCATGCTTTGAAACTATCAGGTTAAGTTCTGTTCTGATTGGTGAATAAGGTATTAATGAGACAGTACAATTATTACTAGCACCAAATTCAACTGTGACAGTTTGATGAGTTGTGATGCAACAAATTAATGTTCCCTTTTTCTTACTTTAGAACGTCTTACTTCTTTATTTATTCCCCTTTCGTTTATTATTTATTTTTAAATTGGGGGAGAAAAATTGCAATTAATTGCGAAATTTGGAATTTGAAAGACGTGTGATTGGTTCTTTAGTTTGAGAGCTAAAAATTGTTTCAAACAATAAAATTAGCAACAGTAAACGCTATCTCCTGAGATAGGAGGAGAACGTTTATAATTAATAACGCAAATGGGAATTTAAAACACTTGATAGTGGCTCTTTAGTGTGAGAGCTAAAATAATTTAAATAAAAACAATTTAAAAACCTCGTTTTTATTTTCTTAATTATAAATGAACTAAAAAATATAAAATAATTCATCCTAGCCAAATGCACATTTATAACCCCATGCAAATTCATAATCTCATAAACTTTTTTAGAAAAATTCTTCCAAACGAAAAACGTGGGGCGCATGCAACAGTTTGTCTGAACCTTTTGTGAGATTAATTTAAACTATAAATATCCTTAACAGTTATTAATTTTATCTATTATAGTTGCTATGATTATTGTATTATATTTATCAACACAATAAATAAATTATTGAGTAACTTGATTTATATTTCATTTCAACGTATTATTTGAATCTAAAATGGTTAGAATTCTTTTAGTTCTATTTTGATAAAAATACTGTCGCCATTGCTATTATTCAAATAAACAGCGCGATGTCGAACGCGCAAATTCCAAGAAACGTATGGCACAAGCGCGATCAAATAAGAGGATGGAAAAACGTTCTTCTCGACTCGCTAATGACACGCAACGACATACTAAATATTTTGATAACAATACAGTCGCCATGGCAACGTTTCAAATAAAAACATCAAATTTAAATCCTTATAAATAACATTTAATAAATCTGATTTCTGTTACATAAATTCAATTGCGCTAGTGTTAATGTGTAATATGTGTATTAATAATGTATTAATAATTTCAACTGTGTAAATAAGCGGCGAATGAGTATTATATTTAATATAATATAAAATAAAGAGTTACATACATTATGAAAGATTTTGTCCTTTATATTGAGGATTTGGTACTTTTTTTTTGATTGATTTATTTATGGACGCTCTTTAACAGCTCAGGTCATCAGCGTTCCCATTCAACTCAGGGCGTGAAACGGCCCACAAATTTTGCTTAGAGGCCTCTCTTTCAGGCTTGAGGTTCTTTTTCGTGCCGTAAATGTACGACACGGGACCCCACGGCTTTACTTCCCTTCCGAAGGAAGCCATACTTAGGATTTTTACACCCGAAAAAATCCATCGGTCCTGGCCGGGTTCGAACCCGCGATCTTGGGTTTAGGAGGCAAGTATGGTAACCACTACACCACCAGGACCGAAAAGGATTTGGTACTAATATATTTAATACTGAAATAAACAATTTCAAAATTAACGTTGTGTTTATGTATTTTGTTTTTAATTTAAAAAAAACAATAATTAATCAACTGTTTCGATATATCGATGGAGTAGATAAAACAATTTTCTATTTTAGATGTGATCAAGAGAAAACAAAATTAACTAAATCTAAATCTAAAATTGGCTCAATTTGGTCATTATTTAATCGAGATGTTTATAATAAAGATTATTATAAATTTTATATTTTTAAGCGTTATTAACGAAACTACAGAAACGTGTTCTTACTATTCAATCTTACATTTTTTAAACCTTTGTGTTTAATATTGTGCTGCTTTACTTTCAAAAACTGCGGAACCATATTTTTGAACTATGATAATTACAGAATTATATGTATTGTCATCCATTTCCGACCTATGTGCAAATTTTCAAGTGTGTATCTCATTTAGAAGTGCATGAAAAAGTAATTACAAAATTCCACCCGAACAAACAAGAAAGCGAGTTAATAAAAATGGTTTCAAACAAGACGCCTTAAAGCACAAAATTAGCTACAGTAAAAGCTATCTTCTAAGATAGAGGAACTGCCCTTGAAGAGACTCGAACCGGCTCACAGTTACTTCCACTTAAGGAATGACTAATTAGCAGTAGATGCCAGGAAACATGTGCCGCATCTTTCCTCGACCACCCTGGGCGAGTGTGCACGCCTCATTGAGACGGCCTAGGCGCTGAAACAAGTACCGCCCGTCCAGCCCTTCGTTACCACGGTAATGAACTCCAGATTTTCAGATACCATCTGCCGCACTACTACATATTTAAACTGCCGCTACTGTTTCAACGAGGCGAGCTATAAGAGTCGAATTCCGGGTGGAAAACGTTTTTATAGCAGAACAAAATTCTGCTGAATGGATATTTTTATACGACTGTCATTGTACTGTGAGACCATTTCTCCTGAAATTAAGGCACGAGTTAAATAATCATCATCATCAGAGCCCGGAAGTTCAAGCAATTATCATGAATAAAATAGGCACTGAAAATAGACTTTAATATAATTAAAACAGGTTTTTATTAAAAATGAAAACAGAGAAAAATATCACTCATTATTAATGAAAACAGTTATTTAAGATACTTAATAATTTATTTATCACATAATTAAAGTACTTAAGCGATCTTTTCTTGGTTACAAGCAACAACAAGGTTTTTTTTTTTTTTTTTTTTTTCCCCAAGGTATCAAAGATGCGTAGTGTTTTCTGACGGAGATATTTTCTCTTTATGCCTTTATAGAGGAATCTTGCTTTCGTATTGAACACATTGTAGAAAAAGTTTATTGCACAGTTGTTTGTATTGCACAATTGCTTGTTACATTTATGCAGCTGAGAAGTTAGCCTCCCCCCCCCGCCATAAATTTCTAGGAAAGACCATTCGTTAGGACTAATCAAAACTACAGTACTTCCCTCACCCTCTCTATTCCCTGGTATTTCAGGTAACCATGCGTTCTTTTCACTAATGAAGGTTCTGCTATTTAAAGAGCTTAAGTTAATAGGCTGAGAAGAAAGTTGTGACTGCTTGAAAAGGAATAAATGTATAACAAGATTCTCAACAGATATTTTAGTGAGGTGAAGATGCCACTTAATTTTTTTAACTTTTTTCACTTCGATACATTGAACTTCTTTATGTACTTTTTAAAATGCGTAAACAATCACAGGAAAAAAAAAACCTATAAAGATTCAAAACAGGCAAAAAAAAAAAAAAAAGGTTTTAAACCTTAAAATAGGCAAAAGTGCAAAAAAAGGGGGGGGTAACAAAAAACTTGCCCTACCGACCTCAAATGTGCGGAAACATGTTCATTTCTATCTAACTCTTAAAATATATCCTCGTAGATAGAAAAGACATTTTGCCTAACTTCCGGGCTCAGATCATCACCACCTTAGGTATGTATGAGAGTGAACAAAATGTTTTGAAATTTGTTTGTAACTAAGGTCCGATTTTTATTCGTCATTAGCGGCAATTAAGGGCGTGAAACGGCTGATCAATTGACTTGAGATTCTTTTTCTTGCCGTATTGCGGCTATACTTCCCTTCCGAAGGAAGCCATTCGTGGGACTTTTACACCCTAATAGAGTAATCGACTCTGACCGGACTTGAATCCTCGACTAGGCAGTCTAAAAGGCAATTATGAGAATTTGTGCTGAAAATAAACGTGGCTCATACCGTCATTAGTAAAATTAAATTATTTCTGTGTAATGAATCTCTCTCTCTCTCTCTCTGCCTTTTCTTAGTGTGGTCCGGCTAAAGGTGTTTATTGTTGATTCGTGAAAGATCAGCCCGTTTCTTAACGAAGCATAAAATGTACACAGACCTCGTGCAAGGTAAGTTTGCACTTGGAGTTCGTTACTGTGGAGAAAACTGTTCAGGGTGGGAGACAAAACATTCTGCGCCTGCGCACAAACTAACCTTCCGTAGCATATATCTTTTGTAAGGAAACATTACTTGTGTGCTTGAGTGAGGAAAGTACGGCGTGGTAAAGAGAGAAAACCTCTGCATACACAATGTTCCGGCAGAGCAGAGAGCAGAGAAGCCATCTTCCGTTGTGTTACGTTCGTTGAGTGCAGAAATATCGTGCATTAGCTCTGCCTACCACCCATTGGTAGAGGGTCCTACCTGCAGGCCCTACCTTTCCTTCACATTCCATTCTGCATCTGTGATTAAGTGTGTCAGCCAAGTGTAAAAATAAATACTTGCGAAATAAAACAATAAATACGCATACAAAGAGAAAATATGAAGAAAGAGGAAAAGGAGGAGGTAAAACAGTAAAAGAAGTATTACTGTAAATGAGAACTGAACTGAACTGAACTGAGAACTGAATATAGAGAAACAAAAAACACGGAAAGGAAAGGCGAAGAAAAAGTGAGACAGGCTGAGAGTTAAAAAAAAAAAAAAAAAAGACGAGATAAACACAATAAAGAAAGAGAAGATAACAAAAAGAAGAGAAGACAGAAGGGGAAATAAGAAAAGTTAAGAAACAACAGAAGAGGATAATGAATTTAGAAACGAACATACACAAAAAAGGAAAGAAAGAACGAAGAGAAAAGAGAGACAAAATAATAAATATATACAGAGGAAATATGAAAAGAGAGGGAAAGGTACAAATAAGGGGAGAATGGAGTAAAGAAGAGTGCATAACTAGGAAAGGAGGACAGAAAAAGAGAAAATAGAATAAACGGTACGTGATAGAACAAATGGAATGAAAAGAAAAGGAATGTGGAGAAGGCAGAAACTAAAAGAGAATACCAACGAAAGAAGAGCGAAGAAAAGGTGAAGGGAGTTCAGAGTAAAGAAAAGAAAAGAAAGACGATGAGATAAAAAATAAATTAAGAGGAGGTAACAAAATCAAGACATAAAACAGGAGATTATATTAAACAGAGAAGTGCACAAAAAAGAAAGAAAAGAAGGAGAGAAAAAAGAGAACAAGGAAGAGTTAGAACACTCTAAAGAACAGTAGGGAAAGCAAGGCAGATGTAATGGCTCAGCAAAAAGAACAGAAGTAAAGAAAAAAACAATAAAAACAAAAATCAGAAAGAAAGGAAAGGAAAGGAACAAGACAAGTATAATGAACAGAGAGTAAAGAAAATCGACAAATTTCGTAGTAGGAAAAGTGCTAAGAGGAATTTCTTAATTTCCTTTCTGTTCTCATTCTTTACTCTCCTGCACACTTTCTCTACCCAGCAACATTTTCTACTTTTTCTTTGCGTTTCTTCACCGTAATGAACTCTCAGTCTGAAGACAAAAAAGTTCAGTTCTCGGGGAGTACAAAGGAAAACTTTTGTTCCTTTACTTCCGGTCTCTCTGAAAGTTTCCCAGTACCAACCAACATTTTGACACTGGACCGAACCTGCGAAAGCGCAGTCCGCCACTGGTTAACCTCAAGGTCAAGCTATACAAGATCCGCTGATATCCTCGCCCCCAGTGCTGACCTCTGTTTGAGCTCTTTATAACAGACTAACAAGCCCAGCTTCGTGCAACAGAACAAAGAAATCTCTTCTTACACGTCCAACTGAACAGAGCACCCAGATCATTATCCAAATCGTGCTGGTCTTCATAATAATGTTCACCTTTAGCAATATTACACTTTCAGGAAAAAAAAAAAAATAACGTAATTAGTGGAAAAATTTGTTGTAGTTGAAATGTGTTGTTGCACCCTGTTTATTTAAATTCATTGCTTGAATTTGTTTTCATGTGCACTTTGCAAACAAGAAAGTGAAACTTTCGGCTCTTAACAAATACTCTTTCATGTATTTTGAAGGTCTTTGCCTGATTTGCAACATTGTTGTGGTACGTCTGTTAACAAACGCGCGCTTTTTCGCCAATCCGACATTGTTGCGATTCCAAGCTGTACATTATCGTAATTCCAAACAAGGCATTGTTGTAATCAGTGTTTCCTATACAGTCTGAGATTTTAGGTGTTCTGAAAGATGCCTTTGAGCTCTGTTGACAGCAAAAAAATGCTGTTTTAGTGGATGATGGGCATGGCTTTTAGATACAAGTCCCACAAGTATTCCGCGAGCTGTAACACAAGAGATCGTCACATGACAGCAGTTGAGGCGAAAAATCGTCTGGAAGTGATTCCAAATGTTAACACCAGCAAATGGACTGGAAAAGAAAACTCACAGAGGCAAATCTGAACTCAAGGAAACCTGTCACAATCGACAACACCGGAGAGATTTTTACTGAGCCGGAGAGTACGTGGACTGAACTACTGAACAATGGAGTCTAGTTCTCCATACAGGCGAGTTCAACTTCAACCTTAGGGCTCTAAATGGAAAAGAGGAGGGGGAGTGGAGAAGGCCTGGAGAGAGCTAACAGCACACTGATATATTGAGGAAATGCTACTTCCCCGTGTGATTCTCTATGCCCCACACATTGGCGAGAATTCCAATACACGATAACGCTCGACCCCATAGCGCTCAATGTGTGTCACAGATTCTGGAGGAAGCGGAAAGTGTCCTGCTCGAAGTCCGAACCTTGATCCCATCGCGCGACGAGTGTTCTATACGTTGGACGATTTTCGGGTAGCCCTTATTCAGGAATGGAGTGCAGTTTAGGCAAATTGACATTAAGAGTTTCAGCTTGCCGGCCCGCCGGCCGGGATGCGAGCTGTTATTCAGCACCCCTTACAGAACATATACGATTATAAATTATTCCACTTGAAGAGCAAAAATTAAAAAGTAAATCGGAGACGTCTGGAAATGAAAGAAACAGTGGTAATACTGAAACGTATATACAATTACTTATTTGCTCTAATGAATGTTTTGCGTTAATTGAAAAATTATACACCAATTTAGCAAATAAATTCTAAGTTTTACGCTTCGTTTTTATTAAATTCCTTTAATTAAAAAGTTATGAAAAAAAAGTGTTGTCATGGTAACATGCGCTTTTGTATAAAACAAATGAAGAGAGCAGAGTGATAAAAACGAAGCCGTTTATCAGGAAATGTGGAGGAGATGGGGAAAAGGTTGCATTTTAAAAACTTAAGCTCATGCAACAATGACTACCGACAGCTTTCGCATTTACGGACTGTTTCTGACATAATCCACATCTTAGAATTGGGCTAACTCTTTTAGAACTGACTAAATTCGTTACAGAATGCACAGACAATGTCCAAAAAAGCAATGATCGCTCTATAAGTTCATAAGAGAACGTATATACCCAAAATTAAGTATTAAAACTTTTAGTTTTCGAAAAAAATGTCTATATGTTTTTTTTTTTTTTTTTTTCCCTTCCATTATCTGTACGTCATATTATTCGAATTACTTCCTACTGTAAATACAAAAACAGGTTTGCTTTGAACTCAGTTTCTGCAGAATATTAAATCATATTTCATAATTGAAGAGAAGTATACATTATAATGTGTTTAGAGGGTTGCTTCGGAACTAACATGATATAATGAGCAAAGCACGTAGGCTGCTATTGTGCTCAACATGTATGTCATTTCCAATTCAAGTGCCTGTCAACTCGAAGACCTAGAATGTGGTATCGTCGTGTTTGTCTAATATATTATTAACATGCAATGTGCGATAAGTTATGAAATATGATCATTTGATCTAAATTTAATCATGCATGCTTCATTGACTTAAAATTGTAATAAAGACGTAGTTAAGTTTTTTCCCACAGAATTAGCAAAG
The DNA here is from genome assembly GCA_030762175.1 of Metallyticus violacea. Taxonomy (NCBI): domain Eukaryota; kingdom Metazoa; phylum Arthropoda; class Insecta; order Mantodea; family Metallyticidae; genus Metallyticus; species Metallyticus violacea. The sequence continues at coordinate 7,452,016 of CM060837.1, read as the reverse complement.
TTATTGTTAGAAATTATTACACTAATATCACTAATTGATACCTGTGTAACTTTATGTTCAATATTTCTCAAAGTTGAAATATTGCCTGATTATTTTCTGAATAACTGTATCCTTTTAGCGAATTGTACCAATTGTGATTGTATCCATTGCACCAATTAAAAGTTTTTTTCAGAAATTTCTCGATCTACTTACTAGGCACCAAAAATAACAATGAAAAAAAAAGAGACTGGATGAGTGTGAGTGTGTGTGTGTGTGTGTGTGTGAGAGAGAGAGAGAGAGAGAGAGAGAGAACAATCTAGCGGCAGCTGTTTTTTTCTTTCCCACGAAATTTGACATATCAATTAACAACCAATTCATTGAGTTCAAAAACCACCAAAATTGTTATTTTAGGAGTGAGGTTAACGGTAAAACGAAGCTATATATAATATTAATGAAACATAAAAATAAAGAAACACTATTAACAATGTAACAAATTAACACTAAAATAAAAGTAGATAAAGATAAAACACAGAGAAAGAGTCACACTTGAAATTGTTATATTTCGAACTACTGCGAGTTCTTCAATGGCAAGAAGCTAGACATGCCATTGAAGAACTCGCAGTAGTTCGAAATATAGCAGTTTCAAGTGTGACTCTTTCTCTGTGTTTTATCTTTATCTACTTTTATTTTAGTGTTAATTTATATATATATATATATATATATATATATATATATATCTTCGTAAAGATATAAGCTTTTAACGCTCTAGTGGCCGTAATTTTTGTTTTTTTCCCAACGAAATTCGCAAAAAAAAAAAAAACACCATTTACGATTAATCCAGCTCGTTAACCTACAAAATTGGCCCTTTGGGGGTTACCCTAAAGCGAGAATTTAAAAATTGCTTTAACAGCATCAAGTTTTTTTTTTTCCGAACGAAACTCGGTAATTGCAATTGAAATAAAATATGAAAAATAGTTTCCGAATATAAGCGAAATCAAGTTAGGAATGGCGTTTATCTGAAACCCAAAATTTAAAAATTGCTCTAGCGGCGACAGTATTTGCTTTTAGCAATGAGACTTGGTGTGCACCATTTTAATAATATATTTTTTTCTAAAAATAAAGAAAATTAGGCCATTTCACTGCAGCATTAAACTATATTTATAACGATGAATATGTTTTATGTTTAGCAAAAGTATGGTCGTGAGGATAGCAAATGTGAAATATCAATTTAATATGCCTGTGAGAATTATATTTGTATGTAAGAGCGTTCTGTACTAACCTTCAGAAAACGTTTACGTTACATGTTTTTACTACAATAACGTTTCAATTAAATTTAAAAGCTACTGAAAATAGTTGAAATTTACCATTGTTTATTGATGTATACAGTATTTTTTCAAATAGTGACATGTTTTTGTTCCATTGAAACATATGAACATCATCTCCTTAAACACGCCATGTAACTCGAAACTTTCTGTTATTTCTCTCTGTTTTAGTGAATGTAAAGATGATATCAAGGGCTCAGTTCATAAACACGGTTATATTTAATTATGTTTAAAAATAACCACACAGTAGAGCTTTATCTGTCAGTGGAGATGTATTTCATTTAATTATTAGTATATTCTTTAATTTTTGTGTTTTAATCTCAATTAAAAGAATGTGGAATAACAATAGTTATATAAATGTGTTTCTCTTTCGTAATATTATAAGATTGCAAGAATTTAAATTTTGTTTCCCTCACTTTTGAACATTAGAGTAATTTCATGCAAAAACCTAGTTAAATAATATAGTTCAGTTTTTCTTTTATTGGCTTTAACATTTGTCATGCTAATACGACACAGTAGTGCCATAACTTATTTCTTTACTTCATAAGGTCATAATTTCATTTTTTAATTATTTTTTAAGTTAATTTACTTACTGAGGAATTCGCTTATTTTACACAATTCCTGCAAGCCGGACTTTTTTTATCTGCTGTCAAGATAAGCGATGATAAGCCCTCATTTTTATATAATAAAAATACTTTCGATCACAATTTCATGATTAATACAATCAAATGCTTTATCAATCCCATCAACATGCAATTTATTACTTAATTCTTATAGAAGTTCATTTGCAAGTTTAAAATTTATTTTAACTGTGAATAATAAATCAGGATTCGGAATATAGTTTTTAAAAATATTATTCTTACTTATCTAATAATAGTATCATCTACGTATAACTTAACAAAACTGGACTTAACTTACACGCTTGTCATAAACCTTTCTTTTGTTTAATTTCTATAGTTAAAACGTCTTCCCCTAATTTCCCACAAAAGGTATTGTCCTTGTATAAAGCTTTAAATATATTCTCCATGTGCTGACCGCCACGGATGGCCGAGGTAGTCAAGGCGCGGGCTTGTGAGCGGAAAGTCTAGGGTTCGAATCCCGTCAGGACCGTCCTCTCTGACTGAGGTTTTTTCTAGGTTTTTCTCAGTCCTCATAAATGGCAAATGCCGAGGAGGTACCCTACACTTAGGGCTGGAACGATTCCTTCTTTAAAAAAAACCACAATTTCCCAATATATCATTTCATATCATCAGTGCCCATCGCCTGTGGTGCCTTTGTAGCAAACACGGACGTTAAAGAACATTCATTCCATATGTTGACTCCTTCATTGACTATATAAAACACAAATAAATTTGTTAATTCTCTATAAATTGATTAAACATTTCATTGCGTAGAGAATTTGGCATATTCCAAAATGCTTAAAAAAAACATGTGTTAAGAGTAAAAGTAAATTGAAAATATGAAAGAATTTACCTTACAATCAGCCCTCTGACCCAAAACTGTCCACTGTGGCTGCTCCTATTTATTGTATGTTTGTCCTGCTAGTTTTTCACTACAACACTTATTTTCCATTCTGATGCATTTAGTTTTGTGCTGGCAACACTTTCATTTAGTTTTTTACTAACCTTATGACCCCTATTCAGTTTTGGACTGACAGAGCCGACGGAATTTTTAATTTCTTCTTTAGGACACTTAGCCCAAATAGCACTATACAAACATTATAGGTTTTGCCCACAGTGTATCGCTCCAGCCGTGCAGTGCATGCCATTTCTAATGTACACGGCACCAAAATGACTATATATGTGATTTATTACCCTTCTGCATCACTTATTTACGCTGCACAACCTAACCTATTTACATACACATTCGAACTATACAGTAGTTTCCACAACTACGTGTTTACAATTTGTAATATTTAAACTTCAATTTGTTTCAGCAAAAGCAACCGAAACGCACCACTAAACGCGACCGAAGCAATCAACTTGTATTGTTTTGTACAACTTTCCCTCTTTCACTGGCGATTCACGGCAAATACACAACCTTCAGCTGTTTTTCAGAACAGCCAACGTCTGGTTTAACCATTGCCAACTCTCTCTAAACCTCGAAGTTCATCGATTAGAAACGGCAATTAAAGAACGTCATAAATATGTGAAGAATTACTTAAAAAAAATATGGAAAATGTCTATTGTTATGTCGGTTATTAAGAAAAACTTTATTTGAAATTGTTCCGACAACAAATTAAACTAGTATTCAAAGTAAAATCCTTAGATTCGATTGTCTTAAAACACCTTTCAGAGCAGTTTCTGAGGACAAAGCATATAATGTAATTACCTTTTTTAATTGTATTTATATTATTTTTTAAAATTTATTTTAGTAGTGTTTTAAGGCTCGTTTTGACCACTCAGGCACCACAAGCGGTGGACACTGATGATACATGAAATGAAATGATACATTGGAAAAGGACATTTTTTTAAGGAAGGAAACGTTGCAGGCCTACCTTTAGGGTACCTCCCCGGCATTTGCCAGTTATGAGGACTGAGGAAAACCTGGAAAAAAACCCCAGTCAAGGAGGACGGTCCTGGTGGAATTCAAATCCCAGACCTCCCGCTCACGGGTCCGCGCCTTAACGACCTCGGCCACCTGTGGCGGTTGATTTTTGTTTATATATATATATATATATATATATATATATATATACATACTGACTAATACATTTATCTTATTTAGTGCCCTATAGTGATACATTTCAGAAGTTTATTAATTGCATCATTTTTTCCCGTCATTGCTGGGGGAGGGGGGGTTATTTCCTAAACATTTAAGTGTTTTACTTAGAGTGTGTAAATGCAATTCTGTGTAATTCTGTGTGGTTTTTTTTTTTTAAACATTTCTTATGTTTAAATAGGTAACGATGTTTATTTTACACACATACGAGGTGGTATCCAGAATATTCGGGACTGGTGCTGCCATCTGGGCAAAAATTACTTTGAGACTAATGACCGCCGTAGTTCCCTTCCACACGTATACACCAGTCCCAGCGATTCTGCCATTTTCCAAGTGCATCTTGGGAGTCATGTTCTTTGAGGGTGTTTAGCACAGACAGCGTTTCTTCTTGAATCCTCTCAATTGTGTCGAACCGACGTCCTTTCAACTTGATTTTCAGTTTGGGGAATAGAGCGAAGTCGCAGGGTGCCAAATCAGGAGAGTACGGAGGGTGGGGGATAACCGTCATGATGTTTTTCGTCAAAAAGCTCCTGGTGAACAAGTAATTGTGACAGGGCGCATTATCGTGATGCAACAGCCAGTTCCCTTGTCGCCAAAGTTCGGGCCGTCGTCTCTGCACATTTTCACGGAGCCGTCGTAAAACGTCACAGTAGTACATGGAATTCACTGTTTGATTTGGTGGGACGAATTCTTTGTGCACAATCCCCTTGGTGTCAAAGAAAACTAAGAGCATGCTCTTGACTTTGCTCTTCACTTGTCTCGCTTTTTGGAGGGGGGGGGGTGGTTGATGAGTTCGGGCTCTTCCGCTGGGAGGATTGTTGTTTTGTCTCAGGATCATAAGCGTACATCCAGCTCTCTTCGCCGGTGATATCCCTGGACAAGAAGGTTGGGTGATCAGATACGGCCTGACGAAGCTCCGTGCAAACTTCAACACTCTGCGCCTTCTGATCAACAGTCAGGCTCCTTGGAACAAAATTTGCGGCGACACGATGCATGCCCAATTTATCAGTTAAAGTTCTTTGGCATGTCCCATAACCATACCCCACTTCATGAGCAAGATCTTCAATTGTTCGACGTCGATCCTCACGAACGATGTGTTGAATTTTGGCAACAATGTCAGGCATTGTGCAGCTGATGGGTCTACCGGAGTGCGCATCGTCTTCAATAGCTGTACAGCCGGCCCTGAATCGAGCATGCCACTCAAACACACGTGTACGGCTCATGCTTTGTCCCCCAAATACTTGTTGAATCATTGCGAGGGTCTCCGTAGCATTTGCACAGAATTTGATGCACACTCTCTGTTCTAATCTTGGATCCATCGTAAAATTGCCACACACTACACACAGAGTATCATGAAAAGTACTATAGAATATCAACACATCTACCCAACTGCATGAAACTTTAAACACTCACTCATCAGATGTACTAGTGTTGCCAGCTAGCGGTAAAAAACTGTACAGCAACTACTGTCGAGATAGCAGCACCAGTCCCGAATATTGTGGATATCACTTCATATATACATTAACTTTTACATTATATCCATCGCATTGGTCCAAAGACCGCACATGCTACCATTTAATACGGCGGATAATATACCTATATGCCAATATTATTTATATGAACTATTAACTCATAAATAATTATACAAGAAAACACACACTCTCTCTCTTTCATACAGTTATACATTGTTTAAATACATACCGCTTCTAAATAGAAGCACATTAAATGAAAACCAACCCAACTATTGACCAATTTCCTTCCTGCTCAAGCAAGCCCCCAACATGCTAACCTGCCCCTATTCCAATATATAAACTTGGCTCCAAGGTTTACTCTCCAATGTGTCAGTAATCGAGTATGTTGCCAGTCTTCCAAGTTTCCACAAAGAGGGCAAACTCTTATCGTCTGTTTCATTGGTCATGTTTGCTCTTTCTAAGCCCCCGGTCTAAACCAAGCTATGACGGCCCTTAAAAGTGAAGTTGTGTATGTATAATTCGTTCCCCCAGTTTATTTTAGCCCATTACTAAATTTCAATTGTATTTTTTTCTCTGCATGTTGCTTCTACGTCCTGCAGGTAGATGTCAATTAGCTTTCTTCTGACTTTCCTCCACACTTTTCTGCTGCTTCTTAATCCCCCCCCCCCCCCCACCTCTTCCCTATCCGTTTCATTTCATTTTTTTTTTTTTTTTATTTTCTCTTTAACCCTTCTACCCAGTAGCTATAGTGTCAGTTTCTCACTTGATGCAGATAGCAAATTGACCTTAGTGAAGAGTGTTCTCCCTTTAATATTCGTAACCAATATTTTACAGCCAGAGTTTTATCTACAAAGTGCCTACATTCCCTTAAAATGCCACAATTCGCTGTACCCCCTCCCCAAGCCGAAGAGCCATTTTAATAAATATTCTGAGTTTTATCTAACTGTTCCATTTTACTCTTACTCTATGTCTTACATCATTAACAAATTGCCGATCTTATCATGACCTTTTTTCCCATAATGTTCACTGGAGTGTCCGGAATCTGCGACAGTGTGCGTAGAACTTCTGCCATACGCCCTCGGGCTTTATACAGTGCAGTGGCTCTCATTTTGAATGTTATACCCCAATACTCAAAAACTTTTAACATTTATTAGTTCTATTCCCCGATACTTCCACCTCTCATTCTCACTGCAGACGGATCCAATTTTAAAAACTATTTTCTAGTTTGTCCACCACTGATAGTATGTAAATAGAGAACGGTCTGACCCGTGCGCAAGATAAGTATTTAATTTATGTATATGATAAACCATTATTGAAATAAATACATCTACTATCCGTGACGGTAGAGTTCCTGGAATTTTAGGCAAAGAATTCGGCGGTACCCACTTCCCGGCTTCAATGTTTTCGTAATTTCTTCCAAGCAGGAAATCAGCCTGGTTCAAAACCAATGGTAATCTGAAGGCGCAAAGTCAGGGCTGTATGCTGGATGCGGTGGCAGTTCGATCCCTTTCAATTCCGGAATTTGGTTGTTCGCGCTGTGCCCTGCTGCAAGAAAATCTCTGTAATAAATTAAAAAGTATAACGCCTCTTTATTTATTCGGTTGCTTACAGCTTTCAGACTTTCTTTTACGTTCCATAAATCTACGAAAAGGACCAACTTTATGGAAAGAGAAACTAAAACTGGCCACTGTCGTTGACCATACATTTTTGGTACCTTTATTTAAAAATCGCCTTTCCTGGCGGGTATTTTGTTTTAAATCTTCCAGGATTTGTGCAGTTGACGAAGCTAGCAGTGTCTTGTGGTACTCATAGACCCAAACCAGCCAGGGGCGATGAACTTTTTGAGCGTAAAAATTCTAAGTATGGCTTCTTTTGGAAGGAAAGTAAAAACATTTGTCCGCGTCGTAGATTTACGGAACGTAAAGGGTGAAAGCTGTAAATAAACCAAATAAATAAAAAGCTATGGTGTTTTTTAATTTATAACAGAGATAAACGTCCGCAAGGGGTTGGGTTGGGGGACCGAGGGGCCACAAATCCTTAAAGATGGTAAGTAAAACAGATAATTAGTTAATTAGTAGTAAATTGTTAAAGAAACTGGCATTGTATTTCAGCAGCATTCGTAGATACGAGCAAAGCGGAACGAATGAGTTACCTGGGTCGCTCTGAATTATAATTATTAACATTAAAGTATTACAGCCTAATAATGAGTCCTAAAAGGTACCAACATTTGTTTTAAGCTCTTTCCTCAATATTTAATTTAAGGTGTTTTTGTTTAAATTATTCCTCAATATTTAATTTAAGGTGTTTTTGTTTAAATTACAAGTATTTTCAGTAGATAGTTATTTCATATGGCATGTTTTGAAATGAGAGATAAGTATAATAAATGAAAGTAACATTATTTTCAACAAAATGTAAGAATAATCTACATACACATATAATGGGTTTTACATGGTAAACATGTAAATTACGATGCAACGATTCGAAAACATATGAATGCACAGTAGTTGTACACGCTGGCAAAGGAAAGACTTACATTGCAGTTGCTATGGAAAAAAGGTCTACCGTTTCTTCGTTTCATGTTCCAAGTCTATTTAACACAAATCACGAATTGTTTGCTATCAATGGGGTCATGAAACATCGTGACAACGTAGGGATCTTGTTCGAAGCCCGCTCGTGACTTCACGCGCTTTCCCGTTTTTTTATCTTACTGCATCTCGTCGTAGGCAGAGGCAAGTCTGCGTCTGGGCTGCGCTACTTCTGTTCCTCCCTCTCTCAATTAGACCTCGTGTTTCATGAATTTATTACTTTTTACATTTTTAAATAAAAAGTCTTTCATAAGTCACTTCAAACTTTTAAGCGTATAAATTATATTTTAGACAGAGAAGGCATTACTGCTTTTAAAATTGTTTTCTAATATAATCGCAGTACTTTTGTTCAACATATATCAATGTTTCTGCTATGCTATGTGCAGAATTTCAGTATCCTGAAATATTTCAAATTTCAGTTCTGAAAAAAAAATGTTGTGACAAGAAATTTTGTTCTTTAAAGTAATCCCATAACCAAAAGTCGTTCAGGTAAGAGAGTTGAAAATCGACGACGTCATACGAGGGCGGATTGATAAGTCTGGTAAATTTCTTCAAAATGATGGGGAATTTTGTTAAGCGCCATGATTGTTAGTAAGTGAGATTCTTGTAACGTTTTTGTTCAAATTTTCAGACACGTGCACCGCGAGATTCTTTCCTAGCAATGTCTCAAGTGTTCAGTGCAATACGTTTAGCAGAAATGGAAAACAAAGAGTATCGTGTACTGTGGCCCAGATACAAACTGAGTTCATGATTTTCTGCATGGCATTTAAGAGTGAATAAATTAGTTTAAACGTTGCTGTACAAACACCGAGGATGATGTACGTTCCATGCACCCGACTGAGGCTTCTGGATAGTGTCGATAAAGTTCATCGTATAGAAGACTGTTAATGGGTGAAAATGCTGAGACGATATGGACAGGTACATAATACCCTGCATGATGTTCTGCATATGAAGAAGCTGAGCGCGCAATGGGGGCCGCGTTTGTTGACTCCAGACCAAAACCACTGGAAGTAGGACATTTCAGAATGTGACTGGAAAATTTGCAGCTTATCCGAATCACTTCTGTCGTTTTGGGACTGCGGACGAAACCTGGACCCATCACTACACTCAGGTGACCAAACAGTGGGTCGGAGAAGGCAAAAGTGAACCGAAAATTGTTAAAAGTGGCGACAATCTTTTATTCACCTCACAGGGTGTCATCATGATTGACTATTTCGAAAAGTGTAAAACAGCGACCGGCTGTTATTACACATAAGTTTGCATAAGTGACCAAGGAGAACACCCAAAACGTGCTCCTTCACCTGGAGATACGCCGGCCCACATGCCAGCCTTTGTGATAGCAAAAGTGCTCAAGCTGGGCTTAAAATACTTCCTCACTCACCCACCCAATTTCCCACATTGGGCCCTATGTGACTTTTTCTCTTTCCTAACTTCAAACATTGGCTTGGGGGAAGAAATCTTTTTCGAATGAAGAGATTATCTGTGCTGTAAAAGTGTATTATGCACAGTTGGAACGATTTTTTTTCCTGAGGGAATAAAACATTGAACTCTGACTGAACCAAATGTGTTCAGCTCAAAGAGCATTGTAGAAATAAAACTTTCATGTTACTATATATAATATAAAATAAAAAGAAAAATAAAGTAACACTATTAACAATGTAACAAATTAACAGTAATTATAATAGTAGAAAAGGATAAAACACTAAAAAAAAGTCACACTTGAGATCACAATATAATATATATTATCAGGCATCAATCCGCCCTCGAAGTGCCCACTGATGACAAGATCTCGAAACATTTGGTACACCGCGTCCACTACATTTTACATAACGTTTTGGGCGTGAGAAAGCTTTCAGCTCGATGGGGGCCGTGTTTGTTAACAATGGACCAAAAACTCATTTTATTCCATATTTCGCAAGACTTTAGACATGTTTAAATGCAATTTCAATGAGTTTTGCTGACGTTGCATAACAGTTGACGAAACATGGACTCGTCATTACACGATAGAGACGAAGGAGCAGTGGGTGGCAACAGGTGAAAGTGCATCAAAAAAGCAAAAACGGTTCCATCTGCAGGAAAAGTCATGGCTATGGTTTTCTTGTATTCTCATGGTGTGCCTGCTCATAGACTACCTCCAGAAGGTCAGAACTATCACCGAGGAGTATTACGCTTCACTACTGGACAAACTGAAGGATGTTATTAAGGCTAAACGTCCACACCTTGCGAAAAAGAAAGTTCTCTTTCATCATGATAATGCGCCTTCACACACGTCTGGAATTGTTGATGCAAAACTGCAAGACTTTTTCTTCCAAGTGCTGCACATTCGCCATATTCGCCGGATTTAGCTTCCAGTGATTACTTTTCGTTCCCAAACCTAAAGAAATGAATGAGGGGACGAAGATTCACATCAAATGCTGAGTAGGACGCTTATGTTTCACAGTAGGATAATCTCCGTATGTCCTCAAGTAATAAAAGAAACAAATTTGCAACTATGTCTATATCTAGGCCAATATTAAAAATCATTTTCTGATTATTTTTAAATTTATGAACAAAAAGTTTTAAAAATGCATTTTAACTCCTGAAGCAGTAGAAACACGGGAATGTATGGGACAGCCCTAAGCGGGTAGGTTGCTTGTTAACGAGAAACGTTGCATGTAGTCCATTTTCTCACCTTGCGGTAGTTCGCGTGCACGGGGGCCATCTTTCCGTACTGCACTCCCCATGATTACCTTCCTATCGATTCTTCTGTCTCCCTCCCTCCCCCTTTCCGTTATTTCATTTTCCCTGCCTGTTCCGACACCTTGTCGCACAAGATGGACTCCGCAGTGGTGACCGCAGATAAAAATAAAAAAAGCAGGAAATGCCGGGGGCACAACACGAAGAATGGACAGAAGTAAAAAGCAGTTGAACTCTATCCGCCTATTTTCCTCTTTTTTTTTTTTTTTTTTTTTGGTCCTCTCTTTCTCTTCCATTCCGAACTGTGTTTCCCCCCCGGATTTTTTTTTTCGGGAGTTGCGACATATATTCTGTGTTTTGCCGTCTGGACATTTCCTTCCCAAGGGAAATTGTTATGTATTAGCCCTTTGCAAAGGGATTCGCCCTACGCCACTGTCCACTTGGGTTTGAGATTCCATCTACTCTATATGGACGTTATTTGTTTTTGCTTTTCATCTCGTCCCAAATCCTTGGATTTCGTCGTTGAAATTACAAAAGATCATCTTCTCCACCCGCAGCAGGACTGGCTGATATCGGCCTCTCTTACACGAGGGAGGTAATGTGGACTTTAAAACGGAGAGTTGGTCTTTGAAGCCTGAAGCTGTGTAATAAACATGGGCATTGAAGACCTGCAATTATTCCTCTTTTCGGCCTTCCAGGCTATAAACGCAGATTCTGTGCTAATATTTGATCCAAGTTTAGATAATAAAGTTTTTTTTTTTTTTTTTTTTCCGTCTTGACAGATGCTCCGAATCAGAAGATGATTTGTGTGCATCAGAGACTTCTGAAATCCCTCAAAATACGAAATACTCAATAAGCCACCTACCTGAGTTGGCACATGGTTGGTTAATAAGATTATAAACATATTGCACACAACGTTTTATGCAATTTTACCATTGAAATATCTTTAAAAAGTATTAAAAACGTGCAAAATATGAGGTTATGACGTAGCAGACAGAACGTATTATTTGTATGGTTTCTCTTAGTTCTCGTTTCTAAGACGATGTTATTTTGTTTTTGTTCCGAAGAATTCAAATGGAAATCTTTGATATTGAAAATGTGGATATCATTCCAGAAGAAATTATACAGGTAGCTGATTTCTCAGATATCGGAAAAAATATACGAAAAGAAATATGACAAGCTTTGTACATAGAGAAAAGAGAAACATGTCAGTACAACTAATGAAAAAAATCTTTCGGCAGATTTTTCAGAGCCGGTTAGTATATAATATAACATTTATTGATTATTAAAATGGTAAGTAATTTAAAACTTAGATTCTAAAATTTATTTCATTTTTTTTTCCCCAGACGAAGATTTACATGCCTTCGACGCTCTGGTGTGTGTATTCGAAAGTTAAAGAAAATATCGATGTTTCATTTCTTGAAGTGTTCAGTGGGATTCAAATATGGTCCTTAGTTCGACATTGTACGATTTATGATAGAAGCACCTGATTTTTTAAGTAGTGTTTTACGCCTGAGGCACCACAGGCGGTGAACACTGGTGATATATGAGATGAAATGAAATATTCGGAAAGGATATTTTTATAGGAAGGAAACGTTCCAGTCCTAAGAGGTACTCCCCGGCATTTTCCAGTTATGACTGAGGAAAACCTGGATAAAAGCTCAATCAGGGAGGACGATCCTGTTGGGAATCGAACCCCAGACCTTCCGCTCACAAGTCCGCGCCTTAAAGACCCCGGTCACCCGTGGTGATGGAAGTATCTGATAGTAAATGTTTACTAATGAAAGCTGTGTTGTCTTTTGGAATTTATAGGCGCCATGAACTTCACTATTTGTATTTTGATGATGTTAAGGTTGAAGGCCGTATTCGAGACACGAAAACCGCCACGGTCGGCCGAGGTCGTTAAGGCGCGGACTCGTGAGCGGGAGGTCTGGGGTTCGAATCCCACCCTGACTGGGTTTTTTCCAGGTTTTTCTCAGTCCTCACAAATGGCAAATGCCCTGGAGGTACCCTAACCATAGGCCTGGAACGTTTCTTTCCTTCCTTAAAAAAATCGTTTCCCAATATATCATTTCACCTTATGTATCATCAGTGTCCACCGCCTGTGGTGCCTCAGTAGTAAAAACGGGCGTTAAACACCATTCAAAAAAATCAACCATTTTAAAAATATCTACAGTTAGTGCCTGTAGGGTTTATGTCCTTCGAAATGGTTCGTTCATACAAATATGTTATAAATTTATCGCAATAAAACACATTAAAAGACTTAAAAAACCGCCGTCATGTTATAATATACTTCTTAACCCGTCAATGCAATACTGTCGCAGTCCCGAAAGAACCCTCGGTCGCACGAGAGTGGGCACTAGGGGCAGCTTCTAACTTTAATCCCTAAAAATCATAATTTAAATCAAGGGGCAGAAATAACACAATGAACTTGATAGTTAATTTGTTGTCGCTACAGTTTTTTAATGGTGTTATCAGTTAGACGCTGTTACGATGGCCAGGGAGTGGAGTTGTGCATCTTTACCTGCTCACAATTCTCGATAGACTGACGCTTTTTCCTATCCAAAACCTCCACACATTGCAGCTATACGCATGCGCAGAGCTTGGCTTTTGCTAAGTTTCAAAGACACTAGACGAGCGTGTATTTAGCTCGCGATTGTTGACTACTGCTACAATGATGGGTCTCATTATTAGAATTTTAACTGTTAAACCCCATCATATACCAGAATACTCGTTTTTAAACTTCCTTGGTGTTCAGTTTTATAAATTGGCTCGTTTTTACTACACCGCAATCACTTTGACGCGTTTTCCACTCGTTTTCTGCTCATAATCTGTCCCTGGAAAATCTTTAAACATCACCGAGTTACACGCAGTGACAATACTGAAAACTGCATGCGATAAACGGAAATCGCAAAGGAAAAAAAAAAAACCTAAACGGTAATCACTTTCATTTGTACCAACGTTCTCCAAAAATAACCAACGAAATAGATGGATGTAATTAAGTTGAAACGAGTTTCCGAGGTCGCGATGATACCATTCCATCAAGAGGTCCAAACCCACCAACCCAATTCATTGCCAGCTTTTAAAAAATTCAGTACCAGGCGACGAGAATCATTTATTCATGGGGTCTCTAGTGACCTATCAGTTGTCAGCAGCGGCGGCTCTCGTGTAAAAAAAGTGTACACATTTTACTTCTCCCTTTAATAGGGGTTCACGTATCGATTGATAAGGGAACAATAATACGATTCTACTTGCCATGTTGCGCAGGTGAAATACTTCTGCACAGTGGAAACGCTTTTCAACTGTCAGCCTCGCATTGAGCATTCAATTAATAATTACACAGCCAAATATGCATATTTATGTATTGAATTTTCCAATACATTAGGTTTTTTTTCTTTGATACAATAAATCTCTTGTTATAAAATCAAACATGTCTTCAAAACGTGCAAACATTGTGGTTAAACAATGCGTATTTCTGAAAGACCTACAAATTGAAACAAAAGTCGCTTTCAGTTTCCATATTGACAATTACAGGGTTAGTTAAAAGACCTGCACTAACTAAATAACTTTCGAAGCATGTGGATCAGTGGCATGAAACTCGGTATGGGGGGGGGGGGGGTAGCTGTATGTTGAAAATTCAAAAAATGATTTTTTTAACAAAGTAACTCCAACGTTCTTATTTTAAAAAGAATATACATATATTTGTTGTACATTTTTGAATAATGCTCAATAACAGCTTTTCAAAAAGAAATCCGCACTAAATACTTTTGTACAAATTTATTGTTGCTTAATCAATTAAATAAAACTTTTAGCTAATTATAAACCTATTTTAGCTAATTTCAGTTAGCTATGAACCTCAACCTATGATAGAAATGCGGAAGCGCTCCATCTTGTAGGAATAACAAACAAAGGCATTGACCACAACTATCGTGCGAAGAAATACGGCCCCTAACCCATGTGACGACACAAAATAAGTAGACGATGTATTTGTTTACTGTCCTTTGTTAATATCCAAGGCATCATATTTACAGATACAGAAGCATCTTATTTAAGACATTAAATCCCACTGTGATGTGCGAAAGGGAAAGAATTCTGATTTTGATTATGGTTGGTTATGGAGACAGGTAACGAGCTCATGAGAGCCGGCGAATTTATTTAATGAGATGCATTCGGGTCGCAACCCAATTCCAAATACAAGCGACAAGGATTTTTACTCAAGCTGGAAGCTTTAAGGACTTACCAAGATCAGGTCACCCGAAAAGTGCAACTGATGAGAATATTTCATTAGATGTTCTCCTCCATGTACAAGAAAATCCAAAAAGTTTCTACCACAATTTTGTGGTTATGGATTACCCATAAGTAAAAATCCCATTGAAAGTCCTTAAAAGTGCCTAGCAACTTCCTTTTAAAATTCAATTTTTGCTGGAACTTTCATAGGATAGAGGAATGCAGATTTGTGAATTCGTGATGCAGCGCAATAAATTCACTTTTTCTTAGACACTTTGTATCCTCAGATGAAGCCAAATTCTGCCTGAATGGGTTTGTCAACAGACACAACTGCCGATATTTATCAGATGTAAATCCATAATAGACGGAGAAGAAACACACGCAGTATCTACAAAAACTTAATGTTTGGGCTGGAATTTTTGGTGAAAATCTCATTTAGTACTTTCTTCTTAAGAGAAATGCTGAACGCTAATAGATATTTGCATTTGCTTCGGAGTCACACAGTATTCACTATCGCAAAATTTGTCGACATCTAGTCAAACATGGGCTACCCGAGATGACATCTATTTCCAACTTGATGGAGCTGACAGAATATCCATCTGCACTTATATCAGGGTTTTCCACAAAGATGGTTGATAGGAGAGTGGGAACTCCCCAGATTTGTCGCCTTTTGACTTCTTTTTGTGGGGTCATTTGAAGTAAATAGTACATCGAGAAAAACTAAAAAATTTAGAATGTCTGGAGTATCGAATTAGGACGGGTTGCAAGACATTCCTCAAGCCTGGTTAAATCATTCCTCAAATGATCGATTGGCACATTGTCAATCAAGCTACTAGTTAGAATACAGAATTTGGAAGTTGAACTAACTTTTGTTTTTGTTAAGGTAGGGACACCCTATTATTCGCTACCTTTTTTGTTTTCTTCATTTAGCAATACATAAAGTATCTATTATGGATAGATTTTTAAATGTTCTTAATGTGTATTATTTGAAGATGTAAAAATATGTTGGGTATTGCATTTAAAATAAGGTCTCCTTATTTGTCTCCAAGTTACTAGGCAACATGTGATTTGCTTATATATGCTGAAGAAATTTATTTTAAAGAATTATTTAAGAGCAGCTTAAATGTATTACCTTTCAAAATCTAGGTAAGAGTATGCGACAAAATAGCATATTGTATTCTTCATCAGTGGAAGAAATATGTGAGTAGACGGTAAGGATAGTGCCATAGCATCTAAATGGAGATAACGATTTAATGATGCAGATACTACGAGGGGCATTCAAAAGCAGCCTATCCATTGTTGGACAATAATGTTTACAACAATGTAGTTAGTGCAGCTGGCAACAACGAACTTTAAGCTATCAAAATATACATAAATGCAAGTTTAAAATTGTACAGTCACTGTCGTACAGGCTGTTGAGTCAGTCTTGTGTCAACAGTTGGTGAAAAATCATGAATATTTCAAAAGGAAACTTTAAATTTTACATTTTCACACGCCATAAGCAGGTGAAAGAGTGAAAAAATTCAAGAAAACTTAGTAGCTGTTCTTAGTGATCAAGTGTGTTCATTTGATAGCATTGCAAGATGGATTCGATCATTTGAAAAAGGCGAGAAACTTTGAAAGACACCCCCCGCTCTGGCCAGCCTTGGGAAGCTGTGAACGAGAGAACAATTCAAGAGTGAGGAACTTGGTGGTGGAAAATCCACATATCAATGTTGGCAGTATTGAACATTTAAAGTTGTGAAAAATCTGTAATTAATGGCCTCCAAATTCCCTAATCCATGTGGAGAAAGGAATATGCAAGGAAAGTGCTGAGCATGTTTCCACCAAATGTTACTAAATGTTTGACAGACATGCACTGGTGATGAAAGTTGGTTTTATTTCTATACCACCCCAAATAAAGCTCGCATTGATGTAGGGATTAAATGAGAATCGATCCAGTACCAGTTGCTCTACAAGATTTTCGTTCTCGGAAGCGAATGTTCACTGTTCTCTTCAACTATGAAGAATCAATTGTGGTTGAATGTATGCCAGAAGGAATGACAATGACTTTGACACCGCCTTTATTTGAAGAGCTGAGGCGGCAGTGTCCAAAGGCTGTCGCTTTCGCACGACAATGCGTCTCCTTACAGAACAGCTGCAAATTTAAGGAAACTGGAAGTCGCCAAAGTCCAGTTGCTTGACTATCTATCACACAGCCCTGACATTGCATCGTGCGACTTCTCGAATGCTATCTTGCATTGATGGAAAACCTTTTAAAAGAGTGCAGGATTTTGCTCAAGCTATAAATTCAGTTCTGTTCAGTCCGAGTGCCGTAGTGCTTTTGACAAGTGGTTGCATCGTCTACATGTGCGTGTGTGGAGAGAGTTGGAGAACACTTTCTAGGATTGTGAGGACATTTGGAAAACGTTTTGAATGCCCCTCGTGACTATGGAGATAATGGTGTTGGGGTAATTCTCAACACGTATGATAATGATGAATGTTTACTTAAAACACTAATATTGCACATAATTTAAAATATACATTACCCACGTAATGCTGATTTTTAGACGCTAGCCTGTTCAGTGCTATTTAAAGATTGTTTTCTTACCTGTAATAGAAAAAACACAAGTAAATGTTATGTCGTAACTAGACCATGAAAGTGATATGTTATACCTAATATGAATAGGTTTATTGACCAATCATTAAGATTAGAGAGTATTATAGTAAACATAATGTTGAAATTTGTGCTGTTTTTTAAAGGCGACAGCCAGTTACTAAAGCTAATTATGTACAATATCTATTTACATTTGGATATATTTAACGAAATTTGTTTTTAAATTTCAGGAAATAAATATATTATAGGCCAAAGTCTTATTAATTCTTTACATTTATATGATTGAAGACCAGCTTCCTGATTACAAGAGAAGTCAATAAATATTGTTGCTGTAGTGTCCATTTACGTATCACATTGCAGCAATTGCAACTTTCAATTGATATGTTGTTAGTGAACTTGTGGAAAAATTGAATTGTTGAAAAAAGAAAGTGTTTAACGTGAAGGAATTGTTAATATTAGAACAAATGCAATTTCCTAAATGCAGCGCCTTCTATAAATATTCAGAATCACACTTCATCTGTTTGTTCATCATTTCCAGGGAACAAAAGCTAATCGTCATATTCCTGTAAGAGTAAAACACGTTTTGAAGACAAGCGATACAACGATTAGGTTTTGTTGCCTGGAAACGATCTACTAACAGTGCACTTTGGTAACAGTAGTAGATAAAAGATGTTTGACAATAGTAATATTTATTGTAATTGTGTGATTGGCTGCAGGAGGGCACATGGTACATGGGGAACAATGCAGTTCTGTTGCAGAATATTTATTATTATTAATTTAATATAAAATAGCATAGTAAACGGTATATTATCTCCCCTAGTTCTCTTTTATTGCTCGGCTTGTTTTTTGCAATAGTATTCCCCATAACCTTCCAGCAGCTCAATTGGATTCAGGTCCGGGCTACTTCCAGGCCAGTCTTGAGTGTTCATTTTTTTTATACAAAGAAAGCATTCAACTCAAATATTTTAATGACACAATTTCATCAACACTAGCTATATTTCAATTTAATACAAATGTTAATCAAAGTAATTGCCTTCATAGCCCGCTGTGAGGGGAAAAGCCATCTTAAAAATTTTAGCTTGAAGGATCACCAAAAAGGTTTCATACTGTGGGCATGAATTTGTTTTCAAGGATGCAAAGTAGACGTGTGCATTAACAGTGACACGAAGTTCATACGATCTAATGCCAAGGCTGGAAATGCACCCGTCATCTGACTTTGGATGCTTAACTGCTATGCATGAAGGCAGCAAGAATTCTTCACCAGTTGGAAGTTCTGCTGGTCGCTGACACATCACACATCTCTTTCCACTGTCTTCAGTTCTGAGGACGATAGCCAAAGATCACTGAGAACAAAATTTTTGGTATCCTGTCCTTTTTGAAGCAGAAGCCCTCTCTCTTCCTGCCTATTTCTTTCACCCGATCAACATTTTCCTTCTACTTGTATTTCCTTAGTACTCTTGAAATGGTAGACTGATGAAATCTAGTTCTAGTGCTTAGACTAATGCAGGAATAAACAAGATTAACACTTTTCTTCCTCGGAGCTAATTCAACTCCTTTATCCATATTGTCACCGCAATGCCTCAACTAGAAATGAATTATATTCTATTTCTGCAAGGTAAACTGAGAAAACAACAGCAAGTAGTGTAGTATTGTTAGTAAAAATGCACTTGGATATTCGACAATGGAAACAAAAATATACAAGCAACAGATGAACGGCAATGGAAAGCTAAGCTTTATATTAAACATTGTCAAAGTCATAATTCCGAAGGGAGGTGATGCAGAAAATTTTTTCCATCAATTAACCGTTCCATAAATATTATCCATACATATTTCCACTGCATACGTTCCGAAGCCAAAAATCCGATAAAATATGAAAAAAACCGAAATCGTGTGTCCTCAGGTGTGGGCTTCCTGAGTAGTAATAATAATGCCCAGCCTTATACAACAAACTGTTAACATTTTCTTCTACAGACATAGAATTTTGCATTATGCAATGTACAGTGCAAATAATCGTTGGTTACGGCCAAAAATAAAAATGTTTTCGAATTTCTAAATAATAACTACCTATACTTGGAAATACAGTAGCTTTCTCACAGGCTGAAAATTCGAACCGTCGCAGTTAAGTAGCCAAGCGTTATGTTTAAACGAAACAAGATCTGGAGTGTCCCTAGCGGTCCTTGAGATTACAGGGTTAAAGGCGCCGAGCAAAGTAAAAACACGCGGCTGTTCTTTCATTGACAGCCTAACAATATTCAAACACCTTACATATTATTAAATTCACGAAAGGCGCCGCCAACAAGTTCCCCCCCCCCTTTTTTTTCTTGTACGGATAATAATATGGTACTTAGACCAGCACATCACGACCTTGTTACATGTGATTAATTCTGAGTAATAACCAGGGGCAGGAACTGATGCTGCCCACTTCACTGCTTTAAACATTCTAGCTAAACATAAAGAAAGGTTCAAGCAGTCAAGCAACACAGTGCTAATGATTTCGCGGGTTTGTGCATTTATTGTGGGTATTGAATCGAGTACGCGATTATTATTTGCATGGGTGGATAGAGAAACTTCAAAGCACCGTTCAGTGGTTACGCTTGTTGCTGCCAGATATCAGCGTTTGTAAGATGGAGGCGAACATCATATCCTTGAATATCCTTCTTCTCGGCTCATTACCATTATCAACGCCACTTCCACATGGACTTTGGGAAAGATCCATTCGCAGCTGATGTGAGAGGGGATGCTTGTGTAAAGAAAAACCACCGCGTGTCCGTCTGTATCGGAGTAAACAATTCGCTAGGTCAGAGAAGCTGGGCCATAAAAAAACAAGCGGTGACTCTTTGTATCACCTGAATAGAAGACAACAGTTTCATTGATAAAGTGGAAAAAATAACGTTCGCAGAAAATCGCCATTGTGACGTTGAACACTCTCCGAAAGTTAATGTGTTCTATGCTGTTTTTAAGGTTTAAGGTGTATGAATCATTTTTCTTTGCCGAAAGAACAGAAAGAGAGCTAATTTATCTGGATATGATCACTGAATGTCTACTACCACAGCTATATGAGCACAGAGATGATTTCATGCTGCAACAAAATGATGCTCCACCTCATTTCCATAAGAAGTTTAGGAATCTTTATGCCATCACTTGACCGACGATGATACATCTGTCACCCAACAGCCTTAACCCTGGGGTTATATGAAAGACCACGATAAGGATGTGTGCGTGGAAATGACTATAATGTTGATATGAGAGACATTCAAAATTTTTGCAAGTGTCATCTTAAAGTCTAAGCTAAGAACTTATCCTCACAATGATTCAAAGTGCTCTCCATATCCCTCCACACGCAGTTGTAGACGATGCAAAAGCACTACGGTACTCGAACTGAGATATCGTCAACAGAGCTGAATTTATAGCTTGAGCAAGATCCTGCACTCTTTAAAACATTTTCCAGCAATGTAAAATTTCACTGATGAAACAACCAGAAGAAGGTAAGGGCTATAGAGTGGATGGTCAAGTAACTGGAACTCAAATTTGCAGCTGTTCTGTGTGGAGACACATTGTCGTGCAAAAGCAACAGCCTTGAAGTTCCTGTTTTGGAAACCGCAGCCTCAGTCCTTCAAATATGTCATAGTGTTGTCCATTCATTGTCGTTTCTTCTGGAATACAGTCCACTAATGGTCCTTCATAGTGGAAGAAAACATTCGCTTTCGAGGACGAAAATCTTGTCAAGAACAACTGGTCTTTGATCATTCTCATTTACCCACACGCAGTTCTGAGCTTTATTGGGGTGGTTTAGAAATAAAACCAACTTTCATCACCTGTGTATATATATGTCAAACGTTTAGAACTATTTGATGGAAACATGCTCAGCAGTTTTCTTACACATTCCTTTCTCCTCTTCTTCTGTTCATTGGTTACAGAATGTAGAAACCATTTTGCTCAGATTTTTCGCAACTTTAAATGTTCATGGTGTATACTATCAATGCTGTCAACACTAATACCCCTTCCATACTTGGTATTTCAAAAGTAATATGTCAATTTTCCTCCATCACGTTCCTCACTCTTTGAATCGTTCTCTAGTTCACAGCTTCCCGAGGTCGGCCAGAGCGAGGGTTGTGTTTCAAAATCTTCCGCCTTTCTTCAAATGATCGAATCCATCTTTCAATGGTATCAAATGAACACACTTGATCACCATGAACAGCTATCAAGTCTTTGTGGATTTCTTTCGCTCTTTCACCAGCTTATAGCGTGTGAAAATGTTCATGATTTTTCAGCAGCTATTGACACACGACTGAACTCAAAAAACATTTTACAGGTGTATTAGGTAATAAGAAAACTAGTATGTGAAGAACAAATGACGATTTCAGATAAGACATAATCTTTGAATTTCAAAGTGGCATACAGTCTCAAAATCCCTATAGCTGGCCTTTTACTTAAGGAAACTCTGTTAATTATGTACTGTTTTTGTGTTCCAATATGGGCGTTAACTACCCATGACTTTTAAAATCATTTTTAAGTGACAAATTACAACTTATCTTTTTTTATCAGAAATAGTCACCAGTAGCAACGTAAAACATACTTTTCTTCTCAAAATTACTTTTTATTTAATCTTTAAAATGTGCTATGGTAAGAGAAGCACTTTCCTTCGCGCTTTGTTTAAGATTTTCATCAATATCTTTCAACATAATTAGCATAAAATGTAAGAAACCTTTCTTAGATTAACTTAGATGCAGGTGGGTGTTCCAAAAAATAACAACAAATAGTTGTCTGCTCCATTTAACTGCTTAGCTACTAGACTGGAAATGTATGCATATTCCTGCCTACCGTGGCGTTGGTCTTTTTGCACTTCTTGAGAATTCACTGAATTTATGTGCGGTACATTTTCAGTGTAGTACTTAAGTAGTTAAATGGGGCAGAAATTTTTTGAATTTTCATATGGTGGCCAGGGCTCGGTATTTTAAACCCTTCTGTGATAAACTACAACATACGGTTCATTATTTCCCTAAATTGTACAGGAAATACTAAAAGACATGTACTCTTTTTTGCCTAACAATCAGAGAAATGCATTGCTTTTTATTTAATGATTATGATAACCGTACAAAGAACCCCAGTGACATTTTTATATCATTGTCTGATTTTCTTGAAGTCCATAGGCATTGCACTATTTGAAACTTTTCTATATATACACTTTCTAAAAATATTTAGAATGTTTGTATGGACTACCTTGATGAGCCCTGGTTCGAACTTGAAATCAGTGGAATCAGCACAGTAATAACTCCTCTTCTTTCAGAACTATCTCCAGTTGTAGTTTTTGGTGATTCACCTTTAATAAATTATATATAATATTTGTTCCACTAAAGACTGGAGTATTTTATATTTTAAAATTTAAAGAAGACAATCTTCAAAGCATTGCAAAAACTGCATTTTTGAAGAAAATCCGCATACTTTAAATATATTTCTTTCACTGCTAAACATAAAACGAGGCATGATAAATACACTCTCGAACACTGACCAGAGTACCTAATATTAGTGCAGACATCATCATTACCTCAACTTTCAATGAAGCTAATATGTTGTAAGCTAAATATTCATGTACAACGGGGAAAAATAATTTTTCCCCCTTATTATCTACTCTAAAGGCGCATATTTAGGGAATTCCTTCAGCATTATAATTACAAAAAAATACCTTTGTGTTAAAATGTCATAAAACTAGTCAAACTATTTAACTTTCAACAATAAAGCTGAGTTTAATAAGCATTTGCACGTCACTGATAAACAGATGCACGCCACTGTTGAAACAGGAGCATCACACATTACTTGCTATTAATTTGACGGCAGCTAGTGGAATTATCTACAGCTGCCAATGTCGTTAGGTAGACCTGGCGTTTTAACGAGCAGGCTATGTCGCCTTGAGTGGAACGTTATGGTAGCTTGGCTTCCGAGTGTTACAGGAGGTTTGTTTCGGATGTTCCAGCTGCAAGAAACTGTGCGAATTTTTTTTTTTACTTTGCTCAAAATGCACTCTAAACTTGGTATCACCATCGGAAAAAGAGGTTTAGTGACTGATGTGTTACTAAGCCACTTGCAATGTTATATAAATGTTGTCTTAGGTCTGTCAGGAAATAATCCAACCAAGTCGGTGAACAAAAAATATATAAACAAATAAATAAAAAATAAAAATATCATAATAGTAATAATAATATTTCCAAACTACTACACTTCTTCCAGCGATTTTCTAATTTGTTTATCCCATGTATAAAATGAGATTTCTTTAGCTGTGAGGAAAACACTTTTTTTTTTCGGCGACTTCTTGAGTACAGTGGTGAAAAAAAATATTACCTCACCTCCCCTCGCATTTGTAATTATGACTTTGACAACGATTCTTACAAAATTTATGTATCCATTGTTGCTTGTGCGTCTTGTTTCCACTGTTGAACTTTCAAATGCATTTTTACTAACAACACTACACTAGTTGTTTTATTTTCTCGGTTTGCTGAAACAGAATACAGACTCGTTTCTAGTTGAGGCATTGTGGTGACAAGATGAGCGAAGTAGTAGAATTAACGCCCAGGAAGAACAGCGTTAATCTTGTCTATTCCTCAGTTGGTCTAAGCACTAGGGACAGCCTCTGCCGCTTTCAAAAATTACTATTTTATTATTAGATGAAATTTGTGTTTCTCCATTTTGAAAGCTTGTTTGCAAATTCAAGCAGGAAAATCGCTCTCAATTACAGATTAAGGTCAGTAGGTGTTTATAAACATCTACATAATTCCTCAGCAGTCACCATGTTGTCAAAACAATCTAGTACTACTACCAAAGTTTGCATACAAACTGATCGTTTGGTTTTTATGATCCTTGGCAGTCAATCAAATGATCATCGATGAAAGTTATACTCAGTGGGCAGCCAAATGTAGTTACGTGGATGTTGACGAGTAGAATACACCAAACTTTCCAGCCCCCATACAGCCTAAGTTAGACTCCTTGGGATGTTTGTCTTTCTTATGTTGAAAGGGATACATCAGATGATAATGTTTAGCACAATGCCACGAAATAACTTAGTAGACTCTTTAGGAAAGTCTCCGTTACTCCGAAACTAAACATGTCTCAACTTTGCACATCTCTTGCAGGCGGAAACCGGAAGTGACAACAATGAAAGCAGTACCACATGTACTAGTAGAATGAAAGACTGCAAAATCATACTTAACATGTTACTAAAGAAGGAAAAATATTCCTTTACAATTTCTTCTATAGATAATATGCCATGTTAAACAGATATTCTGTAAGAACAGATTTCTTTTAGCTCGTCGGTGGATAATATTGTTCGGGAGTATATTAATGTTCTTAAGCATTCATAACATTCCCTTTTGATAGCATGAAAAATTAGCAGTGGTCTATGAAGAATTTTTTTTTTCAACCTCCGATCGCTCTGCTACTCGACCAGACAAGTATAAGGAGGCGGATTTGATCTAACATAACGTCTGACAAAGCCAAGTCCAATACTTCAAGGGCAGCTGAGCTACAGGCACTTCAACATGGCCGGCATGATTGATTCTCCCGCCAAACCGCTATTCATTTTCCACAGGCAGAAGGGAATAATGTAGCAGAAATTCATCGCAAAGTGAGCCGTGTTTATAGTGTAAACTGTATGAGTGAGGGTGTTGTGCGTGAATTGTGTATGAAATTTAAAGAAGGCCGAACTGATGTTTATGATGATAGTGGACAAGGACGCTTGTTCAGCGAGTTAACCCAGTGGTTTAAGACTGAGTTGTCTGTAGAATTTCCGGACATTTCAAAGTCAGTTCTGTACACTATCGAAAACTTTGTGCACGCTGGGTTCCCAAAAAGACCTAGAGCTAGCGGCAACTTTCTATGAAGAGGGTATTGGAAAGCTCTTCTATCGATATGACAAATGTGACTATGCGGAAAGGTAACTGTGACTGTACTCGATTCCTGGTAATAAAAACATTTTGTGATTCACATTTTTCTTTTTGTTATGCCCCATAAAAATAGCATTGATATTATGTATTTGTATATTTTTATAAATTATCCTGGCTTTTTAACATATAAACCCATAAGAAAAAGTACCTTCCATAGGTGATGTTCAGAATTGCACACAATTTTTCAGAATAGGCGACACACATTACGCCGTAAGGTTTGGGTAAAGCAGCCGATGGTTTTACAACTCACATGAAAAGTCATAATCACTAACACTAAACTAAATTACACTTTATAAATACCCAAATAGTGGAGGAAATAAAACTGCGCATTGATTGAATTAGTTTTATAACTTAATCACTAGTCAAAATATTAAAGCACAAATCAAAAATAAACGTACGACCATGTCCATATCCAAAATCCCTGCAAATGCAACCAATGTGGCATGCGTGCTATGAAAACACACGAAAACTTGGAAGAAATTTACGGGGATTCTGAAACACTGTGTATTCGCAAGGAAATGTAAAAATGTTAGTTTTTTTTTTAAATCTCGTTTACATTTATTTCTGTTAGCATAAAAATGATTGAAATTGCCCTCTTTTGTAGTATAAAAACTTGCTTGCTTTCAAACGAATTACTCGGAAATATTAATCCATATTTTATAATTGAATTGAAACATGATTTGGGTAGAAATGAGACGGTAATCTGGAAGCATAGACGTTATAGCTTAGTTTTAAGATAAAACATAATATACATTTTGTTTTATTAAACATAGATGTGCCATTTGACATCTCAAAAATGAGGAAAATTGGGGGTGAGGGGTGAAACCTAAAATTAAATAATCATTGACCTTAAACTCCCCCCTCAATATCAAAATTGACATGCTTCTCTCTCTCTCTCTCTCTCTCTCAAAAGTAAATTAATATTAGTTAGTTCGATATTCAGATTGGAAAGAGGTTAAATGAAAGTCCCTGTATAATATAGCTAATAACAAAAACCCTCCGTGTTTTGCCTGTCTAAAACATAAGTTTACCTAATTATTCTAAAAGCCATTTTGTGCAAACAGAACACTATCAGCTGTTTTGGGCGAAGATTTCTCCTGCATTAGAGTTGGCCACTGAAGCACAGGGGGCGCTGGTTTTGCTCTATTCCGCAGTTACTTTATCACAGCTGTCACGCACTTTTTATTATTTTTACACAAATATGCGGCTACGCATGCGCTGAGAACTTTATGGGAAGTTACAGCTGTGCCGCCAATTAA
The DNA here is from genome assembly GCA_030762175.1 of Metallyticus violacea. NCBI lineage: Eukaryota > Metazoa > Arthropoda > Insecta > Mantodea > Metallyticidae > Metallyticus > Metallyticus violacea. Next base: position 7,425,245 of record CM060837.1, on the reverse strand, counting down.
CCGGGACACGCTTGAAATGCTGAGATGGTTTCCCGAAAACCATCCGTCACACAGTTGCGAGTTATTGCTGGACTAGGCGGGTTTATGGTCCCGACACGTGGTCCCGACATGGCGAAACTACTGCCTGCTTCGATCGGAATAAAATATGTATAGGCAATAAAATGAATTACTGAACAGACGGTGAAAGCCGAAAGAGCCTTTCAGAAATAATTAAAGTCATGAATTCTGTAAGAGTTGGCGTCATGAAACGAAGTTTCGAGAAAAAAATATTCTTTTTCATTACTGCTACGTGTAACGTAACTTCTCCATAAAGTTGTAAGAGCCAAACAAAAATTACTAGACATAAAAAAATTACTTAGAAGAATTGAAATCTACCAAAAGTCGCTAAATAATTTAAGTTGAAAATGGCTGAAATAAAATTGTTGTAATTTATTTGTCTTTTTAATATTTGTTGTATTGTATATATGTTGAATTATACTTGCCAATCTTTAAATTTTGCCAAAAACACTGTTAAATATTGCCGCAAATCTTCTTTCAACTGAATTCGTACTTTTCAAACCTTGCAAATTACTTAACATTAAAACTAAATACAAGATTTAGATGTAATTTGAACTGCAATATTTTGACATTTAATCACTCTGTGCATGTGACAAAAAGGCTTCTAAACGAACTACAACTCCAATTAAAATTGGAGCGGAAATCTGCAATCCGCAGTCGGCGGATAATAATAGTAACGATAGATGTCGCCTAGGAGATTCTCAAACCCTGCGAAGTTAATTCCGCAAATATTAAAATTGTTTCCTGTGGAATATTAACGAGGCTAAAAGCAAAAACCTAATAATCAACCGTAACCAAGCAATGCTTAAATAAACGAATCACCATTAAACTGACCCGTCACATTTCTTTTTAAAATTATTATTTTTTTAATTTTTTCTTTTCTGTTTTTTGTTTTAAAAATAATTTCCTACCTAGACACGTAGATTTATGTTAAAATAACTTTAGGAAGCAGCGTACAAATGATGAAATACATCTACAGAGTTTTCGTTTTGATTTTTGTTAAAAGGACGGATGTCCTGGATTTCTGAAATTTAAGAAAAATTATTATTTCTGATTATATTTAAAGTTGGCGAACCTGCTAATAACACCAGAGTCTATAAAACTATGATAGATATTTTGTCATTGTCAAAAGTGCCTCCTAAAACAAAGAATTTATACATTTCACTCAGCTGTTACTTCCAAATAGTGCCCTTTTAAATTTACTGATGACAAGTTACTCCATAAATCCAGTAATTTACAATATCAAAACTGATGGTCAAAATACTGCACGAAGAAATCCTGTATCACTTGAAAATGCAATTGTTCTTCCAATTTCTGCCTGACATTTCTTTAAGTTCCTCTACAGTATGGGAGTTATTCTTGAACACTTTATTCCTCTATTTTAGCAATGATGTTTAAATACAATGCACGCAGTAAAAGTACACTGTGTAAAAAATTATGCCTATTTGCAATCTTATCATTTTTGTATGGTCGTCAGATCCCATGGACTAAGACCGCCTTCAACCCTCAGACTGTAATCAGGATATGGATAGTACTCAAAATGGCGGCTTTGGGTCACAATTGCGGTTATTAATATATGGGAATGTTTATTTCTTTCTTTGCAGTTACGTGGTTTATTACGTGGTAGATCCATAAGTTTCCGGCCTCGATGATAAAGATTACCGCCTTCACAAAATTTTTATCTGATGTTATACCTTATCTGTTAAGTAAATAATTGCAGCTCCACTGTGTTCAGTTGTTCAGATATAGTTCCATAAAGAAGGCTATGTGTAGAAGATTGTAACATGTTCAAAATGGAGTTTCGAGCTGTTATTAAGTTCTTCACAAAAGAAAGACTTACTCCACATGAAATTAAACAGCGATTGGACGGTATATATGGGGATGTATTACCCTCATATTCTACCGTAAAAGAATGAGCAAAATATTTTCGAATGAGTCGAGAAAGAATTGAAGACGAAGAGCGTGCAGGTGGACCCTTAGAGGTGCTCACTCCTGAAAGCATCGTTCTTGTGGAAGGAGAAATTATGGAAGACCGGCGGCTAAAAGTTACAGAAATAGCAGCAAGGTTGGGTGTTTCTAAAACAACAGTCCTTCGAATTAGTCATCAGCATTTAAACATGAATAAGGTTAGTGCAAGATGGGTGCCTAGACTTCTTTCCTCTGTCCAAAAGTAACAATGAGTGATTTGTTGTCAGGCATTTTTGGAGTTCTGCCTTGGCAACAAGAGAGAAGTTCTGCAACCATTGTTACGGAGATGAAACTATGAATCTCTACTATTATCCCTTGTCCAAAACAGAATCAATGGAGGTGTGTAAACCTGGCGAAGCATCGCCTCTAAAGGCCAAGGTCACTTAGTCAACCAAGAAGATCATGGCTACAATCTTTTGGAACTGTGATGGAATGCTCCTTCCTGACTTCAAGGAGAGGAACACCATAGTGTGGGGAGTACTATGCTGGCCTAGTGCACAGACTACGTGCCACCATCAAAGAGAAAAGGCGAGGAAAGCTGAGTGGTGGTGTGCGCCTCCTTTACGACAACGCGCCTGTGCACACAGCTCTTGTTGCAAAGGAAGCTGTGAAGAAATGTGGCTTCAAGGAGATCGACCATCCACCCTGCAGCCCATGTCTAGCTCCTAATGACTATTTTCTCTTCTCAAAATTCACGAGGAACCTTCGAGGAAGGAACTTTAAATGTGACGAAAATGTGGTGCAGCTATTTATGCTCATTTTGCAGACAAGACTTCTGACTATTTGGGGGGGGGGTTGAAATTTTAATTCAAAAATGTGCGAAGTGTATTACTATAAAGGATAACTAAACTAAAATGTGAAATATAGTTTTCGTCTGTATCATACCTAGAAAATGGTTAGACCGTACAATGATTTTAAGTTGGAAGTAAATCAACATTAGCATGTTAGTTGTTTTGTTTTTTATTAAATTAACAGTAATATAGTGAAATTATGACGGAAACTTATAGAAAAGGTTTAGTACAATGTCGTTGCTGTTGTTGTGTGCTCGGTTTTACCTCTAATTATGTGTAACGCATTCTATACACCGTGCAAATTTTAAATGATAAAACTGTAGTGTATATTTCTTACCAAAATTTCGGTTAGAGAAATGTTCCCTAATCTACCACCATAAAAAGTGCGGCTTAGCAATGAAAGGAAAAACCCAGAAGAACTTATGAAGAGGAGTTTGGAGAGAGATGAAGAGAGGTTTAATATAAAGTGTGAACAGGATATTATAACATGTTTCTGCTCCTTTGCAAGTGAGGTTTAAACAAGACAGGTACAGCGTTTATAACCATTGCCAACGAATAAATCATGAAAAACATGACGCTGTGCTATTTATGTCGATTAAATTAAGGTGGCCAGTAATCTGGAAATTATTGTATTTTTTAAAGATTTGTGCTTGCCTGTAGAGAATTTTAGTTCGATCTGGACGTGCAGTGAAAGTAGGAAGTTGAAATATGATAGACAGAGCAAATTTGATATTTTTGTGATTTGCCTTGCTAATAATAATAATAATAATAATAATAATAATAATAATAATAATAATAATAATAATAATAATAATAATAATAATAATATGATAATGATATCTCTCTTACTGAAAAAGTGACTTCATTAATAAATGCAAAAAAAAAAAAAAACACTAGATTATAATTTGGATATAGAGACAGCTAGTGAAATAAAATAAAGTTTACTTATGCAAATTAAATAACATATTCAGCAGAGCTGGGCTGCATTTTTCTTGCACATATATATAGTATTTTGGAGTACATTTTCTTTTTCAATAATTTAGTTAAAATTATCTATTCTACTTACAGAGTGCATGTAATAGGGTTAAACTGCTAATCATTTTATATTTGTATGGCTTTACGAAAGCCAAAAGCCAAATCTGTAAATAGATGCACGCGTGTTTATTATCCATTAGTTTTGTAAATGTGCTCAAATTAATTTGTATGCATTTTAAACTAATGAAAATACTTTATTAAGTTGTTCCTATTTATGCATGTTGTTATGGAAACATGTTAAACAAGCAATAACAGTGTTTGGAGGGGAAAAAATGAATAAGTAAGATTTAAACCAGGTGGTATACGCGCTTTATGTAAAAATATAGCTACCATTTCTCTATCTCTGAGTAAACATTCAGAGCATTGTGTGGGTAACGCATCAATAAGTGTTAGATTAAAAGTATCATCAAAATCCTTACAGTGAGATAAGGCATGTTGGGCAACCGGCAAGGGAGACTTGGTTATAACAGAACGTCATGATTGTTCATACGTAGCGAAACAACAGTAGAAGTTAAACCAATATAAAATGCTTACAAGATTACGTATATACGACGTTCTTGGAAGAACAGGTAGCAAATGAAGAAATGTTAAATTCTCTGGATAAATTAGGGCTGTGGAATGAATGGCAAGGCATAATTAGTGCACAGGTTTTACATTTAGGGCGTTGGCAAGGATATGAGCCAGCAAAGGGACGTGGTAAATTCGGAGAGGATAGGTTACGGCGGAATATACTTTTAAGGTTAGGGGGTGTTCTAAAAGTAAGGCGGGGTCCAAATTTAGAAAAATCCTTTAAACAAAGTATCGTGACATTCTTTCAAAACAGGTCTGATGCTTTCAATTCCAGGTACGTAAGTGGTAACAAGGTTGATGAAGTTCTTGTTAGAGGTTTTAGGTTTGCATTGAAAAGTTTTGTGCGCTGGGACTATACGGGATTTTAAAAGAGCGGAAGCATAATTTTGGTCTTGGAACTTTTGAGTTAGGTTTTTAATATACTTGTCAAGAGATGAAAAGTTGTTACAAAGACGATGACCACGGATTGAAATAGATAAAGGAATATATCTTTTGATATGCAAGGGATGACAGCTATCAAAATGAAGATACTGTTATAAATTGGTAGGCTTAATGTGCACAGACGTAAGAAAGAGCCCTTACATAAAGAAATATCAATATCTAGCATTGGGTGAGACAGAAGAAGTGAACTTAACTGAAAATTTGCAGTTAAGAATATATATGTATACATACACGTGCACATGAAATAGTCCTCCTATACATTGAAGAAGAGACGTAAACATTTATGAACAAATCATAAATTATTAATTAGGGATTATGTAAATAAAAGGCCGTGTATCTTTTAACCATAACTTATAAAAACATTATAGTGTGCGCTCCATAAAATTTAAATAGGTTACTTGTAAGTTGATCATTTTTGTGAAGAAAATAAGGTGTTACTTTAGAAATTGTTTTAATTTTTTATATTTTCAATTAATGACTTGTTCCTTATATTTTGTTTTTCTCAATTAGTATCGTGTAAAATTAAATGTTCTTTAAAACATATTTTCGTTAATAACCCATTTTTTTGATCGAAAGGCGAAAGTTCCAGTGTAAATTAAGCCCCTATTATTTTCCCTAGTTAACTAAATACTTTAAAAACTCTGGAACTAGTTTTTAAAACTAAAAAGAAAGCTTCAATCTGCATATCATTTCTAGAATACAATATTTGTCTCTCCTGTAAATTAGTAAGAACTGAGCCATTTTAAAAAACACGATTCAACTATAAAATCACTCAAGTAGAATTTATATATATATATATATATATATATATATATATATATGTAAACCCAATTTTGTGACATGCGCATTCAGAAAATACCCAAGCTATACCTTCTGTGTGTGATACACATACAAGCGCACAATTTTAGACAAGCACTCTACTCCCTAGAAAGTCTTTTTTGTCGTTATACATCGCAAGGCTTTACCTGGAGGCAAGCGATGGAATGTTAAACACACATCTTTCAACTTCTGCCCCTTCGCTTCATGTATGAATGTGGAAAACGAGAGAACGCGTTTTATGTGTTTCTTATAACGACCCCATAACCAGGCAATTGTCGCTACGTGTGGCAATTTACATCACACAACTACCGCCATTTTCAGCCCGTTACAACGTTACTATGGTAACAACATATGCAGACCAGCTTCCCTGCGGAGCTAGAGGTTAAAAAGTAGACGAAAGTCTAAAACGGGCGATTCCGTATGAATAGTTGATCTCACGGTTTTAAAGGTGATATTTCTAGGTCAAATGGTTATGATATAAAAAAACCTTGCTCTATGGGGCACTAGTAAGATCTATAATAACAAATGGGGTTGAGGAAGGGTTGGGTTTGGGGAGGAGCACAGCGAACTAAAAGAGAATTCGGGACCTACAGCGAGATCATAGAGTTAAAGTCAGAGTAATGAGGTGCTGGCTGCAAATTAACCATGGAAACCAAACTTTAATTTGGGCATTGTGGTATCATATACAGCTAGGAATGAGAGGAAACAAGACAAATTAAGAAAGGGACTAGAAACAACAGGGCTGAGCTCCATTTGGATGGCGGGTCAGGGGATTAGAAAGAGCGCATGGAGGACGGCTGAGAACAGCTTGAGGGATATGGATAGGTAGCCTACAATTACGCAATGGCAGGACTGTCGGAGCTAGAATGGAGCAGTACATCATACAGGGACTCGCGTGGTTCAGACTAGATTCATGGAGGATGATTAAGGTCACTGGCGAATATGAGAGCAGAATTAGTTGCATCTGCGACAAAGAGGAATCACAGACACATATATTGACTGAATGTAAAGGTACGGAAGAATGGAGGGAAAAGTATCTACCGCACTCTTTTAACAGAGGGGGATGACCATGTTCGATTTTGCAGGCAGGCAAGGAAAGAGAGGGGACAATAAATAAATTACGACGAAAGAGAGACAGCTCAGGTCTGAAAAGGCCGATAACCGGTGAGGATTTGGGAAGAAACTTTCTCTGAATGCAGATGTGTGTCTTTCATAATGCAACTTCTTTAAATTTTATATACGTTTTTAACATTTTAAAAAATATTCTTATAGTATTTCTAAGTTTTTGTTGAATATATATTTTATATCTTATTGTCAAATCTAATGTAATATCTTATGCTAAATCGAACATACCTAGTGTATTATAAAAGTATGTAAGGTCGGTTGGACCCCTGCGCCTGTTGTTTGGTATAGTATTCGTGCCACTGTAATGTACACTCCCAATACTATAAAAGTTTGCCAAATGTACCGTATTTTGTTACTTTTCCCAGGAGAAATAATTCTCGAACCTTTTAAAATGGAAATCTGAACAGGTTCTGATTTTGAAGCTCATATCTTATCAAACATAATAATTTTAAAAATACTTATTAATTTATAAGATTAGAAATAAGAATTAGAAAAATTATCCTACAAGCGTTTTAATGATTAATAGTTTTATCTGCAGCGTTGCAACATTAGCAAAGGCACTTAATTTAGAACTCATGACTTTATAAAGAAAAAAATAGAACAGGTGAATAGCTTTGTCATTGTTCCTCAACACAGTTCAGGTGTTGGTTTTTAAGTGACTCATCAGCCGTACTCACCCTATCTAGCGCATATTTTTATTTTCCTAATTGAAGAAAAGTCTCGAGTAAGATTAGAAATAAATAAATAGTTTTTAAGACTCAGTAGCAGGCAGGTACATCTTCTCAAGAAGCCGGAGTGTGGAGGATTTACTCATGTCGTTCTTATTTCTTTTTCACCCTTAAGCTAGTGGATGAAACTTTAGCTGTAATTGTTCAACATTTAAGCTGCATCATCCCCTAAAGCTTACCCAACCCAAAAGGACCGCCCACATATTCCTCGCTTCTCTTTCACAAAAAAGGTTTAGGGGTGTTGCGCCTTCGCGTCGCAAGGGTGACACTGATCCAATATCAAAACGGATTTATGTGTCGCGGGCAGGGGAGGATTTGAAATTCTGTTATTTAAAACGTTACAGATGTGAGTAGAAGGGAAGTTTGTGGTTACAATACCGTGAGCGATACAGCAGCTGCTCTGCATTGTTGGGACGTGCCCAGATTTTATACACTAGATGGGCGTTAGCTAAAGGTGAATGGAAGATGAGTGACATCGACTTATGCCTGTTGCAGAACGAGAGAGAAGCTCTGAATTCCGCGTCCTGCATCACTGTTGATGAGGTAATTCTCGTAACGGTCTCAAAGTTTCAAACAGAGCAACGCGCAGCTACAAGTTAGAAATATCGTGTGCAGTGCTAAAACATTTTTATTTAAAAAAGTGAACTGCGGTCGAGATACAAAGGAAGTTTAATGGGGATTCTGCACCAGCACTCAAGCATTTATTGCTGGATAAGTGAATTTAAACGTGGCCGTAGGAGCACTGCAGATGCTGCACGTACCGGAAGCCCGATTTAGACTTTTCTGTACAATAAAATTCATGGTACTGTGATAGAAGATCGTCGCATTAAGATCCGCGAGATTGCTGAGATGGTAGGGAACCTCATATGAATGGTATATATCCTCGAGGAAGAACATTCAAAATTTTGGAAAAAAGTTGCACTACACCCCGGAGACAAAATGACAGTTAAAACAGTGGGTTGGCGAAGGTGAAATTTACCCCGCCCCCCTCAAAAAGAGTAAATCACAACTGATTATTTGGAAAAAAAGTTAATAACTGACTGTTATTACGCAACGTTATTGCACCGTTTCTGTAGTAAGTTGAAGGAGAAGGGACCATGATTGGCGCGTAAAACGTGATCCTTTACCAGGATAATGTGCCTGCTCACACAAAATACACGAGCTGGGCTTCGAAATAGTTTGCCACCCACCCCATTACCCAGATTTGGTCCCATACGACCTTTCTCTTTCCTAACTTCAAAAGTTGGCTTGAGGGGAAGAACTTTTCGTCGAATGGAGAGATTATCTGAGCTGTAAACGAACACTATGTACAGTTCGAAAGGTTTAATTAATTATTTTTTAGGAAATTGAAAAATTGCAATCTTGCTGTTGAGTTCAAAGGAAATCATGTTAAGAAATAAACAATATCTTTTTTTTTTACCACACTTATCAATCCGCCCACGTAAAGCAATGTTGTGACACACACAAAAAAAAAACCCAGTTTCGTAATATGATTCTGTACCCAGCAAGTGATACTGCAAGTGTTTTCCTTTATTGGTTTTTTTCCCAGGCACTTAGAATGAATTCTAGAGACATTAATGGAATTAAGTAGGTAGCTACTATTTTGAAAGCTTACAGATCTATATGCTCGCTAAATGAATCTTGTCATCTTGACTTTAAGCAATACAAAAAAGTCATTTAAATAAATATAAGTGTATGAACCATATAACATCGTATATACAGTTACCAAAAATCAGTCGGTTCTTTCGCGATGTTCAGCAACAAATAAGTTAAGGCAGGAACGAACTGTTGCCCAGAATTAGAGTGCTAAGCTGGTAGGTTAAGTTTTTCCCTAGCGTTAGCAAGTATTCCGAGAAGCGTGTCAAATATGACAACCCGAAGATTGTTGTGTCATACATTTATACTGGGTAACTGCAGCGGCGAGGAAAATGTGCCAGGCTTTCGGTATTGATGCTTTGAGTGAACGGACGGTGTAAAGATGATTGCGAAGCTCCAGTAAGGCAAAGAAACTCTCGAGAATGAGCCACGGACCGGAAGACGAACAACAATGGATAACGAGGTTCTCTTAACTTAGGCTGGGCGACAACGGAAGGGCCCAAACAGGTTGAGACCAGTCATTTTTGTCAGACAGACTGGATGATGAAGTTAACGTCAGACAATCAGAGACTTTATGAGGCTAAACAGTGTAAATGCTTGGAATTATGCCTGGTATGCTTTGCGCATGCGCGTGCTCTTGCTTTCATTTTCGTGGAAACCCAATATCATTGGAGTTTAAATCCTACCACGGTAGATGAACTTTTTCGGGTGTAAAAATCCTAAGTATGGCTTCCTTCGAAGGGAAGTAAAGCCGTGGTTGCCGTTTCGTACATTTACGGCACGTAAAAGAACCTCAAACCTGAAAGCACAGCCTGTTTTACACCCAGAATTGAATGAAACGTTGATGACCTGAGAAGTTAAACATCGCCCTTAAATAAACAAAATAAATAGATACGTCTTACATACACCCCCACTCTTTAAAGGTCGGTTTTCAAGTATGGACCCACTCCTAATAGTCCGAATTTCCTGATTTTCCGAAACTAATTTTCTTATTTTATTTAAATGCTATTTACAGAGTTTCGTTGCGAAAAACAAATATTGGTGCTGCTAGAGAGCTTTTTAAAATTTGGGTTTCAGGTAAACTTGCACTTTTAGTCTTATTTCGCCGATTCTCGGAAAACATTTTCACTAATTTATTTCAGTGGCATATGCAGAGTTTCGTTGAGAAAAAACAAAAATTGTGGTTGCTAGAGTGATTTTTAAAATTTTGCTTTAAGTTAATCCCCACCCCCAATGTGTAATTTTTCTGGTTAACGAACTCGATAAATCGTTTATTAATTGACGGTTATATGCTGAGTTTCGTTGAGAAAAAACCAAAATTGCGGTAGCAAGAGCGATTTTTAAAATTTTGCTTTAGGTTAACTCCCACCCCCAATGGTCGAATTTTGCTGGTTAACGAACATTAATTAATCATTATATGCCAAATTTCGTTGAGAAAAAACAAAAAATGCGGCCGCTAGAGCGTTAACACACATGTGCATATATTGCATTTTTCATACTTATTTTTGGTGCCTAGTAAATAGGATAAATGGAGGTTTGTAGAAAGTGTTTAACTATCTTTTCATGTGTTCAAACCGTAATAGCAACATTCCTGTGAAATTAGCTAAAAGATATGTATGCACAGCTTATATTAACGTTATGACAGACGAGTATTCATCCCGTGGCAACCATCCTATGTTACACAACATATTTACAAAAACGCTGAAAACAACAGCAGAGTAGCGAATTATTAAAGTTTTTACAATATTAATGATTCGCTGCTAGTAAACTTTTAGGTATTAAAATAATTGGCGCGTAAAATAAGGTGTAAAAAGTAAGAGATATATACTAAGCCACTTAATTATATACCTGGGTCATTAAATTTCAAATGTACCATCCCTATTTTATTAACAATCATTTTTCAGTAAGATTAACCGCAGTAAATTTAAAAACACATTATTTAAACTGATACAACTAACGTACGACGCGAAAAAAGTACTTAAATTTGGTACCTGATAAAGGCATTTACAAGATGTTCATATGAAAATATTCTCATTTTAAGAAACGTTACATTTCACTGTCTGACACCGTATATATTTTTTTCATTTTCCAGGTAAATTACAAAAATAACTTTCGAAATAAACTTTATATGAGGATACGATCTTGTACAGATAAACAGATAAAAATAACATTAGACAGTTGTATTCCGTATCACAATAAATTACAAATGCCTTTTCCAAAATTTCTACCTAAAAATTATATTTTTTCTGCAATTATAAGTTTGAGGATAGATTTATTTCTGCATTTACAGATACAATTGAGCATATTTATTTTAAGCACATGCATAGTCAACATTTTTGCCACTGAATACAAATACGAAAACGCTTTTTGGTTGCGTTTGTAGTTTCATATATAAGTATGCATCATTCATGCATGAAACTAAGGAATAGGCACTTGCGTTTAAATAGGCATTTATATGCACTTAACTCAAAATATAAACGTTAAATACCACAAAATATATTTTTTTCATATCTATTGAAAAAATAATAAGCACTTGCCTGAAAATCCTCTGTCTGCTTAAAATATAATATCAGCTTAGATGATATACTATTATTATCCCAGCTTCTGCCATGAGTATGTTGTTACTTCACGCTTCAGTAAGCTGACGAGAGAAATCAAACGCTTAAAAACTTAGCACAACAATCATACCTACCTACGAAAAAGCAATTCATTTCTGTATGGATCTTTCTTCAAATCTCTCAAATTCACTACAAACTCAACGAGATTCTTAGCTTTAAACCTTTAACACATAAATTACTTTTAACTACACATTCGTAAACATTTATAAGCACACAAATCACACAAGCCAAAGCTACATTTCATTTACTGCCGCCATGTTGTTAATTTTCGCGTTGCGTCACATGCATCGACAATTGAATATCGGTTAGCGCATATCAAGTCGACAATGTGCACGCGTTCTTGCTGTTGCCTTATCGTTTCATTTCATAATAGCGATTTGGAAATCGCCACTAGTTGAAGATGTTTAATATGTGCACGTATTTGTATTTTACAACGTCTGAACATTGAGAATGCATTACAGAAATTGCTACTAGAAATAAACGTGTTTACGATTTGGTAATTGTTAACTCTAATATACATACATACATACTTTATACAAAAATTCACAACTTTTGTAAATTTTTTCTTAACTTCTATTAAAACTCAAGTCCCTGGCTTATTAGCAACCATTAATCAGTTACTAAAATGTTCTCACTAATTTAAATTGAAATTTATTTAAACAACTAACAATTAATTATATTTCCATTTTATTCAATTCAGTATGAATTAATATCTAAAATAAAACTATTATTAATCTTACTTATCTCTTCTAAATATTTTCTTTCCAGAGTTGCTTGCTTGCATTCTGATCCCAATACACATAAGTTATTAGTGTATTGGTGACCATTGTATTTATTGATGTGTTATCCTATCCTTTTTATACTTATGTAACCTTATACTTCTAAGGTTATGTTTTCCTTTTTCTTCCTTATAATCATTCTTATCCACTTCTCTAATCTTATAAATTATAACTATTTTTCAAATTATTATGCTTGACAAGATATGAGCTTCAAAATCAGAGCCTGTTCAGATTTCCATTTTACGTGGAATTGTTTGAACACATTTCCCCAAATTTCTTCATAGATCATGAGGTTAACACTTATTTTACGGTGTTTTTGACAAACTTGGGCGAAACATTTCATATGGACTGACGAAAGAAAGTTGGTATAACTGAGTAACCCTTTTCCTTGTTTTGGCGACATTTCTCTTGCAGAAAAAATTAACGTGGGTATTCTGAAGTTTAAGAAAACAAGGATGTTAAATGTGTGTCAACATGGACCATCTATCTGCTCTTAAAGAAGAATAAAATAAACGGGTGTTAATAATGAAAAACTTTGTTTTTTTTTTTAAAGGAGTTAAATAATCCTATAAATTGTATGCAGTCATTTTCTCATTAGTTCCCAACAAAGAATTTCCTTGCACAGTCTTTCCCTCCACCGCGTCTTCACTCAGAGTTTTTTATGTGCCATCATCTAAATTGTAAAGAAAGACAGAAGTTCTTCACAAGAAGTTTCTAAAAGTTCTCCCTGCCTCGTATGTTTACACTTGAAGCGTTCTTTTTTGTGTCTAGTTGGTTACACACTCGCTAGAAAGGAACAATATCTCATCTGATGGGTGTTTGTTGGTTTTCGAGGAGACAGTTTTGACGTTCGTAATTATACACAACTCCCCTAGCCTCTGAGCCACCCTGGGCGAGAGGGAAATACTTTACACTGCCAACAAACACATGGCTTACACATGATCTGCTTAGGATTGTTATACAAAGCACCGAATCGCGATGAAAACTAAAGCGCTGAGGTCAGTTAACAGGTTGCTTGGTCGCACCGAAAATCAGAGTGGGGGATCAAGATTTCCTTCTTATGAAAGAGTTAACGTTAAGTAGCTTTGAACTAGGTCATTACCGCGATAGCTGAGTGTAGAACTTGTACTTGAAAACCGTCACGGGTGGCCGAGGTCATTAAGGCGCGGATACGTGAGCGGGAGATCTGGGGTTCCAATCCCGCCAGGACCGGCCTCCCTGACTGGGTTTTTTCAAACTTTCCTCAGTACAAATGGCAAATGCCGGGGAGGTACCCTAAACTTAGGCCTGGAACGTTTCCTTCCTAAAAAAATTCTTTCCCAATATATAACTTCATCTCATGTATCATCAGTGTCCACCGCGAGTGGTGCTTCAGTAGTAAAAACGGGCGTTAAACACTATAAAAAAAGTATGTGAAATGCACTTTGCTTCCAGAATAGATCTGGTTTCATGTTCTGACTAGATATATCTCCAAAGTGTTCCCTTACACTGGAAATGCCTATTGTCATATATTCTAGGATTTGTTAGTGTTTCTCCGAATAAACCAGTGAAGTTTATAGAACTGTTGAAACCAAAGTGACTTATTTTTTGGAAAGCTGGATTAAACAGCAACCTGTGGTAGAACATTGTTGTTAGCAATCTGGGGCTAATTCAGAGGAAGGTACATCTGAATGAACTCTTACAAGCTGTTGTGTGGATTGAAGAGGGTCATTCCATGCGCTTTGTCTCCAGGATTCTTCATGTCAGTCCTTCTGTCGTCCATAGGGTTTGGGGGCGATATATTGAGACAAGTATACAAGAGGAGGCCTGGACAAGGACGTGAGATAAAAGTATAGATATCTTAATCTATCAGCTCTGCAAATCTAGAGCCAGATATCTACAAAAATGATGTACAAACAACTAACACTGTGAGAAACAGACTGAGAGATGCAGGGTTGTGATCTGGAATCCTCTTTCAAGCCCCCTCGTTTGACACGTCAGCACAAGGAAGCTCAGCTGAGATTTGCTCAGAATCATCTCAACTGGCAGCTCTACTAATGGAAGGCTGTTCTCTTCACAGACGAGTCAAGATTTCGTTTGACGGGTTGTGATTCATACACGTGTATGGAGACGTCCTGATGAACGCCTTGCTCCAGCCACAATTATGAACATGACAGATTTGTAGACGGTTCGGTTATGGTTTGGACTGGCATTACTATTGAGTCTCTCTGACAGAGCGTGTTGTTTTCCCACAGCACATGAATGTTGATGTTTACATTAATGACATTATCCTTCAACATGTCGTACCCTTTACTTAAGGTAGGAACTCTAATTTCTGATGCTTGATAGTGCCAAATATCATACAACACGGAATTCCAAAGATGTCCTGCAAGAATGCCATATTCGGATGAATCTGGCAATCTGATTGAGCTTCTTTGGGATAAGCTGGAAAATTTTGTTCGCGAGCGTCCTGCTTGAGTCACAGAACCTGGAAGAACTCGCAAATGCACTCACTGAAGAATGGGAGAGAATTCCACAAAACTTTATTAGGAGGCTGGTGCGAAGCATGTCACGTGGGTGTTATGAAGCGATTACAGCTCACGGAGGACACACGAGGTACTGAGTGTTGAAAGAACCAGGGAAACATTGATTACTAAACTATGTAATCTTGTATTTCCAATTTGTTTTCCGTATCAATCAATAATTTGTCCGTATTTCTAATCCTGTGCAATTAGTTTTTTTAGAATGCGTATTCTAATTTCACACAATTCTTCATTCTATAACTATAAATTGTCAAAAATTAAATTGCATTAATATTTATTTTGGAACTTTGATGTAAACATGTGTTGCTCTAATTTTATGGGCATATAAATTTATATGCGACAGAAATCTGGTTCATTTGAAAAGTTTGGTTCTAAAGACTTCGATACTATTTTATAAAAATAAATATCCAAGCCCTACATAGGCATACAGAGGAAATCGCCATTATCAAACATGTTGCTACAGATCGCGTTACTTTTCACTAGCAGACACATTCCTTACGCGTGGTTGTCCAAACAGAGGCCTGTCGCTTCTTGCAACAGCAAAAGAAACAAATAACACGCACACTCTCGAATGTCAGTTTTTTGTGCCGCGCCACTTGAAATATGTTTAGAAACCGACATGGGACAAGAAACAGTTGACTGCCGACTGTTTGGGTAGAGATGTGTAAACAATGGCGCTAGTGCCGATACTTGTTTGTAGAAATAGATCCGGGTGTGAGGAACTAATCAATTTTCATAGGAAGTAGAGGGCATCTTAAGAAATTATCTCCAAGAGGTTTCGTGTTAAGTAAAATATTAACTCCAAGAACATGCTTTAAATCCTTGCGCACATTTAGTTACTCGTTTAATTTTATTTATTATTTTTTTGCGTTGGTATTAGAAAAACCTTTTACCAATTCTCCATTTGAAACGAAATATTTTCACTTCTATTAAAGCGATTATATACACTGTGCCCTCTATTGGCTTTGCAATCGATTTTTGTATACACTATGAAAACTGGTTGACCTTCAGTTTTTTTTATTAAAGTGTTAAACGTCCGTTTATACTGATGACTGCCGAGGCATCATTGGCGGTGGATACTTTTGATAAATCAGATAAAATGAGAAATTGGAAAATGTTTTTATAATAAAAACAAATTCAGTCAAGGAGAACGGTCCTGACGGGAATCAAATCCAAGACTATCCGCTCACAGCTCGTGCCTCAACAATCTTGGCCGCTCGTGGCGGTTTGACCTTCAATGGATGCGCGATTCACGGTAAAACTAGAGTTTAAAATCTCATTTAAGCAGGCAATTGAGATAGCTCAGGCGTGTTTATCATGGAAAATGTTTCAGGAAGTACGCATTAGACTTTATACGTTCTATTTGTGTATTGCAGAGTATGTTCAAAGTGAGATACACTCTAGAAAAGCGGTAACCCAAACTGAACTTCGCAAATTATCTCCTAGTGTTCTTTGAAGAAATTGGAAGAATAAAGAAATAACCAGGTCTTAAATTGTGAATTTTGTGCGGCCATGAGTCGTGTGTAGGTAAAAATGGAGTAGAAATAATTGAGGTGCATACTTGAGCTTCCGTAGATAACAATAGAAGTCATCCCATGGGATAATTGTGTCACTTGTGCGAAGACCATGATTTGAGTGACGTCTGGTGTTAACAGAGTGCAGCAGTAGTCACTGCGTCCTCCACCGCCAAGCCCTTTTTGTGAAGATGCCACCTTTCCTAAAAGAAATCCTGGACGAAACGCGAAATTAACTAATTTTATTAAACCACGACCTTAAAATACTAAGCTATTCAAAGTTGTATGATGATATGGGGAGTTATCACACTTATTAACTTCACACAGATATAAGGTGCAAAAGTTTGACTCGGCTCTTTGAAATGAAGGCTGAAGTCAGAACCTACCTGATTGACAGTGGCTTTACTTTGGGAGACGGTTAATGTAACGAACACTGACTAATAAAATTGGCATATTTAGGTGATTTTTTTTTCAGAAAGTTAATAATTTAAGCCTAAGGAAAAGCAACGACTGTGTTTGATGCCAACGATAAAGTGCAAGGGTTCAAAAAGAAAATCAACCTTCGGCTACGATCAGTGAACAATGACAATCTTGACAGCTTCCCAATGGTAAAAGAATTTATAGAACAAAAGTCAGACATACCTGGGGATATCTTAAACAGGTTTCAAGTTCACCCATTTGAAAGTTTCAACAGTTATTTTTCGCAAGAACTCACTAAGAAAATGAAAGAACATTTTTGGGTTGTAAACCCATTCTTTGCTGTGTCAGAAACGCCAGCCTCTTTGACAACGATTGCTTTGATATCAGACACCATGCTAAAAGATAATTTTTCAAATAAGAAGTCACTATTTCCTTTGCAACCACTTATTTATGTGAATCAGGATTCTGTGCTTATGCAGGCGCTAAAACAAAACACAATCTCGTCTCGATACGGAGCCAGATATTCGTTTCCGGTTGTCCCAAATTCAACCAGATATAGCTAAGTTATGTAAATCAATACAGTCTCATAAGTATGGCTTCCTTCAGAAGGGAAGTAAAGCCGTGGGTCCCGTGTCGTACATTTACGGCACGAAAAAAACCGGAAGCCTGAAGGAAGAGATCTCTGAGCAAAATTTGTCGGTCGTTTCACGCCCTGAATTGAATGAGACGCTGACGACCTGAGATGTTAAAGAGCGTCCTTAAATAAACCAAATCACAAAAAATACGTCCTACTCCAGTTCTTTTACAATCCCAAGTAAAAAGTTTTGGTTTTGCAACATAACATGGTTTTACGTAGCAGATCTATAAGGATAAATAATGGATTTACAATACTTTTTTTTTGTAATGTGTGCAGTGAAATCAAAGTTGCAAAAATAAACGTATAAAAGCATATTTTACATGTTTGGAGTTGTAAATTCTGAATGCTTTCCTTCTATCTTCAACATAAGCGCTAGATGTAAACTACACGGTGAACTTGACCGCAATAGCTATGGCATTTAATTCATGAATTCGATACCGTTAGGACTGCTGAAAAAGTTCCACAATGCACTTAAAAAGAGCAATACTAGAACGTGAAAGAGAATACACCAGAAAAACAGAATGCAAATGGAAGAATTGCGACTAAAGCGATTAGATACCTAAATCCTTCCTAAACTTTAGTAGCTTCACTACTGCTTATGGATAACTTGGTTATCACAGTGTGCAGCACTCGCTCCATAACGCTATAATGGAATCTTTTTTCTATGATAAAGCGTTTTTGAAGACACCATTAACACAAGCCATTTATTGTATTGGTACATACCGAAGTGTCAATTGGCTATACCACCACAGGCGATAGAGGAAACTTATGCCTAGAGGCAAATGTGCCAGGTCGAGTACCGTACATCGTGCCTTAGCGGCCTCAGTTTGACAAGACCTGACGGAAACCCCTTTAAGCCTATAAACCCAGTCCTAGTTGTTGCTCCAGTTTGCTTTTCTCTGGTAACACGTGGTGTATGCAGACTTGAAGAATAAAAATGAACTCTCTCAGTCATTCAGTCTCTCCCCACCCTTTCCACCCAGACCAGTCAATCAGCCTCGGGATAACAACGTCCTCTTTGATTCCGCGAGCAGAACTAACTTCGTTGAAGACAAGAAACAAACAGTGCTGTAGCCTACGGCACTTGTTTTTATAATGGGACGGAAATATAATGCGCTTAACTCGAGGTAATAAGACTTAAAACTTTGCGTAGTGGTACATACATAAGCAGAACAACACAAATGATGTTGTATGTTATAATGCGTCATGTACAATTTATATAAACCTTTATTACCATCATCGGTACACAAAACTGTATTTAGGTGTGGAGTTTAGTCTCACCGCTGACACCAAAAAGTCAAAAATTCTCTTCCTAGACTCAAATCTAAAAGGATATCACTCATAAAGGCGAAGAAACAAATGCTGAAGATGTAACGAAAAAAGAAGAGAAATAAGGTGTGCTATGTATCAATAATTTGAAAACAATGTACTTCCGTTGACGTCTGCAAGCATTCCCATTAGGAAGGTGTCCATGAAAAGGTCACTCAACAATACGGGGAAAGAACAACAACCCACCACCTACTCATACACATTCAAAAATAATAAAATGCAAATTAGCATATTCATTTGTTTTTCAAAATAAAGTCTGAAAAAGCAAAGTTTTACGTGATAAATCTTAAAAGAATTGGCCAATTCAACTAGAAACATATACAGGATGTATCAGAATAACTATTCCAAGTTTCTGAGATGATAGAGGACTTGAAACTCATCATTTTTCTGCTAATAAAATAATCTTCAAAAATGCTTAGTTTTCAAGTATAGTGGTATGTAGGAAAATTTTTATTTAACTTTGTTGACACACGAAGTATAACGCTATTGATTTGATTTGTTTTATTTATGGACGCTGTTTAATATCTCAGGTCATCAGCGTCCCATTCGATTTAGCCGGTAAATTTTGCTTATAGGCCTTGAGGTTCTTTTTCGTACCGTAAATGTACGACACGGAACCCACGGCTTTACTTCCCTTCCGAAGAAAGCCATACTTACGATTTTTACCCCCGAAAAAATCCATCGATCCTGGCCGGGTTTGAACCCGCGATCTTGGGTTTAGGAGACAAGTATCGTTACAACTACACCCTTGGATAAACTAACGCTATTGAATGATGAATCATTCGAAATATCTGTGCTCGGTTACGAATATATCAAAAGCAACTAATTCTTCTGCTGTGTTGATGGATGTTTCATAAACCATTGATTAAACATAACCCCAAACACAAAAAAATCTACTGGAGTCGAATCTGTGGAACGTGCAGGCCAAACAATTGGACCTGCTCTTCCTAAACAACGATTTGGAAAATGTACATTTAAATAATTTCGACAATTTAAGCCTAAAGGTGCGGCGTATCGCCATGTTGAAATATAAGAATGGTTGCAAAATGTATAGAAAAGTATTTGACATTATAAAAATGAATGGAATTAAAACAAATCAAATATAACAATGGTAAAATTAAAAAAAAAAAACATTCAAAACTGTTAGGAGTTGCATTTTTCCCCCTTTCAGTGTATATTTGTGATTCATTAGGAGTTTCCATTCAAGAGCTATAATACATTATAATCAGGGTAATAATTTGTGGACACCCTACATTTCGACAAAAAGCAAGCCCAAACAATGCATAACCTACAGTAAAAAGTATATGACAGCCTCGAGATATGATGAGAATTGAAGATTTCCAACTCTCACAAATGCTTGAAAAATAAATGTCCACAACTTAGGCATTTAATTGCTTAGTTGAGTAAATATATAAAATTGTTGAATTTACTCATTTTAATTGTATTTCATAACACTAAAAAATAATTTCGTTGCGGCAAATATTGACGCACGCGCCAGAGCGTCATGTTATGTGATGTCCTACTTAATTTATCACATTGTATTCGTGTTTCACCTAATAATGATTATAAGGTGAATAAAATTCAAATTAATGTATATGTTTTTATTTCTACCTCTCACCCAAAAGCAAGTAAAAAAAGAGAGGAAAAATGAACAACGAATATCAGAAATCAGCGACCACAGTGCTGAAAATTAAGAAAAATGACTACTTTTGGAGACAGTCTTTTTTTTTTCTACCAGTGTCATATTAACTTGCCTGCATAATTACATGCACTACTAGCAAGCGCTGGTTATTTAAGTCGAGTATCTCCTTGGACCTAAAAGAACAGAAAGGACGCAAGTGACAAGCTAATTAGTGCATACGATACATACAGTGCGCCGGGGAAGGATATCCATCTTGCTAGACACTGCAACACGATTCTTAGCATGTGTTAGACTTGTCACAGCAACATGGCCTCCTGAAATAGAAGCCGATGTCTGCTCCCACTTCGTTACCAGGAGGCCAAGGAAAATGACTTAGCCGCTGGGTTCGCATTTTAACACAGTCTTGTGACATTTAATGTAGCATTTCAATGGGAATTTTTGCGACTTTTAATAACCTTAAAGATTCACGAATTAAAATAGAAAAAATTATAATTACTTAGACAAGAAAATAACTAATAAATTCGTGCCCCTGACTCCGTGACTGTAGTAAATGAAGATCGTACAATATATAAAATAAATTCTAACGATGTGCTGCCCATCATAATAAACAACAATGTAAGTAATTATACCAGCACGCTAAAATACCTCGTGTTTATGTAAACTAATTTAAAACCAGATAACCCATACAAACAATAAAATACTTTCTTTGATTCATACAATAAAATATATAACAAAAGATCTACCTGTCAATCTGAAAACCAAGCTCATTCAAGTGTTTGTTATGCCTTACTTTGATTATTGTGATGTCCTGTACTCTAATCTGAATACTGGGCAGATCGACAGAGTATAACACGTTCATAATGCTTGCATTTGTTCCGTCTTCAACACTCGTCAATTTGATCAGGTAAAGCCCTAAGCAATCAACCATCATGGCTACCTCTAAAAGAACGCACGACGCTCTTGTTCAAAAACCTCCATGCCTGTATCCCTCAGTATATCGCCTCTCGCATCGTATACATGTCCCTACCTCGAACCTGGAACATGACTTTACTGTCTATCCCTCGTCACCGAAGGCATTTCTAATCGATCTCATTCAGCGTGTCAGTCCCCAGAATATGGAACTCCCTTCCTCCTGAAGTCCGACAATAAAGCAATTTAAACGAAGACTAAACTCATGTCATCTCAACTCTAGGATTCAAATAGTTAGTCTCTAACTTGCTTCTTCTTTTCTTCGTCTTTTTCCTCCTTTTCTTCTTCTCGTCCTCCTTCCTCCCCCTTATAAGTGAAAAAAAAAAAAAAAAAATTATTGAAGAACAAATGGAATTCTAACCCCATCTTTATCAATTTTTAACTATATTAAAATATGTAATATTTACATGCAGTATATATGGTTTTTTCCCCCTGTATTTTATATAATTATGTACAGTGCGATTAGTGATACTTTTCCCCCGCGTTGATATTGCTCACTACCACAGCCGCAGCGCAGCTGTTCCCGGTGTGTGTTTTGTTGTGCTCGTTTCTTAATTCGATGACATACATAGTATATCTCGTGTGTTTACAATGGCACAGCGAGTCTTTGTCTAGATTAATATGCGCAACAGCGCATTGTTGTGATGTACAATTCAACTTGTTGCACAATAATTCGGTAGCTGTGAGCTGTAGGCGGAACTTAACATGCTTCAACTTGCGCACCTCTCACAGGTGGAGAGGAGACATGTGGCTTAAATGAAAATAGTACAAGCGTATATTACGCATTAAGGTAATAAAATATGGATAGTTATTTACTAAATGGCCCTCGTATAATAAATTAAGACGACTTAGCGAATTGCGTGCGTTTGATTTAACAAAATCCTTTTCATAATTCTTGTCAAGCGAGCGTGTTACATGTATACGTTTTTTAATTTGGTTTATTTATGGACGCTCTTTAACATCTCAGGTCATCAGCGTCCCATTCAATTCAGGGCATGAAACGGCCGGTAAATTTTGCTCAGAAGCCTCTTCTTTCAGGCTTGAGGTTCTTTTTATCGTGCCGTAAATGTACGACATGGGACACCGGCTTTACTTCCCTTTCGAAGGAAGCCATACTTAGGATTTTTACGCCCGAAAAAAATCCATCGATCCTGGCCGGGTTTGAACCCGCGATGTATGAGGTAGGTAGTTTTACTTTCAGTTGCTATGTCGGTTTAGTGGTAACCATACTCGGCTCGTACACTCAAGATCAATCACGGCCATGGTCGTTGGCATTTTTCGGGCGTAAAAAGCCTAAATGTGGCTTCCTTCGGAAGGGAAGTAAAGCCGTGGGTCCCGTGTCGTACATTTACAGCACGAAAAAGAACCTCAAGCCTGAAAGAGAAGCCTCTGAGCAAAATTTGTCGGTCGTTTCACGCCCTGTATTGAATAAGACGCTGATGACCTGAGATGTTAAAGAGCGTCCGTAAATAAAGCAAATAAATTTATAAAATTATAATAATAATTTGCTATGTAGGTAGTGGCCCAATATCAGCATCTAAACAATATGTACACCACATTGTGAAGTTTCAGATTAGAAATCACGTGATACGAATCACTTGCAACGTTTTATTTAACCGATTTTCGAAATTTAGAAATGAAAGTCAGTTATGTCCAATTGGAACATACTTTGTAAAGAAATGTATAATAAAAAAACACTGATGTTCTTTGTTAATTTTGGGGGAAAGGGATGTTTGTCTCACCTCATACACGTACCGCTAGCAGAGGAAAACCATGTGATTTTGCTGGCTTTGAGAACGAACGATGATGATGCTTACGGGAAAGACAAAGAAGATTAGAGAGGCGATTTCGTTTAAGAGGCAAAGCACCCCAGTAAATCTGGAGGAGAGGAAACGGGTGCACATATCTCTCCGGCAGCAAAGTTAGCGTAACGTTTAGACGAATGGTTCCCGTTATTAGAAAGACCTTTTTGATGGGCCTCAAAGTCATTTCCTGCTGCTAACTCACTCGTTCACTGGCGTCGGGGCAAAACAGGCGCTCCGCGACGCTTTTTATTTATCTTATACGGCGGCATCAAAGAGAGATGCTGAGCGTCTGATAAATGAGATTAATTACTGTGGTGTCCCTGCATATATGACTAGGTAACCACCAACCAAACTGGGGAATGAATTGTCGTGTGTCATACTTTAAAATAAATTGTATACAGATGCAAAAGCGTGGACTACGCATGCGCAAGAAGTTTATCAACATAAATGTTTGTGACAAAGTAAATTTGAGTTGTGAAGGTTAAAACAGGTTTTGGCCACTTTAAATCCCAGCCTGCACCAGAGGATATGCCTTGAGTTTAATTTCAGCACCCTTAGTTATAATTTTTGTACAGGGCGCTCTCTTCCAAAAAGTAACCCCAATTCATATGCGAAATAATTATTGACAAATGATTGGAAAAGGATTTTTTAAAGTAAGGAAATGTTCCAGGCCTAAGTTTTAAGGTACCTCCCCGTCATTTGCCATTTATGAGGACTGAGGAAAACGTGGAAAAAACCGTAGTCAGGAAGGACGGTTCTGGTGGTCCGCGCCTTAACGACCTTGGGTACCATGAGACTGTTCAATGAAAAATGATCATACATTATTTTCACAACACCCTTTACTCCTCGTCCTCATAATTTTGATGATATCTCTCTATTGGGTGCACTGCACTTGTCTAAGCGTTTCTACATACAATGTGGAACAGTAGATTCCCACCCCACATAAAGAAACACTCAGGAATTCCAGTGGTTATAACGGGATTAAAGTATTATCACAAGTATAGCATGCAAATTAGAGTAAGGAGACAAGTGTCGTTCCAATGTCACGTTCCGTGAGTGTGGCACATTTGAATTTATTGTTACATGAGACGAGCGAAAATGATGTGTGTAAATCTGCCGCTCAGATCCCCTCTTGCTATAACCATGGCCATCCTGAAGCAAACACAAGATACCGGTCGAATAAGGGAAGTTTGACTGTTTGCACTCCTCGGCAAAATAACACAAGCTTCCTCTTAAAAGTGACAGAAAACAGTTTACGGTACGTCTTCTCGCTCAGGGACCCAGGGTCAAAGTCTAGATTGTGACACCCCAGCGAAAATATGAACCAATCACAAAGTTCCGTAATATAACTGCAATGAATGGAAAAGGAGAGTAATTAAAATATTAAGATGACTAGAATTAAGACTCAACAAGCGGGGTTAAATCTGGACTATATGGAGGGTGTGGCACATAGTCAACAATGATTTTTGTGATGCATCCACTTTTGCACGGAAAAGTGGCCTTTTGCAAGCGTGTGGTATGTCCTTTGCAGAGTTGTCGGACCTCTCTGTAGTATTTCCCAGTTACAATTGTGTGTGCTAGTAAATCATTCCTTGAATAACAAAAAATGAGATGACCATAACTTTCCCAGCAGAAGCAAACACTTTGACCACACAGAGCCGGTGTCAGCTGTAGAGAGAAAAACTCCCAAACTTTTAGGCTCCTTTTCTTTCCCAGACAGGCAAGTGTTCTGGGCGATACTTTCGCCAGGAAACCCCGGCTTCTGAAAATGTCTACCGCAGGAGTAGGGGAAGAAGGAAACTGGTAGAGCAGGACAATATTCGGAAAACAGCTCGCGACGAAATGATTAAATGTCCAAAATGACTGAAATTATTGTCATATAATTCATTTTGGATAGAAAATCAGATGAGTTGCGTGGAAAAGCGTGTTAGTGGTAAATATTGCCACAAACATATGGAGGCGAGTGAAATATGCCCCACTTTCACTTTGCAGTTAATCCACAATGCATTGACGAGGTAAATGCTAACATGTTTTTGTTTCCTACTTTAAATTTCTTTATAGTGTTGCAAGCTCTGATGTTTTTCGTATCATTTTGAAATTAAATCTAGAGTTAAAGATTCAAGGAAGGTCGCTAAAATTATGAATTCGGTGTCATTAAAAAAGGAAAACGCAAATGCCAGGCTATAGCATCTGAAGAAATTATTGTGAAAACTGCACGATTGCTAAACCCATTTCGAGTTGTCACAGTGGCAAATTCTGATTATACACATTCATCTGATAAATTAACCATACTTGCCTTTTAGGCCCAAGATCGCGGGTTCAATCCTAAGTATGGTTTCCTTCGGAAGGAAAGTAAAGCTATGGATATATATCGTAGATTTAAGGCATGCAAAACAACCTCAAGCCTGAAAGAAGAGACCTGTAGGCAAAATTTGTGGGCCGTTTCACGCCCTGAATTGGATGGGACGCTGATGACCTGAGATGATAAACAACGTCCGTAAATGCATCAAATAAACAAATATCAGAGAAGTGTTTAAACACAACTTCATTACAAATAAGTAACAACCTCGGATCATGGCTCCACAAGGAGTTTACCACGAATTACTGGCACTCAAGTTTCAATAAAAAGGAAGAGTGGGAGTAGATATGCTAAATTCCGGAAAGTTAAAGAGTTTTTCACAATGAAAAAAAACCCATTAGTAAAGAAAGTGAAGGAAAAAAAATGAGATATTAAAAATGCAGAAGAATTACATGTATTATAAATATAATTATTTTACTGATGATTGTGCATCATTATTACACATATGAGGCACTCATTAATAATAATATTAATGTTCAAAACAGCAATTGATAGGTAATACTGTTAATTTTGTTTTTAAGTTCCATAACATATTAATTTAATATTATAACTTCGCAAAAAAAACATTTTTTCTTACCCTAAACATACCACCACGGGTGGCCAAGGTCGTTAAGGCGCGGACTCTTGAGCGGGAGGTATGGGGTTCGACTTCCACCAAGATCGTTCTCCCTGACTGAGCTTTCCTCCAGGTTTCCCTCAGTCGTTATAAATGGCAAATGCCGAGGAGATACCCTAAACTTACCTGGAATGCTTCCTTCCTTAAAAAAACTCCTTTCTGAATTTTCAACTCTTAAAATTTTCTTTTTGACACATCATTTTACATGTAAATTCCTAAAATGTTTGTAACTGACAACGGAATTGACCATTTTATATATTTGTAATTTACATGTCATACCCTTTTACAAGAACCTTTTCCCCCCCTACTCTCTCTCTCGCAAAATCTGCAAACTGCAAACTGTGCTGGCAAACTGCAATAGAAATATAAAACCGAACAATACTGAGGGTTATTTAGGTTAGAAACCGCTTTAGGGATATGGCCAGGCAACAGACAACTGCGTAATGCAGAGAGATCATTTCGCTGAAAGTACAGTCGAGGCTATGGGGGGAGGGGTGTTAGTTATATCAAAAGAGGAACTAGAGTCACTAGAGAGGGGCTCGCATGGCTCGAACTAGGGGCATTGCGGATGTTTAAGATAGCCGAGATTATGTGAGGAAAATGTTTCCTATCTATGGAGAGGGATGTATATTCTGGTTGAATGTAAAGATACGGAAGAACAGGGAAAGTATCTGCATCACTCCTTTAGAGGATCGAACTGAGGGAGATGGCCATGCTGGACTAGCTGACAGGCAAGAAAGGAGATGAAAGATTAGGTATAAATTTCTGATGAAAGTCAGACAGCTCAGGTCTGAAAATGCTGATAACTGGAGAGAGTGTGAAGGAAAAACAAATAGACCGAATCCAGAGTTGTGTGTCATCCATAATGGGTTTTGTATATATATTTTATATGTATTGTTAAAATTTTAAATATTATTATTCTAGTATTTTTAACTTTATTAAAATGTCATTTTTATTTATTTGTTTTAATTGTTGAATATATGTTTTATACTTATTGTGTACATCTAATGTAATATCTAATGCTAAATCAAACATACGAGTATATCATAAAAGCACGTTGGACCCGCGCGTCTGTTTTGTTGCCACTGTAATAAATGCATTCATATTATTTATGGACGCTCTTTAACATCAGATGATCAACTGGCAGCGCATATTAATAAATTAGAATGTTATTTTTTTAGAGTGTTAATATACACGCTTTGTTTTATTTTTTATGATCTCTTTGTCATATTTCAGCAATTTTCTGGCTTCTATCAACAACTTTCAAAGAAAAGACTAAGAAACAAAAACCTTAATAGGCCCAGAAAACTTTCCTCGGTCTCCCTCTTATTTTTTTTTTATTTTTTTTTTTTTTTTTGCGCGAGATCTGGCAACGTTTTGATATCTCTCTTCCGCGAATCGCTAATGTTGACTATTTTTAAATCTCAAAGCGGAGGAAGTCAGCAATATTCCCAAATGAACATCGCGAATATCAAAGTTGTGCTCGTTTAGCCGCAAAGTCTCAAAATGCTCGCCTGCTCATTTTATACGATATCAATACAAACACACAGTGTTTCTCTGTGACGCTGCCAACTGCACGGAGCTAAATTAAGCCGCGACACACACAAACAGAGATGAATAAAGGTCGTTTATTATCACTGATAAGAGAGAGACATGCTAATAGAATGCACTCCCTTCAACCGATCTTTTTAGACATACACACACACATACGTACGCTCTTTCTTGTTGCTGGCAATGCAGAAAAAAAAAAAAACTCTGAATCCGTTTATTTCACAAAGAAATGCACATCCAGATATCCTTGGGCAAAGCGAAAAATTATAGGATAAGGAACAGGCTGAGAACTAGAGGAAAAAAAATATAAAGGAGATACACTTTCTACAGGATAAGCGAGCGGAGTGAAAAAGGAAGGTAAAAAGAGAAGACAGAAGAAAAAAATGAAAGAAAATCGGAGAGTAAAACAGCCCAGAACGGTAAAGAAAAATACTCAAAAGATTTAAGATAAGAACGTAAGGAAAAACAAATAACATTAATCTTCGAAAAACTCCCTGGACTTTTAATCTGTGATCTCACGACAGAAAAGGATTAAACAAGCTAATATTTGGAAAGGAAATGTCAGAAAATGTTCTGTGATATAACATACTGCATTAACACGCTGTTGGTCAGCTTGAGAACGTTTTTACGCATTTATTGGTATGCGATCGTTATTTTAAATGTTTAATACTGATATGGGGAACTGGAGTATGGGCCGTTTTATATAACAGGTGTTTTTCTATCCCCGTGACCACCTCCGAGTCTAAAGGAACCGTTTGGCTATTTATACGGAGGTCCAAAATTCGATTTCCGGTTAGGCCAAGCTGTCTGGGTAAGAGTTTTTTTTTGCGGATATTTTTCTCACTATATGAGGGTAGCTCAAAGGCGCCAAGAACTCCAAGCTCATCTGCACCATTATTAATGCATTTCATTCTTCTGTACAAAATATATAATATCACTTCCAAGGTAATAACATGGCGCGCACTATGAATGTCCCGCCCGGCGTTAGCAGTAAATAAGCTGGCATTGGTGGAAAAATAAATAAAATAAAATGTCGGATGACCCTGAGTAAGGTGAATTTGTGAAGGATATTTCAGAGCGTTAGAGCAAGAGAACGTAATAAAAAACAAATAATAATAACTAAAAATAAACATATACATTATGTATTTAAATAAAAGTATTACTTTCAATCTTAAAATAATAATAATAATAATAATAATAATAATATTATTATTATTATTATTATTATTATTTACGTGTTTAATTGTTAGCTTAACGTTTCCAATTGCACTTAGCCGTATAACAACTAAAACCGAATGTGATTAATATTTAAACTGCATAGTTCCGTTTAGGTATACGACTGCTTGTTTTTCTGTGTTCTGAAACGACTGTGTTCTCTCCGCCTGCATTTATTGTACGCTTTAGACCACCAAGGGTTGATAGCGCGAATACATTCCCGCTTAGATTTTTACATCGCTCCAGTATTCCCTGGAATTCGGTTTTTTCTGCTGCCGTTCGGCACTGTAACCGCTGTTAGTAAGGGCAAGTCCGATTATTCGTCCATGCGCATGCGCAGAGACTCTTCCCACCATACTCTTTAGCATGACATCAACTAGTTTATCGCTTGGCGTGAATACCCAATTATTAATGCTAACAATTACAGCCCCTCTCCCCGTATGCCACATCTTTCCCTTAATTAAGTCCTCTAAGATTATAAAAATTCTGTTTTCAGGTATACCTCCCTCCTTATGATCTGATTTCGTTGATTTTCAGAATATGTCGTTCTTATTTTATTTAAATGGTATATACAGAGTCGTTGAAAAAAAATTGGATATTAAATAAACCCCCGTTAAAAATAGCCATATTTATTGATTTTCAAAAACTGTTTTTATTGTTTTATTTCAAACTTATACTAATCGTTAGTTTCGTTAAAATATATATAAATTGTTCAAAGCAGTTAGTCTCTCGCTTCTTCTTTCTCCTCCTTTTCTTCTTTTTCTCTTCCTTTCTCCTTCTTCAAACCAAGGAAAATAATTAAAGAACAAATGGAATTCTAACACACTATATTTCTAACTATATTAAAAATTTAATATTATCTTGCAGTATATATATCATTTATATAACTATGTATATTGTACTCTGTATTTCACTGCTTTTTACTTCCCACGCCTGGTAGAGTTGAAGAGAAGGCCCCAAGGCCTCAACTTTTGCCAGAGTAAATGAATAAATGAATAAATAAATTTCATGTAAGGTCAAAATTAATATTAACAGTCCGCCTCGACATTCAAAGTGTTTGGTGTTCATCAGGAATTTCTGCCGCAGAGTCAACTGTGAATCACTTGTATTATCAACGACGTTAGACGTCTCGGGAAAAAAAGTGTTGGAAGCAAGAGGCCTGGCCTGTGGAGAGACAATTCATGAATCTTGCACCATCTCAAGCATCGTCGTTTGTTCGCGACTTTCTTCCCCACCCTCCATACTCTCCTGAATTAGTATCTGTGGATGTCTTTTATTTCCAAAGCTGAAATCCACGATGAGGTGACGAAGATTCGATTCAGTTGAGGAGATAAAACAAAATTCGCATGCAGGTCTTCAGCAATCTCGAAAAACGAGCAGCAGAACTGCTTTCAGAAGCTGAAACCAGTATAAAGATGTGGGGGAGATTATTTCAAGAAAGACGAAGTTCAGTAAAACAATTAAAAAGCTCGGTTACTTTATAACAAATGTAGTGTTTTATTTTTGTATTTAATGTAGATTGTCCTTCTAGTATTAAACTGAATGTGCTTGGACAGGCTTCCAGCTAGCTGCACATTTACCTAAGTAAGCTACTGACTGTCAAGTATAAACCTGGAAAATGTCATCCTATCTAAGCAGGTAAAGTTTCCGGTTAGAGCAACAGGGGTAGACGCACGACCTCCATATTTTTTTATACAAATTAGAAGAACGAACTGCTCTCACCAGCTGAGGTTCAGGGAAATTTGAAATTTACGAAAGCTAATAAACGAGAACATTACAAAGCAAAAATTACCCGCATAATCTGAAGGACGCCATGTTTGTTAAGTCGTACGTTTGTGTGTGAACCTGCGCAATTAACGACCGGCCGACAAAACCGCTGTTCAATCAGCAACTCTTGTACAAATTGACGAGGCGTGAAACTCTTTCGGCCCCATGTCCCTTTGTTCCAGTCATTATGTGGGCGGCACTTTCACTGTGCGCCGTACGAAGAGAGAGAGGGAAAAAATACCTGCATTTTGCAAAAGAAAATTTCTACTGTGTTGGGTTGGAATGAAACATAAGGGTTTAGAAAAAAGATGTGCGATTTTAAATAACCCAAAAGTTTTCTTCCTTTTCTCCCTCTATATCTAATAAAATAAATTTCGTTATTGTAATTTTAGTGGAGTGTGTACTGAACCCTCAGCTCATGCTGCATTATGAGCAACTGGAAGACAAGACAGGGAGAAAAACACTTTGGAATAATTGCTAAACTCACAGCCGTTAATACGAGGGTAGGTCCATAAGTTTCCGGTCTCGCGATAAGGATTATCGTCCTC
The DNA here is from genome assembly GCA_030762175.1 of Metallyticus violacea. NCBI lineage: Eukaryota > Metazoa > Arthropoda > Insecta > Mantodea > Metallyticidae > Metallyticus > Metallyticus violacea. The sequence goes on along the minus strand of CM060837.1, from coordinate 7,393,824 downwards.
ACAAAATCCTTCTGGTGTCATATCTTATCTGTTAAGTAAACAATTGCAGCTGTAACTGTGTTCAGTTGTTCAGATATAGTTGCATAAAGATGGCTATGTGTAGAAGATTGTGACATGTTCAAAATGGAGTTTCGAGCTGTTATTAAGTTCTTCACAAAAGAAGAACTTACTCCAAATGAAATAAAACGGCAATTGGACGATGTATATGGGGAAGCATCCCCCTCAAATTCTACCGTAAAAGAACGGGCCACACTTTTTCGAATGGGTCGAGAAAGCATTGAAGACAAAGAGCGTGCAGGTTGGCCCTTGGAGGTGTTCACTCCTTAAAACATCGCTCTTGTGGAAGCAGAAATTATGGAAAACCGGCGTCTCAAAGTTACAGAAATAGCAGCAACGTTGAGCCTTTCTAAAACAACAGTCCATTGAATTATTCAATGAACATTTAAACATGAATAAGGTTAGTGCAAGATGGGTGCCTAAACTTCTTTCCTCAGCCCAAAAGCAGCAACGAGTCATCTGATGTCAGGCAGTTTTGGAGCTCTGTCGTGGCAACGAGAGAGAAGTTCTGCAAACCATTGTTACAGGAGATGAAATTATGGTCCTCTACTATGATCCCTTGTCCAAAAGAGAATCAATGGAGTGGGGTTAACCTGGCGAAGCACCGCCACTCAGTCAACCAAGAAGATCATGGCCTCAATCTTTTGGCACTGTGAAGGAATATTCTTCATTGACTTCAAGGAAAGGAACAGCACAGATGGGGAGTACTATGCTGGTCTACTGTACAGACTATGTGCTTCCATCAAAGAGAAAAGGCGAGGAAAGCTGAGTGGTGGTGTGCGTTTTCTTTCTAGGTCATCTTACTTTTAGACGCAAAATGTATTATTTAAGTGGCTATATTCACGTGCTAAGGGTTAAATAGTTGCGACTATCGTTTGTTTAGTAATTACACTCGGCCACAAGCTTACAATTCAATATAAAGAAGAGCAGTGTTGAATTGTTTGCCACGTGAAGACGGCCAAATCTCTCTATCCCGTATCTCGTTTGTGATTTACGGTGTCATGAGAGGACTGCACGAAAACAAAACTCGCAAGCCGTTTTCTTTCTGGTGCAACAAGGTTAAGATAGTGGCTTCCGAAAATCCCTTCCTCTCTTTCTCTCTCTCACACAACACACACACAGGCCATTAAAACTGGCAGAGGGAATTTATCGTTCGGTTCCGACTTGGAAAAGTTCTGGTCCTGTTTTATTTCTTCCTGCCAAGGAGAGAGCATTGTTTTTGACATTCCTACACCATGTCTCATGTTTGTTGTTTGCTTTGAACAATGTTTTCCGAATACCTGAGCACCCCTATTTAGAGTAGGGGGTTAAGACACTACCTGCTTTGCTGTCGTTATTCTATTTAACGTTTAAAGTAAAGAAATACAAACACTACTTTCTTGAGCTACATTTCGGTCGAAACAGAAGTGGCAAAATAAAGATATAAAATTTTAAAATTAACGAAGGGTAGAGAGTCTATCAACAATATCTCCTACCGGCACGGGTGGCCGTGGTCGTTAAACTGCGGAATCGTGAGCGGGAGGTCTGGGGTTCGAATCCCGCCTCCAGGGAGGATCGTCCTCCCTGACTGAGGTTTTTTCCAAGTTTTCTTCAGTCCTCATAACTGGCAAATGCCGGGGAAGTACCCTAAACTAAGGCCTGAAACGTTTCCTTCCTTAAAAAAAAATCCTTTCCCAATAATCATTTCATCTCATGTATCATCAGTGTCACCGCCTGTGGTGCCTCAGTAGTAAAAACGTAATTTCCTCTGTATTACACTTGAAACATTCCTTTTGCGTATGGCTATTTCGCACGATTCATTCTAGTTGCATTTATAATGTGTGTTGGCAATGCTAAAATGTCAACAGAAGCACTAAATTGTTATCTGAACTTTATGAATCAAAAGTCCTGCTTTCTCTTATTCTTCTTCCCCACCTACTTCCTCCTTCACCTCCTCCTTTATTTACCTTCCCCTCCCCCCTTGCACTCAAGAAATAACACCAACTTTCTAAAGTGTAACTTTTATAAGCAGTAAAGTTGCTGCTAACGAACCGAGGACTGGAAACTGACGCAATCAATGTGGAAATGTTGTACTTTGTTAACTATTTAGATAAATATGTTAATATAAATATGTTATTGTTTCAACAACTGCAATTGCAAGCGCTCACACCTTAAGATAGGCACCGTTGTATTTCATTTTTAACTTTTTCTTAGCACTTTATAAATTTCACATTTCATTATAGTAGATGTTTGAGAAACAAAAGAATTTGTACTTTGTAGAGAATGTAGTTAGCTGATAAAGTAATGGTATAGGTAGAGTAATTTAATTATTTTATTCTAATCCCCTGGGTTGGATCGGAGCCTAGTCCCCTGAAATTCCAGTAGATTGCTGCTGATGAACCTGGACCAGGGTCTGATGCAATCAAGGTGGAAATTGTGTACTTTGTTTAATTATTTAGAATTTAGATAAAAGGTTAGTGTAACTGATTATTGTATTAAATTTCCTGTAATCGTGAAGAGGTACACCTAAATTGGCCTGGCCCAGATCGGTGGAGACCCTTTGTAGTTTGTATTTTTCTTAGCATTTTCAATAAATTTCAATATTTCATCATAGTACTTTCAAATCATTTTAATTCTCAAAAAACTGCTGCTAAAACAATTTCATTCATTAGTACAAGTATAACTCAGAAATGCCTGGAAAATGTGAGTGGAAAATCAAACTTTCAATATTTCCTTAGTTGATAGGGCACTCGCATTACCAGAGCTCAGAAGTTAGCAAAATGCCTTTTAGATATTTTTAACAGTTAAATAGAAATGAACATGTTTCCGTACATTTTGGAGTCTGTAGGGCCAGTTTTTATTTTGCCTTTTTTTTCCCCCTTCTGTTTTGGCTTTTGTTGCCTATTTTCAGGTTTAAAACACTTTTTGCCTTTTGGATCATTATGCATACTTTCTGGGATTATTTACGCTTTTTAAAAAGCACATAAAGAATTCAATATATCGAAGTGAAAAAATTATAAATATTAAATGGCACATTTATCTCACAAAAATTAGTATAGAAAATCTTATCACACATTTATTTCTCCTCAAGCAACTGGTCAACTCATTTAATTAAGCTACTTAAATAGTAGAACGTTCATTAGCGAAAGAAACGGACGGTTACCTCGGGCATAGAATACCAGGAAATAGAGAGGGCGAGGGAAGGACTGTAATTTTGAATATCCTTATATTAATCTGTGGGAGACAATTCTAGGAAATTTATGATGGGAGTAGCCTTTCAGGTGCAAAAAGGTAACAAACAATTGCAAGCGAGAAAGATGAGAGCGGTACAGTTGTGTAATAAACCATCCCTACAATGTTTTCAGTACGGAAGTAAGAGAGATACTAACCTGATTCCCCTATAACTGCATAAACAGAAAATGAACTCTATTAAAAACCAATGCGCATCTTTTGCTCATTCGCCAGGACTATTCAAAACTACTTTACTTTGTCTTGATTAACATTTTCATGCATACGTGAGATAATGAGAGCTCACATGTCATTACTAAGGGTTGTTTATTAACATGTTCACTAAGGCTCATAAGCGGTCATGTGATCTTATATTCTATAACTAAGGGCGATTAAATTATTGAAATTCCCTTTTCTTCAGTTTCTTTTTTCATATTTCTCTTTCTGTTCCATATTTTTCTTTTTATTACTATCCGAATGTTTTGTTTCATTTTCTCAAATTGCTTTTCCTGTCTGGTTTCTTTATAGTATTCTGTATGTTGTTTCACTTTCTCCTTTTTAATTCTTTTTTCGTTTAAATCAATTTCTCTTTTTTTTTCCGATTTCCGTTCTGTTTTCACTCTGGTCTGTAACACGGAAAAGTCACACGTTCTCACCTGCTAACCTGCATGAGCTGTAGCCAAATAAAAAAATACAGTTTCAAAACCGAATTTCGCTGTGGCGTAAACCTCAGAACCAAAACATCCTTTTCAGTTTTATGGGGCATCTTACACCCACAAATCTTCCCTAAGTCTTATGGGGATAAAACAAACCCAGAGGACCTTATTTCATGTCGGATTCTCCTGCGTCATCGTGCCTCACGCGACCGTCTCCTAAGACGCTGTGACGCATTTCCTCGGTGGAAACGTTACCCTTTACGACAACCATTAGCAGACATCCCCTCCCGATATTACGTTTTCTCGCCATATATACGACTTCATTCTACGAAGTGAAATTGCAAACATCAGCCCCGTTTTGGTGAATCTGGAGGTGTAAATAACCTGGCAGGTGTCTAAAGGTGAGATTACACGAAATAAGGGACTTCTGAACTGCTTTTAACTGCATACTGCCAGTACTACAATAATACCGTGCGAATCAGAGAAACTATAAAAGACTATGAACTCGGCAAATCTTCGGAATATATCCGCGAAGAACAGACACCGAGCTGTCACTGTGGATTTATATAGTTTTGATTATCTTCTGAAACACTTTCAAACATACGGTACATTTCAGGTGTTTCAAAAACAAAGTTTTTTTTTTCTGACCCTACAGAAAAGCGTTTAGAAAAGTATTTCTTAATGTGTTTCTTAATTAGCGAGAGATTTGCCTATTAGCAATGCCTTCAACACGCACTTAAATGCAATTTATACAGCGAGCTAAACAAGTATTGGACACTAGCGCTGTTGATTGCGAGTTGATGTTTTCTTAAGAGTTTACGACGGTTGAAAAGAGAGTGCACGTTCAAAAGCAGTAAAGCATTTGCTTTAGAACATGGAAACTTCTGCATTCCTTGAATGCAATCTCCTGCCACATTTATCACGCACTTCTGGAAGACGCTGGACATCCGTAACTAAACCGTTTTTGTTGATGTTTGAGAAGGAGCGCCTAGTGTGCCTTGTTCAAACTTCTGCGAGTAATTCCCTTACTCTCCATCAACGACCCACCTCCAGCAGTGATTGAATGAAATCAACATAATGACGACCTAAACGAGTTGGGTCCTAAAAGTCAGGACCTTCGCTCGATATGGAAAAGGTTCATTACCACTTTGGGGCGGTTTCAAATTCACACTATTGCTCGTCAGCTTCTGTTCGTCCATCTGCAGATAGTGCACTAGTGACGTTAGGTGTGTTGAAGAACTGTGCTATTTCTCTAGACGTAGCGACAGTGTTACATTATTTTTTTTCCACCATTTTTTTTTTTTTTTTTGGTCGTCTGGTAGGATGCAGAATCATTGATCTATCGGTATGATCCAGAGATCTAAACTAGAGCATGGAATGGAAGCGTGCCGACTCCCCTCCCCCCCGAAAAAGGGCCAAAAGTCAGCAGGGGAGGTCATGATCTCAGTTTTTTGGAACTGTCGAGGAGTCATCCTCACAGATTACCTTGCAAATCTTCTGGACAAGTTGTGAAATGCTCTCCAGAGGCATTCCATCTCTTAGCTGACAATGCACCAGCTCACTCAAGTTGCAGTTGACAAACCAAGAGTATGTGGCTTTGAGATCTTGCAACATCCGCTCCGCCTAATTTCCCGATCTAGCATCTAATGACTTTTTCTTGTTCCAAGGTCGCCGATTTGACAACACAAATGACGGTATTAATGAAATGGGGAGTGGTTTAAGGTGCAACCTGCATATTTCTACAATAAAGGTATTAGGAGGGTTAAGAAACGCTGAGAAAATGTCATTTTTAGAAGTGATAATGAAAGCTTTACAATACCTCTTCGTATAGGCATACAACTCAGGTGTGCGTTGATCCGTATAAAGACCTTTTGCTTTTGTAACTACAATTATTTCAAAAATCTGTTCATATGCGGGAAGTTTCGACAGAGAGTGCTAAAATAAAACAATGAACTGCATGTATATGTAAAAAAAAACCATAAAAAATAACATAAGAAGGATATTAAGCAGTCACCGTTTCCCCACCAACTTTTAAGGGGAAATGTCTTACTTTTATTAAATTATTCACTTAGTAAAATTACAAAGTTCTTAACTGCATGCAGACCCCGTAGTTACATAAAATAACGGTCGATAGTGCACCATTGCGTAAGCATAAGGAAAGTTTGAGACTATGAAACGTTAACTAATGGTGCAACATATAAAGCGGTTCGGCGAAGAAAACCTTGTCTAAGTCCATCGAGGAGGAACGTGGTAGCAAATGGAAATGTTACGCGTTGGGATATATCAAGGCTTTGTCAACCTCCAGCAGCTTTACCTTTTTATGGCAGAAATGGAGCGTGAAAGAAACTGGAAGAGCGGGAGATGCAGGCGGTAGAAAATGTCCAAAGGGCGTAAACGTGCGATTCCGTTCCTTTCCTCGCCTCTATAAACTGCTGCAAGAGCAAATCCTTTTGGGCGAACGCAAGTCGATACTCGGCACGAAGTAAGAGTTACGAGGTGAAAACAAACACAGCACGCGCCGACTGCAGATGTGTTTGTGTGTTCTGTGACTTCTTGTTACGTCACCAGATTCTCTCCTACAAGGTAAAAAAGATTTTGGACTTCTAAGGCGCGTTGTGTGCATTCTTAACCCTTTGAAAAGAGAAACAATTTGACGGCTACAGTTTGTTTCATTGTTTATTTTTAGGTATATACAATTTAAAAGGGGTCGCAAAAAAGATAACTTTACTTATATTAAATGACTAAAAGTGAAATATTGGAACACAGAAAAAGAAAAAAAAAAAATGAATTTTGTGCATCATTAGTTTAAGGCTATACATCCATTCTACTAAATTAATGATGTAACATTTGAAATACTCACTTCTTAAGTTGCTTGCAGTGCACTTTTGGTGTGTAAGTTCATATGATTTCATGTAAACTCACATAACATCACGTGAGTTCACATGAGCTCACGTAAAACACTTATAATGCAATCTAAGCTCTTAACCTCACATGAGCTCACGCGTTGCGTAAACCCTTAACAATGGCAAGTGAGCTCACGCGACCTCACATATGCACACATAGCGTCACGTGAGTTTACATGACCGCACATGAGCTTACGTGAACATCTGATATAAACTCTGTAATGACACGAGACCTCACATGACTTCATGTATACACACGTCACATCACTGAGTTTACTTTACCGCACATGAGCTCATGTGAGCTTGCGTAAACCCTTAATAAATGCATGTAGCTCACGTGATCTCACATATGCACACATAGCGTCATGTGAGTTTTCATGACCGCACATGAGCTTACGTGAACATGCTGATATAAACTCTGTAACTCTGGCATGAGAGCTTACATGATTTCGTTTTTACATACGTCATATCACGTGAGCTTACATTAGCGCACATGAGCTACGCGCTAATTTAGTAAATCATATTTGTTAGAAGGCAAAGTAATGAGGTGAAGATCACCTAATTTTTTATAAATCAAATTCCATTAAAAATGTTACAAACGCAATTTATAGATGCCATGCTTTCAAATGGATGTTCATACGTTAGAGCGTGTGCGCGACAGCGGGGAAGTATGCTTTATACCCGTTTCTTCTGTCCTGTGTTTCCGCCGAAAGCAATTGGAGCGTTGTCTTTGTGCTGTTCGAACATTTTTAAAATGATAATTCCTTAAACGAAGTGTTTGTTGCTTTGTTTCTATGCTGGTGTTGTTATGCCTAAATCTTAGTGCATCTTGGCACACATAATTTTCATATATGACATTGCAGAAAATAAAGAGAGCAATTTATAAAATTCTCTGGTGCAAACCTTGTGAATAGAATTAGGGAAATGGGGTTTTGTTTTCGATAAGAGACCAAGGTAAGCCGCCATTTGACAAACTTGGCGAAACTGCAGAAAAGTTAAAACGAAGCCCAAAAAAATCTCTGCGAGATTTGTAAAGGAAAACAGGAATTTTACCCACCGCGGCATAAAATATCACAAGATTTTTAAATTAGAACCATATAACTGCTGTAAGAATTGCAGCAGCATTATAATGCAAGTAGTGCATTTCTGCAACAGGGTTTTGGATAATGCCATCAATTACTCTATTAACCCACTTTTATTTATTTATTCACAGACGAAACGTGGTTTCACTTGAACGCCATGTAGCGACATAGAACAACAGACAATGGAATGCAGAAATATCCCACACTAAAGCAAAATAAACAAAAAGAGCTGACACAAGGCGTTAATGTGTCAAAGATTCACTCGGCTCGGCGCTCGATTCACACTGGCATGTTTGTGCGCGCGAGCCTTCTATCGTCACCATTCACACTGAGTTCTCCATTTTAGACGCACGATGATAGTCGGACAGTAAAAGGTAATGCCCAGCAATGAAAACTAGCGAATTTAGAATGTCACCCATGAGTGAATTATGTGCTTAGTATGCATTAATAATTTAATTTTTAATTGCGAAGGTTTATTTGAATTGTAGAGCTCACACACAAAAAAGTAAAGACTACTTTTTTTTTTAAGAAATAAAGATAATATGTATGCGCTAGCATTCAAATATAACTTGCCCATTAAAAATACCGAGAGTATCAAAAAAATGTATACACACAGTCACAGTAGATATCTATTTAATATTTTTCAAAGTTCAACAAAAAAACAACAGTAATGTGTAGTATGATGTTCTGTAAACAGATGTGACTCACATACATTATGATAGCGTTGCTACGTGACAAGTTCATCAACAATGAATGAATAAAGCTAAGATTATCGTAAATCAACATTGAACAAATGAAACAGATTATCGTATGATATTCTGTATATAGATATGACACATATATTATGATAGCGTTCCTACAACAAAATGGAGCCAAGGTTATCGTTTGAACAATGGAAAGCAATTTTGAAATTGTATTGGAAAACCGAGAATGTTATTGAAGTTCAAAGGCAATGGAGACGTGTGTACAGAACGAAATGCCAACACGAATAACAATTGCACGCATTTGAGACAGATTTGAGCCTCGTGGTACCGTATGCAATGTTCTCAAGGGCGGATCTGGGAAACTTCGCACAGCAACAAGCCCCGTGCACTGGATCCAAGGCACTAACCTAGGCACTATCCAAGACACTGGATAGGACGAAGAGGTCCGATTGAGTTTCCACTTATTCTCCGGATCTAACTCCGTTGGACTTCTACCTATGGGTAACTCTTAAGGATGTTGTATACCGCAGAAAACCAGCTACACTGACAACACTTCGGGAAGAAATTGAAACGGCATGTGCTGAGGACACTTTCGTAAACGTTACTCAATCAGTAGTTCAACGTACTCAGAAATGTATCGACGTCTATGACGGGCATTTTGAGCAACTGTTGTAACTGTAAAAGTGTAAGATGATTAGTGCTCATCATTTTCTGTTTGTGTGAATTCAGTTTTGTTATGTTAACACAGTTTTTTCTTTGTTTGAAGTGTGTATACATTTTTTGACACCCTCTGTATGTTTATTGCTGCACACTAAACAAATTTCCTTACGAAAACTAACAAATAAAAAAATTAAGGATTCGAACCTAGGTAGTTCATATTACTAGACACTGCTTTAAAAATGTAAAATAATGGAAGAGTTACGATTTTGTTGACTTTATTGCTTATGAAAATGCCGCGCATGCGTAGAGGCATTTCTTTAAAACAAAATTCCGTTCCAGCACATACAGCTAATTTCTCGTTAGCTTCTGCGCAAAGTTTTGAGGATAGGGTCCCTCGTAAGAGATGAACACCCAGATCCTAATTTGTCGATAGTTTTTACTCTTTCCCTAAATAACCACATCATCAGGCAGTAAAATTTAATTTCTCTCGTGGTTGCAGGGTTTTCAAGGGGCCAAACACCGACGATCTGCAAGCGCATAGCTTCTTGCAGCAAGATTGAATGTTTAATCACAGTAAGCTCTCTTGAAAAGAACGCACAGCGGGGCTCCTTCCTTACTATCACAGGAAACCAAAATCAATTGCCCCAAGGTGGAGTTTCAGATAATCCATTGGTTTTATCTTAATTACAAAGTTTTCTAGCGCCGGCCCCTCGCCGTCTAATCAACTCTTCCTTTTGCTGTGCTGGAATGGGGGAAATGAGTATTTGTTTTCCTCTTCCGCAGAGGACGAAAGTGCCTAATTTGGAAGTTAATCAATATCTTGAAGCTGTGCGATTCAATACACACATTTTAGCGAATTTCGAAAGAATGTAGCAACTGTGGTTGTACCCATGAAACGATTTTTGAAAATTTTCCTTATCCTAATTATTAGGCACCTAAACAGAGAATTAAAAATTATATATATTGCTAGTTTTTGAACTCGATGAATTGTTTGTTAAATGGTCGCTATACGCTGAGCTTCCTTCAGAAAAAAAAAAGTAGCGGCCGCTAGACAATATATATATAAACAAAAAAGAAAAAATTGTGGCCGCTAGAACGATTTTTAAATTTTCGCTTTAACTCCCACACTTTAAATTTAGCTTTCCAAATAAACCTCCATTCCTAATGGTCCGATTTCCCTGATTTTCTGAAACTATTTTTCTTGTTTTATTTAAATGGTATATGATGAGTTTCGTTGGGTAAAAAGATAAATTGCGGCGCTAGAACCACTTTTAAGTTTTCACTTTAGGTTAACTCCCACTTGCAATGATTAAATTTTGTTGGTTTTTGAACTGAATGGATTGTTTGTTAATTGGTCCTTATATGCCGAGTTTTGTCCAGAAAAAAAATGCGGCCGCTGGACCGTTAAGAGATATCCGTTAACAGATATATTAACAAACAATTCATCGAGTTCAAAAACTTGGGAGTTAAACTAAAGTGAAAACTCAAAAATAGTTAAAATAGTTTTTTTTGTAGAGAAACTCATCATATACCATTTAAAAAAAAGTACTTTCTGAAAATCAATTAGGAAAACGAAATTTAAATATGGGAGTCAAAGTGAAAATTTAAATTCACTCTAAAGGTCAACATTGCTTTTTTTTTTTCTCTCAACAAAACGATGTATATGCCATTATAATAAAACAATAAAAATAGTTTCTGAAATTCAGTGAAATCAAACTATTAAGAATGGGGGTTTACCTGAAACCCAAAATTTAAAAATCGTTCTAGTGGCATCAATATATGTTTTTCACAATGAAACTTGGTACATACAATTCAAATAAAAAAGTTAAGTTTCTGAAAATATGTAAATTTGAAAAGTGAAATTTAACAAATCAATTCTAAATTAAAACAAATACACTTGCCGAATTTACATGAACAGTTTGTTTTGATTGGACAAACATCTGGAAGATTCCTGTATATATGGAGTATCTGTTTCAAGATGAGGTTTATTCTGCTGCAAACCGCTCGGCAGGAAAACATTTTAGACGTGGCCCAGTAATAATCACAAAAATCATAGATGCTAGTGTTTTTTTTTTTTTTTTTTTTTTTTATTTCGTCCGATTCTAGAGTTTAGCAAGAGCTATTCAAACCCCTTTGAAATTGTACGGAAGACACTGGTATTATTTGTATAATTTGCAACAGTTCCTTGAATGTTCACCAATAAATTTTCTCTCTCTTTTCTTCTTTCTTGAAATGGCAGCTTGTTTCAATTTTTTAAAATTAATTTATTTTCTTCCTGTGGCTACCATTTTTATTTAGGCATAACTTCAAACTCATTAAAAATGAACAACAATGGAATTTTTACCGATATTGTTTAACTTTGCTTCTTTATGCATATTGTAAAGATATTTACTAAATGTTGCGGTGATCCTCTATTCCTTAATATACAGGTATACTGAGAGTGTCAAAAAATGTACACACACTTCAAAACTATGTTATCACAACAAAACTGAATTCACACAAACAGAAAATGATGAGCACTAATCATCTTAGACTTATACAGTTACAACAGTTGCTCAAAATGTCCATAATCGGCGTCGATACACTTCTGAGTACGTTGAACTACTGATTGAGTAACGTTTGCGAAAGTGTCCTCAGCACATGCCGTTTCAATTTCTTCCCGAAGTGCTGTCAGTGTAGCTGGTTTTTCTACGATATACAACATCCTTAAGAGTTTCCCATAGGTAGAAGTCCAACGGAGTTAGATCCGGAGAACGCGGTGGAAACTCACTCGGACCTCTTTGTCCTATCCAGTTCCTTGGATCCAGTGCGCGGGCTTGTTGCTGTGGGAGGTCTCCCAGATCTGCCCTTGTGAACATCGCATACGGTACCACGAGTCTCAAATTTGTCTCGAATGCGTGCAATTGTTACTTGCGTTGACGGTTCTGTTCTGTACACACGTCTGCATTGCCTTTGAACTTCAACAACATTCTCGGTTTTCCAATACCACTTCAAAATTGCTTTCCGCTGTTCAAACAATAATCTTGTTTCCATTTTGTTGTAGCAACGCTAGCATAAGTCACATGTGTTTACAGAACATCATACTACACATTACTGTTGTTTTTCGGCCCAACTTTGAAATATATTAAATAGATATTTACTGTGAAAGTGTGTATACAGTTTTTTGGCACCCTCGGAATTTCTAAATTTTCTACTCTTTTCTCATTGTTTGTTTTGAACTAAAATGATAATCAGTTACATATTAGTAAATTCTAAGGAAATCAAGACTAGGTTCTAAAATGTTGCAAGTAATTCCGTTGTAGACTTTTAACCTCTGGAAAACACAGCTGAACGGTATTGATTGAACATAGGTAGTTTATTTTGGAAACTAAACCACACAACTTTGGCAGTATAAGATTTAAGACCGAAAGGGCGGTGGACAGAGTAATATCCTGCAAAGAGAACAAACCGCTCGCTTTTCTTTGTTGGGTTTTTAACGAAAAACGTTTAACGGCCGAACTGTTAAAGTCAGGGATTTATTTGTTTCGCTTGCGGAGTAATATCCATGTGTACTGCGGTCCTTGAGATATCTCGCTCGAATGGATTGGCCCAGTGAACTGCGATAAAAGTATAACGTAAGACCGTTGTCATATGCAGGCTGTGACCAGAACGGCAATAGTGCTTTCAAGCATGAATATTCAGCACTAAATAAATTAGAATAAATTATGCCCTTAAGGAGCGCTGAAAAGGATAACAGCCATAAAGTTTTATTTATTTTAGGTATTAAAATCTATGCAATTTCCGTCGTTTTTAGATAGGCATGCTCAAAAACGATGCTTTTATGGAATTAAATGATACGACAAGCCTCTAATACACGCAGTACCTTTAGAAACACCTAGATGTCAGTATTTCTTCCAGTTAGAATAACTACGTGCTCCAACCTATGAGCCTGAAACGTTTAATTCCAAAGAATGATTTTTATCATACAATACAAGTTTACTCAGAATTGACTTCAAATTTTCAGGAAGATTAGCAAACACTTGTGTTTTATTAAATATAACAGATAAAGATAAAGACATTTCTATATTGAAATTTAGAGAGTGATATTCCAAAATGTTTCAGTATCCAAGAAAATGTAAGTGGAAAGGATCAGGAAATTTTGTAAAAGATAGGCATGGGAAAAGTATGGAATATCAAAACGGAGGATTCTGGGAAGAAATGTACCTAAGCTTGGAAGATAATGAAAGACGAGAAAGAAATATTTGATAATATTAGAGAAAAGAGTTCCCTGAGATTTTATAAAGAAATACAAGTAGTAGGAAATATACATAAAAAACCAGTGATAACTGATAAGACAGGTCGGGAAGGGTTTACATAGGCTAGTACTGGAGTTATGAATTTAAAAGAGTTAAGATATGACAAAGACGTAGAAAAATACGCAATGTGTGAAAAAATAAGGATTGTAATTGTTTATTATACTGCAAGTAAACAAAGTTATGGAGAACAGGGTGGTAAACCAACATGGAAGAATTTAGATGCCGAAATATTAATTAGAAAGATTTAAATGTAAAAGGAGAGATACAAAAATGACCTGGAATTATTGGGCAAAGTTAGAGAGAAATGCATAACAAACACTAAGAGAGAGAAAGAGGGAAAAGTAACCATAGGAGTACCAAAGATCAGATAAGCATAAACAAGGATAGGATAGTACAGCTATATGACGGTCACCAATACACTAATAACCTGAAGTTGTGTGTATTGGGATCAGAATATTTACAACTCTAGAAAGAAAATATCTAGAGAGGATAAGGAAGATTAATATTATTTTATTTTTCATCTTATTTTGTAATGGATTGAGTATAGTAAATTATATATTGTGTTGGGATATATTTTATTTTCAATGTAGAAAATTATACTAAAATTCATTATAAATACTTCTCTAATGTAGGAACAGATTTAAGAAAAACATAGGCGTTTATTTTCAAAGCCCAAATAAACAAAACTGCAAAAGTTCGCCCACAACTCTACATGGATTCTGATAAAAAATGTCACTTTAAAACAAGTATGATAAAGACAAAAACTATATTTCACTTTTCAATATAGTTACCCTTTATTGCAATAAACTTCTCAGATTTTTGAATTAACATTTCAATCCCCCCACCCAAATAATCAGAAGTCTTGTTTGCAAAATGCGCATAAACAGCATCCACCACTTTATCGTCACACATAAATCACCTTCCTGGAAGGTCCTTCTTGAGTTTTGGGGACAGGAAATAGTCACTGGAACTATATCTGGGAAGTAGGATGAATGGTCGATCTCCTTGAAGTCACATTTCTTCACAGCTTTCTTTGCAACAAGAGTTGAATGCGCAGGCGCGTTGTCGTGAAGAAGGCGCACACCGCCACTCTGCTTTCCTCGCCTTTTCTCTTTGATGGAAGCACGTAGTCTGTGCAGTAGGTCAGCATAGTACTCCCCATTTACTGTGGTGTTCCCCTCCTTGAAATCAATGAAGAGTATTCCTTCACAGTTCCAAAAAATTGTGACCATGATCTTCTTGGTTGACTGAGTGACCTTGGCCTTTAGAGGCGATGATTCGTCAGGTTCACGCCTCTCCATAGATTCTCTTTTGGAAAAGAGATCATAGTAGAGGACCATAGTTCATCTCCTCTAACAATGGTTTGCAGAACTTCTCTCTCGATGCCACGGCAGAGCTCCAAAAATGCCTGACAACAGATGACTCGTCGCTGCTTTTGGATTGAGGAAAGAAATCTAGGCACTAACCTTATTCATGGTTAAATATTCATCAATAATTCGAAGGACTGTTGTTTTAGAAAGGCCCAACTTTGCTGCTATTTCTTTAACTTTAAGCCGCCGGCCAGTCATAATTTCTCCTTCCACAAGAGCGGTCGATGTTTTCAGGAGTTTTTTTTATTTTTTTAATGATTTATTTACGGACGCTCTTTAACAGCTCAGGTCATCAGCGTCCCATTCAACTCAGGGCGTGAAACGGCCGACAAATTTTGCCCCGAGGCCTCTCTTTCAGGCTTGAGGTTCTTTTTCGTTCCGTAAATGTACGACACGGGACCCACGGCTTTACTTCCCTTCCGAAGGAAGCCATACTTAGGATTTTTACGCCCCGAAAAAATCCGTCGGTTCTGGCCAGGTTCGAACCTGCGATCTTGGGTTTAGGAGGCAAGTATGGTAACCACTACACCACCAGGACCGACGTTTTCAGGAGTGAGCATCTCCAAGAACCGACCTGCACGCTCTTCGTCTTCAATGCTTTCTCGACCAATTCGAAAAAGTTTGGCCATTCTTTTACGGTAGAATATGAGGGGGATGTTTCCCCATGTACACCGTTCAATCGCTGTTTAATTTCATTTGGAGTAAGTGCTTCTTTTGTGAAGAACGTAATAACAGCTCGAAACTCCATTTTGAATAAGTCACAATCTTCCACAAATAGCCTTCTTTATGCAACTATATCTGAGCAACTGAACACGGTAGAGCGGAAGGTATAGCTGCAATTATTTATTTAAAAGATTGTGTATGACATCAGATAAAGTCGGTCCTGGTGGTGTAGTGGTTACCATACTTGCCTCCTACACCCAAAACGCGGGTTCGAACCCGGCCAGGATCGATGGATTTTTTCGGGCGTAAAAATCCTAAGTATGGCTTCCTTCGGAAGGGAAGTAAAGCCGTGGGTCCCGTGTCGTACATTTGCGGCACGAAAAAGAACCTCAAGCCTGAGAGGCCTCTGAGCAAAATTTGTCGGCCATTTCACGCCCTGAATTGAATGGGACGCTGATGACCTGAGATGTTAAAAAGCGTCCTTAAATAACTCAATAAAAAAAAAGACATCAGATAAGGCTTTTGTGAAGGTGATAATCCTTATCGGCGAGGCCGGGAACTTATGGACCTAAGTAAAAGTATACAGTGTAGCTGCTATTGTTGTAGTATACATTGATTGCTACATAACTAATTGTCAAGTCTCATATTGGACGCTATTTTCAAAATAAATACCCCTTACCTCGTCCGTAAAGCGATTCCTAGCGAGATACCGCTATCTTTAAGAAGAATATCTGTTGCCAACCGGAGACTGTGATGGAGTGCCTAGCCAGTCTGTCCGTCTGTCACGCCACGCGGCAAATGAAGACGGATGGGCGTTTCCTTAAGCAAACTGGAGACTTCAACTGAAATTGCATCTCATGCCACAAGAGAGTCGATGTTAAATATTCGGGAACCAGAGAGTTAACGTTTAGTTTATTTACACCACTAATGCCCTATGCTCACATCTTTAAGACGAAGGATTAAAGGCCACCAGATATTTCCTGTGTTCAGCCTAAGCCTGTCATATGTTCTTATGCTTATAAAAAAGACTTTGATTTTAACTTTACTGCCATGTCATCGATGCTGAAAGTGTCTTCTAGAGATAAAAGACATAAAAAAATATGAAAACAAAACCCCGCCAAAATCATGCGTGAGGGCGATTCCTCAATTACAAAAAGTCACCTCACATATTTTATACTTTAACATATTTATACAATTACAACGCAAAAAGGAATGCGTTTTTGATACATGACTCTCCTGAATCAAACAAAATAAAGTGCAATAATTCGCCAAAGCTACCGTATTTTATTAAACTTATACACACAGCTGTCGAAATTCTGTAAAATGGAAATCCAAACATCAGTTTAGGGCTCGTGCGTTGAACATAAAGCTTTATAGGTAAACACAGTTTCCAGATCTTTGCCCTAAATAATAATTTTATACCTAAAAGTAGAGCACTTAAATCTCCGTTGTGCACCAAGACCGGAATTTATGCCAAAGCGTCTTTTTAATTGGAACCACCAGAAAACATCTAACAGACAGAGATAATATTCCTGAAACACCAAACATTATGGGAAGGATTTATTTTTGTCTTTGTATGTGTGTGTGTTTTGCTGCCTTATATACACCGAGGGTGCCAAAAAATGTATACACACTTTCACAGTAGATATCTATTTAATATACTTTAAAGTTGGACAGAAAAACAACAGTAATGTGTAGTATGATGATCTGTAAATAGATGTATGATATACATTATGATTGCGCTGCTACAACAAAATGGAGCCAAGATTATCGTTTGAACAGCGGAAAGTAATTTTGAAGTAGTAATGGAAAACCGAGAATGTTGTTGAAGTTCAAAGGCAATGGAGACGTGTGTACAGAACAGAACCGTCAACGCGAGTAACAATTGCACGCATTCGAGACAAATTTGAGACTCATGGTACCGTATGTGGTTTTCACAAGGGCAGATTTGGGAGACCTCGCACAGCAACAAGCCCCGCGCACTGGATCCAAGATACTGGATAGGACGAAGAGGTCCGATTGAGTTTCCACCGCGTTCTCCGGATCTAACTCGGTTGTTTATCTATCTATGGGGAATTCTTAAGGATGTTGTATACCGTAGAAAACTAGTTACACTGACAGCACTTCGGGAAGAAATTGAAACGGCATGTGCTGCAATCGCTGAGAACACTTTCGCAAACGTTGCTCAATCACAAGTTCAACGTACTCAGAAGTGTATCGACGGCGATGAGCAACTGTTGTAACTGTAAAAGTCTAAGATGACTATGCTCATCATTTTCTGTTTGTGTGAATTCAATTTTGTTATATTAACACGCTTTTTTCTTTGCTTGAAGTGTGTACACATTTTGGCACCCTCTGTCTGGTTCTTTCATTTCAACTTATGTCCTACTCACGGTTATTGTGAATACAAATATTTCTGTGTATAATTATTAGCCTCGAAATAGACCACCACAGGTGGCCGAGATCATTAAAGTGCCGACTCGTAAGCGGGGTGTCTTGGGTTCGAATCCCACCAGGACTGTACTCCCTACCTGAAGTTTTTTCCGGGTTTTCTTAGTCCTCATATGTGGCAAATGCCGGGGAGGTACCCTAAACTTAGGCTTGGAACGCTTACCTTCTTAAAAAAAATCTTTCCAATATATCATTTCGTCTCATGTATTATCAGTGTTCATTGCCTGTGGTGCCTCAGTAGTAAAAACGGGCGTTAAACACAATTAAAAAGCACTAAAAATAACTTCATATTTTTTAAGTGATCTATTTTTGTGTCTTTCAGGGTTAGAAGTTCACGTTTAAAGACATACGCATCAGCTTATTGTCTACAAAGTCTCTGCTGCCCAGTATGTTACCGTGTCAGTCGGACGCCAACTGAGCTTGTATTCTTCCCAAAACGTGCTCTCCATGACCAGAATTCTAACACAGTCTCTCTATCAATCAATCGAGCATATTTTAAAATAAAAATGCGAGAACCTCCGGCGGAAGTGACGTCACACGGCTCGTCCTTGGCACTTCCGCCGCCTGGCGATCCCAAATTTCATGTGGCACCGCTGAAAGACCCGTCTTTAACACGTAACTAAATAGTAAGGGATTTTCAAGCACGCTTGGCAGATATTATCTCGCTAAACGCCGCGACATCAACATTTTCTGTTGTTTATCGTGCCATTTCCTGACTTCTAGAGAGCCCACCAAAGAAGGGATCCCCGCATATGACATGAATTAGCCACAGGAAATGTCAATATAGGTACCTAGCGATAAAAGACGTTTGCATCTTTCATCAACAACAGGCACTCAATTCATATAAGTTTGGTCGTTTTGGCACTCAGAAAAGCGTATATTGTGCAAACATTAAAGGTAATTTCCCAAAAGGGCTACTAGATTAGCTTGACAACCTACGTACAGTCCAGATTTGGCACCCTGAGACTTACTCTCCGCTTAACGCTGAGGATATTTTATTAATCTTACTACTTCCCATTGCTTTTCAAGAACCCATTGCCTAATATTGGAGAAGATATAACCCACTTCTGAGGCTGGTGCACCCATAAGGTAGGATTGCAGAATCTAGAAAGTTATGGAAAACCTGTACAGAAACTCAACACCATAAATTGTATCTTCATTTATTTTAACACAGTTGCTATGGCTATTCATTCGTGACTTATTTAATATCGCAGTTATCGGTAAAGGTTTTGACTGGCGTAGCAAAATGCAGGCAATGGAAACTCTCTAGTGAAAAACTGCAAGTTTTTACAGAAAAAATGTACATCAGCATTCAACTAGAGGAACTGGGTTTTGTTGTTTGGAACACGATAAAAGAGAGATTAACGAAGCTCTTTAATGGAAAACTGCGGCGTTGTAAAGTAAATTGAATTCAGATGTAAGAAAACTAGTTGTAATTAAATTTTGGTGGAATTTTGTTTGTTCGAATCCGAGCGAGGGGCAATTAGCGGATCTCTCTAGTGAGCAATTTCGATTTCATTCTAAAAAACTAATATCACCACTGGAGTAATTACCTATAACTAAATTTGATGCGGTTTTGTTTGTTCGAACCCAAATGTTTACCCTGTAAGAATTATTTCATATCCCCTCCACTCAGCTAATGACTCCTTAACCCACATCTCATGTGGTGAAGTTATTTAGCATTTCGTAAGATAAACTTTCAAGTAATAAATGTGCATTGTTGCCATATGCTTAGAGAACGTTTTTTTTTTTCTTTTTCTTTTCTATGACTTAAGAAACAATCCTGAAATTTTGCGGGGTAGTTCCTGTGAGCGAGCCCACACTAGGTTCCCGCGCCGTGGAAGAGGTAGGAAGCCTGTATGCTTATTTAATGGTCTTGCTGACTGTCGCAGTAGTAGCGCAGCTATTCCCGGTTATGTGATGTGGTGTTGGTTTCTATGACAATATACATAAAGCATGCCGTGTCTTTTTATGTTTGATTCACATGTGTTAACTCTGTGGTGAAAGAATCATAGGAACCTCCACGGGTGACTGAGGTCGTTAAGGCACGGACTGGCGAGCGGAAGGTCTGGGGTTCGATTCTCACCAGGATCGTCCTTCCTGATCGAGGTTTTATCAGTTCTCAAAAATGGCAGGTACCCTAAACTTAGGCCTGAAACGTTTCCTTTTTAATAAAGTAATCCTTTCCCAATTTATCATTTCATGTATCTTAGTGCCTGCCGCCTGTGGTGCCTCAGTAGTAAAACTGGCGTAAAACACGATTCAATTAAAAAATCATAGGACTCTTTTTTGAGCATGTTGAATCTTTTACTTATATGAACACCATACTAACATTTTTTTTCAGAGAATTAACCACAGGGAGTTGTCATGTGTTTTTTTCCACAGAACTTTGCCACTGCGAACAATTCCATGAGAGAAATTCGCAATGTTTTCCCACAAGACAGAATCTTTAGTATGGATTTGTGCCCCTCTCGGTCACCCGATTTAACACTTTGAGATTATCTCTGAGGTAAGTTAACAAATGTCTTGTACAAGACGAACCCACACACCATACAAGGACTCCACCAAGGAAGGAACTGTCCGAATTTCTCAAAATGGACTACAACGAGTAATGAATCATTTTCTAAAGTTACTAAAGTTACTAAATATGTGTAGAGAATGAAGGCGGAATGAAGTTTCAACACATTATTTGAGAATTTGGTAAAAAAAAAATGATCAAATTGGTTTGTGTATTGTTTTATGGCCGGTGCGTTTTATTTTTTCATTCCCCGCTAATCACAGAGAACTACCTGGCGCGCTTGTCCATAGGCAACACACTTCCGAGGAAACAAAACTTATCGCAAGGTAGAATGCCTCACACGAATTTTAATATTATATTTCGATATTAAATAAAAGCAACTTTTCTGAAGGTAAGATCATTTCTATTAATTACGTATATTTCGAAATATTTGGGTAACAAACATTTTTTCTTACAGAATTATCGAAAGAGCAGAAAATAATGCATAGTGTACATAGCCCTATCGTGGAATTTCCTCCCAGCCGCATCTGAATGTTGATTAAATGGATACAGAAACAAACAGCGTTGATTATGTTCGTCGTTAATGATGCGGATCTCCACTACATCACGATCCCCTCCTGAAGAGAGTAACGAATAAAATAGGCGCTCTTTAGAAACGGAAGAAAAAAGTGTGGGATATTACAGCAACGATACTCTCAGCCGGGTATACACATCATTAGCTATTGGACTTTAACCGAATAACTATAACGATAATGCGAGAGTAAATATCTACACTATAAATGTACAATATTAAGTAATTTTAAGAGATATACCCGCGTTTATGAGCAAGTTTTATAAGGTAGAGTCAATTCATTACTTTGAGATATTACTTCTGTTAGAGATATCGATGACACTTTCTACATATTTTTCACATGGTGCAACAAACTTATTCCATCAGAAGCCAGGAATACACATTTTATTAGACCTAGGCCTTACTCCGCAAACTTTCTTCTCAAAGCGCCCACAAAAATGCAAACGTCTAAAATTTTGAGGTAGGGTTGTATGGAGGATACAGTAAATTTTCAAACCTTAGTTTCCGAAATGCAGCAGCAGTGCGAGGGCGTGCGTTATCATGAAAGAGAATAAGGTTTTTAGACAAAAGTTCCAAGTGACAGCTTCATACTCTTGGCTTTAGTTCCTTTTGCAACTTTGCACTCTATTTACTGTTTCTTCTTTTACGTTATTGTACTCCAAAACGTTTCTTTAACATCTCATAATGGAGTCAACACACTGGAGGAGTGGTATACGCGGATCCGATACAAATATCTAATTCCCTAAAGAACGCATCAGTTTTAAAGATTAATGAAGGGGCGAGGATCACAGCAAATTGCGAAATCCTTAGGAAAGTTGGTGCCTATAGCGAGATTATCGAATGCAATAACAGTTAAGAACTGTTCACGGAGATCAGGCACTAACTATGGAGATCTGCTACCAGGAGCAGCTGAGAATGGGGGGGGGGGAATAATACCTGGGTTTCAAAATTGAAAAGGAGTCTGGAAAATGGGCAACATTTGGATCGCAGAGCGGGGGAACAGGAAGAAAATCAAGAAACTCTTGAGAGACATTAATAGATAGATGCTTTTTTCGGAGTGTGCAGAGCAGGAGATACAATCGGATGGAGGATGAAGCGTTGCATCCAAAGGGCTCGCCTGGTTTAGGTTAGGCGCGTGGTAGATGACTAAGTATCAGACAGAGAGGGTACGTGAATTTGTCCCATAAATGCGAAAAAATATTCTGGCGTATTGCAGAGGAACAGAAGAATGGAGAAAGACTACCTACCGACCCGTTTTTAACGGAAGGAGAGGGCAGTGGCAATGCTGGACTTTATCGGCAGAGAGAAAGGAGGAGGAGGGAGTAGGTAAATTTTTAAACAACATGAGACAGATTAGATCGGAAGAGTAGACAACCGGGAAGGAACTTGGGTGACAATATCACTTGGAATTATTGTGTGTGTGTGTGTAGGAGTAAACTGTTTACTTTTGTACTGATCGTTTTATTTAGATATTAACATTTTTCTGTTATATGTGTTTTTCTTTTCTTATTTATTTCTTTATATAGTGTTTATATCTTATGATTTAAATAATGGTTTTGCGATTGTATGTATTTCAAGTATTGAGAAAGCACGTACGGTCCCAAGACCCCGATGAAATATTATTGTAACAAATATATTTTGTAACTACACATATCATTACTACTTATTAATGTATAATGGCGTGAGACTTCTCAACAGTGAAATGCTGAAAATAAAAAGCACCTACTCAATGCAATCATCTCCATTCTTATGCCATTTCGTGAGGTTGCTATTCTCATTATACAGAAATCTATTAAGCATCTGTTGTACTTCCTCTAATCGTCAAAGTTCGGAATTTTAAGAAACCAATGCATCAGGTTGGTAGTATGTTGGAAAGAGCGTGTGTTGATTAGTAGCCACAGTGGAAATTAGCGTCTGGTATATACTGTTGCAGCTGCGCAAAACAAAAATCACGCTTATCAACGGAGGCCTTTTCGTCACATGCACAGTTGAGGGGACAGGATTCAATTTTTTTCTTTTGTAGCAACTTATGCCTTTTCTGAACAACTAACTATTTTAATGCCAATTTTTTGCTTTTGAGAATACTTCTAAATTTCCAAAAACTTGAGCAGAAGAATCGGTATATAATTACTAATAAATTAAAGAATAAAGATCACTGTGTATTTAATATACCAAATGTATCTGTATCTTGCATTAATAGTATCGAAAAAAGTTGTTTTCGGACGAACTGTGGACTTGTGTGAACTCTTAGAATTGACTTCCGTTTGAGTTGAAGTAGAGAATCTACTTCATCTGAAGAGAGATTGCTGTGCTTGCATTTGCATGCTGATTGGCTTATTTCCTAAGTGGTTTAGAGAGTCAACGTCTCTTTAGACATACTGGACAAGAGTGGACCGCACTTGAATAACCTGAGCTATAATGTACTTTCTTGAACAACAGACGACAGAAATTGATATCTTCTAAACCTACTGGAATGAAAATATTGCACCGGTTATCTTTTGCAACAGGAAGAAAATACAGACTACGTTAAAGTTTTAATGAACTACGCTCTCCGCAATTTCGTCCCCTTGTATGTTACATCAAAACTTTGATTAGAATATTCAATCAATTTGGACAAAATTACATATTTTTAGAGAATTCCGACGAAATGTAAGCTATTGCAGTTGTAACCATGAATAGCTTTATGAAAACCTTCTTTAAATCTCCTTACCTACCAGGCACTGAAAATTACAATGAGATATATACGCACGAGGGTAGGTCCATAAGTTTCCAGCCTCGCCGATAAGAATAATCGCCTTCATAAAACCCTTAGCTGGTGTGATACCTTATCTGTTAAGTAGATAATTGCAGCTGTAACTTCCACTCCGCTGTGTTCAGTTGTTCAGATATAGTTACATAAAGAAGGCTATGTGTAGAAGATTGTGACATGTTCAAAATGGAGCATCGAGCTGTTATTAAGTTCTTTACAAAAGAAGGACTTACTCCAAATGAAATTAAACAGCGATTGGACGGTGTATATGGGGAAGCATCCCCCTCATATTCTACCGCAAAAGAAAGGGCCAAACTTTTTCGAATGGATCGAGAAAGCATTGAAGAGCGTGCAGGTCTGCCCTTGGAGGTGCTCACTTCTGAAAACATCGCTCGCTCTTGCAGAAGAATAAATTATGGAAGACCTGCGGCTCAAAGTTACAGAAATAGCAGAAAGGTTGGGTATTTTAAACAACAGTCCTTCAAATTATTCATTAACATTTAAACACGAATAAGGTTAGTGCACGATGGATACCCAGAATTCTTTCCTCAGTCCAAAAGCAGCAAGTTATCTGTTGTCAGGCATTTTTGGAGCTCTGCCGTGGCAACGAGAGAGAAGTTCTGCAAACCATTGTTACAGGAGATGAACTGTGGTCCTCTACTATGGACCCTTGTCCAAAAGAGAATCAATGGAGTGGCATACACCTGGCGTAGCACCACCTCTAAAGGTCAAGGTCACTCAGTCAACCAAGAAGATCATGGGCACAAACTTTTGGGACTGTGAAGGAATACTTTTCATTGACTTCAAGAAGGGGAACACCACAGTAAACAGGGAGTACTTTGCTGGCCTACTGCACAAACCACGTGCTTCCATCAAAGAGAAAGGTAAGGAAAGCTGAGTGGTGGCGTGCGCCTTCTTCACGATAACGCACCTGTACGCAGTTCTTGTTGCAAAGGAAGATATGAAGAACCAGTGGATTCGAGGAGATAGACCGTCCACCCTACACCCCAGATCTAGCTCTCAATGACTATTCCTCTTCTCAGAACTTAAAAAGGACCTTCGAGGAAGGAAATTTAAGCGTGACGAAGAATGTGTGTGATGGATGCTTGTGGGGGGGGGGGGTCAAATGTTAATTCAAAGATGTGAAAAATATACTGAAAAGTGAAATGTAGTTTTTGTCTTTATCATACGTAGAAAATGGTTAGGCTGGAAACTCATGGATCTACCCTCGTAGTATGTTTAAAATGTATTGTATTATTCGTTGCTATTTATTATAAAATTATTTAACTTAATCTATTACTTTCATGGTAATAAGCTAATCACTTTCAATAGGTGATGGTTTAGTTTTTATGATCTTTCTGGGTGTACACTGCATGAGACGTCACTGCAGAGGTAAATGATTACGGTAGCTGTGTCATGGACCATGGTACATGATAAAGGCTTTCAAACCACGTCCAAATTGAACAAGAGAACAGGCTAATTATTTTCTCTTAGCAGACAATTCGGCCGTCAGGATGTCACCCCCGTTTCGTCGCCGACATTCATCCACACTGGGGAGAGCGAGGCATTAAAAAAAGGGGTAGCTTTAAAAGGATAATTAAATTAAACTGTCGTTCTTTTTTTACATCTCCCCATAGGTGAAAAAAAAAAGACTTGTCGCCAGTAATGCTAAAATATACATAATGCAAGACTTCTTCTGTGTTTTTACCTGCTCTGCTGTTTAAGTGCTTCTGAGCTAAGGGGAGGATTTAATTGCGTCACGCGAAGTGCAGAGTCAGACATTTGATCAGATATGGCAACATATATTTTAACTCCGGGCGTTTAAGAGTAAGGGGAAATAGATATCAGTAGCAGAAATGGGACTGCGCGGTGGTATCTCATCCTCAGAGGTAGAAACGGCACAAACCGTTAATTCACTATTTTAGTGTTACATCCTTACAGAGCCTTCTGTTTTAATACTCGTGTACACTGCCTGGCTGCGTATCAACCAGCAATGGGCGGGTGACACTATCGCAAAGTGTTAATTGTTGCCCTAGTCTGCATTTGAATCTGGTACCGAGGTAATATTTATCTGCGATTGGCAAATATGAAATTTAAAAATTTGTACAAGTTGCAAAATAAGCTTGGCAACTTCCAATCAAATTTTGATATACACTTTTACATCTTACGAAGATTTTTAGAAAAATCCAAATATTTAGCCGTGCGATAATGCTTGGCTCCATGCAGGACTGTGTGCGGACTTACTTCATAAGGCACTAGATAATTAATGCAACAAGTTCAGTCTTAAAACGTATTTTACTTTTCGACATAAGCCCATTGCTCCAACGGGAGTTATCGGAGAGTTTTAATCATCACCCACTGGCGCGGGTGGCCGAGGTCGTTAGGGCGCCGACTCGTGAGAGGAAGGTCTGGGGTTCGAATCCCACCAGGACCGTCCTCCCTGACTGAGGTTTTTTCCAGGTTTTCTCAGTCCTCATAAAGGGCAAATGCGGGGAGGTGCCCAAAACTTACGCCAACGCCTCCTTCCTTAAAAAAATCCTTTCCCAATATATAATTTCATCTCATGTTACATCAGTGTCAACCGCCTGTGGTGCCTCAGTAGTAAAAACGGGCGTTAAACACAATACAATTTATCATCACCCGTAAGTTTATGTACATGATGTTGAGAAAATCAGCTCATTGTATCCTTTCGTGCCAGAAGTCTAAGTGTAAGATGGAGAAGATTGAAGTTCGCAAAGTGATAAAAGTTCCTGTATTTGAAGTGTCCGCTAAACTCATGACGAGATGATGGCAGTTTATGGAAACGATTTCCCATTTTATGGCACTATTGTGAGGTAGAAAAGGAACTTCTGAAGTGGTCGCAAGTCCCTCAAAGACGAACCAAGATCCTGGAAAACAATCATTGACAGACGATGCGGCCAAAATGAAGACAGTGGACAGTTTAATCCTGGAAGATAGACAGGCAACCATCCAAATGATTGTGAATGAAACTGGTCTCAGTTATGGAAGTGCGTGGGAAATTACTCATGACGAACTGCACAAGTCTTAAGGTTCCACTGGGTTCCACGTTTGCTAACCCCTTTCCAGAAACAAACACGGCGAGACATTTCAACACAGATGTTGATGTTTTTGGAATAGAATGAAGAGAATTTTTTTCTTTGGTCGTCTGGATGACCATGGATGGATCTTGGATCTATAAATCAAAACCAAGAGCATGGAGTGGAATGCCCATTCCTCTCCTCCCAAAAAGGCAAAGGTGTAAAAGTCAGCAGGAAAGATCATGCTCTCAGTTTTTGGGACTGTCTTGGGGTTAACCTCACAGATTACCTTACAAAGGGACAAACACTTACACCAGTAATCTCCAGAGTCATTCGTCTCTTGGCTGACAATGCACTAGCTCACACATCTCAAGTTGCAATTGACAAAGCAAGGGCATGTGGATTTGGATGTTACCCAAGTGACTTTTCCTTGCTCCCAGAAACGAAAAACCGTTGCAGGGTCGCCGATTTGATAGCACAGATGACGCCATTAGTGAAGAGTGATTTATGGTACAATCTACGGACCTCTACAATAACGGTATTCTGAGCGTCAAGAAACATTGGGGGAAAATATGTACATCTGCATCAAAACAAACTTTATGTCAAATTTTTAAATGTGATAATACGATACCTCCTCCATTTGTGACCGTCCAGAAGAACTTTTGAGCTTTGAGAGAAGATGGCAATTTGAGAGGGCGAGACCAAGTGATAGGATGGATGTGGAAGCAATTTAAAATGTAATTCAGTTATTTGTTTTGTACGCCGCGGCATAGTGTATCGGTAAAAAGCACATTCTTTTTGACGATGGCTGTCTTCATATCTCCAGAAGTAATGCGTAGTGTTTTCCATTAATGTATTATCGTTCTCCAGCAGCTATTCAAGAGTCACACACACACACACACACACACACACACACACACGAACCTACTCAGCTGATATGCCCATGGCCTCTACTGTAATAGTTCGCCCACTTTCACTCATGTGTTAGTCTAAACAAAATCATGAACTTCATGATTTCTGGTCTCATCTGATTTTAGAGCTCCGTGGTGCATCTTCGATGTTTGAGTCATTCACCAGAAATCGGACTGTTTCATGGGAAGCGCATGCATAACCCAATGTAGGAAAAACTCTTTTCAGGATTTCCTTTGCTGTTTTCCCTTCCAGAAAAAAAATGGAGTTTGAATGGCGATTAGCTCAAGATTGCGGTCCGGTTTTTTAGGTACCGGTAACGAAATGGTATTCTGGCCGCATTTTTAACCAGCAGTCAGCAGAAGAGAAATAATATTGGTGGTGTTAACAAGATTCCGCCACTGCTCATACAGCAATGGGGATCCAGTGGTAAAATTACGGCAGTTTCGAGATGGGGTGTTTAGTGTTGGCGTATGACCCTTTTGTCGCCATCCAACATTCTTTAATTTTTATTTTTGGGTAGCCTAAAGTGTACAAAACCGGTCCGTACAGATTGGAAGACCTTAAGGAAAAATTACGAAATGAAATCAGAAATATTACAACAATAGAACTAAATCATATCAATCTAAATATATTTACCTGGTTACAATGTATGTTTAGCTGAGGAAAGACCTTTCAAACATTTGCTATACTATAAGACTTTATACACGAACCGAAGTCACAGTATAGGTGCGGCCGGCTGTGGCATGTCCAGCTGCTAAGATGCAAAAACCCGTGTGAGCGGTAAGGACATATTCTGGAAATCCTGTCTATCTGGACCCAATAATCTTACGATTAAATATGCACTTCATTTGCATTTTTCTTGTTTGCAAGAGCTCGTAAGCAGCATCGTTTTACGATACCGTAATAACCCAGAGTTGCTGACATTAATGAATTCTGAAGGAGATATCCCATTTAGATGCTGAAATATTCATTTTCCTAGTGTAATAGTTATGAGATAATTCAAAAGTTACTTTTTTTGAATTAGTATTTTAGATCTGTCCGTCTGTGGATCATGTGCTCCAATTCGGGGATAGTCTGCATTTCCTATGCAATGTTTTAATAGCTTCTGCTTTATCTAAATTATAATTTATTTCTTTAAATCATAAGCTCTTTAACAAAATATTCAATACATAGTTTTCTGTTATAGTACAAGTGATTATATGATTTTATACGTTTAATTGTCCAAAAGAAATGAATATTTATTTATCATTTTTGTATTGAAAATGCCTTTAGCCTCGAAGCAGATATTTGCTATGTTTCCTTTTATCCATACTCCACCTTTGAGCTTAAAACAAATGCGACACAAATATCGTTCGTCACTTGTTTGAAACTCCAGCACTGTATTAACAGCTGACAGTCGTATGTAGCACTTTCCTGTACATAAAAATATCGCTACCGCGTTATCAGATGTTCTTTCAATACCAGCATATGAATATATTTCGCGTCATAAACAATTCATGATCTATCGATCCGAATGGCTCTGTTCTGGGGAGTAGTGAAAGGGATTTTCCCGCATGACGTAGATGCTGGAAAGCTTTTCCTAGAATTATGTTGGCTTAAGCATGTTCTAATTTGATAAATTTCGCCTCCTTATTAATGTTCACATCTCTGGCCATCATTATCAATCACTAGAGAAATATATCTCTTCCTGTCAGGCACTCTGAAACCCTGAAAGTGATGGGCATATGTCCACCTTGATAGAAAATATGACTGTCGACTGACCGATGCATGACAAGGTGAAAATATCCTCACTGTATCATTAGGGATGTTGTTGAACTAACATTTCAAATAAAATGATAAAATTTAGTAATATGATACGACATTTAAAATAAAAATTACAAAATTAAAAATCTTAACATACGCTTAACAATTAATAATTTCGGAAAGAAGTGTATTCATTGTGTCGCTTTCTGTAAGGTTTGTACCAAGATGGTTGATTAATTTTGGAATTTGAAGAAAATATGATATGTACGAGGGTAGGTGCATAATTTTTCGGCCTCACCGATAAGGATTATCGTCTTCACAAAACTCTTATCTGGTGTCATACTTTATATGTTAAGTAAATAATTGCAGCAGTAACTTCCGCTCCGTTGTGTTCAGTTGTTCAGATATAGTTGCATAAAGAAGGCTATGTGTAGAAGATTGTGACATGCTCAGAATGGAGTATCGAGCTGTTATCAAGTTCTTCACAAAATAAGGACTTACTCCAAATGAAATTAAACAGCGATTGGACGGTGTATAGGGGGAAGCACCCCCCTCATATTCTACCGTAAAAGAATGGGCCAAACTTTTTCGAAGGCAGCAAGGTTGGGTCTTTCTAAAACAACAGTCCTTCAAATTATTCATGAACATTTAAACATGAATAAGGTTAGTGCCTAGACTTCTTTCCTCAGTCCAAAAGCAGCAACGTGTCATCTGTTGTCAGACATTTTTGGAGCTCTGCGATTTGTGTATTGATCGTTCATTTAATAAAATTGTTTTCGTTTTTAAATGTTAGGATGATGATTTTAGTTTTTTCTTACTAGCACGTTGTTTGAAATTGTATTGTGACCGGCGATGGCTTCATGGAATACTTGTTGCTAGTAACCCTGTAAGAGTTATGCTAATTGTGCACCACTTATAGCGTCAAAGTATATGTTAATGTCTAAATTATATATTTTGTAAATTTTCCCCTTAAAGATTAAAATTATAAAAGTTTTAACGTACAGTCTTTGGAAAAATACCAAAAATGTCACGATAAGAGAAGAAGAAATACTTAAATTAATAATCTAAGAACACTTTTTAAAGGTCTTGGTTTATTATTATTTATTTATTTTAAAATAAACAAAGAAATAGAATAATATAAATTTAAACTGCCTTTGCCTAAGGAGACTGAGGTATTTTTTCCCGCCTTCGCTGTTGGCATCACTTGAATTCATTTTAGAGACTGGAAAAACACATACTATAAGAACAGAGAAACTATAAATGATGTATTAATTTTCGATTTGGTTCATTTGATTTATTCGGACCCTCTTTAACATCTGAGGTCATCAGCGTCCCATTCAATTGAGGGCGTGAAACGGTTGATACATTTTGCTCAGAGGTCTCTTCTTTTAGTCTTAAGGTTCTTTTTCGTGCCGTAAATGTACGCCACGGGACCCATGCTTTACTTCCCTTCTGAAGGAAGCCATATTTAGATTTTTTACGCCCGAAAAAATTCATCGATCCTGGCCGGGTTTGAACCCGCGATCTTGGGTTTAGAAGACAAAAAGATTACCACTACACCACCAGGACCGACATTTCAATAATTAGGGGTATATTAGAAATGTAACACAGCAAAGGATATTTTTAAGTAGTCAAAATTTTTCACCTTTATAAGATCTCATTAAGATCGGTCTAAGGGTTGATGACTGTAAATGGAAATAAACCCCCTTAAGGGCATTATAACAGCCTATAAGATTTCTTAACCCCCCTTACAAACTCTGGCTACTTTGTTCCGAGACATTCAGCGAACAGTCACCCAATTTCTCGGTGACGCCGCCACACAGTTGTTAACTACTAAGTGTTAGTCGAAATCGTTTAGCAGAAGCGGTTAAAACTCCGAAACAAAGCGAACACGTGTGTCTTTTGTTCGAGGTGACTGCAACCCCATTAAGAAAATTATCGAGTGTTAAGTGAAAGCTGCAGAACTTACTTTTAGCTGCACACTGCAAAGCGTTCAGGACATACCTGGAAAAGAAAAAAGATAATTAGTCAAAGGTATAATGCAAAGGTGTTTAAAAAGCACAACTTTTTAAATACTTAGTCTTTTTTTAAATAATATACCTTAAGAAAAAGAGGATAATTTCTAGTGCATACGTTGTATGAGGAGAGTTCTAAAAGTGCACAAGATTTAAGAGAATTGTTTTTTTTTTTTCATTTAATCCGACGATATTACAACTTTTTAATACCCTCAGTAAAATAAGATTTGTCCATCTGTGAAAAATAAGCGTCTCTCTCAGCTGCAACCTCATCATTTATGTGAATCTTTGACCATGCAGCTATTTTTTCGGGTGTGGGAATAGAAAATAATCGCTGGGAGCCAAATACGGCGAATATGGAGGATGTGTAAACACTTGGAAATGAAGGTCATGCAGTTTTGCAGCAACAATCCCAAGTGTGTGTGAAGGCGCTTAATCGTGATGAAAGAAAACTTTCTTTCTGCCCTTCTGGAGGTAGTCTATAACATGAGAATCCCAGAATACTTTAGTAATTTTTTTAATAGTGTTTAACACCAGTTTTTACTACTGAGGCACCATAGGTGGTGGACACTGATGATACATGAGATGAAATGATATATTAGGAAGAGAATTTTTAAGGAAGGAAGCATTTTATGCCTAAGTTTGGGGTACCTCCCCGGCATTTGCTATTATGAGCACTGAGGAAAACCTGGAAAAAACCTCAGTCAGGGAGGACGGTCCTGGCGGGTATCGAACCCCAGACCTCCTGCTCACGGCGGTACCGTAGTCATGACTTCCTGCAGATGGAACGGTTTTTCTTTCTTTGGTGCACTTTCACCTGTTGCCACCCACTGTTTGGACAGCTATTTCGTCTCTGGCTTGTAGTGATGAATCCACGTTTCATCTACTGCTATGAAATGTCGGAGAAACTCACTGGAATTGCGTTTAAACAAGTCTAAACACCCTTGCGAAATGTTCATTCCAATGTGTTTTTGGTTGTTCAGTCGAATGTGTTTTATGTGTGGCATAAACGGTATGCCACACATTTTCATAACAGTTAAATGGGACAAGAATATTCGAGGAGATTTAAAGTATTATTGTATTATTCCTTTAACTGATTATTATTATTATTATTATTATTATTATATTATTGATAAAATTAGTGTTTAAATTCGAGGTTTAATGATCAATAACTTAAAGTATAGTTTATACTAAGTATGTTTATACAATTTGTACTATATATAGGCATACAAACTTATTTTCAATAAAATAAACAAAAATGTGTTCAGATTTATAAAGTAAACCACATGCCCCATTTAACCATTCTATGTTTACCCAAATATATTTCTGAATATCCGCAATATAAATATAATTTTTCTTTCTACTTTATTTTCTTTTATGAATTTAATTCTTTCTTTGCATCCAAGTGCTTTATTTTTCAAACAGAAGAATAACTAACCAATAAAAATATTTATATGAAATAAAACCTGTACAAACTGTTTAATAAGTTTTAAGCTTTAGGTAATCTATAAGCTTTTATACCTTCCGCACATTATGGCTGCAAAATTACAATCAGCCACTGATCCTAACCTCCATATTCCACAATCTTGAAATATCTCTTATCACTGTCGGGCTACTACACCCAAATCCGGAGTGAATGAAATGTTAGGCTCCTATACCCTTGTATTTCAGCAAGCAGGGATACCACCTTGACACGTGTCACGTTAAATTTCCCCAGCGAATGGGCAATTTGAAGATGCCTGCCCTGCAACTTCTGCCCAGCTGTGTCCACTTTCTCCATTTGATGGTTACAACCCTAGCCTCTCCCAGGAGAGTGTCATGTCTAACCCGCCATTATAAGTTATACAGGAGGATCACCGATGAAGACCTCAGGGCCAAAGGTCAGAAGCAAGCTGTATGGGTCTTTAGTACTGCCTAATCTGATAAGGCATAAACCGGACACGTTCGCATTAAGTGAAATATGAACAGCTAAACGAGCAAAGGCATAAAGTGAGTTACCATGGCAACTTCCAGGCCTTGCAGAAAAACAAAACAACAGCGTAGTGCTTTATTCAGTACCTTAGTTAAAGCATATAGGGATTAAAAGATGTGTGCAAACTTACAAAAAAATTATATTTTTTAAAAAATAATTAGTATTATATATTTGGATTTTCTCCCAAAAAATATATACTCACAATATTCACTAAAACACTTCAAAAGCCCAGAATCTTAAGTATATTTCCAATTAATAAAACTCTGGTAATTTTATATTTTTCTATAAATGAGAAATATTTTTCAAAAATAATGAGTTAAAATGACATTAAAATATTAAAGTATTTTCTAAAGTTGTACATATAGTAATAGAACAGGTGTGCAAAATTTAAAAACCTTTCTTATAATAGTATGTCATATTCTGATTGTCCTTTAAAGAAAGTATGCTCATAAGATGCCACCTATATTGTAATTAATATATATTTTCCAAAAATTCGTTTTGAAATTAGCAGCCAAAAGACGTGATTTGACCTTCAGAACCGCCTTTGCAACCCTTATTTCTGATGTTGGAAAACACTCCCCGAGATATTTCTTCAATTTGGAGGAAAAGAAGGAAGTCAAACAGGGCTAAACCTGGACTATAGGGCGGGTGAAAGACACACTTCACATTGATTTTCGTGAGATATTCAACAACAACATTTACAATGTGTGGCAGATCATTATCGCAGCGCTGCGACCACCTTGTTGGACAGTTTTCAGAACATCTCGGTAGTATTGCCTAGTTACAGTGGTTTGTGTGTAGATATTACATGCTAGCATACCATTCCTTTAATATTGCAAAGCAATTTTACAGAAGCAACTTTTTTGAGGGGGGAGGGTGACCACAGAGAGTTTTGTGGTTTCCCCTCAGGATCGAAATTATGTAGCCAAGTTTCATCAACAGTGCTTGATTACTTTTGAAAGAAACTCAGCATCTTCCTGTAACATCATCCTGATGATGTAGTGGTAACCTTCTAAACCCAAGATCGCGGGTTGGATGGATTTTTTCGGACGTAAAAATCCTAAGTATGGCTTCCTTCGGAAGGGAAGTAAAGCCGTGGATCCCATATCGTACATTTACGGCAGGAAAAAGAACCTCAAGCCTGAAAGAAGAGAGCAAAAGTTGTCGGCCGTTTCACGCCCTGATTTGAATGTACGCTGATGACCTGAGATGTTAAAGAGCGTCCGTAAATAAAACAAATCAACAAAATAAAAAAAAAATCACCTTCAACGACGTTCTTTTGTTCGGTAATCAGCCGCACACAAACACGTCTAAAGTGCAACTTGTGGGTGACATCAAGTGAAGTTTTCGGAATTTCTGGAAGTGTTCTTAATGTCATACGACCATAAGCACAAGCTGGAACGGCCGTGTCCACATTCTTTGCCATTGATTGCTTCCTTTCATTTTAAACTGTCTTCGAGCTGTGCAACAGGTAAAAACAAACTTTCCATGTGCCTTCTGTAACACTGCATAGGCCTCACCGAAGGCAGAATTTCAGCGCTGCATACTGTTCGCCGCAACTTGTACACCTCTCATATGCGGAAACCGGAAGCGACAATGAAACGTGTACATTACGCATTAAATGTAACAAAATATTGTTCAGTTCAATTTCAGTGCGAGTACCTGTAAATATGTATGACAATGACAATGTATTGTTCATTGACCAGCTCTCATTTAATGCTGAGTTGTAACAATTGTTTGGAAAAACTAAAGTATTTTTATGTGTAATGTCACAAGTCCTAAAACCACAATAATTCAGATTATTAATATGTGTTTTTGTTGGTTACTTACAAAGGATTGCGCTAAATTTAGACTCTATGCACTCTAAATTCAGTTTCAAGAAAGATTTTTTGACATAATTATTCAAAAACATGAAATACGTCACCTTCTGTTGTGATAGAAACGGCTGTAGTTTCAAGAAAAAGTTAAAAGAGTGGAAATGTTGGGTTGCTATAGAAACGAAACAGAAGAGAGGACGTGGAGGGAAGGCGGGACTTGTAGGCGCCCGGAACATGATAATCGTGATGATTGAGACATGATACTGACTCAGCAACATCGTGACTCCCAGGTTGGGCGGCAACTCTCCGGCCACTGTAACTGCTAACTGCGCCTTCTCACAACTTTGTCCATTTCCCTGTGTGCTCCTTAGAACTATCTGCGTCCATCTTGCAGAGTTTCCAACAACACTTTGTCTCTGACACAACTAAGCATTTCTGATGTTTTGATTACCATAGTCTCTTCTCTGTTAATCATTTGTCGCGTCCAGCTTTTCTTCTGCTATTGGTTTTCTTGAAAAAGTTCACCTCAGAGATCTTCCTGGGCTGTAGAAATGTAATCCCGATGCAAAATTCGTAAGACAGCTATAATTCTCTAATAACTTGTGATTTCAGTTGAAATGTGACGTATTATGATCAACATTCACACATTCTCTAAATATATGTCTTCTGTAGATCATGACAAGAACCAAACCCATGACTCTTGAATCCAAAAGATTATGGATCACCGACTGAATCTTACGTAATGGTCTATAGCTGCTTGATACGAAGCTTTTACTTTATTTTTGGCGGTTCAAAAGTATCCTCCAAATTCTTTCGACTCCTTGAGCAGCGTTCCTGTATAGCAGTATCTTCAACAGCAAAGACGAACATCAAGGAGATTCAGTTGATTTTCTTAGAGGAGGAATTCACGTTTGTATTCAGTTTTAAGTAGCTGTCCCCAAAAATGTACGTCACAAGCCCATTTCTCAGCAAGTGGAATTTGTGAACGTTATTACAGGGCGCTACAGCATAGAAGTTACACATGGAGTTTCTCGTGCGTCTACTACTAGGAGCCTATAACTTAAAACCCCACCTCTGGCCATTTTCCTTCCAATGTAGAAGACGGGCCAAGCCAGTGTAATTAATGAGCACGTTTTTATAAAGTATTTGATAATACATCGATATTAATTCTGTCTTACCGCACCAATAATATTTCACAGTGGCCATTTAAACGACAATGCTTTTGCCGAAAATAAAACATGCATTGTTAAAAATTATTACTGATTTATCCCTTTTTAAACAATCGAGAGAAAATTAAACGCTAGAATACCTTTTAAATTTCGTTTTCAGATATACCCTTACTCCTAATGATCCTAATTATAAAAAAAAACTATATTTCTTATTTATTTAAATCGTATATACCGAATTTTGTGTGAAGAAATAGATATTGGTGCGGGCAGAACACCTTTTAAATTTTGTATTTCAGGTAAACCTAACTCTTAATATGATTTGGCTATTTCCATAAACTATTTTTCTTGTTGTATTTTAACGGTATATGTCGATTTTCATTCAGAAAAACAACTGCAGCCGCTAGAGCAATTTTTAAAGTTTCGCTTTAGGTTATCCCTAATGATTCAATTATGTTGATTTTTGAACTCGATGAATCGTTTGTTAATTGATGCCTAGTTTCGTTGCGAAAAATCAATTGTCGGCCGTTAAAACACACACATACACACACACACACACACACACACACACAGGGTGCCAAAAATATATACACATTTTCACAGCAGACATCTATTTAATATTTTTCAAAGTTGCACCGAAAAACAACAGTAATTTGTAGTATGATGTTCTGTAAACAGATTTGACACACATACATTATGATAGCGTTGCTACAACAAAATGAAGCCAAGATTATCGTTTGAACAGCGGAAAGCAATTTTGAAGTGGTATTGGAAAACCGAGAATGTTGTTGAAGTTCAAAGGCAATGGAGACGTGTGTACAGAACAGAACCGCCAACGCGAGTAACAATTGCACGCATTCGAGACAAATTTGAGACTCATGGTACCGTATGCGATGTTCACAAGGCAGATCTGAGAGACCTCGCACAACAAACAAGCCCCGCGGACTGGATCCAAGGTACTATCCAAGACACTGGATAGGACGAAGAGGTTCGATTGAGTTTCCACCGCGTTCTCCGGATCTAACTGTGTTGGACTTCTATCTGTGGGGAACTCTTAAGGATGTTGTACACCGTAGAAAACCAGCCACAATGACAGCACTTCGGGAAGAAATTGAAACGGCATGTCTGCAATCGCTGAGGACACTTTCGCAAACGTTACTCAATCAGCAGTTCAACGTATTCAGAAGTGTATCGACCGTGTAAATGCGCACGCGCGCGTTAGTGTGTTCATCGTCACTTTTGGTGCCTAGTAAGCAGGTTCGATAGAGATTTGAAGAAATGATTCAAAAATATTTTCATAAATCTGTCAATTCCTTCGAATTTTTCGAAAATGTATAGAATGAGTGGATGATGAAGAAGAACTAGAAGTAGCAGAAAATGAAGAAAAAATGAGTATAACGTATCAATATCTTCAATTACGAAATGCACGATGAATTAAAACTACATACTTTACGACAATAAAATATGGTTTGGGGAATTTAAGATTAGAAGGATGGCATCTTGGGCAATAACTATTGTGTAAGTTATCACAGATGAGTACAAATTTATTGTACAGATGTGCCGCTTTCATCTTTATCGCTTGTAACTTGTTTATTTCATTCAGGAAGCTGATATGTGCCCCCAACACCAATTTTCTAGAATTGTCTTGCGCAGATCGATATAACATCCTTCGCCAGCACTATTAATTACATTTGTACGCCGCCTTGTCCTCGCCATGTAGCTCTGTGTGTAATCCATACGTATGCAATTGAATGCAAGCATCCTTTAGAATGCACATATATGACACTACCTCAGTTGACACAAGACACGAAGTTTGTGGCATGTTCAAAATGAAGTTTCGAGCTGTTATTAAATTCTTCACAAAAGAATGACTTACTCCAAATGAAATTAAACAGCGATTGGACAGTGTATATGGGGAAGCATCCCCCTCATATTCTACAGTAAAATAATGGGCCAAATATTTTCGAATAGATCCAGAAAGCATTGAAGACGAAGAGCATGCAGGTCACCTTGGAGGTGCTCACTCCTGAAAACATCGCTCTTGTGGAAGGAGAAATTATGCAAGACCGGTGGCTCAAAGTTACAGAAATAGCAGCAAAGTTAAGGTCTTTCCAAAAACAACATTCCTTCGAATTATTCATGAACATTTAAACATGAATAAGGTTAGTGCCTAGACTTCTTTCCTCAGTCCAAAAGCAGCAACGAGTCATCTGTTGTAAGGCATTTTTGGAGCTCTGCCGTGGCAACGAGAGAAAGTTCTGCAAACCATTGTTACAGGAGATGAAACTATGGTCCTCTATTATGATTCCTTGTTTAAAAGAGAATCAACAGAGTGGCGTAAACCTGGCAAAGTACCATCTCTAAAGGCCAAGGCCACTCAATCAATCAATAAAATAATGGGCACAATCTTTTGGGACTGTGAAGGAATACTCTTCATTGACTTGAAGGAGAGGAACATCACAGTAAATGGGGAGTACTATGCTGGCCTACTGCACAGACTGCGTGCTTCCATCAAAGAGAAAAGGCGAGGAAAGCTGAGTGGTGGTGTGCGCCTTCTTCATGACAACGCGCCTGTGCACACAGATCTTGTTGCAAAGGAAGCTGTGAAGAAATGTGGCTTCAAGGAGATCGACTACCCACCCTACAGCTCAGATCTAGTTCCCAGTGACTATTTCTTCTTCTCAAATCTCAAGAAGGACCTTCAAGGAAGGAAATTTAAATGTGACGAAGAAGTGATGGATGCTTTTTATGCCCATTTTGCAGACAAGACTTCTGGCCATTTTTTTTGCAGGGGGAGGATTAAAATGTTAATTCAAAGATGTGAGAAGTGTACTGCAATAAAGGGTAATTATAGTGAAAAGTGAAATATAGATTTTTATCTTTATGACACCTTGAAAACGGTTAGGCCGGAAACTTATGAACCTACCCTCGTATGTCTGCTAAACCACATGTTCGTTTGGCAAGAAATATTCCTCATGGTTATGTACTGGGCATAGAATTGTTGGACGCACCTGTAAGAGAAGAATGAATGAAAGTTCTGAAGAACTTCTGAACTGAATCCAAAGAAATGATGATTTTTTACAAAAGAAGAGCTCTAAATACGTCACTTTGGTATGAAAAATGATTCTGATTCAATTCAATGGAGGCATCACAACAAGGTATCTGTTTTAGTATGCAGGCAGAGTTCTGATGGTGATTGAATTTTTTAAACACTGGGAGGAACTTAAAAGGCAACTACTACGCCAATTTGATTGAAAAATTATGCAAAGTAATTAAATACAAAAGGCGTGGCAAGTTTAATAACAGAGTTATATCCACAAGACTCGGTTACCTGATTCATGTTTGTTCATATTGCCCCAAATCATCGAAATTTCCTCGTAAATGTCGATTAACATAAATATTACTGAAATACAAGTATCGTTTGGAAATGTTGGTTAAAAATGAGAGCCACACGATGGATTAGAAACCAATTCTAAGAAATTTGTGCACTTTTGTCATTGTGACAGCCAATGTGAGGGAATTCATTATCCTGGGAGGAAAAAAAAAAAAAAAAAAAAAAAAAACAGCAGGTTTTGTGAGGCAATCTTGACAATTTTCTTTAATCGAATTCATCAAATGGCCCCAAAAGGCCGCATAAAAGGCTTTTATTAGTATTTTGCCTTTCACCAGTCCCTGTTCACTATATTCTTGATCGCTTTGATCGAAGTTTGCTCAAGGTCAAGATATGATGCTTGCATTTTAGGTTCACAGTTAACAATTGCGGAATTCGTCGCGCATGAAGAATTTTCATATGAAAATGTTGTTTAGGACCACTCGTTCAATCTCAGTTATTAAGCGTACTTGGTCTTTTATTGATACATACGTGAATAGCAAAAAGTGAAATGTGACATGTTTCAAGGCCACGGATCAGCGGTCTTCCACAGTTTCCAGAACATGCTGGTAAACTATTTCTTGAACATTGAAAAATGAGATGACCGTAACTTTTCCAGCAGAAGCGACCACTTTTTTGGTTGACGATGATAGAAATTTCCACACAGTGCATTGCTGTTTGCTCTTAGGGTTGAAATTCAGCCAAATTTCATTAAAAATGATACTTTTGAACCACCCCGCATTTTCCTATAACAGCACCTTCAGTGCATGCAAAACTGTTCGGGAATCAACAGTTATTTATTTTTTTTAATGTTATTTAACGCCCATTTTTAGTACTAAGGCACCACAGTTGGTGGACACTGATGATGCATGAAATGCTATATTGGGAAAGGATTTTTTTTAAGGAATGAAACGTCCCAGGCCTAATTTTAGGGTACCTCTCCGTCTTTAGCATTTATGGGGACTGAGGAAAACCTGCAAAAAAGCCCAGTCATGGAGGCTGTCAGCAGTCTTCGAACCTACCGTGCACAAACACCTCTCATGTGCAACTTTTCAATTACCAACTTATGGATGGCTCCTAACGAACGTATTCTTCATGTTACTCGAGGATTCACCCTCACCTTCCTTTGAAATTGATTTTAAACCTCTAGGGAAGATAAAACTCTTCACAGGCCTACCATATTGCATAGGCCTTAGCAGAAGATTTGTTGAGACGAAAGCACAATTTTGGAGGAGCATGTTGTTCGTCACATATCACCTCATTTTGCTGTAAGCGAAACTGAACATGTGTCAACTTGCACATCTCTCACAGGCGGGAACCGGAAGTGACACAATGAAACTAGTGCCATGTGGTTGGTCTGAAAGCCAGTAATTTGCAACTATCTTAACACTTTTTGTAAAGCTTTAAATCATTGCAAAAAAGTGGATGAAGGTGTCAGAGAACTTGATCAAAAAATAAAACAAAAAATAATTTTTGTAAATGAGTAAATGCTCAGGTAAATAAATAATTACACACACCTCATACCGTATTTTTATTTTATGCATCAGCAAGTCCAAGAGATGTGTTTGGGTTCTAGCACGAGATTTCATCGCAGTCCTTGCAGGAAGCAGTAACGACCGCCTTACTTGTTTTTGTACTGGGGTGTCATTAGCCGAGATGCGTCATGACATCCTTTTTATAGGACTTTACAAATGTAAAGCACCTCCCACTGACCACTTCCCTATCATTAAGTACCACGCGGCGGAGTGTTAAACAGCACGTGACATGGTCTTCCCCACCTTCAAACTTTGAGGGAAAAAATGTCCTGTGTCACTAACCCAGTCTTGAATTCCTGCCTTATCTCAACACGAAACCCTTCCTATATATTTAACGATGTCTCTTTTTATGGGTCATTCCCTGGTAATGAACAGCAATCTATTCACTTTATGAGCGAGATAAGTTTAACCGGGGCGTCTTTTACAGCGAGCCGGTCCTCATTTTTTATATAAATCTCATCCTACATTAAAAAATCGGATGTGAGACGTGAGTTGACATGTGTAACTCACGTGAAATTACGTGCAAACATGCAATTTATAGATACAACCAACCGAAATAGATTTTACTAGTATATAATAATAATAATAAAAAAAAACTCAACCTCCGTAATGCATGACATGTAAAACGTGAGCTATCATACTCTCATGATATCACGTGAAAGCACTTACAGAAATGAAATTGCCAGTTTTCCATGAACATGAATGTATCACGTTGTTACTCGAGTCAAGTGAATCAGGCATTTATGTTTCACATTTTACAACTGAATGAAACAGTCACCATTTTTACATTTTTAGAAGCAATTCATGTTCAAAGAGGCGTGAGAGGATGTGAGCTACTCTACATTTGTGAGCCTCGTGAAAGTGCGCATTTAGGTGTTATTTACTCCATTGCTTTATTTTAAACGAAATGAAACAGCAGGCATCTTGCATACAAATCCTTCATGAAGCCATGAATTATAAGTTGATGTGTATACTCACGTGATATCACGTGAAAGCGCAAACTTATTTATATTTACTCTATTTCGGAGCTTATTTTGCGCCCCAGCGTTTTTTTTTAATCGTGTTTAACGCCCGTTTTTACTACTAAGGTACCATAAGTAGTGGATACTGGTGATTCATGAGATGAAATCATATATTGGGAAAGAATTTTTAAGGAAGGAAACGTTCTAGGCTAAAGTTTAGAGTATCTCCCCGGCATTTGCCATTTATGAGGACTGAGGAAAACCTGGAGAAAACTTCAGTCAGGGAAGACAGTCCTGGCGGAATTGAACCCCAGACCTCCCGCTCACGAGTCCGTGCTTTAATGACCTCGGACAGTTTTGAACATGGCATTTCTTGGGCAGAAAGAATTCGGTTTTTTCATTTCTGTAATTTGATTCCATGTCGTAATGAAGAGCCCTAGGTAAAATACGACCATAATTTTGGAACATTTTCGAAACAGTGACAACGACTGTGTTCTGTGAAGTACGTGTCGAAGAAGAGCGTTATCGGCAAAACTGCTGCTATTAAGAGGGAAGAACATCATATCAGGAAGAGGACTGAAATAGCGGCCAAGTCTGTAGGTGTGAGATGAATCATGAACTGCACAGGACATGCGCAATTAGAAAACTGGCAGTACATTGGTAATTGCCCTAGCGGCGCCGAGATAAACACTCTGGTGGTTAAATTGGTCCATTATTCAATTTCGGATCGGGAATTGGCGGCGTTCTGTTTAAACGGATTGTTTTGTTTTGTGGCGTGTTAATCGAGTGCTGCCACCGCAAGGTGACAGTAGACAGGTTATTTTGCGCGCCTTTTTTGTTTGTTTTCTTTCTGCACGAGATTCATGACTCATCTCCAATAATAGTGCAGGCGATTTACACACACGGGTGTATTCTTATTATTACGTTGCGGATCTATGGATTTGTGCTTCACAGGTTCGAACACATACAGAAATTTACTAAAATGGATAT
The DNA here is from genome assembly GCA_030762175.1 of Metallyticus violacea. Classification (NCBI taxonomy): domain Eukaryota; kingdom Metazoa; phylum Arthropoda; class Insecta; order Mantodea; family Metallyticidae; genus Metallyticus; species Metallyticus violacea. The sequence continues at coordinate 7,350,418 of CM060837.1, read as the reverse complement.
TGAAATTCAAGATTGAATAAAGAAAAGAAACAGGGACAAAAGATATACAGAAAATAAATGTGTACTACGAAAAAAGAAAACGAATCAGAAGAGAAGGAAAATTGAGCAAATAGGAGGAAATGAGAAAGAAAAAGAAATAACATAAAATAAACCGCTAGGAAGGCATGAAACAAAGTACACAAGGAGAAAATAAAGGAATAAAAGGGAGGGGGAATTGGAAGTTTTAGGAGAATAATACAAAATAAAAAGACGAAGAGAAGTGGCATAGAAGAACTAATGAAAAATACAAAAAAAAAAAAAAAAAAAAAAAAAAACACATAAGAACTAAAAATGAGGAAAGAAGAGAGAAAAGCAGAGAAAGCGCCAGAGGAAGCAACATAGAGACACAAAATAAGGAGGGAAAAAACGGAATTCGGGTAATTAGAATGATGGGACAACATAACATTAGAAGAAGAATAAAAATTAGAATGACAAAGTAGAGCTAGAAAAGCCGAACATAAGGAATAAATAAAAACTAAAGGGGGAGAGATATAGGTAGTTAAAGAGAACTAAAAAGGATAAGATAAGTGATATTAAAACGAACAAAAGATGAGCAAACAGAAGAAAAAGATGATGAGAAATTGGAGCAAAGAAATAAAAGAAATTAGAAAATGGGAAAATAATGGATGGGGCAGGAACATGACAGAGCGGAAAAGATAAATGCGCGTAATGATGGAAAAGTAAAAGAAAATTGAGGGAAAAGAATATAAGCCAATGAGAAACAAGAACGTAGAGTAAAAATGTAATATTGGACAACATACTTGGAAAGAAAATAAAAAAAAAAAAAAAAAACGGAAAGAGAATAAAAAGGGTTAAAACAGCGCCGGAAAGAAGAGAACTAGAAGTTATAGGAAGGCAAGATAAAGAGCAAAAAAGGAGAAGAGGAGATGAATTAAATAACTGAAATTAATGAATTAAGAAAAAAGAAAAAAGAGCAATAAAACGAAAAAAATTTAGCAATGCATGAAACAAAGCAAAACAAATGTCCAGGAACGCCAGAAGAGAAGATAATAAGAAAAGAGGGAAAATGAGTAAAGAGAAGTGAAAAGAGAAGAAATGTCAGAAGAGCAAAGTAGAGAAAACAGAAAAGATTAAAGAAATGAAAGCATCAGAAAGAGAAAATATAAGGAATAAAAAGAGCATTAAAGAAATATATATAAAAAAATAGATAAACGAGAAATAAGGGAAAGACGAGAAGAAAAAGAAAAGGTGTAAGACGAGAAAAGGCTAATCAGAAGTTGCAGAAGAGAGAGGGAAAAATAAATAAAAGGGAAGAAAAGAATAACAAAAGTAACGAACATAATAACGAAAATGGGAAAAGAAAGAGACTGAAGACTCGTGAACATAATTAGAAAGAATAAGAAAACAAAGGATGTTGGTAAGGAATATAAACGTGGAAAGAGAAGAAGACAAATATTAAGAAAGAAAGAAATATAAGGAAGGTATGCTAGAAAGAACGGTGGAATGATAGAGAGAAAAGGCTAAATAGAAAGACAGAGGTAGAGAAGAAAGGGAACAGAAGTAGAAGCACATATGCATTACTAATAGATAACAAAAATAAGTGAAACAGCAGAAGGAAATCAGGTAGAAAATGAAGTAAGAAAAAAGAGAAATAGAGAGAATGGTTTAGGAAAAAGCTGAAACTGAACACTTCCAACTTGTCGACACCCCAGGCATCAACTGTAAGAACCACGCGCTGACCAATCCTATTGGATGTTGAGAGCCTCCGTCCTACAACAGTGTTGATATCTTGCACTTACAATGAGATAATAGTATTATTTGTTCAATTACAATATCAAAAAGTATATACATTGCGATTGAAAATACCTCTCCATTTTTGAACATAAGTTCAATGCAGAGGTTCCACAGTTTCACTAATGCCTAAATTCCACACGACAAACAAACGCTTGTAACTGACTCACGCACCGCCGAACTTGCCAAGGCGCACTCGGAAGGTTCCAGAATGAAGACCTGCAATTTTTTTGCTTTCTATGATGCACTTTCACCTGTTGCCGCCCTCTGTTTGGACTGCTCCTTCGTCTCTCGGTGTAGTCATGAATCCATATTTCATCTACTGTTACGAAGCGTCGGAGAAACAAGTCGGAACACTCTTGACAATTGTTCATTTTGGTCCATTGTTAACAAACGCGGCACTCTTCGAGCGGAAGTCTTTCTAATACACGAAGCGCCATGTATAGTGAACATGGCCTATCAAAGTCTTTGCAACATCAGCCAACTCGCGTACTTTCAAACGGCGATCATTGTGTAAGGCATTTTTCATACAATCTCGTTGGTCTAGCAGTTTTCGAAGCCCCTGAGCACTCATCATCTTGAAAGAATGTATGAACATATCTAGTTAAACCCTTCAAAAAGACCTTCTCTATGACAGCTCGTATTTAACTAGTGTTAACACTAGTTTGTTTACAAGATCGTCACAAATAAGTGATTACACTTAAGCTTTTGAAACTTTACAGCACGTCATCTAAAGGATGATACTTAACAACTATCATAGGAATTTGCCATTTTCAGAACATCTCTGAGTCAGGCGCAGAGGTTTTAGAATACCCCTCGTAAAACGCAAAGGATTTAATTAACAAGGGTTTTGCAATCACGTCAAAAATTCCCTGTTTGTTAGAACGTATTGTGTGAAAAGGGCCAGTATTGGTCTACAGTTTATAAACAGAAATGCGATATATATTTTAAAATTTTCCTTGCGCTACAAAGGCTGGTTAAAGTGAAAGTTTAACTTTTTAGTATGGGGGGAAAATTTTCAAATAACATTAGAAGTACAAATAGGGTTTTGATTGAAACATAACAAATCCTACTTAATGAGACATCAACGCTAACCATAATTATTTTGTATAGACAGACGTATTGACAATCATCAGTCATGCCGTTTGATGATATGACGAACAATTGAGAATTTATGGTCTCATGTACGTCATCGCAAAACATCGTAGTAGTGATATACATGACCTTTCAGCAAAGCATCAAATCACAGTTGCAGGAACACAACGGTGAAACAACAGTAGCGTTCGCAATGCTATTTTACATTTGTAAGAATTCTCTTTTGAGTTGCTCTAAAACAAATTCCGACAGTTTTTATTTAGGAGTTTATATTACAATGATTTTGCCGTATACACGGGCACCAAAACACTTGAACATCTCTGGTCAAAAGGTCCATTAGTCTATCCAAATGTCATCCTGAAAGAGAATAGTACCTCATCACAGAATTTCGTTCTGTATTGTACTCTGTGTTTCACTCATTCTCAGACCATAATGTTTTATCATACTTTTCAAACTAAAGGACGAAATTCAGCGAAATTTAAATAAAAAATATATTACTAAACCGCACTAATGAAGCCGCTAATTTCTACCCCATGTGTTCTGCATATTTGCTAACCTCGACGTGCTATTACAAGGGCCACTACGAAAATTTTGAGATGAGGAAAACTGAATGTTGACCTACTTAAAAGAAATGTGGCAAGTATTAGCCCCATTCCTTACGAATAAAACGTTACCACGTGGTGACCCTTCCCACTCCCGCATTCCACAGTATGAGAGTAAACAACTCCTCCGGTGTACAGGCAGCCAGTCGTTCCGATGGAGCTGGAGTATTTCCGCGCTATGATTATTTATGTCAATATTGGTTTAAATGAGCATCAAAATCTTGAGCACTTGCAACAGGTTTTTGATGATTTTATTCCATCTATGGTAACAGTTTTCCTCTCGTTTGAGGAATTTACTTCACTGCAAGATGAGGAGAAAAGTGGGCGTCAGGTGAAGGCAGTGACTAAGGAAAATATTGTCTCGGTGGAAAAAATCGTAAGCGAAAACAATCGCATAACATTTAAGAAAATCGAGGTTGCCAGCCAGATTGTTTCACCAGCAGTAACAAAACCCTGCACCACCATCATCGTGTCAGCAAGGTTTCCTCCAGTTGGGTGCTTCACAATTTACAGAGGTACAAAAGCGCACACACTTCGAATGATATGAAGAAATGTTGCACAGAATCGACAGAGAATGATCAAGATGTGTTTCTGATGTCATCACTAGTGATGAAACATGGATTTACCAACTTGACCAGCAGTCTGCAGTTTGGATCTCTCAGGATGACGATCCACCAACGAAACTGAACAGGGGACCGAAGTGTTGGGGAAAAAATGACAGTTCCAATCTGCCTGCCGAAAGTTTTCGACAAGCTCCGAGAATGCCGTCCAAGGACTGGACTGAGGGAGACGCTGCTACACCACGACACCGCCTTCGTTCACACTTCTAACATCACCATAAGTTCCTGGAGTCCACAGAGGTCAATCATCCTTCTTACAGTTCCAGTCTGAAAAGGAAAAAACTGAGAGAAAGCTTAATAAAACAGGCTATCGATTAAAAACGCCTTTAACACTGTTAGCCCAGCAAGCTGGTGTATCTGTCGGCTGTGCGTATAAAGCCACTCAGCTGCTGCTTCTTCGTCTACATAAAATTACTGTTAAAACTCGGGGAGGCGCTGAAGAAAATATCCGGGGGTAGTTTACAATATTCGGGAGGGTGAATTGCAGCGTGCCTCAAAACCTTTTCAAAAGGATTCAGGCATGCCTCACAACGGAGAACAGATAATACGAGTATCTGTTTTTATGGTGAATGTAAGATTACTTACTTTTTAATGGATAGATTTTGAGAATTTGGGGGGAGGAAAAAAAAAACTAAAGAATTAAAGCAATTAATACATCAGCTGGTACACAGCCTGTTTTTTATCATTAGCAATGCTAGAGATATCCGACTTGAACAATGTCCATACTGGGCAGGAAATTTCTCTCTATTTCAAAAAGACAGTCGTTAACATTCGCCAGTCGTTCTCTTGTGTCTCCGGATGCAAGGCGACACAAACAAATGTAGAGACAAGGCGGTTCTTCCGGGGCAGAGTTGTAATTAGGGAGGTTCCTGGACGTCATGTCTGCCACCTACCCAAAGGGGAATTGTGGGTGTTGCCCCGCTCACTCTAGACACATGTCTGTCCATGCCTTATCAGGCGCAGACCCTGTTATTTCGTATTTTAACCCGTTATGACCCCTGTGGTCTGTCCCTGGTTGACTTAAATATCGTGCAGGGGAGTCCAGAAGCAAAGGCACTGAAAAAATGTCAGCGATGTCAGAGCCCATCAACATACGAACTTAACGACGCCCGTTTTAGCGAATTCCGAAGGGATATGGCTATTAAGCTTGTACTACGAAAATATTTTTGAAAAACCCTTCAAATCTCCATCGATCCTATATACTAGACATAAAAATTATGAAAAAAAAAAAAAAAAAATTGTATGTATTTGGTAACACTCTAGCGGCCTAATTTTTTTTTCCCCTCAACGAAACTCGGTATATTTCATTTAAATAAAACAAGAAACATAAACCATCAGTAGTGGGGATATATAAAAACAGAAATTTAAAAAGTACTCTAAAGGCATCAATTTCTTCGTCCTAGTGCTCTGTAATAACCTTAAATTATTCAACTTGCTGAGGAATTCGCTTAGTTTCCGCAGCTCCTGCATGACAGATTTTTAATGCAGTTTCTATTTATTTATTTATTTACACATAAAGCTCATGACATTACAAGCGAACTTCTCTCCAAATATATCTACATTATAGCCCTTATAAATCAGAAATTGTAACCAAAATATTATTTTAATGAACATTTAATCATAAATAAACCTGTCAATTTATCCAAATGAATTTCTACCTACTTAAAATAAACAAAAACACATCAAAGATGCTGAAGCAAAGTTTATTACATTTTTGGTTTCATCTCTTCACCCCAAACAACCCACAAATTGAAATTTAAAGGCACTCTTACCTTATTAGTTAAAGTGGCGATTTATAAATACTTAGATTTTGATATCATTTGAGTAGTATAGTTTTCTCAATTTTTGGATGCTATTTTATAGAAATGCAAAAAGTCTAACTATTTAAAAAAAGTCTGAAAATAACGTGTCACAACTATTTTTAGGTTTTTTTTTTATTTTTCACTCAGTTAAATGTCAATATTTTGTAAATATTTTCTATATAAAGGTATTTGTTAATAATTTCCGTAAGAAATGAAGGGTCATTAGCCTGGAGACATTGAGGATCTTTCTATCTCTTTTACAAATGTGAATTATTTTTTACTTTTTATATTTAATATAAATTTCTAAAAAATTCACCTTTCCATGTAAACACCCCATTATCTCAGCAACGTGCAAAAAAATTAAAAAATAAAATAAAATAAGATAAATAAAAAATAAAATAAAAAGATTTATTATAACGCTATACAGACTTTTAAATTTAATTTTTAAGTAAAAAGTGGATATTTAAAAACTTTAAATTTCTGATGATATATTTCAACTTCTTTTTCCACCAATCGGATTAAAACCATGAAAAAATAACCTAATTACTTATAATATTTTCTTAGTTCATGCTTATTGAATTTGCTAGCTTATTAGCGGATAGAGGGCATTTCGACTCCCATTAAAGAAGATTCAACTGTCATCACCTGATATGGAGAGTTAGGCAAAATGCCTTTTCTTTCTGGGTGGATATATTTAAGTGTCAGAAATAAATGAACATGTATCCGTACATTTATGATCAGTAGCACCAGTTTATATTGCCTCACTCCCCCCCTTTTACCTCTTGACTTCTCTTGCCTTTTTCCAGGTTTAAATCCTTCTTTAGCCTGTTTGCATTTTAAAAAGCACTTAAAGAATTTCAATTTAACGAAGTGAAAAAAGTTATAAAAAATTAAATATGTTTACTTCACAAAAATATCATCGAGAATTTGTATGTACATTTATTGCTTTTCAAGAAATCAAAAACTTTCTTCTTCAATCCACTCACTTAAGTTCTTTAAATAGCAGAACTTTCATTAGTGAAAGGAACGCACGGTTACCTCGGGCATACGAATACCAGGAAATGGCGAGGATGAAGGGAAGTACTGTAGTTTTGAATATTCCTGTGCGAAACACTTCTAGGAAGTTTGTGGTGGGGGTAACTTTTTACCTGCATAAATGTAACAAACAATTGAAAGGGAGAAAGATGAGAGCGGTCCAGCTGTGCAATAAACCGTCCCTACAATGTGTTCAGTACGGAAATAAGAGAAATACTAACCTGATTGCGTTATAAACGCATAAACAGAAAATTAATTCAACCAGAAACCATGCACATCTTTTGCTCATTCGCCAGGACTATTCAAAACTACTTGATCTAATCTTGATAAACATTTCCATGATGTCCTGAAAGGTAAATGTTCTGTTGTAACTGGTATGAGTTCTTCCGAAATAACTTGTTTTAAATATGCTCCAATCACTTCAGTGAAAGTAGACGTTCTTTTTCCATGATGAAAAATGTTTCTCTTTGACAAGTGGCTGACTATGATAAAACCTCTTGTTGTTGCTTGTAACCAAGAAAACTAAGCTTAGGTACTTTAATTGTGTGAAATAAATTATTTAGTGTCTTAAATATCTATCTATTTTCAGTATTTTAAGTGCCTTTTGCCTGCCCATTTTAATCAAAATAAATTACCGAATTTCCGGCCGTTGACCATCAAATCTTTCCGTTTTCTGTCGTTACCCGGTATCCTGGGTATTATTGTTGTTGTTTCAATTTGGACAGAATAAAAACTAGGTCAGCTAGTTAAACGACGAAAACAAATTATTTTTGATAATATTACAGCAATGCAGTTTATTTCGGAAGTGGTACAAAAACATAACTATTGCAATAAATGTTCAATAATTTTTCTAGCTTATTTTTGTCTAAATTCAAACAACAATAAGGTAATGATAGAAAACAGGAAATAAATTACATCCTTTTAGAAAATGGAGGAATATCAGAATCCATAAATAAATGAGTTATGTCTCCAGCAGAAGAAAGAAAAAAACGTGACTTCATCGAAATCCAAACACTTTCATGACGTACATCGTTAGCTGAAAATGACACAAACATTTTGAATCTGTTCACCAATAGTTATCATGGACAACTGTGAGGTAAATTTCTGCAATAGCGGGCTTCAAATATGTTCGCACAGAACGACAGAGGCTGTTTCATGAAGCGGAAACGGTAGTGTAATTAAACTGTCAAATGGTGCCTTTTTGTTAATACACGTATAGGAATGTGTGTTTGGGCTTATATAGAAGACGTTGTTTAAATTCGAGCAATTAATTCAGTCGCTCCTGTGTAACGTTTCTGTCCATGGCCTTTTGAAAGCGTTTACGGTTAAATCTCCACATCGATAAAAAAATAAATAAATAAACAAATAACATTGCGTGTATAAAAAAAAGCCAGAATTCAGTGTGAGAAACTAATGCCGAATCCACTTAATTTAAAAAATACGTAATACGGAAATACACATTGATGCTATGCTAAAATTCTGAATCTAATAACAATTTATTTTGAAACTCTTGGTTTGTACAACTCAAAATCGACTTCAAATCTTGTAAGCCACTTAATAACAAATATAAAGGAAATGTTTTCTGTCACCGGGCCTATGTATAAACTACAAAACGTGTGTTTGAATACTACAATGTCTTTGTACGGTTTTTGTGCCGTCAGTATATGGTACCTGCAGGTAAGTGTTTTCCGGTCGTTTCGGTCCTGATTCTCCCGTGAAACTAAGTCTAAGTGGTGTTTATGTACTGTACTGTGAAGTACCGACAAAGAAACACCAAGCACAGTGTCTAAGGCGACAACGCTTGGATATAAAAGAAAATTGAAAGTTGATATATAAAAATGTATAATTTCGGATGGTTGAGTACCAAAACATAGAAGGGTACACAGTTATCCGAAGTTTTTATAGTACTTCTTTTTTATATTCTAGTATTAAACTTTCTCCGTATATTGGATCGCTTATCCTGATTCTAGTTGTTTCTCCCTGGCCGCATTGGCCTATGAAGGGATGTATCTTTCCTATGCATGATACTTTGGACAGTACATTCTTTAGAGGTGGTGAAACTGTGAGGAACATTTCCAAGGTCTAATCTTTTCAGAATCTGTCTTTGGCGTGGTAACTGAGGTTCTTGTAGGTGCAATTTTCCTCTCTCCCACTTTATCTCACTTCATTCCATCGGTTCTGATGACAACGAACTGTTCCTAACTCCATATTCTTATTGAACGAAAGTTAGATGAACTACAAGAATTTCCCATGCAGATGTTGGCAATGTACTGCCGCTGAGGAGCATCATTTTCAATGTATTTTATAAAATATGTTAATGCTTATTATAATTACCAGATTTAATTACTCATACAGTTTCATTTCATGCGTACATTAATAATAAAAATATTAAGTTAACGACCGGTTACTGTATCTCCCTTTTTGAACAAATTCCGAAATCCATGAAAATATTTTTGAAAATTTTTCTTCAAATTTCCATCGAGTTCAAAAACCAGCAAATTTGGATCATTAGGAGTGGTAAAGCGATGAATATATTTTGTATTGTTAACACTCTAGCGGCCGCAATTTTAATTTTTTTTTCCCAAATGAAACTTACGTCGAAAATGTCAGCCAAATAAAATTATTAGGAGTGGGAGTTTACCTGAAACCCAAAATTAAAATTTTCTTTAGCGGCATCAATGTGTTTTTTTTTTTTTTTTTTTTTTTGCAAAGAAACTCGGCATAAACGGTTTAAATAAAATAATAAAAATAGTTTGTGAAAAACAGGAAAATCGGGCGGTTAGGAGTAGGGGCATACCTTAAAAAACAGAAATGTATAGAGTGGGGGTTAACCTAAAGTGAAAATTTAACTGATATCTCGAGTGACTATGGACAAAGTAAATAAATGCAAGGCATAACTATCTGCAAAAAAGTAAAAATAACATACAGATAAATACAGAGACAACATACATACTTTTGTTTGCGTTTTAACTGCGTTTCAGATAATTATAATTTATTTATATAGTTTCTTTCACCCTCCGTTTCCTTTTTAAGACGAGGTCTTTTTAATCCTGCATTAGTGGCACCCCTGGCAGTAAAGGAACCCGTTACGATGTGTCGAAGAGCAAGTCTAGGGCTGACAATTCTACCGGAAAGCCTCAATAATCACTGACGGGCGCAGCTGACAGAAGAAAGCTATAATCTTGTAACCAGCTGCCCAATCATGTAACTCTATGGGACAGAAGAAAAGTCTCGGAAAGGGTTTATATTGAGCGGAAAAAAGACCGGCAGTGAAGTGGCTAGTTGCCGTGAAATAGCGGCTAGGAAAGATAACGCGTAGCCAACCCTCTTACACGAGAAATTAATCAAGCGTCTGTACTGTACTAGCCACTGTTGCTTTATGTTTTCTATGATCAATGAAGTATATTTTTTAAATTGGGGTACTATTTGGAAATGGAAACATTGGGAATTAAAATATCTCCGTTGGCTGTAGTATTAAAACGCACAAATATTATTAAAGTACTAACTGGTGTAAAGTAGAAGATTTTCTAATAAAATATAACAATGTTAAAGAATAGCTCTTTCGCAATAGCTGTGCTTAAATAACTTATGTTAGGATCAATAGCCTTTTAAATTTTAAACAGTAAATAATAACAATAATAATAATAATAATAATAATAATAATAATAATAATAATAATAATAATAATAATAATTTTGAAAAAATGAAGTGGATGTTTTTTATTTTTAATTACTTTTTTTTAATTTTAATCAAATAAGAAGGAATTCACAGTCACTATCTATGGCGTATCATATCCCCTTGGCCACAAACGCGGCATTCTCCCCCACTTCTGGAGACTTCTACAAGGGCGGATTGATAAGTAACAGGTGCAGTAATAAAACATTTCTATTATAAAAAAAATTGGACTGCGGCCCAGATGCAAATTGAGCTGATGAGGTTCATGGGACTCTGCACCAGCACTCAACATCATTTATTACCGGATAATGAATTTAAACGTGGCCGTACGAGTACTGCAGATGCTGCGCGTTCTCGGAGGGTAAAGCAATGAAACAAACCATCCATTTGTCATTACTTACAAAATTATCACATAAAGTGTTGAACCGCCTTCATCCTCCACACTTTTTGGCATATCTTTAGCAAATTATTCATCACTCGCTGTAGTTCATTTTGTGATATCCGGACAACTTGCTAACGAATATTTTCTCTGAGTTTTTGTATGGGGTGCGGGTTCGTCTGATACGTGGCATTTTTAATTTACCCTAGAGATAATAAAGCGGGGCACAAATCCCTACCAATAACTCTGTCTTATGGAAAGACATTGTGAAGTGTTCTCGTTGAATTATTCGCAGTATGAGCAGTGGCAGAGTTCTGTTGAAAATGCATGATTTCTCCCTGTTGGTTAGTTCTTTGAAAAAAGGGGTTAGTATAATATTGACATAAGTAACAGTATGCTAAACAATTGGTCCTATGATTCTTTCAACACTTAATCGTAAAGACACCCGAGGCATAATACGCTGTATGTATACTGTCGAATTAAAAAATGAATAACTCAACTTTCTGACAGGGTTAAAATTTAATGAAACAAATTGGCAAGTTTATCCACAGTTACTCAAAATAAATTAAAATCCAATGCATTTTTTTTCCATCTATCCATAAAAAAAATTCATAAGTACATAATGCGATTTCAACAATGTTGATAATGATTAATAGTTTCTGAGATAATTACTAAAAAAATTGTCAAATTTATTATTAGCGAGGTTAGGACATTTTCACTCACATTAATATATTTTCCCTCTCTTTCTCTTTTTTTGTCTTCATATCTTCTTTATGCATTTCCTTTTGATGAAATCGTTCTGGTGGTGTAGTGGCAACCATATTTGCCTCCTAAATCCAAATTCGCGGATTCAATCTTTTCGGGCGTAAACATTATAAGTATGGCTTCCTTCGGAAGAGAAGTAAAGTCGTGGATCCCATGTCGTACATTTACGGCATGTAAAAGAACTTCAAGCCGAAAGAAGAGGTCTCTGAGGAAAATTTGTCGACCGTTTCACGCCCTCAATTGTACGGAACGTTGATGACCTGAGATGTTAAAGAGCGTCCTTAAATAAAACAAATGAACAACAGTTTTTAATGAAACAGAAAAGAAACATCATTCATAGTAAATTCCGCTAGCCGCCTCACTAAATGCACTCGGATAAATCAAGACACCAGTTGCAGACGTGTCAAACGTCAAAACGCTATGTTGCGGCTATGAATGGAGCGTGTTGTCCCTTGTGAGTGATATGCGAAATCTTTTCTAATTATAGACGTGTCAGAAACGCATATCTTTCCTCTCGCGTCTGCAAATCAGTCGCAGACAAGTTGTGAAATACGATCTGGACTAAAAATATGCCTGCTTTACGACCTTTACCGTAAAACAGAAGTTTAACATTAAATGTTTTAACAGCCTTGTCAGTGAGCTCTGGTTACGGAACTACTGTAACACTTTGAAACCAAACGGCGGTAAATTGTAGGGGTCTTGAAGGAACATTTTTCTTACTGTCTTTGTTTGTTCGCTTTTATCTTCCGGGCTTTAAAACTGTAAAATAAAAATAGATGGTTGCCTTTTATCTGTCAGGGTGTGTGTCTGAGCAAACACGTAACTTCTTCTCTAGACAGAGCCGAATCCCTACATCTGTACAGAAAACACACACATTCGAAGAAATCTAACGTTGCCAAACCTCCAACTCCAAATTCTTAACATGTGGTTTATTTTAAGCTTTGATACTCTTTGTTTTAAACAATTCTCTAAAGGTTTAAACCAACTTTCAATGAAATACACTGCATAACTTCAGAGATTTTATAACTTGCTTGCAGTGACAAATCTCTTTGTCTATGGTGGGCTAAGGCATAGGGCATCGAAATTAATGGAAAATTTAATTTACGAATGTGCTAAACATACCACGAATATATATTATAATAATAAATTAACATGCCCAAAACAATGACATTCTATCAATATGGAAGTGATAATCAAATTAAATTACAAGTAATATTATAAACGTGCATGTTACATCAACAGGAATTTGTTTATGTTTGAACTCAATGCTCTTGTTTTTTTTTTTTTTCTGTATATATACAATAACGCTTAAAATAACTTTCACCAACCTTTTCTCTATAATGTTATGAGGGACATTCAAAAAGTTTTGCACTTGTCAAAAGCACTACGGCACTTGGACTGAGATATTGTCAACAGATCTGAATTTATAGCTTGAGCGAGGTCCTGCACTCGTTTACACGGTTTTTCATCAATACAAGATTTCACTCGAGGAAACAACAAGAACTCACCCTGTGCAAGGTCAGGATTGCGAACTTTTGGCAGGTCATGCCAACCTAGAATTAAATAAATAAATTTAATTTATTTATTTAATTTCGATATATGTCGAATGATTTTACATATACTTACATATCATTTTACATGTCATTCTACACATCATCCTAGTTAAATATGTCAAACTAATTAAATACATTTACACATATTTCCTTAATTAAACATGTTTCACGTAACTACATTCATGCCAATCTAGTTAAATACGTCAAATTAATTAAATATATGTCAACTTAATTTTATATATATATATATATATATATATATATATATATTTACTTAATTATACACATTTCACGCTTGAAACTTGTTAATCCCGTTAAATACACACTAATTAATTAAATGCATATCAACTTAATTTAGGACATAATATCATAATTAATGTCAATCTAGTTAAATACACATACGTCAAACTAATTAAAAATGTTAACTAAATTTTACACATTGTGTTTTAATAAATACATTTTCCGAAACTATATTCATGTCAATCTAGTTAAATAGGTCAAACTAATTAAATGCATGTCAACTTAATTTAGAACATATTATATTAATTAATGTCAATCTAGTTAAACACACATCGACCTAGTTAAATACGTCAAACTAAACAAAAACATAACTAAATTTTACACACATTGACTACATTAAATATATTTCACCTAATTGAAAACATGCCAATCTAGTTAAATAGGTCAAATTAATTGAACACACGTGAACTTAATTTTACATACATTGACTTAATTAAAAACATTTCATCGAAATAAAACATATTAATCTAGTTAAATACGTCAAACTAATTAAACGTCAATCTAATTTCACACGGGTTTCTTTGGGGGGAAAAAGTGCGGCCACTAGAGCGTTAGCAGACATACACAAACACACATGTGTATTTTTTTTAACGGTAGTTAACGCCCGTTTTTACTCCTGAGGCACCATAGGCACACTGATAACACATGAGATGAAATAATAACTTGGGAAAGGATTCTTTTAAGGAAGCAAACGTTCAAGGCCTAAGTTAGGGCATTAGCCATTTATGAAAACCTGGAGAAAACCTTAGAGAGAGGAATACTGGTAAGATTCGAACCCCAGGCCTTCCTTATATATATTCATTGTCATTTTCAGTGCCTAGTAAGGAAGATCGACGGGGATTTGAAGAAAATTTTCAAAAATTGTTTCCTGGGTACAACCGTAAAAAGAATTACACCTTTATTTCACGTAAACATTACAAACATTTCTATAAAGAATGAAAACAGCAAATGAGTGTACAGTTCCTGTTTCTTTAAGTTAAAGCGGCCCTGTATCAGCGCTTGGTTGCCAGCCAGTAGCTAATTAAGGAAATCTACACAAAATAAACTCTTCGTAACGAGCTGGCTAATTAATCAAATTCCTTCCGCTATGTACTCCATTAAATACCAGTGTTGATATATCGTACTTCATCTTTTTCCTAACTCCCAATTCAAACACAGCAACGCCACTGTAGACACTACGCCAATTTGCTTTCCAGTTCATTTTTCTATGTACTTAAGTAATTTGGATAAACGATACATTATAAGAACACAATGTGTTTATCTGGTATTTTTTTCCTATTAAACATTTGCAAGGCAATTTGTTTGATCATCTGATAATGTTTGTAAGTATGGCATAGTATTTAATTTGCGTTATTTTTTAAATTTATAACATAATTTTTTTTGTTCTGTTTTCTTTGTTATGCTTTACCGGCGACATTTAAGTTTGATAGATAAATTGAATGTAAAACATATTATTTTACATAAATTCTAAACTATTCCATGAGATCTATTATGTGTATGCACCACCTGAAACGTCATATCTCGTCGGTGCAGTTTTCCTCCAGTTTTACGCATACTGGCGTTTGTTGCGTTATAAAGAGGAATAAAATATTAAAAAAAGAACTATTATATATTTATAATGAAACACTTTATTAATAGCACAGTCATATATAATGAACATTTAGTACCAAACAATATTATATATTTTGAAATAACAATACTCAAAAAAGTACAACTTGCCTCTTTTTCATGCAACCACAGGAAAAGAAAATAGAAACTAAAAAAACTAGAAAGACCAACTGCAGACCGAATGAAGTTGACAGTTGAACGTCTGGAAGTTCAAGGACAGACATGCACGTGGCCATGAGTGGGGAGGGGAGCCGGCCTTGGCCGAGATGCTAAACCCCATGCAGACGGTGAGGTCATATTCTAGAATCCCGGTTTATACATATACCGTGATAGGAAGTGCAGTTTTTTTACCGTCGTTTCACTGTTTTTTTTACGGCGAAACTATCGTCGCATGATTGCTGAGTATGATGAAAAAAGTTAATCGAAGAAAACGGTCAATGTGGCCGGAACTGATAAGCTTCTTGCCACGTGGACTATGCTGCACATGAGAATAACCAAGCAATTTTTGGAGCTCTCAAGACATTTCTAAAAGGCTTCCACAACGATGAGAATGCCCACAGTAATTCTTAAGAAAATACCTCCTTTTTATACCTTCAATACTGCTACCTGCATTAAGTCAATGTATTAAATGAACCCAGGCGGGTTAGAGTTAATCACGCCTGGATACGAGGTAGAATTGGAGAGTTCACAGAACTGCTTTGAAATAAGGTAACGTTACTTAATGATCACCTTTTGTATTAATGAAACGAATTAGTTTAATAATAATAATAATAATAATAATAATAATAATAGACAGTCTTTGTGAAAAAAACGAGTATTTTATAAATTTTAAAAATAAAAATTATAAAAATCGCAGAGATTTGGAACACGTAATTTTACTGTTAGAAATTAAACATAAAACTTAACCATTTAATGCTTCTAGAACATTACATCATCACAAAATCGCCGTAAGGAAAAAAAAAAAAATGAACATAACGAAAGTCCAAAGGCGACTGTTGAAAATGAGAAATGGATTCGAGAGCTCAGTGACAGCGTCTGAATCACAGTAGTGTGTTATAAGGCTCTGAAAACAAAACACGGTCCAGCGGAACACATTCTCGCTGCCAACCCCAGGCTGGCACTTGTTCTTGTAATTAAGTAATCTACATCTGTATGATGAATGTCGAAGAGCATTCCATTCCCCAATTAACATTTTTATGTGGCGATTATAGTCCTACGTCTTAATGGGAAAGTTCAGACCACGCAGCAACTAGCACTTTCTTCCCGGGACGTTTATTCTTGAATTTCAACGTTTATTACGGCCTATAGATAATGGAACGAAATGTTCACTGTTGGAATCTGGTGTTGCACAGTTAATATCCACCTGATAAAACAGCTTATGATCTATTTAAGCAACATTTTGTATCTATGCTTTGGAATTTGCCAACCATTCATTTTTCCCTCGCGAACAAGGGACAACACAAAATATAAATTATATAACATAGGACTGCAAATGTATGAAATTTAATTTCAAATTAAGCCACCAGATGGGGCATGTGAGCTGCGTATCTCAGCATGGCCCGAAGTTCAGTTAGTGGGCGACAGTGGTCAGAAGAGTGAACAACGTTCGTGTGTAAAATAGCATTTCTCCGCACCAGGAATGAACTGGAATACCTCACAGAACCACGGAAAGCACCGGGTATGTCTGCCATGCATATGGAACAGTGGCGAGGTGGCAGAGGCCTTCAAAGGGGCAGAATATCAACTGCCGATTTGCCGCGCAACGCACATCCTGTGTGCTTACGCAATATAGGCACTCGGCACTTGTGGAACAAGAAGATCAAACAGGAATTACAGCAAAAACAGTACACCGCATTTTACGGAAGGGTCTGAACATGCGGAAAATGTGAGCAAAGTGGGTGCCACATTTATTAAGTGAGGTACAGAAGTGGACTCGCTACGAAACATGTCGCATCGATCTGGCGAGATTTCAGGAAGGGGATGCCATGTTGAATCACATCACTGCAACTGTGTGGCATTCTGTACGAAATGCTATTCTCACATATGCACTTGTTCACTCTTCCTGACAACTCTCGCCCACCAACAGAACTTCGGGCGTGCTGAGACATCAGCTCTCCTCACATACACCACCTAGTGGCTCCATTCGAAAGTATGTCCCATACACTTTCAATCGTACATCTTAGATTTTTAGTTTTGTCCTTTGTTCGCAGGAAAAAAAAAGAATTATTTATTTTCTGTCCGCATTCTGCCTGTATATTCTGTTTGTTTAATTTTCATAAGTCTTTTTTGTTCTTC
Organism: Metallyticus violacea; assembly: GCA_030762175.1. Taxonomy (NCBI): domain Eukaryota; kingdom Metazoa; phylum Arthropoda; class Insecta; order Mantodea; family Metallyticidae; genus Metallyticus; species Metallyticus violacea. Next base: position 7,332,898 of record CM060837.1, on the reverse strand, counting down.
CTCCAAACTATCTCATCCCAACAACTTTCAAATTTTTTTTTAATTTTTGCTGCCTAGTATCTTTCATTGCATACCGATTGTAATAAGTATGTTTACAAATAAATAAACTATATTGCAACTGTAGAAAATCTGTGAAATTAAAACTGTTACTACTTATTTCTGATTTTGATAATTTTGAGATGGTCTCGGTCTCATAGACGTGGAACTATCGAGATTCTATTACAATTAAAACAAAATAAAATAACTAAATTCAACAAATTTTGGATGCATCTTAAAAATTTTTGTTAAGCTTGTCAATGTTTGAAAATGTAACCCGTTTGAGATAACATGGCAAAAGACGGTAAGAGCCAAATCTGGAGTGTACTGTGGAGGACAGAAGTGATAGAAAGTTGTTTTGCAAAAATAAAGAAAGAAATAAAAACAAAAAGACAAATGTGTGAGGTGTTATTTTTAAAATCAGAGCTGGAGAGATGGCTAGCGACGTGTGCGGCGAGAGGGCTTTATCTGCCAAGTAAAACTTTGTATCATAATGTGTATGATCATCTATTCAAATACTTAAAAGTCAGTCCATTTCTTGGCATTAACCAAAGCACAGTATTAATAGTGAACAGTTGAACGTTATCAACACATTCCCCCATCTCTCCAGCTCCCAGCAAAAGTTACATCGCCAATATAAGGAACTCCATATAAAATAAAACTCCTTTTCCCATTAATAAAACCTTTCTGGCCACAACAGGAAATTATTACCACCACTTCTTCAACCCCTATAAGTAAAAACGCTAGAGAGACCAAGATTCGCGTTACTAAACCTTTGATTTACTCCATCCCAAAGCCTTAGCTTTCAGTTCTGTATAGAAACACAAACGGGGGTATATCCAGAAAGGAATTCTATCGTCACGAACCACAAAGTATGAAAAATGTTGGGAAACGGCCGAACGTTCATATTAAATGGACAAGAAACCAGAACAGGCAACATTCTCTATAGCGCCATAAAAAGTTCTGAAGTGGACCTTTTTTTTGCCTCAAGTTGACAGCGGATAACCTCTTTAAAACAACTTGTCATTGAAACAATTTATTGAAACACGCGGCAAACAAAAACTTTATTGTTTCTGCAAGCAGTTTTCGAGATTTAGAGGAAATAAGTGAAAAGCTATCAAAGTTGGCAAACAGTATCTCCTGCCCCGTTCAGTATCTAGACGGACATTCGAACCTCGGCAATAAACTTTACACATTCTAGTGTAACGGCCGGCGTGCTTATTTACCAATAGTTCCTTATAGTTCTTAAGGGGACCCAGCTGTAACAGTAGCCAAAATAATCGGATTTTTTTTGCTTATTAAATCAGTTAATTTCATTTTAGAATAATATAGTTTTTTCTTACACATATTAAAATTTAAATTTCTACTTGCTGTGTTAAATATCAACTATTAACTTAAAAATATACCATTTTCTTATGTTACGAAGGTAGGTTAATAAGTTTCCGGCCTCGCCGATAAGGATTATCGCCTTCACAAAATCCTAATCTGGTGTATTGCCTTATCTGTTATGTAAATAACTGCAGCTGTAACTGTGTTCAGTTGTTCAGATATAGTTGTATAAACAAGGCAATGTGGAGAAGATTGTGACATGCACTAAATGGAGTATCAAGTTGCTATTACGTTCTTCACAAAAGAAGAACTTACTCCAAATGAAATTAAACAGCGATTAGACAGTGTATATGGGGAAGCATCCCCCTCATTTCTACCGTAAAGGAATGGGCCAATTTTTCGAATGGGTCGGGAAAGCATTGAAGACGAAGTGCGTGCAGGTCAGCCCTTGGAGAGGCTCATTCCTGAAAACATCGCTCTTGTGGAAGGAGAAATTATGGAAGACCGGCAAAAGCACGTCGCGTGATAATTTCCCTCTGTAATCCGCTTGTGATCGGCCAGAATTCAAAGTTTTGTTTCGTTTCATTGGTCTATTTTCAGATAATGTCACATATGTGAAATAGTCATTTATAATCACACATCTATTGCTTTCTTGACTAAAATGGTACAGTGTGTTACATTTTTGTCTACCTCTTGGAGAGGGTAAATCTATTCTTGAATAAAATATACCTATTGTCATTTAAAAAAATAAATTGTATTCTTTTTTCCTACCAAATAGTACACCCTTAGCAGAACTCCCCTATGTTGTCATGAAACTTTTGTTTGAAACAATTTTTCATTTGACGCATTTGACGTTATTTTGGGTGAGCCAGATAAATGGGACACCCGGGTTGCTTCAAGCATAATGAGATCTATCACAATGTAATTCATAGTCTCTCATCACGTTGGCAAAGAAGTTCTTTGATAACGACGGTAACTATATTTAATATCAAAGATATTATTTTATTTAATTAAAATGTCTGGTCTGAAACAGAACTTTTTGGTTACCATAAATTTTCCACTGCTTCTCCGAAAAAGTGACATGTTTCAGCATTGATCATTCAAATTAAAACACAAGCAAACTTTTAGAATCCGTTTTCTGGAAATTAAACATTCATTGTTAGAAAGGCCATATTTGAATAGCTCGGGAAACGCGCTACTTTTCCGTTGCGGGAAATGAAAACCTTGCTCCAAGTGGGAAATAGATTTTCTGACAACCTTCAACCTCTGCGAAAAACAAAAGCAAATACGATTCTGGAGGGAAATTAAAATTCCATCTTGTGTCGTAAAAAAAGGGATTTCATTACTAAGAAGAGAGTAAAAAGGTTAAAAAGGGGCTATTCATGAATGGCGCAGTACTCAATTTTAAAGAGTTTAGTTATGCGTGGCGAGTTATCCTTGAAGGGTAGTAACTCGGGCGGGGGGAGGGTGTCGTGCCTTAGAAGTATAAAACAAATCTAATTCCACTGGATTTTAGAGTAACTAAAAGCAGTGAATTTAATTTTATTGTGATATTCCAACTTTGTAGAATGTGTCTCAAACTGGGATAGGATATTTTGGGTATTAAACGGTAACATACTTGAATGTTAACTTTGAATTAAGTCTGCTATAAGAATAATTTCTAAACAGCTTTTAGCACAAATAAATGCATTCATTCTCCATGAATGTTTTGTTGATTCAGGCAAGGCTCTGTTCAACAACCACAACAATAATAAAACAACATTAATAATAATTATAATAATAATTTCCCAATGTAAACCACAAATGTATAGAGGGAACGTTTTTTACTAAAAAAAATGGTTAATGAGGAATAAAGGAGTGGTATTGAGAAAATCTTTGAAGATCATGAGAAAATACTCAAATTACCTGCAACATCAAAAATAATATCGACACGTTTTTGGCACAGAGTGCAACCTTTTTTTTTTTTTTTTTTAATTTTATTAGCTATAGTACATATACATTTAGAGATATGTACTTCAGCTGAAATATCGAATATTGTTAGTATTTTCGTTTATTGTTGATTTTCACAAATATACGATACATTCATCATAAGTAACACAAAATGTTACGAGATATTTGATAAATTCAAGAACCCTGCATACGAATTTATAAAGGAAGACCAGGATTTTTTATAATTGTTTCATGAATAAATTGCAATGAAAATATATTATTAAGTTTTGCTCACAAAATATTACGTCTCTGAAGGAATGTCAGGTTTTAAATTTGGTGTCTTATAAGAGTTTAATAGTTTTCTTTTGTTTGGCTACGTTATTTACAGAATGTAATGTTATTACGGCGCATGTGTTTCTCGTTAATACACAATCATAAAATGGAGGTAACAAGCTTTGAGGGTAGAGTCCTTCTAAAGCACTAATGGAAACAAGATTACAAAGCTGATACCGGACTCAAAGAAATGTGCCAGTGTGCGTGTTCAGGGTTTCAATAATGGAGAAGAAAACACTAAAAAATTCAGCACGCCCTGGAAGACCTAAGGTATGAAATATTGAGATTACCCGCAGAGTTTTGGAAGAAAATCCGGAAAAATAAACACTGGTAGGTTTCAAAAGAACTTAGAGCATGAAAAATACCATACCTCGCCAAATTAAGACACTTTAAAAGTATACAGAAGCTGTAGATCTTTACATGCTTAATTCAGAGTGAATTCTGTCGTTAGATTATCGGAAATCCCATGGATGGTAGATTTATTAGAAGAATTATAACGTGTGATGAAAAATGGGTATAATACCGTGAAACCTCGAAACAGCGACTCGATCCCTGCCAACGTCACCGCTAAAGAAAATCGATTAGGCCCCAAAATAATGTTATACATGTCTGGTGGAATTTTGAAGGTTTGATTCACTATGAGTTTGTTTCAAACATGCGTGCAGTCGATGCGAATCTTTATTCTCAACTCCTGGCACTAATTCATGATGTTTTGTGATAGAAATACCCAGTATCAGTTGAGCGAAACAGATTCTCTTGCAGCAAGACAATGCGAGACCTCATGCAGCTCGAACTACCCTGGAAAAAATCCAGGAATTGGAAGAAATGGAAATACTACCGCACCCATCATACAACCCTGATCTTGCGCCTTAAGATGACCATCTGTATCAACCCATGGCCCATTTCCTGCGTGGAGATTTTGAAAATAATGAACCTTTGGAAGTGTGTATCACCAAATTCACATCAAAATTGAGAAACTGGTATCACAAACTTCGCTGTTATAGAATCTAACGGACTTTGCTTGACGATTATTTGATTTCTTGCTATATAACATTTAAAATATATTTTTATTGAAAACATAATTTTATAAAAACTTTAAATTAAATATAAGAATGTCTATCTATTCAGAAATCGTGATTCTGGATTACAATAGTTCAATTTATTCACCAGTGTCAACTGACAAAAACAAAACAGAGATGTAACAATGTTAATTGCATGTACTGCGGTTTTCTTTTATTATTATTGGAGTACAGTTTCATTGCAGCTTGTGTGTGACACGAGGGTCGATTAGCTAGAGTGGTCAGTTTTTTCTCTCCTTGTACCATCCTGTGGTACAATTGTTGGTTACTGCGATTAATCGATTTTTGCTCATATATTTGTGGGAAAGCAGTTGGCGACTTTGACGAGACTAGCGCACGTCCATGAGATAAATTTACAGCGATATGCTGGTGATTATTAAAATTCAAAATTTCGTTATATTTCATTGGTAGAAATTATGTCACATCGTGGGAACAAACTGAAAAATACAGGGATATTCAAAAAGTAGAAACAGATTTCAAACATTTCTTTCTTCCAAATTACAAAAGGCAGAACCATAATTCCGACGTTCCTGGATAGACAAAAGTTTACAATTTGAACCGTCCAGGTAGAAATTTCAATCACGCGCTGTTGCTTGCCATGTGGATTGTCTGTAGTAAAATGGCGACACAACAGAAAAAGCATTTTGTGTGCTGCAATTAGCAAAACTAGAGTCCATTATTGGAGTTCAACGTGTTTTTCGCCGTCAGTTTAATAAACAACCGCCTGCGCACAAGCAGATTTACCAGTGGCTTCGAAAATTCTGGAAGATGGTTGCATTTGCAAACGGAAAAGCACAGGATGTCCACGCACATGGAATAAAAATGTCGAGCGTATTCGTACAGTTTACGAAAGGAGCCCACAGCACGAGCAAGCAAGGAACTGAACATTCCTCACCCAACGGTATGGCGAGTTCTGAAACACCGTCTGCACCTGAAGCCGTACAAACTGCAGTTATTGCAACCTGACGACCACAACAAGAGGTACGAATTTTGATATGGAAGAAGACAATTTTTCTGAACGATTAAAATTTTCCCCATGAGTCCACTTTTCATCTCTCCGGTAAAGTTAATCGGCATAACGTTAGAATTTGTGCAAGTGAAAATCCTATGTCTGTTATTGAACACGAAAGAGTTTCACCGAAGATTAACGTTTTCTGTGTCATATCTGTAAACAAAGTTTATGGACCATTCTTCTTCATGGAGAACACTATGACAGGACTAATCTATCTACACATGCTTCAAAATTGATTATTTCCTCAACTTGAAGATGATTCAGATAACTTCATCTTCATGCAAGATGGTGCCCCGCCCATTTCTCTAAGCACGTCCGACGTTACCTGAATGACATCATTCCAGGACGTTGGATTAGAAGAGGAGGAGCAGAAGATCAACTTCATCGCCGGTGGCCTCCCAGGTCACCAGACCTCAGTATTTGTCACTTTTATCTGTGGGGTTACGTAAAAGACCGTGTTTTTATCCCCCCTATTCCTGACACTCTTGAAAGTCTGCGACATCGAATTGTTGAAGCTGTGAATTCGCTAACTAGAGACCAGCCGATTCGTGTGTGGCAAGAAATAAGCCACCGTTTTGATATTTGTAGTGTAACACATGGTGCTCATATTGAATGCATAAAATGTGAAAATTGAACTTATCTCTTTCCACGAACGTTCGAATTGTGTTTCTTTCTTTTGTAGTTTGGAAGAAATAAATGTTTGAAATCTGTTCCTTCTTTTTGAATAGCCCTGTATAACTAATGACAAAATTTTGATTTTTTAAAAATATTAATTAATTTCTTTTACGTTCATACAAAGAAACTGTTTTGTTCTATTTTTGCTTTAAATTCCTGTCAGGTTAAAGTTTATAATTTCTCTCCCAGTCCTGTTGAGTCCCAATCAACAAAACAGCAGTTTTCACCCTGAGAAATTGTCATAATCTAAGCGTAGGCAACAAGCGACCAATAATCAATCTACGGAACCACTTAAAAATTGACATGACAACGTGAGGCCCCTCAGCGAAACAACAGATCGCTTCAAGATTGGTGCCCAGCCTGGGGCACGTAGCGGGAGCCATGCCAAACCATCTCAAAGTTTAGCGCTCAACGTGGTTGCCATAACAAACCGCTTCACAATTTGGCTCACCAATAGCTTCCCACGAACAAACCGCTTCAACTGTTTACAGGTACTTTTAGTGGATGATCTGATACATATTTCCAGTACTGTATATAGGTTGTATCTATATATGAACACACTTGTGCATTTTTTTTTCTTTCCCCAACATTTTGAAAGCTACACCAAAAAGAGAAGGCATAAAAATCACAAAAGAATTTTTTCCTCACAAATATTTTATGGACTTGTTCGAA